>CM067341.1:18540000-20940000 GCA_034376525.1 Nicotiana benthamiana
GATTTTTCTGAAGAAGACTTGATTATTGCGCGTCATGCTTTATAATTCCCCCTACCTTTAGGGCGATACCTGCAAAAATTCGTTAGACGTCTCCGACGCTCAAGTTAAATAAAAGATGCAATGCATGACTTAGATCAACGTGGAGTCAAGAATCCCGAGTTCACTACGAATTCGGAAGAAGGACTCTTTTTCTAAGGGCTTTGTAAAGATGTCGGCCAATTGATCTTTGGTTTCAACAAATTCGATTTCGACATCCCCCTTGAGAACGTGATCTCTTATAAAATAATGTCTAATTTCAATGTGTTTTGTTTGCGAATGAAGAACGGGGTTCTTCGTCAAGCATATGGCACTAGTATTATCACATTTAAGAGGGATATGATCAAGACTTAGGCCATAGTCCAAGAGTTGTTGTTTTATCCAGAGGATTTGAGCGCAACAACTCCCCACGGCTACATATTCAGCCTCGGTTGTGGACAACGCAACACTTACTTGTTTCTTGCTAAACCAAGAAACGAGAGAGCTACCGAGCAAATGGCAAGTGCCACTAGTGCTCTTGCGGTCCAATTTGCATCCAGCAAAATCGGAGTCGGAATAGCCAACGAGTTGGCATGAAGAACCTTTGGGGTACCATAGACCCACATTGTAGTACCAACAAGGTACTTCAAAATCCGTTTTACCGCAGTAAGGTAAGACTCCTTCGGACACGATTGATAACCGGTGCATAAGCACACGCTAAACATGATGTCCGGACGACTAGCAGTAATATACAGAAGAGAGCCAATCGTACCTCGATACTTCTTAGTGTCGACTTCCTTACCTTTCTCATCTTTGTCTAGATGATCGGATGTGCTCATGGGAGTCGCCATTGCTTTTGCATTGTTCATTTCAAATTGTTTCAGCAATTCTTTGCAATATTTGGCTTGGCAAATGAACGTACCTTCTTTCATTTACTTTACTTGTAATCCCAAAAAGAATGTTAGCTCACCCATCATAGACATCTCAAATTCGCTTGTCATTAAATCGGAAAATTCCTTGCATAAGACATTGTTAGTAGCACCAAATATGATATCATCCACATATATTTGAACTAATAAAATATCATTGTTTTTATGCTTAACAAAAAGGGTGGTGTCAACTTTCCCCCTAATGAAATCATTTTCCAATAGAAATTTACTCAATCTTTCATACCAAGCTCGGGGAGCTTGTTTTAAACCATAGAGAGCCTTTTTGAGTTTGAAAACATGATCGGGAGATTTAAAATCTTCAAAACCGGGGAGTTTTTCAACATAAACTTCTTCTTGTATAACACCATTTAGAAAAGCACTTTTCACATCCATTTGATATAAATTGAAATTCATAGAAGAGGCAAAAGCGAGCAATAGACGAATAGCTTCTAATCTAGCTACGGGAGCATATGTTTCTTCATAGTCAATACCCTCTTCTTGATTATAGCCTTTTGCTACAAGCCTAGCTTTGTTTCTAGTGATTACACCATTTTCATCTAGTTTGTTTCGAAAAACCCATTTCGTACCAATTATGGTATGATTTTCGAGTCTTGGCACCAAATCCCAAACGTCATTCCGTTTGAATTGGTTAAGCTCATCTTGCATTGCCAAGGTCCAAAATTCATCCCCAATTGCTTCGGAGATGGTTGTTGGTTCAATTTGAGACACAAAAGCAGTATGTCCTAAGGTGTTCTTAAGGGAGTTTCGGGTACTTACCTTTTCTCCGACGTCGCCAATTACCTGTTCGAGAGGGTGATCTTTGATTGTCCTCCACTCGTTAGGCGTTTTCGTTTCATTCTCCAATTATGGCGCTTCCTCCGTTGGTTGTTCCAAGATTTCATCTTTATTTTCCTTAGGCGTTTCCTCTTGTATTTTGTCTTTCAAGCTATCTAAAATACCTGCAAGATCAAAACCGGAATCCTTTCTCGCCAAGCGAGCATTATTTTCGGAAAATACAACATGAGGGGATTCCTCCACAGTTTCGGTTCTTTTATTAAAAACCCTATATGCTTTGCTACGTGAAGAATAACCAATGAAAATTCCCTCACCGGACTTAGCATCAAATTTTCCCAATTGATCTTTGCCATTGTTATGAATAAAACATTTACAACCGAATACTCTAAAATGGGAGATATTTGGTTTCCTTCCCTTATAGAGTTCATAGGGAGTTTTCATGAGTATAGGCCTTATGACTACTCTATTTAAGATGTAGCATGTGGTACTCACGGTATCCACCCAAAAATGTTTGGGAATCTTAGCCTCTTCGAGCATGGTTCTAGCCATCTCTTCGAGACACCTATTTTTCCTTTCCACCACCCCATTTTGTTGTGGTGTTCGTGGAGCGGAAAAGGTATGCTCGATGCCGAGTTCGTCACAAAAGTCCGCAAAGAGATTGTGATCAAACTCTCCCCCATGATCACTTCTAATTGAAGTGACGGTTGTTTCCTTTTCGTTTTGAACACGTTTAAGGAAATATTTAAAATTCAGAAAAGCATCACTTTTATTGACAAGAAATAAAGTCCAAGTAAATCTAGAATAATCATCAACAATCACAAAAGCATAACGATTTCTTCCTAGACTTTCAATGCGAGATGGTCCAAATAAATCCATGTGAAGCAATTGCAATGGTCTAGTAGTTGAAACAATGTTTTTCGATTTGAAAGATGCTTTTGTTTCCTTCCCCTTTTGACAAGAATCACAAATAGAGTCATTTTCAAATTTCAAATTGGGAAGGCCAATAACTAAGTTTTGTGAAATCAATTTGTTCAAAAGATGCATGTTTATATGAGCAACTCTACGATGCCATAGCCAAGTATCATCCTCTTTGCTCATAATACAATCCACATATTCGGGTGAGGAGTTAGCAAGATCAACCATGTAAATATTATCCACTCTAAAACCACGAAGGATAATTTTGAAATCACTACGTCTAAATACTAAGCATTCATCCGAATCAAATAAGGCAAGATTTCCCTTGTCACATAATTGACTTATGCTCAAGAGATTATGCTTTAAACCTTTAACAAGTAATATATGCTTAATAGAAGAATTTTCATCCTTACCGACCGATCCGATGCCGATAATCTTTCCTTTATTGTTGTCACCAAAAATAACACTTCCTCCTTCTTTGTGTTCTAGTTGAAGGAATTTGGATTCGTCTCCCGTCATGTGCTTGGAGCATCCACTATCAAGGTACCATAGTACACTTGAACCCTTCAAACATACCTACAAAACAAATTAATGCGTTTTAGGTACCCATGCCATTTTGGGTCCTTGAGGGTTAGGCATATTATAATGATGCGATTGAGTGATATGTCTATGTCGTGTAAAGCATGCAGGGGCAATATGACCAATGCGTGTACAATAATGACAAGTCACGTTGGGGTTATGCATCCTTCTAGGTTCATAGTAACTTGATGGACGAAAATGAATTACTCTATTTTCATTATGACTATTGCGTATTTCATGAGAACCGTTTCTCCTACTATTAGTTCTAAAATGAGCAGCATTTCTAGAGTAATGGTCATGTCTAGATGTTCTAAAAGGTTCAAAACTCCTTCTAGTGTTTGGCCTAGAATATGCATCATTTCTAGGGTAGTCATTTCTAGGTGGTAAGTCATTTCTAGGTCTTCTAAAAAGTTCAACATTTGGTCTAGCATGCATATTTGTTCTAGGATTGCTATTTCTACGATAAGCATTTGTTTTATTAATCCTAGGTTGAGCCTTAGGTGGTTGGGGTTTGGCGTCAACCTTTTCTTTAGGCTCATTCTTAAAGCCTATGCCATGCTTGGTTGATTTCAAATTAACAAGGACCTTATTCAAATTTTTGTGGGAAGAATTAAACTTATCTAAGGTACCTTTAAGTCTATCTACCTCATTTTCGAGATGCATGCAAGAAGAACAGTTTTTAATAGAACTTTTGGGCTTGTCGGCGCTTCTTTTTCCGAAAAACTTGTTTTCCTTTTTCAGCTTCTCATTTTCTAAAACCAGTTTTTCTAAATCCTTTTCTTTCAAAGAAAGCTGTTTTTGAAAATCTTTTTCTTTTAGAGAAGCATTTTCTTTTATGCTCTTGACAGTTTTTGAAGCCTTAATAAATTCAGTATATAGCTCATCAAAAGCAGTTCGCATTTCTTCAAGAGTAAAGAAGTTTTTAGAAGAGATTTGACATACCTCATCTTGCTTGTCTTCTTGCGCCATAAGACAAAGGTTTGCGGCTTCGTCTTCTTCTTCTTCGCTTGACTCATCTCCGGAGTCTCCTCTCCAAGAAATGTATGCACGTTGCTTCTTAAAAGGTTTCTTCTCCTTTTTGATGTTTGGGCAATTTGATTTGATGTGCCCGGTTTCACCGCATTCATAGCACTTTATTTGCTCGCGTTGCTTTTTGCCCTTTCGTTCATACTCCTTTCGCATGAACTTTTGAAATCTTTTGATAACGAGTCCAAACTCGTTGTCTCCGTCCTCATCAACTTGAGGTTGGCTTGTGCTTGCCTTAAGCGCTATTCTTTGCCTCCTTTAATCATCAACAAGAGGGTTAAGTATAGTAGACTCATAAGTCTTAAGGTTACCTCTTAATGCGTCGATGGTGACATTTGAGACGCCAATGGATTCTTGGATTGCGTCGGCCTTTGATCGCCATGCCGGAGTGAGACTTCTAAGAATTTTTCGAACAAGTTCTCTATCCGTGAATGTCTTCTTGAGAGCATGTAGATCATTTACGATTATTGAAAATCGTTCAAACATTTCATCCACCTTTTCACTTTCCTTCATGTGAAATAATTCATAAGCATGGGTTAGGAAATCAATTTTAGCTTCCCTTACCTGGTCCGTACCTTCGTACGTAATTTCCAGCTTGTCCCACATTTTCTTTGCCGTTGTGCAACACGATATTTTCCTGTAATCGTCAGCATTTACAGCACAATATAATAAATTAATTGCTATAGCATTATTGTGAACCTTTCGGACATCATCCGCGTCATATTCTTCTTCGGATTTGGGAACCCATTTGTTTTCAACCTTTTTGGTTGGAATTTGATTTCCCTTCGTTATCACCTTCCAGAGATGAAAGTTGTTTGCTTGAACGAAGATTTTCATCCTCTCCTTCCAGTACGTGTAGTTTGTACCGTTGAATAGAGGTGGTCGTGTGGAGCATTGTCCTTCATCAATTCCTGCAAAAGAGTCACGAGTAGAAGCCATGGATGGTTCTCTCAAACTGTTAAGTCTTCAGAGAGTTGGGCTCTGATACCAATTGTTAGATAATACGCTTAATCCTAGAGGGGAGGGGGGGTGAATAGCGTTATAATAAAAATTAGCGTAAACTTTGCGGAATTAAAAAATTGCAGGAAGTAAATAAGTGTGATAAATAATAAAGTACGCACCGATGTATTCTGGTTCACCACAACACGTGGCTAGTCCAGTCCCCGAGAGACTCTCTCGAGATTTTCCACTAACTTGTCAAGCTTACGGGTGCTCAACAAACCTTTACAGCTTAAGGACACAAGCCTTAACACCTTTGCTCGGAGATACAACACTCCAAGACTTCACTGTTAAGCTTACGGGTGCCTAACCAACCTTTACAACTTAAGGACACAAGCCTTAACACCTTTGCTCGGAGATACAACACTCCAAGACTTCAACCAAGGAAACACAAGTTCCTTACAACAAGAGAATCACAATTCTCTTACAAGTGTACAAAACACTAAACACTCAAACAAAGCACTCCTTAATGAGTAGATATGAGTAAAAGAAGTAAGCTCAAGATCACAACAACTATGGACAAGACTTTGGCTCTCAAAAGCTTTATGAAATGAATATAAAATGATAAACAATAGTATGCAAGCTTATAGCAATAGAATGATCAGTTGTTGTGTGTTGTTGTGTTTAAAACACTGAAATGAAGCTGTATTTATTGTTGAAAAACTTAGCATTACCGTTGTCTAATTGTCAATTAAGAGTTGCTGATTTTACTCTGTGACAATCGATTGTCAGGAAGCCACAATCGATTGTTTGCCAATCGTTCCAAAAATCAATCCCAGATTTTACGCTTAACAATCGATTGTCCAAGATCAACAATCGATTATTGGCAACGTTCAAAAAATCATTTCCAGATTTTACGTAAAACAATCGATTATACAAAATCAATAATCGATTATTCAGCGACGTTCAAAAAATCCTTTCCAGATTTTTATTTCAACAATCGATTGTACAAAATCAACAATCGATTATTCAGCAACGTTCAAAAAATCTTTTTCAGATTTTAATATCAACAATCGATTGTACAAAATCAACAATCGATTACCTGACGGTATATGAAAACTTTACGACAACGGTCAGCTTCACAATAGATTGTGTAATGTTAACAATCGATTATTTATCAGACTTTGAAAATCATTTTAGACACTGCCTCATGACAATCGATTGTTATATACTCACAATCGATTATTTAATAACTTTGAAAAGTCTGGAAGTCACTGCCTCAACACAATCGATTGTCATAAGTTCACAATCGATTATTTTGTGACTTTGAAAAATCTGAAGGACACTGTCTCTTCACAATCGATTGTCATTAGCTTCACAATCGATTATTCTGAGTTTTGAAAACTTTGATGTACACTGCCTCATCACAATCGATTGTCATTAGCTTCACAATCGATTATTCTGAGTTTTGAAAAACTTTGATGGACACTGCCTCATCACAATCGATTGTCATAAGGTTCACAATCGATTGTCATGCAGGTTTGAAAAACCTGATGCTCACTGCCTTAAAACAATCGATTGTCATTTAGTTCACAATCGATTGTCATGCAGTCTTGGCTTAACATAATCGATTATCATAAGTTCATAGTCGATTATCTTAGTCCAGATTTTAGAGGCATGTTTAAAAATCATTTTGACTGAAGTAAATATGCATGATTTAAAATCATTTAGCATTAAATTAAATATGCATGATTTTGTAAAAATAGTTTTACGAGAGAAGCCATGTCATGAGTCAAGTTGTCGGATCAAGATCACAATTAATAATGACTCATTTAAACTATAAAACTTTGTCTTGTGCTTGAATCTCATTATCCACCAATTGTGCGCTTGTACTTGAACTTCGTCATATATCAATTTGCGCTTGTTTGTCATTCATCAAAACCTACACATAAGAACACACGTTTTAATATAAAGCCTTGAGAACGTGTTTCCAACACATTTCACTGACGAAACTCTCAGTGATTCTTCATATCCTATTTTAACTTCCACTGCCTTTGCTATGTTCTAGCCGCAAATGTAATTTGCCATTTAGGATCTGGTAGTATGCTTTGAAATTTCTCTCTTGCTTGCTTATACAAAATTGACCTTGAAAACATCTTAGAGGAGTGGAGACCTGAAAGAAAATGAAATGCAATGACTCTACGTTATTTTTTTTAGAATAAAAGAGTGCAGAATTTAATGACTAATGAAGGGGAAAGAAAAGAGGCTTATCTGTGGGTAACAACTGGTTCCAATGATCATGATATGCACTCTGGCTTAGTCGGCCAAGTCTGTTCAAACGATCAGCTTTTAGTTGCCACGCTTTATTGTTGTGACCTTCCTTAACCCAATTTCTTTAACCAAACCCTGGCCTTGCTCATCCTCCGGTGTTCTAAGCAGATTTCACCAATATACCTCTTTCAATTGTTCATTTTTCGGCTTGCCTTCACCTTAAGGTTCCTGTGAGGGTTTTCACCAATAAGACTCTCTCATTTTTCATTTCTCTCAGCTCCCATCGCCTTATGGTGTCCATGAGGGTTTTCACCGATAAGACTCTCTCATTTTGATTTTCTCTCAACTATCGCTGCCTTACGGTGCTTGTGAGGGTTTTCACCAATAAGACTCTCCCATTTTTATCTTTTCTTGCTCGAACTAGAGTGTTGCCCCGGGTGTGAATCACCTCTTCTTGCTTGACTTGGCATTTCTTGAAGACTGATCAGAAGGTCTTTCTTTGGACTGTAATGTAGGCTTTTGGATAAGGGTTAGAAAGAAAGGGTATTTGGGCTCAAAACAATCCAAATGGGTCCAAAATTACAACTTTCAGAATCAAATTTCTTACAAGAGCCACAACTTCTGCCCCGGTTTCTTGCTTGGGACTTTTGGATTTTTATTTTGATAGGACCGAATCGTGAGGCTTCCTACGTATCCTTAAAAGGAATCAGGACCAAACCGTGAGGCTGCCTACGTAACCTTAAAAGGAATCAGGTCAAACATAGTTCATGTCACAAGAATTGCGTTGTTTTGGGATTTTCTTTTTCGCTTTCTTGTTTTCCTTACTCTTTCTTTTGTTTCTTCCCTTTTCTTTGTTGTTTCTTTTCTTTTGTCTTTTCTTTTACTTTTTCTCTATTTTTTCCTCTCTTTTTTTTCTTGCTTCTTCTTTCTTTTCATTCTTTCCTTTTCTTTTCCCTTTACTCATTTCTCACGATTGTGTTTCTGATTTTGTTACTGATTCCGAGAGAGGGGTATGAAAGAAAAAAATATAAGCTCAAAGGATAAAGTTTTTAGATATCCGGATAAAATGCTTTTGTCATTCCAATCTCCAAAATATGCCAAGTACAAACAAATATGATTTAATCAAAGAAAATCATACATAGTATCTCTTAACTGCATCGGAATTGATTGCCATTTCTATGCACTTGCATTCCACATCTATTAGATACAATGCCCCGTTGGACAACACTCTTGACACGATGAACGACCCTTGCCAATTTGGGGCAAACTTGACCTTTGCCTCCGCCTGGTGAGGGATGATATGCTTCAATACCAACTGGCCTAATTTAAACCTTCTTGAGTGCACCTTCTTGCTATATGCTCTGGCCAATCCTTGTTGCTACAATTGGCTGTGATATACTGCTGCTAATCTTTTCTCATCAATCAAACTCAATTGCTCCAGGTGGGTTTTGACTCACTCGTCATCATCAATGTCTGGCTTGACGACGATACGAAGGGATGTGATTTCAATTTTGTCGGTATTACCGCTTTTTTGCTATACGCCAAGAAATACAGAGTTGCCCCTACTGAGATGTGGAAAGTAGTGCGATAGCCTAACAATGCGTAGGGTAACTTCTCATGCCATTGCTTGGACCCTTCCACCATTTTTTGAAGTATCTTCTTTAGGTTCTTGTTGACTGCCTCAACTGCTCCATTCGCCTTAGGGCGGTATAGGGTGGAATTGCGATGTGTAATCTTAAACTGCTAGCGTACCTCTTTCATCAAATGACTATTGAAATTTGCTCCATTGTCAATGATGATTATCTTTGGGATTCCGAATCGGCCTATAATATTTGAATGCACAAAGTCGACCATGGCTTTCTTGGTCACCGACATGAAAGTTTTAGCTTCGACCCACTTGGTGAAATAATCAATAGCCACTAGGATAAACTTGTGCCCATTAGATTTTGCTGGCTCGATGGGCCCGATGACATCCATTCCCTAAGCAACGAAGGTCCATGGTGTGGACTTTGTACGTAATTCATATGGAGGGGAGTGAATCAAATATCTATGCACCTGACATTGGTGCCATTTGCGCACGAAACTGATGCAATCTCGCTCCACGGTGAGCCAATAATTACCTGCCCTGAGAATCTTCTTTGCTAGAACATATCCACTTAGGTGCGGCCCATAGACTCCGGAATGTACCTCGGTCATGATGGTCGTGGCCTGTATGGCATCTATGTATCTTAACAATCCAAGATATGGCGTTCTTTTGTATAATACCCCTCCACTGAAGAAAAACCCGCTTGATAAGCGACGAATTGTTCTCTTTTGATCACTTGTGGCTTGTACCGAGTACACACCCATCCTGATATATTCTTTGATGTCGTGATACCAAGGCTCACCATCAAGCTCATCTTCCACCACATTACAGTAAACATGTTGATCATGGACTTGGATATGCAGCGGGTCAGCATAAGCTTTATTTGGGTGATGTAACATCGACGTTAAAGTATCCAAGGCATTAGTAACCTCATTGTGGATTCTTGGGATATGCCTAAAAACTACTGACCAGAATCGTCTACAAAGGTCATGCAAACATTGCCGGTATGGTATGAGCTTCAAATCTTGTGTTTCACATTCCCCTTGAATCTAGTGCAACAGAAAGTCTGAGTCTCCAAGACCAAGATTTCTTGGACACCCATGTCTGCAGCTAACATCTGACCCAAAATGCATGCATCATATTCTGCTATATTATTAGTGAAATAGAAGCGGAACTGAGCTGTAACAAGGTAGTGGTGTCCTATTTCTGAAATAAGTACTACTCCTCATGTTGGCGGCCCCATCAAAGAATAGTTTCCATTCTGGCTTCTCGCCCTATCCCGCTTCATCAATATGCATCACTTCTTTATCTGGTAAGTATATCTTTAAAGGTTCATATTCTTCATCCACCGGATTCTCGGCCAGATGATCGGCCAATGCAGGCGCTTTCATTGCAGTCCTCGTCACATAGACAATGTCAAACTTGGGGAGAAGGATTTTCCACTTTGCGAGCCTCCCCGTGGGCATAGACTTCTGGAAGATGTACTTCAACGAGTCCAGGCGTGAGATGAGGTAAGTAGTATACGACGACAAGTAGTGTTTAAACTTCTGTGCTACCCAAGTTAGGGCAGAACACGTCCTTTCAAGATGAGTATACTTAATCTTCTATGTTGTGAAATTCTTGATGAGGTAATATATGGCCTGCTCCTTCCTTCCGGTGATATCGTGCTGGCCCAACACACATTCGAATGGTTTTCCAAGACTATGAAACACAGGATCAAAGGCCTCTCTGGTTCCGGTGGGACCAATACTGGTGGGTTCGACAAGTACCCCTTTATTTTGTCAAAAGCCTCCTGGCATTCCTCTGTCCACTTGATCACAGCATCCTTTTTCAACAGCTTAAAGATAAGCTCACAGGTTGTCATGAGCTGAGCAATAAATCTACTGATATAATTCAATCTCCCCAACAGACTCATCACCTCAGTTTTGTTCCTCGGAGGCGGAAATTCTTGTATGGATTTGATCTTTGATAGATCTAGCTCAATGCCTTGGCGGGTGACTATGAATCCTAGAAACTTCCCTGATAGTACACCAAATGCGCATTTGCAGGATTGAGCTTGAGTTTGCACCTGCGAAGCCTCTGGAAGAATTTTCTTAGATCTATGATATGGACGGACGGTTTCCTAGATTTCACAATCACATCATCCACGCAGACCTCAATCTCCATATGTATCATATCATGGAATATGGTTGTCATTGCCCTCATATAGGTTGCCCCAGCATTCTTCGCACCGAAGGGCATGACTTTATAGCAATATGTTCCCCACAACATGATGAATGTTGTTTTCTCCGCATCCTCCTCATCCGTCCAAATCTGGTGATAGCCTGCGTAAAAATCTACAAAAGAACCATTCTCATGTTTTGCATAATTGTAAATCAATATGTGGATGTTCGGCAGTGGGAAGTTGTCTTTTGGACTCACTTTGTTGAGGTCATGATAATCGACACACACCCTAGTTTTACCATCATTCTTTGGCACTGACAGGACATTGGCTAACCAGGTGGGATATCGTGTGACTTGGATCACCTTTGCCTTAAACTGGCTGGTAACTTCCTCTTTGATCATCATGCTTATGTTAGTTTTAAACTTCCTCAACTTTTGTTTGAAAGGCGGGCAGGTCGGGTCAGTGGGCAATTTGTGAACCACCAAATCAGTGCTCAACCCTGGCATGTCATCATAAGACCACACAAAAATATCTTTGTATTCAAACAACGCTTTGATTATTTCTTCCCTAAGCTGCGGCTCAAGATGGACGCTTATTTTAGTTTCTCTGATGTTATCTGGGCCCTCTAGATTGACTTCTTCTATATCGGCTCAGGTTTGGCTTGGGTTTTTCCTCAAAGTGACTTAACTCTTTACTAATTTCTTCGAATGCCCTTTCCTCATCATATTCTGGTTCATCCTTGTATTCTATCTCTTGAATTATTACTTCTGAATTAGACTGGCTTTCAAGACTTGGACGAAGATTCCTTATGTATGTCATATTATTGGAGCCATCATAAAAATAATTGTAAAAGAAGGAAAAGAGAAGCAAAGAAAATTAAGAACTATCAGCACTGACGAAAAAGAAATTGCATTTCATTGAAATTTGAAAGATAACGGGTTTACACATCCAAACAGATGGAACATAGACTCTGAGAATTACAACCCTGGAATAATCCAGAGAAATTGAAAGAAAAATCAAAGCGGATTACCATAACTCCTTCCAGGTCAGGAGAGGAGTAGCTTCCCAATTATTGACTTCTACACATGGCCCGACGAATTGTACATCTGCCTTGCTAGAGCCCTCTCCTGCTTCCACCACATTCACCTCTTTAAACAACCTTTCAAGAAATTCTTTATCTGGACCGACCACAACACCGGGACTTATCGTTGTAGGGCACTTCTTGGTGCCAGGCTTCACAAATGATTTGAAGAGACGCGACACGGGCTTGGGGAGGACCCATGCTGTTTGTTTCATTCTTCTGTCCCTCTTTATGTCTGCAAAGTGGGCTTGAACCCCAAACCAAAGCTTTCTATGTTTTGGGGAGTGATACTGGTTGTACTATCCCTTGAAGTGACGCCCCCAAACCCTTTCCTAGAACAAACTCGCTATTCAACATTTCAACAGCCACCATGAATGATGCAACGCCTAACTTTGGCGTTGGAATACCCTCCCCCTCTGGAAATTTTCTCACTAATACCGTATCATGAACCCGATACACCTTGGTCCCCTTATCATCATCCGCCTCGATGAGCGGCACAATAGCATCACCATGAGCATATAGATTGTCTTCTTCGTGCATAACTATTTCTTGTCAGTCCCATTGAAATTTTACCATTTGATGTAAAGTAGAGGGGACTGCTTTAGCATCATGGATGCAAGGTCACCCCAACAGTAGGTTGTAGGATACAGCCACATCCAGCACTTGGAATTCTATGGTAAAATCAACCGGTCTGATTGTCAATTAGAGCACTATATCACCGACTGAATCTTTTCCCCTGCCATCAAACCCTCGCACCGAATTGTTGTTGTTGTGGATTCTTGCATCATCCACCTTTAACTTGTTCAACATGGAAAGAGGGCAAACATTCACGCTTGAACCATTATTAACCAACACTCGAGTAGCTACAGAATCTTTGCACTTCACAGTGAGATAGAGGGCTCTATTATTCTCGGTGCCTTCTACGGACAATTCATCGTCGGAAAAAGTGACTGTGTGTACTTCAAAAATCTTGTTGGCTATCTTTTCCAAATGATTGACTGTGATTTTATCAGGAACATGGGCCTTGTTCAGGATCTTCATCAACGCCCGACAGTGCTCGTCCGAACGAATCAACAACGATAACAACGAGATTTGAGCAGTCGTGTTCCTCAATTGTTCCACAATAGAATAATATCGTATTTTCATCTTCTTCAGAAACTCTTTTTCTTCCTCTTCACTCATAGTTTTCTTCACTAGCACTGAGTTACCCTTGGTCGGTTTGGGTTTCTCAATTCCTCAGGGGCAAAGCACCTCCCCGATCGGGTCAATCTGTGGGTCTCACAAACTCTTCTCTAACCTTTTCCTTTGTAAGTCATTGTTACTCGGTCATAATTCCAAGAGATGTCCTTGTTGCTTATTATTAATAGCTAAGTTATAGGTTTTTTAATGACAGGCTCTGTGTGAGCGCCTTCCATGACAACCACAGGCTTGCTTACCACCCCTGGTACAACCACATTTGCATTTTCTTGTTTCACCATCCCATCTCTCGGGGATTCCTTCCTGACTACAATGAAAGGTTCACTGCTTGTTCCATTCAACTTAAGCATATATGTCTTGCTTGTTAAATTTTCATTCGTCTTTCGCTCACTGGCTCGAATCATCATAACAGTTTGCGAGGGATTTTTGTCTCTCCTTCTTTGTGTACTATCTCAATCATATTTGTCTTTTGATGAGCTGGAAGCGGGGTTTGATTAATATTAGGTCCTTACGGAGCTTGCACCTCAATCCAATGTGAATCAATGAGCTCTTGAATATCCCTCTTCAGATGCCAACATTTCTTTGTGTCATGCCGCGGGGCACCACAACAATACTCACAACTGACAGAATAGTCCAGATTTCTGGGAGGAGGATTTGTCAATTTTGCTTTAATCGGTCTCAACATATCTAACTATCTCAACCTGTGGAATAAGCTGGTATATAATTCTCCCAATGGAGTGAAAGTTTTCTTTATCTACAATCTTTCATTCTTTAAAGCTTGGTTGGCTCGGAAAGCTGGTCTTGAGGGGTGTTGGTAGGCTCTTGGAGGTGGATAGTTATTTTGTGGAGCTGGGTAATTATTCTTTGGGGTTGGCGCACGCCATTGTGCATGGGCGGGTGGTTGAGTGTATGTTTGTGCATGATGGATGGAAAACGGGGGTTAGGAGGTGGGTAGTAGTGTTATGATGGGCTATATGGAGTATGAGGATATGTTTGATGATGAGGTTGGTGCTGGTTGTAATGGATGGACCCAGGGCCTGAACCAAGTCCCTGAGTCAATTGTCGCTACCTCCTTCTTCTTCTTCTTTCTGATTGTTCCTCTGGTTCCACTTTAGATAGCTTGGGTGGTTGCTTTGATTGCTGAATAACTCATAATCTTGTTAGATTTGAGTCCTTCTTCTACGATACTCCCCATTTTCACCACCTCATTAAAGGATTTGCCCATTGCCGATACCAGGTGACCAAAATACGTGGGCTCCAAAGCGTGCACGAAGTAATCTGCCATATTTCTTTCCTTCATTGGCCGGTCGACCCTTGCTGCCTGCTTCCTCGAACGGAAAACATATTCTCCGAAGCTTTCATTGTGCTTCTTTTCCAGTTTTGTCAAAGACAAGCAATCCGGAATAATTTCGAGATTATACTAAAAATGAAAGGCGAAGGCTTGGGATAGATCGTCCTATATGTACCACCAAACATGATCTTGTTGGGTGTACCATTCCAAAGCTGAACCACTTAAACTTTGACTGAATTACGCTATCAGTTATTCATCCTTCCTACCCTCCCCTCTCATCATGCTATAGAAACCCCTTAGGTGTGCCACTGTATCACCATACCCATCATATAGGTCAAACTTGGGCATCTTAAAGCCCGGCGAAAATTGTACATCTGGGAACAAACAGAGGTCTTTCTATGCCACACTTACTTGGCCTCCTAACCTTCGCATATCTCTGATTGATTGCTATAGACTTTTGACTTTCCTAAGAACCTCCTCTTGCTCGGGATTTTTGGCTAGTTTTTCAGCCTCTGCAGGGATTTCATAACCGGGAGTGTATGAATAGGGTTCTGGGGCTTTGAAAATGGGTTCTGGGGGGTAATACTTTTTTCATGATCTTGGAAGAGAGGTTCACTGGATGATCTGTGGAGTGTGGAGGGAGGAGGTGCCACAAAGATAGGAGCGACTGGTGGAGGGGGGTGTGGAACAACTTTGGGTGGTGGTGTTGGTGGTATCTGGAAGGTTGTGCCCTGGTATTGTTGGTAGATAGGGAAGCTTGGGGATGGATCAGTGCTATGGTGGTCATGTTACTGCGCTGTAGTGGGATGAAGGTCGGGTTGGCATGATAAGCTGGTGGTGGTTTTCCTCTTACCCATGCTTGATACATTTTAGCCATCTGCTACTTCAGTGTGTACATCTCTTCTTTCATTGCGTTGACATCCATCTCTTCCACCTATTTTGAGGGATCAATGATACTTGTGTCGGGTTCTTGATTGGCCATAGTCAGCTTGCTTTTTGACCGAGTGTTACAGGTGTGGGTTGCCAGAATGCCGCAAACTAACCACATGTCTAGATTGGATAAACAATCACTAAAACTTGTTAGCGGTTAGGCTTCAACATATTGGCAACCACATATTCGGAGATGAATGTACCTAAGCAGTTATCGGTTTTTATTATGCACTGGATTGGTTGCTTGCGCCATCCCGGCTTCTATCTTGTATCACTTTTGTTCTCTCTTGTTTTCTTTTTCTTCTTCCCCTTCCTTTTGCTCAGTTTGTTTTCGCCTACCTTCTTTTGTTTTATTATTCTCTCCCTTATTTTGCATTGTCTCTCTTATGGGTTTCTCTCTTTTTCTTTTCCCCCTTTTGCTTATTTTGGTTATGGTCGAATCCTATTGAGATTGCCTACGTATCATGATCCCGCATGAATCAGACCAAGTGTAGTTCAAGAAAATAAGTACGGCAAAATATTTTTGGGAATTTTCAACATTCATAAAGTTAAACACTTGATTACAACTACTAAGCCAATAGACCCCAAGAAAAGAAATTAACAGACTCCGACTCCAAACGAAACATACAGACTGTGACAGAAGGATGAAAACAACTGACTTGACAACCCACAATAGACTCAAATAGAGGAAAATACAGACTTCGCAAATGGACTAACAGACTTGAGTGAAAATCATGAATACATTAATGTCTCTCATGCTCATGGGGCCTACGGGACATCATTCAGTCTTGATACAGGCCTGCGTGCTAAATCCCCTTGGAGGTGGTGGAGGTCTTCCATCAATTGATGAACGAAGGTCATTGTGGTGGCAAAAAACATGGATCTTGTCATATCTTCACAGTGGCTACATTTTACTGCAATTTAATAAGCGATCATCCGTACCCTCTCTCTTCTAGTACGCTTTTCTTGAAATAATGGCCCAATCTGCCGGGCCCTATCCTCCAAGGTTTGTTTGGATACGCGATTCAGTTCTTGAAATTGATGCAAATCACTTTCCAGCTGGGCTATTGTTGTGTAACAGTGCTACCTTTCAGCCTTGAAGCCTTTTGCTTGCTTAACCATTTTGTTTCAACTATGATGACCCTCTTTTTTAACCCCACAACCTCATTGTCATACCTTTCTTTAAGTAGTTCGATCATGCGTGCTCGTTCCTCTACATTTTTGGCCAATTGTTTTCGCGCCCTAGCTAGCTCACCATCTTCTTTGTTCAAGTCAAAACCATATTCTCCTCTTATATTATCTATGAGCTTTTCATTCTTCGCACATGGTGGGATTCTCTGCGGCTATTTTCATTTTCTGAATTTGGGCTTGCAAAGCTTAGTTTTCTTTGGCTAGTCTTTTATTTTCCACCTTGTCTATCGCGGCTTGCAAACCATTCTTGAATTGAAGGCCTTTGACTTTTTTTTCCAACTTTCCTATTGTGGCCATGTATTCATTTTCCTTAGCCAACCAATTCCATTGTTTTTGTGACACCTCAGCAAATTCCTGAAGATGTGGTCTTTTGGTTGGCCTTCCAAACTCTATTTCCCTTTTATACCAAGCAAGGTACCCAGGTGCAACCTCACCCTTAGACAAGTCACGTACTCGAGTGTTTGCCGTCAAGTACTGACATTCGCTCCAAATCTAGAAGAGTGTTGCTTCGTGAAACTAACCATTAAGACCAATCTCGACCACATGGCGACTAATGTTTTCATCCCTGGGAACCATTTGGCACCTCCCTAACTACCTCAGCACCCGATACAGAGCATAAGTTTGGATGCTCCTGAGAACCATCAAAAGGAAATGAGGCCCGTAGCTGGCATATAAATAATTTCCTCAATGGGGAGCCACCCGAACGTCCATTCTATTTGACTTGCAGTTATGTTACGGAGATATGATACTCATTCTGTGACCCCCTCTGGTAATCTGAACCCATCAACTCTAGTATAAAATTCATCTATTTAGCTCTTTTCTGATGACCCATAGCTCATGAATTAAGGACGATGGCACAAGTGTTCAACCATCCACATCTGTAATAACAGGTTGCATCCTTCAAAGAGAGCTCCTCCGCTTTGCAGGTTGTGAGGGCATGGAAGATTTCGGATAATATCATGGGTGCGAGGGTTCTCTTGGCCTGAGTGAGCAGGGTGCTGACAACCCCTGCCATCCGTATATCAATATTCCCATCTTTCTATGGAAACACCAAAAGGGCTAAGAAGAATATCATAAATTCAAAACACATGTGTTCTTCCCAGAGACGGTTTCCCTTGCTACAAATTTATTTTCAAGGTCATTAAACCCCCTATGTTCCCATACTTCTTGTATATAAACTGTGGAGTACAAAAACCGATTTACAGATCTGGGTTGTGAACCCCCTGCTTATCTTTCGTGAATCCAAGAATTTGTGTATAGCGACAACCCTTGGTGCAACCAAATATTGGTGTTTCAGAGAAATTTTAGGGCCTCCGATATATCCAGCTATTTCCTCCAGGGTTGGGGTGAGTTCAAAGTCTGGGAAATGAAATACGTTGTGGGCCAGGTCCCAGAATGTCACTAATTCCTTTATGATTTCCCCTCTAGGATTAATTTTCAACAACTTGTTGACTCCTCCTATGTGCACATTGACCTTGTCTTGCCCTGATTCACCTGGATCATTCCACCATATGTACAGCTCCAAAGGGATCTTGTTCATGACTGTTATTGGCAACCTTTGATTCGTGCTCATTGTGCACATTTATTAGGGTGATTAAGCAAAAATCATGATTCATTTAACTTACAACAAGGTTGATATATTTTTTTCAAATTTTCATTTCAAGAGAACTAGTCCGGCTTTGTAAATACAGCCTTTCAGCACTTCCCGGGGAAGATTTTAAGGTTGTGCTTGCTACCGAAAAAGAATCTAGGGTGGTTGTTCTTGCAAAGGCAAACTTCCGGCGCCCTTTTGGGGACTTCCCCCGAGATGAGAAGATAAAGGTTCCGCAGCAATTTATATACATTTCAAATAATATCAAAGCGGTAAAAGAAACAATTAGCACATTAGGCTCAGACATGTAATAAACTCAGATGTTAAACAAAGCCAAATACAATTATCCCTAGCTCAAATTCTTGAACCCAAAACTAGAGATTCTGGGTTCGGTCCCTAACAGAGTCGCCAGAGCTACCATACCTCCTTTTTTTTCCTATTAAAGGACAATCAAAGCGGGATTTATTTATCTAAATATTTCAGAGTCGCCACTTGGGATAATTAATGGTGTCCTAAGTCACCGGATTAAAACCTGAATCGAGGAAGGTTTGACTCTCTATTACAGTCTACGAACCATAAATCCGAGTAAGGAATTCTGTTAACCTGGGAGAAGGTGTTAGGCATTTTCGAGTTCCGAGATTCTATCACGGTCGCTCGACTGTTAATATTCAGCTTAATTATCTTATTTTAGTACATTTAAACCTATGTGCAATTTTAACTCTTTAATCGCTTTTATTTAATTTTAAGAAGATTGCAACGTTGTTAAAATGCATTTTTAACCACGTCACATAATTGCACCCGTAGTTTGCAACACATTTTATCTAACGTTGAGATTTGGATTTTGGTCACATAAATGCACACAAGTGTTTAGGAAAGTAGATTTTTAACTAACGTTCCTAAAGCAATTATGCGTCTTTGGATTTTCTAGGGCCATAGAATTTGCTAAATTGCACGCCTTGAGTTCTAAGGGCAAAACAAGATTAATTAAATGAGGGCCATGCAGTTGTCATTTTGGTTTGGCATGGCGCACCTCGACTTTTAATTCCAAAAGGCATCTCAGCTATATTTGGAGAACCATAAACTATGAGGTATATAATTGTGGCTCACCTCAAGTTATTTAATATGAGTGTAATTAATTAATTACATCTAGGTAAATAAATACCTTAACCTTCGAGGCACGGAGAAATGGGCAGTAACATTTGGTTAATGAAAATACAATCGAAAAGAGCAAGCCCTCATCATATTCTACAGAAGCTGTGAAACTTGAGCCTAGAATTGAGCCCAAATTCGTAACCTCAATAGGTTTGAATGAGGGATTCAGTATCGAGTTCCTACTAGACAAAAACTAGAGAATTTTAACAAAAGAAGCAAAACATGCAATGGACCAATACATGTATACATAACCTCTGGGCTCGTTTCTAATGCAGTTGGGCCAATATGAAACCCAGCTATTATGGTCCAAACGATTCAAATCATGTAATGCAAATCAACGGAGGTCAACGCAGAACTTGAAATTGAATTAACCAACTTAAACTCTGATTTAAAAAAACATTTAAAACAAATTGACTAAGCTAACTTTAGATCCTATCTTCCATGCATCTTTGGATCCAGTCTATTACCAGAACCATTCAGCAGACAGGAGAGCAGCACAATACCAGCATTCCTTCTAATAAAATGACTTGACCTATTCGAAGCATGAGTGAATAAAATCTCAAAATATCTTATGAAAGCTTTTGAAAGAAAAAATCATTGTTGAAATATGATAAAATACTTAAACACCTAAATATGACTTGCACAGAGGAAAAAAAAAACTATTGAATTCAAAATCTTATTCACACTTTGTACTTCATATGATTAAACATGCTTGACTATTCTACATACTTAGCCATATAACAGCCATCAATACTTACAATGCTCAAAATCTCAGTGAACATTTGACAAAGCCCAGGCGCACATGACTGACTGAGCATGAATGCTAAACACTAAGGCACGATCCTGTGACTAAGTCCATGAAACTTAATATGTCCTGTTATTCGTACAGTATTTCAAAAATAATAAGAGAGGCTCATCTACTTAAAACAAGGATCTATTTAACAAGGTAATATTCAACTAACAACAGAACTTTAAAACAAAATATAATCAAATTAAATGAACTATGCTTTCAAGTTCCTCTTTCTCATTCCATTCTTCAAATCAAAGCTTCATCAACACATATAGAGTTTCAGGAGCCATGTACATGATTACAGCAATAAATATGAGGAGTATAAGCTTAGGAAACAACAACAGTAGTGAACTAAGGAAGCAGGACTCAACATCAAGACAGCAAAATCACAGATTCAAACAAATGCCCAGTGAAATCAATTCAAGCACCAATGAAACAATGACCTCAACAAAAAACTCAACCCAGACCTCAAAAAAGAGTAAATTTTGTCCATTTCACACACCCATTGAAACCAAGATTACCAGGACAAATTGGAATTCAAAATCAGAGATCGAAATCAATGGAACAACAATTTTCTTGCTAATTTTTAGCCGTTCTATTTTTCTGAGTTTTTAGCTCTTTTGTCTCTCCAAGTCTTGCCTTGGAAGGCAAGAATAGATGCCTTTATAGGCAAGGTAAAATAGGGAAGTCTCAGGTTTTCAGTTTTGCATATAGGTCCTTTTCCAAATTTTGTTTGTTGCATAACTAGCCCTCTTTAGTTTTCAATTTATTAACAAGTCTCCTCCCCTAAACAAATCAGCTGTTATCTTATTCTCTAGAGCCTTCTTCCTAACAGAAATGATTCCCTCTCAACCTGAAATCCCTAAGTTAACCTTTGCCCAACCAATTATTACTATCCTTACCCTTTCCTTTGAGACCCCAAAGGTTTCTATCCTGACATTTGAATCCCCTATAGATTTTCCTGAAGTGTGAAAAATAGGACTACTCAAATTCTAAGGCTTCAAACAGAAAAAAATATGAAATTCTTAATTGAAAACAAATTAATCATGAATCAAGTATTGAGGCATCGAACATAAACTCAAAACATATTATACTTACACTAAACAATGATTTAAACAAGTCTACACCTAAATTAAATGTCATGAAATGTTGTAGCTCATTAACTATAGAAATTAAAACATCAAACGAAGGAGGCAAGACTTATACAATTTGATTGACAGGATAAACGAGAACAACACCTAATTCAAACTCAGAACCTAAACATGAAGTTTAAACCAAAGGAAAAGAGATGAGGAAGAAGGAAAATCAAAATGAATGCATAAGAACTTACCTAGTTGAATAGAATTGAACCCCGGACATCGAATAAGACCTTCATGCATCAATTTTAGAATTCTGGAACCCAAGATTTGAATTTCGAGCAATTTTGAGGGTATTCAAGAGAAATTGAGTGTGGATTTGGGATAAGGGGGTGAAGAGGTTATATGGTATGATTTTGGGGTGATTTGGTGATGGCGCCACCACCGGAGAAATTGTGGCGGCGCCAGGGTTCTTGATTTCAACTTGATATTCGACATATTTGGGTAGGTTTTGAGGGAAATTGGTTATGGATTCGAGATGGTGAGGCAAAGGAGGGGTTGTGGTGTAATTTTGGTGGTCATTGAACGTCGGCCGCCGCCGTAGGCGATTCCCGGTGGTGGCGGGCGGCGGCTATCGGTCTTAAGGTTTTTGGCGGATGAGGGATGAGAGACAAAGGAGGTGGGGTCACATTTTGACATTTAAATACTAATGGACCCCTACTTCAAAACTGTCTGATCAAGTAACCTCGACGGCCATGATCTAACGAGGTTAAACGGCGTCGTTTGGAGTCAGGGGGACCGGGTCTAGGCCGGGTCAAGTGGTTTTTTGACGGGTTTAAGGGGGTTTAATTGAGTTGATTTGGGCCAGGCCAGATTTGGGCATTTTTTATTAAAGACTCAATTTCTTTTTTAATTTCCTCTTCTTTTTTTCTCAAATTAAAAACTGAAGACCTAAACTAACTCTAAAACAACTAATAAACCTACCCAATTATATTAAGCTCTAATTAACTATTAATTCAATTAATTAAATACCAAATTGAAAGAAATTAACAAATTTAAAGCTAAAAATTAAAGAAGGTAACATAAATCAATTTTTTTATTTTTATTTTAATAAAGCACCTAATTACCCAAAAATATGAAAATAAATCCTAAATGCAAATGCATGGTATTTTGTGCTTTGTTTTTTTTCATGATTTGAATAAAATGAACGTGCACAGACAAATGCCAACAATTAACACAAAATGCCACGAAAATTCATAGAATTGCAAATAATGAAAAGAAATTATTTTGTTTTGAAATTGTGGGAGTAATTTATATAGGGCAAAAATCACGCACTCACAGTACACATACCCAACCCTGTATCCTCAATACCCCATCATCTCCAATAGTCACATTTCTGGCATCGACATGTTGAACCTTGTCCTTAAGGACAAGCAAATGAGGGTCATAATACTTCCGCTCCTTGATACGATCAAACAATGAAGACCGAGAAACCACGCAAGCTAGAACCCGAATGGGCTCCGAAAGATCCAATCTCACAAACCGGGCGGCTAAGGCCTAAACATCCATCGCCATAGGCCTCTCCAGCATAGGTAGATATGCCAAACTCTCCGCCGGCAACTCAAGGCATCATCCACTACATTGGCCTTGCCCCGTTGATATAAAATAGTGATGTCATTGTCCTTCAGCAACTCTAACCACCTCCTCTGGCGCAAATTTAAATCCTTCTTCTTGAACAAAATGCTGCAAACTCCTATGATCAGTATAAATCTCACAAGGCACACCGTATAGATAATGGCACCAAATCTTCAGGGCGTGAACAATGGTAGCTAACTCAAGATCATAGACAGGATAATTCTTCTTGTGTGTATTCAACTGTCTGGACGCGTGGGCAATTACCCTGCCGTCCTACATCAATACTGATCCAAGGCTAACTATCGAGGCATCACAATAGACGGTATAAGACCCTGAACCTATAGGCAATATCAAAACTGGGGTTGTAGTCAAAGCCGTCTTAGGTTTATGAAAGCTCGCCTCACACTCCCTTGTCCACTGAAATGGAGCACCCTTCGAGCTCAGTCCAGTTATAGGTGCTGCAATAAAAGAAAATCCCTCAAAACATTAATGATAATAACCCGCTAAGCCAAGGAAACTACGAATCTCTATAGCTGAGGATGGTCTAGGCCAACTCTGCACTGCCTCTACCTTCTTCGAATCCACCAGAATGCCTCACTCGACACCATGTGTCCAAATAATGCCACTAAATCTAATCAAAACTCACATTTTGAGAACTTTGCATATAACTTCTTCTCTCTCAGCGTTTGGAGCATTGTCCTCAGATGCTTCTCATGATCTTCCCGACTACGGCAATACTCCAGAATGTCATCAATAAAGACAATGACAAAAGAATCGATATATGGCAGAAATACAATGTGCATCAAATGCATGAAGGCTGCTGGGGCAATGGTCAATCCAAATGACATAAGAAGAAACTCGCAATGACTGTACCAATTCCTGAAAGCAGTCTTCGGGATATCTGGCTCCCGAATCTTCAATTGATGGTAACCTGAGTGCAAGTCAATCTTAGAAAACACATGTGCGCCCTGAAGCTGGTCGAATAGATCATCAATACGAGGCAAAGGATAATGGTTCTTCACTGTAACCTTGTTTAACTGACAATAATCGATGCACATACGTATAGAACCATCTTTCTTCTTCACAAACAAGACAGGAGCACCCCAAGGTGAAACACTGGGTCAAATAAAACTCTTATCAAGTAATCCCTATTATTGATCCTTTAACTCCTTCAACTTAGTAGGAGCCATACGATATGAAGGGATAGAAATGGGTCTGGCAACAAATCAATGTCTCTATCAAGTGGCATGCCTGAAAAATCAACTGGAAATACATCGGGATAATCCCGTGCCACTGGGACTGAATCAACAGAAAGGGTATCAACACTGACATCTTTCACATAAGCTAAATACGCGTCACACCCCTTCTCAACCATATGTTGAGCCTTAAGGAAAGAGGTAACTCTACTGGAAGTGTGATCTAAAGTACCACTCCACTCAACACGTGGAATACCTGGCATAGCCATCGTCACGGTCTTGGCATGACAATCAAGAATAGAATAATGGGTGACAACCAGTCCATGTGTAAGATAATATCAAAGTCAACCATGTTGAGTAACAATAAATCAGCTCTGGTCTCAAAACCACGAATAGTAAACAAACACGATTGATAAACACGATCCACAACAAGAGAATATCCCATAGGAGTAGAAATATAGAAAGGGAAACTCAAGGAAATCTCGAGGTACACCTAAATGCGGAGCAAAATAAGAAGGCACATAAAAATAAGTGGAACCTAGATTGAATAGAATCGGTACACCTCTATGAAAATCCATGACAGTACCTGTGATGACAGAAGCAGAGGCAACAGCCTCGGTACGGGAAGATGGGGTAGCAACTGGGGATGTAACCATAGCCTGAGAACTCTGCGGGGCAAGTTGTGGCTGAGAAGTTTGTGGAGGTGCACTCCTCCCAAATCTAAGTCAATAGCTCACCACATAGCGTATGTCGCAATACTCTAAGCAACCTTGCAGCGACGTAGGGGTGGAAACTGTGCAGTACGGGTACTCAACACTCTGAGATACAAATTGAGCTGGCTGATCCATAAAACCTCTCTCATGCTGTACGCTTCCTCCAAAATAAGGACCAGTGGATCACTCCAATCTATAAGGTCTACTCACTCCTCTATAATCTTCCTCCTGGCCTCGTCTATCCTCTCTCTCCTGGACACACCTGTCCCCTACTCGGCGATAAGTCCTCACCACCCACTGAAATGGGACCACAGATAGTGTCGCCATGACACTTGGAACCTGACCAATGGGAACTCACTTCTTTGGAGTAGGGGAGGCGGGAGTTTGGGTCCCTACCCCAGTATGTGAAGTAGTCGGTACAACCTGAATCAATCCCGCCTGAATCAACGTACCAAACATGCTCAGGAACTGAGCCAAAGTCTCCTCAAGGGCTGGAGTAGTAATGGCACTAGGCGTTTCGGGTGCCTGAACTCCGGCTGGGTCTGCTGGTGGAATCTTGGCAGCAGCTCGCACAAGTGCTCTGTCTGCACCACGCGTGCGTCCTCAGCCTCTACCTTGGTCTCAGCCTCTGACAGTTGCAGTAGGGGGCACAGGTTCCTGTTCATCTCGAGTAGCATGTGCCCTCACCATCTGTAAGAGAATAGAAGGCAGGAATTTAGGATTATGATGTCAAAAATCTTGCATGATAGGGAATCAAATGAAGTGAAATTTTCCTGACGGTTACATAACCTCTCGTAGATAAGTACAGACGTCTCTGTATCGATCAACGAGACTCTAATAAACCAGCATGTGTTCCATGACTCCTATGAACCTAGAGCTTTGGTACCAACTTGTCACGACCCCAATTCGCCCTCCGTGAACATGTCGTGACGGCACCTAGTCCATACGACTAGATAAGCCTAACAATGCGGAAACATTATCACTTGCGGAATATAATGACTTAAAACCGAACAGCAAGAAGAAAAACTATACATAGATGCTGTTTGGCATATACAACTTAATATCTCGGAAACTCACGGGAACACAAGCTGACAGAATGCAATACACAGCTCTAACTCTAGAATGTCTAAAACAACAGTACAAAAGGAAAGCTAACTGCTATAGCGAGAGACTCCTGGTATGCGGACATGACAGATGTACTTTGAAGTCTCTGGTAGATCCTCCGCCTCAAGAATAATATGCCTGGGTGGAGGTACCTGGATCTGCGCATAAAAACATACGCAGAAGGGGGCATGAGTACAGTACAACTGTACTTAGTAAGTGCCAAGCCTAACCTCGGTCGGGTAGTGATAAGGAAGGTCAGGTCTCTACTGAGAATAAACATAATAATAAATCTTGCAACAGTACGAAATAAATAGGAATAATAGATACAACTATGAAGTAAGACAAGTTATACACGGCAAAAAATAACACACAGAAAATAACATAACATTGAGTAATAGCTCAATACCAGTACCAACAACGAGGATCTCCCAAGATACCGTCCTATAGTCCATTTCATCAACTGTCCAAGGACCTCCCAGGATACCGTCCTGTAGTCCATCATTTGTGTAAATCTGAAGGATCTCCCGTGATACCGTCCCGTAGTCCAACTATCAATATGAGGGGATATACCAAAACCCCGGTCCGTAGTCCCAAATGTAAATACCTAGTAGTTCTATATAACTGTGCAAGGGGTATCTATCAGCAATCGAACGTGCAGTGCCAAGGTAAACGTGCAGGGGATCTATCGGGAATCTAACCCACAGTTCCAAAGTAAATATGCATGGAGAGATCTATCGGGATTCGAACCCGCAGTCCCAAAAGTAAATATGCATAGGGGATCTAATGGGAATCGAACCCCCGTCCCAAAATAAATATGTAGGGGGATTTATTGGGAATCGAACCTGCAGTTCCAAAGTAAATATGCAGGGGGATCTATCAAGAAACGAACCCACATTCCCAAAGTAAATATGCAGGGGTAATCTACCGGGAATCAAACCCGCGGTCCCAAAGTAAATGTGCAGGGGGATCTACCGAGAATCTAACGCGTAGTCCCAAAGTAAAAAAACAAGGGGAGAGCTACCGGAATCCCACATCTGTAGTCTCAATGTAATTACGCAGTCACAACAAGAAGATATTCAACAATGAAGTTCAAAGAAATACAACGCAACATGTAGTTCTAGCCTAACATGCTTCACGTAGTACAAACAAAGAAAACTAAGCAAATAGGCAATTTAGAACAACTAAGCATGCTTTCCTAAACTAACACATGCTATAATTGCAAATAGACTAAAGCATATAAGAAAGAAACTCTATCTAAATATTTAAGTAAAATTGGATTTTCAACAGTAAACTCAAGTACGCGCTCATCACCTCACGCACATGGAATTCAATTACCAAATATCATATCCTAAGGGGATAGTCCTCCACACAAGGTTAGCCAAGCCACTTACCTCGAACCGGCTCCAAAATCAACTCAAAGTCGAACATTTGCCACACGTATCCAACTCCAAATGGCTCAAATCTAGTCAATCTCAATTACATATCATAAATAACATCTCAAGCAACTGATTCTACTATTTAATTCAAAGCTAAGACGTGAAATTTGGTAAAATAACCAAAATGCCCCTCAAGCCAATGTCTCAAAACCGGATGAAATTAACATTTTCAAAACTCTTGTACTCTCACGAGTCTACCCATATATAAATCTCTCAAATCAGATATCAAACACCTATTAAAAACTCAAAAATTCGGTCTATGAAGTTTTATCAAACTTTCCTCTAAAATCCAAAATTAAAAGGAGGATTCACGATTAGATTAGTAGGTTATGAGTAAAAAGGAGTTTAGATGTATTACCCAATCATTGCCTTTGAAA
Source organism: Nicotiana benthamiana (assembly GCA_034376525.1). NCBI lineage: Eukaryota > Viridiplantae > Streptophyta > Magnoliopsida > Solanales > Solanaceae > Nicotiana > Nicotiana benthamiana. The sequence goes on from CM067341.1 coordinate 18,567,979, forward strand.
ATTCCTCGAAATCTTCCCAAATCCGAGCTCCCAAGCTTGAGTTTTAGTAAAAATGGCTAACCCTCGGATTTTGGAATGTTTATAACTGCCCAGGTATTTAATGCATCCGAACACGGAAGAAGTCATGCGTTCGCGAAAAAGAAAAGTGAAGGCTGGCAAAAATGCTCTTCGTAAACGCGAGGAACAGTATGCGAACGCAAAGTACTGGGAAAATAAAGTTACGGGAACGCGACAAGGGAGATGCGAACGCGATGAATAAAGTGGGCTCAGCCCTCAAAGCCAAATTGAACTATGCGAACACGATGGTTGGTATGCGAACATGAAGGAGGAAATGGCTGGGCTTCGCGAACGCAGGGGCACTGAACGCGAAGAAAAAATTGGTCCTCCCCCAAAATTACTCTACGCAAACGTGTGGAGGAGGATGCAATCGCGAAGGAAAAAGGGGTCTGCAACAGCTGATGGATTTCTGCAATTTTATACAACTCCAAAATGCTCTGTTGAGCATTCGAAAACACCCGAGGCCCCTGGGATCTCAATAAAACCTACGGACATATCCTATAACATCATTCAAACTTGCACCAATTCTTAAACCACCTAAAACAACGTCGGAAACTGGAATTAATCAATGGTTTAAGCCTAAGAACTTCAATTTCTATCAAAACATACTTTCGATCAAAACCTAACCAAACCATGTATGAATGTCCTGAAATTTTACACACACATCCCAAATACATGACAGAACTACTGCAACTTTCAGAATTCCATTCCAACCCGCGGATCAAAATCTTACATATTAACCAGAAACTTCAAAAATTCAAACTTCATCATTTCAAGCATAAATTAGCTAAGGACCTCCAAAACACATTCCGAACATGCTGTCAACCCCGAAATCACCTAACGGAGCTAATAAAACAATCAAATTTTCATTCCTAGGCCATCTTCATATTGCTCTGACTATAGTCAATTTTCCAAGACTTAAACTCTCATTTAGGGACTAAGTGTCCCAAAACTCTTTGAAACTCAAAAGTGAATATCCCGGCAAATCAAATTAGCATAATTAAACTTGGGAAAAGTAGTTAATTGATTGAGTCATAAATTCTTAAGACGACCGGCCAGGTTGTCACAAAAGTTTATGGCCATATTATATGTTTATCTCTTATAAAGGATTATGTGACAGAGCTAACAGAACCATCAAATCTTCATTCCGAGGCCATCTTCATATTGTTCTAACTGTAGTCAGTTTTCCAACACTTAATATCTCATTTAGGGACTAAGAGTCCCAAAACTCTCTGAAACTCAAAATCAAACATCCCGGCAAATCAAATTAGTAGAATTAAACTTGGGGAAAGCAATTAATAAGGGATTGAGGCATAAATTCTTAAGACGACCAGCTAGGTCGTCACAAAATTTTATGGCCATATTATATGTTTATCTCTCATAAAAGATTATCTAATTTTCATATGTGGGCCAAGTAGGAGAATGTTAGAAATTACAGTCTCTTCTAGAGACTTTTAGTGTGGCCCACATATTAAGGTAATAAATTATTTACCTTGTCTCCCAAAGGAAATAATATATCAGATAATATTATGTAGTTATGCATATATAGTAGTTTCTTTGATGTAAAGAAACTACCATATAATTATAATTTATGGAGAAGTCTCTAGGGCTAAAGTATTTTTTGCCTAAGTCCATAGTCTACCTAAAAATACATATGTGACTTTATCAGTCTAACATCCTACGATAGGCATAGGCTATAAGGCTCTCTAGGTTTTCTGTCAAAGTTTTACAAGGCAATTCTACATCACTTGAACAACTATGGCTAAAGGTACGTCTCTTGATTAATTTTCGTTGTGTTGGATCTGTATTTGTATTCTAATTTCAACATGTTCTCCATATATCAAATCTGTAAAGATTAATCAATTACTTTTTATTCGTGGAGTTTGTGGGTATTAAGAATATGGAACGACCGTTAGGTGTTATTGAATTTTAATATTAAAATTATTATATAAAAGTACATTTATCTCTTTTGAGATATTGGTTAAAAATTGGCAAGAAAGTGATCGTTACTTTGACGTAATATATGAAACCACTAATCCTATGATCTATCACTTAATACCCACTAAAGCTTATATTATATAACCACCAACCCATTTTATACTATTTTATTATCTCACTATCTAATTATTTGTTTCAAGGAAGAGAGTATACCCCTATAAATTGTGGTTTGTGAATGAGATAAGTGTTATGGTGTACATGAAAAAGGTGTGGTTGGCATTGTAAAAAGAGAGTTAAGAGAAAGAAAAAATCTAAGTCTCGAACTTTTCTCTACAAAAGAGAAACTTATTTTTGTTGAAGGAAGGTGTTTATTTTGATGGAGCTTTGGACGCAACAACTTGTCCAGAGTTTTTTCGAGTCGACTTTATCAGGTTGTTGTATTCTGAAAAGGACAAGTCAAGAGTATTACTGTTGGACCAGTAAAGATGATGCCGCAGTGGACTTGAATCTCCTTAAAGAGAGCGAGATATCCGTACCTCAATCTGAAGAATATTTATTTATTTCTATTTATTTTATTTTTCAACAGTAATTAATTGTATTTTTACCATCAAGAACAGTCAAATCAACAATGGAGGAGTTTGTGCAGTTTCTAGACGTCTATTCAAGAATGGTGCTAGCTGCGGGGATGCTATCAGGTGCCAAGCTAAATTAATCACAGCCTAACCTACTATATGATTGTAGTCAAATATATCCCATTTAGGTAGTGGCAGAGGTAGAGTGTTGGGATCGGGTTCGGCACAACTCATTAATTTTGATTCGAACCTCGTGTTTGTCTTACAAAATCAATTAAATATGTATAAATCATTAATTTAGAATTCAATAACTTTTAAAGATTGGAATTTCGAACCCATAAATTTGAAATTTTGGCTCCGCCTCTGCTATTCAGAACCCATAAGTTCGAAATTCTGGCTCCGCTTTTACTAGGCACTTAAGCTAAGATATGTTTTAGTTGAATATCTGAACACTTCTTTTGGATATGGAAATTTTCCATACAACCTAAGATAAAAGAGTTTGTTTGGCTTATATATCATGATAGGCTACCCACTAAAGCTTATCTTAGGAATACTAATCTAATATAAAATGCTTCTTATGTTTACTGTCACCACTAGGAGGAAATATTAAACACATATTTCTTACATATGTTAATGTTGATACATACTAAAAAGAATTGGCCTTAATAATCTTGTTACTAATCTAAGAGACATACAAGGCACAAAAAAATGGGTGCACTCCCTAATCAATGCTTTGGGATTAACTCTTCCATATAGTATAAACCTTAAAAAATATTTCCTTATAATTGCTCATTTATCTTTGCCCGAAAATCCTTCGTGTCTCCGAGTAAAGAGGGGTAGCTGTGAGCACGCGATTTTTGCCTCGCTTGAATTATTCCAATAGACCTCTTAAAATTAGGATTTTTCTTTTATTATTTGATTTTTAGGGTTTCATTGCGTAATTTTTGTGTGTATTTTTATTTGTGTGAGCATGTTTACTTTTAAACAATTCATATAATAAATAAATAAATACAAAATATTGTATTTGCATTTAGGATCCAATATTAATATATTTAGGTTTACTAGTTAATTAATAGTACAAAAAATAAAGGAAAATAACAAAAAATAGTTCTTTTGTATTTTTACTTTTAATTTTCGAATTTGTCATAGTTTTCTTTTAAAATTAGGAATTAAATGATTTTTAGAAAAAATAATTAGCTTAGTTTTGGAATTAAACCAATTCTTTTAGTTTAATTGTATTCAACCAAAAAACTGAAAAAAAGAAAAGAGAAAATGAAAAGAAATTAAAAGAATTGGGTTTTGTCTTACTAAAAGACTCCAAGTTTGGGCCAAACTCAATTCCAGCCCAAAACATTACCCAAACCCGTCCAATGCAGCCCATACTCATCCCCAAAGCCACCCGGTCCAGCCCCTAATAACATAAACGACATTATTTCGTGGGGTTAAATCAGGACCGTCGAGGTTCTTGATCGGACGGTCTTGAAGCTTGGTTCTCTTAATATATATATGTCCAAACAATCTCTACCCTCTCAGGACCCCCTACCATCCCTTCTCTCATACCCCCAAACACCCAAACCCTAACGCCGTCGCCTACCACCGCAAACTGCCGGTCGAAAATCGCCTCCGCTGGCGGCGATCATCCAATTGCCACCAATCTTACACTACAGCCTCGTCTCCTTCTCCTCATTATGGATATGAAAGTATTTTCCTTCAAATCCTACCCAAACCTTTCGAATAATCAAAACGCTAGGCATTGCCTCCGCCATGTTCGGCGCCGCCGCCACTAAACACTACCAAAATGATACTACACCACCTCTACCACCCCCTTTTCCTAATACATATTTGTTTTCCCCAAAATCACCCCTGATTCTATTCAAATCTAACCTGACCAAAAACCTAACTTCATAAAGTGGGGCTTTCTGGTGATTTGACCATAATAGGGTTTAGCCGTGTGTTCTCTCATGAAAACACACGATTAAACACTAGTTTGGTCAAGCAACTCAAAGTGACTTTCCCAGGTGGTAATCCTTTCTCTTTGATTTTTCATTATCTTTATTTGTTTTCTGTCATTTTTACTTGCTTTCATGTTCTTGATTTATTTTTAAAATTGTAGTCATAGAGTTTGGTTTTTTTTTTGCATTATTGTCATATTAGTTTAATTCTGTTATTTGCTGGAAGTCACATAGTTCCCTATTTGTTTTTACTTTTTTTTTACATGACTTAATCTTACCTTGTTTTCATTTAATTTTTACTGTTTTACATTGTAGTTACAGTTTTAACTATTTGTTTTTAATTGTTCGCTTATTGTTCTTACTAGTTTAATTATAAATGTTGTTTTAGGACCCATATTGATTTAATTTAGATATTTTCCCTTAGTTTAATTTCAGTTCTCTTTTTAATTTTTGATTACTTTTGCAAAATAGGGGTTTGCGTTTTATTTGAAATTAATAGGCCATTTGAACTGGGTCACTTGGCCCAGTTCCTAGTTGGTAGACTTAGGTAAATTCAGGGGTCCTAAGGGTATATTGGGTAGTCCTAACTAAAGAATAGTGCAGAAACTTAAAATGAAAATCCCTAGAACCTTCTAGATTGGGGTTCCAATTAGAATTTCATAAACTTAGTAACATAACTTGGGTAGCAAGTCAGTACTTTGAGGACTTTAAGCTTAAAACTAAAAATAAAGGGGGGGGGGGTCTAAAGTGCAAGGAAAAATCTGAAAATGCCCTAGTATTTGCCTATACAAGGCAGTACCATTGCTTTGTGAAAGGGGGAGTTCTAAAAAAGTTCAGAGATATGAAATGTAAAATTCAAAGGTTTGAGAAGCCTAGAGAACCTGAAAATTTGAAATCCAAATCCAAAAATCAGAAAATTTGAATAAAATGGTTTGAATTTAGCTGTGAAATCAAATTTTGGGGGTGATTCCACTGATGATCCTCAACTGGTTTTGATTGAGATTCAAACATTATTTTTCTGGTTTTAAGAAGCTATTTCTACTTTGTATTGTTGCTGGTTCAAAGTTGCTGCTACTGTCCTGCTTCATTGATCCTCACTCTTTTATTCCTTTTCCAATTCCAGGGACACAACTTTGTAACCTTGTTAATTGTGAAGTGAAAACTTGAGGAATGAATCAATTTGAAGATTTGAAGCATGCGCATTAGTCTATTTTGTTTTCTGATTTGCCTTGTAGTTTACTGTGGTTTCTGTCTAAGTTAGCTTTAAATGAATGGTTTGTAATTATTGGCAGCAGTGATCTGAGGTTCATGTGCTGGACTTTTAGTTCTCCTTGATTTCCCTCATGTTTTGAATGATTTTGTTTCATTAATAGACATATAATGTATTAGGTCCATTGCTCAAGCATCATGTGTTAAGATCTGATACATGACCAGCTTGGATTAGTTATGATGGGGTTTATTGAAAGGTTTATTATTGAGTGGTGGCTTATACTTGTTGACTTGGTCGTTCATGGGCCAAATCAACAAAAATCAATCCCAACATTAAGCATGTTAATAATGTGGTCTTATTAAATATTTTTCCACATATCTTGAACCATAAAGTTGCATTTGAGATAGCTAATGTCATTTTGAAGTTCAGATTTGAGCTATTCTAGAGTTAAACATCTTAGACATGATCTCCTTTGAATGAGTTGTTTCCTTCATTTTAGGCTCGAAATTTATTATAATGGGTAGTTATAAATAATTCAAGGCTTAGAGTTCTTCAGTTGGACTTTCCCGACCTTGGGTTCACTCAATGCCCAAGTTTGATAATAATTGATTGCTCATTATCTACTGAAGTTAATTAGGCATATCCTTAGTTTGAATAACATATTGTGTTTGGTCTTTTGCCTGTACATTAAAAAGAGATCAAATGTGTTAAGATAAATGAGCTTGCAGTATGGCATGGACCATTTGAGACCATAAGGATTGGGCCTAATGTAGCCCAGTTATAGAATAACAAGCCCACGAATTACCAGCCTTTTGAACTAACGCAGTTTGCTAAATTGTGGACCGTTAGGAACACCTAAATTGGGCTTGTGCTGAGACCCAACGTTAGATAGCTTCTTATGAAGCTGAATGAATTATCATTCTTCTTTGGCTAGTATCGAAGCCCAATGTGCTGAAGGCCTTAATTAAGGATATTGGTTTAAATTTGTAATGCAGGCCATGGGCCTTTCAAGCTAAGTGGTAGACTTGAATTAAGGGTTCTCCAATAACAAAGATTACCCTTGTTTAAATTCGGACTTGAGCTTGGGGCCCGAGTTTGCTTAAATACTTGATGTTAATTAATTCATAATGTTGATAAGTTAAGTTCTTTTTAGAATAGAGACAACCTTAATAGAGAATAATAGTTCATTTTTAGGACGTCCTTTAAAATTAGTTGAGGCGCGTCATGCCAAAAAAATTCACAAATTGTGTGGCCCTCTTTAATTATATCCATTAAAATATTTAGAAATCGGGACGGCCATTAAGCAAATTTTCATGGAATCCTGCAAATATCAACACGCTAGTTGCCTTAGGAGCGTGTTTTAATAAATCTACCTTCTTACACCCGGGTGCGCATTTCATGTGACCCAAATCCAAATCCTAAAATTTTGAATAAAATGTGTTGCAGATCCGGGTGCATTTCATGTGACGTGATCCAAAAACACGTTTTAAACGACATTCAAATCTTCCTTAAAATTACTTATAAGTGGTAAATAATTTTTAATTGCATTATAGGTTTGAACATCTATTAAAATCAGATAAAAGGCCAATTGTAATAGTTTAAGCGACCCTGCTAGAACCACAGAATCCGGCGGTACCTAACACCTTCCCTCGATTAATAGAATTCCTTATTCAAAATTTCTGGTTCGCAGACTTCAAAAGGAAAGTCGAATTCTCCTCGATTTAGGATTTAAATTAAACCGATGACTTGGGACACAAGGAAGAAAAACCATCCCAAGTGGCGACTCTGAATAAAAATGAACAAAGAATCCTATTTCGGATAAAGTCACTTAAATAGGAAAAAATCCCTTATAGGCTATCCTCCCGGGGGGTGGTTTGTAAAAAAAAAGTTGTGATAGCTCTAGCGACTCTACTGGGGATACAAACTCAGAACTTTGGTTCAGGGTTTAAGAATTCGAACTTAGACTAGCTGTTGTGATTGGCTTTATTTGTTATCTGATTTTCCTACATGTTTCATGCCTAATGTGCTAAATGCTTTACCGCTTTGATATTCTGTGAATTGTATATATAAATTGCTGCGAAATGCTTTCTCCCTTTGAGTCTTCTAAATCATGGAAAAGGGTGCACTTCATGTGACTTCTCTTCTGTTTACAGTCTTATCCCAATTTAGAACGAGGTTCGGACAAGTTGCTAAGTCGGCGGAGCTTCTATATCCCCAGTACGCTGCCCTCCCCCCTACGGCTCGAGTTGTCCGCTCGGGTAAGCCATGTCTAGAACAATAAACCCAGGTTGTAAACCTAGTATAACAAAGCCTCATATTGGATCCCTAGTATGAACGTTTGTTTGCATCACATGCATTTGACTTAGGGGACTCGACACAAGGGTTGGGTCCATCTAGGACAGGTGTACCCAAATTGAAAAGACCATCCCGATGCATCTTACTTGCTACTTGTGCATTTATTTGTTTCGGATCTGCATGTTGATCGACTTATAAATAATGGGAGAGAATTAGACGAGAATAGCATAGGGTGATCACCTTTTTGAGAAAAACCAATACCTAAATCATACTAAAACTATGCTGAAATTTCAGAAAACAAAAGAGGATGAAATAGGGAAAAAGAAAATTTTTTGTTTTTTTAATTAAAAAAATAGTGGATTTTGTCAAATCTGCCCGAACTATGCCAGTTTTATTCTCACCGGATGTGAGATACGTAGGCAACCCCCATCGGGTCCAACTTCCCTTTTGCAAAAACAAATAGCCTAAAGACCACAAAAATTTTAGTTTTGTTACAAATAAGGCCATTCTTGTCTAAAATAAGTCGAATGCCCTAAAAGGGTGTCGGAAGGCTGCTTTTGCAAGAACAACAACTTTGGGCCATTTCCAACGGCTACCAGGCACAACCTTAAAATCTTCTTTCCTGAAGTGCTAAAAGGCTGTATCTGCAAACCCAGGGTTTTGTTTTTCAAAATAAAAGAGAAAAAGAAAAGAAAATGAATTTTTTTGAAAAATATATATTTTCGAATTAAAATAAGTCATTAAATTACCTCAATAAGTGTGCAGGATGAGCACAAATGAAATTAAACCCTTCACAATCCTTAATGAGATCCCCTTGAAGCTCCATATGTGGTGGGATGATCTAGGAAAAGGCAGTAGAGAAACAGTGGTAAGAGTTCTAGGAGGCCTCGTCGGGCTATTAAATATCAAGCCAAGGTCGGACATAATTGAAGCTCTGATACCATTTGGGACCCAACTTGCAACGTATTCCGTTTCTCTGACTTCGAGCTCACACCTACATTGGAATAGGTAGCTGGTTATGTGGGTCTAAATAGAAATCTCAGGAGTCGATATCCCCTGTCGCCAAGACTGGTATCCCCTCATAGATTCCTAGATTTGCTGAGTATTAGTCGGGATGTCCAAGATAGAAATCTATCTGAAGGGTATTGCACACTCCAGTTTTTATATCATCGATATGGAAATCCCCGAGGTTTCGAAGAGCCAAACACTAGGCTAATCCATGCCGAAAATAAAGATAAGTGGGAGACGAGATGGAGTCTAGCTTTCATGGTGGCGTTTATGGGTATTGTGGTTTGTCCATGGAAGGACGGAAACATAGAGATAGGTCTTGTGGGAATGGTCAACGTGGCAATCAAAAAAGCAAACAACACTGTGGTTCCTCTGATTATATCTGAAATTTACCAAGCCCTGACCATCTCTCGGGAATGAGGAAAAATTTTTCTAGGGTTGCAATATGCTACTTCAATATGGATGCAAGAACACCTCTGTCACCGGGTTGGATACATGAATTATAGTTTGACCGATCTAAATTGCATCGAAGAATTTGGAAGCTAGGTAACGGGCATTGAATTCCCTACAGGTACGGAAGCTTGGCTTGCACATCTGAAGGCCTTGACTGCTGATAAAATTGAATGGCCATTTGGATGGCTCCCTGCCACTAAAGTAATATACACAACAGATGAAGTGTCTTATATCCTATTAATGGGCGTTAGGAGCATCCAACCTTGTGCTCCCTACAGGGTGTTGTGTCAACTAGGAAGATTCCAAACCGTCCACAATTACGAAGATCTGAGTAAGCAAGCCATTGAGTTGGATCCAAAAGCTGCGCTTCCAGAAGGAAAAATTCGCCAAATATGGATGAGTGTAGGTTTCTAGAACCCAAGACCATAGTGCGAGACCGAGTAAGAGGTGAAGTGGAACCCAAATATGTTGAATGGTTCAATAAGAGGTATCAAATTCATGAAAGGCCCGCAAAGAGACCACATGTCCAACAATTCACTAATGAGGCCCAACCATAATGGGACTGGTTGACTAAAGAGAATAAATACAAGGTTAAAATAAGTAAATTTTAAAGGCAAGTCATGGAGCTTCAATTTGAAAATAGTTTTCAAGCCACCGTGGACGAGGGAGAAAAGAAGAAACTAGCCCAGGAAAATGAGGCACTCAAAGCTCAGATTAGAAAGATCAAAACAGCCGTCAACAACCCAGAAAGAAGTCGGGCCAATCATGCGGGGTTATGATGAAAACAGCCGTTAAAAAATTGTTTTCTATTTTTGTCACTTATTTTTCAAAGAACTACGCTTTGTCTGATTCATGTGGGGTTATGATACGTAGGTAATCTCCGTAGTATTCGACCGTATCCTTAAAATAAAAGAGGAAAATCCAAGAGAGGAAAGGAAGCAAAATAGACAGAATAAGAAAACCAAAAAAAGAAACCGTGGCAAAAAACAAGGGCAAAGAGGAGGCAGAAAAAAGATAAGAAAAGAATGAGGAAAAGAGTGATGGAAAATAATGGGAGTGGAAATAAAGATAATAAAATGGGAAGGGATCAAGAAAAGTCAGGATGAACCATGCAATGTTGCAAAACATGTAGACACCCGTTTAACTGCATAGGTGCATCAAACCCCAACATGCGATTACCTGTCTGTTATTTGTGACAAACTAACTGTTTGCTGCTTGTAACAATCAGTCCAGGTTTTTATAAACGGTGGTTGGTTTTTATGGTAACCTGGCTTCACATCCATACTTCACCAGATCAAAAGGAAGCATCAGAATGTCTTCAGAAATCACTCTGCCAGCAATTCCCATCACGAACGAGAGCCGAATCTCGGGCATCCCAGTTTCAAAATCAGCAACCACCAAGGAAAATAGGTTGTTGTGTCTCCGCATGATGGAGATGTAGGACACATGGTCAATTGGAAAAGAGCTGCCTAGTTTGATTCCTGAATTTCCCAAGCTTTTCCCTAGAATGGGTGGAACTTCCACTGTCAAAATCAATCATCCCAGTATCCCACTAGGACACCCAACCATCTCAGCCCATTTTGTGGGAACATCCTCTGAGATTCGCCCCCAGATGGTCATATCCAATGCAGCTCCAAACATCTTTACCGTCCCTCCCCCTCCACTCCTCCTCCCCCATGCTCAGCTGCAACACAGCCTGCATTGCCTAGGCCTACTTTTGATCCTTCGGTCTTTACATTCCAAACACTTACCCCCCAAATGGAGCCTCCTAAATTCCCCACTTATACTTATCCTCAACCGCCTCAATTTGAGTTCACTCCGGGACAAGAAAGGATCCCCAGAACACCTGAGAAGCAAGACATCACAAGAAAGATAAGGAGTATAGAGCAAAGCCTCAAGAACATCTAGGGTTTGAGTGGGCAGAAAAGTGTGTCGTATACTGATCTATGCATATTCTCCTATGTGCACTTGCCCCTAGGATTCAAGACTCCAAAATTTGAGAAATACAATGGGCAAAATGATCCCATTGCTCATCTCAAGAAATACTGCAATCATTTGCGAGGGGCTGGAGGAAAAGAAGAATTACTCATGGCCTATTTTGGGGAAAGTCGGGTAGGTATTGCTTCTGAGTGGTACATGGATCAAGACATATCTCTGTGGAACATATGGGACGACCTTGCAAGAGACTTTGTCCGACAGTTCCATTACAATATAGATATTGCTCTAGACAGGAACTCATTAGCAAACTTGAAAAAGAAATCCTCGGAGAGCATTCGAGAATACGCAATTAAGTGGCGTGAACAAGCATCCAGAGTGAAACCTCTGATGGACGAGGTCAAAATGGTCACAGTGTTCCTCCAGGCTCAGGAAGACGATTACTTCCAGAATATGATGTTAGCTATGGTAAACCATTTGCGGAAGCTATAAAAATGGGGGAAATGGTGGAAAACGGAGTGAAAACAGGCAGAATACTAAGCCAGACTGCTCTTAGAGCAACCTCCCAAGCCATCCAGGGCTGGTCTGGAGGAGTTGCAAAGGGAAAGAAGAAATAAGAAACATCAATGGAAATATTAGGAACAAGAAGACACTGTGCTCCTCGACCCATGTTCCCATGAAGGACCTCTTAGCATTATTACCCTCATCAGGACATAGCCTATGCTCCTCAACCGTATGCGGTCATGGATGCTCATCCTTTTGTACGACCACAACAAGCCAACAGGAACCAAGCCCCATTCACAAGAAACCAGCCTCCTCACCAAAACCACTACAACCCCCGTCCACCGCAAAATAATTTCCGTCCTCGTGAATCACCTAGGAGGACAAATTTCACGCCAATTGGCGAATACTACTCCAGTTTGTTTACAAATCTTGTCCAAATAGGCTTGCTGCAGCCCGTACCTCCAAAGAGGCAAAACCCGGAATCACCTTCCTACCAATAGGGCACCCGATGTGCCTATCTCTCAGGAGCTGAGGGGCATGACAGGAAAAACTGATGGACCCTGAAAAGATCTATAGAGGATCTAATAGAACAAAGGAAGATTGTGCTAAGGGACGAGGACCTCCCCAATGTAACCAACAACACACTACTGGTCGACAACAACAGGCCAGTAATCGGAATGATCTATGAAGACAAGAAGTTTGACCCGGTGTTGAAGGCCATAATTATCATTGCTGATGAGAAGAGAAAGACAAAAATTCCCCGAAGAAAGATGAAAAGGAGAAAAGGACAAAGTTACATACCCCAAATTGGAAAACAATGTCGAGGCAGAAACTGGGGCAGCACCTGCCAAAGATGTTGTTCTCTATGTCCCATGGGTCTGTAAGGAAATGCAGCTATCTCTGAGTCCTCCCAAGAGATTAGAACTGAACAAGGCCGCCCAGATGTACGTGCCAAAGGGAGCTTATGTAGTGCGGGGGCCAACTAATCCACCAAGGCTGAGTGAGCCCGTCGTTATTAGTTGCGCACCACAGAAGCTCATGACAAACCCTTCCGCGATGCCCTAGAACTACCATAAAACAGTAGTGACATATAAAGGGAAAGAAATCTCATGAGAAGATAATTACCCTGCGGAAAAGTACTCCAATTTGGAAAAAGTAAACAACGCCTCCAGGAAACACTTCCCAGCTAAAAAACCAGTGAGCACTGAAGAGGCGGAAGCATTCTTTCCGAAAATGGAAATGGCGGACTATGAAGTGGTTCACTAGCTCCGAAAGTTTCCTAGACAAGTCACCTTGCTATCTTTATTGATGAAATCCCCAGAACACCAGAAGATACTAGTCAAGACCCTCAATGAGGCGCACGTGCCAGCTGAGACTTCCAAGAGCAATTAGAAAGAATGGCAGAAAGAGTTTTCACTGTCAACCAGATTTCATTCAGCAAAAATGACTTGCCCCCAGAAGGGGCTGGACATAACAAAGCATGCACTTAACTATCAAATGTAAAGAATACAATGTAAAAAGAGTTATGGTGGATGAAGGCTGTAGGGTGGACATATGCCCACTTTCAACACTACAGCGCATGGAGATTAGGGCTGGAAGGATTCGTCCCAACAATGTCTGCGTAGGAGATTTCGATAGTATCAAAAGGGAAACGATTGGAGAGATCGATATAACTCTGACTATCGGCCCAGTGGACTTTGAGGTGATCTGAAGTTCTAGACATGGACACACCCTATAATTTTCGCTTAGGGATACAATGGATCCATGCAGTCGGGGCTGTACCTTCCACTCTCCATCAGATGGTAAAGTTTGAGCATGAAGATCAAGAAATTGTGGTCCATGGGGATGACGAGCAATCAATCTATCGAGATCCTTCAGTCCCCTGCCTTGAAGCGAGAGAAGGCATTGAGCACATAGTTTACCAAGCCTTTGAAGATGTGGTGGCAGACCAGTATGAAGAAGGAAACCCTTACCCCCAACCTTTCCTTTCTAATGCATCAAATATGGTAGCTAAAGAAATGATATGACATGGCTTCAAACCAGGGAAGGGACTCGGGAAATCCTTGCAAGGAATAGCTGAACCACTCACTCTACCAGTCGTTGAAAAGTTCTTCGGGGTGGGCTTCCGACCTACTCCAAATGACATAAAATGGGCAAAAGGCAGAAAGTGTGATGGGTGGGTTCTGCCTCAACCACTGCCACATTTGTACAACACATTCGTCAAGCCAAAGTACAATGAAGACAAAGAGGACGAGCCCGTTACGACCGAAGAGATTCAATAAATATGTGGGTCAATGAGAAAGATGTTATATGAAATCCATATGGTTTGGCCAGGAGAGCGCTCTAGAACCGCTGAGGTGTTGTACATGGGACCCAAGGCCAAATTACAAAACTGGAAGGCTGCACCATTCCCCATCAGGCGGGAGTCCCGATAGACTAGTCCTGCCACTTTTTCAGCATCCCGAGTTATCCCAGGGTGTAACTCCGATGTTTTCTTTAAAGTTTCTTGTCTTTTATATTCCAAATGTAAACCTTGTTATCTTCCAATTCCATGACATGAAATCAATATTCCATTGTTCATTTTTCTTTATTCTTTCTGATTTTTGTTTCTTTCTCTTTGTTTCTTCTTTCAGTTCTAATAATGCGGCTTTAAATAACATCACATACTTGCGGACTGCGTGCCCAGATCCAAACATGCAACCTAATTGTGAAATAATGAACCAAGAACCAAAATACGATGAAGAAGAGGCTATTAGGGAAATAAATCAAAAACGGGAACATTTTGAAAATATACCTTAGCCGAATCTATATGACAATGAGCCGGTTAACTTGGGTAATTCTGAAAAAATCAGGATAACCAAAATAAGCATCCACACAACTAAGAAAACTCGGGACGCACTAATCCAACTCTTGTTCGAGTTCAAAGATGTGTTCGTGTGGTCATATGATGATATGTCGGGACTAAGCGTTGATTTGGTAGTGCATAGATTTCCAACTTATCCCGAGTGCCCCCAATCCAGCGAAAATAGAGAAAATTTAAAAATGATGTCACTGATAAAATCAAAGAAGAGATCACGAAGAAATTGGGAGAAGGAGTGATCCGGCTGGTCCTGTACACCACATGGCTAGTCAATGTAGTTCTAGTGCCAATGAAAGATGGAAAAACTCGAATATGAGTGGTCTATAGAGATTTCAACAATGCAAGTCCCAAAGACAACTTCCCCTTGCCCAATATCTGCATCCTTGTTGATAACTGCGCCAAACATGAGATAAAGTCTTTCGTGGACTGTTATGAAGGATATATCACCAGGTTTTGATGGATGAAGAGGACACAGAGAAAAATAGCCTTCACCACACCTTAGGGAACCCACTGCTACAGGGTCATGCCTTTCGGACTGAAGAATGCCGGGGCAACATATATGAGAGCCATGACTACCATCTTCCATGATATGATGCATCAGGAAATAGAGGTGTAGGTGGACGACGTGATCATCAAGTCTAAAACTCAGGATGACCATGTCCGGGATTTGAGGAAGTTCTTCGAACGGCTGCGCAGATATTGTTTGAAACTGAACCCAGCCAAATATATGTTTGGAGTCCCATCAAGTAAACTTCTAGGATTTATAGTCAGCAGGAGAGGTATTGAGTTAGATCCGACGAAGATAAAGTCTATTCGAGATTTACCTCCTCCGAAGACCAAAAAAGACGTAATGAGCTTGTTGGGAAGATTGAATTATATCAGTCGGTTCATCACTCAACTGACTTCCACATGTGAGGCGATATTCAAATTGTTAAAGAAATATGCAGCGGTCAAATGGACGGATGAATGTCAAGAGGCTTTTGATAAGATTAAAAGATTACTTGTCCAACCTACCGGTTTTGGTCCCAACCGAACCAGGGAGGCCACTGTTTTTATACTTGACAGTCTTGGAAAGTTCCTTTGGTTGTGTCCTCGGGCAACACGATATCACCGGAAAGAAAGAGCATGAAATATACTACTTGAGAAAGAATTTAACCAGCTACGAGGCCAAGTATACTTTGCTGGAAAGAACCTGTTGTGCTTTCACTTGGGTTGCTCAGCAACTGAGGCATTATTTGCAGGCCTACACCACTTACCTCATAACTAGGTTGGATCCATTGAACTACATATTTAAAAAACCAATTCCCACGGGAATATTAGCAAAATAGCAAATCCTGCTCATCGAGTTTGACACAGTCTATGTCACTCATACAGCAATGAAGGACCAGGAATTAGCGGATCATTTAGACGAGAACCCAGTTGATGATGAGTTCCAACCTCTGAACACTTATTTCCTAGATGAAGAGGTGAACTCGGTGGAGGTAATACCTGAAGATACCACTACTGATGGAGCGGTAAATGCAAAAGGTGTGGGAATTAGGGAAATCTTGATCCCACCCATCAGTCAGCACTATCCATCCACAGCTCGACTTCGGTTCTTTTTCACGAATAATACAGTTGAGTAAGAAGCCTGCATCATGGGTATGAACATGGCAATCGACCAAGATGTTGAAGAGTTGTTAATTATAGAGGATTAAAACCTAATCATCCCGCAAGCCCAAGGAGAATGGGAAACTCGAGATGTCAAACTTATCCCCTATCGGCAACATGTGGAAGATCTTAGCAAGCGGTTCAAGATGATGGAGTTCAAGTACATCCCTCGTTGTCACAATGAACTAGCCGATGCACTCGCCACTCTGGCCTCGATGTTGCCCTACCCAGGCAATGCCCA
Source organism: Nicotiana benthamiana (assembly GCA_034376525.1). NCBI lineage: Eukaryota > Viridiplantae > Streptophyta > Magnoliopsida > Solanales > Solanaceae > Nicotiana > Nicotiana benthamiana. Next base: position 18,584,654 of record CM067341.1, read on the forward strand.
CACTGATCCCTTGGAAATCCAAATAAGGGAAAGACATGGGTACTGTAATACGGCTGAGGCAGAACCAAACACCCATCCATGGTACCATGATGTCAAGATGTTTCTAAAAAACCAAGAATATCCCGAGCAAACCACTGGGGACCAAAAGACAACCATTAGACGACAGGCAAGTGGTTCTTTTTAAGCGGTGAGGTCTTGTACAAAAGGAACTCGGACCATAATTTGTTAAGATGTATTCATGCCGAAGAGGCTAGAAGGATCATGCATGAAGTACACGCAGGAGTATACGGACCGCACATGAACGGGTATGTGCTTGCAAAGACAATCATCCGAGTAGGCTATTATTGGATAACCATGGAAAAGGACTATGTTAGCTTTGTCCGAAAATGCCATCAGTGTCAGGTGCACGGTGATTTTATTCATGCACCTCCTACAGAATTGAATCCCATATCGGCACCTTGGCCATTTGTATCTTGGGGCATGGACGTCATTGGGCCAATCGAGCCGAAAGCCTCAAATGAGCACAGATTCATGATTACTTTACAAAGTGGGTCGAACCCATCACTTTTAAATCGGTTACTAAAAAGGTTGTGGTGGATTTTGTGCATTCCAATCTTATTTTCCATTTTGGCATTCCCGCAACTATTATCACAGATAATGCTACAAATTTAAACAGTCGATTGATGGGAGAGATATGCAAAAAATTCAAGATAACGCATAGGAACTCTACTCCTTATCGGCCCAAGGCTAATGGTGTCATCGAAGCAGCAAATAAAAACATCAAGAAGATCTTGAGAAATATGATTCAGGCAATGGCATGAAAAGTTGTCTTTTGCTTTAATGGGATACCGCACCATAATACGTACATCAGTAGGAGACCCCATACCTCCTAGTCTACAGAACTGAGGTTGTAATACTCGCGGAGGTGGAAATCCCTTCTCTCCAGATCATCGTTGAAGCTGAGATTAATGAAACAGAGTGGGCCAAGGCTCGTTTGGAACAACTAACCTTAATCGATGAAAAACGAATGGTTGCGGTCTTCCACAGGCAGATGTATCAACAAAGAATGGCCCGAGCTAATAACAAGTAAGTGCGACCCAGAAATTTTGAAGTAGGACAACTTGTGTTAAGGCGCATTCTTCCTCACCACCAGGAAGCAAAGGGAAAATTTGCTCCTTATTGGAAAGGCCCATACATCATTAGAAAGATATTGCCGAAAGGAGCATTGTATCTGGGGCGACATCAAAGGAGATGATCCTAAAGCATCCGTGAACGCAGATGCGGTAAAAAGGTATTATGTCTAAGCTCTTTGCAACAATGACTCTGTCCAATTGAAATGATGAAGGCTTTCATTCCCTCTATCCAAAAAATATCAACCCTTTACAAACCCATTTGAGTTGGTTACTATTTTTTTGTTTCCCTCTTTGGAACCAAAAACTATTGTTGAAAAATGAAACGAAAAAAAAAGAGAAATAAATTGGAAAAAAAAACAAAAGAAAAAACAAAAACAGACAAAACGAAAACCAAAAACAAAAACTTCCTGAACTACATCTGACTTGATTCTGAAAGGATACGTATGCATCCACTCTCTGGGGTTCAATCACACAATACAAAATCCCAATTCTCCCCCCGCCCCCTCGAATAACGAAACTGGGGCAGATGATATCATGGTTTGGCAAAAAGCCCACCACCATGGTTCCAAAGTTGTAATTTCATCCAAATTCCTTTCACCCAAAACATGTCCAAGTCCTTCTGATCAGTTGGCAGAGGCGTCAGAATGGGAAAACTCCGTTTTTGGAGCCCGATGCAAGCAAACTAAGAGAAATAAAATGAGAGAGTCTTATTGGTGAAAACCTACATGCACCATAAGACGACAGTGAGTAGAGAAATTGAAAGTGAGAGAGTGTTAGTTAAAACTCGCAAAGAGCACTATACGGGCGACACTGAGAAGAGAAATGAGAGAGGTCGATTGGCACCCTAAAAGGGTGTCATCATCCAAAGAGAAGACATTGTTCATCATCGAAAGTTCTGGCAAGACTCCATGAGTTTTGAAATGCGGGTTAATGAGTTTATGATATATGGGGAAAAGTTTGTGCGGGTCAGGAATCCAGCCCAAGAAGCATGTCATGTTCATTTGAAGTCCACACGCACCCCAGATACGTCCTTCTGCTCTCCCCGAAATGTATGCTTCTCTTTAAATTCATTTTCTTACCTCGCTTACTTTTCCTTGAATCCTTTTTGGTCTAAATCTATCTCCCAAACTAATACAATGAAAAGGTGGAAAGATTGGATTTACAGGGCTGTACCTAACAAAAGCCGAAAAAGGATACCCAGCCTCAGCGGGCACATCTAGCTGATCCCGACTGGCCATGATGGTTGATGCTTCGAAATAAAAATGGTTGAAAAAGAAAGGAAATCAAAGTCAAATGCCCAGAAAGGTAAAATGAAGTTAAAAAGGTTGAGTCCCACGGGGCTAATTGCCTTGGCAAAGTTTTGAAAAGCCAATGTACCAGAAGATGGAATAAAGAAGTCAAGAAATGAAAGGTCTATGAAGACGAAATAAATCTGAAAGTTCAGTTCCACCGACCGACCATGAAGGCAAAGTTTGGAAAAATCAGAAGTTCTCAACAAAAGAAGGGCCAAGATCAAGCAATCAAGGCCACAAAACCAACCACCATATCAATCTAACAATGGTTATTTATTTACAAATTGAAACAGGTGCAATTCAACCAACCGGGCAAAAGCAGGTGCAGCCCCAAAAGAAATGCGCAAATGCTAGGAACGGCTTCACATCAACAATCATCCCAAAAAGGGAACTTTCCTTCAAATCCTTTCCCGCAGTTTTAATAAAAAGGAAATAAGAAAAGGAATATAACAAGATAAGGTAGCACAGGGTCGCCAATCTCTAGCTGCATACTCCCCAAATCTAGGATCACATTCCCTAGTTGTCCCCGGCATAACCCGAGGCTCATTTTCCTTTTCTCCCAGCATAAACTAAGGATCATTTTCTTTTCTTCAATCATAACTAAAGGGTCATTTTTCTTTCTCCTAAGCATAACCTGAGGGTCTTTTTCTTTTCTTCTCCGGCATTACCCGAGGGTCCTTTTCTTTTTTTTCCCCAGATAACCTGAGGACCTTGTCTTTCCTTCCCCGGCATAACCCGAGGATCGTCTTCCCTTTTTCTCCCCATCATAACCTGAGGGTCTTTTTCTTTTCTTCCCTGGCATAACGCGAAGATCATCTTTCCTTTTTCTCCCCAGCATAACCTGGGGACCTTTTTCTTTCTTCCCCAACATAACCCGATGGTCATTTTCCCTTTATCCCAGCATAACCTGAGTATCTTCTTCCTTTCCTCCCCGGCATAACCCAGGAGTCTTTTCTCCTTCCTATCTCGGCATAACCCGTGGATCGCCCGGGCATAACCCAGGAGCCTTTTTCCTTCCTATCCAGGCATAACCCGTAGATCGCTCTGGCATAACCCAGGAGCCTTTTTCTTTCTATCCCGACATAACCCGTGGATCACCCTGGCATAACCCAGGAGCCTTTCCCTTCTCATCCCGGCATAACCCGTGGATCCCCCTGGCATAACCCAAGAGCCTTTTCCTTCTCATCCCGGCATAACCCGTGGATCGCCCTAGCATAACCCAGGAACCTTTTTCCTTCCGATCCCGGCATAACCCGTGGATCGCCCTGGCATAACCTAGGAGCCTTTTTCCTTCCTATCCCGGCATAACCCGTGGATCGCCTTGGCATAACCCAAGAACCCTTTTCTCATATCCCGACATAACCCATAAATCGCCCAGGCATAACCCAGGAGCCCTTTTTCTTTCTTATCAAGGCATAACCAGTGGATCTCCTGGTATAGCCGATGAGTCTTTTCTCCTTCCTATCCCGGCATAATCCGTGGATCGCCTGGTATAACCTAGGAGCCCTTTTCCTTCCTATCCCGGCATAACCCACGGATCGCCTTGGCATAACCCAAGAACCCTTTTCTTTTATCTCGGTATAACCCGTGGATCCCCCTGCCATAACCTGAAGCCCTTTTCCTATCTTGGCACAACCCGTGGACCACCTTGGCTAACCCATGAGCCCTTTTTCTGTCATCCTGGCATAACCCGTGGATCTCCCTTTTATCCCCAAGAGGAACCCTTTTTTATCATCTCATAACCCGAGGACCCTTTTATTCTTCCGGCATAACCTGGTCATTTCCAGCATAACCTGGCGATCCTCCCAATTTAAGGCTTCATTCCCAAGGATACACAATCTCGATCTTTATTGCTTTCAATAAAAGTAGCTTAAAATTGTGTCACAAATAACTCACGAAATTTTCCCAATGAAAACTGAGGTAGAAAATTTTGTTCGTTTGTTTGTTTTGGTGTCCGAACAGGTCTTCACCTCAAGGCACATGATTCGAGATGACTAGAAGAGTGATTCTCAATCTAGAATAAAGCGAAAAAAAAAGAACAAAAAGAAGCGAATTTGGAGTGTTTGAAGAACAAAAGGATACGGATTGCCCAAATTTGATCCACAATCATAAGATTTGCATGTCCCGCTTTGACCCAAGGCTGAAGAAAGAACCAACACCTACAGCTTGCGAGCATCAAGATTCAGATCGCGGTCCACAGAAAAATCAGTTAAGACTCAAGATCAAGCTTCAAAAGATTAATAGATAGGAATCTTGTAACTCATAGTTGATAGGCATAGCTAGCTTAGCTTTGATTTTCCTTTTGGTGTAATAAAGAGGTCAGCAAGCAGTAGCAGCAGCAACAGCAATGAAATCACAACTCCTGGTAGTCCCAGCTACCAAAACTTCCAGAACAACACTGACTTGATTCCTTTATAGCCAAGAATGTGTAGGCAATCTCTGAAGCAAGGTTCGGTCAGACCTTTTCAAAAATGCTTCTCATGGAGTGCCAAGCAGACAAAAATCCTTCATAATTGCTCATTTATCTTTGCACAAATATCCTTCGTGTCTCCGAGCAAAGAGGGCAGCCGTGAGCACGTGATTTTTACTTCACTTGAATTACTCCAATAGACCTCTTAAAGTTAGGATTTTTCTTTTATTATATGATTTTAAGGGTTTAATTGCATAATTTTTGTGTGTATTTTTATTTGTGTGAGCATGTTTAGTTTTAAATAATTCATATAAATAAATAAATAAATAAATACAAAATATTGTATTTGCAGTTAAGACCTAATTTTAATATATTTAGGTTTACTAGTTAATTAACAGTACAAAAAATAATGGAAAATAACAAAAATATTCTTTTGTATTTTTACTTTTAATTTTCGGGTTTGTCATAGTTTTATTTTAAAATTAGAATTTAATTAATTTTTAGAAAAAATAATTAGTTTAGTTTTGGAATTAAACCAAGTCTTTTAGTTTAATTGTATTCAACCAAAAATCTGGAAGAAAAAAAAAAGAAAAAAAAGAGAAAATGAAAAGAAATTAAAAGAATTGGGGTTTGTCTTATTAAAAGACTCCAAATTTGGGCCAAACTCAATTCCAGCCCAAAATATTACCCAAACCCGTCCAACACAGCCCATACCCATCCTCAAAGCCACCCGGTCCAGCCCCTAATAAGTTAAACGACATCGTTTCGTGGGGTTAAATCAGGACCATCGAGGTCCTTGATCGGACGGTCCTGAACCTTGGTTCTCTTAGTATATATATGTCCAAACAATCCCTACCCCTCAGGACCCCCTACCATCCCTTTTCTCATACCCCAAACACCCAAACCCTAATGTCGTCGCCTACCACCGCAAACCGCTGGTCGAAAATCGCCTCCGCCGAGATCATCCAATAGCCACCGAACATACACTACATCCTCGTCTCCTTATCCTCATTACGGATATGAAAGTGTTTTCCTTCAAATCCTACCCAAACCTTTCGAATAATAAAATCCCAAGTCGTTGCCTCCGCCGTGTTCGGCGGCGCCGCCACCAAACACTACCAAAATGATACCACAGCACCTCCACAACCCCCTTTTCCCTAATCCATATTTGTTTTCCCCAAAATCACCCCTCATTCTTTTCAAATCTTACCTGACCAAAAACCTAACTTCATAAAATGGGGCTTACTAGTGATTTGACCATAATAGGGTTTAGTCGTGTGTTCTCTCATGAAAACACACGATTAAACACTATATGGTCAAGCAACTCAAAGTGACTTGCCCAGGTCATGTTTCAAATCTGGTAATACTTTCTCTTTCATTTTTCATAATCTTTATTTATTTTTTATCATTTTTACTTGCTTGCCTGTTCTTGATTTATTTTTAGAATTGTAGTCATAGAGTTCTATTTTTTTTTTAGATTATAGTCATATTAGTTTAACTTTGTTATTTGCTGGTAGTCGCATAGTTCCATTTTTGTTTTTACTTTTTTTAACATGATTTAATCTTACCTTGTTTTCATTTAATTTGTATTGTTTTACATTGTAGTTACAGTTTTAAGTGTTTGTTTTTAATTGTTCGCTTATTGTTCTACTAGGTTAATGATAAATGTGGTTGAAGGATCCATATTGATTTAGTTTAGATATTTTCTATTAGTTTAATTTCAGTTCTCTTCGAATTTCTGATTAGTTTTGACAGAGTTTGGGTTTTGTTTGAATCAGTAGGTAATTTGAATTGGGTCATTTGCCCAGATTCCTAGTTGGTAGACTTAGGTAAATTCAGGGGTCTTAAAGGTATATTGGGTAGTTCTAACAAAACAATCGTGTAGTAACTGATAATGGAAATCCCTAGAACCTTCTAGATATGGGTTTCAATTAGAATTTCAGAAACTTAGTAATATACTTGGGTAGCAAGTCAGTCCTTTGACGACATTAAGCAAAAAACTGGAAATAAAGGGGGGTCTAAAGTGCAAAGGAAATATCTGAAAATGCCCTAGTATTTGCCTATAAAAGGTAGTACCATTGCTTTGCAAAAGGGGGAGTTCTAGAAAAAAGTCCAGATATCTGAAATCTAAAATTCAAAGGTTTGAGAAGCCTAGAGAACCTGAAATTTTGAAATCCAAATCCAAAAATCAGAAAGTTTGAATAAAATGGTTTGAATTTAGCTGTGAAATCAAATTTTGGGGGTGATTATACTGCTGATCCTCAATTGGTTTTGATTGAGATTCAAACATTATTATTCTTGTTTTAAGAAACTATTCCTACTTTGTTTTGTTGCTGGTTCAAAGTTGCTGCTACTGCCCTGCTTCATTGATCCTCACTCTTCTATTCCTTTTCCAATTCCAGGTACACAACTTTGTAAGCCTTTTAATTGTAAAGTGAAAACTTGAGGAATGAATCAATTTGAAGATTTGAAGCATGAGCATTTGTCTATTTTGTTTTATGATTTGCCTTGTAGTTTACTGTGGTTTCTGTCTAAGTTTGCTTTAAATGAATGGCTTGTAATTATTGGCACCAGTGATCTGAGGTTCATGTGCTGGACTTTTAGTTCATCTCCTTGATTTCCCTCATGTTTTGAATGATTTTGTTTCATTAATAGACATATAATATATTAGGTTCATTGCTCGAGCATCATGTGTTAAGATCTAGTACATGACTAGCTTGGATTAGTTATGATGGGATTTATTGAAAGGTTTATTATTGGTGGCTTCTGCTTGTGGACTTGATTGTTCATGGGCCAAATCAACATGAATTAAGCTCAACATTAAGCATGTTAATAATTGTGGTGTTATTAAGTATTTGTCCTAATAGTTTGACCCATGAAAGTTTCACTCAAGATAGCTAATGTCATTTTGAAGTTCAGTTTTGAGCTGTCCTAGAATTATACAGTTTAGTCATAATCTCCTTTGTATGAGTTGTTTCCTTCATTTTAGGCTCGAAATTTATTATAATGGGTAGTTAGAAATAATTATAGGCTTAGAGTTCTTCAGTTGGAATTTCCTGACCTTGGGTTCACTCAATGCCCAAGTTCTATAATAATCGATTGCTCATTATCTACTGAAGTAAATTAGGTATATCATTAGTTTGAATAACATACTGTGTTTGGTCTATTGCAAGTACATTAAAAAGAGATCAAATGCGTTAAGATAAATGAGCTTGCAGTATTGCATGGACCATTTGGGACCATAAGGATTGGGTCTAATGTAGCCCAGTTATAGAATAACAAGCCCACGAATTATCCGCCTTTTGAACCAAGGCAGTTTGGTAAATTGTGGACAGTTAGGAACACCTCTAAATTGGGCTTGTGCTGAGACCCAATGTTAGACAGCTTCTTATGAAGCTGAATGAATTATCCTTCTTCTTGGACTAGTTTCGAAGCCCAATGTGCTGAATGCCTTAATTAAGGCTATTGGTTTAAATTTGCAATGGTGGCCGTGGGCCTTTCAAGCTAAGTGGTAAACTTGAATTAAGGGTTCTCAAATAATGAAGATTTCCCTTGTGTTAATTCGGACTTGACCTTGGGGCCCGAGTTTTCTTAAATACTTTGATGTTAATTAATTTATAATGTTGATAAGTTAAGTTCTTCTTAGAATAGAGACATCCTTAATAGAGAATAATAGTTCATTTTTAGGACATCCTTTAAAATAAGTTGAGAAAAATTCACAAATTGTGTGGCCCTCTTTAATTATAGTCATTAAAATAATTAGAAATCGGGACGGCCATTTTGGTAATTTTCATAGCATCCCGTAAAGATATCAACGCGCTAGTAGCTTTAAGTGCGCATTTTAATAAATCTACCTTCTTAAACTCGGGTACATATTTCATATGACCCAAATCCAAATCCTAACATGTTGAATATAATATGTTGCGGATCCGTGAGTATTTCATGTGACGTGATCCAAAAACACGTTTTAAACTACGTTCAATCTTTCTTAAAATTAATTAAAAGCGGTAAATAACTTTTAATTGCACTATAGGTTTGAACATGTATTAAAATCAGATAATAGGCCAATTGTAATAGTTTAAGCGACTGTGCTAGAACCACGGATTCCGGGAGTTCCTATCACCTTCCCTCGGGTTAACAGAATTCCTTATTCAAAATTTCTGGTTCGCAAACTTCAAAAGGAAAGTCGAATTTTTTTTGATTTGGCATTTAAAATAAATCGGTGACAGTCACTGTCAGCAGAATTACACTATCCTTCCGTGGATGGTGTGCAAAAAAAAGGTGTGACAGACACTGTCAGCAAAATTACATGCTCTAATTAAAGGACTTAAATTGGTGTTTCAACATAATTTGCAGCCACTAGAAGTTGAGGTGGATGCAAAAGAAATAGTTACAATGTTACAAACTATTAATTTTTCATTTGTTAATATGTTGAATGACTGCAGGTACCTTCTCGGCCAACTTAATAATCCACTTGTCCAACATGCGTATAGAGAACAAAATCGCATAACAGATCAGCTAGCAAAAGCAGGAAATATTTAGCCATATCATCTGAGCCATGTATTTACATGGCTATACCAATTTTTGTGAAGGAAGTTTTTTCTTTTAAATTAATTTCCATTTCATCAATAGATCAGAATAATACAGATTTGTCCAATAGATGCTGACCAGCTACTTTTCCACTCAATCTAATATGATATCACTCCCATATGCTATAAATACATTATATTCCAAGAACACATAAATTCTAGGGGTAGTGATCCAGTCTTCACAAAATATTCTTCCAGTGTTTAAGAGATGTTCCTTGTATATGCAGGTGAACTGCTATCTCTTTGCATGTATCATTTATAACTATGCTTCCGCCTTGGAACCTAATCTTGTTCCTTTCTCGCTAGAGACAGTATACTAACATTCCAAACACACTGGTGGTTATTTCAGCATGTCCGTTTCTCCTTTTTGCAATGTTGCTTATCCATTCTACTTCACTGTTCTAATCATTCATACCCCCCATGATGTCGGGCAAGTAAAAAATAGATGGTCAAAAGATTCATCTACTTGCTTGCAGAATACACAGTGTTGCGGAATCTATATCCCAAAATGCATTAGCCGTTCCACTGTTGCAAGTCTTCTACACAAAGCTAGCCAGACGATGAATTTCAATCTTGGGTGTAGTTTTGGCTGCAGTACTATGCTTTTCCATTATACTTTGGGGGTATGAGGGAGCTGGAGTCTGTAGAGTTTGTTGATGTTGAATAGTTCTCCCCTCTGTAGCTGGATCAATCGACATTATAGGTTCCCCTGTATACCCTGTGTATTTGTTATCAGTGATCTGGTCTCAAATATCTTCCTCACAGCCCAGGCAGTTGTTTTAGGAGTAGGAACATCCTCTACAGCATTGTTCTTAATGTAGTATGTGTGCAGCCATTTGATCCATAGGCTGTCCTTCTTCATTGTTACTGCCCACAGATGCTTTGCTACAGCTGCCTTATTCCAAATTGATAAGTTCAAAACATTTAGGCCCCCTGCACTATATGGTAGACATATAGTTTCCCAAGCGACTAATGCCTTTTTGGACACAGTTGCTGCACCAGTCCATATAAAGGATCTGCATATTGCTTCAATCATCTTCATTACCTTTTTTGGAAGCAGGAAGATTTGAGTCCAATACGATTGCATTCCAAATAATACTGTTCTGATCAACTGGAGCCTACCTGCATACGATAGAAGTCTTGATGTCCAGCAGTTGATTTTCTATGTTATCTTCTCTACTATTGGCCAACATTGTGTAACTGTTAATTTTTTGGAGTCCATAGGGACACCAAGATATTTGAAGGGTAGGGACGGTTCAGGGAATTCCAGTTCGTGCAAGATTTCCTCCTTTGTCCAGTTTGAGACCCTGCTATATAGACCGCACTTTTGTCTGCATTTGCTTGCAATCCTGAGGTTTACGCAAAGTTTTGGAGCGTCTTTTTATAAGTCTTACGGATTGGGTATCAGCCTTGCAGAGTAGTAGTAGATCATCCGCAAAACAGATATGTGACACTCCTAGCTTCTTACATCTAGGATGAGTGAATGAAGTTTTTGAAAATGATAAGAAGCACCTTTTGAGATTAAATCTAAGGTAGGCACCCGTTGAATATAATAGCACCTACAATGCAAACAATGTTATGTATGCAAATAGTAGTAGCACTAGTATTGTATCTTTTACTAGTCATAGCTTAGTATAAAACCATTCTCTCTCTAGCATATATATTATTATTATAAAATGAAAGCAATTTAGTAAAATATAAACAAGAAATATAAGCAAATTAGTGAAACATGAACAAGAAATAAAGATAGAGAGAAGGAAGAGATTTTCTTCTTCAATTGTGTGTAATTTCCTATCTATTACATGGCCTTTATATAGGCATAAAAAGTGAAGAAAATATGTCATGGAATATGTCATTGAACATACAAAATATATCATTAAATATGTCATAAACCATTTGAGATGAAGATCATGGAAGAAGAGTAGACATCCACCATGATTACTATTTATCATAACACTACCCCTTGGATGTCCATAGATAATGTGCCTCATTAAAAATCTTAACTAAAATAAAACCCAATGGGAAAAAATTCTAGAAAAGGAAAAGAGTACACATATCTAATAATACGCCTTTTGGTTGCCTCATTAAAAACCTTGCAAGGAAAACCCAGTGGGATAAAACCTTGTAAGGGAAAAAGAGTACAATGCGTATTAACTCCCCCTGATGAGAGCATCAATTCACATCCATGAGCCTTCACATTCCATTCTTGTGCACCATCTTCAAGAGATCGTTGGTAGAGAATTGATAAATAAATCAACCATATTAACTTGAATGAATATTTGCACCTTGAAATCATCACTCGTGATAGATATATAACGTCTTCACAAATATCGTGAAATGGCTCTTCAATATCTCCATAAAGGTATCCTCGCTATCATATTATCATGCTTATAGGTATAGCAAGATACATAAATCGCGCTGAGGAAGTGGTACCTCAAGATCAAGAATTTTATATGCTTCAAGCAACTTAAATCCTTCATCGATTGTCATATAAGTTAAGTCATATAAGCCATATTATAGACTTTAGATGCATATCAAGTTTTCATGTCATGCTAGACAAATAAGATATCGAAAACTGATTGCACATACCATTGACTTTATACTTTTAAGTATTTGAACTACATGTCCAAAACTACATGTCTTTCATATGGAATCAATTCTACTTGAATTGTATCTCTTCCATTTGGCCAATACTTTTGTCTGTATTTGACAAACTTAAGATCCTCATCGATATTTAGCTCTATCATAGATGTCGTCGACGAACATTTTATATCGGTTCCAATAAATTTTCATAAAGACATAACATGGAGATTTCTTCATTCATATATTCAGATACCTGAATCTCTCATGAGATTTTGTGAAGTGTTATGCCATGTGATCTTCTAGATCACTTGCCTCCTTATTATGATAACTTTGGTCATTTGCTCATCTTCTTTATTAATAAGTTCTATTTGAAACTGATTTGTCTATACGCTTTAAGCGTACCAAAGACTTTGTCCTTCTAGGACTTAATATGAGCATTTGCAATGAGAATATAGTTACATTCTTTGGGTCAGCAAATGCCTATGGAATGCTTTGCAATATGTTGCAATTGAATTATCCTTTTATGAACTTCAAGTTCATACTATGATATTCGAGGATCTATATATACAAATGATAATCCATTCCATGTAACTTTTTCTCCATGTCTCCCCCTCATGTTAGAAAAACTAACTTGTTTCCTCAACTCTGGGAACCCATCTTTGTGCAATATCATATTAATATACATTGCACATCAATAATAATAATACGAAATTATTTGGTTCCTGACGTTGAACCACTTGTGAGGGGAGAATATAATATACTCCCGTATATAACGTACATCAAATTGACATAGATAACTTTGTTCTCATAAGCAATAGTTTAGCTATTAAGTGGAGGCACTCAATAAATTATTTTGCTAAACCAACTATGATGTAAACCAACTTATCAAGATGAACTATCTTGAATAGAAAATCCAGAAATTATGCTCGAAATTAGATTACTGAGCAAGTTACCTCGCAAGCACCGGCCATGTTGCAGGTTAATAATAACCGCACATGTAACCATCTCATAGATGCATCTTATGTGGTATACATGGCAGGTGAATGGGCCCATATTCACCTTTGATATTTCCAGAACTTATGGGATTCAACCCCAACTTTAGTTGGTCAATTAATTAATGAGAACAAGTAATACAAGAGAATTCGTAAAGAACTTTCTAGTTCTTTAATATTTACCCATGTGAATTCTGTATTATTGTTGCACATCACACTTAAATTGATATGGCTAACCCGAAAGCCAACTGAATAAATTATCAATATTGATAAAATTCAGGTTTACATCATGACGTGTGCAATTATCGATAAACTCTAAGTTTATTATGATATGGGTTTTTATATCAATAAACATCCACTTTAATGTGGCATTCTTTTATTTGTATAGTACAAATTGGAGAATAAAGCTGGTAGCTTTTCACATATATATTATCCCCCTACAAGTTGTAGTAATAGAAGATATCAAATCTTTCCTTTATTTATAGTCTCAATATAATCAATCGATTTCGCGTATACTTTGGAAACTGAATAAGTTTCTTTGAGACTTACTACAATACAATACCTTATTGGTAATAAATTGTGTTTCTCCAAAATAATATAATTGGCTCTTAAAGAATTCTCAATTAATTTGGTACTATCACATGTTAATCAATATCCATATAGTGAATATTTCTTTTAAAGAGAAAGTTGTACCATTATGGTCATGTCAAAATTATATGCAAGATATGTTTCTTGCATTATTATTGTCCTTTAATAATCACATTGCCAAAATATTTTGGCGTACAATAGGTACGTGACCAATGACCATTCATGCCATAATAATGACATTATTTTCTTATATCATCTCAACCCTCCTTCTAGAGGTAAGTGTGGTATATTCAATACCAATAGCATGTTCATATTGTTCCAATAATGAATATGTATTCATAAATCAGATGTTGTCATATTCACACCATGAATGGACCATAATCATCTATATGTATATAAAATCTCATGTCAAATCGATGACAGACATTACTTTCACAGAGTGAATGATTATTTTGAGAATCCTTATTATTCTCATTATCACAATGAAGACGATTATAATTTCGTCTATTGCCACGTCCACATCCATTGATACCTTCACAGTAATAATTTTATCTTCTTTCAGACTTATCACATACTGCTATCATATTTTCTGCTGGGATAAGTAATTTTGTTATCCTTTTCAAATCCGTAAATGCGTCTGACATTTGATTTGCTATTCTTTGCAAGTGAATAATCTTTTGCTCCTCTTTTTCACAAATAGAGGCACGTGGATCAAGATGAGATAATGATGGATTTTTCCACAAAATTTTCCGTTTGGTTTCACCAACTTCTCCCCCTAATTTTGGGAAAAGTGTCTCATCGAATCGACAGTCTGCAAATCGTGCAGTGAACAAATCCCCTGTCAATGTTTCGAGGTAGCGAATAATGGAGGGTGATTCAAACCCAACATATATTCCTAACCTTCTTTGACCACCTACTTTGGTGTGATATGGCGGTGATACAGGCACATATACTGCGCATTCAAAAATTCATAAATGGGATATAATATGTTCATGACCCAAAACTAATTGTAACGGGGAATATTTGTGATAATTTGTCGAACTAGCATTGCTGCATGAAAAATGGCGTGACCCCAAACCGAAGTGGGCAGCCTCGTTTTCATGAGTAACCGTCTTGCTATCAACTGCAGACATTTAATTAAAGACTCTCCAAGACCATTTTGAGTGTGAACTTGAGCTACAAGATGTTCCACTTTTATCCCAATTGATAAGCAATAATCATTAAATGCTTGGGATGAAAACTCAGCAGCATTATCTAGTCTAATAGACTTAATTGAATTATCGGGAAATTGTACCAGTAATCGAATTATTTGTGCCATTAATTTTGCAAACGCAAGGTTGCGAGATGACAATAGGCACACATGAGACCATCTAGAAGATGCGTCTGTTAAGACCATAAAATATCTAAACGACCCAATAAGTGGGTGAATAGGTCCACAAATGTCCTCTTGTATACGTTCCAAAAACGCATGTGACTCAATTCCAACCATTGTTGGTGATGGTCTAATAATTAACTTGACTTGATAACAAGAAGTACAAGAAAATTCATTATTTAAAAGAATCTTTAAATTCTTTAATGGATGACCATTTGAATTTTCTATTATTTGTCTCATCATAATTGATCCATGATGTCCCAATCAATCATGCCAAAGTAAGAAAGTATCGGAATCAGTAACCTTTTGGTTTACGGTAGAATGTGCCTCAATTGCACTAATTCTTGTCCAATACAGGCCACAAGATAAAGATGGGAACTTCTCAATAACCCTCTTTTGGCCAGAGACATTCTTTGTAACGATGAGATATTCAAGATTATTCTCGTCTATTGTCTCAATATGATATCCATTTTGACTTATATCTTTAAAACTCAACAAGTTCCTCTTGGACTTGGAGGAGAACATTGCATTCTCTATGATAAATATTGTTCCGTTAGGCACAGTTATAGTAGCTCTTCCAGAGCCTTCATTTAATTTACTACTACCAGAAATTGTAGTAACATCTGCCTTACACATACTTAAATGAGAGAAATATTTCTTCTCTTTGAATATTGTATGTGTGGTACATGAATCAATTAACAAATATTTTACAATAGAATTTTGATCCAAGTTTGTTTTGTGAGATATCCATACTTAATCTTGTATGTCTAGTAAGTGCATGCATCATTAAATTATTCAAGTTAATTAGCATGATTTAAAGTATACTAAATACGTCTAGGATTATCTGAACACGTGATAAAATTTTCCTATCAAATACTTCCAGGCCCCAAACTTTTGAAATGCTTCTATGCATGTACTCAAGCATATAAGTTAACCACTTTGAAATATGCCTCCTCTTTGATTATGCGAATCATATATATAAGATTTTGTTATAACAAACTAAAATGAGATCCTAAAATAACCCAATAATTGAAAACAAGACCTATTGATATGAATGGACTTTGGGCCTAATTCAACCCCAAAAGCTAGCTTATGAGGTGAGGATTGCCCAAGTCATATAAGGAGACCAAGGACCTCAAATTCCCCGATGTGGGACAACTCAACACCCCCCCCCTCATGCCAAGGTCTCTGGAGCGTGGACAACATAAATGGGGGTCCAACATCGGGAACAATAATTGGGATAGGCCTGGCTCTGATACCATGATAAGAACTGAGATTGGACCTAACTCAACCCCAAAGCTAGCTTATGAGGCGAAGATTGCCCAAGCCACATAAGGAGACCAAGGACCCCAAATCCCTCCGATGTGGGACAACTCTACACTCACTCCGTTAAATTACAAAAAACTGCTCCACAAAAACAAGAAAATCAAGAGTAATTTTCCCAAAATCTACTTTAAAAAAAATCTAGTGTCTACTAAGAATACTTTATCATGTATTCAGGTGTTTAGTAGGAATAAACCTTAGTTTCAGCGTCTAAATAAAATATAATGTCATGTATTCCGCCTAATTGTTATATGTAAGCTTTCTAATTCGATAATTATTAGCTTTGATTCCTTAAAAGCTCTTTTTCATAGTGTAATCATTTATTATTCTGAACGCTAGGCAAAAAATGTTCAGTTCGCAGTTATTAATCGACTCATCAAATTATGATCATTTGTAAGATTAAAAGGACCTAACAAAATGTGATTTTCTCAGAGATCAATTGGGCTGTCGAATTGTCTTCAATTGTCTTTTGTACGTTCCTTTAAAAAATATAAATTAAAAAGATAATTTAATAAGATTACCTTTATTTATTTTTTTATCTCAATTTACTACTACTATTTTTTTCACCACATTAATCTCTCTCCATATTTATTAGAGTTAGGATCAATACGGAAAAAATAATTAATTCTTCTGTTTCTAAAATAATAAGTATTTTGAAAAGACTATTTTTTTGTAAATATGGCAGTTGAATGAGAACAGAGGAAGTAGGTTGACATTGTTTTGTCCCTTTAAGAATTGATTAAAAGCAGAACTTGAGTTTCAACTCTCTCACAATTGTGTTTGATTTTCAGATGTCTTGGTCTAATTTCCCTTACCCAATATACATATATATATATATACATATATATATATATACATATATATATATATATATACATATATATATATATATATATATATACATATATATATATGTATATATGTGTGTGTGTGTGTGTTTTAAGTTTAAATAAAAATTAAAAGCTTTTCTAAAGTAATAGTCCACTTTTATATATGTAGAAAAATAATGTGAATTTAAAATTAAAAAAATTAAATAGTGAAGGAGGATTGAAGTCCAAAAGTTCAAATTAATCAATTTAAACCGACTCAAATGATGCCCTAATGTTGCTACGTGTGAGAAATGAGTCGAAAGTCGCCTTGTGATAGAAGAATGTAGGTGCCTCATATCCGACGTTCAAATTTGTCTACTTCATACTTTGAGACAAGGTAACAATTGCGCCGATCACTTGTCAAAGTTTAGGAAGAAAGCAAAACCAAGAATTGGTAATATTACATCATCCACCACTTTCCATACATCAACTGCTTTTGGCCGACATGGCTCACCTAGCATATCCTAAATACCCAAAACATATAACGTAACGTGGAATAGGACAAAAATGAAGTTGTACCATTTGTAAATATTAAGAAGAACATAAATAATATTTCATTTTGTTAGTGTCAAGGTAGTATATTTCTTTGAATGTTTCATAGTGAGAGGGCCAACAAAGTTTAGCTCCAATGAATTGATCGATAATCTCTTCGCTAACAGAAAAAGACGTTGTTCTTAGACTTTTCAGCTTTGAGATACTTGGAAATGATACTTAGAATTTCGTATCATTTCCAAGTATTATTGTGATATTTCTATTTGGTTATAAGCATGCACTTAATTCATCGAAGATGTGAAAACATTGCGATCATTTGAATGAGAAATGAGAAATTTTGTCTTATGGTTTTAGAGAGAGAAACAGGTTTCTTCTATTATTTGTACAGCAAAAATTAATTAATCGACTTTCAAGGTCGGTTCTCAGAGTATTTATAGTTGGGCCTTCAACGTTTTACAAAGATAGTCTAATCATTAAGTGGTCCAAATAGCCAACTTGACAAATTAAATAAAAGATACAATACAAAAAATGGCTAATACAATGAAAATGGTTAACTATTTATGCTTAGACTTATTAGCCAAATACTCCATTAGCTCAACACCTCCACTCTCCCCCCCTCCCAAGCTGGAGGGGGAGACCACCTTCAACTTGTACAAAAGATCATGATGTAGCACCTGGAAGGGGTTTAGTGAGAACATCAGCCAACTAGTCAGAAGAAGCCACATGAGAAAGCTTAATCAAACCATCATGGAGCTTAGTTCACATGAAATGACAATCAACCTCAATATGCTTCGTTCGTTCGTGAAAAACAGGATTTCTAGCAATGTGCAAAAGCAGCCTGATTGTCACAAAAACTAAAATGGGAAGGGAAACACAAAATCCAAAGTCACACGTTAGCCTAGAAAACCAAGTAAGTTCCGCTACCACCTTACTCGAGGCCATGTATTCTACCTCGGCAGAAGATAGAGAGACAACTGGTTATTTTTTAGATTTCTAGCTAATGAGACAACCACCCAGAATAACACAAAATCCTGTGACAAACCGGCGAGTGTCAGGGCAAGTAGCCCGGTCACTGTCTGAATACGCATGGATAGAGATATCACGAGAAGCATAATAGAAGAGACCCAAAGTAACAGTTTCTTCGAGATATCTCAACACATGGAGAGTAGAAGCCATGTGGGAAACCTTGAGAATCTTCAAAAACTGACTCAAATGTTGTACAACAAAGCATATGCCAGGGCGAGTATGGATCAAGAGAAGAAGCTTGCCTACAAGACTCCTATATTGATCACGGAAAGGTAATAGATCACCAACATCTGCATGCAGCTTACAGTTGAGCTCTAAGGACAGACAACAGGTAAAACATCTACAATCAAACTACTAAAGTAAACCAGAGACAAACTTTTTCTGATTGAGAAGAACCCTACCAGGAACAATAGAAACCTCAATACCCAAAAAATAATGCAAAAAGCCCAAGTCCTTGAACATAAATTGAGCATCCAAGAAATTCTTTAAGGAAGAAATTTCACTAGTATCATCCCCAATAATAATAATGTCATCTACATAAACTGCTTAAAGAATCAATCTGCCAGGAGTAACCTTGATGAACAATGAATAGTCATTGAGTGAATGAGTATAACCCCTAGAATAGAGGGCTTGAGAGAGCTTGGCGTACCAGTTTCTTGATGTCTGTCAAAGGCCATAGAGGTACTTTCTCAATTTGCAAACAAGAGGGGTAGAACTGGAAGGAACAGAAATAGACAAACCCTGGAGTAACTTCATATAGACTTCCTCATCTAGATCTACATGAAGAAAAGTATTGTTGACATCTAACTGAGAAAGAGACCAATTATGTTTGATAGCTACAATTATTAGCCATTTAATAGTGGCATTTTTACTACATGATAAAAGGTTTTTGTGAAGTCAACACCTTCAACCTGGGTGTTCCTCCTAATAACAAATTTTTATATTTCTACACTCCCATCAGCCTTGTACATTTCGTAGACCCACTTGCAACCTATAGGTTTTTTACCAGAAGGTAAAGGCACGATGTCTCAAGTGTGATTTGCATCCAAAGCATCAAATTCCTTCTCATGGCATCTTGCCATGCTGGAACTGAGGCAGCTTGAGAATAATTGAAAGGTTCAATTTCTACCGGAAGCAAATAACAAGAACCAGAAAATGAAGGAAGTTGGCAAACATAATCCTTCAAATAAGAAGGAGTAGTGTGTTTCTTGGAATACTTTCTAAGTACTGGATGATGAGGAGATGACTGACTAGGCAGATCGTGATGAAAAGAATGTAAAGGAGAATGGATAGGAGAAGGAGTATCAGGTTCAAGGATAGTAACAGTTGAGTTAGGAGAGACACGAGGAGAAGAAGTAGGAGAAGATGAAGAAGGTATAGGATCTTGATAAATGGTAGAAGAAGGATAAGAAGAAAGTACAGTGGAAGGAACAGAAAGTATAGTGGAAGGAACAGAAGAAGCAGAAGTAGCAAAAGGGAAGCTGGTTTCATGGAAAATCACATCCCTAAAAATGAAGCATTTCTTAGTGGTGAGATTGTATAATTTGTAACATTTTTTAACAAAAGGATAACCCAGAAAGACACATGGAATAGCCCTAGGTTGTAGTTTGTCTCTTTGAGGAATAGGAACAATGGCATAAGCCAGACATCCAAAGGTTCTTAAGTGGGAATAAGTAGGAAGTTTTCCATATAATACCTCATAGGATGACTTGTTTTTAATAATTCTGGATAGTATTCTGTTTAGTAAATATGTGGCAGTTAAAAGATAATCTCCCCAAAAGGTGATAAGCAGTTTGGATTGAAACAATAAGGATATACATGCTTAAAGAAGTATTTTGTGTTTCCTTTCTACAACCTCATTTTGTCGTGGGGTGTGTGGACAGGTAGTTTGGTGAATGATACCAATTTGACTAAAAAAGAAAGAGCCAACAGTGATGGAGCCCAGTTCCAATGCATTGTCACTTCTAATGGTCTGGGCATGTGTATGGAATTGAGTTTGGACCATTGTTATAAAAGCCTTGATCATAGAGAAAGCATTATTTTTCGATGCCAATAGATGAGTCCAGGTGGCTCTTTAAAAATCATCAATAATGGTAAGAAAATACCTTGAACCAGATGAACTAGTTCCCCTTGTTCAACATGAATCAACTGAAAAGGTCTAGCAGTACTAATAGAACTATCAAGAAAAGGAAGTCTAGTTTGTCTAGCCATAGGGCAAACAGAACAAGGACAAAACTATCTAGAAGAAAGAAAAGAAGACAGAACATGAATATGTTTAATATTTGCAAAAGTAATATGTGCCAATCTTTGATGCCAAATCAAATTCATAGCAGCATTATTTCTCAGAGAAGAACTAAGGCTAGAGACATTTGTACGACTGGAAAGAGAAATAGATTTGCAAGAGTCTATTATAGGACATAAATAAATAGTGTTGCATGAATTTGAAGTCGAAGGAATAGAAGAATCTGATGGTTGCACCTAAGTGGACTTGTACAAGTCATCCTCCTCTTTAACAAGATCCAAAGGCATCTTCAGAGAAGGGGCATGTGACATGTGCAACAAACAAGAAATGGCAGTAAATAACTCTATGTACTGTAGTTGTTTGGTTAACATGTGAATAGAGATTAGGTTATGTTGAAATTAAGGAAAAAATAACACATTATGAAGGGTTATTGATAGAGTCAAAGAAAAAGAACCAGTGGAGGTTACTTTCACTTTGTATCCATTATGAAGAATTACAAGGTATGGAATGGTTAAGGGTGTGATGTCAAAAAGTAATTCTTTATTAGAAGTCATGTGATTAGAAGCACCTGAATCTATTATCCGCGTAACAGAATGGATTTCAGTAAGCAAGAAAAGCTTAGGATTAGAAAATGGGCTTTTAATTAATAAAGTACTAGCAAAATTAGCAGAGCATATGAGATTGGCTTGAGACTTGGAAGAATCCCCCATATGAGACTGTTGTAAGAGGTTAATCAACTGATCATATTGCTGCTTGATCAGACTTGGGATTATGGATCCCTGACCATTAATATTGGAAGCAACAACAGCAGGATTAGTTCCCTCATCCAAAGACCCAACAAATTTTAGGATATTACCCTCAAAGTTAGCGTGAACTGCAGTAGATACATGAGTTGCAGTATATTTAACCTTGTTAAACTTTGGACTTTGGGGATACCCGTGTAGTTTATAATACTTGTTAATGAAATTACCAGATTTCTTGTAGTACTTACCGAAAAAAGGTGCTCTATTCTGATCAAAATTAACTCTTGGTGCATATGATTTGAGAGGAGTGGGATTGGAGTCTTGCTAGTATTGAAACCAAAACCAAAAGTAGGCCTACTTTGTGTAATAACATTGAATGACATAGAGTCGGGTTGAATTGAGTTGGGCTGAACTTGTCTCTGTTTTTCATCATTTAGAAGAATATTATAAGCATTGTCAAGGCTAGGAGGAGGTTGCATCATAAGAAGATTACTCCTCACCCTCGTATATGATTCAACCTTATGAGGAATTGAAATAGCTTATTATCCTCATCTTCTTGCAAAATACCAGGCTTTGCAGCACAAACACACCTTTGACCATGGTTAGCACATATCACTCCTGATTCATCCCATAACCTCTTCAATTTATTGAAATATGAGGCTATATCTAAAGAACCTTCGGAAGTGTAGGCAAGGTCTCTTTATAACTCAATTATTTGGTCCTATTTGCAGTCTCATACCTAGTTTGTAATTGGACCCAAATACTCCAAGCAATTTCATATATTATACACTCTCAGCTATCTCAGGGGATAAGGAGGCTGTCAACCATGAGATTACCATGTTGTTGCACCTATCCCATAATTTCCGTTTAGCCCCATCAGTAACATGTCGAGATCATGTACCATCAACAAAAGCTATTTGTTTTTAGCAGACAAAGCGACTATTATTTTTCCCCTCCAACCCCCAAAACCAGTACTCAAAAAAGGAACAGGAACTAATGAAATTCCAGGAATATCAGATAAATGTACAAATAACGGACTTGAAGGACCAAGAGATAAATTATCAATGGAACCCATGTCTATCACACAGTACCAATAGATTGACAAATATAGAGAATAAAGTCACAAAAGAAATTCCAATAGAAAAATTGCATGCAACAGTCCTAAAAGCAAGGATAAGAACGAATTTAAGCTTCTTCGCTACCGGAGAAGAAGGGCCTTCAAATAATAGCTAACCTAGCTTCAATTGCTGGGCAGCTCAAATTCTTCAAACTTCAACAAAAAATGTCGGAAATAACCCTAACGCTGGTCTCAAAATCCAAATCGGCGGAAAGAATTTTTTCTCTGAAAGAATAGAAATACCTGATTTTCAAACTATCGGAGATCGAAAATCAATCAAAATTGAACGAGGTAGATCGGAAGCTCAAAATACACCAGAATCGGTGCTTTGATACCATGAAAACATTGTGATTTGAGTGAGAAATGAGAAATTTTGTTTTAGGATTTTAGAGAGAGAAACGGGTTTCTTCCATTTTCTGTACAGTAAAAATGAATTAACCGACTTACAAGGTTTGTTCTCAGAGTATTTATATTTGGGTCTTCAGCATTTTACAAAGATAGCCTAATTACTAAAATGGCAAAAATAGCCAACTTGACAAATTAAATAAAAGATACAATACAAAATTGGCTAATACAATGCAAATGAATAACTATTTATGCTTAGGCTTATTAGCCAAATACTCCATTAGCTCAACAAGAGAATTCATTTACCGAGTTAATTGAATAGGATCCACAACACTTTTTTAGGAACTTAAATTATTTTCCTTAATTTTTATGAAAGCTCAATTTTTTTGAAAGAATTACAAGAAAATACATATGATTTCACATCATAAGAAAAAATGGCTCATATTTTTAGGTTTTACCTGCCTAGCCATATTGTACATATTTTGAAAATACTAGCTCTTACAAATTTAAAATTTGTGTTCTTGCAATCATTGCATCTAAAAGTCGTGGAGTTAAATGTGCGTCCTCACAACCATTGCTTTCACCCTCTCTTCTTCTCACATCTTTTACATATGCTTCAAGGGATCGTCCGTCATTACTGTTTCTCCCCCTATGTCATCTGGTTGTGATGAAAAAAATTGAAGAATAGAAGTCCACCATTGAAGGCCATTCAAAGCTTTGCTTTAGAAAATAAAAATTTTTGAGTTTGCTAGTTGTTTGGATTGGGTGTTGTTCCAATTGATTGAAAATATCAAAAGGAGTTCAAAGTTTAAATTTGAAGTGATTTGGAGTAGATTTGAGCAAGATTTGAGTTAAATTTCAGAAAAACGCAAGGAAGAAGACGAATTATTTTTTGTATAATTATGTATAATCTTGTGTAATAGTGTATAAACACATCTTATACACTTTTATATATATTTATACAAACGTCTGTAGGCGAACTTCGCCACGATTTCAATTGCGATTCTTGTTCAAAACCATTTCAAATCTCCATCAAATGACTTCAAATTATATATACAACCTCCTTATATTATTTCTAACAAGTCCAAATAACACACCACTCTAAATTTCTCACAAAATCAAATTCAAAATTTAAACTCACATATTTAAGCTTGTTAAAAATCTAATTTTCACCACCCAAATAGATTTAGTTTGTTAAACTAATATTTGAGTCACAGTTACTAATTCGAAAATTAACTTAAAAGCTTGAGCAATCTTTTTTAAAAATTAAATAGTAATTTCTAGAACCTATTGGAATTGGATATTGAATCTTAACCTATTATTTTGGTTAGTTAGTTGTACATTAAAATATGAACTATAAAATTGAAAAGTGAGAAGCCCCGTTGTTCTTATGTGAAATTTTCCTCTCCTTTTTTTTAGTGCTATTTAAGTAAGTTTTAAAGTTTTGCGCTCATTGATTGATGCTACCAATCTTGCTGTTTTTCTTCCTTTAGCTTTTCTTTACTCAGTAAACATTGCAAAATGGCATTGTTGCACCAGATAACGAGGCCATACGTCGCGATATGTCTTGTATTACGATCGGTAATACAGCGATTTCAAAAGGCTATCCTTCTCCCAAAATTTTGTTTTGAACAAATTTCCAACTTCAAATATTTACCCAAGATCAAGGTATATAACAACATAAGAAAAGAATACTCTGACTAACAAAATCACATTAACATTCCTCCACAGGGAACTAACCTCTCAAGATAATATACAACACGATATCCTGAGAAAATTGCTAGAGATAGCTAAGTGGAAGCTAGGCCTCTGAAAGCCCCATGATATACTAACTATACACCATACACACATGATTGTAGTCAATCTCTTTCTGTAAATTACTGTTTAAATATTGGAAAGTAAATTCCAATTGCTTGAGCCAGTGGAAGTTTTATCCTTTGAAAGAGCTAGCTTGGCTTTGAGTCACTTGCCTTGCTTCTGAACGTCGATAAGGAAAAAAATGATTTTGGAGCTGTACAATCAGTAAACGAAACAAAAATTAGCATGTAAAATTACTTCGGATTACTGAAACATAATAATTTTACAGACTTCAAATTCTGCAATAGTAATATTGACAAATACCAGATGTGATCTAAATATGATAATATGCAGTTTCAATCTTCACCAGTTTAATATAGAAAGTAACATAGGAATTCATATGAAACAACTGTCTTATTGTGCAAAGTCAATGACATACAAGCCTTAGGAGTTTCAAACTAGACATCTCTAAATTAGTCAGATCCTAGTCATGAAAAGTTTAAGTGACAAAATACGAGAAGTTTTATTTCATCTCATACAACTGATACTAGTTGTATGAGGCTTTTTTTTGTCTCACAAATTTGTGAACCTCAATTTTACACTTATGGGTCCACAAAAATTTGGGTCCATAAATTTGTGAGACAAAAAGGAGCCTCCTACAACTAGTCTCAGTTGTATGAGATACAAAACAAAATTTTCCAACAAAATACCAAGAAAGATGTGTGAAGTCAAGAGAAGTCAAAGAGCCTAGGATGCTGTGCCACCAGCACTCATGTGGGTCCTGTGGAAGGAAAAAAACTAGGAGATCATTCAAAGAGAAAGGGCTATGCACATTTTAGAATTGGCCTTCATTCCTAGTTTCTTTCCGATATACTGCTAGTATACAATTTTCTCATAAATAATAGAATTATTTAACCTGTAAAAAAAAAACAAATTTTTGTAAGCTTTCTTCTATTATTGTGAAGCAAAGTCACAACTGTGCTAACACGAGAAGCTTTTTACGATTTCAGTTGTCCCTTTTATTGCCTTTGCTCATATCCCTGGTGCACAGTTTCTTCACATGGTGGAATTTAATCGATAGAAAAAAGAAAACACAGAGAACACAACAGGAAAGATCAACATTATTTACTAAGAGGTCACCTTTAATTGAGCTCCCTGATCGATGATCCTCCCTCAATTTGAAGTGAGCTGGAGGTGCTTGAATAGAAGCGCACAAGAATTGAACTGCCAGAAGAAAAAAAAATGTATAGTTAGTAACTTCTAATCCTGAATCTTAATAATAAAGCTGGAAAAGATGACTGGATAATACCCACAAACATACGACCGAAGGTAAGTGAACAAGTAAATCACCAACTGAACCTTCCAAAACATTCTCATTCACATTTAGATGGATAGATGTTTAAGACCCAAACTCCTGGTTTGGAGGCTGTTCCATATACTTTATGCTCGTGAAATTCACTTAACATCAGACAGAGCAAAAGTGAATGAACCGAGAATCTACTTTTCTCTTCCAACTTTTCTATATGGTAAAATCTAGCTAGCATCCTATCGTCCCTGAAATTTTGCTGGAGATACAAGAAACAGTGATCTCTAATGAATACTTATCTGCTAGCTCTTACTTTTTTCATGTATTGTGCAGAAAGACATTATTTTGAGGATTCATATAGCCAACCAGATTTAGTATAGCTGAAATTGATGTACAAAACAAATAGTAGGAGCTTTAAAGCTCAATGGTAACAGAGTTAAAACCCACCGGCTGAAGCACAGATAATAAGCACATTTATTTTCCTTAAGAACCATATCTACTTCTAGTAATAAGATGGATGATTCGCGCTTACCTTTTATCCATCACAAGAATCATCATGACTAAAAAAGATCCATTTATTTGCATATTCAGTTACGCACTTCCTATCACACATGTCTTGGTGTAACTGTAGTACTATTTTGTTTGTTGGGGTGTCAAATTTCCTTCAATAAACACACAAAAAATCCGAGTATCCTGAGCTTATAATATATGGTAATCAGCCACTTTTGAACTGATCAAACAATTAACAATCAGAACAGTTATTCAAATTTTGACAAGAGGGGCTTGGTCTGATGGTAACCAACCCTCACTTACAACCGAGAGGTTGTGAGTTCGAGTCTCCCCAGGAGCAAATTCTGGGGATTTATGCCGGGGGTCTATTTGGAAACAGCCTCTCTACCCCAGGGTAGGGGTAAGGCTGCGTACACACTACCCTCCCCAGACACTACTGAGTGGTATTGTACTGGGTCGTAAAAAAAAAAAAAAAAAAAAAAAAACAGTTATTCAAATTTTAGGCGACCAGTTAATATTTTCCATATAGAAAAAAGAAATCTTTTTTTATTGAATGAAACATCAAAATTTCACCTTGTTCACTGCAAAACTCATCCTCATACAAGCTATCACCGGGTGGATGCCCGGGTGCGAGGCCCATTCTTGTCTTTCTAAGATCTTCTGAAGACCGATTATAAGGATCACATCCATCTTCTGCGTCATTGCTTCCTTGAGAGGTAGTTACAGAAATCAAGTCAACTAAGTTATCTGTGCCACGATTTTTCTTCCCAAATTTCAATAACTGTTTAAATCCTCTGGCTGTATCCTTGCGCGATTTACTTTGACCAAAATTTGCGACAAACATAGGTTTCTGAGTCATTCCCCATTTCTTCGTAATTCTAGCTGCATCACTCTCTGTCTGACTTAGAGACTGTGAATTCCAGGATACAGGACTCCCAAAAGGCGAGTCGGTAGATGCATCAACATCAGACATCTCCTGAGCATAAGAAAAAGGGTGGTGAGCATGTAAATTCCATGAGCCATGACTCTCTCCAAGTGAATCTTGTACTATTCCACCAGAAAGAAACTCAAAAGGAACAACAGAAGGCAATACAGCTTCAAAAGTAGAGTCCACCTGAGAAGATGAACTCAAAGCATCACCATTTTCTGATCCAGAGGTCACCATCTTCTCTGAATCATGACTCAGTCTTGGCTCCCCATTATCAAAGTTTTCCTGAACTTCAGCTTTCGTGTTTCCAAATTCTTCCTCTTCTTTACCCTGGATCCTACCTGGTGCATCTTCAGGCTCAATGACCATGTCATCGTGTTCATATTCATTGTCCTCAACCTTACATATGATAGAAGCCCCTTTCTTAGTAAGACCACCTCTAGTGCTGAAGACAGGGTCTTTACCCTTTATTAAGAACGTCTTCAAGTCTGACCTTCTTAGAAAGGTATCACTGAGACTTTGCTCCATCTCGTCCTTTTCAAAATGGAGAGGTGCCAAAAAACCCTCTGAACTCAAAGGAGATGCTTCCCTAAATTCTCCCACATTGGCAGAGCTTTTCCTCGAGGATTGTGATCGCTGTGATTTGTCCTCTTTGACAAGAGATATTCCTTCATTGGTGCTTTTGTCACGGGTATAGTGTCTAGATTGTGAACGAGTTGTTTTACCAACTGCAGAAGAAGACTTGGTGGTTTCCTTTCTGATGTTAGAGAAGTCTGGGACAGACTGAGCAAGAGGATTGTCAGATTGATATCTTCGTCTAGTTGTACTAGTAGCAGCTTTTCTGGCTGACCTTGGAACAGTTACTATTGAGGTGTGAGGTGAGGATGAAGAAAAACCTTTGACAGGTAAAAGTTTCTTGTTCTGAGTACTTCTAGAACCATCTTCCCCAATAGATGTTTCATCAAAAGACCTGTCTACATATTTTGTCTGCTTTGGAAATACAGACATACCTTCTTCGTCATCATTTTTCTCAAAAACTAATCGTTGCTGTCAAAGAAACTTCTTCAAGGTTGGTTACACATAACAGAAAAACAATCCATCAACTCTAAGAAGTAACAACAACAACAACAACAACAACAACTACCCAGTATATTCCCACCAGGTGGGGTCTGGGGAGGGTAATATGTAGACGAGCCTTACCCCTGCCCGAAAGGGCAGAGAGGCTGTTTCCAGTCGACCCTCGGCGTATAGGATAAAAAGGGAAAGCTGCATTAAGAAACAAAGGTAAAATTAGAAACACAAGCAAGACAAAACAAAATAATAAAGCACAAGTACTCCCGCAGAAATAACGTAAATAATATGGAAACATAAGCAACATAAATACAGTCGCATGCAATAATAACAAGCAGTAACTACCATACTAACAACCCTCTGGGGACATAAGCTAAAACACTAATCACCTATGGGTAACCCTACTATCCCACACCCAACCCCGGGAAAGGCGTACGGAGAACTCTATGAGCCCCTAGCCTACAATCCTGATTCTAGACCTCCAGACTCCCCTATCAAGGGTCAACTCTAAGAAGTAAGAAGCAGAATATTGTACATCTGTAGGTGTAGTATTGCTGAATTTATTGATAGAACAAAATTAGAATACCTGGTCCCTCCTCAAAATTGACCTCGAATTATATGATTGATGTCTCTCAGCACGTCGACGGGCACCAGACACAGCACTGTCCTTGTCAGTGGATCCTGCGAATTTTCCCTTCACCTCAGCTATACTCCTCTCAAGGCTGTCCCCCAGAGCCTTTAGTTTGGCTTCCTTCTCAGCTCTCTTAGAATTCCATTCTTCCCTAAGTTTTGCATCCCTTTTCTGCATATATTTCTCATAGAATTTTCCTCGAGAGCTGTCTGAAAAACTGAGCTCAGAGGAAGTCATATTTAATGCATCTCCATAAGTCTGATTGTCAGCCTCTTAGTCAGTGGAGTAATAGCAGATCTGTCTATATCATCGAAACTTGTGGCAGGTTCATTCAACATGTAATTGTCAGAGAATTGAACAAGAGCATTATCTATAACAGGCTTCCTGTTGGAAGAAGTTGCAACTGGCTGGTGTTGCATGTTATTCGCCTTGCTTTTCCTGGTAGAATTTGATTGGTCTTCAGAGGCACGTAGTTTGTGCTCAGTAAAAAGCCTCTGGAGCTCATTCGCTTTCATTTTCAACTCATCGTTCAACTCCTGGTTTCCTTTTGACTGCCTAACCCTCTGAACTTGCCCTATAGGTGGTGTGAAAAATGACTTGGGTCCCTCCAGAGCCTCCATAGACACTTTACCAGACACCAGCACTTCGCGAGTTCCAGAATTGATTTCAGCTCTGCTATCTTGTGCCTTCTTGATCTGCTGAGCACCTTGTTTTTTAAGCTTTATTAGTTTTTGTCTGAAATCCTTTCCCTTTGACGCAGAAGCACCAGCTAATTTCCCATATGGAGCCAACTCATCCTTTTCAACTTCCTCAGTTTCGTCAGGTGATCGCCCTCTTGATTGAAGATAAGGAGAATTATTTTCAAAGCCTTTAGCAGCAAAAGATTCTGTTTCTAATCTAGAACTATTATCCAACTGCACAGTGTCTTCTTTAGTCCTTTGAGAGGCCTTATCTCGTATTTGTGAAACCGAACGATTGCTTGATCCAAGTACCTCCTGATGATTCCGAATCTTGGCCTGCACAGATTCAGGCTCTTGCCGAGCAGCACGATTTTCCAAGCCAGGAACCTGATGAACCAATCGGACTTTACGCCTACCAAGCTCATTACCCCATTGGGACCCCGTGAATTCTGAGTTGGAAGTCAAAGCAATTTGGTCGCTCTTACTCTCAGGGGATGTGAGCAACTGCCCTCCAGGTTTCAGTTGATTTTTCAGACTCTTATCCTCATCCCTTCTAATAAGTGTGACTGACTTAGTCTTCCCGCAAGCTTGATCTTTCCATCCATCACTATAAAAGATATGTGAAATAGAATTTGGTGCAAATTCAGAAGAATCGTCAATATTCCCACAAGAACCAGTTAATCGTTCTGCTCCAGCAACTTCTTCCTTTTCATTTGTGTATGCAACCCTCGAATTAGCGTCTGTCTGTTCATCCAATCTGCTTTCACCAACCATAGACGGAACATTGCATGAATTTGACCCACCAAAACTTACTCTATCTGTCAAAACTGATATCTTTTGGTCCTTTGACTTGGACTGAGAAACAGAGGCAGAAGATGGGGTGCATTGAGGGCTCTCAGTGTCCATATCACCGCTCAAATCAATGCTCATGTCACTGGCACCACTCCTTCTTCTCAACACCGCCTTTTCAACGACAGGTGGAGCTGAGACACCAGATGACAACCTCCGAAGCTCTACAGGTTTTCCAACAACTGGCTTGCCGACGCTCCCAGAACTTTCCTTCTGCTTGTTCTCAAACAAGCTGATACGATCCTGCACGCTGAGCCGCCTCTTATGTCTACTAAGCTCAGCTGATTCGGCTTGCTGGGAAGAAGTGTCGTCTTCCTTTTCTTTCTCAACAATGACATCCCTTTCCTTACTCTTCTCTTCTGATTCCACGCTTGATTCTCTGCTTTGTTGCAAAAGGGGTGTTGGTTGCTGACATGTTGAGGACACATACTGGTCAAGGTGCTGGGGATGTGGCTGCTGTTTGATAGAATAGGATCCTCGACTGGTAGAATGGGACAGAGTGGGTGGCTGGTTGGAAATAGCAGGGTCATCGTCAAGGGATATGTCTGATCCATAAGAGCACCGAACAGCTTGATTGTCTCTTTGCTCCCCTTTCCATGGGTTGATCAAGTCTGGCCGCCTCTCTGTAAAGGATATAAATTTGTTGCATGCTTCACTGAAAAAGAAAGAGATCCATTTATATATTTGAAATTGTAAAAGAAAATAAAATGACCTGATTCCATAACCCAAAGGGGATGAAAAACCTAAAAATGCTAACAGCATATTATCCAGTATATAATACAAAGTTGTATATATGATTGCTATGTAAGTATTGATGTGCTTATTTCATTGGCAATAAAAGCAACTTTTGAATAAAATGGCACTTTGTTTCCTTAGTTTATGCTTACACCACATTGATTGCAGTCTAATACAAATTACATTTAGTCAAATTGTTGGTGAGCCAAGACTTCTAAAAAGTAAAATTACATTGCTATTTACGCTACTTGTCAAAAAATATTACATATAAGTTGCCATCCCATTTTTCAATATCAAATATACTAAAATGTTTTAGTGAGCTAAACTTTTTAATATAAAAATATGTTGCTATTTAACTAATAATATTCAAAAATTCTCATTCAAGCCACTGTGTAAACATTCTTCTTTTAGAATTAAAATGGGAATCGGCACAACAAATAAAGTCCACACAACAGTTTGAAAGAAAACTCAGAAGTCAGTCAAGCATTTTGCAATACTGCACTCACAGAGTCTCTGTTTCCCAAACTGAATGCCCCACTCCGTTATGAGAGACAATTTGACCTTACTTGTAATGAATCCAAGATAATTACTTATATTAATAAAATAGATACTAGGAAACTACCTGAAATGCATGGAAAGATAGAAGTTTTTACTTTTTAAAATAATAAATATATACACGAAAATTTGGTTAAGATAAAGTGGGGCGGAGGGATTATATTTATATGGTTTCAGGCTTTCAGCAAACCCATATCTTCGTTACTGCTTGCAAACATTTATTCCTCCTCCGGAATTTTGACATATTCCCTAATTGAACTAGTGCAAGAAAAGGATATTAAAATCTCATGTGAAGCTTGGGTAAAATAACTAGTTTGATTGAAATGCCTAAGGAAGGCATTCCGGTTTGTCAAACCAAATATTTTCTAATCTATATCTAATTCCACTTCTTTTTCTCCTGTGTCACTACCCTCTGCCCTACAAAAAAAACCTGTAACGACCCTGAAAGTTTTGAAAGCTCTTAACCCTTGAAAGAGCTAACGAATGTTGAACACATTATTTTGCATGCTAACGAGAGCTAATGATTTGAAGAATATTATTCTGAAATACAAATATAAGTGGGATATGGTTTGGAAGGTATATGTGGAAGTGGAGAGAAGTGCTTCGGAGCAAGTTGAAATATTAACAAGAAAGAATGCCCAACGCTTTTTGAGGGAACAATGGTAATTTGACCGAACCCGTAGGTTCGAGCCGTCATTTACGACTTATCGGGACTGGTCGGATCGATTTCCAAAGGTTCCGGATGAGTTTGTGCGAAACTAGTCATTTAAGTGATTAAGAAGGGTTCCAACAATCAAAACTGGGCAAACGAGGTCGAAACTGTAATTTGACGACGCATACAGGTTCATGTCGAGAGGCTAGAGTCAAAGTCGAGCCAATGAGCTTCTCAGTTAATGAAGAGCTTCCCTTGATGTGAGCAGAACTATCTATTTGAATTATTAAGAAAGCGGCCCTCCATTCCTGCTTTGAGGAGTAGATTAAATCAACACATGCGCTAATTTCAAAAGAGCACATATCTCAATGTAAAAAGAATTATGTTGTGGAGTACGTATCAAAATAACGTTCTTGAAGTCTAATTTTTAATGCTTAAAACCGTTCATCATTTTGACATTCCTATGAAAAGTTCTGTGTTTTACTAAAAGGTGTCTAACCGAAAAAAACATAGATCAAAAGGTATAAACCATGATGCGTGAGGTACAAGTCGTGCAAGCACTTAAGTCTATATAAGGCAGCGACGGGCAGCAGCTACTTTTTGGGATTTTTGAGTGAGGGAATTGGAGCTTGAGACTTTATCTACCAATTAAGGTATGGTGTTTTGAGTTTATTTTAATCATTATACATTGATTATAATATCATTCCTCCCAATTGGTCTAATCTTCCAACAATTATTAAAATTCCCGAACTTTGAATTTCTGATGAAAAGTTTCAAGAAGATAATTCCAATAATTCAAACTCAACAACAACAACAAACCCAGTGTATTCCCATAAATGGGATCTGGGGAGGGTAGTCTGTATGCAGACCTTACCCCTATCTTATAGAGATAGAGAGGTTGTTTCCGAGAGACCCTTGGCTCAGGAACAATAATCCAAACTCATTTTCATCAATACTAACTCATAACAATTCAATTCTCGACGTTTTTCTATTTCTTTCCATTTAAATCCATATTCCTTTAACAATCCAAAATATTTCATTTGAGTGATTTCTTAATTGTTCACATATAACTTAGCTAATAAATTATTCAATAGATTAAATATGGTCATTATATTTCACAATTTAATTCCCAAAACACTATTCATCATCTT
The DNA here is from genome assembly GCA_034376525.1 of Nicotiana benthamiana. NCBI lineage: Eukaryota > Viridiplantae > Streptophyta > Magnoliopsida > Solanales > Solanaceae > Nicotiana > Nicotiana benthamiana. Next base: position 18,618,635 of record CM067341.1, read on the forward strand.
AACCAATTTCTTAAAAACATCATTCAGCCATAAGCTAGGGTTTTTGTTTAAACTATCCAACCAATGCAACTTCAAAATTGTGCTATAAATGCTCTTAATTGCTCATAATAAATGAGTTTGAGCTGTTGGAATTACTTCCTTGAAGCTTTTCTAAAATATTCAAACTTAGGAATTTTTTTGGAATTTCTTTTTAAGGTAAATAATTTTATTAGTGTTGGAAAACCTCTATATACGAGAAGTATACCAAAAGGTATAGAAACCTATACCAAAATATGGTTCACTACAAGTCACCCACTCATCTATACAAACAAGACCACAATTGGTGCACCAAAAAGAAACTAGATACAAGAGGCTCCTCATTATATGTACAGATCACTCCAGAGCCCTTCAAACGCTCTTATATTCCTCTCCCTCCACACAACCCACATAAGAGCTAGTGGGGCTACATCCCATGCCTTGAGTCTTCTCTTTCTCCTTTTGAAATTCCAGCTATACAACGTCTCCCTTACTGAACTCGACATAACCTCTTTTGGTGCTCTTGAAAGATTAGATCAATAATCTAGCATTTGGGAGGATGAAATGGTTTCCATATTACAATGAGTAAAATGAACTCAAAAAACCATATAAAACTCACTTTAATTGGTAGCCAAAGTCCCAAGCTCCAATTCCCTCTTTAGCTCAAAGCCTAGCTCAAAAAAGTCCGGAAAAAAAAAGTAGTTGTTGCCCGTTATTATATAGGCCCAAGTGCTTGCGCGACTTATACCTTGCACTCGCAGTTTGTACCTCGTGACCCAATTTTTCTCTGTTGGACACTTTTTTATAAAACACATATAACTTTTGTAGGAATGTCCAAATGACGAACAGTTTGAAGCATTTAAAATTGGACTTCAAGAGCTTTAATTTAATATATAATTCACAACATAATTCTTTAATACATTAGGAGTTGTGCCCTTTTGAAGTTGGGGCATATGTTACTTTAGGCGTTCTTTCCCGTTAACATTTTCAACAGCTCCGGAACACTTTTCTACACTTCCGAACATCCTTAATACCTTTCAAACCATGTCCACTTAAATTTCATGTTCGAACAATATTCTTCAAAAAAAGCGTTCAACATTCATTAGCACACTTTAAAAGTTAAAAGCTTATGAAAGTTCCAAGGTCGCCACAATATCACCCCACTTACGAACATTCGTCTATGATGCCACCGATTTCATTCATGCATATTGATTTATATAACTCTTGCACCACCATGAGGTGGTTTCTCTATGATTCATACTGAGTATTCCAATACTTAGGCTAGTATAGTGTAAATAATTCGGATATCTAAACACATTGTGCTAGTATAGTGTATGATAGATGAAAATGTAACATATAAAATTAACATAGCATGACTGAAAGGAAAGAGTGCTACATGAGTGCAAGGCGATGAGAGGTAAATTCTTCCTGGTTAAATCAGAAAAATTATTTTCTTTCCCATCCACCTAGACTTTAGTGATAATTACCTGGTATCTGCACTGGAAGGATGGTGCAAGCCCAGTAGAATAACCAAGGTGCTCCCAAGTTGCAACCACTTACAAAAAAAAAAATAGGCGAACTACTCAGTCCCAAATGGATAATAAACATGATCCAAGCCCTTTGAAACCAGGCACTACAACTTTAAGGCACGTTGGGTAATACGAGTTCCAAATTGCTATTGCTTTGATATATTTCAGGTCATCTTTAGACAATTTTGGCTTTTATGAGTTAGGAATCACTTAGACTAATTCAAGGATTTGTTTGTCATTCTCCAATGACAAACCAAAACCAGCATTTGCCCTCATACTTCCAATTCTTTCTCCGAGTAACCAGCTAATTAAACACAATGGCACACCAAGAGAATGTGGGCACTTATTTTGCAGATAGACAGTTGGAACTGCATGCTATACAAGCTTAAACTACAACAATTAGGATATTAGGATATATCGAACCCAAGACTAACTTCTGCAAGAGGATAGACATGGGGGGGAGAAGGAAGGTTTGGAAAGAGCTAATGAACATAGAAAGGCTCAAGAGATCCTTACCTCAAGCGATGGGCACCAAACTGGTCTGCAAACATTTGAAGTTCTGATACTGTGTCTGGATTGAACCCAGCAGCTGCTGCGCGAGAAGAAGCTGTAGTTAAGTCCTGTCGAACTGCAGTAAGCCTCACATCAATAGCTCGCAATAACTCCTTCCTGTGTAAACAGGCAGTAGTGAACATGAAACGAAGCAACAAACGCTACAAGCAAACCATGCATGAAGAAGCAAAAAGAGTCCATACTTTGTTGCGTCAGCTGCTATCATAACTCCAGATCCACCACTTCCTGGAAGAATTATAAAGCCGATAGCAATGTCAGAGAAAACTAACAGAGTGCCACTGAACTAGTGGGTTAAATACAGTAACTTGGAATGAAATTCAGTCTTGAATCTCGGATCTAATAGCCAAAATTAGTAACACGTGAATAATGGATCACAAAACTTGGTAAAGCATTTATCACACTCGAGTTTACAACAAAGAGAGCTTATTAAGTAGTAATAACTAAAGAAACTAGGAAAACTTATCGAAATTAATGTTTATCGAATGTGTAAACGCATTCATCACCACCCAAAAATGAGCCCAAAATTTCAAGGTATCCACACAGAGGAACGTTCTTTTTTTTTTTTTTTGATGAAGTAAGTTGTATATTAATTAAAAGGCATCCAAAGGATGCATGGTTACAAAAGAAGAGGATATATCAGCTCCTAGGAAGGACAAAAACCTATTACAATACTAAAGAGCTGATAAAATCCAAGAAAAGGTCAGGGTTATACACAGGTGTGATTCACCCAGCAAAAAAGTAAAACTGAGTTTGTGTCTGACAGTTGAAATGCCATCAAAGCATCTTTGATTCCTTTCTGTCCATATGCACCACAAAATAACAGCAGGAACCATAGACCATATGCTCTTGATGGACTTCTCAACTTTCCAAGAACTCCAGCTCACAAAGGTATCTCTGACATTGCGTGGCATAGTCCAATATAAACCGAAAAGAGAAATAAACATAGACCAGATGTCTGTTGCAACAGTACAGTGGAGAAACAGGTGGTTGATTGTTTCATCATTGCTAAGTCACTTATGACATCTGTTGGCAAGTTGGAAACCCCTTCTAAGAAGGTTATCCTGAGTTAGGCAAGCACCTTGTAGTGTTATCCAATAGCAACCACTGACCTTAAGGGGAATTTTAGTCTTCCAAATAACTTTCCATGGCCACTGATCAATCAATGCTTTGTTAGTGCTCATGTTGTAGTAACATGCTTTGACTGAATAGGAACCACCCCTACTGTTGCCCCATTTAAGTCTATCTCTGCCTTGGTTGTTGATGGAGATGTTCTGAAGGCTGCCGAGTAGAGCTAGCAGATCCTATCTACGGATCATTCTGATTTCTCCTTAATCTTGGGCTCCAAGAGTACTCCTCCCAGTTTTGAGCTACTGTAGAGTTTGGGTTAGATGCAACTGAAAAAAGAGTAGGGTAAGTATCCCTCAAAGTGCTTTGACCAATCCAAAGATCCTTCCAAAATAGAATGTTTTCCCCACTGCCCACCTGTAGAGTTGTATTAAGAGAGAAGGTGTTCCACAGCTTCGCGATACCCTTCCATAGACCACAACCATAAGGAGAATTAACCATATTGGAGCACCAGTAACTATCACTGCCTACTTCCTTCCATAGGCTCATTCCTTCTTGATTATACCTCCAAAGCCATTTCATCATCATGCTCTTGCTTTGAAGTGACAAATCCTTAACTCCTAGACCCCCAAGCAATTTGGGAAGTATTACTTTATCCCATTTCACAAGATGGAATTTGTGATCTTTGGAATTACCCTCCCATAGGAATGAGCACCTGAGGTTATCAAGTTGCTTTCGAACTTTAACTGGTAGAGGGAATAGGGACATAATGTAGGTTGGTAAGCTATCCAGCACACTACTGATAAGAGTTAGTCTGCCACCAAAGGAGAGATACTGTTGTTGCCAAGAAGCCAACCTTTTTTCAAATTTTTCAATAACCTCATTCCATACCTCAGTTGATCTATGTCCATCCCCCAATGAAAAGCCTATGTAAGAAGTTGGGAATGAACCTGTATTGCAACACATGATCTCAGCCAATACCTCAGATTAGGTACACAATTAACAGGGCCTATGACACTTTTTGACATGTTAAAGTGTAGCCCAGACATAGCTTCGAAAATCATCAGGGTGATGTTGAGATATTGAACTTGGGACTCCTCTGCACCACAGAAAATGAGAGTATCATCGGCATATAATAGATGGGACACAGAGACTAAACTCTCTGGTCTACAACCAATACTAAATCCTTCCAACCATTGAAGTTGTTTGGCCTTCTCCAACATTCTGCTCTGACCCTTCATTGCTAGAATAAAGAGAAAAAAGGATAAAGGATTTCCTTGCCTTATTCCTCTCTTAGGAGAGAAAAAAACAATAGGGCTTTTATTCACTAGGATAGAGTACTTCACAGTAGAGTGAGAATTTGAATTTGATCCATTTGTCCCCAAAGCCCATCTGTCTTAGGATTGAAATGAGATATTACCAGCTGATATTGTTGAAGGCCTTCTCAATATCAAGCTTGATGATCAGTCCAGGTACTCCAGTTCTTTGTCTACATTCTAAGGCTTCATTAGCAATAAGTACAGCATATGAGATCTGTCTCCCCTTTGAAAAGGCACTTTGATATCCTGAAATCAGGTTCCTCATCACCCTTCTAAGTCTTTTTGACAGAACTTCGGTCACAATCTTGTAGACACTTCCTATGAGGCTAATGGGTCTGAAATCTTTGAGTTGGATTGCTCCTTTCCTTTTAGGAATAAGTGCTATAAGTGAGGCATTAAAGGATTTGACCATGCGGCAGTGATTGTGAAAGTGATTCAGAGTCCCCATGACAGCCTACCTTATAGAATCCCGACATTTTTGATAAAAAGCCATAGTCATTCCATCAGGCCCAGGGCTTTTATCAGGTGCACAACTATTGATTGCATTTACTACATCCTCCTCTTCAAAAGCAGCTTCCAGAGCTTAGCCATTCCATCAGGTCCGGGGCTTTTATCAGGTGCACAACTATTGATTGCATTTAGTACTTCCTCCTCTTCAAACGTAGCTTCCAGAGCTTCCTTTTGTTCAGTTTCAAGCTTCCCATTCCTTCAAAGGTAGTATTAGGCCTCCAGCTTTCATTCTCAGAGTAAAGCTCCTTATAGAAGTCCAGAATCTCACTTTTGATTTGTTCCTTGCCTTCAATTATATCATCTCCTACTTGTAACCTGTCAATACAATTGTATCTCTTGTTAGAGTTGGCAATCCTTTGAAAGTATTTAGTATTCATGTACCCCTCCTTCAACCATAAATATCTAGACTTTTGCCTCCATGATATCTCTTCAGCTTTTGCTAACTGTTGCAGCTCCATCTTCAACTGCATAATCTTGATAGATTCAGCCTGAGTTAGCAGCCTTCCTTCAGTTGCCTTGCCTGCTCTATTAGTAACAATTCTTCTAGGGCTTTATGTGTTCTTGTACTAACCTTTTCAAATACCTCCTTGTTCCAGGTAGCCAAATCCTTCTTCAACAGCTTCAGCTTTTGAGATAGAATTCTGGAGACCCATTCACCACATATTCCTGCTACCGTTGCTTGATCAAGTCACCAAACCCCTCATGTTGAAGCCAGATGTTCTCAAATTTGAAGTAAGAGGACTCAGCAGTCCAATCACCACATTCCAGAACTAAAGGTCTATGATCCGATACTACTTTAGGGAGAGCTCTCTGATGAACCGAGCCGAATATCATTCCACTTGATAGAGATTAGGAACCTATCAATTCTAGAAGCCTGCAATGAGTTTTCACCCCTAGCCCACATGTAAACAGCTCCTTGCAAAGGGAGGTCCACCAGACCCGTGTCTTGAATGAATTCAGAGAAAACCTTTATAGCCCTTGTTCTCCTGGTGCAATTGAGTATTTCATTCTCAAAGCGACATACATTAAAATCTCCACCTATTACCCAACTGTCATTCCATGATCCTCTAACTACGGCAAGATCTTCCCAAAATTCTACCCTCTCCCAATTTGAGTGAGGGTCATATACCCCTGTAAAGAAAAATCTAATGTCAACTTGTACCCCTTCAAACATTGTAGTAATGGAATATTTCCCTTGTTGTGATTCAATGCAACTCCACTATCTTTTGTCCCATATGATGATAATTCCTCCACTTCTGCCACTAGCTTTAATTCTGCCCATCCTACCCATCTTCAACCCCAAAGATTTCTAACTACGGCTAGAGAGCAACTTTCAGTTTTTGTTCCCTGTAGACACAATAAATCAGGTTTCCACTTTTTAATGAGAGACTTTATAGTACTTTTCTTGCTCGTATCATTGAGCCCACATATGTTCCAACTGATTAATTTCACTTTCATTCTGAGAAAGCCTTGTGATACCTGTGTTGATTAGCATGATTCAAGCAAACTTGATTTAGGAGTGTTTATTAGCATGATTTCAGGAGATTTGATAATATTCAGGAGATCTAATTTTATTCTGATTTATTTGATCTGATTTGATAGATGGATTGATTGTATAGATTTATTTTATTTCCTTAATTAGCAATAGGAGCTTTCTTTACATTCTCTTGCTTAGGAGCATTAGGACCTTTCTTCTTCTCAAAACCTACATGGTATCAGAGCCATTGCTGCCTTTTTGAGGTGAGTTATCTCCCTCACAACACTAGGGTTCTTTATCAAAGAGGTCGAGTTTTCTCTCTCTTGTTGGCTGTCCGCAACACAAACTCCTTCTGATTTCCTTTCGGCTGAAATATGGAGACATTCAAGGAGACGGTTTCGGGAGAAATCTTGTCTTCGGATGGAATTCAGCTTCTCCGTAGCCTCCTAGCCAAACTTGACTCCACTAATGCTGTCACATCCAATCATATGCAATCAGGTACTGCCTTTGCTAATAACCTTAATTCTTGGATTGTCGATTCTGGTGCAAATAGACACATGATAGGCTCTTCTAAAAGTATTCAAAACTATTCTCCATGTCCTAAAGGAGATAATCTTAAAATAGCCAATGGTTCTTTAACACATCTCTGGAACAGGTTCTGTCATTTGTACTCCTAATTTTAAACTATCATCTGTGCTCCATGTCCATGAATTTCCTATCAATCTTTTATATGTTAGTGCAATTACCAAAGCTCTAAACTGTAAAATCGAGTTTTTTCCTTATCATTGTATTTTTGGGGATTTTCAAACAGGAAAAAAAGGATTGGTAGTGGTAGATAGCGTGATAAGTTGTATATATTAGATGGGAGTCAAAACTCTGGTCAAGCCTTTTTTGGGGAAAGAAAGGATGCCTACCAAGAAATAATACAACGACATAGACGATTAGGACACCCATCATTCTTTGTTTTGAAGAAGTTATATCCTGATTTGTTTTCAAGGACTCAATTTGAATCTTTGTTCTGTGATGCGTGTGAATATGCCAAGCATACTAGAACTCTTATCTTGTGAGTGATAATAGAAGCACAACTCCCTTTATGACTATTCATTCTGATGTATGGGGTCCTATCCAAACTATTTCTTTGTCTGGTAGTCGATGGTTTGTTACTTTCATTGATTGCTGCACTAGGATGACTTAGGGTATATTTGTTAAAAGCCAAAACTTAAGTTTTTTCTTGATTTCAGTCATCTCATAAGATGATTTGTACTCAGTTTGATTCCAAATAAAAATCTTGAGAACTGACAATGGCAGCGAATACATGGATAAATGATTTGGTGCTTATTTGGAGTCCAATGGGATAGTCTATCAGACTAGTTGTCCTTACACTAGTGCACAAAATGTGGTTGCTGAAAGAAAAAATAGGCATCTGCTAGAAGTAGCAAGATCTCTTATGTTCACCATGCATCTACCAAAACCTTACTGGGGGATGCTATTCTAGCGGCTGCCTATCTTATCAACAGAATGCCACTTAAACCACTCAATTTTCAAAGTCCTCTGGAAACTCCAAAAGGTAAGAATGAATATATTGTTCCTCCAAAGGTGTTTGGGTGTGTTTGCTTTGTCCATACTAGAAATTCTGGAAAACTTGATCCTAGAGCTATAAAGTGTTTCATTGGGTATTCTTCGACAAAGAAAGGTTACAAATGTTATCATCCTTCCTCTAAGAGATATTTTGTTAGCATAGATGTTACCTTTCGAGAATCTGAGCCCTATTTCAGATTTACCTCATCACCTCTTCAGGAGGAGAGTAGTAAGGAGAAAGAGGTGATTCTACCTAGTTCCATTATTGGACCTGTTGATGACATTATCACAGGGGAACGTCAAATTGGAGAAAGAATTCAGGAGAAGACTATTGGGCGCTTGGATAGGCCTGATATAAAAACTTACTCAAGGAAAAATAGAGTAGAAGAAGTCATCATGCAATCAACCAAAGTTGAACCTTCTTCTACTAGTGAGTTACCAATAATTCCTAATGAGTTAGATAAACCTATTGCTCTCAGAAAAGGAGTCAGATCTTGCACCACCAAACACCCTTTATCTAATTTTGTCTCCTATAATTCTATCTCCCTCCTATAAAGCCTTTGCCTTATCTATTTCTTCTGTGTCTAGTACCAATAACTGGAGGGAAGCTTTTGTACATCCTAAATGAAGCAAGCTATGATTGAAGAAATGAAGGCCTTGTTAAAAAATGAGACGTGGGAACTTGTCACTTCACCGCCAGACAAGAAGTTGGTTGGCTGCAAATGGGTCTTCACTGTGAAGCACAAAGCTGATGGCTCAATTGAAAGATTCAAAACAAAATTGGTGGCTAAGGGATTCAGTCAGACTTATGGAGTGGATTATCGAGAGACATTTGCCCTTGTTGCTAAGATGAACACTGTTAGAATTCTTTTAGCTTGTGCAGATGATCTTGATTGAGACTTACAACAGTAAGATGTGAAGAATGCATTTCTTCATGGAGGACTTAGAAGAAGAGGTGTATATGGGGACTTCTCCTGGATTTGATATTGCATAGAGTCAAGGAAAGGTATGTAGATTAAAGAAAGCCTTATACGGACCGAAGCAATCCCCCGGAGCTTGGTTTGACAGATTCAACAAAGCAATGATCTACTTCGATTACCAATAAAGCAATATTGATCGCACCTCCTTCATAAGACATCAAACGGGTAAACTCACTCTTCTCATAATTTATGTTGATGACATAGTAATGACAGGAGATGACAAAAAGGAGATGTCTCGATTGAAGAAGTTGTTGGCACATGAATCTGAGATCAAAGATCAAGGAAAATTGCAATACTTCTTGGGAATTGAGGTTGCTAGATCCAAAATCGCCCATTGAAAGCAATCACAAGTTACAAAGCGGAGTTGGAGAATCAGGAGAGATATCAGAGGCTGGTTGGAAGACTCATTTATCTCTCCCACACTAGACCAACCATAGCTTCTTCAGTTAGCTTGGTGAGTCATATCATGCATGATCCCCGATATCCTCATATGCAAGCTGTCTTTCATATTCCGTGGTATCTGAAGCCTCCTCTAGGAAAAGGTCTACTTTTCTTCAAACATGATCACCTCCAAATAGAAGCCTTTACATACACGAATTGGGCTGGATCTTTAGATAACAGAAGATCAACATCCGATTATTGTACGCTCGTAAGAGGAAACTTGGTTATTTGGAGAAGCAAGAAGCAAAGTATAGTTGCTAGATCAAGTACAACAACAACAACTACCCAGTATAGTCCCACAAAGTGGGGCCTGGGGAGGGTAATATGTAGACGAGCCTTACCCCTACCCGAAAGGACAGAGAGGCTGTTCCCAATCGACCATCGGCTCAGTGAAGGAAAGGAACAACAAAAACAAAACAAAAAAGAAAAAAACAAAAAAACAAAAAAATAGCATGCAATAATATCATACAGTAACTACCATAAATAACTACCATAAGGGAGACACAAGCCAAAACACAAATCATCTATGGATAGCCCTGCCAAGCCTCACTCAACCCCGGGTGAGGAGTATGAAAAACTCTAGCAGCCCCTATCCTACAACCCTGATACTAGACCTCCAGACTTTCCTATCAAGGGTCATGTCCTCGGAAACCCGTATTCTAGCCATGTCATTCCTAATCACCTCTCCCCAATACTTTTTAGGCCTCCCTCTGCCTCGCCGAATGCCGACAATCGCCAGCCGCTCACAACTCCTCACCGGGACATCAGGATTTCTCCTCCGCACATGCCCGAACCACCTCAGCCTCGCTTCTCGCATCTTCTCATCCACCGGGGCCGCCCCCACCTTCTCTCGAGTAACTTCATTCTTAATCTTATCTAACCTGGTGAGCCCGCACATCCCTGAGCATCCTCATCTCCGCAACCTTCATTCTCTGAACATGAGAGTTCTTCTCGAGCCAGCACTCCGCCCCATACAACATTGCAGGTCTAACCACAGCTCTATAAAATTTTCCATTGAGTTTATGTGGAACTTTCTTGTCACACAGGATTTCTGATGCAAATCTCCACTTTGACCACCCTGCTCCTATACGATGGGTGACGTCCCCGTCAATCTCTCCGTCCCCCTGAATCACCGACCCAAGATATCTGACACTGTCCCTCTTGGCGATGACCTGAGATCCAATCATCACGTCCCTGCCTACTTCGCTCGGCTCGGCGCTAAACTTGCACTCCAGGTATTCTGTCTTAGATCTGCTTAAGTTGCTAGATCAAGTGCGGAGGCATAATATAGAGTTATCGCCCCAGGTTTTTGCGAACTGCTTTGGCTACAAAAAGCTACTACAGGTAGGGGTGTTCATGGTTCGGTATAGATTAGTTTTTCCCGAAAAAGAAACCAAACCAAGTAAGTTGGTTTTTTAAATATTAGAACCAAACCAAACCAATTAAGTCGGTTTTTTTCTCTATTCGATTTATGTTGGTTTTTTTATTTTTCGATTATTTGTCGATTTTTTCTTAAATATAAGACATATAGCACCAAACACACATTTCAGCGATCACATTTTTAACGTAACACTATAAAATTAATTACCCTTTGAGAAATCTATTATTTACCAAGATATATTGGTGGTACAAATAGTGATGAATAATTTAAGAACTCAATTAAAAATATATTATTTTTAATATAAAATAGATGCTTACGCTTTACGAAAGAAAACGACCAATTAAACTAGAATGTAAAGGTAAAGAACTGTACTAAAAGTGCAAACGACTAATATTTACTATACAAAATTTTAAAACTTTGTATAAAAGTATACATATATATAGGTGTAATAATAAATTTAAAATAGCTACTCCTATATTCAGTTTGATTCGGATGTTTTAATTAAAAACAAAACTAAACCAAATTTGATCGGTTTTTAAATTTCAAAACCAAAACCAAACCAAAAAGTATCGGGTTTTTTGGTCGGTTTGATTTGTTTTTCGGTTTGGTTCGAGTTTTCGAATTTTTTGAACACCCCTAACTACCGGAATTGAGACGGTATGAAAAAGGAAAACTTTCCTTGTACTGTGATAATAAAACTGCCATCAATATAGCTCATAATCTAGTCTACCACGACCGAACAAAGCATGTGAAATTTGATCTACACTTCATTAAAGAAAAAGTTACAACTAGTGTCTTGAGTTTGTTTCATGTATCATCGGAAAAACAGCTAGCTGATGTGTTTATCAAAAGTCTCAACAAGCGAACTTCCCATACTCTAAGTTGCAAGTTGGGTATGTGCAACATTTTTGCACCAACTTGAGGGGGAGCGTTGATTAGCATGATTCAAGCAGACTTGATTTAGGAGAGTTGATTAGCATGATTCAGGAGATTTGATTATATTTAGGACATCTCATTTTATTCTGATTTTATTTGATTCGATTTGATAGTTGGATTGATTGTATAGATTAATTTTATTTCCCTAATTAGCATTAGGAGTTTTTTATAAATTCCCTTACTCAAGGGATGTAAACATACACAGAAATACAAGAAGCCTTTTCTTCTCAAAATCTACAACCTGCCCTTAACCGACCGTTCACCCTTTTCATATGTAACATTGCATACCAACCTCTTGCCCTCCTTTCCCCCCTTCTTGGATTTCTTCTCCCATTTCTCTCCACCCTTTAAAGTAGCTTTTGAGTATGCCGCTTATGCTCCATTCTAACAATCATATCAAAAATATCATGCTCAAAGCCTGTGGGTGGACTCTGTAAGCCTTGCATGCTTTGGTCATAGCAACATTGGTCCAATGAGAGGTTTCAATAACTTGAAAGAATTGATTAAAATATGCCCTTGAGAGTTCCCCTCATGCCATGTAGTAAGGGCAGGATCTCGCTACCCGAAAGAGAGGACACATCTGAGTCATTAAATCTGACCATGGAGAAATTTGGATAAGGAAAAGATTTGGTGAGAGAAGGAGATTGCATGGGTTCAACTTCATCGTCTGCGTCTTCTTCACCTTGGTCTGAATATTCAGAGTTTCACCCAATGTCGTGTACCATCTGATTTGTAAATCCCTTTTTTAAAGGCAATGGGGCGTTTGAGAGTTGCTGAGGTTGGGCCGGCCCAGTGGCTCTTCCATCAGCTTTTTGTTTTTAATAAAAGAGTTGGGCCTCTTTCCTTTGTTTTCCTATGAGTAATAGTGGTGGCCCAATAGTAAAGGAAAATTGACCTGATTTTTTATTTTAGAGTGAACCGGGTTGTGAGACGGTCCAGCCCGAGAATCGGGTTCAAATTTTGAATTAGCTGGCGTGGATTTCACCGCATATAACTCTTTGGACCTTTGGTCTCTCATGTAAGACCTTCTGCCCTCTCCATCGCCAGCTAACTTGACGTGCCCATCTGGAATAACTGAAATTTCAAAGACCATATCACCCACAGCCAGATCGATCTTGTAAGGAGGATCTGAAGCTGAATCCTTGATGCAGATGCGAGCCTAGAGGAGATTGCTATTTTCTTTGTATCTTCATCGGAATCTATATAACCACCACATTCATCGTCGATGAACCTTAGAGTTTTCTCAGACCACTCAGGAAGTGGGATACCAAAAGCCCTAATCCATCTATGACCTGATATTTGCTCTGAAATTTTAAGATCCAAAATCGGTGACCACCAATCTAGAGAGAGTCGTCTGCCATTCCAGAACCAATCGCTGAACTTGACCCTCTCCGCCTCCTTCGAAGACAGGAGTTGAAAAAGAAAAAGATTGTGAGCAAGAGAAGAAAATCTCACATCAGCCGTGACCTTCGACTAGTGAACCATTTTTGTAGGACCTCCGTCGATGGGTTATGACAGAAGGAGTCGTTGAAGGCACCAACAAGGCAGCAAGAGAGGAACTGCAAATAGTTTCTTCTGATTTGTTCGGGGTTTCGATCACCGGCCATTTCGGTAAGTTGGCAGCTTGGATGTAAGATTTCTCTGGTGAAGTGGATCTCTGAAAGTCTGGGTTAGAGCTTCCCAGAGATCTGGTGCTTTTATCAGCAACATCACACCAGCCCAAGTTGTATTCTGCCTCTGGGATTATGACGGTTGATTTCCTTTCGCCAACCCATTTCTCGATGCGGATGTAATGCCCATAAACATTATAGTTCTGATAGACCCTATGTGATAAGTTCTGTCGTTTTCATCCCCACTTTCTATAGAGATCTCCTGTACCTCTGGAAGCTTGTCGTAAATTGTCGCATATCCATCGTAGATTATTCTCGTCAATCTTAATTTTGCTGAGAAAACGAGCGCTCCTTTCTGTAAGAAGGAACCACCTGTAATGACCACTACTAATACTGTGAGTTCAAAAGATTTACTCCCCGCTGTAAAGATCACCTTTTCCCCTATGTTAAAAGTCGATTAAGCTGGTACCGGAAAAGGAGTTGCCATGACATACAAGGACTCTTAACTTGGAAGTGACAAACAGCGAAACAAGGAGAGAAAATGTCAGGAAGAGGCTTGAACTTTTGACTTTCTCTATCTGAACCAACCACTTAAGCTCCGATCTGGTGCAACAATCGCTGCAAGCAACAACGAGCCCTAGAAATAGAAAATCACAATCACGACAAACTGGAATTGACGGCAACGAATTAAACGCAAGTTTTTTCCGTTGCATAGAAAGTTGAATAGAAGATCACTGAGTATTTCTGTTCCTTTTCTTTTCGGGCAGCTAAATGCTCCATGCTAACTTCCTAATCACGAGTAACGCTCGATTTTTCAAGGATTTGATTGAAATTTTAGGGGGAAAGAGAAGAGAGGACGCGAAAAATAGGCACACATTAGTTTAGAAGGAATAAAAGCGAAAAATTTAGGAGTACACAGAGGAACGTTCTTTAACCCATACATTATCCACAACATAGTTCTCTAGGGATCCAACTATAGATAACCATAACTGACATGACCATCAATCCTTGACTTTTTCTTATCCTTCAAAGCTAGACCATAATAAGAAGGAAATGGAGAAGTATGAGATAATGCCAAGATTGCATACACTTCCTAGTAAAAATTGTAGTCCCAATGACAAAACATGAGAGTGTTAAAAACAATGGAACAACAACAACAATCAAAAGAGGGAATGGGCAGAATGAAGGAGACAAAATTAAGGAAATGACAACCTAATGAGAAGTCGACTCCTTTACATTGAAGAGTTATTGAGTTATAGAGAGCGAAATCGGCCTCAACAAAATAGAAGTCGATGTATAAGATTATATTGTCGCCCCCATATTGTTTTGGATTGAGAGAAAGAAGCTTCTATATGTAGAAGAGTTACTTTGAGGTGTGAAATGTGTACTATTGTTATGCTAATCTTGCAGAAGCAAGGTACTTAACAAATGGTGAACAGAAAGATAGGTCACTTAGCAATCTTACCTGTGCTATTAAACTGATATCCTTCTCCCTGAAATAAAGGAAAAAGAAGTTTATAATTTACTAATTATTTTAGTCACTTAGTTGTATATGACAGTTTACAATGACAGAGTTCATTACCTGGGAATATATTCTTCTGGCGGCTTCAAGCTGAGACATTTCGACATCTAACATATTGACAAGCTCCATAACTTCTGGTGTGCTAACAAATCTCACAAACCTGGAATACATGTGACATCAATCACATCATTCGTCATTTTCCCAGTTTTTCCTGGAGAAGTTGAACAGGTAATTACCTTTCTAGAGTTCCCTTCGTGAACCATGTTTCAGAATTTTTACGCCTTTTAACTTCAAGCTTGATAGACTGAACTGCCAATGCAACTTGTTCTTCCGCAACTTTTAAATGGGTCATAAACGGCTTTAATAATCCTGATGCCAGTTTCTCCGTGTTTCCATCTCTGGAAACAAACAATTCACATCTGTCCAATCAATTTCGAATAAATAAGAAAACTTAGGAAAATTCATAAAATTTCGCCAGAAATGTAAAAAATGCATAGCTATAACTCACCGAGAGCGTTTTGGTGACAGCTGGAAAACCGCATAATCAAGCAGCATACTGGATTCAATCTCCCCCCTCCTTTCCCCTCCTCGACTAAAACAACACAATCTTCAGATTGGCTTCTTTCGTATATACCCTCGCCCCCTCTTAAATTTCATGAAAAAACCACAAAAAGCGTGAGCAACATACAGAATCCCAAGTATATACAGAAAATTAGTACTCCCTCCGTTTCAATTTATATGAACCTTTTTCTTTTTTAGTCCGTGCCAAAAAGAATGACCTCTTTCCCTATTTGAAAACAATTTACCTTTATGCAATGATTTATAGCCACCCAAAATATATGTACTTCATTTTACACCACAAGTTCAAAAATCTTCTCTCTTTTCTTAAACTCCGTGCCCAGTCAAATAGGTTCCCATAAATTGAAAGGGAGTTGAAAGGGAGGGAGTAACTTTTAGAGTTTACATAAGCTTGAGAGCCAGAATGAGTATTGGATAATTTCATAAGCAAACAAAAAAGAAAGAGCATATTACAACAACAACAACAACAACAAACCCATTGTAATCCCACTAGTGGGGTCTAGGGAGGGTAGTGTATATTCTTATACAAGATGATAGATCTTCAAGCAAAATGAGCATGAAGAGTAGAACTTTCTTAAAGCAAATTTGATATGGCACTTCTATAATGTGAAATTCCTTCAGATCACGGTTATACATCAATCGCTCAACTATGCTTAAATCCCAAACTAGCACGAGATGGCTAGATATATGGATCCTCAATATGAATTTTCAAGCGCCAAATCTAGTTTAGGCAAAAGAAAATTCAAATGACAAATCCAATGTGAAATTCTGTACAAATATAACAAGTACGAATGCAAAATAAGCTTGCAAGGCTCAGAGTGAAGTCCTCAAAAGTCTCGGATAAGAAAAGTTCAAACAACTTTATTCATCGAGCAACAAAAAGCAATCAATGAGAATGAAATTGTATTAGCAAACTGATGATCTTACTTGAACAAATGATGAAAAGTAAATACCCTAGCAATTAGGGGGACTAAAAAATTTCAGAAATATGAAAGTGAGAATATACTTTACACTATCAGGTCCTGAAAAGGATATCTAAGGTAAGCCTCCTTAAAATTTGTTATCTTGAAAATACAACAGGTTACCTGCTACAACAGGTAAAGGTGACCTCATGGTGTAAAAATTCCTTACGCCGACTGTGTATACAACTTAAGCTATTTCAATAGCAAAATCCAATGTGTAACACAGAATAAGATAAATAGAAAAAGCAGTAAACTGCAAAATAAATTTCCAAAAGCATTGGAATTAAGTCCTCACAACTCTTAGATTAGCAAAATTCAAACAACTCATTTATTAAGCACCCAAAAATAAATGCAAGAAACGATATTGACATCAAATAACCAAAATAATGAACTTAAGCAACTGAAAAAAACCTAGAAATTAGGGTAAACAACAATTAAATCAAAAAAGTTGTAGAAATTAGAACTTACCTTAACAATGTGAAGGTAAATAGCTTCAATCATAGCCTGATCGTTAAGTTTCGTTCAATTTTGAACCAGCACTTCGTTTTTTGTTTTTTGTTATGAAAAAAATAGCTCTCTGTGTGACTTTATTATGGTGAAAATGGAGATACAGTAGAGAAAGAAGTGTTGAGTGGAGGGGAAGGGGTAGAGTGATGTACCTTGGACAAATGGTAATTTCACTAAGGGCGCGTAATCTTATTTCGGCAATTGGTAGGCAAATTAAAATAATGATTATTCATAAATAATTTAAATATTGTTATGAAATAATATAAGAACAAGTAGAATAATGCAAGAACAATATAGAGAGAATAGGGAGAGGAGTATTATTATTGATACTTTGGGGATTGTTTGGGATGATTTACAATGGTAGAAGACCCCTTTATTTATAGGGAGGTAGTGACTTAGCTACCAAGAATAAAACTCTAGAATCTCTCTAATTATAGACATTCACCTTAAATAGAAGTCTATTTATAACACTCCCCATTGAATGTCTATTCAACAATGTGTCTCGTTAAAACCTTAAAACCAAAACCCAATGGGAAAAATTAAAGAGAAGGAAAAAGAGTACACATGTTTGAATATGCGCCTATTGGTTGCCTCGTTAAAAATCTCGCAAGGAAAACCCAGTGGGACAAAACCTTGTAAGGGAAAAAGAGTGCAACGCGCATTAACTCCCCCTAATAAGAACATCAATTTATATCCTTGAGCATTTGCATTCCAATCTTGTGCATCATCTTCAAAACGATCTTTGGTAGATGTTTGATAAATAAATCAACCATATTGACTTGAATAAATATTCCGCACCTTGAAATCATCATTCTTGATAGATATGAACATCTTCATATAATGTCGTGGAATGACTCTTCAATATCTTCATAGATGTATTCTCAATGCCATCATGCTTATAGTTATAGCAAGATACATATGTACACAAATTGTACTTAGGATGTGGTACTTCAGGACCAAGAATTGTGTATGCTTCAAGCAACTTAAATCTTTCAAGTTAAGTCATGTAAATCACATAATAGATTTTAGATGCATATCAAGTTTTCATGTCATGCTAAACAAATAAGATATCGAAAACTGATTATACATACCTTTGACTTTATACTTTCAAGTATTTGAACTATATGTCCAAAACTACATGTCTTATGGAATCAATTCTGCTTGAATTGTATCTCTTCCATTTATGATCACTTTGATCATTTGCTCATCTTCTTTATTAAGAAGTTTCTTTTGACACCGATTTGTCTATACGCTTCAAGCGTATCCAAGACTTTGTCCTTCTAGGACTTAATATGAGCATTTGCAATGAGAATATAGTTACTTTCTTTGGGTCAGCAAATGCGTATAGCATGCTTTGCAATATGTTGCAATTGAATTATCCCTTTTATGAACTTCAGGTTCATATCATGATATTTGGGGATTTACATATACAAATGATAATTCATCCCATGTAACCTCTTCTCAAGTGTTTATCATGTCTCCCCCTCATGTTAGTAAAGCTAACTTGTTTCCTCAACTTTGGGAAATCATCTTTGTGCATTATTATGTCAATAATAAGATGAAATTATTTGGTTCCTGACCCTGAACCACTTGTGAGGGGAGAATATACTCTCGTATACAACTTATATCAAACTTATATATATAACTTTGTTCTCATAAGAAACAGTTTAGCTATTAAGTGGAAGCACTCAATAATTATCTTGCTAAACCAACTTATCAAGATGAACTATCTTGAGTAGAGAATCTGGAAATTATGCTCGAAGTTAGATTACTGAGCAATTTACCTCGCAAGCACCGGCCAGGCTGCGGGTTAATAACAATTGCGCATGTAACCATTTCATAGATGCATCATATGTGGTATACATGGCAGGTGAATGGGCCCATATTCACCTTTGATATTTCCAGAATTTATGGGCTTCAACCCGAACTCTTTAGTTGGTCAGTTCATTAATGAGAACAAGTGATACAAGAGAATTCGTAAAGAACTTTCTAGTTCTTTAATATTCACCTATGTGAATTTGCACATCATACTTAAAATGAGATGGCTAACACGAATGCCAACTGAATAAATTATCAATACTGATAAACTTCAAATTTACACCATGACATGTGCACTTTATCAATAAACTTCAGGTTTATTATGACATGGGTTTTTATACCAATAGATATCCACTTTATTGTGGCATTCTTTCGTTTGTGTAGTACAAACTGGAGAACAAAGCGGGTAGCTTTTCATATACAAATTACCCCGCTACAAGTTGTAGTAATAGGAGATATCAAATCCTTCCTTTATTTATAGTCTCAATATAATCAATCGCTTTCGCGTGTACTTTGGAAACTGAATAAGTTTCTTTGAGACTTACTACAGCACAATACTCAATTGTGTTTCTCCAACATAGTAATAATTGGCTCTTCTAGAGCTCTCAATTAATATTGTACTACCACAGATTCATCAACATCCATGTGGTGAATATCTTTCTTAAAGAGAAAGTTATACCATTATGGTCATGTCAAACTTATATGCAAGATATGTTTCTTGCATTATCGTTGTCCTTTAATAGTCATATTTCCAAAATACTTTGGCGTACAATAGGTACATGACCAACGATCATTCATGCCATATATATAGCCAACAGGCTTGACACCATTAGGTGTTTCAACTATAGGGCCAAAAACTTCACGTTTTGCCAGCGAATTCAATTCTGATTGAATTGCTTCTTGCCACTTTGGCCAATCATGTCTTTTTCGACATTCTTCAACAGATTGAGGTTCGAGATCCTCACATTCTTGCATAATGCTAGATGCGACATTATAAGCAAAGACTTTATCCACCACTATATCCACTCGATTAATATTTGCCTCAATATTGATTGGATTTATGGATAGTTCCGTATTTTCCAGAGCCTCGGGCCCAATGGATTCTTCATGAATCTCAGAATTTGTTAAATCATGAATTTCCTCATGAGATTCTTTTGTAGTGTCATTTTGATCATTTGCTTTCCTCTTTCTAGGATTTCGATCTTTGGAACCTAATGGTCTGCCACACTTCAGGCGTGCATTTGACTCATTGGATATGACACTAGATGATTGTCCAACAGGGACAACAATACGGATTGGAACATTTTCCGCATGGATGTGGGATTTCGTTATCCTTTTCAAGTCCGTAAATGCGTCAGGCATTTGATTTGCTATTCTTTGCAAATGGATAATCTTTTGTACATCTCTTTCACAAATAGAGGTATGTGGATCAAGATGAGATAATGATGCATTTTTCCACAAAATTTCCCGTTTGGTTTCACCAACTTCTCCCCCTAATTTTGGGAAAAGTGTCTCATCAAATTGACAGTCTGCAAATCGTGCAAATCTCCTGTCAATGTTTCGAGGTAGCGAATAATGGAGGGCGATTCAAACTCAACATATATTCCTAACCTTCTTTGCGGACCCATTTTGGTGCGGGATGGCGGTGCTATAGGCACATATACTGCGCATCCAAAGATTCTTAAATGGGATATATTAGGTTCATGACCCAAAACCAATTGCAACGGGGAATATTTGTGTCAATTCGTCAGTCAGAGACGAACTAGCATTGCTGTATGCAAAATGGCGTGACCCCAAACCGAAGTGGGCAGCCTCGTTTTCACGAGTAAATGAGGTATTCAAGATTATACTCATGTATTGTCTCAATCTGATATCCATTTTGAATGATATCTCTAAAACTCAACAAGTTCCTTTTAGACTTGGAGGAGAACATTTTGACTGATATCATTAAAACTCAACAAGTTCCTCTTAGGCTTGGAGGAGAACATTGCATTCTCTAAAATATTGTTCATTTAGGCAGAGTTATAGTTGTTTTTCAGGAGCCTTCAATCAATTTAATTCCCATGGTTTGCCATACAAAAGAAAATATACGAACATGAGAATAAACAAATTCAATCCGTTTGTTTCACATTTAAACAATATTTTCAAAATCTGCTGAGGTCAGTTGACTAACTAAATCAGATAGTCGATTATAAGTTTTCCATAATCGTTTATTTTGCAGTTTGAAAATTTCAGTTTAAGCATTTTCTTAAAACAATCGATTGTTAAACACACACAATCGATTGTTGAACATTGACAATTGATTGTTAAACATAGACAATCGATTATTTGCTATTTTGAAAAATTCCAGATCACACTGTCTTACGACAATCGATTGTTAAACATAGACAATCGATTGTTGAACATTGACAATCGATTGTTGACCATTGACAATTGATTATTTTGCTATTTTGAAAAAATCCAGATCACACTGTTTTAAGACAATCGATTGTTAAACATAGACAATCGATTATTTGTTATTTTGAAAAATTCCAGATCACACTGTCTTACGACAATCGATTGTTAATCATAGACAATCGATTGTTGAACATTTTTGAAAAATTCCAGATCACACTGTTTTAAGACAATCGATTGTTAAACATTGACAATCGATTGTTGAACATTGACAATCGATTGTTGAACATTGACAATCGATTGTTAAACATAGACAATCGATTATTTGCTATTTTGAAAAACTCCAGATCACACTGTCTTACGACAATCGATTGTTAAACATAGACAATCGATTGTTGACTATTTTTAAAAAATTCCAGATCACACTGTTTTAAGACAATCGATTGTTAAACATAGACAATCGATTATTGACTATTTTTGAAAAATTCCAGATCACACTGTTTTAAAGACAATCGATTGTTAAACATAGACAATCGATTGTTTTGCAGTTTTAATGCGAAAATATGAGATAACCGACTAGTTTTTCAGGTTAGTCGATTACCTCTACTGGAAAGTAAAAATATTATTGATATTTAAGCATATTGATACTTTCTAAAGAACTAATACTAACATTATATCATGAACTAACTAATACGAGCTAATACTAATGGCTATTACTTTATTCATTAACTAATACAAACAAGTAAAATAAAATCAAACAGCTCCATCTTCTTTCATCACGGATCAATCACCGATTAGGTGGTCTATCTTCCCCTCGGGTTGCTCAAAGAAGTCTGCCACGTCCAAGTGGGTGATGTCAAAGTTGTTGTCAGAGACAAAATTTGTTTTCGGGCCTTTACTCTTTCGAGATGCTTGATAAAGGTCAACCAAATGTCTTGGTACACGGCAAGCTTTTGACCAGTGCCCTTTCCCACCGCAACGATAACATATAGTTTCTGAACCTTTTGCCTTAGGATCCTCATAATCCCGTTTCTGCTTTCGGCGGTTATCTCTCTTCGGGGGGTGACGTACATCATGGATATTTCTTCCTTGTCTACGTCTACGGCTATGACCCCGATTACGACCACGACCATGGCCCTTTTCATGATTGGCATAATGAGAGTGCACCTTATCTGCTTCAGGCAGTGGTGTAGACCCAGTGGGTCGATTTTCGTGATTTCTCATGAGCAGGTCATTATTTCGCTCAGCCACAAGTAGAAGAGAAATCAGTTCAGAGTACTTTGTGAAGCCTTTCTCTCTGTACTGTTGTTGCAGTACCATATTGGAGGCATGAAACGTTGTAAACGTTTTCTCAAGCATATCTTAATCAGAGATATTATCTCCACATAGCTTCAATTTAGAAGTAATTTTGAACATTGCAGAATTATATTCGGAAGGACTTAAAGTCCTGGAGCCTCAGATGAGCCCAATCATATCGTGCTTGTGGTAGAGTGACCAACTTCAGGTTGTCATATCTCTCCTTTAAGCCTTTCCACAAGATGAGTGGATCCTTGACGGTGAGATATTCAATCTTCAAACCTTCATCAAGGTGATGGCGCAAGAAAATCAAGGCCTTCGCACAGTCTTGGGTGGATGCTTTATCTCTATCTTTAATGGTGTCTCCAAGACCCATAGCATCTAAGTGGATTTCAGCATCCAATACCCATGTCATATAGTTCTTGCCCGAAATTTCAAGGGCAATGAACTTTCTTTTCGTAATGTCAGACATAATCGAAAATCAAATTAGGAAGAGAGAAATACCTTAGTTTTTCTTGAGAACGATTCTTGAGACGGTAGAGTCTCGTGCTGATAACGTGTTATGAAATAATATAAGAACAAGTAGAATAATGCAAGAACAAGAACAATATAGAGAGAATAGCGAGAGGAGTATTCTTATTGATACTTTGGGGATTGTTAGGGATGATTTACAATGGTAGAAGACCCCTTTATTTATAGGGAGGTAGTGACTTAGCTACCAAGAATAAATCTCTAGAATCTCTCTAATTATAGACATTCACCTTAAATTGAAGTCTATTTATAACAAATATAATAAATATGAAGTCATAAATTTTCAAACCAACATAGATCCATAAATTTCATAAAACTTCAAACAGTAAAACTTTTAAAATCGCAAAATTTCGAACGCATAAACTTTATAATTTCTAATCTCATAAACTTCCAAATACATAAACCTCCAAACTCATAATTTTAGAATTTGTAAAATTTTAAGTCTTTAAATCATAAATAATAAAAATAAAACTGAAAAATATATTTAAATTTTTTTTCCGAAGGGAGGAGTGGGTCGGTAGCAGGATTGGGCGACGGTAAAACAAAAACAAATAAAAATTTAAATTACAAAAAAAAAGTAAAAAATAATTTCTGTAAGGGAAGGGGAGAGGGGAGGGTAGGGGGATGAGAGATGGGTGGTGTAAAAAATTAAAAAAATAAAAATTTGAAATTACAAAAAAAATTAAGGTAAAAGAAATATTTTTTTGAGGGGGCAGGGAGGAGGAATAGAGGGATAGTAGGATGGATGGTAATAAAAAAACTGAAATTTAAAAAGAAAAAAAAAACTTTTCTTTTAGAAGGGGTGGGTGAGTTAGTGAGGGTAAAAAAAATTAAAAAGAAATTTTGAAAAATATTTTTTCTTTAATTAGAAAAAACTAAATTGACAAAAAATATTTTTTGAAATATCTAAGTTAACCAAACATAAAAAGATTGAAACATATTTTTTAGAATATTTTCATTTGTACCAAACGCACCTTAAGTGTTCTGGTTTTGTAATCTTAAACTTTAGAAAAAGTCCCTGCGGCTTATGTTTTCAAATGCACCAATAAATGTTTGACATGTTCCAGTTTTTCCTATTTAAGGAATCAATGTCAACGAATTTCAAATTCTCCCTTTTTGGTCACTTTATTTTTAATCTTGCTCGTGGTCATAGACGTGTGACGTGTCATGTGTGTAAGCTTTCATCAATATTTTTTAAATAATTACTTTAGAACTTTAGAATATACTAACAATAAAAATATTAACCGTTAGTTTCAAGATATTTCTTCCTTTTCAAAAAATATATCCCTTTCTCTTTTCAATAAATGACCAATTTATTTTTTTATTTTGATTCAAAATAAGTGTCTAATTAAGTAATCAGAAAAAAAACAATTTATTTTACTCGTCCATCCTTATGTGCATATCCTTATAAAGTTTTGTCACTCCTTAGTATAATTATGTGATCAATATTTAATAAGGATAGTTTAATCAGACTAAGTATTTTTGTTTAGGATTTAGTATTTTCTTAATGGGCGTGCTAAATGGAAACTGATTACTAATTATGAAAAGGAGGGAGTACTACATTTGTCTTTATTTGGAGATGAAAATAGTTACTCCCTCCTGTCCAAAATAAGTGATTTTTAGCCTTTTTTATGATCTAAAATAAGTGATTTTTTCATTTTTCAAGAATGAATTAATTATTTTTTCCTACATTGCCCTTGGAGTAAATAGTGTTGGAGTATGTTTTTATGTGAGATAGTAAAGTTAATATGGTCAATTTTATTGCTAATTAATATAAGAAGGTAAATTTCTTAATTTATGTGAAAATATCAAAAAATCACTTATTTCGGACCTGAGGAAGTAATATAGGAATATCTTCAAGATAATTATTGACGATTTTTTTAACGTATGTTGCAATAAGAGTCGCACGAATAAATGTAAAACGTAAGGCACTTAGGGGTCGTTTGGTATGAGGCATAAGAAGGTGTAAGGGTGGTATAAAAATTTAATACCACCTTAATACTTTGTTTGGTTAGCAAACTAGGTATAAGTTATTCCGGTGTTAATTTTAACATTGTGATAACTTATACCTTATAGAAGGTGGGGTATTTAGCACTGGTATAACTTATATCTTCTTCTTAGAAATTATGCAGTTGTTATTCTTAATACAACATACCAAACAATGAATAAACAACAATCCCAGCATAACTTATCCCAATATAACTTATACCGACATAACTTATACTGGTATATTATATTCCAACAAACGATCCCTTAGAATAATAGTTAAAATGTCTTCTTTGTCAAATTATTGTACTAACAGTATATAATGATTATGCGAAATAAATGTAAAAAATGGATTAAACTTGGTTGCAAGAAACCAGAGGATTGAATTTGCCACAAACTTCATATAAATTAGTACTACTTTATGATATTTTTGGCAATACTCTAATCCATAATAGTGTTTACAAATTATATAAACTATTACAGAGTTTACTTCAAATTTATATTGCTAGCTTATAGTAATATTTAACTAGTAAGTTGCACATTAACAATTCTTTTAGCTAAATAATTGACATAGTAGTTAAATATATATAAATCAAAGGTTCTTGGTAGTAATTGGGAATATATTTAATTCAGGAATAACAATAAATGTAATGTAATCCCATAAGTGGAGTTGGGGAGGGTAGAAAGTACGGACCTTATCTCTACATTCAAGAAGGCAGAGAGACTGTTTCTGGAAGACCCTCGGCTTAGAAAAAATAAAAGAAGGGAATCAACAAGCACACTAATTAGAAATTCGAACCAAAAATACAAAGATACAAAATTAAAACTGAGTATTATAATTTAAAGGCCGGAACGAAAGCAACGATAAGTAAATGCATGAGGCAAGGAATGTGAAAACACATAAATAATGCTAACTCATGTATTAAAGCTACTGTAACAAACAAGGAAAATGCTAGGTGACTTATCCTAACCCGTTTACCTTTATCTTCAACCGCCACACCTTCTTATTCATGGTCATGTCCTTAGAAAGATGGAGCACCATATCTTATTTAACCACCTCTCTGCGATACTTCTTCGACCTATCTCTACCTCTATGCCTTCCAGGGCCAACCTCTCACACTTCCTCACAGGTGCATCTATGTCTCTCCTCTTCACATGCCCGAACTATCTAAGTATTGCCTCCCGCTCTTGTCCTTCATATGGGTCACGCCTACCTTGTCTCGAAGAACTTCATTTCTAATTTTATCTAGTCTGATATGCCCGCATATCCATCTCAACATCCATATTTCAGCCACCGTCATCTTTGGACATAGGAGTTCATGACTTGCCAAACACTCCACCTCATATAACATAGTAGGTCTGATCACCGCTTTATAAAACTCTCCTTTAAGTTTAGATAGCACATTCTTATAACACAAAACACCTTAAGTGGGACTTTATTTCATCCATCTTTTACGTTGTGTAATATTCTCATCGATATCTCAATTCCTTTGTATAACTGACCCTAGGTATTTAAAATTCTCTCTCCTAGTGATGACTTGAGAGTCAAGCCTCACTTCTTCGTCCACCACCCGAGTCCTCCAACTGAACTTGCACTCCAAGTATTCTGTCGTCCTGGTCCTGCTTAACTTGAAACCGCTAGACTCTAGAGTCTGCCTCTAAATCTCTAACCTCTTGTTAACACTGCCTCATGACTCGTCAATTATAACAGTATAATATGCAAATAACATGCACCAAAGCACACCTCCTTGTATGTGGCGCGTCAGCACGCCGATTGCTAAAGAAATAGAAGCAGACTAAGGGTTGACCCCTGATGTAAACCCATCATAACTGAAAAGTACTCCGAGTCCCCTCCTACGGTCCGCACTCAAGTTTTAGCTCCATCGTATTGTCCTTAATAACCCTAATGTAAGTGACATGTGGGAATATATTATATAAGCAAAATACATAAACGGTCCTTTTAAGTTGTCCTCATCGATCAAACAGATACCTCAACTGACCCCTTTACAATTCTAACACTTCTTCTCCATGTGCTGCCTCAGAAACCTTCATTCTAACATGGCAAAGTGTGTGCTTTATATTTAATTCTAAGCGTGTGAAACCCTCAAAATTAAGGTTTTTCCTTCTTTTTTTTAAAAATCAGCTTTATTTTATGTGGAGCACCATAATTTTATGCGAGTCCCACTATATTATTTATTTTTCACATATTAATTTCACTTTCTTTCCAAAATATTTCATCTTCACCAAATAAGTAGCTCTTCCACCTTCCACCATTTATCAACCTCCTCTAATTCAATTTTTAAAATAATGTAATAATTAATAACAGCCACTCCACTATAACAATTTCTCTAATCACCCACAAAAATTTGATCCCATTTTACTCATGGTTAGAGCTACTAGGTCTTTGTAGGTTTTGTTTGCCGGAGAAAAGTAAATGCTAGGATGACTATTTTTATTGATCTCTTCCACGGTATAAAGGTGGAGTTTAAGTTGGCTAAAAATGGAAGAAGAAAAAAAGGATAAAAGAGTGAGAGATATATGGGTGCTCTAAAATCTATGGCTTTTTTCGGTGAGACAGATGGTATTTTGCGGCATTGCTTTTTTTGGGTCTTACTCCCTTTTTCCAGAGAAGAAGATATCCAATAATTTTCTTAAATGATAATTTATATCACTTGATGTCCAAATCTAATTACCCTATAGAACACTTGAGATAAGCGATAAACTCTTACTGAAACTCCAACTCATCCAAAATCATTTGGCCTCTAGATTCCTGTTCAGAACCTGCTAGGAAATTAACGTGAGAGGTCTTTTTTTGGGAGGGGTGTAACGATCCAGCCGATCGTTTCATGAGTTACAGCCCTGTTTTTCCCCATTTATGCTTCCTTATATGTTATTCAGTTGTATTTCAATGCATCGTGTTGGTTGGTTCGTGTTCGAAGTGGTCTTAGAGTGGAATGAGATACGTAGTCTCTAATTTAAGAGCTTAAGTTGAATAAGTCAACCAGATATTGACTTTTGTATACAAGGTCTCGGATGTGAATTCTAATTGTTAAGACAACTCCATTAGGTGATTTTGGGCTTAGGAGCATGTTTGAAATTTATTTTGGAGGTCTGTGGTAGAATTAAGCTTGAATTGGCAAAATTAAAATTTGGAGTTTTCAGTGGCCAATGGAAATCTTGATATCGAGGTTGCAATGGAATTCTAGAAATTGGAATAGGTCCATAGTGTCATTTGTGACGTGTTTGTAAAATTTCAGGTTATTCGAGGGTGATTTAATAGGTTTTGGTGTTGTTTGTGGAATTTGAAAGTTTCTATGTTCATAGGTTTGAATTCGAGGTTTTGGTGTTTTGGTGTTGTTTTGAGTGATTTAAAGGATCTACTAAGTTTGAATAATGTTATGGGATGTGTTGGCATGTTTGCTTGAGGTCCCGAGGCCTCGGGTGAGTTTCGGGTGGTAAACGAACCAATTCTAGGCTTTAGAAGTTAGTAGATTTTTGGTATTTTGTTGCAGAGAATACCTTCTTCGCGTTCGCGAGAAGGCCATAGCATTCGTGAAGAGATATTGAGAGAAGAGAGATTTTTTCTTGGCATTCGTGAAGGGGAGGCTGTGAACGGGAAGGTTTTATCTAAGTATGCATCGCGTTCGCAAGGATGGCATCGCGTTCGCGATGGTTGAGCTGGTTAAGGTATGCGTTCGCGAGTGGAGAATTGCGTTTGCATAGAAGAACTTCCAGATCAGAGACAGTTGTACTTCACAAACGCGAGGGCACTACCGCATTCGCGAAGAGGAAGGCATCTGGGCAGAATTCTTAAGTTCAAAAATGAGGGTTAGAGTCCATAATTTCAAAATTCAATAGAGAGCTCCAGAGAAGGCGATTTTAGAGGGGATTTTCAGATGAGTGATTGGGGTAAGTGTTCTTCACTTAATTTTGTTAAATTCTATGATTATGTCTTGATTTTTAACATCTAAATTAGGAATTTGAGGCAAAAATTTAGGGGAAATTGGAGGAGAATTGGAGAGTTAATTTTAGGAAATTGGATGACCATTTGACGTCAAATTTTGGTGAATTTTGATATGGATAGACTCATGAGTGAATGGATTTTCTAGTTTTGTGATTTTTATTGGATTACGAGACATGAGACCGAGGGCCGAATTTGAGCCAAATTCGATATTTTGGTCTAATTTAATTATTTTCATGTGGAATTCATTCCTTTTGAGTATGTTGATAATAATATATTAATTTTGGTTAGATTCGGAGCATTTTGAGGTCGGGTCGAGATGCAAGGGCATCGCGGGTTAGAGTTTTGTTCGGTTTGAGGTAAGTAATGACTGTAAATCTTGTCCTGAGGGTATGAAACCCCGGATTGCATATCGTTTCACTAATTTGAGGTGATGCACATACTAAATGACGAGCGTGAGGGCGTGCACCATTGGGTATCGTGACTTAGTACGTCTGGTAGAAACTATTAAGTTGCATATTTGACTGGAAACTATCTGATACTTATGTATTTTAGAAAGTATTACTATGTTGTAGGATGAATACCATATTTTGGCCTCATGCATAGTTGTTTGGACCCTTAGGAGCTTTTTACTACTATTCTTCACTATTTTATATTAAGTACTCAGTCAAGCTACGATTTGCTGATTTCACAACTCAGTCTTATTTACTCTGATTTGATGCATAAAATGATTCTTTGGGCTGAACGCCCTATTTACTGTTAGCCCGAGTGTTTTGAGAGGTTTCTGACTGAGTAAGGGCGAGGGCTTGTGTTGTGAGGATATCATGGGATTTGGCTGCCCGCCGCAACATGTGGTACTGATTATGATATATGAGAGACTGATGGAATGATTTATTAAGCCACGAGATGGCTTGTTATAGCGCTTGGGCTGTAGGAGCCCCTCCGGTGTCTGTACACCTCCAATGAGAGCAGGTACCCTGAGTGAGTGATATGATATTATCCGAGGGGCTGTTTTTGAGTGATGTTATGCCCGAGGAACAGTATATGATACATGTGTTGCCCAAGGGGCTATTTATGATTTTCATCATTTTTATTCTAAAACTTCATAACCTTTATTGAAACTATTAGAAAGACATTTTCAGAGGATTTTTACTGAAATCGGATTTTAACGAGATGATTTGATTCATATACTGTTTCGAAAATATATTGTACTTACTGTGGTGTTATGACATAGATTTATGTGTTTCTTACTGCTCAGTCTTTATTATTTTTATTACTCACTGAGTTTCATACTCACATTACTCTCTGCACCTTGTGTGCAGATCCAGGAGTTACGAATCGTGATAGTGAGCGTTGATCCTTTATCCGTCACGGATATCCGGAGTCGACAAGGTAGTTGCATGGCGATCGCAGCCTTGCTCTTCTCCCTCTTATCTTCCTTAGACTAGTTTAGTATTTTCCATATTGTGATAGTATTAGTTGTATTGACATAGTCCTTAGTAGATGCTCGTAACTTGTAACAGCTCGATGTCGGGCTTATGTTTCTTTCCACACTTATTATTTAGACTCTTTTTATGAAATTGTGTTAATTAATAGCTTAAACGTCCTTATTATAAAATATCATTTTGTTTTGGGATTGTGTCGGCTTGCCTAGTTTCATGATAGGCGCCATCACGACCGGGTTAGTTTTGGGATCGTGACAAGTTTGTATCATAGCCTAGGTTACATAGGTCTCACGATTCATGAGCGGGTTTAGTAGACTCTTGTGGATCGATAAGGAGACGTCTGTACTTATATTCGAGAGGCTGCAGAATCTTTAGGAAAACTTCACATTCTTGAATTCTTTTCGTGTGAATCTATTGATTATGGTAACCAAACTTCTATTATTCTATTCTCTCACAGATGGCGAGGACACATACTACCGGTTAGGACGAATGACCACCAGTACCACCAGTTGGGGCCACTAGAGGCCGAGGTAACTGTCCAGGCCGTGGTAGGGTATCACGACCCAATTTAGGATCATGACCAACACTTAGGAGCAAGTGCAGTAAGCATCATGGGTATTTTACCAAAAATTAGACAGAGTTTCCCCTGTTTTTAGACTATCCCAAAAATTTTCTTGTCTCAATCAGCAACTAAACATCCTAATAGAAATTTAAATGATAATGACTTTATCAATTAACTAAATATAAATATCTACCTTTAATAGTCCACCCACTAACATCTAGAAATACTACTTTATCTCCAAGTTTTATAAGAATGAGCGATACTCAATATAAGTCTATAATAACAAAGAATACTCAAGACACTAAAATGACCATAGAGTGACTCTAAGAGTTCAAAGAAAAGACCATAACAATTGATAAAAATCTCCGTCACGCGAACAAGTGTGAGGCACACGAAGAACTATCAACATGTGCGCTCTAATTAACGAAACCCTCGCTCGCGTCAACTACTGTCTCTGTAAAAAATTTAGCGGGAATGAGTCTCTAGCTCAGTGAGTGATAACACTTCACCACAACTATATTTATTGGGTACAAGTCAATGTTAGTATCTCAAACAGAAAATAACATCAAAATGCCCTTTCAGAAATAATAAATAATTTCCAGTCTCATCATGCTTTTCTTGTGGTATAATACAATTAATAGTTCAGTAATAAGCTCCGTAACCACTGTATAATATCAGTATTCACATTTGGGAGGTTTTAATAAACGGATCATGTAATTGGTATAATTGTGGACTTTTTCGCAATAACTCAAATATAATACGGAGCTGATAAGTAAGACCATCAACAAACCTTCTAATCCTCTCTCGATCTGTTAGAACCAACCAAATGGTATGATGAGCCAACTCAAAAAACCTCAACTCATACTGTGGCATGTTCATCTCCCCCAATCGCATCCACTCAAACTGCCTACGCAACTCCTCTTTGCGAGACTATGGAACATACTTCTCCGAAAGAGAATGAAGAACTGCTATCAGGTAAAGGGTGCTACACCAACAGGCTTATGCACCAAGTGAAAGCAAGTCCTTAAAACTAATAAGTAATGAAATCATCCCCAATGGTCTCCAGAATGCCCGTAGCACAAATCATCCTCTAACACTTGTCCAAAAAGCTCTCAGTATCCTCTCCGTCTACACCACTGAAGGTCGGAGGCTGAAGCCTACCAAATATCTCCAATCTAAGATGCTCGTCCTCTGGCATTGCAAGAAGTACATAGTCCTGAGCAGTTACAACTGGCTAGGCGAGGTGTGCCCTGGCGTCTGTAGTCCCTGCACGACCTGCTCAGGTGTGGGAGTGGCGAGAGTCTGACTGCCTCCCCCGGCCTGAGAAGTAGCTACGGTTGTAGTGGCGGAAACCTCCTAAGCTAGGCCAGTGCAAACTAATAAGATCTGAGCCAAGGCCTTCAACCTGGAATCACAATGGGCATAGCTGGTGCCTGAGCCGGTGCTACTAGAGTATCTATTTCTGGGACCTAGTCCTAAACTGGGGCAACCGGTAGATCTATAGATGTTGCCCTCGCTACTCTACCTCTACCACGACCAAGACTGCATCATCGGCCTTTGGTGGCCATAGCTGGTGGCACTGGTGGTCGTCCACCCTATTCGATAGCGCATGTCCTCACCATCTGTGAGAGAATAAAATAATATGAGTTCAGTTCCGATCAAAAAATTCGCACGACAAGAATTTCAAGAATATGAAGTTTTTCCTAAGGGTTCTGCAGCCTCTCGAGGATAATACAAATGTCTCTGTACCGATCTGCGAGATTCTACTAAACCTTCTCATGACTCGTGAGACCTATGTAATCTAGGCTCTGATACCAACTTATCACGACCCTAAACCCGAACCCGATCGTGTTGGCGCCTCTAGTGAAGACAAGGCCAGCCAATTAAACCCAATTCACTTTATAAAATAGTTCAACAATATAAAGAAGTCTAAAACATGATTTAATAGTACCAAGTAATGGATATTATCAATAGAGTGCGAAAGTACAACCCAACACAGACCTAACATCACTAGTCATGAGCATCTATAAGTCATAATAAGAGTCTGATAAATCCATAACTAGTACAATGTCGGAAAGGAAATAGAAGCAATAAAGGAGTAGAGACACGGGGCTGCGGATGTTGACAACTACCTCGTAATCTCCAAAAGTCTGCCTGAAGCTAGAGGAATCAACACGTGGGAGCAAAACTAGCTATGCCTGAATCTACACACGGGGTGTAGAGAGTAAAGTGAATACTCCAACTCAGTGAGTAAGGAATATAAAATAATGGCTGAAAGTTAGAAAACACGTAAGGCACAAGGCATTCTATAAAGAAGCAGTAAAACCATTTAAAAACAATAAACCAGTGAAAAGTCAAGTAAAATCCTCTTTCAACAAGTAAACAAGTAAACAGACATGTAATTAAGGTAAAGTATGCAGATAAAAGTTCGCCCATCGAGCACAGTATCACCACATCCGCCCCTCAGGTAACATCTCAAAACAATAACAGCCCCTCGGGCTCAATCTCACATCACAACGGGTACCCGCGCTCACTGTGGGTGTGCAGACTCTTGGAGGGGCCCCTTACGGCCCAAGTGCAGAAACAAGCCATCTCGTGGCATCAAATCTAGGGCCTCGGCCTCATATCAATCAAGCTACCTCGTGGCATGCATACTTCAGGCCCTCGACCTCAAATCAGTACCAGTGTCTTCTCACAATATAAGTCATCGGCCTTACTTAGTCAAAATCATCAAAAGCCCCTCAGGCAATAGTAAAACTGTATTTCTCAGCTCAAACATCATGTAAAATATCATTTAAGTCTTAAAAATTGAGTAAAAATGGTTGCGTATGAAAACAATAGAAAATAACATGACTGAGTTCAAGTAATAAGTCAAAACAGTAAGGAAATATCAATGAAAAGCCTCGAAGGTTTCAAATAGGTGGCACTAGGCCCAAATATGGCATTCACCCCAAATACTAGTGATAGAAAGTAGTTATCAAGCAAATACTCAAGAAAAATCATCACTCGGGACGGATCAAGTCACAATCCTTAATAGTGCACCACCCCACGCTCATCAACAAGCGTGTGCCTCACCTCAATATAGCACTACGATGTGCAATCCGGGGTTTCAAACCCTCAGAACATCATTTACAATCATTACGCACCTCTAACAGGCTAAATCTCTAGATCGATATACCTATTCCCCTCGAATCTTCCTCCAAGCGCGTCGAATCTATTCAAGATCAGAACAAGGATGTCAAGATTTGCTAAGGGAACAAATCCCAAGCAAAAATAATCAATAAATGGCACAAATCTCGAAATTACCAAAACCTTACCCCTGGGCCCATGTCTCAAAATTCAGAAATTTTACACCAACAGATTCCTTATCTCCCCACGATTCCATATATACCAAGAATGTCAAAATCCATTGACAAATGGCCTTTCAAATCTCAAATGTTTGGTCTCCAATTTCAAGCCCTAATTCTTCAATTTTAGGCTTAGATTTCATGATTTTCTAGGTGGAATTCACATAATAATCGAATTCTAGACCAAGAATCTTACCTCCAAAGGTTTCCCCCTTGAATTCATCTTCAATTTCCTTCAAAAATCTCCAAAAACGATCAAATACGGAGGAAATACGCCCTAATATTGCGGACAAGACGAGCTTAAAAACATTCTGCTCAGGCATATTTTTCTTCTTCGCGAACATGGTCAAACCCTAGCGTTCACGAAGCACAAACTCACTTTGACCAGCTTTTCCTCTATGTGAACGCGACATGACCACCATGAACGCGAGGCTTCCTCAACCTTAACCTTCGCGAACACGCTCACTCTTTTGCAAATATGATGAACACTTGACCTCGAACCCATCTGATCCAAAGTCCTCGATGCAATCGCGAAGACCTTCTTGCGAATGCGATGCACCATTTCCCCACCCTCTGCCAACGTGCATCCATGCTCGCGAATATGAAGCCAAATTCCACTGACTTCCAGGGTTCACTCACAAACGCGAAGAGTAAAAACCTACAACATCTGAACCTGCAACTTCTGCAATTTTTCCAACTTCAAAATGATCTGGTTGACCACCCAAATCTCACCCGAGGCTCCCGGGACCTCAATCAAAGGCACCAACATATTCTAAAATCTTATTCAAACTTGTTCCAATTATCAAAATACCTCAAACAACATTAAATCACTCAAAACATATCGGATTCAAGCCTAAGTTTCTAAAAATCTTCTGAATTACGCTTTTGATCAAAAATCAAACCAAACCACGTCCGAATGACCTAAAATTTTGCGCACACATCCAAAATGACATGATGAAGCTACTGCCATTCTCAAAATTCCATTCTAACCTCTATATCAAAATCTCTCCCGGAGATTGCCAAAATATCAAATTCGCTAATTCAAGCCTAAAACCACTCCAAACCTCCAAAACTCATTCCGATCACACTCCTAAGACATAAATCACCTCCGCAAGCTTGTCAGACCATTGGAACTCACATCCGAGCCCTCTAACATATAAGTCAACATTCGGTTGATTTTTTTCAACTTAAACTTCCTTAAAAGAGACTAAGCGTCTCAAATCTTACCAAATCCTTTTCGAACCCAAACCAATCAACCCGATCGCATATAGGACCACTATCCAAAGCAATAAGACGTAGAAATGGGGGATCGAAGTGGTAACTCATGAGACGATTGGTCGGGTCATCACACCTTTACTATCTCTTCACATAAATACTTCTAACACTATTTACTTAAAGGGTAATGTAGGAAAAAAATAATTAATTCATTCTAAAATCTGGAAACCACTTATTTTGGACCATAAAAAGGGGCCAAAAATTAAACTTATTTTGGACCGAAGGGTGTAGTATTTGGCCAAGCATTTAAAAGTATTACTAAGTGTATTTTTCTCGAAAGTATTTTTTTTAAAAATGTCTTTTCCTTCTACTCAAATATACATTTTTACGTTCTAAAATCTTGGCCAAAAACATCTTAACTTTGAAAGAATATATATATATATATATATATATATATATATATATATATATATATATATATATATATATATATATATATATATATCAAATATGCTATAATTAAAACAATGTCTTTTTAATTATAGTACATACAATATTCCTTAATTTGAAGTATTTATTGACTAAAACATGCTAACATTCCCCGTTGAGCCCATCTTGTGTGAGCTTCAGAAAGGATAATCCATTCCAAGGCGGATGAAGTGAGATGATTGTCTTAGGTTGACGGTCAGGATAACCGAAACTATAATGAAGCATCTGTTAAATACTTTTTTCTGTCTCAATTTATGTGACAATATTTGATTGAGCAAGTAGTTTAAGACCAAATGAAAGAATTTAGAAACTTATGATCTACAACAAGCTACTGATGTTATGTATTATAAATTATCTCATTAATGGTAAAACTGAAAATTTAAAATTAAATTATTTTTATATAAAATTGAATGTGGGTAGGACAAAGAATCTTTATGTTTGAGGCTATAATTACAGTCGTGAATGTATATAGGCGGATGAATGAATAAAACAGGTGTAGGATTCAAGCATGGGAATGAAAATGATCCAGATAATGAGTGTTTTCAGATGCGAATCTAAAATTTATATAACATGAATGCATTACTAAACAAAGGAGAAAAAAAAAAGAAAGTATTACATGCAAATTGATCCTTATGGATTGATCCTTATTCTTCTACGTAAAAAACTCATCATTTAACCAAGTGCACCATCCAACCTATTTGGAGCATGAGGGCCAACCGACCAAAAGATAATATAAGATAAATTCTGAAAATATCCACATAAAATACCTAATTTAACAGAGAGATTATGTGATGTACACCATATTTCGTGCATTAAATCCGCCCCTGAGTACTTCCCCTTTTAATAGGTCTTACATAATGCAAATCCAGATGTGATTTTTTCCTTCCCGTACAAATTTAAAACTTATTTACTAAAATTGTCCTAGTTTTGTATATTACCTTCTCTAAACAAGGATTAATTACAAGAAATACGATCCATTATTAGTGTCTTAAGTTAGAAATTTTAGTTACACCTTTTTTCCTTTTTTCTCTCCTATCCTCTTTTCCTATTCGCTTTTTTTGTCCAAAAGATATACATACTAGTTAAATTGAAGGAACTACAATTGGGACATTACTGGGTTACCTTAGGGATCTCATAGTTGCAATATTTGCATAATTATATTTAAGTTACATCCTACAAAAGATCTAGTTAGTTCAGTTCCTAGAATGTCTGGTTAAAATACATCATTGGCAAATATAGGAGGAACTGATAATGACAAAGTCTTATTCAGAAAAAATTTCTTTTGTTGCTTCCTTGTCCAGCGCATCAGCTACTCTGTTATGCTCCCGGTAGATGTATCTCTCTACCACGCTGCCCATCTTTTGTATGATTGATCTGCATTCACAAATTAGAGGGTCAAAAATTAAATTTCCATTTAAGAGCATATTTATTTTTTATGCTGAATCAACGTCTATTTCTAGTGGAATTAGATTATCTTGCTCTGCTAGTTGTAGTCCCCGAATAAGGGCCTAAACTTATGCCCTTTTATTTGTTGTTTAGGGTATGTTTTCCATGTAACCCAATATCCAGTCTCCATTATGGTTTCTGAATACTCTCCATGATCCTCCCATTCTTGGGTTCCCCTTTGCTTCTCTGTCTGCATTCAGTTTGAAAGAGCCTCTGGATGGGGGTTCCCATTTTAGCATGATCTGGTGAATTACCTTTGTTGAGTTATTCTTTGTAAGCATAAGATACTATGTTGCCTTTGAGATAGTGTTATTGGCATTAATGTGTTCCTTTGTGTTATTGAAAACATTACTGTTTCTTGTTATCCAGATGTGCCAAAGATAAAATGGGATGAGATTGTCCCAACAGATGCAGTTGTTGTACTTTACAACTTTGAGAGAGTTTCATGTTGGTTGCCACAAGTGACTATTGAAGACTAGGTGGAATGAGGTAGATCCTAAGGATTTGGATAGGATGTCGTTTTAGAAGTGGACAACATTAGGACATTCAAAGAATATGTGGGCAATGTCTTCCTGGTCATTGTTGTAGTAGTGGCATTGAGGGGCACAGTTAATTCCAATAGAGTGGATGAAGCTCCTAGTTTGGAGTCTTTTATAGATTAGGAGATAGATGAAGTATTTGATTTTGTTGGGGGTTTGAAGCTTCCAGATCCATTTGAAGGGTGCTTCTTCCCCAAAAGGGATACTTCCTATACTCCTACTTATGAAGGAGTAAGCAGAGGTATTAGAAAACTGACCATTAGGAGTCAAATCCCATACTAGATTGTCATCCTTGGTGGTAGTACTAGGAATGAATGCAAAATTCAGAAGGTTTAGAATACTTGGGGGGATGTTGATGGACAAGATTGAAGTATCCAAATTTTCCATGTTGTGAATTGATTCAACCTTGGCTTTAAGGTCATTTTGAGTTAAAGGGCCTTCTATCATTTGCCTTATTGCTGACTGGTTAGGGATCCAAGTTTCATTTAAGAAACTGACCCTATTCCCTTTATTTACTACCCATCTGCTTGCTTTGCTACAAATCTCCCAGCCTTTTAGAATGCTCTTCTAGGTTGGGGACTTTGGGTTTTTGGATGTCTCAACGTATGGACTGGTCTAGACATATTGCAATATTTGTGAATGAGCACTCTAGCCCATAGACTATTGGTATTCTTATAAGCACTTCATGCAAGATTTGTGAGAGAAGCTTTGTTTTTTATGCTGGCCTTTTGGAGTCCCAGCCCTCCCTCAGCCGTAGTCTTAGTGACTATATCCCACTTAATCAGATGTAACTTTTTCCTTTCAGGAGTGGTGCCCCAAAGAAAATTTCTTTGAATTCTATCAATCTGGTTGGTGACTTTGATAGGAAGGTTTATGTATTTAATAACATGACTTGGGATGCTGCTCAAGGAGGTCTTGTCTAGTACTTTTCTCCCATCCATGTTAAGGCATTTAGTTTTCCAACCAGGCAACTTGGATTGCATGTTGTCAATGATGAATTGGAAGTCTATAGCTACTTGCTTTTTATGAAGGATGGGGAAACCTAGGTACTTTCCAAAGGAAGTTGTGTTCTTGATGGACAGAAGGTTTGTGACGTGTTGAAGGGTATCTTGAGTGGTATTTGAGGAAAACATGATTCTCGATTTGGTGAGGTTGATTTTTTGTCCAGATTGTTCATTGAAATTCTGCAATATAGAATGTATGGTTTTGCAGTTCATGTCATTTGCTTTGGCAAAGAGGGTGAGGTCATCTGCAAAGAACTGATGTGATATTTTTGGTCCAGACTTACTTATACTAATAGGGTGCCATTGGTTGTGAAGAACTACCTTGTCAATGGATCTAGAAAGTCGTTCCATGTACATAGAGAATAGGTAGGGAGATATAGCGTCTCCCTGCCTAATGCCTCTTGAGTAATTGAAAGATTCTGTTTTCCCCCATTGAAAAGAACCGAGATGGAGGATGTATTGATGCATGACATGATGAGCTTAGATAAACTCTGGGAGAAGTTGAAGGCATCCAGAGTTCATACAATATTCAAACCAAAAGTATATAACTACAACAGAATACAATTCACATATAACTACAATACAACATTAATATAATTTCACAAGTATATTGTGCGTCTTCTTCTTCTCCCTCTTTTTCTTCAATCTGAAATTCAGTCATAATTAAGTATAATCTTTACTAAATACTCTCAAAATTAAGATACAAATTCCAAATAATATTTTTAACTCTTTGGAAAACACTCAATCCAAACAAACAATAATTTCTAAAAATTCAAATTTGAATTCAAAGCTTCATCAGAATTTTTCAATGGCTATTAATAGTGAAAAATTAAATACCTTCAAAATTTATTGATTGATAATTTTCATTAGAAACACCAATTATGCAACATGAAAGAAAATTACTAAGTTAAAACTCTATGTTATAATAATTGAAATTCATTGATGAATTTCTTGAGGAAAAAAGGATGAAAAGTAGAGAAAAATGAAGGAAGAAAATTGGGGAAAGAACAAATGGGGGGGGGGGGGGGGATATATATAATATTAGAAGGTAAAAATCCCGATTGAGATTAGTGGCCTAGTGGGAGCTCAATGTGAATACCACCACCAAATTGGAAACCAAAAATAATAAATAATGAATATATAAAATGTGACTACAAACATTACAGTTTGCGCCATAAATGGATATCAGATTAGTGTTTAGATGCAAATAGATGCATAGCAACTCTTGGAAGCTATACATGAGGAGAAAAAAATGTACCTGCCTTAATGTGGGAATTTCACTGCCTTATTATGACTATTTTATTATATCTCTGCTGTCGAATCATTAGTCATTATCCTTTGCCTTCAAAATTGGAAACTGATTATCACATAACTACATTCCAACGAGTGCAATTCTTGATCGATCAAAAGATCATGCATATCTCCGCCACTACAAACTTCAACATTTTAACATGGCAGAATAACATAAATAGCATATGTACTTAAATCATTTTGTCATATCAATTTCTAAATTTAGATATTTATCAATTAAACACATATACTCTCAAAACGTGAATAATGAACGCTTATCTAACGTGACTGTTCCTATGTGTCATATGTGGCTTCAGTGCGTGATTCACACGCCTGTAAGGAGTGTAAAGACAATTTTAAAAGCCCTAACGATAATAATTTAGCCTATTTAACAATCATCTTCTTCTTTCTACCTTATTCTCTATTGTAGAACATTATAGAAGCTAATTTCTATCCAATTTTTGCCATCTCCTTTTGAAAGTCATTTTTTTCTTCTTCTCCTGCAACGAATAAGCTATTGCCGCCTCTTCTCCTTCAACAATGAAGAAGGAACCTTTGTGTTATTTTAGATTTGTTGGATATCTTAAAATGTCACGGACACCCACCAATCCTGGAAGAAGGTTCCTAGGCTGCCGAAGATATGAGATTGGTGAAGGTTGTGGCTTTTTGAGATGAGTTGATCCTGCGATTGAGGAAGAACACTACAAGACTCTTCTTGCGGATCTTATTAAGAAGAGTGATCGATGCTGTTGTCAAAGAAGACAAGGAAGGTCGAAGTTCAGAAGAGTTGCTATTATAATTGCGGTTGTAGTTGTTCTTGTGAGCATGTGATTTTTGCGTAGCTTAAATTACTCCTATAGAATTCTCAAAATTAGAATTTTTCTTTATTTGTGTGATTTTTAGAATATAATTGCATAATTGTGTGCTTGTTTGCATTTTGAGTATATTTTAATTCATAAAAAAAAATACAAAATAGCACATTTCCATTTTTAGGATATCATTTGTTTAATATTTTAGGTTCATTATATAATTAATAGCACAAAAACGAAAAATAATAAAATTGGTTCATTTTTTTGGATTTTTTACTTTTGAATTTGTAAGTTTTTCTTAACTAGGAATTAGTTAATTTTGAAATTTAGTTAGTTTAATTTGTAGAGTAAAATTAGGTCTCTATTATTTTGTTTTTGGTATATAACAAAAACAAAAAATATAAAATAAATAAGAGAAAAAGAAAGAAGTTGAAAATATGTGGTCTCAATTAAAGACCCAATTTGGGCCATTTTTGTAAGGATAAAACAACCCCAAAACATCCCAACCCAGGCCCAATCCTGCAAGCAACCCGGTCCAGCCCCCTCTAATCAAAACGATGCCGTTCATGGCCCTTTAATCACGATCGTTGGATCTCATCAATCCAACGGTCCGAAACTAACTAGGTTTAGGGTATAAAAGTGTCGGACTCCTTACCCCTACCCCCAAACCATCTCTCAGAACCCCTGATACACGCTGGCGTAATGCCACCACTCCACCACCAACTTCTCCCGGCAGCGATGCTCCGATGGTCCCCAAAATTATACCACCTCATCTCCTTAACCTCCTCTTTCTATTTTCGTAACTGGCATCCCTCAAACATTAGCCCATCTCGTCAAATATTGATTTGAATCAACGGCTACTCCGCCTTTCATGGCGACGCCGATGCCAATCGCTTCCAAATCAACACCGTAGGATCCCCTAGCCTCCCTCATCCCGGATCTGTAAGCCCTTTGCCTCGAATCAACACCGAACTCCTCGAATATTAGTTTGAAATTCCGGTCAAAATCTCACCACCCGCAAAAACTCACCAAAATCACACCATTGAGCCTCCTTTTCTCCCTCATCCCAAATCCCCGTTTGGTTTCTCTTGAATCACAGTCCAATGGCTCGAATTTTGATTTGAAATCCAGCCCGGAACCCTAAATTTTTGAGTTGGAAGTTTCTTGTCTTTTGGATTATAATAGTCCTTAGCCATCTGTTTTCTCATGAAAATAGATGATTAAGATGGTTGTGGTCCAAGTAACTCCAAGATTTGGCTGGCCAGAGCCCAAGTTTGAAGTAGGTACTGCATTTTAACCCCTTTTCTATTTTCCTTTTCTTTCATAGTTTTATTCATATTCTTCTTCTTCTTTTTGCTTAGTTATTTTTCCTCTGATTGTTCTTGTGCCTGATTTGCACCCTAGCCTAGGGTTTCTTTTTAGTTTGTCGTCCCTTGTTTAATCCTGTTCTCATTATTTATTTTTTATTATTTTTCTTAGATTTCTATCGGATTGAATTTTGGTTTATAAGCATTTTGAGTTTAATTTCAGTGCATGACTCAATGATTGTTTCTTGCATGAATTTATAATTCAGGGTTATTGTTTAATTGAACTCGTTCTCATAGAGCCCTGCCTAATTGATAATTGCCCAATAATAGATTAATTTGAACTCTTAGTGATTAAGTTGGGATTAAAATGGGTTTTAGTTTAATCTGATTCAGTTTGAATAATTGTTTGGTTATAGCTGAATGATTTCAGCCCCTGAACAATTAACTAGGGTTATTTGACCGGGGTAAAAAGGGGCTGGGCTTAGGTTTAATTAGGTTAGTAATTTAGAAGTTGAATAAGGGTAGTATAAGTATTTCAAAAATAATAATCTTGCAGTAACATGAATTTGGAACTCCCTAGAACACTCTAGATTAGGTTTTAATTGGAAATTTAGAAAGTTAGTAGCATTACTTGGCCAACAAGGCATAAAACGAGGGACTAATGAGATAAAATCTAAAAATAAAAAAGGAACTAAAGGTGTAAAAGAGAGTTTGAATATTTCCCTAGGCTTTGCCT
Source organism: Nicotiana benthamiana (assembly GCA_034376525.1). Classification (NCBI taxonomy): domain Eukaryota; kingdom Viridiplantae; phylum Streptophyta; class Magnoliopsida; order Solanales; family Solanaceae; genus Nicotiana; species Nicotiana benthamiana. The sequence continues at coordinate 18,661,794 of CM067341.1, forward strand.
ATAAAAGACATACCTCTTGCCTTGTTTACGAAGTTTTTTGGAAGGTCAAAAATTCTGCAATTCCAGGCAGAAAAAACTCAGAAAACCATCACTATTCCATTGACAATTTAGTATAGTTTGAAAGCTTTCAATTCCAAATTAATACTCCAGTTTATAGGGTTGAAAATAGCTTGAATATTCTAGTTATTTTGATAATTGAAATTCCAGAAGTTCCTGGGTTTATTTCAAGTCAAGTTTGGGTCATTTAAGTTGATTTTTGGTTGTTCATTGGTTCTGCTACCTGAAATCAATTCTTGGGCTGCTTGACCGTGTTTTCTGGGTTTAAAAATAGATGTGATTGCCGATGTATGTTGTTGACTACCTAGATGACTCCAATTATACTTCATTTATGTCAATTTCCAGGTACACACCATGTGGATCTCACAATTTTGGAAGTGAAATAAATTGTAGCATGGTTCATTTGTATTTTTATTTCATGTAGTTTCCAGAATTTCAGCAGATTGCTGTTTGTAATTAATAGGACTATTTGGACCGTTTTGGACTACATAAGATTAGTAGACCGACTTCATTCTTTTTCATGATCACATGAGTATTGTGTTTAGTAGTGTTAGATTTAATTTAGATGAGTTTGATGTTTAAGTACTCGTATGACTAATTCAAAGGCATATTTTAAAATGAGCAGGTGTGCTCGTGATTTATATGAAATAGATAGGACTATTAATTTAAATGACAGGTCTAAGTTCAAGTTTTAAGCACGAATGACTTTATTAATATTAATTCTAGCATGTTGGTTTTGAAATAAACAACAACATTACAGTAAGTAGTATAATTTGATATTGATTATTTTAGTTTTTGTCATTAAATTTCGAAGTGTACTATAGTAATCCATTAGTTTAAACAAGATCAGCATCCTGCTTGAGAGTTGAACTAAACAAAGCAGAGTTGATAAACTGTTAAATTTAAAATCAACCAAAACTCAACAATTGGTTTGAAAGAAACTTGAGGTCATTTAAGGCTAAATCTGATGTGAATTTAGCTAAACTGAAGGTCCAAATATTATCAATGCCCTCCTTGTGCGATTTATCTAAGATTTGACTTGATTCCCGGGATTGGGCCTGTGATTGTGGCCCAAGCTTTACATGATTTGTGTGAATAAAACTAAAATGACATGTCATTTTCATGGGCAGGTTTTAAAATCACAAAATACTTGAGGCCCGAGTTTCTGAATATCAGTTGATTTAAAATATTAATTAATTAGGCCTTTTAGAGACAATCCTTAATAGAGAATGATAGTTCCTTTAGGATGGCCTTAAAATAAACAAGGTGCTCCGCGCCAAATAAATTCCATAAATTGTGTGGCCATCTTAATTACTTTTATAATATATTTAGAAATTGGGTAAGATGTTTAGCAAATTTTCATGGCTTCCTGCAAAGCTAATAAGACGTTAGTTACTTTCGGCACGCTCTTTAATAATTTTACCTTTCCTAAATTCGGGTGCACATTTCATGTGACCTAAATCCAAATCCCAAAACGTTGTATAAAATGTGTTTCGGATCCGGGTGTATTTCATGTGACGTGATCCAAAAACATGTTTTAAATAACGTTCAATTTTCTTAAAAACTAATGAAAAGCGGTAAATAATTTTTTTAAGATGGCACTATAGGATAAACATGTTAAAAATCAGATAAGTAGCCAATTGTGATAGTTAAGACACCATGCTAGAACCACGAAATATGAGGGTGCCTAACACCTTCCCTCGTGTTAACAGAATTCCTTACTGAGGAATTTCTGGTTCCCAGACTTTATTTGAAAAGTCAAAAATTTCCTCGATTTGGGATTCAAGATAAATCGGTGACTTGGGACTCCAAAAGCCAAAACATATCCCAAGTGGTGACTCATAAATAAATAAATAATCTCATTTCGAACAATGTCACTTTAAATGGAAAAACTCTCTTATATATTTATCCTTCGGGGTAGGTGTGTAAAAAGGTAGTGTGATAGCTTTGGCGACTCTGCTGGGGATCGAACCCAGAATCTCTGGTTCAGGGTTCAAGAATTCAAGCTTAGAATAACTGTTATATTTTGCTACCCAAAATCTCTGGTTCAGGGTTCAAGAATTCAAGCGTAGAATAACTGTTATATTTTGCTCTACCTGGTTTTACTACACGCTTCATGCCTAATGTGCTTAATGTTTTACCACTTTGATATTTGGTGAAATGTATATGAACTTCCACGAAACCCTTCCTCTCTCTGGGTCTTCTAAATCACAGAGAATGGTGCACTTCATGTAACTTCTCTTCTGCTTAGAGTCTTATCCCAAATTAGAACGAGGTTCGGACAAGCTGCTAAGCCGGCGGAGCTTCTGTATTCCCAGTACGCCCCCCACCCCCACCCCCAGCTCGAGTTGTCCGCTCGAGTAAGCCAGCTCTAGAACAATATACCCAGGGCTTAAACCTAGTATAGAAAAGCCTCATGTTGGATTCCTAGTAGGAACGTTTGTTTGCATCACGTGCATTTGACTTAAGGGACTCAACACAGGGGTTGGGTCCGTCTAGGACAGGTGTACCCAAATTAAAAAATCATCCTGATGCATCCTACGTGCTATTTGTGCATTTATTTGCTCGGCTTTGCATGTTGACCAGCTTGTAAATAACATGAAAGAGTTAGAAGAAAATAGTAGTATTAATAGCTAGTGAGGTTAACCACTTTCTCTGAAAAACAAGAATCCAATTAGTACCGAAACTCTGCCGGATTTTTTCAAAAATATAAAAAAAAGGGAAAGAAAACAAAAGAAAGAAGTTTTTTACAAATCTGCCTGAACTACGCCAGTTTTATTCCCACCGGGTGTGGGATACGTAGGCAACCCCCATCGAGTCCAACTTCTCTTCTTTTTTTAAAAAAACAAAATTTTTATTTTAGCCTCAAAATAAGTCAAGTGATGCAAGTCTTGTCTAAAATAAGCCGAATGTCCCCAAAAGGGCGTTGAAAGGCTTTTTTTTAGAACAACCACCTTGGGTCATTTTCAACGGTTAGCAGGAACAACCTTAAAATCTTCTTCCCCGAAGTGCTAAAAGGACTTGTCTGCAAAGCCGAAGTCTTGTTTTGAAATAAAGAATTGAGAAATGTTGAAAAAAATGATGTGATTTTTTTATTTCTCCCTTCTAGGTCAAAATAAGCCTTTAAATCACCCTTAATAAATGTACAGGATGAGCACAGATGAAATTGAATCCTTCACAGCCCTTAAAGATTTCCCCTTGAAGCTCCATATGTGGTGGGATGACTTAGGAACGGGCAATAAAGAAATAGTGGCAAGGGTTCTGGGAGGCCTCTTCGGTTTATTAAAAGTTAAGCCAAGGTTGGACATAATTGAGGCTATGATACCTTTCTGGGACCCCAGTCGCAATGTATTCCGTTTCTCTGACTTTGAGCTCACGTCTACACTGGAAGAAGTTGCGGGTTATGTAGGCCTCAATCGAGATCTTAGATGGCGATATCCGTTGGCACCAAGACCAGTAACTCCCCACAGGTTCCTAGACTTGTTAAGCATTAGTCGGACGTTCGGGATGGAAATATATCAAAAGTGTATTGGACACTCCATTTCTTGTATCATTGATGTGGCAACCCCCAAGGTTTCGAAGAGCCAAACACTGGTTTAACCCATGCCGAAAACAAAGACAAAAAGGAGGCAAGGCGGGGCTTAGCTTTCATGGTAGCTTTCTTGGGAGTTGTGGCCTATCCCCGAATAGATGGTCATATAGAGATCAGTCTTGTAGGAAAGCTAGATGTCACAATAAAAAAAGCCAACAGTGCGGTGGTTCCGCTAATTGTGTCTGAAATCTATCGAGCCATGACGATATGCCGAGAAGGGGAGAAATTCCTCCAAGGTTGCAATTTGTTGCTACAGCTATGTATACAAGAGCATATGTGTCACCAGACTGGGTACATGAACTATGGTTTGACCGGGTGGAGCTGTATTGAAGAATTTAAAACTCGTGTAACATGAATTGAATTCTTTAAGGGCACCGAGGCTTTGCTATCATGTTTGAGATCTTTGACCCTGACAAAATTGAGTGGGCTTTCGGATGGCTCCCCATTACTGAGGCAGTCTACACATCAGCTGAAGTACCTTATATTCTCTTGATGGGCATCCAAAGCATCCAACCCTATGCTTCCTATAGGATTTTGCGCCAATTAGGAAAATTTCAAACCATCTATGGTGATGAAGACCTGAGTAAACAAGTCATCGAACTAGGCCCAAAAGCTTCATTGCCAGAAGGAAAGATTCGATAAATATGGAACGCGTGCAGGTTTTTTTGAGCCTAAAACCATAGTGCGAGATCGGGCCAGGGGCGAAGTAGACTCTAAGTACATGGCTGGGTTCGGCGAAAGGTTCCAGATTCCTCAAAGGCCCGCAAAGAGGACACATGTCGAACAATTCTCTAATGGGACACAGGTGCGATGGGGTTGGTTAGCTAAAGAGAGTAAATACATGACCAAAATAGGAGAGTTGGAAAAGTAGGTTCGGGACCTCTAGTTTGAAAGCAGCTTGCAAGCCGCAGCCGATGAAGGGGACAAGTGGAAATTGACACCAAGAAAATGAGGCTCTTAGGGCTCAGATCCGACAAATGAAAATAGCTGCTAATAACCAAGAAAGAAGCCGGGCCGATGAAAGGTTGATAAGTGGACTGAAAAGACAAGTCTCAGAGTGCCAACAAGACTTGGAAAAATCCAAAGAAAATATAGCAAAATCCAGGCATAGTAGGCAAAGAAAGTGGAAGATCGGGCCCAATTTGTGCAACAGATGAAGAGAAATTATGAAGGGACTATTACCAATCTGAAAAACAAAAGTGACTACCCCTGAGAACAAGGCAACTAAGCAAGCCAAAGAGTTCAAAACTGATAGAGAACATTGCTATGACTTGATGGCTCAAATGGAGGAGGAACTACAACAGTTACAAATAAACACTTTCGTGATTCTCAAGTTTTGGAATCCAGGAATGATCAGATAGGGCGATTTCTTCAAGAAAAGGGCAGAATCAAAGAGAGGATCCTGACCATTGCTCATTACATCGCTAGGAAATTCCAAGCGTGCGAGAACATGACTCGCACCACCTTGTTTGCGGCAGTAATGATATTTGTTAAACAAATAAGAGCGACTTGGATAGGCTTCAAAGGGATCTTGCATATAGGCCCACGGTGAGACCGAACGATGTCCCGCAGACACCAGGAGCTTTAATGTATTCATGATTTTCATATTGAGTCTGTATTTCCTTTTTCGTCAGAGTTTGTACTTTTTCCCCGCTAGAGTCTGTCAAGTTGTTCGAGTCTGTATTTTCTTTGAAGTAGGATAGTTGATTTTGAAGTTTGTATTTTTATTTTCATCACAGCATGCTAGCCATTTTAATATGTTAGCTTTGAGTCTTCGTAATCAAAGTATTTTCCATCTATGAAAATCGGAAATCTCAAAAACATCTCGGTCTGATTCATGCGAGGTCATGATACGTAGGCAATCTTCATAGGATTTGACCGTAACCCTAAGAAAAGAAAAAAAAGAATGTAAAAAAAGAGAAAGAGAGGAAATATTGAGAGAGAGAGAGAGAGAGAGATGGTGGCGAAAGCAAAGGAAAGAATGAAAGAAAAGAAACGAGAGGGAAAATCAAGTGGATAATGAATGCCGGGATGACGCATGCAATCGCTGCAAATCATGTAGAAATCCATTTAACTGTATAGGTGCATCACCCCCAACGTGCGATTACCTATCTGTTATTTGTCTCAAACTAATCGTGAGCTGATGTCCAGTTCTAATCTAGGTTTCATAGAAACGGTGGTTGGTTCTTGGTACACTGGCTTCACATCCCTACTTCACCAAATCAAAGGGCAGCACAGAAATGTCTTTTGAAATCACCTTGCCAGCAATTCCCATCACGGACGAAAGCCCAACCTCGGGCATTCCGGCATTAGAGTCAGCAACTGCTGAGGAAAATTGGTTATTCTGTCCCCGCATGATGGAGACATGGGATGCCTGGTCAAATTAAAAAGAGCTACCTAGTGCAATTCCCGGATTTTTGGAGCTTTTCCCAGGAATGGAAGGAACATCCACCGTCCCAATCAGTCATCCTAACATCCCACTATGACACCAACCATCTCAGCTCATTTTGTGGGAGCACCTTCGGAGGTTCGCCCTCAGACGGCTATATCCAATGCAATCCCAAACATCTTTACTGCTCCACCATGCGCAACTATAACACAGCTTGCATTGCCAAGGCCTGCCTTTGATTCTTCAAACTTCACATTCCAAACAATCACTCCCCAAATGGAGCCCCTTCAGTATCCCACCTATACTTATTCGCAACCACATCCATTTGAGTTCACAACGGGACAGGAAAAGACCCCGAAGACCCCATAATAGGAAGAAATGGAAAAGAAGATGAGAAGCCTGGAGCAAAGCCTCAAAAATATGCATGGGCTAAGTGGACAGAAAAGCGTATCATACACTGATTTGTGCATGTTCCCTCATGTGCATTTTCCTATGGGATTCAAAACTCCAAAGTTCGAAAGTACGATGGGCATGGTGACCCAATTTCCCATCTTAAGAAATAATATAATCAATTACGCGGAGCTGGGGGAAAAGAAGAATTGATCATGGCTTACTTTTGGGAAAGCTTAGTGGATATCGCCTCCGAATGGTATATGGATCAGGATATTTCTTGGTGGCACATCTGGGATGATCTTGCAAGAGAATTTGTTCGACAGTTCCAATACAATATTGTTATTTCCCCATACCGAAACTCGCTGGCAAATCTAAGGAAAAAGCCATAAGGAAATTTTTGCGAGTATGTGATCAAATGGTAGGAACAGGCGTAAAGGGTAAAACCTCCAATGGATGAACTGAAAATGGTCACTATATTTCTTCAGGCTCAGGAGGCTAATTATTTCCAAAATATGATGTCAGCCACAGGCAAGCCATTTGCGGAGGCCATTAAAATTGGTGAGATGGTAGAGAATGGACTGAAAACAAGCAGGATTTTGAGCCAATCAGCTATTAGAGCGACCTCCCAAGCCATCCAATGCAGGTCTGGAGGAGTGACCAAAAATAAGAAGAAAGAAGAAACAACCATGGCGGCTTCAGGAACAAGGAGACCTTGCGCTCATAGACCAATGTTCTCAAATGGAACCCCCCCCAACATTATTACCCTCATCAAGAATTGGCATATGCTCCTCCACCATATACGGTTATGAATGCCCAACCTTTTGTTCGACCGCAACAACATGCCAACAGAAACCAAGTCCCATATCCCTGAAATTAGCCTCCTCCACAAAATCACTATAATCCCCATCCTCCACAGAATAATTTTCCTCCTCGTGAGCCGCCCAGAAGGCAAACTTTTACTCCAATTGGTGAGTCTTACTCAAAGTTGTTTCCAAAACTTGTCCAAATGGGCTTGTTGTAACTAGTTCCCCAAACAAGACAAAACCTAGCATCGCTTGCTTACAGAGCTAGTGTCAGATGTGCCTATCATTCAGGAGAAGAAGGGCACGATACAGATGAATGCTGGACCCTGAAAAGAGCGTTGGAAAACCTAATAGAGCAGGGAAAAATAGTGCTAAGGGATGAGGATACCCCCAACATGACTAATAATCCATTGCCAACCCAAAACAACGGGCTAGTTATTGGGATGATTTGTGAAGATAAAGAATTTGATCCAACACTAAAAGCCATAATTACCATCGCAGATGCAAAGAAGAACAAAGTCACCAAGACAGAACCAGAAACAGAAGTTGAAACAAGCGTAGAGGTGTTGCCTCCTAAAGATGGGATTATTTATATCCCACGAGGCCGAAAAGAAAATCAGCAAACTTTGAGCCCCCCAAAGAGGTTTGAACTGAAGAAGCCGACCCAAATGTACATACCCAAAGGGGCTTATGTGGTACGGGGGACAATTAAGCCATTAAGGCCGAACGAGCATGTGGTTATTGGATGCGTACCACAACATCCAATGACGGATCCTACTGCTTTACCGTGGAATTATCATAAAACAATGGTTACGTACAAAGGCAAAGAGATCTCAAGAGAGTCTCAAGAAAATCATCCCGCTGAGAAATACTCCAACATAGAAGAAGTAAACAAGGCCATTAGAATATGTTTTCTACCTAAGAAACTTGTAAGTTTTGAAGAGGCAAAAGCTTTCTTCCAGAAAATGAAGATGGCAGACTATGAAGTGGTTGATCAATTGCGCAAGTGTCCTAAACAGGTGTCCTTGCTGTCTTTGCTAATGAAGTCTCCTTAACATCAAAAGGTTTTAATGAAAACCCTAAATGAAGCTTATATGCCAGCTGACTTCAGTGGAATAGTTAGAAAGAATGGAAGAAACTTTGCCATCAATCACTTTTCATTCAGCAAAACTGATCTGCCCCTGGAAGGGGCTGCTCACAACAAAGCATTTTATTTAGCTGTAAGATATGAGGGATATTATGTGAAGAGGGTCATGGAAGACGGAGGCTCGGGGGTACATATTTGCCCACTCTCTACACTCCAACGGATGGAAATTGGGACTGGAAGGATTCGTCCCAAGAATGTATGTGTGCGCGCTTTCGATGACATTAAGAGGGACGCAATTGGGGAAGATTTTGACCATTGGCCCGATAGATTTTGAAGTAACCTTCCAAGTGTTGGACATGGACACATCTTACAACTACCTTCTGGGGAGGCCTTGGATCCATGTAGCAGGAGTTGTATCCTCTACTCTCCATCAAATGGTGAAATTTGAGCATGAAAATCAGGAAATCATAGTCCAAGGAGAGGATGAACAATCAATCTATCGGGACTCGTCTGTCCCATGTCTTGAAGCAAAGGAAGGCAGTGAGCACATAGTATTTCAAGCCTTTGAAATTGTGGTAGCCAACTAGTATGAAGAAGGAAAACCCTACCCTCAGCCCTTCCTCTCCAATGCATCCATTATGGTGGCCAAAGAGATAACATGACATGGATATAAGTCAGGAAAAGGGTTGGGAAAGTCTCTGTAAGGGGTGGATAATCCAATTACCTTACCTACTGCTGAGAAGCTCTTTGGGTTAGGTTTCCACCTAATGCCGAATGATAGGAAATGGGCGAAAGATAGACAGCGTAATGGGTGGGTTCTACCTCAACCACTGCCAGAGTTGTATGAAACCTTTGTCAAACCAAAGTACAGTGAAGAAGAGGAGGATGAGGCCTTCACGGCCGAAGAAATTGAAGAAATGTGTGGAGCGATGAGAGAAATACTATATGAAGCCCACATGGTTTAGCCGAGAGAGGGCACAAGCACCACTGAGGTGCAATACATGGGACCAAGCACTAAGCTCCAAAATTGGAAGGCTACACCGTTTCTGATCAAGCGGGAGTACCAGTAGACTTGTCTTGCTACTTTTTTCTACATCCCAAGTTATTCCACGGTGTAACTTGGATATTTTCCTTAGTTTCTTGTTTTTAAAATTTCAAATATAAACCTTGTTATCTTCAAATTCCAAGAAATGAAATTAATATTTCATCATTCATTCTTCTTTATTCTTTTTGATTTTGATGTTTTTCTCATTCATTTATTCTTTTCAGTTCTAATAATGCGGCTATAAATAACATGACATGCTTGTAGACTTCGCGCCTTGATCCAAACCCACTGTCTAATTGCAAAATAATAAACCAAGAACCGGAATATGATGAAGAAGAGGCTTTTAGGGAAATAAATCAAGAATTAGAACAATTTGAGAATAAAACTAAGCCAAACTTGAATGATACCGAGCCGGTTAACTTGGAAATCTTTGAAGAAATCCGGGAAACCAAGATAAGCATCCACACAGATACAAAAACCCGGGATGCCATAATCCAACTTCTGTTTGAGTTTAAAGATGTGTTTTCCTGGTCGTACGATGACATGTCCAGACTGAGCATTGATCTGGTAGTGCACAAATTGCCAACTTATCCTGAGTGCCCCCCGATCCAACAAAAGCAGAGAAAATTCAAAATGTCAGTGATAAAATTAAAGAAGAGATCTCAAAATAGTTGGGAGCAAGAGTGATCCGCATGGTCCGGTACACCACATGGCTAGCTAACGTAGTTCCAGTACCAAAAAAGGATGGAAAACCCCGAGTATGCATGGACTACAAAGATTTTAACAAGGCAAGCCACAAGGACAACTTCCCATTACCCAAATCTACATCCTTGTTGATAACTGTGCCAAACATGAGATACAATCTTTCGTGGACTGCTACGCAGGATATCACCAGGTGTTAATGGATGAAGAAGATGTAGAGAAACCCGCCTTTACCACACCTTGGGGAACCTATTGCTACAGGGTCATGCCTTTCGAACTGAAGAACGCTGGGGCAACATATATGAGAGCCATGACTACCATCTTCCATGATATGATGCATCAGGAAATAGAGGTGTATATGGACGACGTGATCCTCTAGTCGAAAACTCAAGATGATAATGTGCGAGATCTAAGAAAGTTCTTCGAACGGATGCGCAGGTACAATTTGAAACTGAACCCATCCAAATGTGTGTTCGATAAACTTCTGGGTTTCATAGTCCGCCGGAGAGGTATTGAATTAGATCCAAAGATAAAGTCTATTCGAGATTTACCTCATCCGAAGACCAAAAAGGACGTGATGAGCTTGTTGGGGAGATTGAATTATACTAGTTGATTCATTGCTCAGCTGGCTTCCACATGTGAACCCACATTCAAATTGCTAAAGAAAGATGAAGTGGTCAAATGGACGAATGACTATAAAAAGGCTTTCGATAGGATTAAAGACTACTTGTCCAACCCACCAGTTTTGGTTCCACCTGAGCCAGGAAGGCCTTTGTTTCTGTACCTGACCGTCTTGGAAAGCTCCTTCGGTTCCATTCTGGGGCAACACGACATCACTGGAAAGAAAGAGAAGGCCATATACTACCTAAGTAAGAAATGCACCAGCTGTGAGGCCAAGTACACTTTGCTGGAAAAAACTTGATGCGCTCTGACTTGGGTTGCTTAGAAATTGAGGCACTACCTGCAGGCTTACACCACCGACCTCATAGCCAGGATGGATCCTTTGAAGTACATATTTGAAAAGCCAATGCCCACAATGAGGTTAGCAAAATGGCAGATCTTGCTCACCGAGTTTGATATAGTCTATGTCATTCGTACAAAAATGAAGGCCCAGACTTTAGCGGTCCATTTAGCCAAAAACCCGGTTGATGATGAGTATCAACCCCTGAACATTTTTTTGCCAGACGAAAAGGTGAACTTGGTGGAGGCAATATCTAAAGACACTGCTGCTTGGAAATTGTTCTTTGATGGAGCGATCAACTCAAAAGGTATGGGAATTGGGGCAGCTTTAATTTCACCTACCGGTAAGCCTATCTAGCCACCGCTTGACTTCGGTTCTTCTGCACCAGCAATACAACTGAGTACGAAGCTTGCATCATGGGTATGAACATGGCAGTTGACCGAAATGTCGAAGAGTTGTTAATCATGGGGGATTCAGATTTAATCATCCTGCAAGCCCAAGGAGAATGGGAAACTTACCCGACAATAATAGGTACCCACACCCTAGGCAGAGTTAGTGAGCCATGTAATAGGCGACCATTTCGCGCGGTTCATCGAGATGTCAAACTCATCCGTTACCGGCAGCATGTGGAAGATCTTAGCAAGCGGTTCAAGATGGTAGAGTTCAGATACATCCCTCGCTATCACAATAAGCTAGCTCACGCACTTGCCACTTTGGCCTCGATGTTGCCCTATCCAGGAAACGCCCACATTGATCCTCTGGAAATCCAAATCAGGGAAAGGCATGGGCACTATAATACAGTTGAGGCAGAACCAAACATCCAGCCATGGTATCATGATATCAAGATGTTTCTAAAAAACCAAGAATATCCCGAGCAAGCCACTGGGGACCAAAAGAGAACTATCAGACGGCAAGCAAGTGGTTTCTTTTTAAGCGGTGATGTTTTGTACAAAAGGAACCCAGACCTCAATTTATTAAGATGTGTTAACGCTGAAGAGGCTGGACGAATCATGCATGAAGTACACATAGGAGTTTACGAACAACACATGAATGGGTATGTCCTAGCAAAGAAAATCATCTGACCAGGCTATTGTTGGATAACCATGGAACAAATTGTTTTAGCTTTGTCCGGAAATTCCATCAGTGTCAGGTGCATGGTTATTTGATTCATGAACCTCCCACAGAACTGCATCCCATGTCAGCACCTTGGCCATTCGCAGCTTGGAGCATGGACATTATTGGGCCAATTAAGCCGAAAGCCTCAAGTGGGAACAGATTTATACTGGTTTCCATTAATTATTTCACAAAATAGGTTGAATCCATCACTCTTAAATCGATGACTAAGAAAGCCGTACTGGATTTTGTGCATTCCAATCTCATTTGCCGTTTTGGCATCCCAGCAACTATCATCACCGATAATGCTGTAAATTTGAACAGCCGATTGATGGGATAGATATGCGAACAATTCAAAATAACGCATCGAAACTCTACACCCTACCGGACAAAAGCCAATGGTGTTGTCGAAGCAACAAACAAAAATATCAAGAAGATGTTAAGAAATATGATTCAAAACTCCAGGCAATGACATGAGAAGCTACCATTCGCATTATTGTGGTATCACACAACCATGCACACTTCAATTGGAGAAACTCCCTATCTTTTAGTCTACGGAACTAAGGCAGTAATACCTGTGGAGGTGGAAATTCCGTCTCTCCGAATCATCATTGAAGCTGAGATTGCAGACATTGAGTGGGTCAGGACTCATCTAGAACAGTTGGCCTTAATTGATGAAAAAAGTGGTTGTGGTCTGCCACGGGCAGTTGTACCAACAATGCCTGTGCTTATAACAAGAAAGTACGCTCCAGGAATTTTGAGGTGGGCCAGCTTGTATGGAGACGCATTCTTCCTCACCACCAGGAAGCAAATGGAAACTTCTCTCGTAATTGGAAAGGCCCATACATTATCATAAAGATATCGTCAAAAGGAGCATTGTATCTGGGCGACATTTAAGGGGATGATCCCGAAACACCAGTGAATGCAGACACAATAAAAAGATACTATGTCTAGGCTCCATGTAGCAATGATTCAGTATGGTAGATATGAAAAAGGCTTTCATTACCGCTACCCAAACACTATCAACCTTGGTAAATCCATTTAAGCCGGTTGCTCTTCTTTGACCACCCTCTTTGGAACCTGGAAATGTTATTCAAAAAAAAAAAAGAGAAAAAAAAAAGAAGAAAAATTATGAGAAACAAAAATATTTTAGGAAACACTCCTAAACTACGTCTGACTTGATTCCGAAAGGATACGTAGGCAGCCTCTTTCTAGGGGTTCAGTCATACCAAAATAAAAATTCAAAGTCCCTCAAAAAATGAAACTGAGGCAGCTGATATATTGTCTCAGCCATGAGCCCACTAAAATGGTTCCAAAGTTGTAATTCAGTCCAAAATGTTTTTTTTACCCAAAAAAAACCTTGTCCAAGTCCTTCCGATCAATTGGTAAAGGCGTGGGAGTTGAAAAACATCATTGTTGGAATGTAACATAGTCCAAATTGAGAGAAATAAAATGAGAGAGTCTTATTGGTGAAAACCTATGGGCACCATAAGGCAACGATGAGCATAGAAATTGAAAATGAGAGAGTCCGTTTGGTGAAAACTCATAAAGAGCACCATAGGGCGACGGTGAGAAGAGAAACGAGAGGCCGATGGGCGAAAACCCACAAAGGGCACCGTCGGTAAAAAAGAAGGCACCTCCCATCATTGAAAGAGTCCTGGCAAGGTTCCCTGTTTTTGAAACACGGGTCAAAGAGCTTACGAGAAGTTGAGGAAGCTTCTGCGGGTCGGGCATCTTGTACAAGAAGCATGTCATGTCTATTTGAAGTCTGCATGCATTCCCCAGATAAGTCTTTCCTTTTCCCCGAAAAGGACGCTTCTATTTAAATTCATCCTCTTGCTCTTTATATACTTTTCCTTGAATCCTTTTCGGTCTAACTCTTATTCTGAAACTTTTACAAAGAAAGGTAGCAGGACGAGTTTACAGGATCCTGCCCTACAAGAGCCAATGAAAGGTACCCAGCCTCAGCGAGTGAGTTAAGCCAATCCTAAATGGCCATGATGGTTGATTATTTCGAGGCAAAGATATGGAAAAGGAAAGAATGTCCAATTACAAAGGTCCTAAGAGCATAATAAAGTGAAAAGCCAGAGCCCTACACGGGCGAGTTTTCATGAAATCCTGAAGGTTGAGGCCATTGGCTCGAAAGAGAAGATGATCTTCAAAAGCAGAAAGCAGCAGAGGCTCCCAACAGAAGTTGGACCAGGATCAAGCAATCAAGGCCACAGAACCAACCACCGTTTCAAACTAACAATTGTTCTTTGTTAAAAATTGAAACAGGTACGATGTGAGAAACCATGCAAAAGCAAGTGCAGTCAAAAGGAAAATGTGCAAGTGCTGAAACAGCTTCGCAGCAAATAATCAACACAAAAGGGAAATTTCCTCCAAGTTCTTTCCTGCATCTTATCAAAATTAAAGGAAGAAAGAAGATAACAAAAGAAGAAAACCCAAAAGAGGATAGTGTATAATTTCCAATACCAGCCTTTAGCCAACATTAGGGCTCTAATCCCTAAGTTGAGCATTTTTTCTCTAGCCAACATTAGGGCTCCAATCCTTGAGTTGAGTGTTTTTCTTTAGCCAACATTAAGGCTCCAATCCCTCAGTTGAGCGTTTTTCTTTAGCCAACATTAGTGCTCCAATCCCTGATTTGAGCGTTTTCTCCTTTAGCCAACATTAGGGCTCCAATCCCTGAGTTGAGCGTTTTTCCTTAGCCAATATTAGGGCTTCAATCCCTGAGTTGAGCATTTTTCTAGCCAACATTAGGGATCCAATCCCTGAGTTGAGCGTTTTTCCTAGCCAAAATTAGGGCTCCAATCCCTGAGTTGAGCGTTTTTCCTTAGCCAATATTATTGCTCCAATTCCTGAGTTGAGCATTTTTCCTAGTCAACATTAGGGCTCCAATCCCTGAGTTGAGCATTTTTCCTTAGCCAGTATTAGGACTCCAATCCCTGAGTTGAGAATTTTTCCTATCCAACATTAGGGCTCTAATCCCTGAGTTGAGCGTTTTTCCTATCCAACAGTAGGGCTCCAATTCCTGATTTGAGAGTTTTTCCCTTTAGCCAATATTAGGCTCCAATCCTTGAGTTGAGCGTTTTTCCCTAGCCAACATTAGGGCCCCATTCCCTGAGTTGAGCGTTTTTCTTAGCCAACATTAGGGCTCCAATCCCTATGTTGATCGTTTTTTTCTTTAGCCAACATTAGGGCTCCAATTCCTTAGTTGAGCATTTTTTCCTTGGTCAATATTATGGCTCCAATCTCTGAGTTGACATTTTTTCGTGGCAGGAGTTTGTCCCGATCATAGACAAATACAGTTCTCGAGAATGAAAAAAAAAGAGAGAGAGAGTTCAGATCTTTGTCACAAATAAATCACAAAATTTTTCCTAGTATAAAACTGGGGAAGAAAATTTCGTTCGTTTGTTTGTTATTTGAGCAGGTTTGACCTCAAAGCACAGGTTCCGAGGCAGCTGAAATGATAAGTCTCAGTCCAGAATAAAAAATTAACAAAAGAAACAAATTCAGGGTGATTGAAGAAGAAAGATGCGGACTGCTCAGATCCAATTCAAAATCACAAGTTTCGCACAGCCCGCTCTGCTTCAAATGTTGAACAAAGAACCGGCACCTACGGCTTGCGAGCATCATGATTCAGATCAGGATCCACAACGAATTCAGCTGAGACTCAATATCAAGCTTCAAGAGATTTATACATAGTAATCTTGTAACTCATAGTTGATAGGCATAGCTAGCTTAGCTTCTGATTTTCCTTTTTGGTGTAATAAGGAGGTCAGCAAGCAGTAGCAGCAGCATCAGCAGTGAAAACACAGCTCCAGTAGTCCCAGCTACCAAACACTCCAAAACTACACTGACCTGATTCTTTTTTAGCCGATGATATGTAAGCAACCTGTGAAGCAGGGTGCAGTCAAGCTTTTCAAAATGCTACTCATTGAGTGAGCATGTGATTTTTGCCTAGCTTAAATTACTCCTATAGAATTCTTAAAATTAGAACTTTTCTTTATTTGTATGATTTTAAGAATTTAATTGTATAATTATGTGTTTGTTTGCATTTTGAGTGCATTTTAATTCATAAACAATACCAAAATAGCACGTTTGCGTTTTACGATACTATTTTTTAATATTTTAGGTTCACTAATTAATTAATAGCACAAAAATGAAAAATAATAAAATTGGTTCATTTTTTGCATTTTTACTTTTGAATTATTAAGTTTGTCTTAATTAGGAACTAGTTAATTTTGAAATTTGGTTAGTTTAATTTTTAGAGTAAACTTAGGTCTTTATTATTTTTCATTTTTTGTATATAACAAAAAAAAAATAAGGGAAAAAAGAAAGAAGTTGAAAATATGTGGTCGCAATTAAAGACCAAATTTGGGCCTTTTCTGTAAGGATAAACCAACCCAAAAACATCCCAACCCAGGCCCAATCCTGCAGGCGACCCGGTCCAGCTCCCCTCTAATCAATACGACGCCGTTCATGGCCCTTTAATCACGACCATTGGATCTTATCAATCCAACGGTCCGGAACTAACTAGGTTTAGGGTACAAAAGTGTCAGACTCCCTACCCCTACCCCCAAACCATCTCTCATAACCTTGATACACGCCGGCGTAACGCCATCGCTCCACCACCACCCTCCGTCGTTCGCCGCCGACTGAAATCGCCTCTGCCGGCGGTGATGCTCCGATGGTCCCCAAAATTACGCCACCCCATCTCCTTAACCTCCTCTTTCCATTTCTGTAACTGGCATAAGTGTTGATCTGAATCAATGGCCGCTCCACCGTTCACAGCGGCGCTGATGCCAATCGCTTTCAAATCAACACCCTAGGTTCCCCTATCCTCCCTCACCCCGAATCTGTAAGTCCTTTGCCTCGAATCAGCACCAAACTCCTCGAATATTAGTTTGAAAATCCAGCCAAAATCTCACCACCCGCCAAAATCCACCAAAATCACACCACTGAGCCTGCGTTTCTCCATCATCACGAATCCCCGTTTGGTTTCTCTCTAATCACAGTCCAATGGCTCGAATTTTGAATTGAAGTCCAGCCCGAAACCCTAACTTTTCGAGTTGGAAGTTTCTTGTCTTTTGGATTATAATAATCCTTAGCCATTTGTTTTCATAAAAAATATAATTAAGGACGGTTGTGGTCCAAGTAACTCCAAGATTTGTCCGGCCGGATCCCAAGTTTGAAGTAGGTACTGCATTTTAACCCCTTTTCTATTTTCCTTTTCTTTCATAGTTTTATTCTTATTCTTATTCTTCTTTTTGCTAAGTTATATTTCCTCCAATTGTTCTTGTGCCTGATTTCACCCTAGTCTAAGGTTTCTTTTTAGTTTGTCGTCTCTGGTTTAATCCAGTTCTCATCATTTTTTTATTTTTCTTAGATTTCTATCGGATTAAGTTTAGGTTCATAAGTATTTTGAGTTTAATTTCAGCACATGACTCAATGACTGTTTCTTGAATGAATTTGTAATTCAGTGTTATTGTTTAATTGAACTCGTTCTCATAGAGCCCTGCTTAGTTGATAATTGCCCAATAATAGATTAATTTGAACTTCAGGGATTAACTTAGGATTAAAATGGGTTTTAGTTTAATCTGGTTGTTTGGTTATAGCTGAATGATTCCAGCCCCTGGATAATTAACTAGGGTTATTTGACCAGGGTAAAAAGGGGCTGGGGTTAGGTTTAACTAGGTTAGTAATTTAGAAGTTGAATTAAGGGTAGTATAAGTATTTCAAAAAAAGAATCTTGCAGTAACGGGAATTTGGAACTCCCTAGAACACTCTAGATTAGGTTTTAATTGAAAATTTAGAAAGTTAGTAGTATTACTTAGCCAACAAGGCTTAAAATGAGGGACTAATGAGCTAAAATCTGAAAATAAAAGAGGGACTAAAGGTGTAGAATATAATCTGAATGTTGCCCTAGGCTTTGCCTATAAAAGGCATACCCCTTGCCTTGTTTACGAAGTTTTTTGGAAGGTCAAAAATTTCTGCAATTCCAGGCAGAAAAACTCAGAAAACCATCACTATTCCATTGGCAATTTAGGGTAGTTTAAAAGCTTTCAATTTTGAATGAAAACTCTAGCTTATATGGTTGAAAATGACTTGAATATTCTAGTTGTTTTGATAATTGAAATTCCAGAAGTTCCTGAGTTTATTTCAAGTCAAGTTTGGGCCATTTAAGTTGATTTTGGTTGTTCATTGGTTTTACTACCTGAAATCAATTCTTTGGCTGCTTGACTATGTTTTCTGGGTTAAAAAATTGATCTGATTGCTGTTGTGTGTTGTTGACTACCTAGCTGACTCCATATGTACTTCATTTGTGTCAATTTCCATGTACACACCATGTGGATCTCAGAATTTTGGAAGTGAAATAAATTGCAGCATGATTCATTTGTATTTTCATTTCATATAGTTTCCAGAATTTCAGTAGATTGTCGTTTGTAATTAATAGGACTGTTTGGATCGTTTTGGACAGCATAAGATTAATAGACTGACTTCATTCCTTTTCATGATCGTATAAGTATTATGTTTAGTAGTGTTAGATTTAATTTAGTTGAGTTTGATGTTTAAGTTCTCATATGACTAATTCGAAGGTAGATTTTAAAATGAGCAGGTGTGCTCGTGATTTATATGAAATAGATAAGACTATTAATTTGAATGTCCGGTCTAAGTTCAAGTTTTCAGCAGGAATGACTTTATTAATATTTATTTCAGCATGTTAGTTTTGACATAAACAATTACATTTCAGTATAGTAGGATTCCAGAATTTGATGTTGATTATTTTTGTTTTCGTCATTAAATTTCAGAGTGTATTATAGTAATCCATTAGTTTAAGCAAGATCAGCATCCAAGCTTGAAGTTGAACTAAACAAAGCAGAGTTGAAAAATTGTTAAATTTAAAATCAACATTTAATTTGGGCTTTTGTCTTGGGCCAGAACTCAATAATTGGTTTGAAAGAAACTTGAGGTCATTTAGGGCTAAATCTTATGTGACTTTAGCTAAATTGAAGGTCCAAATATTATCAATACCCTCCTTGTGCGATTTGTCTAAGGTTTCACTTGGTTCCCGGGATTGGGCCTGTGATTGTGGCCCAAGCTTTACATGATTTGTGTGAGTAAAACTAAAATGACATGCCATTTCCATGGGCGGGCTTTGAAAGCCCAAAATACTTGAGGCCCGAGTTTCTGAATAGCAGTTGATTTATAATGTTAATTAATTAGGCCTTGTAGAGACAGTCCTTAATAGAGAATGATAGCTCCTTTAGGATGGCCTTAAAATAAACAAGGTGTACCCCAACAAATAAAATCCATAAATTGCATGGCCCTCTTAATTACTTTTATAAAATATTTGGAAATTGGGTAAGCCGTTTATCAATTTTTCATGGCGTCCCGCAAAGCTAATAACACGTTAGTTGCTTTAGGCACACTCTTTAACAATTTTACCTTTCCTAAATTCGGATACGTATTTCATGTGACCCAAATCCAAATCCCAAAACATTAAATAAAATGTATTTCTGATCCAGGTGCATTTCATGTGACGTGATCCAAAACATGTTTTAAACGACGTTCAATTTCCTTAAAACTAATTAAAAGCGGTAAATAATTTTTTTAAAATGGCAGTATAGAATAAACATGTTAAAAATCAGATAAGTAGCCATGATAGTTAAGCGACTGTGCTAGAACCACGGAATCCAAGGGTGCCTAACACCTTCCCTCGCGTTAATAGAATTCCTTACTCAGGAATTTCTGGTTCGCAGACTTTATTTGGAAAGTAAAAAATTTACTCGATTTGGGATTCTAAGATAAACCGGTGACTTGGAACACCAAAAGCCAAAACCTATCCCAAGTGGCGACTCTGAAATAAATAAATAATCTCATTTCGAACAATGTTGCATTAAATGAAAAAAACTTCCTTATACATTTATCCTTCAGGGTAGGTGTGTAAAAAGGAGGTGTGATAGATTTATGTTAGCTATTATGTTATTTATTTAGGATTGCTAGTGTACTTTCTTATTTCCTAAATTTAGGTTACATATTTTGTGTTGATGTAAAATTTTGTTCATGAATATATTGACAAAGTCTCCGTTACAGCAACAAGTACTAATATAATGGCAAGTGTTATAGGCAGTTAATAAAACATCCAAAATAAGAAAGTTGGTTTACAAAATATTGCCAACTATAGGTAATCAACAAAAACATACATAATGAAGTAGCTTTACAAAATATGTCTACCACAGTCAACAAAAACATACATGATTAAGTCTTCAAAATATGTAAATATCAGTTGAGCACTTCAATTAATGTCTGTTGTCGCATGTCTGCTTAGTGTGGATTGTGTAACTCATGTGGTTTGAGTAGTTGTAGTAGAGTTTGCCCTTCTGTAAGTCTGTTCTTGCAGCTGCCTTTGTATAACTGCAGATCGACCCTTCCACTGTAGTCCAGGTGGTTTGAACCTAAGTTCAATGTTGGTCTTTTAGACTCTGCATTTACACCACCTCTAGAAGTTGATTGTTGTGTGCTAGGATCAGTGATTGGTGGAGTGAAGGTGCTGCTGATGATCCAGTTGCCAGTACTGATGCACTTCCAACGACCCTTCCCAAATTTTTTCCTTTGGTTTATCGGCAGCTTTTTTTCTTTTTTTCGTTGTACCTACGTGTAAGAGAATGTATAACACGCCACTGGCAGCCTTATTGGATAAGCGTTTATGATTGATGTTTTGAATGAGTATAAGTATTTAATTGACAAATATCTAAATTTGGGGACCGACACGACAAAATGACACAAGTCCAGGTGCCATTTAGACCATTCTTTCTTTTAACATCTATGGACTCGCACAACTTATCGCAGACAAGCGGACTAGGTGAATTATCTTTAGCCAGCATATGCGTGACGTTGAATACAAGGAACGGATCATGATAGCAAATAACCAAGCTGTTAAATACAAAACATTGACACTCATCAATTATTGTCCATCCAGACGCCAAATTTGAAATCTTCAGCTTGTTGACTACAGTTGTTAATAACCTAAGTACCTATCTATTCGGCAATAACTAACATCTCCTGAACACACCATCCATGGGCGTAAACATGCATGAATGCTTTGCCGCCATCCTCCTAAAACGGAGACACCTAATAGAAGGACATAAAGATCAAACTAGTAAATAAAGTTTTAAATAAATGCTTACAGCAAGTAACTTAGTCTTGTTTGGAGAGGAAAGACTAGCAAACTTCGCTCACTTGAAGCTTTATTTATGAAGAGTCCGCGTAAAAGCATTCTTAGCTTAGTAGACACCTCTCACTAAAGAAGAAAGCTCATCAAAGAACCAAAGGTCCATTTCATTTTCAACATCCTGAGTTGCATCTGCATTGAGGAAGGCATCAACTGATGCATCCAAATTTCCCTCAGATTGTTGGGTTTGGAAGAAGTTCATCTGGGATTCAAAAGTTGAAAGCTCTTCGGATAGCTTGGGGGCAGTGTTCCCATCATTAGGCACCGACATGTTGGAACAAGATTCAATTTTTTCTTCTGCGCAGGCACCTTCAACAAACTGAGCTTCATGACTTTCAACAGCAGCTGACAAAACAGATGATACTTCTGGAGTCCTTGAACACGTTTCTCCCCATCCAAAATCTGAGGGTTCAAAGGAGTTACTGCCTTGGTCAGAACTGAAGTAAACACAAGCAGCAGCTGGAGGGGCAAATGAGTTAGGTCCAGGAGTAGGGCACAAATCTTCATACCCAAGTTTTTTCGTTGGTTTCTCTTCGAAAAAGCCCGGGTTATAATAATATCCATCGTCCAACTTCTTCACAGAAGTGGTGTTGGACAGAACTGGGTTAGAGCTCTCCTTACGAGGATTTACCGTACCAGCTTGCCTCGAGGCAGGCACTGGAGCTTCATCAGGAAAGTTTACCTTGGCTTTCTTACCTCTGATCCTCCGAGCTTCAACATCATAAGCTCTGGCAGCTTCTTCTGCAGTATTGAAAGTTCCAAGCCAGACTCGGACCCCTTTCTGTGGATCACGTATTTCGGCTGCCCACTTACCCCAAGGACGCTGTCTGATCCCCCTATACCGATTCTTCCTCTTTCTCTTGGAAGACTTCTCAACTTCCATGTCTGAATCAACAGATTTCAAGGATTTGGAGCCTTTCACATATAGAATGACATAAGCACCTCAGTCATTCACAATAGCAGTGTAATAACTAAGAACCAATCCAGCAACACAATGACGTAAAGATGACTAAGAAATTGAGCAACCTACAGAAAGAACTTGCACAGAACATGTTGCCTATAATAGCTGATAGTAAATTACAAATAAACAACAGGTTTCATCAAGCCAAGTAATCCGAAAATTGTCTTGGTCTATTATAAAAAAACGCAAGCACAGAACATGTTCCACAATACCATTTGCACTAAACTGCCAAAAGATCAAAGCTTAGATAACACAAAATTGTTTTAGAACATTTCTAGGGACAACCCCCATTAGGTAAAGGAATCATAATCTAGGGAACCTGCTCTGCGAGAATCTATTTCACAATCAAATTCTGTTTGAACACAAATTTCCAGTCCGAATAAACAGATTACATGAATCTTGGTGATGTTACCAAAAGAAGTTGTAAGAAAGAGCAGACATACCAGCATAAGATTGATAACTGAAGCTAGCTAATACTTAAATGCATACTGAGCCATCTCATTATGCTCATCCTAATGACGGAGCATGAAAATTTCATAAAGCAAACAAAAACTCACAAAAGAACCATAATGAAAAATAATTTCAACAAGTAACAGTTTTACAACCCATTTCGAGCTAACATTTTTGGCAAAAACAAAAATTGCAATCCCGGCCCATGGAGTAGCCACATTACTAAATGAATACAAATAGTTTCAACAAAAGTAATAAAGTAATTTTTACAAATCATTTAAAGCTAAATTCAGCTTTTTAGGTAGAAAGAAAAATCATATTGTAAGCCCAAAGAAAAGCCATATAATCTGGAATAAATCGAGTCAAATGCTGTCTGCTAATCCCCCCCCCCCCCCCTCCCCGCGCCCAAATACATTCCTCGCCAGAACCTCACAAGAAATGCCCAAACTTAAAGGACACTAAATCTAAAATTAAGCCCAAAGAAAAAGGAAAAAAAAAGCTAACTGACCCAGTAAATAAAACAAACTACTACCCTAGTTTGGCTCAGCTATATTAATCCTCAATATCTATTTTACTCGACTTGAGCTCATTTCATTCACTAAAAAAAATAAAAATTTAATACTCCCTTCGTCCTAATTTATGATGGCATTTCTTTTCAGTTTGTCACGAAAGAATTGACACATTACTATATATACAAAATAATTTAAGTTTTAACTTCTAAATTTACCCTTAATAAAATGATTTATAGCCACAACTACGTATAGCTTATTTTTTACCACAAAACGCGCCACATCACATAAAAGTTGGGACGCGGGCAGTACATATTAAGGTTTCGTTACTTTACTAAAAACCCAGAAAATAAAATATAGTGAGAGAAAATTACCAACAGAGGCTCCAGACTGTTCAGGAGCAGAAAAAGCAAATGGCTTGAGTCCGTCCACCTTGTAAGAGTCCTCCTCATCATCAGAGCAGTCCTTAAAGTCCTGAAAGTCAGCCTCAAAATCAATACCTAAATCAGCAACCTCAGATCTCAACGGCTTCGAGTATTCGTAACTAAAAGGATTCTTCTTTTGGTTCAGATCGGAGCAACCCCATAACAAGTCGGCGGTGAGTCGGCGGGATGATCGGGTTGGGGGTATGCAGTCGGAGATTATGGCACCACCGCACATTCTTTTTGCTAAGTTATTATTTTCTTGGGATAATTTGTTTGTTGCGGATTTTCCTAGAAAGAAACTTACTAGAGTTAGGAATACAAGATTATGTTAAGGGATACGGTGACTGTTAAACAGCAGCAACGAGGCGCGGCGGAGAGTGGGTGCCTATTTTATTTTTATGCCCCTCCCGGCGCTTACCAATATTGAAAACGAAAAAAGTAGTAGTACCTCTAATCTTTTTTATTGTCACTTGATTCAAAAAAAAAAAGTTGAA
Organism: Nicotiana benthamiana; assembly: GCA_034376525.1. NCBI lineage: Eukaryota > Viridiplantae > Streptophyta > Magnoliopsida > Solanales > Solanaceae > Nicotiana > Nicotiana benthamiana. The sequence goes on from CM067341.1 coordinate 18,686,010, forward strand.
CTAAATATTTACTCTATTATTTTAGGAAATCAAGAAAATTTTTATGAACGATAGAAAAAGAAAAAGAATATTACATAGAAAAGTAGGAAAGTTAATTTTTATTAATTTTGAAATTAATTACAATAGGATAGAATCTTTTTATCTATAGGAAAAAGGTGGCTTAGCCAACAAGTAACAAACTTTATGATCTTTCTAAAATATAGATATTCATAGAATTCTATTTATAACACTCCCCTGGAATGTTTTAACAAATAATATATCTAGTTAAAATCTTAACTAAAATAAAACCTAGTGAGAAAAAAATCTAAAGAAGGAAAAAGAGTACACATATCTAACAATACGTCTTTTTGTTGTATTAATAAAAACCTTGCAAGGAAAACTTAGTGGGACAAAACAAAGGAAAAAGAGTACAATACGTATTAACTCCCCTGATGAAAGCATCAATTCACATCTTTGAGCCTTCACATCCCAATCTTGTACACTAGCTTCTTGAAGGTTGACGTTGGTAGAGACTTGGTGAACAAATCAGCCATATTAACTTGAATGAATATGTTGCATCTTGAAAATCCTTACTATCACATTATCATACTTATAGTTATAACAAGATATATACGTGGACAAATTGCACTTAGGATTAGTACTTCATGACCATGAATTTTACATGCATTAAGCAATTTAAATTCTTCCAGGATTGTTATGTCATTTAAGCCAAATAAATAGACTTTAGATGCATATCAAGTTTTCATGTCATGCTAGACATATAAGATAGATAAAGGTAATAGCACACGCCATTAACTTTATTCTTTCAAATGTTTGAACTGCAGGTCCAAATACTTGTCTTACATTTGAAATCAATTCTATTATAATTGTGTCTCTTCTATTCGGCCAATATTTTGTCTATATTGCACAAACTTAAGATCCTCATCTATACTTAGCGCTATCATAGATATTGTCGACAAATATTTTATATCGGTTCCAACCTCCTTATTTTCATATAGACATCACATAGAAATTCATTCATTCATATATTCAGGTACCTGAATCTCTCCTAAGATTTTATGAAGTGTTATACCATTTGATCTTCTAGATCACTTGCCTACTCTCCTCACCCGCTTCCCCAAGTCCCTATATTTCTTGTGCTCTCCCCCCCCCCCCCCCCCAAATACCCAACATTTTTATCACTTTATTTTTTTCAAAAATTTAATTATTCTTCTAAAAATTTGCAGAAACCAAAGCAACAATGTGTTGCTTTAATTTTTTACGCAAAAACAATGTTGAAATTCATGCTCTATAACTAAAAAAATACTCTTTTTTCATTGAAAAAGAAAGTATAATATTTTCTAAAATATCAAAATAATGTACTCATTTCGTTGAAATGAAAGAAAATACTTTTTCTACATCATAAAAAGAAAATACTCTTTACTACATCATTTTTGTTGAAATGAAAGAAAACAGTATTTCTACATCATGAAAAGAAAGTATTTTTTTTTGTTAAAATAAAAAAAAAAACTTTTTTTATATCGTGAAAAGAAAATACACATTTATTGAAATGAAAAAAAAATACTTTACCTATAACATGAAAAGAAAATATTATTAATAATATTTTTAGTTAGGGTGGAGGTGGGTGAAATTGGGTGGGTGGGGATGTGGGTTGGGGGTGTCGGGGTGGGGTGTGTTGGTAGGGGTTGGTGGGGATAAGGAACAGGGGGAGCTTGGAAAAGAGTTTTAGAAAATATTTTTCCTTCTCTTGATAAGGAAAATATTTTCCTCCAATTGGAGAAAAATGAGTTCATGAGGAAAATATTTTTCAAAACAATTAAGGAAATTAAAAAGTGAGAAAATTAAAAAATATTTTCCTTCGTACCAAACACACTCAAAGTCACCAATTATTTTACATAAGAAAAAACACGAATAATAACTAATGATGTTAATGTTATAAAATAATAAAAGAAAAAGAAGTGCATTAGAAAGAAAAATAAGGAGAGAGAATTCTTATTGATTTTTGGGATGAAATACAATTGAATAGAACCATCTATTTATAGGGAAAAGAGTGACTTAGTCACCAAGTAATAATCCCTAAAATCTCTTTAAAATATAGATATTCACCTTAATTTAATTTAATTTATAACACTCTCCCTTGAATGTCTTTTCAACAGATTATGTGTCCCATTAAAATCTTAACTAAAACAAAATCTAGTGATAAACAATTCTAGTAAAGAAAAAGGAGTACACATATTTTGAAATACGCCTTTTGGTTGCCTCGTTCAGAACTTTGCAAGGAAAACTCAATGGGACAAAACTTTGTAAGGGAAAAAAAGTATAACGCATATTAACTTCCCCTGATAAGAGTATCAATTCACATTCTTGAGTCTTCGCATTCCAATCTTGTTCACCATCTTCAAAAGATCGTTGGTAGAGATTTGATAAACAAATCAATCATACTAACTTGAATGAATATATTGTACCTTGAAATTATCATTCTTGATAGATATATAATATCTTCATGTAATTTCGTGGAACATCCTTTTTAATATCTTCAAAAATGTAAAAATTCTTGCTATCACATTATTATGCTTATAGTTATAGCAAGATACATGTGTACAAACTGTACTTATGATATGGTACTTATCACGCTGTAAATCTGGAGAGGCGTGGCTGGCACCTGATGCTGTACTTGCCCGAGCGAACCACTCTGTAACTCCTTTTTTTTCCTATAACTATCATGGGCCATGACAAAAAATTGTAATGTGTAACTATAAGTGGGCAAGCGTTGTATTAATGAACTGTCGTTCTTAAAACATGAATACATATGGGCCGTCAAGGCCTCTGACATACTGTACAAAATGAACCTCTGTCTACAAAATTTCTAACATTATTTGACATCAAATGGGACATGGTACCAGCCTACCCATAAGTCTGTAGAAAAACTCTGACACAATAAGTTATAGACTCGGCGGTACTCCGAATGAGGTGGAGTCTTACCGATCCTTCGCTGAATGTTAACCTCGTCTACTATGATGGCTAGTCAAACAGATTATCTATACATACATGTATGAATGCAACGTCTACAACAAAAGGACGTCAGTAGGAATAATGTTCCAAGTATGTAAGGTGGAAGTTAAACATAACAATAAGTCAATATTAATTAAAGACTTATAAGAACCAACCTAAATCTCTAAAGTTCCATCATATATAGATACTTATAGTACTTATATATATATATATATATATATATATATATATATATATATATATATATATATATATATATATATATATATATATATATATATATATATATATATATATATATATATATATATACGGCTTCTCTTTGAGACTATTGTTCATATTTTATTATGCATGATTTCCCAATTGATCAATGGTAACAACCCGACCAACCGTAGCGCGGTAGTAAATACATGACTATTCGATCGACATAGCTCGATGGTAAATGTGTAACTGCTTAACCGGCTGTAGCCTGATGGTAAATATATGTCTGCCCGACCGACTATAGCTCGGTGGTAGATGTGTAACTACCCAACCGGCCATATCTTGGTAGTAAATGCATGATGCATATGATACCATTATGAACATTAAAATCTTTATTGAATTCCTTAATAGAGAGTTTGGAATGTATTTAGGCATGATTTGAATATCATTTTACAGGAATGAACAACATAGACATACTTAACTGCTAAGAGTAGAACCACTTATGCGATAGCGTTACGCTTACGTATTGTTACTTGGATCTTACTAAAATAAAGAATGGATAATATTAACATACCTCAATTCCATCTTTTGATGACTACGACTAGTAAATACTTTTGATAAACATTTAACCTCGAATCGTATTGAAGCACACAATTTTTGGGAGCTGGATACACAAGGAAGGAAGATAGTAAATGATGATAAGTCACAATGCCTATATATCATAATAAAAGTTGCAGGAAACTAGAATGAGAGGGGGCAACAAGGTGGAGAGGTGGTATGCTGACAACTGTAGTGATATCATTAGAATGTCATATTCAAATCAAGGTTGAGGAGAATATGGTCAGTTCATTAGATTGGCTAAATATAGGATCATGAGGCAAAATCATCCATTGTGGTCGAATCCTTGTGGAGGAGACTACAGGAAGACGTTTTATAACTAAAAGATTTTGCAGGTGATGCTAGTGTGTCCATGAGTTCTCTACTGGTAAATCATCCATGGGTGGTATTAGCACAATGTGCTCAGCCCCAGGATGAGATATCAGTAAGGAATAAAAGTATGGACACATGGAGGATTATCAGTAAGCTGCATATCATTCTCTACTGGAATAAAGTATACATGAGACTGCCCAGAAGTTATGCATTAGTTGCAAAGTAATGCAGAGGCAGTATGGAGCCCATACAATAAAAAATGTGGGCTATACTTACAGAGAGTCGGACAATGAGATGTGCAACATAATTCTATGCTGCAGAATACCAGATCCAAATCCTTTGGGAGGAGGAAATGATGGTCTTTGATTTTTCTAACTTGGTGATATTTTTTGCAGATAAATCTATTGGACCTGTGCCTTCGTACTTGCTGCAACTTTCAAGGGTGGTTTTAGCTATTTTAGCTCATTCCCTTAAAGGAACAGCTGTAGCAGGCATAATCATAGACATAATCTTCAAATATGATGAAAAGATAGTTTTATCAAAGAAGGAGCAGGGCAAGTGGTACTTAAAAAAGGCAGAATTAAGGGATAATTTTAATTGAACATCAAAGGCCATTGTTGTGAGTCTGACTAATAATTTGATACAACCTCAAAGGATGTATTAGCACCTAGTGTTCATTCCCTTGGGGAAGTATCAAAAGTAAGCAAAAGCAGGAAGAAACTGATGGCTATCAAAGCAACTGGATCAAGAGGTGCATATAATATAGATCATTTAAAGCACCAAGCAAAAGCACAGGAAAAGCAATTATCAGAAGAGTTTACTGCAAACTTGGCTTACATATGGATACAATTTCAAAGGGTCGTATTAGCACCTAGTGCTCATTCCCTTGGAGAAGTACCAAATGTAAGTAAAAGATGCAGGAAAGTTAGAGCCAACAACTTTCAAAGATGGAACAAGGCACAACTGTTAACATGGTTGGTCTTAGTATTAATATTAATGATGTCAACAAGAAGCAATTGGAGGTCACAAGAAGCAGATGAACAATGCAGCAGGTGGATGCAGAAATGGACAAAATATGGACATGCCTCATATTGGACAGGAGTTTTAAACTCAAGGGATACAAATTGGACTATACTGTTAATGCAAATTGATAACAAGACATACGTGTAAGGATTTCATGCAGCTAGGACAAAGAGAAATGGAACAGGAAAATACTTCAAATGGAACAAAACGTCGACATCAGCACAGCAAAAGCTCATACAAACTCGTTGAAGGTCATAGATGTTGCATCAAACTTGGGTTGCATTATTGATAGCTTCACGTTAATTTACATCACAATGAAGTAATACCCAATTAATTTTAAAACTAAATATCACTCATTTAGGAAAGGGGACGTTGCTTATATAAGAAAGGGAGATCACTAGATGCCATACAATTTGTCTTCTTAATAGCATCCTTTAACAAAATGAGATAAAGTTGTAAATGTCTTTAAACATTGCCACCACATCCTTAGCACATGAATTGATTGCAATTTGTTGCCATCCTTTAATCCCACGTGGATGTTTCCCCTTTAATGTTATTCAAAAATCTCACTTAAATATTTATCCACAAATGTCTAATTAATTAGTTAACTTTTTCAATCAAATTAATAATTAACCAATTATTCAAATAATTAAAAATTATCTTAAATTACTTAAAATATTAATCACTTTTAACACACTTTATACATTTTACTATTATGATCATGTGGTATAGTATTAGTTCATAAATACGGAATATTATAACTTGGATTGTATTTTATCTCAAAATGTCAAACTTCGGTGATACTCAATTTCTTTAATTTGTTACCCACTGACCTTTATAACACTTACTTATCACTTGTTTGACATATCGTAAATACTTATAACCTCGAAAATAGTCTTATCCTCATCCTAAAGTACTATTATTAAAATATTAATAAATCAAGTACTATATTTTCTCAACGTCTAATTTTTCTAATCTCATATAAAGAGTACAAATTTTTGTACGCTTAATTCTTAAAATGATAAAAGATAACCTTCTTTTCCTGTGAGAAAATAATTTCTATCTTTACAATAAAGAAAATTTCATATACTTTCGCATATTATGTGTATGATTTAATTCATATTCAGAAGTAGTAATATTAATATATATATATATATATATATATATATATATATATATATATATATATATATATATATATATATATATATATATAAAATCATAGTTTTCAAACTTTTCACAAAAATGTTCGACTCAAAATACCATATCAAACGTATATGATGGTATCAATGTTGTTAAACTTACGGGGTCTTACAATAACATAGATACAAATCCTCTATAAACTCATGAGTGGTCTTAATCCATTCAAGCTTATATGGATTTATAACGACTCATCCTAATATTAAAGCATGGGATGTAACAATACTTCAGGACCAAGAATTGTATATGCTTTAAGCGATTTAAATCATTCAGGGATTGTCATATAAGCCATATAAATAGACTTTAGATGCATATCAAGTTTTCATGTCATGTTAGACATACAAGATAGATAAATGTGATGGCATACATCATTGACTTTATACTTTCAAGTGCTTGAACTGCAGATCCAAAACTATATGTCTTTCATATGAAACCAATTCTACTTGAATTGTTTCTCAAGACATTTTATATCGGTTCCAACCTCCTTTTTTCATAACTATATAACATAGAGATCTCTTCATTCATATTTTCAGGTACCTAAGTCTCTCCTGAGATTTTATAAAGTGTTATCTAAGTGATCTTCTAGCTCACTTGCCTTCTTATTTTGATCATTTTGATTAGTTGTTTATCTTCTTTATCAAGAATATTATTTGAAACCGATTTGTCTATACGCTTTAAGCGTACTATATACTTTGTCCTTCTAGAAATTATCTAACATGGGCATCTGCAGTAAGAATATAGTTACTTTCTTTGATCAGCAAATACGTCTGGCATGTTTTATAATATATTGCAAATGAATTATCTTTTATAATCTTTAAGTTCTTATTATTTTATTCAAGGATCTAGATGCACACATGATAATTCATTCCACGTAACGTTTTCTCGACTGTTTATCATGTCTCCCCCTCGTGTTAGAATAACTAACTTACTTTCTGAACTTTGAAAACCCGCCTTTGTGCGTTATAGTATTAATAAAAATATACACCGCACATCAATAATAATAAGATGGAATTATTTGGTTCCTGATCCCAAACCACTTGTAAGGGGAGAATGTAATATACTTTCGCATATAACGTATATCAAATTGATATACATAACTTTGTTCTCACAAGCAATAGTTTAACTATTAAGTGGAGGCACTCAATAATTATTTTGCTAAAGTACATTGATGTAAACCAACTTATCAAGATAAACTATTTGAATAGAAAATATGAAAATTATGCTCGAAACTAAATTACTGAGAAAGCTACCTTGCAAACATCGGCCAGGTTGCGTGTTAATAACAATCACACATGTACCCATCTCATAGATGCATCTCTGTCATGACCCTACAACGGACCCAGTTGTGATGGCGCATATCGTGAAACTAGGCTAGCCGACACAAACCCCAAAACCAACCAGACATTTACAATAAGCCATCTAAGCCATTAATTAGTTAAAATCCCATAATATAAGTTAAAAATGAATAGCGCGGAAATAAAATACAGCCCGACATCGGGGTGTCACCATTCATGAGCAACTACAACTCATCGAGGGATAATAAAGGACAACATAGTTAGAAACACATACTAATACAAAGCTAAATAAGATAGGAAGGAGAAGCACCGGGCTGTGAACGCCAAACAGCTACCTAGTCAACTCCTGAGGCCTGTTGGAAGACCGATCAACACTCGTTGTCCCAACCCTAGACTCCTGGATTTGCACACAAGGTGCAAGGAATAATGTGAGTACGCCAACTCAGTAAGTAATAAAAGTAAAAGCAATTGAGCAGTAAAAAAACACGTAAACCATGTCATAACACTACAACAAAACAGCATAAGTCTAGAACAATGCAGTAAAGCAGTAAAACTTGTAAAAACAACTCAATTCAATAAAACATTTTAAAACATCTGTCAATAGTTTCAAACGAGTGACGAAAACAGTGAGTAAAAGTAATGAAAATATAAATAATCCCTCGGGTAAAATATCAACAGAACCATCCCTTCGGGATACCTCACAATCACTCGTAATCAGCCCCTCAGGCAATAACATAAAAAAACAACAACAACAATATCACATCTCACACTAGTTTCACTGGGGGTGTTCAGAATCCAGAGGGGCTCCTACAGCCCAAGCGCTATCACAAGCCATCTCGTGGAATAACAAATCAAAACCTCAGCCTCTCATATATCACAATTAGTACACATGTCGCGGTATGCACCCCGATCCCATGATAACCTCACAATACAAGCCATCGGCCTCACTCAGTCAGGAATCTCTCAAGCCCCTCGGGCAACAGTAAAACATGATGCCTAGACCAAGATATCATTTAAAATATTAAAAATAGATTAAATACGATTGATTTATGAAAGAAATAAAATACATCATGACTGGGTACAAATATAAAGTCAAACGGTGAGAAATAGTAGTGAAAATCCTCTAAGGGTCCAAACAGTTGGCATGAGGCCCAAATATGGCATTCAGCACAAAACATGGTAATATTTTCCAAAGCACAATGATATCAAATAGTTTTCAATCAAATACGCGACTTAACAGTCGTACGGAATGGACTAAGTCACAATCTGTAACGGTGCATGACCTCAGCTCGTCGACTAGCATGTGCGTCACCTCAAAATAGCACAACAATGTAAAATTCGGGGTTTCATAATCTCAGGACAATATTAACAATTATTAATTACCTCAATCCGGTCCAAACTCTAGCCCGTGATGCCTTTGCCTCTCGACTCGGCCTCCAGATGCTCCAAATCTAGCCAAAAACAATATCACATCATTAATACGCACTAAAGGAACAAAGCCCAAGCGAAAATAACCAATTTACATAAAAAATCTTGATTGGTCAATACCGATTCCCAGGCCTACGTCTCAAATTCCGATGAAAATTACAAAACTAGAATTCTTACACTCTCACGAGTTCATACATACAAAATACATCAAAATCTGATCACAAACGACCCGTCAAATCCCGAAATTAAAGTCTCCACTTCCAAGCCCTAGTTCTTCAATTCTTAACCCTTCATTCCACAATTTCAAGCCTAATTAGTAAGAAAATTCCATATGATCGAGTTTTAGTTCCAAGAATCTTACCTCCACGAAGTTCCATTGAATTCCCTATTCAAAATCTCTCATAAAGCTTCAATCCTGGACAAAAATGGTAAAAAAACCCCAAATTTTGCGAAGGGGAACGTATATACTTTCTGGCCCAGGGATTCTGCACCTGCATCCTCAAACATGCACCCGTGTGACCGCACCTGTGGTCCAATGGTCGCACTTGCGGAAGTCACTATCCGCTGAAAATCGCATCTGCGGTCAAATACCCACACCTGCGCCATCGCAGGTGCGCTCAGATCTCCGCTTCTACGACTCCTGCGTTTCACCACATTAGTCGCATCTGTGGCCCTTAAGACGCATCTGCGGCATTGCATCTACGGCATCGCACTTGCGGTCCCCAATCCGCAGATGCAGAAACAACACGAGCAGTAAATTCTGTAGCTGCTCTAAAAATCTAAACACTCGGTCAACCATCCGAATATATCTTGAGGCCCTCAGGACCTCAACCAAATATGTCAGCAAGTCATATACTACTATTGAAACTCTTATCAACTCTCAGAGCGCTCAAAACAACGCCAGAACACCAAATCATTCTCAGATTCAAGCCTATAAATTCCAAAACTTTCAAATTCCGCTTTCGATCAAAAAGCCTACCAATCCTCATTTGAATGACCTAAACTTGTGCACACATATCACAAATGACACAATGGACCCACTCCAAAATTTCCACTATATCAAAATTTTCACTATCGACCAGAAAACGCCAAAATTCTAATTTCGCCAATTTAAGCCTATATTTACCTTAGACCTCCAAAACACATTTTGATCATGCTCCTACGTCCCAAATCACCTCCCGAATCTATCTAAATCATAAAAAAATCGTAATCATTTACTCACAAGTCAACTTCCGGTTGACTTTTCCAACTAAAAGGCCAACTTAAGAGACTAAGTGTCTCATTTATCCACAAAAACAATCCGAATCCAAACTAACCACCATGATATGATGAAATACATCTGAACAACTTAAAGAAGCAAAAATGGGAGAAACAAAGCGGTAACTCATGAAACGACCGGCCGGGCCATTACAATCTTATGTGATATACATGGCAAGTGAATGTGCCCATATTCATATTTGATATTTATAGCATTCATGGGATTCAATCCCAATTTTAGTTGGTCTATTAATTAATAAGAACAAGCAATAAAGAGAATTCGTAAAGAACTTTCCAGTTCTTCTATATTTACCTATATGATTTGTTTTTATTTTTGCATATCATACTTAAATTAACATGGGTAAAGTAATTATGCCTACTGAATAAATTATCAATATTGATAAACTTTAGGTTTAAACCATGACATGTGGAATTACGAATAAACTTCAAGTTTATTATGATATTGATTTTTATATCAATAAACTTCTACTTTATTGTGGCATTCTATTGTGTGTGTAGTGAAAACTAGAGATTAATGCGGTTAGCTTTTCACATACATATCACCATGTACAAGTTGTAGTAATATAACATATTAAATCTTTACTTTATTTATAGTCTCAATATAACCTATCACTTTCGCGAATACTTTAGAAACTAAATAAGTTTCTTTGAGACTTACAACAACGTAATACCTTATTGATAAGCAATTTTGTTTCTGCAAAATGGTATAATTGGCTCTTCCGGAGCTTTCAATTAATTTTGTACTACCACATGTTCATCAACATCCATATGGTGAATATCTCTTTCAAGGAAAAGTTTATACCATTATGATCATGGTCAAAATCATTATATGCAAGATATGTTGTTTCTATTACTTTTTTCCTGTAATAATCACATTGTCATAGTCATAATAAGTACGTGATCTACGATCATTCATGCCATGAAATTATTTTCTTATTTCATCTTTTAGGCGTGAATGTGGGATATTCACTACTACTAGCACATTCATATTTTTTCAAGAATGAATATGTATTCACAAATCAAATATTACGAAATTCACGTTATGTATGAACCATAATCATTTATATGTAATTTACAAAATCTCATGTCAAATCGATGACAAATATTACATTCATAGAGTGAGGATTATTTTAAGAATATTTATTGTTTTCATTACCACAATGATGACAATTTTAATTTCGCCTATTGTCACGTCCACTCGGCAATAATTTTATCTTCTTTCATACTTATCACATACTACTATCATATTCTCTTAAGGGAATGAGAATGAAGCAAATTTAATGGGATGGATTTCCACTTCTTGTGCCCACATGACTTTGATCATGGCAAGATATAATACTTTTACCACTTCGGATGGTTATAATTTCTCACAAACTTTATTAGAGTTATAATCAAAATTTATCATCTTTGCTTCTATTTAAAATCAAATTATAGAATTTCAAGAATTTAAAAGAGAAAAATAAGGTAAAATTATCACGACCCGGATTTCCCACCGTCGGGATCGTGATGGTGTCTAACTTTTCATATGCTAGGCAAGCCAACAGATAGAGATTTAATACGCTAACCACTAACCAATTCAGTAAATAACAGCAATTAAACCAAAACAGATTATAGGAGTGCAGAATCTCATAATAACCCAAGTACTTATACATGACTACCCAATATCTGGTATCACAATTTACGAACTTCTAAAGGTAAGCAAATAACACCTAATCCCTCAAGCTAAGGTTATCCACAGTACTTACCTTACTTCTACGGACAACTCAAAGATCAAACACCGATTTTCCCTTCTCATTAGCCTTCCGACCAATAGAATCTAGCAAATTACCAACCAAACAATTCAATTTAAGCCTTATGAACTACCCATGATTGCAAGGATTCAATTTTGGCCATCTTGGAAAGAGACAACAAAAGTCAACACCCGGGCCCGCTTGGTCCGAATCCAAAATTTGGACTAAAACTCGATTACCCATTCACCCCGAGCCTGGATATACAATTTGTTCTCGAATCCAAATTTAATTTGAGGTCTAAATCTCCAAATTTCGAAATCCCTAGTTTTTACCCAAAAATTCTCAATTCCGCCATGAAAATCCTAGATTCTAGGTTGAAATCTTGTTATAAGAAGTGAAAGATTGAACGACATGAGTTAAGAATCATTTACCTATGATTTGGTGGAGAAATAGCCTTTGGAAAATCGCCTTTTGAAGTTTAGGTTTTGAAAATTTAGGAAATGAATCAAAAATCTCGTCTAAGTCCCTTTTACATAGCTGCAGATATCGCATTTGTGACTTGAGCTTTGCAAATGCGAAGGTACCATCACAAATGCGAGGACCCTCACACCTCTACTGCTTTCACAATTGAGAAGAAGTGTTTGCAATTGCAAATTTAAATCTTCACAAATGCGACTAAAAGATCGTTTTTGCGATCACTGCCTTCCTACCTTACTTCGCAAATGCAATGATTTCCTCGTAATTGCTAGGTCTTTTTAGCCCAACTACTCTTCGCATTTGCGATGAGGAGTTCACAAATGCCGAACCTGCAGGGTTTGCAATTACAATGCCTGATCTCGGAAATGCGAGATCAGAGGCCTACAATAAATTCAATTATACCAGCATATTTTTCCTAAATTCAAAATATCATATATCCTATTTGAACCTCACCCGAGCCCTCGGGGCTCCAAACCAAATATACACATAAGTCTTAGCATATCATATGAACTTACTCGTGCGATCAAATCTCCAAAATAACACCTAGAATTACGAATTTAGCACATGAAATCTTGAAAAAAACTTTCAAAATCCTCTTTTCTCAACCAGATGCTCGAATCACGTCAAATCAACTCTGATTTTCATAAAATTTTATAGACATGACTTAAATATTATATTAAATCAGTACCAGGCTCAGGATCTAAAATACGGGACCGATATCAATGAGATTAAGCATTAATAAAATTCTTCAAACCATTTGATTTTCACTTTTATTAATTTCGTCAAAAATTCATTTCTCAAGCTATGGACCTCGAAATTTAATTTCGGGCATACGCCCAGGTCTCATATATTGATACAGACCCACCGGGACTGTAATAGCATGAGTCTGGATCTGTTTACTCAAAATGTTGACTGAATTCAACTAAATTAACTTTTAAAGGTAAAAATTATTATTATTTTATCAATTTTCCACGTTAAGGATTACCGGAAACGCGCCTAGACTGTGCATGCAAATGAGGAGGAATAAAACTAGGTTTTGAAGGCCTCAGAACACAAAGCAGAGCTTTAAACATAAGATGACCTTTTGGGTCATCACATTCTCCACTTCTAAAACAATTATTCGTCCTCGAACGGACACAGAGAAGTACACAAGCTAGTTAAAAGTTGGGGATATCTACTCCACATATTGGAGTCAGACTACCAAGTAGATGCCTTAATAGGCTGACCTCTTCACTACACTTGAACCGAAGGATAGCTCTTTGATATCAACTGACGAACCTGCCGGTCTATAATATCCATCGGCTCCTCCTCGTAGGTCAAATCCTTGTCTAACTGGATAGAGCTGAAATCTAATACGTGATGGATCACCATTATACTTCCCATGTATAGACACATGAAACACTAGATGTACTGCTGACAATCCTGGCGGCAGCGCAACTTTGTAGGCCACCTCTCCCACTTGATCAAGAATCTCAAAAGGCATGCTGAACTTAGCACTTAACTTTCCCTTCTTCCCAAATCTCATTACGCCCTTCATGGGCGACAACCGAAGCAACACTCTCTCTGTGACCATGAACGCTACAGTACAAACCTTATGGTCAGCACAACTCTTTTCCTTGACTGAGCTATGTGAAGTCTTTCCTAAATTATCTTAACCTTATCCAAGGCATCCTGTACCAAATTCGTAGCCAATAACTGAGCCTCCCTCGGCTCAAACCGCCCAAGTGGTGATCGATATCGTCTACCATATAATGCCTCATAGGGAGCCATCTAGATGCTCGACTGATAGTTGTTGTTGTAGGCAAACTCTGCTAACGGAAAGAACTAATCCCAAGAACCTCCAAAGTCAATAACACAATCGCGGAGCATATCCTTCAAAATCTTAATTGTACGATCAAATTGTTTGTCCCTCTGAGGATGAAATGTTATGCTCAACTTGACTCGCGTAACCAACTCATGCTATACTTCCCTCCAGAAATGCGAGGTAAATTGCGTACCTCAATCAGAAATGATAGACACGGGCACACCATGAAGATGAACGATCTCATAGATAAAAATATCTACCAACCGCTTCGAAGAATAGGAAACTGTCACAAGAATGAAATACACTGACTTAGTTAGTCTATCCACAATAACCCATACTGCATCGAACTTCCTCTGAGCCTGTGGGAGTCCAACAACAAAATCCATAGTGATACGTTCCCACTTCCACTCAGGAATCTCTATCTTTTGAAGCAAACTACCAGATCCCTGATGCTCGTGCTTTACTTGTTGACAATATAGACACCGAGCTACATATGTAACAATATCCTTCTCTATCCTCCCCTACCAATAGTGTTTCCATAAGTCCTGATACATCTTGGTGGCACCCTGATGAATAGAATACCAGGAACTGTGGGCATCCTCTATATTCAACTTACGAAGTCCATCCACATTAGGCACACAAACATGACCCTGAACCCTCAAAACTCCATCATCTCCAACCGCAACATGCTTGGCATTATCGTGCCTCACCATGTTCATTAGGAAAAGCAAATAATGGTCATCATACTGTCATTCCCTGATACGCTCAAACAAGAAAGACCGAGCCACTGTACAAGCTAAAACATGACTAGGCTTAGAAATATCCAACCTCACGAACCGATTGGCTAAGGACTGAACATCTAATGCCAGCAGCCTCTCACCGACCGGAATGTATGCAAGGCTACCCATACTAGCTGACTTCCTACTCAAAGCATCGGCCACCATATTAACCTTCTCAAGATGAAACGTGCATGGCATCACCCTTCGTGCTTTATCACTCAACCTCACCATATAAATAATAGAAACGTGCAAGGCATCACCCTTCGTTCTTTATCACCCAGCCTCACCATATAAATAATAAAAATATGCATGGCATCACCCTTCGTGCTTTATCACTCTTCCTCTCCATATAAATAATATATACATGCACGGCATCAACCTTCATGCTTTATCACTCTTCCTCGCCATATAAATAATAGAAACGTACACGGTATCATCCTTCGTGCTTTATCACTCTACATCACCAAAATACCCATCTTAACTTTGAATAAATGTTCAACCAATACCAACCTCAATAAAACATGACAATAAATTACTCAACACATCGAATATCTAGTCTAAACATGAACAATATAATAAAAATATACGGCATCTATAAGAATAAGACTCACTCACATACTATGACTCGACAACGACGTATAGGTGCTCATAACTTCACCTATACGTTGTACTAAACATCCAAACACGTAAAAAGTAAGAAAATAACACCTAATCCCTCAAGCCAAGGTTAGCCACAACACTTACTTTGCTTATACGGCTAACTCAAAGATCAAATACCGCATTTCCCTTCTCACGAGCCTCCTGACCAATAGAATCTAGAAAATTACCAACCAAACAATTCAATTTAAGCCATAGGAACTATCCACGATTGCAAGGAATTAAATTTAGGCCATCTTAGAAAAGGTCAACACCCGACCCGCTTGGTCCAAGCCCAAATTTCGGATCAAAATCCAATTACCCATTCACCCTAGAGCCTGGATATACAATTGGTCTTGGAATCCGGCCTCAATTTGATGTCTAAATCTCTAAATTTCGAAATTCCTAGTTTCTACCAAAAAATTCTCAATTCCTCCATGAAAATCCTAGATTTTAGGTTGAAATCTTGTTATAGGAAGTGAAATATTGAAAGAAATGAGTTAAGAATCATTTACGTATGATTTAGGGGAGAAATAGTCTTTGTAAAAATCGCCTCTTGAAGTTTAGGTTTAGAAAATTCGGGAAATGAATCAAAAATCCCGTACTACATCCCGTTTATGCAATTGTAGATGTCGCATTTGCGACCTGAGCTTCACAAATGTGAAGGTACCATCACAAATGCGAGGATTCTCACACCTCTGCTACTTTTTAAATTGAGAAGAATTGTTCGCAATTGCAAGCTTAAATCTTCACAAATACGACTAAAAGATCGCATTTGTGATCACTACCTTTCCACCTTACTTCACAAATGCGAAGATTTCCTTGCAATTGCGTAATTAGAGGGCTGCAACAAGTTCAATTATACCACCAAATTTTTCCTAAGTTCAAAACACCCCCTAGCCTATTGGAAACTCACCCAAGCCTTCAGGGCTCCAAACCAACATGTACACAAGTCTTAAAACTTCATACGAGCTTGCTCGCGCAACCAGATCTCCAAAATAACACATGTTGATACCCAATTTTTTTCCTTATATATTTCAAAATGTATATATACTTTTAAAATAATGCATGAGCATCAACCAATAATTTTTCATAATTTTTTATATTTGTTAAAAGGATTTTAATTAATTTATTCTAGCATTTTATTGTATAAGTAATTACTAATTATATCACAAATGATTTTATAATAATTTTATGGTTTAATTTTATCATTTTTATTTATACCAAACTTTAATTATTTCATGAATCGCCACATTTACATTTATGGGTTATAATTGCAATAACTTTGCAATAATAGCTTATGTATGCACTATTACTTTATTTCACCAGAAAAATAGCTTTTTATAGTTTAATAATATTAAGTAATTATTTTAAATTATTTTTATACATAAATTCATTTTTAATAATTTATTAATTATCTTTAAAATTATTTATCGAATTAATTGAGTATTTAACAAATAGCCCTTTTGATGTTTTGTTTAATTTCGGACCTAGCCCAAAATATTATCCCCCCCCCCCCACCCAGCCCAATTAAAATACCCAATCCCAATTTCCATCCAACATGACCCATCACCAGATCGAATCCTGGTTGTTGATCTCAAAAGATCAACGGTCCAAGATCAACTACCATCTTTAATTATCCTTTAACACCCTAAACCCTACCCATTTTTCTAATTTTGCCACCTTTGAATCCTCTTCTCCTCTCTTTTCTCTCTGAAACCCTCAAACCCTAGAGCTTCAATATTCAAAAATTCCCCCAAACCCCTTCAATTCTTGACCAGATATGGGGTCATCTGGTGATTTATTGCCTTATCAAGCCTCTCACCTCTTCTGGTTGTTTGATTATGTTGATTTACGCAAGAATCTTGAAGATATTCAACTTAATTTTGTTCAAAACCTTTTCATAAGCTACCTATGGTCATCTCCGTCTATGAGTACTATTATCTTCGTGTTTATGGTTCGAATCTATGGTTCAAAACCAGACTTTCTTTCATCGCTGTCATTCTTTTAAAACCCTAGTCTCTTGCTACTCGAATCTGTTCAAATCTCTGTAGATCTGAGATAATTTTAAGTTTATTTATTATTTATTTTTAAAAACTTTTTGTGTTTTATTATTATTAACCGATTTTGTCTTCTCTGAAGCTGGGTTGTCATCCTTTTAAGTTCCTGAAAAAATACTAATTTTTTTTTAGTGTTTAACCCTAATTTTCTTTGCTTGTTCGACTGATTCTCATGACTATGTTCTAAACCCTGGGGTTTCTGCGTACTTTACTGATTATTTTGATATTTGCCCGTTATTTTTCATCTCTGTCAATTGAAAGAGACTGACTGATTTTATAAGGGTCCAAATTATATTTTTCTGTTGAAATTAGTACTTCTCTGTGATTTCTACCTATTTTTCTTATTTGTAACGCCTAATAGATTACTTGCCTTAATTAGTTTATTAGCCTCATTTCTATCTTTTGATTTACTCTAACCGGCTTATGATTTATTTCCTGCCTTAGTTGAATCTCAATCTGAGTTGTTAATAGATTCTCCCCAATATAAGAGGTGTTTTCCGGATTCTATGGGATTATTTTGATCAAGCGTATCCCCAAATTAACTAGTTGATTGTGTTTGCTTGCCTTCTTTGTGAACTCTAATTTTCTTGCCTTAATTGTCTTCTCTGCTGAATGCTATATAAATTCCATTCTGATTTCTTTCAAACACATGAACACACATAAGTTCTTGATCTTATTCACACATATCTCCATCACAGTCTTCATGTTCTTTATTTTCCGCACTGTCTAGCCGGCTGAAAGCAAAGGCTAGACCCTTGGATCCTGTTTGTTTCACTTCCCATTGCCATTTCTTAACTAGTATGTCTCCACTTCTGCCATC
The DNA here is from genome assembly GCA_034376525.1 of Nicotiana benthamiana. Lineage (NCBI taxonomy): Eukaryota > Viridiplantae > Streptophyta > Magnoliopsida > Solanales > Solanaceae > Nicotiana > Nicotiana benthamiana. The sequence continues at coordinate 18,704,683 of CM067341.1, forward strand.
ACTCAATATGCTATGTAATTAGTCCCATGTAGTTTATGTTTATTACTCTTAATTAGCATGTCTACTTCTATGTAACTAGACCCATGTGCTTCTGTTTATTACTCTTAATCAGCATGTCCACTTCAATGTAATTAGGCCTATGTACTCCTTGTCCATGGATCTTAACCACCATGACTACTTCCATGAAATTAGACCTATGTGCTTATTGTTTTCTGCAAGTCTGCCTCAATGTAATTAGACCTATGTCTATTTGTTTCTCACTAACATGATTTCTATCTTGTTTTAAATGTTCACCCCTAACAGGCTCCTGAATAACTCATGATTTTCAATGCTTCCAACTTTTGCTACCTTTCTGTATGATTGTCTTATCAGTAACTTGACCCCAGCATGCTATTCTCTCATTAATATATGCCTATATGTTCACCTAGTAATAGCTACTGGATTAAGGTCATATGAAACCTTGTTCAAATTAATTGTCACTTTGTTCTTTGATTGCTGGAGTTCATGGCTAAACTCCTTCTGCTAAATGTGTGCTGCTTGTGGTTCTTGTAATATGGTAATTGTTTCTATGTACTTCTGAAATCCAAACATTTTTCTTTCCTAAAACTACTTCCTACTTTTATACTATTTTCAACTCCTACTCTTAGTTAACTAGGATCCTGCCACCCCAATGTGAGCACTGCTTAGGGTCCATGAGACTCCTCTGAACTCTGACACATTAGGGCATTGCCTGGGGGTCCCTAAGGTCCTTGAGAACTTTGACACACCCGGAAGCAGCTTTATGTGTTATGCATGGACTACCACTATGCTCAAAGATGCTATTTTTGGAGGCTTAGATACAAGTTGTTGTTAAGCCTACGAAGACTCTCTATAGTGTAGTGAATTTCATTATGTTATTCATTTATATTGTTATATGTAATGATTATTGTAAAAATAGATATCGAGGTTATTAGTAAAAGTTGGAAGGGTTTTTTATATATCTCTGTTGAAATTGGATACAGAACCTGCCTATAGGACTTGATTATCTTGGTATTTTATTATTGTTTTGACACCGTGCTGCATATCTGCATATTAAAAATCATGTTATAGGGCTTTACGTTTATTTTTTCACATTAGACATTATGTTTATAGGACTTGCGTATATTTTGTTTAATCTAATATTCATTAGCAACCATGTCTATAGGCTACTGACTGTTTAAATAACCATTTTCCATGTCAATGCACTCTAAGAATTTTGCGTATGCATGAGTGATAGAGATCCTGCCTATATGAACTAATGTCATTTAGATACTATGCCTATAAGGTTTCAAAATTAATTTCTGCATTAAAATACCGTACCTATAAGGATTCAAAATTAATTTCTGCATTTATATTCTATGCCTATAAGGATTCAAAATTTTCTGCATTTAAGTAATATGCCTATAAGGTTTTTAAGATCAATTTCTGCACTTAGATATCATGACTATGGAATGCATATAAAATCGGTCTTCTGCGTCATAAAATAATTCTCGTAATTAGTCCCAGCACTTAGAAAGCATGTCTATAGGGTTTAAAGATAAATTATCCTGTTAAAATCAATAACTGTTTACAGCTTAGATACCATGCTAATAGGGTTCTGCCCGGCTATCACTTAGGCAAACCTGTAGGACATTTAAAACCTGAGATTACAATTGTGATGTTCTAGTTGCTTAAACGTATTCAGATTCAGTAAGTCATAAAATCAGTACGCCAACTAATAAGTATTCACTGCCTCACTTAAATAAAATTGTTGTTTATTCTATTAAATATCCTTCATATAGGGCTCCTAAACTTATAAAAATTATTTTTTTGAAAGGGGTGCACTTGTTTTGTCTATTTGTAAGGGTAAAGATGAGCCCCTTAATTGCATATTTATATGTTAGTAATATTTGACTTTTTATTTATCATTTAGTTTTCTCCTTTAAAACAACATAAGTGAGTATAGAACTTCCTTAAATGGAGGTCCTAAACATCTCCAGGGCCACAGGTCAGGAACGAGTAATGCATGCATATGATACGTATTTGATGTTGTTAGAACGCTTAGGTAACAATTAAGGGGAGGGTAATCGGGTAGTAAAGGATATGATGACATGTGTGCTAATGCTATGTATAGCACCCCTATTTGGGGATGATTACCAAATAATCTATGTGTATCCTATAGGCTAAAAAATCTAGGACACATTTACTCCTTGTTTTTAAGTAACTTCTGCTTAAATTGCTTATGACTAATTCACTTAAATTGAGTTTGGCCGGGACCTACCGTTGTGGACCTCGAGGTGTGTCTAACACTTTCCTTCAAGGTTATTTCGAGCCCTCACCCAATCTCTGGTAATGCAAACATGTTCATGAGTTTTTTGTTTTAGGTGCCCTAGCGCACCTTAAATCCGTTAGGTGGAGACTCTTCAAATTCCATATCCCTTCCCAAAAGGAAATGAGTTGTCCCAAAAATATCAAAACCCAGACTCCGTAAGGAAAAAAGAGGCGCGACAACACCTAGAATCTCGAATTTAGCACCAAATCGCATGAAATTCTTAAGAACACTTTGAAATTTCTCGTTTCTCAACCGGATGCTCGAATCACGTCAAATTAACTCCGATTTCCACAAAATTGTATAGACATGACTTAAATATTATATTAAATATGTACCGAACTCCGGAACCAAAATACGGGCCCGATACCAACAAGATAAAGCATTAATCAAATTCTTTTAACCATTTGATTTTCAGTTTTATAATTTTTATCAAAAATTCATTTCTCGGGCTAGGGACCTTGGAATTCACCCAGGTCCCATATTTCGATACGGACCTGTTAGGACTATCATAACATGAGTCCGGGTTCATTTACTCGAAATGATGACTGAAGTCAACTAAATTAACTTTTAATGGCAAAAATTATTAACTTTTTTATCAATTTTTAATATAAAGGTTTTCCGGATATACGCCCGAATGATGCACGCAAATCGAAGAGGAAATAAACGAGGTTTTGAAGGTCTCATAATACAAAACCAAGCTCTAAAACATAAAATGGCATTTTGGGTCATCACAAAAATACGTACCTTATATTTAGAATTTACTCTTAAAGGAAGTTCATGGAACAATTGGCATTGGGCTCATTATTATGTACAAGTTGAGCACCATGTGCATATTCCAAAATAAAATAACTTCCCTTTACTTGATTGGTTAGAGTCTCGTGCTGATAACGTGTTATAAAATAATAAAAGAATAAAAAAAGTATTACAGAGAAAAATAGAGAGAGAGTTCTTATTCATTTGACATGAAATACAATGGAATATAATCCCTCTATTTATAGGGAAAGGGTGACTTAGCCACTAAGCAATAATCCCTAAAATATCTCTAAAATATAGACATTCATCTTAAATTCAATTCTATTTATAACAGTTAAACTATTGTTTAGCGAGTGTACCAAAATTTGAAATGATAGATAAGACGGACCAAAGAAAGTAGTAAAAAAATATTGATATGTATTCTAACCTTATTTTGTTATTCATATTAATTAAATCTTATTTTCCTTTTGTTTAAGATAATTGCCATTATTGTTTATCAAAAGTATAGATCTTGGTTCAACTAATTAGATTTATAAAATAAGGGTTAATCTTGGTTAACATTAATATTCTAAAGATGAATAATAGGTAAGACTTTGAATATTCGTGTTATTCTCAGATGCAGTGAAAAAATATGGACAAGAATCTTCGTGAAAAGTTATTTTTGTACGGCTGTAATAAGATCAGATATTTTCTATAAAGTCAAAGTGTATTTTAAAAATGAATATCTCATGTCCCATATCATTGTGTCTTTTTCTATTTGTAGGAAATATGTTCCTAAAACCCCGACTAATACAAGTGTAAAGAATATCCAAAAGAATATTCCATTAAATATCCCATCTTGAAACTAGTCGTTATAACTCTGTCAAGAATATTCGACCTCGGCATCAATCCTTGATGACTCGTCGATTGCAGCCTTCATCGTTCCTCAAATCACTTCGACATGTGGCCGCCTAGGAATATTTCACTAAGGTCGTCTTGACTTAAGTATTCTAGAGATAGACTATGACCCATACAATTATTTTCTTATTAACCCGTCTAGAAAAGATTGATATCTTTCAATATTTTCTTAATAGGAACTATTTATAGCCACATAAATATTATGGCAAGTGTATGACCATAAGTTTTAATATTTTCATATAAATACTAATGTTATGACTTATTTAAGACTACATATCTCAAAAGCTTTTATTTCTTTAATAAAGCTTGTATTAAGTCAAAATAAAATAATATTTTTAAACGGAGAGAGCAGGCAAGACCACTATGCCTTTCTACTCAATCTTCATGTAAAAATAAAAAATGAAATTCCATCACTCACTTGAAATCAAATTGTCCTCTCTATACATATAATTGGGAAACCCTCAAACAATTCAATCTCGACAATGATGTTTAATATTTGTGATGAGGTCAAGTCAACTAGTCAAGCTAAGAATTTTCACATTTTTATCTCTTTTTTTTTGTAATGATCCGATAGATTATTTTGAGCATTTGCACTTTTTTCGCCAATTTTCGGGCATAACTTGCCTTGTGTGGTGTAATATGACTTATGTAAATTATTGATTTTGGTTTTAGGTTAATCAAAATGAATATGGAAGAATACTTCTCAGTTTAAAGTTTAGAATTTAGAAAAAATAAGTTTGACTAATATTTGACTTATTTGTATATGATCTCGGATTGAAATTTTTATGATTTGGTTAGCTCCGTTAGGTGATTTGGTACTTAGGAGTGTGATCTGAATGAACTTTGGAAGTCCGTGGAAGGTTTAGGCTTGAATTGGCGAATATGAGATTTCAGTTTTTTCCGGTTAATAGATCAGATTTTGATATAGGTGTCAAAATGGAATTTTGAAAGTTGCAGTAGCTTCATTGCGTCATTTTTGACATGTGTGCAAAATTTAGGTCATTCAAACGTGATTTGGTTGGGTTTTTGATCAAAAGAGGAATTGGAAGTTACTGAAATTCTTAGGCTTGAATCCGATGTGATATTGGTGTTTTGATGTTTTTTGAGTGTTCCAAAGATTAGAACAAGTTTAAATGATATTATGGGATATGTTGGCATGTTTGGTTGAAGTCCCGATGACCTTGGGTGAGTTTCGGGTGGTTCCGGACCATTTCTAAGCTATTTATAGCTGTTGGTTTTGGCTGCAACAGTGTTCTATGCGATCACAGGGAATTGGACGTGATCCAGTGAGTTAAATGTGAGAAAAATATTAGTGCTTCGCGATCGCTGATGAACCATAACGATTGCATATAGTAAATAGTATGTTGCACTGATCCTACTTTAGAATCTTATATCTCACAATCTATAAGGAATTTGGAAATGATCCAGAAATAAAAGTTATAGATCTTTGTGTCTAGTTTTCACATATTTAAATTAATTGGCATTTTGATTTGTGTACAAAAAGTTATGGTAGTTATATTAGAGGCTGTTCGTGGAGAGTTTGAAAATATCTGCTGCACAGGGCTGATTTTATAAGCTTATATCTCGTAATATATAATGATTCAAGAAATGAGAAACATATCTATTTTTAGCCCTTGGTGTATAATTTTCATAACATTAAGCCATTTGTCATTTGGAGTTGTGTGCAAAAACTTATGGCCATTATACTGGAGGCTGTCCGGAAGATGGAACTTGTTTTTCGTGATAGCGAAGGTGGGCTGAGAAAAGTTGTGCTTCGCAACCGCAAAGTATTTTCCGCGATCGCGAAGAGTATATACCTGGGCAGAAGCTTTATTTTGAGGTTTCGTCCACTTTTAACATTTATGGACCAAGGGAGCTCGGGTGAGGCGATTTTTCGAGAGATTTGCAAGAAAAACATTGTGGTAAGTGTTCTATATCCAAAAGTGATTATATTTAATGATTCCATGGTTATTTTCATCAAGTATTAATGAATCAAATGGAAGAAATTGGAGAAATTTTGTAAAATTTTCAAAAATAAAAATTCTAGATTTGGAGGCCGAATTGTTGTCGGATTTTGGTAATAATTTGTATGGTTGGACTCGTGGTTGGATAGGGTTTCATATTTCATAACTTTTTTCGGGTTCCGAGATGCGGAGTGTTGTGCACACCTACGATAGTGTGGGTGCAGTTATTTAATTGCATATGAGACTTTGGGGTAATTGGTTGGAGACCTTTCAGCAAGGGTTTGAGGGGTCATTGGTGGTCGAATTCTAGTACTTTTGATATGTATGAACTCGCGGGGAGATAAGGAGTCTATTGTAAATTTTATCGAATTCCAAGGCATGGGCATGGGGTTCGGATTTAGTTAATTTCGGGATATGCGTGGTGTTTTGATTACTTTTGAGTGGGATTTGTACCACTAGCATATTTTGATGGTTGTGTACTGATTTTAGCTGGATTTGGAGCATTCAGAGGTGATTCGAGAGGCAAAGGCATCACCGGCTAGAGTTTGGACCGGATTGAGGTGAGTAATGATGGTAAATTTTGTCCTAAGGTTATGAAACCCCGAATTACACATTGATGTGATATCTTGAGGCAACGCACATGCTAGATGACGAGCGTAGGGTCGTGCCTTATTGGGGATTGTGACTTAGTCCGTCCCAAATGACTGTGTTATTGTGTAATTGATTGGAAACTATTTTCTATTATCATGTTTAGGGCTGAAGGCCATATTTGAGCCTCGTGCCAACTATTTTACCCTTAGAGAATTTTTACTACTATTACTCACTGTTTTTTACTTTAAACTTGTATTTAGTCATGCTATATTCTACTTTTTTATAACTCAGCCATGTTTATTCTGTTGTGACATCTTAAATGATAATTTAAGCTAAGCTTCATATTTTACTGTGCCCGAGTGGCTTTTAGATATTTCTGACTAAGTAGGGCCGAGGACCAATATTGTAAGGTTATTATGGGATCGGGATGTGCGTCGCAACAGTGTTGACTGATTTATAGTTATAAGGCTGAGGGTTTGAGTTGTACGCCATGAGGTATCTTGATATGAGGCCAAGAGCATGTTTGATTATGCCACGAGATAGCTTGATATTGCGGTTGGGTCGTAAGGGGCATCTCCCGGAGTCTGTACATCTCTAGTGAGCGCGGGTACCCAGTGTGAGATGTGTTATAGCCCGAGGGGATGATGTTCTTTCATGTTATTGCCCGAGGGGATGATACGAGTGATTGCCATATAAGCCGAGGGGCTGATTCTGTTGGTCTTTACCCGGGGGGCTGATTTATGTGTTTATCTTTTCTCACTACTTTTCATTCACTCGTTTAACTGGTAAAAGGTATTTTAAAGAAGCCTATGATGAACTAAAGTATTTTACAAGCTTTCACTATTTTATTGCATTGAATTGGTTTTATAGTGCCTCTTTATAGCATTATTTTGTATTTTACGTGCTTTCTTATTGGTCAGTTGCCTTTATTTTTATTACGCACTGAGTTGGCATACTCACTTTGCTCTATGCATCCTGTGTGCAGATCCAGGAGCTACAGGTCCCGCAAGCAACTGTTGATTGCTTCCAGTAGGTGGTTTGGAGTACACTAGGTAGTTGCTCGTCGTTAGCATCCCTGTGCTTCTCCCTCTTATCTTACTCTCTTGTATTAGTTCTTTAATAGACTTCTTAGTCATTTCATACTCTTAGACAGATGTTAGATGATCATGACTGGTGACACTCAAATATCGGGTTGTGTTGTTCCGCAAATTGTCCTATTTCACTTTTATTTTTGGGATTTATAGCATGTTAATGACTTAAATTATATTATTATAACTAATTAAATGGATTGGGAGTTGTGTCGGCTGACCTTGTTTCACGATAGGCGCCATCACGACCAGGCTTGAATTTAGGGTCGTGACACTTATGCAACCACATCGCAACCGGAAACTGTTCTAAATCTCCTCTTGTTATCCTAACATGTGTCTTAGATCCATCATACATGTCCTTCATCACTTTAATGTAGGCAACAGACAAACCTTTAGCCTCTAAACACCGCCGAAGAACCTCTCTCAGGACTTTGTCGTATGCTTTCTCTAAGTTGATGAACACCATATACAAGTCCTTCTTCATTGTTCTACACTGCTCTACCAATCTCCTCACCAGTTAAATGGCTTCCGTAGTCGAACGTCCCATCATGAAATCGAAATAAACACACGCCTCCTCATTGTCTCTACCACCATCCTTTCCCAAACTTTATCATATGACTTAGCAGCTTGATACCTCTATAATTATTGCAATTTTGAATGTCACCTTTGTTCTTCTACAATGGAGTGATCGTACTTCATCTACATTCCCCAAATATGCTCTTCGTCCAAAAAATGATGTTGAACAATCTAGAGAGTCATTCCGTGCCTGCCTTACCCGAGCTCTTCCAAAATTCCATCAGGATCTCGTCTGGCCCGGTAGCTCTACTCTTGCTCATCCTACGTATCACACCCTCAACCTTCCCCACATTTATGCGCCGACAGTACCCAAAGTCTTGATGACTCCTAGTATTCTCTACATCAACCAACAATATCCCTACCCTCTCCCCCCTATCATTCAAGAGTTTATAAAAGTATGACTGTCATCATTGCTTAATTTGAGAAACATCCATCAGCACTCTACCCCCCCCCCCCATCTTTTATGCACTTCACTTGATCTAAATTACGGGCCTCCATTTCTCTCACTTTGTCTAGCATGTACATCTTCTTATCCTCGCCTCCCCCCCCCCAACTCTTCATACAAACTTTTAAATATTGCAGTCTTAGTCGTAGTAACCGCAAATTTTTCCTTCTTCTTATTCTTGTTATACCACTCCTAGTTGGCCCTCTTCTCCCCCTTATATAGGCTCTCTGCAAGCTTTTTATCTGTCGCTTTCTTGGCTTTCACTTTACCTTGGACCTCTTCATTCCACCACCAATCAAAATTTTGGCCACCAAAGAAAGCCATCAAGACCCCTAGCACCTCTTTAGCAACTTCCCTAATACAGTTCGTTGTTAGATTTGTCACACCTTCTTTTCCCGAGGGGATAAGAAGTTTTTCCAATTAAAGTGACATTATTCAAAATGGGATTACTTATTTATTCAGAGTCGCAACTTGGGGAAATTATTATGGTGTCCCAAGTCACCGGTTTAATTTAAAATCCCAAATCGAGGAAATTGACTCTCATTCATGGTCCGCAAATACAGAAGATCGGGTAAAGAATTTTGTTAACCTGGGAGAAGGTGTAAGACACTCTCGAGTTTCATGGTTTTAGCACAATCGCTTAACTATTAATAAATGGACTAGTTTTCTAACTTATTATATATATTTAGAACCTATTATGCATTTTTAAACTCTATAACCGCTTTTAATATTTATGGAAGTTATAGAACCCATTTTTTAGGTTCCTGCTTTAGACCATACAAAGATTTTCTCAAATTTCATACTTTATTCTCCTGTCCTTGGATCATAAACCCCTCGGGTTAAGACATATTGATTTCTTCCTCTAAATCACCATTTAGGAAAGTTGTTTTAACATCCATTTGATATATTACCAAATTATGAGTAGTGGCTATAGCAACAAGAGTTCTAATAGTCGCTATCTTAGTCACAGGAGAATAAGTGTCAAAGTAACCAGTGTCTTTCTTTTGATTGAAACCTTAATAACAAGTCTAGCCTTATATTTCTCAATTGTGCTGTCAGGTATCAACTTCTTCTTAAATATTCACTTTCTAGTTATGGGTTTACAAGCGTTAGGCAAATCAGACAAGTCCAAAGTATGATTAGAAACTATTAATTCACTTTTAATGGCTTCTTTCAAAAACTAGCATCTATTGACCTCATTGCTTCACTATATGTCTTAGGGTCTTCTTCTATTAAATAGATTGACACTAATTCATCACTCAAAATATCAAAATCAATATTTTCAGTCAAGAAAGTAGTAATAAAGTCAGGACTAAAGCTAGCTTCAATTCTATACCACTTGCTTCTTCTAAGGTTATTTTCATGCTCATTAGCAGTAACACTAGAAGAAGGCACAATAAGAGAATTAACAGGCATAAATATAGAAGCATTATTAGTCACATCACTAGGCACATTATTTCTTAATGGAAAAACATGCTCAAAAAATTATGCATCTCTTGATTCACAAATAGAACTATCATTCAAAGACATAAATCTATATGCAGCATTATTTTGAGCATAACCAATGAAAATAGTATTAAGTCTGGGGTCCAACAGTTACTTGTTTAAAATCAAGTAGACCAACCTTCGCCAAACACCCCTACACTTTCAAAAAATTTAAGTTAGGGGCAAACCCATTCCAAAACTCATATGGAGTTTTATCTAACTTCTTATGAGGGACTTTATTAAGGACATAACATGCAGATAAAATAGCTTCCTCCCACATATTATCATAAAAACTTGAACTCAAGATCCTATAATTCATCATTTCCTTAAGGGTTCTATATTTCCGTTTGGCTACACCATTTTGTTGGGGAGTATGGGGAGCCCTAATCTCATGTATAATACCATTTTCCTCACAAAATGCTTCTAGAGTATTCGTATTATACTCACCACCTCTGTCAGACCTAAGTCTCTTGATTTTTCTATCTAATTGATTCTCTACTTCTTCCTTGTATTTTAAAAACTTGCTTTCAGCTTCATCTTTTGACTCAAGAAGATATACCTTAGTGTATCTAGAAAAGTCATCCACAAAGGTGATGTAGTATTTCTTTCCACCTTTACTAATAGTGTTTTTGAAATTTGCTAAGTCTGAATGTACTAGTTTAAGCAATTCTGTTTTTCTACTAGTTATATTCTTAAAAGGCTTTTTGGTATGTTTTGCTTCAACACAAACATGACACTTAGAAAAATTATTAACATTAATTGCAGGAATTGATTCTATTTTTCTAATTCTTTTAATAGAAGCAATATTAACATGCCCTATTCTACCATGCCACAAACCAATAAATTCAGCAATATAAGCAGAATTGAAAGTACTAGCATTATTAATAATCTCTCGAGCGATGTTTAGTACAAATAAACCCCCACTAAGGTAACATTTCCCAAAAAAGTCTCCCCCACGAGAAATAATAACTTTATCATATTCAAAAAAAAGTTTAAGACCTACCTTGTTAAGAAGCGCACCAAAAACTAAGTTTCCACATAGGGAGGGTACATACATAATATTGTTCAAGGATAAGGTTTTTTCAGAAGTTAGCTTAAGGAGAATTTTTCCTTTACCCATAACTCCAGATGTAGTGGAGTTACCCATGTAGACACACTCGCCTTCAGCAGATTCCTCAAAGTCATGAAACAGCTCTTTGTTGGCGCAAAGATGCCTTGAAGCGCCTGTTTCCAGTATCCAATCAGTCTTGTTAGCCACCGTATTTGCCTCAACAACCACAGCAGCAATGATATCACCACTCTCAGTAAGGTTGGCTTGGACCGGAGCTTTTCCTATTATTTGAGCTTTGTCCTTGTCTCTGGTTGCACTGAAAAGCCTTGTGACTAATTTTGCCGCAGACATAGCAAGGTCCTTTCGATTTTTGAATATGGCCATCCGGCTTATTGAAGCAATTCTGCTTCTTCACATGTACTTTTTTCTGACCTTTCTTCTGTTTTCCTTTAAACATGTCTTTAACAAAAGCACTAGAAGATTCCACTACGTTAGCTTTAGAAGAATTAAGAGAGAGAGAGAAATTTCATCTTATCGTTAAGTCGTTTAGACTCCTCATCTTTGAGACGGTTTGCTTCCTCAGTCCTCATGTGACTTATTAGTTCTTGAAGAGTTAAGCTTTTCTTCTTATGTTTTAGTTGCTTCCTGCAATAACTCCAGGAATTTAGAAACTTTTCAAGCAAAACATTAGCCTGAAGAATCCACATATCTCCATGCATTCCTTCAAAACATCAGCAGCTAAGTTCTCATACTCGTGAACCTGTTCCATGAATTGTTTATCATCAACCATCTGAAACTTGATCCACTTTCCAACGACATACTTCTTTTTTCATGCATCATCAGCACCATATTTCTTCTCCAAGTTGTCCCATATGACTTTAGCAGATTTATAATCTATTAACAAATCAAAGAGAGGGTTAGTCATATGGTTAAGCATATGTCCACTTAGTGTTTTATTATCCTTTTCAAATTTCTTCTTAGCAACATCATCAACATCAATATTATCAGCATTAGAACTATTATCAACGATATCAGCAGGAGGATCGTTAAATAAAACATAATCAATTTCTAATTGTTCGAGGAAAATTAAAAGTTTATGGGACCAATTCTAATATTTATTTCCATCTAAAGGCTCAAGCTTTGAGAGATCAGGAAGTGTTTGGTTCAAATTGGTAGTGATTAGTCAATATTATATGCAAAATCGCTTTCAAATTGTAAGGAAAATCAGTGGATAATATTGGCCAAGAACAACAAGGAAAGAAGACTACAACCTATCAAAAATACTGTGTCGTGGCAAGCCACTGCCTCGAAAGCAATTTCGGCCCGACTGGGTGCAAATCATTAAGGCCGGTCGGTCCCTAAGGTTCCACAGCACCTCCAAACACGTGGAATCATGGCTGGAAGTTTAGAATTTACACAAAATAGTTGCCCAATAATAAGAGAAGAAAAAAATATTTTATGTGTTGGATAATTCACAAAGAAGACTAAGAAGAAAGGAATGATTAGCTAGATGTATTCTTGGTTAAGAATTGAGTGATTATGATGGCTAATCCATAAACTATTTATAAGAAATTAAGGAGGTTGTATGTATGACAGGTGTCTAGAAACTTTTGACACTTTTCTCATTATGTTCGTCCACTTGGCTCCAATATTAACAAGTGTATCTTGTCTTCCATATATGAGGACAATTGGTAGATCTGCATAGCAATTTATCAAAGCCATTCAACACTTGAATTTAAGGCTTCATGCAATAGGCCACTTGAAAATAGATACATTTGAAAAATAATAAAACTCATGGCTATTAATTGTAAATAAAATTTTAAAAAGAAAATTTTGATTTTGCATTATGAATAATTCCAACACGAAATACCAATATGAGAATTATAACATAACACTTCCTAAGACGATGAAAGGAAAATAAAGAAGAGATGGCCTTCTCGTAAATGTCATCACCGACGGAATTGAGCTCCTTGTTAGCTCTATTACCAATCTAGTAGGAACCCACTTTGTTCAATATCTTTTTAGAAAGAGAATGTGAGTTTGTTACAAAAAATAAGGAAGAATCTTGCTACATGGGAATAACTCATTGGCTCTTGCTTTAATTAATATTTTATCTTTTCTTTTAAGAGTGTAAAATTAAATACTAGATAAATATTTTAAAATCAAGAACATACAATTTTTTGTGATTATTAATTTTCTTAAATAAAACCTACTAAAAATGAAATAAAGGTTAAACTATGTAGATTAAACTTAAAACTATTTGCATACCAAAAAATATTAAAAATTTAAAGAATGATAAAAAATTAGGTGCTCACAGCTCTCTCTTTGCTTGGGAACATGAAGAGTTTTCAAGCAAAGACAAAGTGAGCCGTGTGACTAATTTTTGACCAAATCTTTATTCAAAAGGGGAAATAAACAAATGAAGAGAGTGCAACCGAGTCCTGATTATGAACAGCCTACATATCAAGGTCATAAGGGAATCAGGTCGCATGTATTTCAAGAAGAACGATAGAATGATGAGTTGGAGAGTCGTGAGGTTCCGTCGAGGCTCCAGTACGTGGTCATGTTATTACATCAAAATCAAAAATGGAAAAGACTAACTAAACCTATCAGCTACGAGTTATAAGATTCCTATTATAAGTCTTCTAAAGCTTGATTTGAATCTTGGTTGGTTCTCCACACAAACTCTCATCTGAATCTTGATGCTTGATAGCTGCGGGTCTTATTTCATTCTTCCATGGTTTCTTCGAATCAAGACCAGACATGCATAGCTCGGGAACTCAGTTATGTCTTGAGCAGTTCACATCTTTCATCTGCTTCTGCTTTTTGATTCACTTTGTTTTTCTTTTCTTTTATTCTGGATTGAGACTTCTTCTTTTGGTCATCTCAAATCTTGTGCCTCGAGGTAAAAACCTGCTCAAATACCAAAACAAACAAATGAACAAGCTTTTTCTACCCTAGTTTTCACTAGAAAAATGTTGTGAGTTATTTGTAACAAAACTCTATACTACTTCTTTATTGAAAGCAATGAAAGGCCAGGAATGGTGTACCATAAAAAGATCATGATATTCTTTTATTTTTTGGATGGTGTTCCTTTATTGTCAAAATGATGTCTCAACTAAGGATTGGCGTACCATAAGTTGGGAAAATGTGGCCCGGCAATGGGACACCCTATATTGGCAAAGATATCATGGAGTGGTGTACCCTGTATTTAAGATCAAATTAACTAGGGAGTGAATACCCTATGTTGGAAAGGAGACTAGAGAGTGAAGACCCTATGTCTAAAAATAAAATCAACTAGGGAGTGGAGAACCTATGTTGGAAAAGAACACTAGGCTGAAGAGGAGACTAAGGAGTAGAGACCCTATGTTTAAAATAAAAATTAACTAGGGAATAAAGACCCTATGTTGGAAAATGAGACTATGGTTTGGAGATACTATGTTGGAAAACGAGACTAGGGAATTGTGTACCCTATGCTAAAACGAACGAAGAAGGGTTCCTTTGTGGCTTTTTTTCTGAGAAAAACATTTTTAAACAAATCCCCCTAACGCTCTTTTTTCGATGGCATGAATAAATAACTCTTTTTTCTTTAATACAAACTTTTTCTTTTCTTTTTAAAATTATCCTAGGAGAAAATTTATCAAACTAGGTTTTCTTATCTCAGGAGAAAGATTCATCAACTAAGACGTTTATCACAGGAGAAAGATTTATCAGACTAGGTCTTTTTTTTTTATTTTAGGAAAAATATTCATTAGACTAAAACGTTTATCCTAAGAGGAAGTTCATCTGGCTAGGACTTTTTATATTAAGAAAAAAATTCATCAGACTGAGACTTCTATCCTAGGAGAAAATTTATTAGACTAGGTTTTCTTATCTTAGGAGAAAATTCATCAGACTAAAAATTTTTGTCTTAGGAGAAAAATTCATTAAACTAAGATATTATTGGAAGAAAAATCCATCAGACTAGGATGTATTACCCTAGGAGGAAAAAATGTGAAGAGCAATGGTAAGATTTTATGCACACTATCAAGATAAATAAAGGTAAAGAAGTGAGAAACTTCCCCTTCATCGGCTCTTCTTTTCTCTTCCTTTTATCACTTTTTTCCTTTTTTTTTAACCACTTTCCTTATACATTCCTGTTTCAAATAAAGAAAACTTTATCAATTTTGAAAGTGGTGATCGGTTTGTGTCTTTGAATCTTTGGAAGCTTGGCTTTGTGTCAATTCTTTTTTAGAAGACCCACTACATTGGTAGTTGGCTGCATTGTTAGGAGATTCTATTGTTGCTTTCAAGGGACCTTTACTTTATGTATCAACCTTGATTATTTCACTCCTAGTGTCATTTTGGTTTTGTGGCTCAATCAACCTTATCTCGAAAAAGTGATTTGTTTTATTGGATAACCTTTGAAGTTATCTTGAATGGCGTTTGCTTTTGGAGTAATTTGTCTGTCAGAGAGAATCACGACTGGAAGTGCCTTTTGTACGATGTGCACACTTCATATTCCTTGTTCAATACTACAGACAAACCCTAATTAACCTTGAGTTTATCTTTACTTGTTTTAGCTAAATAGGCTGACAAGAGTCTTTTTGGTGGGACGCCTTTGCATGAATCCTCAAGGCTTGTTGACTGTAATAATTGAGTGTGCTGGCCAAATGTGCTTTGTGCAACTGAAAAGCTGGTAGCAAATTTTTTAAAAAAAATTCTTACTTGTTTTGACAAGGAAGAACTCAGAGTGAAGGACACAATGATGCAAAGAAACAATATTAACTAGAAATGCCCGTCAGAAAAGACAAAAGGAAGTATTTTTTTAATAACTAGCCTTAATGATCATGACATGCATTTGGACTCAACGGCCTAATGTTCAAACTGATCCAATCTCTTCTTTTACTTTCCCTATGACCTTTGAAGTCGGGCTTGTTTATGTCAATGCTTTCCATCAGCTTCACGACTTACTTTCGACTAGTGGTGCCCCGAGGGATTTTCACCAACAAGTCACTTTCATGTATTTATCTCTACTTATCATCGTCTTATAGTGCCTGTGAAGATTTTCACTAGTAAGACTTTTTTATCTTTTTCGTTTTCTTTCCGTTTTTTGTGAGTAACTTGATAGTGGTCTACGTCGTGTGAGAGTTGTTGCTCGTTGCATGCGTCTCTTAGCTTTCTTGGAGGCTGATAAGAAAGTCTTAATTTGAAAGGTTTTTGGATAGGGTTGGAAATAAATAACGGCATGAAGGCTCAAAGTAGACTCAATATGATGGGTTGTACACTTACAACTCTTGGAATTGGCTCTTTCAAAAACTAAAACAAACTCGTGCCCCAGTTTTAGATACTGGATTTTTTTGTATAAATTCTTATTTGGTTTGATCGAACCATGTAAGACTAGCTATGTATCTTTTTTTTAAGGAATCAGGTCAAACATATTATTTTTTTTCATTTTTTTCTTTTTCTTTTTTGTCTTCCCTTTTTCATAAACTTTTCTTTGTTTTTTTTTTTTTTTTTGAATTGCCTTTACTCTTATTTTCTAAGGGCTTGGACCTTTGACTATTTTTTTGTTGAACTTTCTAAGAGCTTTTCCAATTTGTACGCATGGGACATGGATTTTTTTTTATTTGAATTTTGACTCTAAACTTGATTCCAAAAGAGGGTGGTCAAAGAAAATGATACATGCTCAAAAGGTGTAACAATTGGTCTAAAGTGTTTGGGTAGCAGAAAAAGAGCCTACTAGCCTTGAGTATGCCAATCATGTTAGTCCTTCACAATCACGACATTGATGAACATGTATGTCTTCTTGGATCTTTTTCAATGTAAAGTTGTATGGAAAATACTTTTCTCGTAGTGAATGACCCATGTCAATTTGGATGACTTTTTTTGGATTTTGTATTGATGTAGAAGATATATTTTCCCACTAAACCGATCCATTTCAAGTTCTGAAATATACCTTCTTTTGAAAAACACTTTCTATCTTTTAGTGCAAAACAGACTTCAACACATCTGATCATCCTTAAGCCCAATCGTCTTAATGATTCAAAAGGTAAAGATCCTGAACTTTCATTAGCATGACTGCTTTGGTTCCATGCAAACTTGGCTCATGCTTATTTTCCAAATGTTTCATGTATTTATTCATATGCAAAAGTATCTCTTTCTCACTTATCCAATATATGACAAAATTAGTTTTCTAAGATCTTGACAAAAAATTCTCATGCAGATCATGTCATTAAAGAACTATGCACAAAATGAATACAAAATGACTGACTGCTTTTTATTGAATAAAGGATAGCAGAGACAACAACAACAACAACAACAACAACAACAACAACAACAACAACAACAACAACAACAACAGCAACAACAACAACAGCAACAACAACAACAACAACAACAACAAGAAACGATAAAATAAGCTAGCATGGCTAAAAGATGATTGATTTTTCAGTTACTAAGTGACATCTTAGCCACACATTTCACACATCAACATTACTAGGACATTTAACCATCTTGATTGTTTTGGATTCACTACTCAAATTTAAACAATCATCTCGAGCAGGCCATGTCCTATTGCTCAAATCTGGTAAAGTCAACCCCACATTTGCCTCCATTGGTTTTTCACCGTCAATTTGCCTACTTTTCTTTTCGTGAATTTGGATCAACATAATGGTGCATGTTCCATTGATTGAGAATATACTTTTATTTTCGATGGATCTTGGATTGTTTTTGGTGACTCTCCATTGCCAACCAACAAACTGACCACCTTTAGCTCTATTTTTTTTTCAAAACAACAAACATGTTTAAATTAACACTCTCTTTTTTTTCCATTTTCTCTTTTTTGCTTTCTTTCTTTCTTTTCTCTTTTTTTCTTTTTTTTAAACCATTTGATCGAACCTGATGTGGGTTACCTACGTATCATGATGCCACATGATTCAGATCTTTGCGCAGTTCAAGAAGTTAAGGAATAAAGTAAATAAACTAACCCCTTTATTTGGATATTAAATTTTTTAATTTCAAAAGAAAGACTTTTTAAGAAGAAAGAAATATTTTTAAACTTTTTATTTTAATTTAATTACTTTTCAAAAGTAAGATTTCCAAAGACGAAAAAAATATTTTTTTGATATTTTTTTTTGAATTATTAGGAAAAAGACTTCTAAAAAAAGGTAGAAAATAATTTTGGATTTGATTTGATTTGTTCGTTTTTTTAAAATGAAAAACTTCTAAAATAAGAAAAATATTTTGGGTTTTAATTTTTTTTTTATATTTCTAACAAAAGACTTCTAAAGGAGGAATTAAACAAAAAAAATTGAATTTTTTAAAAATTGGGGCTGGAACCGATGAGGTTTGCTTGCGTATCTCACATTATATAAGAATCATACCCGCGTAGTTCAGCATGTTTTGATGGAATAGGGAAACATGACTTTTTGAAAACATTGGCTTATTTTCTTTCCCTCACTCTTGGTTTTTTTTTTTTTTGTGATTTTTTTTAAATTTCCGTTCCCTATTCTAGAAGCCAGTCAACTGGTAAGCCGAAACAAACAGATGCGCAAGTAGCACATAGGATGCATCTGGATGGTCTTTTAATCTAGGATACACCAGTCCTAGACAGAACCAACCACTGTGTTGAGTCCCAAAAAGTTAAATGTACGTGATGCAAACAAGCGTTCCTACTAGGAATCCGGCGTGAGGCTATGTTATTCTAGGTTTAAAACCTAGGTGTATTATTCTAGACCCGGCTTACCCGAGCAGACAACTCAAGCCGCGAGGGGAGGGGGACATTCCGGTAACCAAAAGATCATCCGATTTTGTAACTGATACAATCCTCGTTCTAAATTAGGGTATGACATGATAGTAACATAAAAGAAGTCACGCCAACATGCACTACATAGAATATCTAGAAGACTCAGAGAGAAGAGTTCGTAATAATTTATATACAGTTCAAACAATATCAAAGAGGTAAAAAGCGGTGTTTAGCACATTAGACTCAAACACGTAAATATCGTATAATAAATAAAATCCAAGTATAATAGTTATTCTAAGCTCGAATTCTGAATCCTGAACCAGAGATTTTGGGTTCGTTCCCTAGCAAAGTCGCCAGAGCTGTCACACCTCCTTTTCCCGATGGGATAGGGATTTTTTCTAATTAAAGTAATATTGTTCGAAATGGGATTATTTATTTATTCATAATCGCGACTTGGAATAATTATTATGGTGTCCCAAGTTACCGGTTCATTTTAAAATTTCAAATCAAGAAAATTGACTCTCATTTATGGTTTGAACACAGAGGATCGGTAATAAATTTTGTTAATCAGGGAGAAAGTGTGAGGCACTTCCGAGTTTTGTGGTTTTAGCACGATAGATCAACTATCAATAATTAGCCTAATTATCTGACTTATTACATATTTAGAACCTATTGTGTATTTTTAAACTCCTTAACCGCTTTTAATATTTATGAAATTTATTTATATAAGTCGCGATGTTGCGCACTTATTGTTTTGTACATATTGTGAATCGCGTCACATAAAACGATGCCGCGATCTACGGATGTTGATTTTAATTATTATTTGAAGTTAGGTTGAGTCACGTGAAACGCACACTCGAAATGAGATTTAAGTATCATAGCCATACCACGGAAACCATAGCCATGGTCACGATTATTTATTATTAATTGTGCCTAAACCAAATTACGATCTTCATGACTTATTATTTCTAAGTTTAAGATTATTACAAGGCATAATTCGTGAGGAAGAGGCCGACTTACTTGTTCTCAAGTGAACTTCGACAAATTAAATGAGAATACAGACAATACAATAAAGTCGTACACGGATATCATTATTCTTGAACTTGTCTCAATCACATCCAAGCAAAATTCATGTTAACTCATCAACAGTAGCTAATAGATCTCTTATTCTACTAATGAGCCAAATCCCAGTTTTATTTATATATCATAACAAATTGGTTTTCAAGACTAAAGTAGAACTGTATCGCACCATTACTTTAAAGAATCCAAAGTTCAATTCTAAAAGAATTTAATGCTCAATGTAGAAATCAACCAACCAATGAACTAAATAATCAAATTAAAATTGAGTTCATGTATCAGTTGCTTCAATGGTATAAGCACATACTTATTTTATCCAATGAAAATCTTGATATTCATGAATTGAACAGTAATGGGACAACAACAAAATCTCAGGCCTAACTATTATATACACGGAACTAATTAAAATGGGAGAGCCCTAACACACAGCTAATATCATTTAAGTTCAAACATTCACAAACAAGAGTGAGGAAAAGTTACAAAGAATAAAATTAATACCGAAAAAATAAGAAAGAACCAGACCTTTTGTAATCAATAAGAATATCCAAATCAAATCCTTAACAAAGCAGTTGTGAGAAGGAATGAAAATCAAGAAATTGAGTTGTGGGGGTTGGAGGTGAAGGAGTATATTTGAGTTTAGTTCTTCGCAAATTTTTCCATACCCAACTGCAAGCTATGAGCAGTCCCTTTCGGTACTTATGACAATCTTCTGTGACTGTGATTTTGCGCCCCAAAAGGAAAGAAAACTTTGATTTTCACCTTTTTGGTTGAAACAATCAGGCGTGGAGAAGGGGAGAGCAGCTGCTCCTTCTCTTGAGTGTGTGTTCGTAATATCGGTGTAGGTATTGTTGAGCTACAAGATTATCTAGCTTCAAAACCTAGATACATACATTGATTTTGTAGTGTATATTTATTGTATACTGTCTGTATATTGTGTATATCGTGTATGTTGGGCCAGAACATATCTGAGCCCATTTTTTCTTTTGTTTTATGTTTGGCCCGAGTTGGCCCAGTTCTGTTATATACACTCCTGACCCTTCTCTAAAGGGTCAGTCGGATATTTTGGTTATTGAATGATTTTCTTTCTAAGGCTCTCCAGAAGCTTCTCTCAAACCGACTCATCTTCTTCTTCAATCTTCATCTTGATTCTTCCATGTTTTCATCGTATCAGAGCGGGACGATGATCCGACGATTCTCTGCCATATCTTGTTATCCTAGTCGAAATCGCGTTGGAAAGTTTTCGGGTATGTGTGAGATATTTGGTCAGTGATGATTTCGATAAAGATCGAGGGTTAATCTGAGACCTCTATCACCATTAACTGGTTGCATCTTCACCGCTTGGACGTTTTGGGTTGGTTTTCCGACGTCCTCGACTCGATTCAGACGAGACTTCAGATTTTAGGGTTTCTGCTGCTCGGAACTGGGATTTTAGGGTTTCTGCTGCTCGGAACTGGCATTTTTCTGTTAATCGAAGGCCGATCTTCTCCGGTCGCGAAGAAGGAGGGTAAATCTGTTCCTGTTTTAGGTGCTACATGATTTGCATGAGGTTTTTTATACAACTTTAGTTTTTCAAACTGATTACAGAGACTATCTTTTGATTTTAAACTCATTGTTCTGTATGGCTGCTAACATGAGTGCTAATACAACTCCTGTTGACCCTACCAGTCCCCTTTTTGTTTACTCCTCTGATATTCCTGGTGTTTCTCTTGTGTCCACTCCCTTCTCGGGTAGTGGTTATGGGGGTTGGAGGAGGAAAATGATTGTAGCGTTGTCTGCTAAAAATAAAATTGGCTATGTTGATGGTACATGTCCCCAACCAAACACTAATGAGGCTGAAAAAAGTTATGGGACAGATGTAATTATGGTAATATCCTGGTTGACTGCTTCCTTATCCCCTTAAATAGCTGAGAGTGTGCAGTATTCTGATACTACACAGAGTATATGGGCACAGCTCGCAGCTAGATATGGTACTACTAACAGAACCAAAAATTTTGAACTAAAAAGAGAACTCTCTCATACTTCTCAAGGATCTCTAGATGTAGCCTCATATTTTAACAAACTTAAAGGACTGTGGGATGAATTAGGAACAATGTGTGCAAACCATGGGCAAAGATGCATTTGTCCTGCCAGAAATGGCATCATACAGGAAGATGATGAGAATAAGGTGTTCCAGTTCCTCATGGGCCTTAATGAAGCATACATGGGGGTAAGGAGTAACTTACTGATGATGCAGCCTACCCTTGACAGTGTCTACAATATGGTCCTCAATGATGAGAAATAGAGACAAGTCCATTCCTTTTTTCAGTTTAACCCAGACTCTATGTCTTTCAATGTCCACAGAAATAAACATTCAGTTGGATTCAATAAGGTCACAGTGCCTAATCCTTCTCCTTTCAGACAAAGAGTTAATTTTGACCAGGCTAGAGGCTCTTTATTCTATAGATACTGCAAAAAATCTGGGCACTTAATTGATAAGTGTTACAAGATTCATGGGTATCCACAAAGTACAACATTTAACAAGGGGAGGAGACCTGCTGCTGCTCATCTAACTGCTGGTGTGGATTTCCCTTCTTCTGAAGGAAATATGTATGTTCCTCATGGAAATCCTCCTGAAAGCCATCACCCTGTTCCAAACATGGATGGCCAGAGTTCTGTGATTCCTGGGTTGAGCAGACAACAATATGACCAATTGATGACCTTGCTACAACAAACTCAGTTAGGGGACTCCACTGCCCAGACTCCTCCTCCCATGTATGCTGCCAATTTTGCTGGTACTATGCTAACTGAGAGCCCTGTTTCTGGTCCAAATTTTTCATGCTTACTCACATTAATTCTGCCACCTGGATAATAGACTCAGGGACATCTAACCATATGACCTTTAATAAAGATTTGCTCTTCAATCTCACACCCTTAACTGTACCCTATCTTGTAACTCTTCCTAATGGATATAAAGTGAAAGTGACATGTACAGGATCTTTTGCATTAAATCCATTCATCATTCTTCATGATGTCTTACTTGTTCTTCTTTCAAACACAACTTGATTTCTGTCCACAAACTAGTAAAACAGTTGCATTGCATAGTCTTGTTCACTGCAACTTCCTGTTTCCTCCACATGTTACAGGCCCCTTCTCTGAAGATACCTCT
Organism: Nicotiana benthamiana; assembly: GCA_034376525.1. Classification (NCBI taxonomy): domain Eukaryota; kingdom Viridiplantae; phylum Streptophyta; class Magnoliopsida; order Solanales; family Solanaceae; genus Nicotiana; species Nicotiana benthamiana. The sequence continues at coordinate 18,727,810 of CM067341.1, forward strand.
GGATCTTGGTAAAGAGGAGGCTGGTCTGTAAAAGTTTGCTTGGGTGCCAACTTTCTCTTCTTTTAATTGTTGTTCTTCTGCTTCTGTATATTCTTCTTCTTCTAATTCTTGTAAACCTGACTGTTCTAGTCATAAAAGTTGTTGCTTTACCTTCAACTGTAAATAGTTCCATCTGTAATAATGTTGTTGCCACTGACATGAATTTCATTTGGCATTTGAGATTGGCTCATATTTCATTTGCAAACATGAAACACATTTCTGCCTTGTCTTTTCCATTTGCTTCTAAACAGCCTTTCCATTGTTCTATTTGTCCTATGGCTAGGAAAACTAGACTTCCCTTTCCTGAAAGCACAACAAGTACATCTAGAACTTTCCAATTGATTTATGTAGATATTTGGGGCCCTTATCACACTCCCACCTCTTCTGGCTCTAGATATTTTCTAACAATAGTTGATGACTTTTCTAGAGCAACCTGGACACATTTATTGGGGTCTAAAAACAATGCTTTTTGCATGCTTAACTCTTTTCTCTGTATGGTTAAAACCCAGTTTAATGCTGTTGTTCAAACAATTAGGGGTGACAATGCTTTGGAATTGGGGTCTAGTATTGCGCATCCTTTTTTAGTCAACAAGGCATTATTCATCAAACAACTTGTCCACATACTCCTCAACAGAATGGTGTTGTTGAAAGGAAACATATGACTCTTCTTGAAACTTGTAGAGCTTTACTCTTCCAATCTGGTTTACCCATCTCTTTCTGGGGAGATTGCCTATTGACTGCTACATACCTTATTAATAGAATACCCTCCAGGCTCCTTCAAGGCAAATCCCCTTATGAAATTTTGCATGGAAAGGCACCTACTTATTCCCATTTAAGGGCATTTGGCTGCCTTGCCTATGCTGCTGTCCCAATTCCTCAAAGGGACAAGTTGAAACCTAGGGACATTTCATGTGTCTTCCTGGGGTATCCTTTTGCTAAAAAAATGTTATAGACTGTATGATCTCAGTTCCAAAAGGTGCTTTGTGTCCAGGGATGTTATCTTTCATGAAACTTCTTTTCCTTTTAAATCTGTTTCTTCTGTTAACTCTACTCCTTCTGTTTCTCCCTCTTCTTTTCCTTTTGTTCCTCCTCTTGAGCATTTCCTTTCTGAGACAGACTTCTCTGTTCCCATCCGTTCCTCTCCACCTTCTCCTTCTGCCTCAATTTCTCCTTCTTCCAATCCAGTTTCCAGTCCTCCTTTCAACCCTGATATTTCTCCTCCTGCTTTGCCTTCTTCCACATCACCTAATGTTCCCAGAAAATCTAGAAGACAGCATAATCCTCCTTCTTATCTTAAGGATTATGTCTGTCATCTTCCTGCTTTCTCTGGATCTTCTTCTTCTCCTCTGGTGTCTGAACCTCTTTATTATTCTCAAGCTGCATCAGTTCCAGTATGGCAGGATGCCATGAGAAAGGAGTTTGATGCTTTGGATGCCAACTATACCTGGGATGTTGTTCCCCTTCCTCCTGGTAAGAAACCCATAGGCTGCAAATGGGTTTATAAGATCAAATATAAGGCTGATAGTAGTGTTGAAAGATACAAAGCTAGACTTGTTATTAGAGGGGATACTCAAATTGAAGGAGTTGATTTCACTGACACCTTTTCTCCTGTGGTTAAAATGTCCACTGTGAAGTGTCGTATTGCAGTGGCTGTTAAGAACCATTGGAATCTTTTTCAACTTGATGTAAACAATGCGTTCTTGCATGCTGATTTGGATGAGGAGGTCTATATGAAGCTCCTTCCAGGTTTAACAGTTTATGTCTCTTCTACTGATTCTGTTTCCCCTGCATCTCCTCCTCTTGTCTGTAAGTTGAAAAAAACTCTCTATGAGTTGAGACAGGCATCCAGACAATGGTATGCTAAACTATCTTCTACTCTCTACTCCAGAGGATATACTCATTCTTTGAATGACTATTCTCTGTTTATCAAAGGCCAACCTGGTTGTCTGGTTGTTGTGGCAGTCTATGTGGATGACATAATTATTACCGAGGATGACAATGATGAGCTTTCTGCCCTGAAGCTGTTTCTGGATGATCAGTTCAGGATTAAAGACCTGGGGTCTTTGCATTATTTTTTGGGCATAGAGATGTCTGTTGTTCCTGGTGGGATGCTCCTTAATCAGCATAAATATGTTTCTGACCTACTGCATCAGTTTGACTGTATGAATGTTTCTCCTGTTGTTTTTCCTTTGGATCTTAATGTAAAACTCCATGCTGATTCTGGAGATATCTTCTCCTCCCCTGATCAATATAGGAGCATTATTGGTAGGCTCTTATTTTTGACTCACACCAAGCCTGACATCTGCTTTGCTGTTCAGCATCTGAGTCAATATTTGAAGTGTCCCAGAGCCCCTCATATGACTGCTGCACTACATGTCCTCAAATATCTTAAGGGAATTATGAATTTGGGTCTCCTCTATTCTGACAGTTCTGATTTCTCTATACATGCTTATTCTGACAGTGATTGGGATGCCTGTCCAGATACTCGCAGGTCTGTTACTGGTTTTTGTGTTCTTTAGGGAGGCCGCTTGATTAGTTGGAAGTCCAAGAAATAACCTGTAGTTTCTTTATCCTCTGCTGAAGCTGAGTATAGGGCTCTCAGTAAGATAGTAGCTGAATTGTCTTGGCTTTCTCGTTTGCTCACTGACATTGGTGTTTCTGTTTCTCTTCCCTTTTCTATTTTTTGTGACAACCAGGCTGCTATACATATTGCCAAAAATCCTATTTTTCATGAGCAGACCAAGCATATCGAGGTAGATTATCAATTTGTGAGAGATCTGTTAGCTGGTGGGCTCATTACTCTCTCCCATGTCCCTACGTCTCGTCAGCTGGCTGACCTTCTCACCAAGCCTCTGCATGGCACTATCCTACATCCTTTGCTGGTCAAGTTGAAGGTGGTCTCCTCCTCCAACTTGGGGGGGTGTTGAGCTACAAGATTATCTAGCTTCAGAACCTAGACACATACATTGATTTTGTAGTGTATATTTATTGTATACTGTCTGTATATTGTGTATATCGTGTATGTTGGGCCAGAACATATCTGAGCCTATTTTTTCTTTTGTTTTATGTTTGGCCCGAGTTGGTCCAGTTCTGTTATATAAACTCCTAACCCTTCTCTAAAGGGTCAGTCAGATATTTTGGTTATTGAATGCTTTTCTTTCTGAGGCTCTCCAGAAGCTTCTCTCAAACCGACTCATCTTCTTCTTCAATCTTCATCTTGATTCTTCCATGTTTTCAGGTATAAAGATTAATTAGTAGCCAAGAAAAAAAGTGTGTACGTACATGCGAGCTTTTAGGGAGAGCATAGAATCTTTCCACATAATAATAACTCATTGGCTCTTATTTTAATTGATATTATTTTTATCTTTTAAGAGTGTAAAATTAAAATACTAGCTAAATATTTTAAACTCAAGAACATATAATTTTTTGTGATTTTTAATCTCCTTAAATAAAACCTACTAAAAATGAAATAAAGGTTCAAATATATAAATTAAACTTAAAATTATTTACATGCTAAAATGTGTTGAAAAATCTCAAGTATGGTCATAATTAGGTGGTCACAATAGTCTACATACAACTCGAGTCCCCACTACTCCACGCCCCCATAGCCAGTAACTTCTTCCCCAACACCTGAGGTTTGTCCTTAGTGAAGGCACTCCACCTGATCCTAGGAAGACCCGGCACAACCCTCTTTACCTTACAATCCGTGCATAAACCTCTATCTCACCTCCTGAGAAGTAGATAATCAATTTAGGTCTTGACCATCGAACTCTGAAAGGTGACCAAGTGCTCCTCATTCGAGAAACACGAATTAACGACCACCAAATCAAAGGCTTTAGCACAATCGAGGAGCGATTCCTCCTCCATTCCTGTCTCCAAAATTGAAGCTTCCATGTAAACCGTTATACCCCCAGACGACGCCCCAATGCGACCATTAAAATCTCCTCCTATAATAAGCTTTTCGGTGCGTGGAATCCCCCCCCCCCCAACCAACCCATCTAAGTCGACCCAACAGCGCCTTTTGACCTCCTCGTCCAAATCCAAGTGAGGTGCGTTGGCAATAATTACATTCAAAGAATGTCACAACTATCTTAATAGTCATCAGCTTGTCATTCATCCTCCTAGCCTTTACCACTAGCTCTCTAAGATCTTTATCAACTAAGAGATCTTTATCATTATTTATAGTGTCAAAATACTGTCCCAACAACTTGAGAGCCAAACTTTCTTGCTAAATCACCGTAAAGTTGATTAGCTCAACCAAGACAAGTAAGGCTTGTTCAGTTGCTAAAATACATTCACTCACGATCGTTAGATCATGGGTTTGGCTGAAACAATTTTTCCTTAATTAAAGAAAAAAATCTTTAATTAGGATTTTCCAAATATTTTAATAATATGCGAAATGTAGTACAGCTTATGTAGTTCGCGAATATGTAATCTTTTATTAGAAAAACTAAAAAAATTCTTCATTCTTTTGGGGGTGAGGGAGTAGTTTTTCTTTGGTTATGCTTTCTCAATTTTTTTTTACCTACAAAATTACCGACTTATATAATTTTTCTTATGCTAGACAATACGCTCCAAATGAATGAATAGCGAGTTTCAGCCCCTGAAATTAACGAATAGCCATTGTCATGGAGATGCAAATTTCTACACGTGAAACTCCAGAATAGTATTCATGGAATTTCACTGGTAAAAATCAGAACTTTCCCCCATAACAGTGACTATTTTTCAATTACATAACCGAAAAATGACTAGTCTGCGCTATTAATATGTTACTTCAAAACTTAAATTAATACTTGTGTTCTCACTTGCATCCTATGAGAATTTCAATTATCAAAATAAAAAAACAAACAGAGACTTGAAAAAGTAAATGCTGTGCAGAGATTTGTGGAACTTTATAAAAATTAATTCCACCGAGAAAGCTACAACATGTCATATCATCCTCCTCAAAGGAGGATTATATATTACAAAGACTTGCCATGAGATGCAGCCTCATTAGCCTGCAGTCTTAACCCACAACCTCCTCCGGACTTCATCATCTCTTTCCTATATCTCTAGAATTCCAGAACTCTTCCTAATAACAACAGCACTTCCTCGTCTCCACCTTCCAATTTCTTTTGGCCTTTTCACTTCTCTTCAGTATATGTGTCTTTCTCTGTCCGTCCAGAACACAGCTAATGCCTATGTAATACAAGCTCAACTAATTTCTCAGCGAAAGACAGATGATGTTCTAAGACGTATAAAATGAACTGGGACCAGCAGAACCCAATAATTGTGGTACTGAAGCCATTACGCTTAGGCTCAGGAATATCCGTTCATAGTTTTCTGCACTTTCTTCTTAAAATTTGTAACGCTGCATTGTGGACATATGTATTCCAGTCCGTCTGTCTTTGCGTAGTCCTGCAAAAGAAACCAACAAGAAAGACCATACTTAACATCAGAAATCCTCTTACAATGTTTAGATGAAAGAGATAACGGAGATCAACACGGTACCTTGAAGGCACCAAGACCCGGTCTTCTGTCACAGCCAAAATGTGCCCACTCACCACAAATCCCGCAGTTAACCCAATCTCCAGCAGCACTACTGGAGGAACACAAGAAACATCATGTTAGATGACCATTATTACAACCAGCAACACACATTTTACAACTTACACCACTGAAAACAAAACAAAAGGGAATGACCTGTGACATAACAAGCAGCACTCTCCATCCACATCATCATGGGCCAGTTCGTACTCCAAAAGATACGTCTCATAATGCCTTTTAAGTGTATTCCCAACACCCTGGGGTTCAAGAAATTATTGTGTTAAAGGAGCTATTCAAGTTTCTACAGGTATGTAAAATACTAAGGGGATTGAAAATGAGAAGGTAAAAATCCTCTAGCAACATAGTTCATATGTGAAAGTACAAGGCATCTGCAATGACCATAAACAAACATGCATTTCTTTCAACCAGGTCCAAGTATACGAAAGAAGTAGGGTGACATCCCAGGCAATTTTTTAAGGTTTACAAGTAGTTGCCACTAATCCACCCTTTGGTTCAGAGAGAGTAACATGCTTAGTCAAGAAGTTGTTCTTGGAATAGAACAGGCTACGATATGTCATATTGATTAAGAGGGCTTACCGTCATCCTATTGGTTACTGTGTGATTTCGCATCTTTGAGAAAACTTGTCCTTTCCAATTGATGCCATTGCCAACATGAAAACCACCCCTTGAAACCACCTGAAGAACATGTAATTTACAAATTACAACGATGATGTTTGATACTCTTGTCATTTTCTCTGCAAGGCAATACTAAATATATTGCTATGCATCTTACAGATTTCTGACAGTTCCTCTTAATAAGCAAAAAAGACAAGACAAGAAAGCTTACCTCCCTATACAAGTTAAAGAGGTCAAGGCGTTTGGCATTGAGAATCGCGTCTGGAAACTCAGCAAGGCCACCTTGAGGAATGAGACGAGTGTGTCCACGAAGAATTAAAAACTGCATTACATCTTTCAGAAATTCCTCCTGTAAATAGGCCAGGAAGAGAAAGAGAGAACATGAAAAAATGATATACAATTATCCATACTGTTATAATACAATCAGTAGAGTGAAGTGAAAAAGAGGCATTCGGGGTGTAGTATATATTTTAAAGCACTTGGTGTTAAAGGAAAACCTCTATCAGGTAATGCAAACAAAATAACTTGATTGCATAAGCTTGTGCCAATGGATTCTCATCTTTAAAAAAAAAATTGAAAAGTTCCCAAAAAGCAGTACTTCTGACAGATTGAAAAAAATTCCTGTAAGGCCCCTAATACATCACATGTTCTAAAATGGATGTAGCAAATTATTATCGAAAAAAAACAAGCTTTCGCAAATCTAATATTTGAAATCCACAACTTATTTTCATTGAAGCTGTAAAAACAGCTAAAAAGTTCTGAAATCAATTATTTACACGGCTCTGACTATCTTCGAGAATTCAGGTTAATAGGTAAGATCAGATAAATGACATCATCCAACAAAGGAATCAGATTCCTTAAGCAAAGTTATGCATGAAAATATATGTGAATGGAAAACCTTATCTTACCTCAGAACACACATGTATTGGACTCCGCTCACAACCATGTTTCTTCAGTGGAAGAGGATTCAAAGATATAATTTGCTTAGCCTGATGTGAGCTTGATGCTGACTTCCGATGGGTAACAGGAGTTACTCCAACACTGCTGCCCTTAGCTGAGGAAGGAATGATGGGCAGATTAGTTTTCACCTGGTTCCCGTCAAGACTCTCCACCGGTGAAATCCCTGAAAAGGGTAGCATTTTTTGATGACGAACATGAGGAATGGGCCTCATAGCAGCAACTTTGAGTTTTTGTCTAGCAGTCACCAGAGGGGTTACAACACCATTCCCTAATCGACTTTCATTCTCTTCTTTCATAGCCACATGATTTCCAGATGCTAACCCATTTTGGCAAATAGCACTTGTTTCTTGATATAAATTAGGCCTTTTTCTGCTAGGAGCAGGCGGTATTAACCATGATGGAGGATTGCCAATCTTAAAGTTGTAGGAAAACCCATCCTGCTTCCCTTGCTTTGTGCAGAAGAAAAGAAGCCGTTCAGCATCATCTTTCTCAAATGAAGCAACAGCTAATCCCTGAATGCTAGCAATGCCAAGTGCAACTAAACTACGATAAGAAACATCAGGAGCCAATTGTCTTAAGACCTGAAAATAACAGAGCACGAAGAAGCAAGTTATAAAGGATAACTAAAACCTTAAGCAGGTAGTAAACACAACCAATAATGAAAATATGAGAACTAATAATGATCCTTGATTAAAATAACGAGAGCAGCTTTTCCAATAGTGCAACAAATCACATACAACAGTCAGAAATCAAAGAAATGACAGCGCCTCTAATCCAGTATTCAAGCATACACCAATCTCATACGTTATTATTTTCAGCACACAATCCTTTGCTGGTAAACTACGAAGAGCTGAGTAAGGGAACTTAGAAGAAGAAGAAGAACAATGACTAGATAAGCCAATACAATAAAATGTGGTGTGGAGCCAAGTATTTGGACTGTCCACTATCAAATGTATAGACTTATTCTCTAACATACTAAGCAGAGGGAAAATTTATACGAACAAATATGAAGAGTGATAGGGAACTTAGTAAAATCATGTATACTGATTAAATGAACCATTATGTTCAAGGAAAACCTGGATCCAAATTGATTGGATTCCTCCATCTTCTCACGGGAGTATCTCTCAAGAAAATTTAGCAAGGGACAAAGAAAGAGAAACAACAAAGCAGTGCAAATTAAGAACCTGTGAAGCCCATGTAGGAACCTTCATGCAAACTTCAAATACTTCTGACCCACAAGCTACTGACATTGATCTCCGAGGCTCAGATGTAGGCGGTCTGTTTTCCTCATCACTTGATAGTGCATGAACCAGTTCAGTGTTTTCAATGATTTCACTTTTGATGTGATTCTGTAATAGCTGAGAATTAACAAGGAAATATACATCATCCAATCAGTCATCAGTGGGCTATTAAAGATCATTAACCTGTACACAGAACATACTGCTAAATTTACCAGATCATCAAAACATGTTTGAGCACTGCCAGAAACTAGAAGTGAGATATGAGCCGAACTACTGGTCGACAGATCACATCGCATGGTCACGACACCACGGGAAAATGCACCAGCCTGAAGAGGTGGTGGAAGGGCACTGTATCACAGAGCAGCAATATTAGGGCTCAAAAGTTTGATAGAGAGTACACATGAACTGAGGGAATTTAATCAGGGTTATTGTTGCTGTCTTGGCGACTTAACAACCACAAGAAAAATAAACAAACCAAGCTGAGATTCCTCACAAGAAATAAAGTAATCAGCTATGAGACATGTAATTTTCCTTGTCTTAAAGAAGCAACCAACAGGTGGATTGATTTCTCAGATGCCATTCAACAACATCAAACTTCAGAAAAGGAAAACAACCACCCCATGAAGCAGGTCTGTAAAATAAAATGTTACAACGCCACAAGACCCATTCTGAGAAATACCTGACCCGGTTATGCAGCTTACTCCCTCGCATCTGGAAGAAAAAAAAAAGAGAGAAGTTTTTTCAGTACTCAATCACATTTTACCTAGAAATACTTTAGTGATTTCAAGAACATCCAACTCTCTCATTATTCAATAGACAAGCAGAAGTTATAAATTTATTGTTCTTTCTGTCCATCCGCACACCACATCAAAGAGATCTATCATTTCAAGTGAAGAAATCTTCTTCTGCTCTTCAACATCTCTTTTAAGTTTTAGATCTATCAACATTTCCTTTTTATTTCCTTTTTTCTATTTTATCTTTTGATAAATGGTGGTGTGGAAGCTAGCGTGCATCTTAACTGTTACAACGAATTCCTGCTACCTCCCACTAAAACAAATAGCAGGTGACTCTGTCCACCGAGGCTTAGGCAGATAGGAAAAAACCACCTAGCGCTTTTGTCTCTACTAGGATTTAAACCCTGGTCTCTCATGGTTCACTCACTTCATTGACACAAAACCACACCCTTGGGTGCATCCATTAACATTTCTTAAGCTCAAGAAAAGAGAATATCAGCAGCCTGCCTGCCTCAGAAAGTGGAAGTGTGCCATTGCTCAAGTTACACAAAATTCAGTTTCTATGAGAAAGGTGATCAGACACACTTATCCAGATGGCAGGAAGTTAAAAAGAGGACAAGTATGAGCAGCTCAAACAAAGAAACTGGTGTCAAATGACCATCATCTGAAGTAGTTATAAAATCACACGGAAGCACTGCTGCTGTTTCTTCGAGAAAAGAAAAATATGTTGCACAAGGAAATAAAAAGGGGCAATGTAGGTGTAACTTACTTCAATATTTAAGAGGGCATTCAGACCATCTGCTATAGATCCCAACAAGAATTCATCCTGAGCACAAGAAGCCATTCATAACATAAGCAATGTGCGGAATTAGTTCCAAATGTAACATGATACAACTTAGAAGAAAAGCTATGAAGAATATATTATAAGTGTGCTCACTCTCGCGTAAGCTGCATATCTTCAGCAATACATAAAGCACATAAGGAAAAAGGAGTAAGTTCGACAAACATATTGCATTCATAGCAATGGTTAATTAATCTCAGTTCTTTGAGTTGTCCGGAGAGTTAATTTGATGGTTTAGATCAAGTTCAGAGAGTTTGATTCATGAAGAGTTATCAAATTGTTGTTAACTTGCAGTTGTAATAGACTATCCAACTGCAAGTTGTTTCAACTTGAATTAATTAATGAATTTAAATTCTTGGAATTTGTTCACATAATGATTAGAACATTATCACTCAAAGAAGTGATAGGAAGAGTACATGAAATCAATCCGTACCAGTGAGCATGGCGTTCCACAGATGAGAAACCTCATGTTCACATCATCATCATAAATCTTTATGGCAGGAAGAGTATCGGCGTTGATTTCTTCATCATCATCAGGACCTGCCTCGGGCGGAGAGACATTGATTCTGGGAGGATCACCAAGCAGGTGAGGACCCATCTTACCACTGGCCATCTGGCTAATCTCAGGGACAACGAGGTTGTTTCGGACACAGTAAATCCTGAAGGATGCATGTGCAAGTTGGAAAGCATCCCAAACATGACAAGTTGAACTGCAGGACACAACAAGAAGACCACTTGAATCAATTCCTTAATCGTCAAGCCATACAGATATAAAATTAAACCATGAATAAATTTCATCACAGTTCGCTCTCTGAGCAATGCAATGTGGAAAAGAATTTAATTGCACGGTCAGCTGACTCAAAAGTAGCTATTGCCTTCGTCCGATTTTATGTGACGGTGTTAGACGGGCCACGGAGTCTAAGAAAGAAGGAAAGTCTTTTGAAACTTAAGGTATTTCCTTTTCAAAAACAAGTCATAAACATGTGTGACTATAAATCATCTTATTAAGGATAAAACTGAAAATTAAAGTTAAAATATTTCTAAAAAAGGGAAGTGTGCCACATAAAATGGGGCAGATAAAAATAAACATGGGGTGCAGCGGTTGAAGCGTGCCAAAGAAAGTCTTTTTACTTAATAAAAAACATAAAATAGGACAAACAGAGTAGTATTTACTTGAATGATTAAGACTCTAAAGAAGGCAAAAGAGACCTTGCAACATTCAAGTAAAATAGAAGGTCAAGAATGTCAAGAATCAATATGAAAAGCTACACTGAGCCACCATCATAGACAAGAGGCAGATCTAGGATTTCTTGAATACGGCACACCACTAAAAAAGTTTTAAGATATATATATATATATAAGTGGGAATGTTCAACCAAGTGCACCACTCAATACTTTTGGAGCATGGGACCAATTCTAAAAAAACGTATATAAAATACCTAGTTCTAGCACAGAGAGCTAGGCACCAAGAGCAATGAATACATGGGCAATCCAGAATAATGCATCAAATAACTGTATAGCTTGAATCAACGGAGAATACCTCTGTGCCACACATAAGAATGCCTGCCGAAAATGGGATGCTGCATAGCAGGAAAATGCGCTCTTCCAGTACATCACATACAGAACACCCTACAAATATGAACATAACGGTGGAACCAAAAGAACGATCCATAAAGTATAAATCACCAGATCATCAGCTGATTGATGAATCAAGGTAATGTCTCACCTTAGCATGAAGAGCTTCAGCCAATTTTTCTCCATTTGGGAGCTCCAAGTAGACCTGCAATTGGATCATCAAGTAAACAACAGAAGAACTCATCCTAACACAGTTTCCTGTCCAAATACTACAGGTGTAACTCAACCATTGGAACATTTCAAAATAATTGAATCTTCAGCAGAAAACATCTTAACTTAACCACTAAAAGGTGGCTTGGCTTTTATTTCTAAGCATTTTTTAATTAAGTGCACTACTGATTATTAGATATTTCAATAAGCCATATTCTCCTTGAATTCTTTTTCTTTTTTGTTGTTGGACAATTAGTCAATTACCTTGAATTCTATCTTGCTACGACGATAGTAGCTGTATCATTTACATCACCGGTTAGAGGAACAAACACCAATGTGTATACAAGACACAAACCAACATATTAATGCACAAACAACCATATCTCATGATCTCAACTGCTAGACTGAAAACATCACCGCAAAAACAACGTTCATTGAAGTAATGCTAAATTATCATTATCAAACCTTCATTGGCTATCGATGTGTTATCTACATCAGCGTAATAGAGGAAACGCGGGTCAGCAGTGTTTAATACATGTGTTCTGGTCAACTTAAGGTGTTTAGCAGGGAAATCGTGAAGTCAGGGGACCGGCCTTACAAAACCATGCATGTGGAATTGTCCATTTGTGTATTATTTTCTTGACAAAATTATCCAAGACGCATTAAAATCCAATAACTTGGTAATGGCTGACAAAATAACATGAAATACCAAAGCAGAAGTACATGAACTGTTCAATGCAATTAATAGAATTTCAGAGAACAACAGACCAAGGGAGAAACAAGAATACACTAATAGCACGAATTCTCCTGAACAGAACTAAGGAAGGAAAGTCACATACAGCGGTTGGCAGCGTCGCACTAAAAAGTCCACAAATGGCTTCCACAGAAGACAAATCAACACCTCCCCAAACAAGCGAACCAACTTCATCATCCGAAAGACGTTCTCCTTGCAAATACACAATATTTGGCTGCCACGAATCTAAAACTTTACGAAATTCATCCGTACTGGGGTTTTCCAAAAGTTGCACCTACATTTAGCAAATTATAAGTGATGTAAGAAACCAGCTCACTAGCAAGGCCGATCATGGACCTCCTAATGAAAGGTATCAACCAAAAACATGTTAAATAAGATACAAAACAATTTAAGAAGGATACCTACCTCCAAACGCCCTGATGATACAATCTCCGGGAAGAAATATCTCGGCTTACCATCTTTTACATCTGGCTTCTGATCATATTCAGCAGTTTTCCCACATATTACTGCAAGAAGACTGCAACTTTGTCTAGAAGCTCCTTGATTATGAAACATCACTTTTAACCTGGCTCTCCTTTTCTAAAACTATAGGTTCACACCTTCAAAGAGTGTCTCACTACAGCAGCCAAAACCCACTCCACCATAATCTTTACCCTCAATCTAAACCCTTCAGCAAACCCTGCCCAAAAACCAAAAAACTAAAGCCTTATTATACATGTAGAAAACAATTTTAAAAAGGCATAGAAGAGCAAAAGCACCAAACTTGTAATACATGCATAGATCAAAACAAGCTAACAAGAAACTGCAACATTCTAATCTCAAAATAACCATAACCCACTTGAAAGTTTCAAGCTTTTGATCTGAATACCAACCTAATTCACAAAAATTACCCATACTCCACTTGAAAAAAATCAATATTTTGATCTAAAAAATAGATTTAATCCAGAAAATTACACACACCCAGTTCAAAAAAATCAAGATTTTGATGTCAAAGATAACCCTAATCCCCAAAATCAACGAATAATCAAACGAGCAGGCCGAAAAAAAAAACAAAAAGAAAGGGAAAAGTCGAACTGGGTATAAGCAAAAAGGCACTCACCCGATAGAGAAATTAGAAAACTATCGAGGACTTCCGTACATTAGCTCCAAAATCCACCCCATGAATAGAATAAAGAATGAAACCCTAACGACCCTTTTAAATAAAATTTACCAACAACTAATCAATGTGGAGGAAAAAATAAATAGAATAGAATAGGGAAAGTAAAAAAGTTCCTATGATTTAAGAATCTTTTTTCTCATCTCTTCGTTGCCGTTTAATTAGGAGGAGTATTATCTATTCTCCGGGGGATTGGTATCAATTGCTAAATCAACAGTCAAGAAGAAAAAAAAAGAAAAGTGAATAAATAGTTTGTTCTTAATTTTAATCTTACGCTTTCTAAAAAAATTAACTTGGTTTTGTCTTAGGTTTTGGGTAACAACATTACTCAAGTCAATGAAATAAAAAAGGGTAAACGGTCACCTTAATTAAAACAAAGATAACAGTTTCTGAAAAAATACCACAAAAGCTAAGAACAAAATTAGAATAAGAAACCCAGAAACAGAAATGTTCTTAGGAACTCAAAAATAGCATAAAAGACTGAGCTAACTCAATTAAGCCCAGGAATTATTTTAGTTCAACTAGGGATTGTAAATAATTCGACCAATTTTTTAATTTGTTATGCTGCTGATTATTTCTCTTTTAGTTTTAACATAAAAGGAAATGAGATGGATAACTCATATTGTCTTAAGCTTACTCCACTTATTTGATCATCCAGACAAATAAGATGAAAAGAAAGAAAATTCTTTCAAAAATTTTAAAAAAAATATTTAATGGATCAGGAATCTAAATTAATCGGATTAATGAATTTCTAATGTCAGATGATTAAATGAAAGATTAAAATATAAATTTGGATGGTTGTTACGTATTGGTAGGGTGTTTATGGTTCGATTTGAATCGATTTTTTCGTAAAAAGAAATCAAATCAAGTAAGTTGTTTTTTCAAATATTAGAATCAAACCAAGCCAATTAAGTTAGTTTTTTCTCGATTCGATTTATGTCGGATTTTGTCGGTTTTTCGATTTTTTTGGTTATTTGTGGGTTTTTAAATATAAGACATATACTACCAAACCCATATTCCGGCGACCACATTTTTAACGTAACACTATGAAATCAATTGCCTTTTGAGAAATCTATTATTTACTAAAATATATTGATGAATCAAATAGTGATTGAATAATTTAAGGACCTAATTAAAAATATTTTTTTTAAATATGAAATAGATTCTTACACTAAGCAAAAGAAAATTACCAATCAAACTAGAATATAAAGGTAAAAACTGTAATAAAAGTGCAAATAATTAACAGTCACCATTTTTTGAAACTTTGTATAAAAATATACGTATACATATATATATATATATATATATATATATATATATATATATATATATATGTGTGTGTGTGTGTGTGTGTGTGTGTGTGTGTATAATAATAAATTTAAAATAGTTATTCCTATAGTTGGCTTGGTTCGGGTTTTTTCAATTTTTTCCTATTAAAATCAAAATCAAACCAAATTTGATTGGTTTTTAAAATTCAAAATAAAAACCAGGCCAAACCAAAAAGTGTTGATTTTTTTGGTCAGTTTATTTTGGTTTCCGGTTTGGTTCGGTTTTACGATTATGAAAACCCCTACATATTGTATTGTGTCGTTACTGTAAATACAATATTTATTTTATCTGTTACTTTAAATATAATATATACTACATCGTTAATTTATTATATGAGACAACGAAAAGTCACTTTATGTAACGACTAATTTGGTGTGGTTACATCATACTTATTTTTTCCTTTCATTTTGCCCTTATCTATTAGTATTAAATCATTCTAACTTATTATTTACACTACTTTTTTTATAATAATTCGACCTCTTACGTACTTTTTTTTATAATATTGTAAGTTTATTCTTCATATTGTTGGTGCTTAATATCATAAAATGACGACAAACAATTCAATTTATTCAAATATTATATTTATTAAAATAATAAAAGAACTATATTAAATATAACAATCGTCCAAATAATATGTTCTAGCTGCCTGTATAGAGATAAAGAGGCAAAAGATAATAAACAAAAAGTCGATTCAAGAATGATATAGGTGAGGAAGTTTGGTTGGACTATGGATGCAATTTGTAGATTTTATTCTAAGGTTAACATTATTCATAAAGTAAATGATGGTGGTGTCATTGAAATATGACTTAATTGCAAATTCGCCATTTATATTTTAAGATCAAACACTTAATAGTAAAATGTTATACAATTGGTAATTAGTTATGTAATATTTTGATTATATAGGTTGTGTTGTGTTTAATTTTCAAAAAACAAAAGGTGCGTCTATAACTAAATAAATTGACATAAATTGAACTAGAGTAATCTAAAGATAAACTGAAATAGAAAATAAAAATATTCCAATATACTTTAGTTTATGAAAGTTAAAATGAAAGGGCAATAAACTTTTCTTCTTCTTGAAACATGCATTTTTTTCAAAAATCTTAAAAAAGAAAAGTGGGTAAACTAGTTTAATACTGTTATGAAATAATATAAAAACAAGAACAATAACTCAAGAACAAGAGCAAATAGAGAGAGAATAGGGAGAGAGAGAAGTATTCTTATTAATACTTGGGGTGATTTACAATGGGGTAAGACCCCTCTATTTATAGGAAGAGGAATGACTTAGCTTCAAGTTAAAACTCTTAGACATTCACTCTAAATAGACTTCTATTTTATAACACTCCCCCTTGAATGTCTATTCAATAATGTGCCTCATAAAACCTTAAAACCAAAACCCAATGGGAAAAATTAAAGTAAAGGAAAAAGAGTACACATGTTTGAATATGCGCCTATTGGTTGCCTCGTTAAAAACCTCGCAAGGAAAACCCAGTGGGAAAAAACCTTGTAAGGGAAAAAGAGTGCAACGCGCATTAACTCCCCCTAATGAGTACATCAATTTATATCCTTGAGCATTTGCATTCCAATCTTGTGCATCATCTTCAAAACGATCTTTGGTAGATGTTTGATAAATAAATCATATTGACTTGAATAAATATTCCGCACCTTGAAATCATCATTCTTGATAGATATGAACATCTTCATATAATGTCGTGGAATAACTCTTCAATATCTCCATTGATGCATTCTCAATGCCATCATGCTTATAGTTATAGCAAGATTCATATGTACACAAATTGTACTTGGGATGTGGTACTTCAAGACCAAGAATTGCATATGCTTCAAGCAACTTAAATCTTTCAAGTTAAGTCATATAAGCCATATAATAGACTTTAGATGCATATCAAGTTTTCCATGTCATGCTAGATAAATAAGATATTGAAAACTGATTATACATACCTTTGACTTTATACTTTCAAGCATTTGAACTATAGGTTCAAAACTACATGTCTTTCATATGGAATCAATTCTTCTTGAATTGAATCTCTTCCATTTAGTTACTTTCTTTGGGGCAGCAAATGCGTATAGCATGCTTTGCAATATGTTGCAATTGAATTATCCCTTTTATGAACTTCAGGTTCATATCATGATATTCGGGGATATACATATACAAATGATAATTCATCCCATGTAACCTTTTCTCAAGTGTTTATCATGTCTCCCCCTCATGTTAGTAAAGCTAACTTGTTTCCTCAACTTTGGGAAATCATCTTTGTGCATTATCATGTCAATATACACAGCACATTAATAATAAGATGAAATTATTTGGTTCCTGACCTTGAACCACTTGTGAGGGGAGAATATATTCTCGTATACAACTTATATCAAACTGATATATATATAACTTTGTTCTCATAAGAAATAATTTAGCTATTAAGTGGAAGCACTCAATAATTATCTTGCTAAACCAACTTTGATATAAACCAACTTATCAAGATGAACTATCTTGAGTAGGAAATCTGGAAATTATGCTCGAAGTTAGATTACTGAGCAATTTACCTCGCAAGCACCGGCCAGGCTGCGGGTTAATAACAATGCGCATGTAACCATATCATAGATGCATCATATGTGGTATACATGGCAGGTGAATGGGCCCATATTCACCTTTGATATTTCCAGAATTTATGGGCTTCAACCCGAACTCTTTAGTTGGTCAGTTCATTAATGAGAACAAGTGATACAAGAGAATTCGTAAAGAACTTTCTAGTTCTTTGATATTCACCTATGTGAATTTGCACATCATACATAAAATGAGATGGCTAACACGAATGTCAACTGAATAAATTATCAATATTGGTAAACTTCAAATTTACACCATGACATGTGCACTTATCAATAAACTTCAGGTTTATTATGACATGGGTTTTATACCAATAGATATCCACTTTATTGTGGCATTATTTCGTTTGTGTAGTACAAACTGGAGAACAAAGCGGGTAGCTTTTCATATGCAAATTACCCCGCTACAAGTTGTAGTAATAGGAGATATCAAAGCCTTCCTTTATTTATAGTCTCAATATAATCAATCGCTTTCGCATGTACTTTGGAAACCGAATAAGTTTCTTTGAGACTTACTACAGCACAATACTCAATTGTGTTTCTCCAACATAGTAATAATTGGCTCTTCTAGAGCTCTCAATTAATTTTGTACTACCACAGATTCATCAACATCCATGTGGTGAATATCTTTCTTAAAGAGAAAGTTATACCATTATGGTCATGTCAAACTTATATGCAAGATATGTTTCTTGCATTATCGTTGTCCTTTAATAGTCATATTTCCAAAATACTTTGGCGTACAATAGGTACGTGACCAACGATCATTCATGCCATATATCATCTCAAACCTCCTTCTAGGGGTGAGTGTGGTATATTTAATACCAGTTTCATGTTCATATTCTTCCAATAATGAATATGTATCAGATGTTGTCACATTCACTTCGAGGATATGTGATTTTGTTATCCTTTTCAAATCTATAAATGCGTCAGGCATTTGATTTGCTATTCTTTGCAAATGGATAATCTTTTGTGCCTCTTTCTCACAAATAGAGGTGTGTGGATCAAGATGAGATAATGATGCATTTTTCCA
This sequence comes from Nicotiana benthamiana, assembly GCA_034376525.1. NCBI lineage: Eukaryota > Viridiplantae > Streptophyta > Magnoliopsida > Solanales > Solanaceae > Nicotiana > Nicotiana benthamiana. The sequence continues at coordinate 18,746,457 of CM067341.1, forward strand.
CAAAATTTCCCGTTTGGTTTCACCAACTTCTCCCCCTAATTTTGGGAAAAGTGTCTCATCAAATTGACAGTCTGCAAATCGTGCAGTGAACAAATCTCCTGTCAATGTTTCGAGGTAGCGAATAATGGAGGGCGATTCAACCTCAACATATATTCCTAACCTTCTTTGCAGACCCATTTTGGTGCGGGATGGCGGTGCTGAAGGCACATATACTGCGCATCCAAAAATTCTTAAATGGGATATATTGGGTCCATGACCCAAAACCAATTGCAACGGGGAATATTTGTGTCAATTCGTCAGTCAGAGACGAACTAGCATTGCTTTATGCAAAATGACGTGACCCCAAACCGAAGTGGGCAGCCGACGAACTAGTATTGCTGCATGCAAAATGGCGTGAACCCAAATCAAAGTGGGCAGCCGACGAACTAGCATTGCTGCATGCAAAATGGCGTGAACCCAAACCAAAGTGGGCAGCCGACGAACTAGCATTGCTGCATGCAAAATGGCGTGAACCCAAACCGAAATGGGCAGCCTCGTTTTCATGAAGAATTCAAGATTATTCTCATCTATTGTCTCAATATGATATCCATTTTGAATGATATCTTTAAAACTCAACAAGTTCTTCTTAGACTTGGAGGAGAATATTGCATTCTCTAAGATAAACGTCGTGCCTTTGGGCAGAGTTACAGTTGCTCTTCCGGAGCCTTCAATCAATTTAATTCCCATGGTTTGACATACAAATGAAATACACGAACATAAGAATAAACAAGTTCAATTCGTTTGTGTCACATAATATTTTCAAAATCTGCAGCTAACAGTTGACTAACAAAATCAGATATGTTATCCATAATTGATTACTTTGCAGTTTGAAAATTTTCAGCGTTTTTCATAAGACAATCGATTATTACACACACACAATCGATTGTTGGAACATAGACAATCGATTGTTAAACACACACAATCGATTATTTGTTATTTTTGAAAAACCAGATCAGTCTTAAGACAATCGATTGTTAGACAAAGACAATCGATTGTGGATGATTTTTGAAAAATTCCAGACCTCACTGTTTCAAGACAATCGATTGTTAGACAAAGACAATCGATTGTGGATGATTTTTGAAAATTTCCAGACCTCTGTTTCAAGACAATCGATTGTTAGTCAACGACAATCGATTGTTGATCAATTGTTTTTCAACTTTAATGCGAAAATAGTTGATAATCGACTAGTTTTTCAGGCTAGTCGATTACCCCCACTGGAAAATAAGTTTTATTGATATTTGAGCATATTGAAGATATTCTAAAGAACTACTGCTAACATTGCATCATGAACTAACAAATACGAGCTAATACTAATGACTATTAGTTTATTCACTAACAAAATCAAATAACTCCATCTTCTTTCATCATGGATCCATCGCCGATCAGGTGGTCTATTTTCCCCTCGGGTTGCTCAAAGAAGTCTGCCACATCCAAGTGGGTGATGTCAAAGTTGTCGTCAGAGACAAAATTCGTTTCAGGGCGTTTACTCTTTCGAGATGCTTGATAATGGTCAACCAAAAGTCATGGTATACGGCGTCTCCAAGACCCATAGCATCCAAAATGGATTTAAGTATCCAACACCCATATCATATAGTTCTTGCCCGAAATTTCAAGGGCAACGAACTTTCTTTTCATAATGTCAGACATAAACCAAAATTACATCAAGAGCGTGTTCATACTTACGGGCTCTATTACAATTATCACATTCACTTCATGGATCAAAATCATGTGCTTTACACAATCTCATGTCAAATATTACTTTCATAAAGTGAAAGATTATTTTGAGAATCCTTATTGTTCTCATTACCACAATAATGACGATTATAACTTCGTCTATTGCCATGTCCACATCCATTGATACCTTTACGGTAATTAGTCTTCTTTCAGACTTATCACATACTGCTACCACATTCTCTAAAGGGAATGGAGCAAATTCAATTGGACGGAATTCTTTGCCACGTCCACATTCATTGATACCTTCATGGTAATATTTTAGTCTTCTTTCAGACGTATCATATACTGCCTCCACATTCTCTAAAGGGAATGGAGCAAATTCAATGGGACGGATTTTCAATTATTTGCCCACAATCATACATGAATTTAATCATGGCAGGACATAGAGATTTCACCACTTCATGTGGTTAATATTTCTTACAAACTCCATTAGAGTTATATTCAAACTTTGTTTGTATATTAAATCAAATCGTAGAATTTCAAGAATTTAAAAAGGAAAAGTAAATTACTTACCTTTAAGGTATACCAATTATATTTTCAATGTTTTCTTCCTTTTCTCCACTGATGCAGACGGCGGCGGCTCCGATGCGGAGAAATTGACGGCGGCTTAATCTTCTTAAAGAGCTTCTTGAGACGGTAGAGTCTCGTGCTGATAACGTATTATGAAATAATATAAAAACAAGAACAATAACTCAAGAACAAGAGCAAATAGAGAGAGAATAGGGAGAGAGAGAAGTATTCTTATTAATACTTGGGGTGATTTACAATGGGGTAAGACCCCTCTATTTATAGGAAGAGGAATGACTTAGCTTCAAGCTAAAACTCTTAGACATTCACTCTAAATAGACTTCTATTTTATAACAAATACAATGAAATAAATGTAATTTAGTAAAATACAAATAACAAACAGAGATAGAAAGAATGAGTTTTTCACCCCTTGTTCTTTGTACTTCTATTGTTATTTACATTGCCTTTTATCGCGTAATGGTGAAAACTTACTATTGTTATATAATGCAAGGGATGGACATAAAGCATGACACTCTACCCATAAGTTATTCACACATGAACATTCATGTCCACATTTTACAAACTATTCATAACATTGACAAGTTTATTAATTTAAAAAGGGAATAATGCATGTGAGCTATTTTCATTTATTGAAATCTCATTTTACATTATTTTTTAATTTTTACTCAATTATTTTAAATTTACACAGTTACGAGTTCACTCTTTATATTTAAATCAAACACCTAATTTTTTATTAATTCAAATCTTACACAAAATATCGTTGCATTAGTGTAAAAAGGGCATTGCTCGTGGAATGTTAGTACACTAACAAAGTATAACACCTAGATTAGTAATATAACGACAAGTGATATTTTTAACTAATTCTATCAATTGAAAGACACAAGCATGGGAGAAACACCCACGAAACAGTACAAAGAAGAGAACGCCTAGCGATCGTTAAAGAAGAGACGTGGGCGGTATGCATAAAGATCAAAAAGAAGGGAAAAATATGAACCGGGAGTAAATAAAGAAGGTAAATCGAAATAGTTATAGGGTATTCATAGCAATAAATATTTCAGTTACGGCTATTTGTGGCAGCGGGCAATCAATATAATTAATGCTCATGATAAACCCAAATTATGTGAAAAAATCGTTATAATTGTACATTCCTATATAAGAATACAAAATTTATTTGTAAGGACGGATCCCAAGTACTATTGAAATATACTCTATACTTTTCTGCTTTCTCGAAATTCTCAATCTTGATTTTACAATTTGACCATCAATTAGTTCTTTGCCATTCTTATTATCTTCCTTAAATATTATTGTGAAAGCGAAGTAAAACTTGATTATCAGTAACCCGTTTTCTTCTAAATTTAGATTTTGATCAAGAAGCATATTTTTTGGTTAAACAAATTAACTTTATTAACGGGAACATAATAATCTTTTCACTTTCCAAATTCTCTTTCTGACAGTGAACCATGTCAACTGTCAATGAAAATAACTAGCTGAACCTGCAAGGGAGAGGGGGGAAGGAACTCTACCAATTCCATCTCCACAAGAATCTCCTCGACAGTCCCAAGAGGGGATACCTGAAAGATCAATATCACACATGAATAATCCTCAAGAGGGCAAGCAGACTGTCAAAAAAAGACGTTCAAAATAATTGATCGCAGAACACGTGAATAGCGCTCTCCAAGCCTTTGTTAGGGGATTTCCAAATGCGCCACCAACTCCTCCTCCAAACAATACTGCAATCATAGAAAACCCACGCTCAAGGCTTGCCCATACCTAATGAATCTCGTGATGGAAGGTCAGGTACACCAAATAAATTTGATTTTACAAAATTTGATACTAACTTTGTAGAAACAGCTGAAAGACAAAATGATCACATAGAAAAAAATACCTGCCGTACCACACGTGATTAAAGGACTATTGATAAATATTCATAACAATGTTGGAAGCCAAGTGCACCACCTTTGCTGATTCCTAAGAAGTTTAAAATGCCTGATATTTTAAATTATGAGGGAAAACTGACCTGCGAGAGCATGTAACCATGTTTATATCTGACGTGAAAGGCAACGATTTAACCAAGTAAGAAACCGAATCAGTTTTGGTCAAAAATATTGGTGAAACATCACGAACAGGGCATTAACGTGGTATTCTTTCTTACCTAAAAACTCTATTGATTCTTTTGCAGAGCTTGCAGATTCATTTATAAAAGCACATTTGGGAGTCAAAAGGTTGAGAAAAAGATGGAAGACATCTTTAAGGTAATAAGGAAACACAGAACTGCTCAGGGAGTTTGTGGATAGATTCCAACAAGAGAGGATGATGTTACCACGAGTACCTGACAATTGGGCAACCATGGAGTTCGCAAGCAATCTAAACGAGAAAAGTTCAGAATCCTCAATGAGACTGAAGGAAAGTTAGCGAGAATTTCCAGCAACAACTTGGAAAGACGTGTATAACAGATACAACATGAAGCTGCGGATAGAGGAAGACACGGTTGCACAGCCAAGGGTTGATGAAAGAGCAGGGTCAAGACGTTCAGAATAAAAAAAAAGGACCAAGAAAATTAGGTACGAGCCTTATATGGGTCCTGCAGGTTGAGATTCTCAGTCCAAACAGGAAAAACTACGATCTGAATCAAGGTCAAGGCAAAAAGATGTGGGTTCCTCATCTAGATTCATAAAGGAACGAGATGCACGAGGAGACAACTCCAGCACACATGTGAGAATCAGAAATTACAGTTTTAATGTTAGTACCTCCGAGTTGGTAGCTATTTTAATAGGTGTGGGAGATAAGGTGTGGTGGCCTAAAGAAATAAGATAGGACCTAAGCAAAAGAAATCCAGATTACTAGTGTAAATTTCACAACAAACATGGCCATAAAACAATAGATTGCAGGTTACTTAACAAGAAGAGGTCGAACATTTGTTAAAGCAAGGTTATTTAACTGTCTGTTTAGTGAGAAGGGTAGACAATCATATATGAAGAACAGACAAGATCCCTCGAAACCCCCATCTCCAAAAAGAACAGTTATATAATAGCCAGGGGAGATGAGGTCAATAGTGTGACTTATACAGCTGCGAAGAAGACATCAAAAGCCACAGTCACTTATGCGAAGCGAATATGCCAATTCTTGGAAGGAGACAATATAATATTTGATGACGAAGATGTGGATGGCTTGATGATTCCTCACAATGATGCACTAGTAATATCTTTACGTGTATACGATACTAACATAAAACTAGTTTTAATTGACCCAAGTATTCTATGAATATCATTTTACTAAGAGTGGTGGATGAAATGCAAGCTAATGACAAGGTGATACCAAAGGCACAAACTTTGTCTGGATTTGATGATTCAAGTGTTATCACAAAGGGGGAGTGGTGTTGGTTATGTTTGCAGAAGGGGTTATCAATGACACAAAGTTTCAGGTGACAGATGCAGATATGGCTTATATATATAATCCTAGGGAGACCATGGATTCAGGATATGGATATTGTGTCGTCCATATTGCATCGAGTTATCAAATTTCCATCACAGTGGGGGAATCGTTAAATTCGTAGGGATTAACAAGCTTCTAGGAGTATCAATTCAGTAGTGGCTACCAGCATAGTAAATGAGGTGGCAGGAAAGAAATAGCAGTTACAGAGTTTAGTAGAGGATGTTGTACTACAAACCTCAAATGAAGGCATTCCAGCACAAACCGACGTTGATTCGAGACTTGATGTTAGTCAAGAGCCATAAGAAAATGAAAATATTAAGACAACTATCGAAGAACTCGAAGAGATGGCGCTATTTAAACACAGGCCAGACAGAAAAGGTTATATCGGAGCAAATTCGAGCACAGAAATGAAAGCTAAGTTAAATGAATTTATAAAAGCTAACGCGAATTGCTTTGCTTGATCGCATTCAGATATAATAGGTATACCACCGGAGGTGATGACTCACTAACTGAATGAGGACCCATCATATCGATCTGTCAAGCAGAAGAACATGAAGCAGGGATCCTTCAAAAATCAAGTGAGCTGAGGTACAAAAAATTTTAAAAAGTGGATCAATACGAGAGGTAAAATATCCTAACTGGCTAGCTAATACTGTGGTAGTACCAAAAAAAAGAATAAGAAATGACGTATTCGTGTAGATTATACTTAATAAAGCTTGTCCTAAAGATTCATTACCTTTGCCAGACATAGATAAACTAATTGATTCTACCATAGGACACGAGCTGTTAAGTTATTAGATGCATATTCAGGATATAACCAGATAAAGATGGACCTTACAAATGAAAAAAAAAACTTTCTTTATCACAGATAGAGGGACTTACTGTTACAAAGTCATGCCCTTTGGTCTAAAAAATGCTGGAGCCACATACCAAATATTAGTAACTAAAATATTTTAAGAACATTTGGTAAAGACTAAGGAAGTCTACATTGATGTTATGTTAGTCAAATTAGCACAGGCGGGAGAACATTTCTAGCATTTTTCAGATACTTTTCAGATTCTCCGCAAGTACAATATGAAGTTAAATCTAGAAAAATGTGCTTTTGGCTTATCTTCAGGTAAGTTTTCAGGGTTTCTTCTTTCTAACAGGGGAATTAAAGTAAACCCTGCAAAAATCAAAGCTATCGAGGAAATACCGAATTTACTCACAAGCAAAAAGGAAGTGCAGAGATTAACAGGAAGAATAACAACCCTGAAGAGATTTATTTCAAAATTTATCGGAAAAGAGTTTTAAATTCTTTTCAGTATTGGAAAAAGCAGAATCAATTTGAATGAACTCATGAATGCCAACAAACCTCGAGGAATTAAAATTGTATCTATCAAATCCGCATTTGCTAGCCAAACTAAAAGATAGAGAAAGGTTGTTTATCTACCATGTTGTGTCAGAAGTGGCGGTAAGTGTGGTGCTTGTACGAGAGGATAAAGGTAAACAATCTCGAATATATTATGTTATCCTTGTTAGATGTTGAGACACGACATTCTCACCTAGAAAGCTTGCTTTAGCATTAATTATGGCATCTAGAAAATTAAGACCTTATTTTCAATGTCATTCTATCTCTATAATGATTTCGTTCCCCCTCAGAAATATATTTCATAAGCAAGAACTATCCGGTAGGTTAGCTAATTAGGCAATAGAACTTAGTGAGTATGATACCATATACCAGCCAGAACAACAATAGCAGGTTTTAGTAGATTTTAGCATGAATTTAGTTTCTGAAGCAGAAAAGGAGTTACATGTATTTATCGGTTTTAATCCATGGACTTGGACTTTATTTACTGGCGTCTCCTCGAATATTAAAGGAGAAGACTTAGGTATTGTCTTAATTCCACCATAAAGAGAAGTCATAAGACAAGTAATAAAATGTTATCTCATCACTAATAATGAAGTAGAGTACGAAGTTGTTATTGCAGGTCTGGAATTAGCACCAGAACTTGGCATAGAAATAGACTGTAATCAAAAGTTATTCACAACTAGTAGTTAACCAAATGCAGGGGACTTACATAGCAAGAGAGGCACTAATGCAACAATACCTAGAAAAGGAACGGGAGTTAGTCAAACATTTTCAATCATGGAAGGTTGTTCAAATACCTAAGGAGAAGAATGCAAAGGCAGATGCGTTGGCCAATCTCGCGTCTGTTACGGAAGTGACAAATGCAAAAAGTGCTGTTGTAATTTTTTTTGTCATTCGGCACTCGATCAAGACAAAAACGAGTTAAATTTTAATAATTAACTTGGGATTGGAAGAATGTGTTTGTCATTTTTTGCAGTACGGAATCTTGCCCAAAGACAAGAAGAAGTCACAGGTACTTCGCCAAAAAGCTTCCCAGTATTGCTTAATTTATGGAAACTTATACTGAAAGATGTTCGGTAGACCTTTAGCACGGTGCCTTGGTCCTTCACAAATAGAATATGTCATGGGGGAAGTACACGAGGGACACTGTGGGAATCATGCTGGGGGAAGATCACCGGAAGACTTCAATAAGAGCGAGATACTATTGGCCTAAATTGGAAGAAGGAGCAGAAAACTTTGTAGCCGAGCGCGATAAATGTCAACGATATGCCAATAACATGCATCACCCAATAGAATTTTTATATTCAGTTATCTCGCCATGACCTTTCATGAAGTAGGCGTGGATATCGTAGGTTTGTTACCTCAAGCTAAAGGAAAAATACATTTTCTATTGATTTTAGCAGATTATTTTTCAAAATGGGTAGAAGCATAAGCTTTCAAACAAGCGCGAGGAAAAGAAGTCAGAGACTTTATTTGACAAAACACTATCTATCGTTTTGGAGTTCCAAAGGAAATCACGTATGATAACGGCCCGCAATTCATAGGCACGAAAATCACAGAGTTCTTTCAGAGTTGGCAAATCAAACGTATTACATTTGCGCCTTACCATCCCGTAGCTAAAGGGAAAGCTTAGTCAAAAAACAAAGTTATTATTAATAATTTGAAGAAAACATTAGAAGAGTCAAAAGGCAATTGGCCAGAAGTGTTACCAGGAGTATTATGGGCTTATCGAACAACAACAAAAACAAGTACCGGTGAGGCTCCATTTTCACTCGTCTATGGAATTGAAGCCCTAATTCCAACAAAAATAGGTGAACCAAGTACGAGCTACACACATGCTACCAAGGAAGAAAATGAAGAAGAAATGCAGATGAGTCTGGATTTATTATAGGAAACTAATAAGTATGGCCACTCAAAAGCAGATGATTGAATGATATTACAACAAAAAAGAAAATCTGAGGTACTTCAAGATTGGGGAATTCACCCTCAAAAAGGTGTTTCGGTCAACGAAAATGGCTAATGCAAGTAAGTTGAGTCTAAATTGGGAAGGCCCTTATACGGTTCAAGGCATCGCTGGAAAAGGGGCGTATGAGTTGGAGACCATGAATGGCAGCATACTACCATCACATTGGAATGCTGTTCATTTGAAAAAGTATTACTTCTAGGCAAAGGAAGTACCCATGGTCAGGTATCACTTAGATATAATTTTATTTCATTCTTTTGAGTTTTACTAATAATTTTAGATGATAGGCAAAAAACTATCTCGTACCAAATGATGATATTAAACCCAAAAGCCATGCGGAATACTGAATTATTTCCGATCTAAGTTACAACCATTTTGATAGAAAAAAGGGTTAAGCAGTCATCATCTAAATATATATATCTCCAAGTCTTGTGTGTATTTTCCGTTTTTGGGAATGGACTAAAAAGGTTGGAGCAGTTCAGTGTTCGAGATCCATACTTCAAAGCTCTAACACTGGGGGGGCTATACATATAGACAAAGAAGCAAAAGTGTCAAAAATTCAAGCCTGAACCAAAAACCTTGAAGCAACCTTGAGAAGGTGTGAACTCGCAAGAAGGACACAAGATACGTTCCAAGTTCCAACAAGTTTTTAGGTTACGACTAAAATTTAGTCACGGGATAATAAACCTGATTTTGTATCTGAAAATATGCTACAAAGAAAGCAGTTGTGAAAATATTGTACGAATAATAGAGAAAAGCATATATGAAATTTATTTGAAAGTTCAAAGCATGAAACTTCTTCAAATTATTTCCTTTTTGTCTATTTCATCTCTTATATATTTACACCAAAATAAAGATGAGGCATTATCTTCATCAGTATCGCTTATATAAAAGGGCCCTTTATCAAAATCACGGATTATTAAAGCATTTTTAAGTGCAAGTTCAAAAATCAAAGAGCAAAACAAAAGCTCAGATATCAAAGAGCAAAATAAATGGTGAAAGTAACCGAAACACATATATTAAACTTTGGGAAAACAAATGTACTTGTTTGTCATTAAACCCCGAAACAAGATAGGGGTAACAAAAAAACAACCTTCTAAAAAACAAAATAAACAAAAGTTGAACAAACATGAAAGCAAGAAAACACTAAGGGGCATCATCTGCGGGAGCATCATTAATGGGAGAATAAGAATTAACTTGAACAGAAGAGTCTTGAACATTAGGTTCACCAGGGACAAATCTGTTTCCACTACCCCCGGGACATTCGTCTTCAGGTGAAGAAAAGCTTTGACGTTGCTGACTTTTATCAATTGCTTCTTTAGCTTTAACAATATAAGCATTAAGGTCAAAACCTTCCTTGTTAGCTTCCATCATAGTCTCAAGACGAGTGTTTAAAAAAGCCCAGCTCACATCCAATGATAATTTATCCTCAAGATTCTCATAGTCTTTCTCCCATTGGTCAACTTCAACTCTCATCTCTTCTTTTTATGCTTCAGAGGAATCAATAAGTTATCTTCAAAAGAGCAAGAGAACTTTCCAAGAACTGAATCTTATTAGTAAAGGCTTAGAGATCTTCTTGAGCTTGAGTAAGTGTTTGAACTATTTCTCTTGCATAAACCTTTTTTTGATTAAGGAGTTCCTTTAAACCCCTTATTTCTTCAATTGCTTTAAAAAGCTGTTCAGTAAATGAGGATTCAAGTATATCCTTATCCTTCCAAACTTGGCTAAAAGAAGCCCTTTCAACTGCTAATTCAGCAGCAACCACCTTCATTTGTTGCTCCAAAGCATTCTTTTCTTTCGCCAGAACTTCTTTCTCCAGTTGAAAACCTTTCAATTTTCTCTTCCAATTTTCAGCCTCGGTAGGAAAGTCTACAACTTGCTCTCAGCTTGAGAAATTCTTTTCATAAGCTATGTGCCAATCAAATTAATCTACAAAAAAGTAGGAAGATTTGTGAATAAGAAAGAGAAAATCAAGGAAGTATAAATAAGATTGTACCCTTAAAGAAAAACGAACGATATCATTCATCCAAGTCAGTGAGCTATGGCTTTCTGACTTTTTTTTCTATACGGTCCAATCAAGGGCTTTAACCACACATCAGCTTGACCTGATTTCTTTAGTAAACTCCCACCTCTAGGAACTTCAATAATAACTTTTTTCATTATCATCCTGCTACTAGAGGGTCCAATCTATGCGTGTGAATCAGCCACGAGACTAGTAGATGAAGTGGACGCATCCACAGAAGGAACTATAGGATAAGCAACGGGCAAAGACATGGGAGGGGTAATGGAAATCGAAGTTGGAAGAGTAGAAAGGGGCAATTCCTCATAAATAGGACCAGAAGCTTCATTACCCTCGAAGCCATGAGCAAACAATCCATCACAGAACCTGGGGAAAGGTCAACAACACCATCAACAGAAACCATTAAAGGAGTACTATCTAGCTTATCCAAATGTCTAAAAGGGATTGAACTTGTTGGAGTGTCATGAGAAAGAGTAGTTTCATCATCTGAAATAGCACGTCTCCTGACTCGAGGTCTTTGCACTGTAGAACCCTCCCCCGTCTCTTCTTCACCCTTAGAGCCGCGGGCTCCATCAATTTTCCTTTTTGAAGAAGATGCACTTAAAATTCTTTCATGAGCAAGACTCATGGAAAGCTAATGAGAGAATAGACGAGGGACTAATACCACGAATGGGAAATCTTAGTAAAAAGGGAAAGATGTGAAAATTTGAATAAACAAGAGGGAGAAAGGAAAAATCAATAAAGGTAATAATTACCGTGCGTCTTCACTTTCCAACAAATTTTTGAGGAAGGTATTTCCAGGACCTCTTCTCCATAGGTGCAGCTATTAACATCTTTCTACCCAAGCACGAAAATTGGGAATTTCATCAAAAACTTCCATGGATGCTGAAAGGTTGAGTAATTTATTATAACGAAATCTTTTGAGATATTTCAAAAAAAAAAGAGAAAAAGCTTACGTGCAAAGTTCCATTTATCCGGGAAAGGCTTGTTGTCTTTTCCCTCTAACCCACTAGTAGGAGCAACAACGAAACAAGCATGCCAGCCACGATATCGATTATCTTCAGGACTAACCAAAACTCTTTTACTTCTAGCCACGAGAGTAACATTATTACCTACCCCCAGTGGCCTGTCAAAACCATTTTTTCTCTTAAGACCTCGGTTACTAGGCCCTCGATCGCTTCTATTTTTGTTCCTTATGAGGTGACGCTCGGACCCATTTCCCATTTATTCCGTGTTGTATGGTTGGTATCGATCTCGGACTAGCTTTGGCTCATGATCGACGGCTCTCTTAGACCCGTCTTTGGCCCTGATGGGATAAATATACCCATAAGGGGCTCCGAGTTGGTCATTCTTGACTCTGATTTTTGATTGGTATCTATTGTGGACCTCAACCCAAATTACTAACAGGTACTCTACCAATTTTTGTTTTAGTTGCCATAAAGCCAAGGATATTAGGGGTTAAGTCCTTGAGTGAATGCTTGAACGGCTCAATCATCTGTAACTGGAGGTAGGTCCATATGTTCCATTTGGAACCATATCATCATTCCTTTTGATAAAGTTTCCCAAACTTCTTCAATAGCACCCACTCGATTTCATCTTCCAAGTCATTCCCTTTGATTACACATATATATGAGGTCACATGCTCATTCGAATTCGTGATTCTATTATATTTTAGGATATGAGACATACAAAACCTCTTTGGGATCGGCTTTGGTGTCATGCTCGGCGGAAAGGTTTCTAGATAAACTTCTTGGAATCTGACCCTTTTAATGTCGGGGGTGTTCTTGGGATTTGATCGATACTGGAATTATATGTTTCCAACTTCTTGTCATTGGCCTCAATTTTCTTTTCACCTAACTCTACCCGCTTCGTTAACGCTTCGGGCATTCTCATTATTTTGAGATTTACCCCGGGGTTAGCTTCACCCAGTCTCTTAGTGATGTGCTCACATCTTTGGATGTTTTTCGGGACTGTTCGGACTCAATTCTGTTAGGGGCGTGGCTTTGATTCTGTAGTTGAGGTATCACTGCTTGTTGAACCTCCAACATTTTGAAGATTAACCATAGGCTTAACCTTTCACCTTCGGGCACTTCTCAAGCTGTCTGTTGGGGTCCTCCACGAACGTTGTTTTTGATACTAGTTGGTAGATTGACGTCGGTAGTCACCTACGAGTTGGCATTGACTGAATGAGCAACTGGGACTCGATTGGGATCAGTAGGGTACACCTCATTTCTAGGCATCGGATTATTGTTTTCTCCATGAAGGCCAGACTCAGCATCAACGTTCAAGTTGTGCAGATCGAGAATTTGACATTTTTAAGCTGACCTAAAATTAAGACTTTAAAGAATAAGCATAAAATAGAGTGTGTTATGGATATTTGTATCAAATCGGCACTATTATCCTTAGCCCCGTGGTGGGAGCCAAATGGTTTACTCTAGAATCGGATAATAATTGAATCTATACACGATATTAAGGATATGTGGATTGATTCATACAAATAATCAAGAATGTTAGACGAGCGAGTAAGAGACAAAATGAATGATCAAACCAATTGTAATGTTACAGTCCAACCCGAACTTAGATTGAACAGTAGAACCCTTGGTTTAAAGCCAATTAAGAATAGAGAACAAGCAGTAAAGTAAGAACTTTGAAATAACTAAAAAGCAGGAGAGTAAGTTTGTATTGCCTTGGTTTGCGTGTTACAATGTTTGTTATCAAAGAAAAAACTTTTCCTTTATATAATAGGAGAGTTTCATCCCTAGTGCAATTAAAAAAAGGTAAAAATCCTCCTTTTTCGTTAATTACTGATCCGTAACTATCCAGTTAGGTATGGATATCACAACTCTCTACTAGTTATGCGTAATCGTGTACCATATTTTTCGAGGTCTTAGAGCTTTGTTTTGGATCCGGGGAGCATTGCTCCATCAAGCCCGGCGATAAGCTCATCGTTCACCTTTTATAGGCCTCACACAAAAGGTTCCCATCCTTGATTTCAACCTCCAATATCTATCCTTCTTATTCCTTATTCATCATGAAATCGGGATACACATTATCTACGATTTCACCCGTATAAACAAGTAAGCGGTATTTTCTCTTCGTGATATTGTTCTTCTCGTATTGCATTAATTCCTTGCATTTTTTAAATATAAATATTTCTTATTTTCCCGAATTTGAGCTTGACATCCAGACCTTAAGATCAGCTATGGAGGAAGCTATATGAAGAATGAAGAATGTAGAAGAAGGAGAATATCGATTGTATATTTTCAGTAAAGAAAAATGTGTACACTTGTTCTATATATACAAGTAACAACTCCTCTCTTAATTAAGACAACTGGCATAATTAACTACGACTATTTAATGGCTCTACTAATTGCACCTAACTATGGTTACTTTACTAACATAACTATGGTTACATTCAAGCTAACTAGCCTATCGACTCCAGTAATATTCGCTCAATGTGTTCTGAGCATGTTATTTACTACCAATAAACTCCTTTTAATACGTAGTTCTATTTTATCAAGCGATTTAATTATCTACTCAACATCAAAAATTTGTTTCCCTGTTCCTTTAATATTTTTACAGTATGGCGTAAGCATTAATTTTGAAATTAGAAGCTCGAAGGTTTTCCCACTTTTACCTTTTATTTTTTAACAGCCCAATTAGCTAGCTTACCATTAACTCCTTAACCATTATATTCCAACCGCTTAAATTAAATATAATCAGAGGATATATAATAAAAGACAAAACATAAAATTGGTCACCTGGGCAAAATTAAATGCATTCATTAGCCAAAGATCCCTATATCAGCCAACTAACACCTTGTTTGGATGGTTGTTATCCATCGTTTCATAAAGTGTTGAATTGTATTGTCGTATCTTTTTATAAATATAAATAATGTTTGGATAGATTGTATCATTTGCAATTGCTAAATAATATTTTGTTATTTGGTTTGGTTGTATTGTACTGTATTATAACTGATAACTTTACTAAAATACCCTTAATTATTTAATATTAAATTTGTTAAGAATTACGAATAAAAATAATTTAAGAAAATTCCTTTCTTGACAGCAGTCCTCACTTTACCGATGAAACATTTGTAAATTTTTGTCTTTTTGCAGATTGTGATCCAGTTTCGTTCGAGGATGCTGCTGATAATGAAAGGTGGATCAAGGCAATGAATGAAGAAATTCATTTTGAAAAAAGTGACATATGGGAATTAACTTCTTTGCTAGCAGGAAAGAAACCTATCGGGTGTCAAGTGGGTGTACAAGACCACCAAATATGTCTTATAAATAGACTGACGAATTAAATTCATGCAAATTCCAACAAAATTAGCAATTTTATATTGGAGTTGGAAGCGACAGAAGTTTCGAAAAAAAAGTGATGGGTTTCCAATGTCTTAGCTTTATGTTTTAATGTTCTAACAAACTTACTGTGAAAGAATCAGATAAGGAGCCTGACACACTTGGTACATATTGCTAATCTATAGACTCCAGCTAATGTGAACTGCTACAACTTCAGAAGATAGAGACCAACACAAGACCTGATACCCTTGTGTTTCCCAAACAGTAGTATGAAGTAAACTGTGTACAGCTGGAAAGTGATTGCCTGCACTGTACACAGAAACAATGCAACACAGTTCTACAGTCACTTGTCCTTTGACAAACCAAGTGATTACATCATTCAAGTGATATCATCCAAGTTGTATTAACAAGAGTATTACAACAAATCATTATTTGAGCACTTGAGAATTCACCTCAAGCATTCAAGTCATCTGATATTCTAGCATTCAATTCTCAAGTGCAACAAGAAAATTTTGATATATGGCATAGGACCTGATGAATACAACATGATCTCAGCTTGTCAAACTGCCAAGGAGATCTGGGAAGCTTTGCAAATAGCACATGAGAGAACCACTCAAGTAAAGCAATCTAAGATTGATATGCTCACCAATGAGTATGAGCTCTTTAGGATGAAAGACAATGTATCTATTCAAGACATGCACCAAAGATTTACTTCCATCATAAATGAGTTATACTCACTTGGTGAAGTCATTCCCAGGAACAAGCTCGTGAGGAAAATTCTTAGTATCCTTCCTAGTTCATGGGAGAGTAAAGTGAATGATATCATTGAAGCAAAGGACTTACAAGAGCTGGCCATAAACGAGCTAGTTAGAAATCTTAAAACCTACAAGATGAGGATGAAGATAGACAGTGAAAAAAACCAAAGAAGGAAAAGAACATAGTACTCAAAGCTGAAAGCAATGACTCTAGTGAGGAGGACAAAGGCATGGCTTACTTAACCAAAAGGTTTCAGAAGATGATCAGAAGAAATGGAGGAATACTAAAGAGGGGAAACTCCAGCAGACCAAAGAACCATGACCTCTGCCATAAACGTGAAAAGTCAGGGCACTTCATCAAAGATTGTCCTCTCATGAAGCAAGAACACTCTAAATACAACCCTGCTAAAGCAGCAAAGAGGAACCCGATTCCTGACAAACACTTTAAAAGGAGGAGATATACTGAGAATGTTGTGAAGCAAGCTCTTGCAGCATGGGAGGATTCCTCCAATGAGTCTGAAGAAGAAATTGATGCAGGTGACAGTTCCATGATGGCAGTTGAAAGTGAAGGAACTGAATATGATTCAATATTTGCTTTGATGGCTCAATTAGACGATGATGAAGATGATGACAATAATGAGTTAAATTTCATGGATGTTCAGAGAAATCTGAAATCCTACTCCCCTATGAAACTCATGTTATTAGCAAGTGTATTGATTGATGCCTATCATAGTCTTATAGAATATTAAGATGCATTGACCTTAGAAATAGGAGAAGCGGAACAAACTAGAGATGATTTGATAGTGAGTGTAGTTAATCTGAAGGAAACCATAAGCAAATTGGAGAATGAAAAAATGGTCTTAACTGAAAAAATTGCTAATGTAGAACATGAAAGAGATGGCATGGTGGTTGTAGTTGTTGACTTAAAGGAAACCATTGAGAATTTAAGTAAAGATAAGGATGCCTTAATAGAGAGAGTGACTGCGATTGAGGAGGTGAGAGATGACCTATTAATAGTGATTGTACATTTGAGGGAAACAATAGTGGAACCAAGAGGTGTAGGCCTGAAAATTCTAAAAAGGAAAGGAGGTAGCTAGTGAGGCACACAATAAGCTTGAAAACGAGTTGAAAGCTTTGAGAACTAGCTTGTATGTGGAACTTGAGAAAAATAAACATCTCCAAACTAATCTGGAAAGCGTAAAAAATAATTTTGAAAAGTCCCTTAAGTGGACCCGGTCCTCGAAAGCTATTACTGCGATGTATGTTATTAACGGTGGAAACAGGCAAGGGATACGATTTCAGAGGGAGAGAAATCCTTACAACCCCCATAGCAAGTATGTTACCGTATCAGATAATTGGATGTGTACCCACTGTAGGAGCAATGGTAATTTCAAGGAAAATTCCCAAGAGAGGGTCTAATATATTTAGAAAAACAAAGTGTTTGCTGAAAAGGTAACTACTAAAAAAGGACCAAGTTCCACCCATAAAAATCGCATGCTACCTGCATGGACTAACTGAGCTCTTATCCATCCTCTTTCCTACTACAAGGGACCCAAACTTGTTTGGGTTCCTAAAATTTGCTCTTGATTTCCTTGTGTAGGGAATAGTGAAAGGAAGCAGTCAACAATGGTTCATGGATAATATATGTTCAAAGCACATGACTAGAACATCATGGATTTCTTTCACTGTAAGCCCTGCAATGAGGGAGTGTATCCTTTGGCAATGGGAAAAACGGGTACATTCTCGTAGTTGGAAAAATCAAGAAATCACTCACTCACTCAATTGAGAATGTGTACTATGTCAATAGTCTTAAGTACAGTCTCCTAAGTGTTTCTCAGATTTGTCACAAAGGAAACAAGGTGGAGTTAATGTCCAAGATATGCACAGTTCCAAATCTAGTAACAGGTGAAGTTGTCTATTAGCCAAAAGATACAATAACTTCTATGCTGCTGATTTTGAGTCTCTACAAAGTGGTGATCTGAGTTGCTTGAAAGTTGTTGATAATGATGTTGAACTAGGGCACGCAAGCTTCTCTTCTAAATAAACTGATTCGGAAAGACCTAGTTCGTGGTCTTCTTATGTCAAAGTTCAATAAGACACAAAGTCTGTGATGTTTGTGCTAGAGGGAAGCATGTGAAGTCCTCATTCAAGTCAAAGAAATATTTCAGCACCTCAAAACCACTTGATCTCCTACATATGGATCTGTGTGGTCCTATGAGAGTGCAAAGCATGGGAGAAAAAGATATATCTTTGTGATAGTTGATGACTAGTCCAGATTCACTTGGACTCTATTTCTTAGAATAAAAGATGAAACCTTTGAAGTATTCGTAGCCTTTGTAAAGAAAATCCAAGTAAAGATGGAAAATAGCATTCATTAGACCAGATCATGGAACAGAGTTTGACAATGCCAAGTTTGAAGAATTTTGTACCGAGAATGGCATTATTCATAACTTATTAGCCCCAAGAACTCCCCAGCAAAATAGATTTGTGGAAAGGAAGAACAGAACTCTTGAGGAAATGGAAAGAACTATGTCGATCAACATTGGGATTGCAAAGAACTTCTAGGCTGAAGCTGTCAACACTACCTATCATTTGGTGAACACCGCATGATCAGATCTCTCATGAACAAAACTCCCTATGAGTTGCAGAATGGAAGGAAGCCCAAGCTGACTCACCTGAGAATATTTAGGTGCAAATATTATGTTCTCAACAATGGAAAATATCAATTTGGAAAATTTGAAGCCAAAAGTGACGAAAGAACCTTTTTGGGGTATTTTTCTCAAACCAAAGCTTACAAGATAGACAGCAAGCGGACTTAGTATGTTGAGGAAAGTGTTAACGTAATCTTTGATTAGTCTTATCCCTTATGTGAGAAAATTAACAAGTATGATCAAGATGGGGAGCCCTTTCTAGTTCAAGGTGAAGTCATCGACATGACAAATGGAAAGGCAGACATGACGAGTCAAGTGAAGGAGCCAAGTGGAGACAATGCAGCTTCTTCCTCAAGGGAACCGCGTACCACCATTACAACCACTGAAGCTGAAGAAAGAGTGGTTGATGTAGTGCAAAGTACTCCACAAGTTACTAAAACAAGAATATAAGGGAACCGGTTAGATCTTCCCAGCTCCTCTACAAATAAGGTTCAAGTACCCAACTAGAAACACAAAGCTCCCATCCCCTTGACAACATAATTACCCCTCTAGATTCAGATATGTAAACCCGATCAAAAGCCAAAAATTCACTTGAATTCTCAGCCTTTCTTTCCCAAATAGAACCCAAAAACATCAAGGAAGCCTTAACGGATGCAAACTAGATTACATCAATGCAATATGAGTTGCATCAGTTCGAAAGGAACAATGTATGACACCTGGTAACTAGACCCTCAGATTGAACCATCATAGGAACCAGGTGGGTATTCAGGAATAAGTTTGATAAATATGGAAATACTACAAGGAACAAGGATAGGCTAGTGGTTCAAGGTTACAATCAGGATGAAGGAATTGATTATGATGAGACGTTTGCTCTGGTTGCTCGCATGGAAGCTATTGAAATCATAATCATTTTTTCATCACATATAGAATTTGCTCTATTCCAAATGGATGTCAAAAGTGCATTTATGAATGGATTTCCTAAATAAGAAGTTTATGTAAAGCAACCTCCAGGATTTGAATATCATGAACACCCTAAATATGTGTTTAAACTGGATAAGGCATTGTATGGGTTGAAGCATGCTCCTCGAGCTTGGTATGAAAGACTGTCAAAGTTCCTCTTATAAAATGGTTTTACAAGAGGGAAAATTGACAACACCTTATTCCTGAAGAAATGGGGGAGGAACCTGCTCATTGCTCAGGTATATGTTGATGATATCATTTTTGGGGCAACAACCGATTCACTGTGTGAAGAATTTGCAAAACTTATAGGAAGTGAATTTGAAATGAGTATAATGGGTGAGTTGGATTTATTCTTGGGTCTTCAAGTGAAACAGTCCACAAAGGGTACATATATATGCCAGTATAAATACATTAAGAAGTTCTTGAAGACGTTTGATATGGAAGCATCAAAAGTGATAGACGGTCCCATTGCCACTATCACTCGACTGGGCATGGATGAATCTGGCTCTTCTGTTAATTAAACCATGTATAGAGGCATTATCGGTTCTCTTCTCTACCTAATTGCCAGTTGACCTGATATTGTCTTCAGTATGGGGCTATGTGCAGGGTTTCAGTCAAATCCCAAGGAATCTCATCTAAAGGCTACCAAAAGAACTTTGATATATCTTAAGGGAACATAGGACATAGTCTTGTACTACCTCTCAGGTGACAATTTTAATCTTATTAGGTATGCTGATGCTGACTATGCAGGTTACTTTGTGGGCAGGAAAAGTAATTGTGGAATGGCTCACTTTCTAGGATCATGTCTTATCTCATGGGGCTGTGCACAAGGAAGCAAAACTCAAGGGTTCTTTCAACGGGTAAAGTAGAATATGTAGCCACAACTTCCTGCTATGCTCAGCTCTTACGGATTAAATACCAGTTAGAAGATTTTGGTGTGTATACTAGCTGTGTGCTTCTTCTATGTGATACACCAGTGCACTCAACATGGCCAAGAATCCAGTTCAACACAAAAGAACCAAGCACACTGATGGGAGACATCATTTTCTAAGGGATAATATGGATAAAGGACTTATTTGCATAAAGTTTTGCAGTACAGAAGACCAAATTGTAGATATCTTCACCAAAACTTGAGCAGAGAACATTTTGAAAGAAATAGGATTGAGTTGGGGTTAATAAAGCGTAATTGAGAACTTGATTCCTATCAATGTCTATGAAAGTCACCTTCAGGTAACATTAGCTAAAGTGTTTTCCGGCCAAGTCTAATTCACTTCAATACCGTTGAAGGTAGACACGCATGATAATTATAGAAGCTACAGATGCACTGTATGGGTGGTAAAAGAGGATTGAAATTTTCAAAGATAGGTAAAGAACGTTGTTCTTGTATAGTCTTGTACATTTTTCATACATATCTTAAAAGGGTGCAAAATCAAGTGCCATGTCATCCACCTTTTCAGAATCCGTTATCACGTCTTTTCATTCATCTATTCCATCTCCGTTTGAAACATTGCGACTTCCTGCATAGTACCGCCATTTCAGAACCGGTGTCTCTCTCTCCCTCATAATTATCTTCTCTTATTAAAACCCTCTCTTCTTCTTGAACGATCATACTCCTCTCATCACCTTCTCCAAATATTTCTCAACTGTATCTTTGTACATACTAAAAATCATCTGATAATCCATTCTTTAGTAAATATCACCCCAAATAAAACTCTTGAGCCTTCCGTCCCTGATGAACCCTCTGTCACCATTCCAGTCTCAACCACTGAAAACATCTCCAACCCAGATTTCCATACACCCTCCAGTTCTCGTACGACTATCTCAAACCTATATTCTTCTCTAAATGATGAGACTCTAAAACCCTCAAAACTCGATAATACTTCATCTTTACAGACTAAAACTCTCACCGGCCAAAGCAAGGGTGGAGAACAGGGTGAAGTCCCAAAGATTTTCAAGGTATCAGGGGTTAATGTTGATCAATCTTTGGTTGTTCTTGCTCATGAATTTGTGGTGCCTATGGAGTCTCTCAAGGAGGAGACCGTCACAAACATACTTGTTGTATCTGCAGACGGAATAGTGCATGAAGTAATCTTTAGTGTGCCCAAGTCTCAAAGAAATGAGACACAAGGGTTTGTAGAAGAATGAGCTGTGGTGCTCTTTGAAAGCTATGCACCAGCAGAAACTACTGGGACTTCTCGTGAAAGACTTGACCCCTCTCCAAAAGAAACGGGTCAAGGATCCTCCTCCCAGGTTAGTTATGCCCATGCACCCTCTCCACACTTTGCTATTGAGCCCTTGGAGATTCTAATTCCTAAGATGAGGTCTAGTGATGAGGAAGACCAAGATAAAACTGCTTTGGATGCTTTCATTGTCAAGAGAAGGGCCATAATCACTCATGAGTCTTTTACTAAGCGACCTATTACTAGGTGAAAGCAAAAGAGGATTATGAGTATGCTCTACAAAGGAGCAGTAAGAAGAAAAATAAGAGGTTGGCGAAAAATGGAGAAGCGGTATGTGACAATGACATTCCTACGGTAGAAGTCAATGAGGAAAGAATAGAGGAACCCAATTCCTTGGTTAATAGATCTCAGAAGAAGAAGCAATCTGCTTCAGTGGGGGGTTTGGAGGATGTTACTACCCCTAGTTCAAAGATGAAAGGTGTCGTGAAAGGAGGAAAGTTGAAACATGTTGTGAGTTTTTCTGATGAGGATGTGTTGGACAAGTCTAGTGGAAAAGAAAAATCAAGTGTGAAGCCTAGAAAACAAAAGATGGAACCTGTGAAGGAACCTGTTTCTGCTAAGAGAGTGAAAAGTGAGACTAGGTCTGGTATAGATCGATTGAGGCACAAAAAGGTCTTGTTGGGTCGCACTTTTGACCCAACAATTTTTGATATTGCTGGCATAAGACAAGTAATTGAGATGGTTGAGTTTCAACTGTGGGGGAATTTATTCCAAATGGATGCTCCCAAGGTGTATGGGGATGAGGTCCAAAGCTTCTACGTTGACCTCTTTCCCGTTGACACTCACCATATTTATGCTTTAGTTAATGGGGTGGATATTGTGTTTGAGGTTGCTATGCTTGGGGATATTCTGAAATTCCCTACTGTTGGTATGACTTTTGTGAAGGATATGTGTGGGTCAAACTTCAGAAATGCTATCGTGAAGGATAAGGCAAACCAGAAAGGGGAACGGGTTCACAAAAAAAGCCTTGCTACCTGTTTATCAGTTACTCTTCGAGCAGGTGAACAAGGTTCTTCCACCCCGTGCTGGGAGGAGGTCTATTGACTTCTAGGTTTGACTTGTATCTGATGGAGGTACTTGATGGATGTACACCTGTGAGCTTGCCTACCATCATGATTGAGCATATGCATAAGGTGGCGATTTTCAAGGATGAAAACCATGGCCTCCCATATGGGTTTCTTCTTACACACGTTTTTAAGTTCTTCAAAGTGCTACTGGGATAGTGCAAAGTAGGGATCAAGAAGCAAACTTTCTCTCAAACAACTTTGGAGGAATGTGAGTGTCTCGAAAAAAATGGATAGGTAGGCATTATTTCGACAATCTCTCAGCTCATCAATGCTCAAAACAGTGCAACTGAGGAGATTTGAAAATTGAAGGCGAGGAATGCTATCTTGGAAGGTCAGTAGGCCCAAAAGGCCTTAAGATCAAAAGAAGAGATAGCTCGTTTGACAAATGAAAATGCTGATCTCAGGGCACAAGTGGAGAATCTGGAGGAGAAACTGCTTACCAAGCAAACATCGGCAAATGCCTGAATAGATTTTGCTCTTCAAACCTTGCTGCAGCTTCTAAACCCTCTCCTCCTAGTGTCCCTTAGACAACCTTTTACAGTGACCAGTTTCTGAATTTTATGTTCTTGTTTTGATAACTTGGCAGTTGTTTTTGTTTCCTTTTGTGATATGGATGGGATGTACTTGTAATGCTCTCGCTGAAAATAGTCCAATCTTTGCCTTATAGCAAAGGCATATGTTTTATATATAAAACTATCCTCTTTTGCTATCTAATGCTTTGTTTCTCTGTTTCTCTCTTTTATCATGTTGTGTGTACATATGTGGCATGAGTTAGCTAGGCTAGACTTTTTATGTTGATTGCTTTCTTGTATATTTTTAATGATGCCAAAAGGGGGAAGTATAATTGAAACGTGGATCTGATTAAAGGGAAAACATAGAGTCAGGGAGAACTTGTGAAGTTCCTATTGCTTCATCTAATTAATTATTCTCTAAATGTGGGTTACCAATTTTTAAGTTTGTCATCATCAAAAGGGAAAAATTGATGGATTTCCAATGTCTTAACTTTATGTTTTGGTGATCTAACAAACTTACTGTCAAAGAACCAGATAAGGAACCTGACACACTTGGTACATATTACTAATCAACGGACTCCAGCTAATGTAAACTGCTACAACTCCAGAAGATAGAGAACCAACACAAGGACCCGATACCCTTGTATTTCCCTGACAGCAGTACGAAGTCAACTTTGTACGGCTGAAAAGTAAATGTCTGCACTGTACACAGAAACAGTGCAACACAGTTCTGCAGTCACTTGTCCTTTGACCAGCCAAGTGATTACATCATTCAAGTGATGTTATACAACTTGTATTAACAAGAGTATTACAACAAAACACCGTTTAAATACTTGACAATTCACCTTCAGCATTCAAGTCATCTGATATTCGAGCATTCAATTCTCAAGTGCATCAAGAACAAAGTTTAACACTACTACAGATCAGTTCCTAAATTTAGTATTTGTTGTCCTTAGTTGAGTTGTAACTTTGTAATTGTTCTTCATTGTGATTCCTAATTTGCTTAGCTAGAAGCGTTGTTTAGGAATCCTTTTGTAAAATCATAAACCCTTAGTGTTTGTGTCGTGACTAGAGTTAGTCATGAGTCGAAATCTTTGTAATAGGTGTATTGCAAAGTAGTTTGTAATAGGTGTATTACAAGTTAGTGAGGGATTAAGAGTTTAATGTCTATATTGCATAGGTTGTAATCTAAAAGTTGCTCATAGTGAAGTTGAAATCCTAATGGTATAGGTCGTGATATTTTATCCTATTGAGTAGGGATTTTTCCACGTAAACTCCCCGTCTTATTTACTTACTCTTTCACTAGCGTTATCACTGGAAACTCATAGAGGACCTAGTCTCTTTATAATTTGGTGGACTCATATAAATTATCGAAAAGGGACGAAGACAAAGTGGGTTATATATGGGAGATCTGAAGTTAAAAAAAAAGGT
Organism: Nicotiana benthamiana; assembly: GCA_034376525.1. Taxonomy (NCBI): domain Eukaryota; kingdom Viridiplantae; phylum Streptophyta; class Magnoliopsida; order Solanales; family Solanaceae; genus Nicotiana; species Nicotiana benthamiana. The sequence continues at coordinate 18,771,444 of CM067341.1, forward strand.
AAACGATAAAATAGAATTATGGAGTAATAAGTTTGGAAAGAAAAATAGGAAACAATCCCACTACACCAAATTGATTGTTTCAAAAAATGAGATTTTTTATTATTCTAGAATAATAGATTTAACAATATAATACAACCAATTTCAGTGAAACAATTAAACAATACATGACGGTACAATGAGTAACAATCATCCAAACAAGCGGTAGTACTCACTAGCCAATAATCATTATATAATCTATTTATACCGAGTTAAAAAAGTAAACAGTAAATCCAACCGATTATTTAGGTAAAAGTCACATTTTCAATAACTCTGATCCATTTATTAGCCTCATTTACAACCAAATTGATAAAGTGAAGGAAACAACTAATGTTGTGGAGTACGTAAAGCTGAAAAAAAGTTGTTGGTTCTGGACAATGTTCTACGTTTAGTTTTAAGTGAAGGAAGTGTTGTTGAGTTGGAGGATTGGTTAAAAGGAATCTTTGGTTGAGTAGCGAGGAGAATTGAAATAAAATGTTGAAGAAGCCGAAAGCCATGAATATTACCAGGATTAAAAATAATATGAATGAGATGGAGTAAAATTTATGGAGGAACATATAAAGTTGGTGTATGATTTTGAAAGCTTCTCGAAAATATTAAATATAGGTCGATTTTCTCTGACTTGTTTAGTTTTCAACTTTTGTTTCGCTTGTGGATTTATTGCGGATTGGTGGGAACTTATGGAATATATGCTACTTTCATTGTTCTTATTAGCAAATTTATCTCGACTGAATCAGTCTACTGGTTTTTATTACTGATGATTTATTAATTTTTTTCTAGGTAATTTTACTTTATTAATATTTTCTAGTTCCAGTGCCGTTTCTACCGGTAATAGAAGCATGCTCATTTTGTGTTGGGGTTTCAATGAAATATAGTGCTGGAATCTTGAATTTGGTACTATATCAACTTTCTATGGTTTTTACATCCTCTAGTTCTTGTTTCTGGTTTCATAAAAGCGAGTTTCTGGCATCAAATATTGTGAATGGCTTATACTCAAATATTTTGAAATCGTAAATTTAGCATTTAGGCATGGTTGAGGAGATGAAGTGCTGAGGTGACTATAGAGAGTTAGAGACATAATGTATTAAAAAACTACTGTTTTGACAAGAGGGTTAAGCAACCCCCACTTCCAACCGAGAGTTTGTGAGTTTGAGTCTCCCCAAGAGGAAGGTGGGAAGTTCTTGGAGGGAAGGATGCCGAGGGTCTATTTGGAAACAACCTCTCTACCCAAGGATAGGGGTAAGGTCTGCGTATATACTACCTCCCCTGACCCCACTAAATAGAATTATACTGGGATGTTGTTGTTGTTGATGTTTTCTACTGTACTATTTTTATTTTTCCTTTTTGCATCTGATTCTAAAACTTTCAGCTTTGGTACTTTGCTTAGGTGTGGCGGAATCAGCTGCCGCAGTTGCCAAGCAAAATACTCAAAAATACGCATTTGCCTCTAAAGGCTATCCAGGAAAAGCCCACTTTAATTTTGATTTTTCCCTTTATAGTCCCAACAACTAAGACCTCTTGAGTCCTAATGCTTTGCTATAATGTGGAATCAGTCGATATCAGTGAGAATTAATATGTTTGCTATTGTTATGACTAACAAAGATATATCTATGGATGCATCCATGATTTTTCTCGCGGATTTGAAGATCCCTATTCTAGAAATCGATCAATTGGTTATATTCTTTTTGCAAGGAGTAATTGTTGAGTGAACTTTTGTCCACTAAGGCTATATTGTAAGGGGTATACATGGATCGGATTGGTTTGGATTATATCAAAACCAAATCAAACCAACTATATCGATTTGGATTGGTTCGGTTTTGTTGGGTTTTTCAGATTTTCGAATTTTTTTTGTTATATGAATATTATTTCAATCTTTCTTTATTAAAATTCTAGATAAAACTTTGATAAGTGAATATATGTTTAGTAAATATGAAAAAAAAAATAGACAAACATATAATCTATTAAAATATTTTTAAGAGAGAATTTTTTAGTAACACGTGATAGTTATTTTGTTAGTCGTCTGACAATAATATTTCGTTAGTTTACGCTTTCAATGTTAATACATGAGAGGATTCCAAATATTTCAACATTTTTTAAAAAAGATTCACTATAAAAAAAAATTGACAATAAAGTCTTAAAAATATAAATAAAATTTATATATTTATATGTCGGTTTGGTTCGAATTTTTTTACTAAATATCAAACCAAGTCAAACCAAACCTAGTCGGATTTTTTAATCGATTTGGTTTAATTTCTCGGTTTGGTGCGTTTTTCCAATTCGGTTTGAACATAAGTGACAAGCATAGTCAACCAAATGCAAATGCTGCGAGAAGGAGCAAACGTGTGAAATTCCCTTCTAGGAAGAAGTCGATTTAGTAGTCGAGGCAGTGTGAGAAGAATCTCATCAGACGTATTGCTATTGAGAAATTGAGAACCGGGAGAATATACAGAGTAATGATATTCACAAAACAAAAGCCCAGAGAACTTGATTAGAAGATAGAGCGGAGAAGAGATGATGGAACAGAGTAAAATTTCGTTTGTTACTGTGCTTCCTTTTCTTCTTATTTGCTTTGCTTCTTTACTTAGTGGTATTTGGTTAAATTGGTAGGTGTTTATATGTACTAGCAATGTAACACTTCTGTACAAACCAGTGCAAAGAACTCGGAAAAGCTTCCTATTCTGGGCTGCAGTTTTCAGAATCTCTAACACCACTCTGGAGAAGGCATGTACTAAAATGGTGCAACCATCAAAAATAAAATCTTGGCTGAGCATCGCAATTATCTTCCGAGCCTGCATTTCAAAGTTTTTTTTCTTTAGAAGTTATGTTAGCTGAATTAAAGTCCTCATACTCCAATGCTGAGGTTCTTGTTACATAGCGCATGAACAAACCACAACCAGCTGTCAAAGAGATGGAGGTTTTGTCCCATGACTGCAATAGAAACATAAAAAAAGAACATAAATTTCTCAACTTTCTGATTATGCTTGCAATCAAATTTGGCTCGACTACTATAAGGTAGATGTATCTGCCACACAAATCTAGTTTTACACATCAAAATTCAAGGGTCTGACAACAGTAGGCACTTAAAAAGTTGAAGAATAAAGCTCTAATGACATTAGGCACGTCACCCTCCATCAAGGGTGAAATTAGATAATTACTACTGCACCATATCTGCATCTTCGTTGTCGTGATCATCAATTGATATCAAGTTTCATAAACCACCATTAGTTATCCCCTCGAACCCCAAACAAAGACCTCTTTCGTGATTGGTCCGAGAGTGACAATCATCTCTTACCAATCAAATCTAAATATAATCCTCTCTGACTGCAACTCAATCTGATTATAACGCTCATTGTATGCTTTAATATTTTCAGCACAACAGTAGTGACCCTTCAAATATTGTTATAAGGATTAACAAAAAAAGGGAGTTTGTCACAACTTAAAAAGGAAGGATGCAACACGAGAACTTCTAGAGGTCACCCATCCTAGTAGTACTCTCGCCCAAGAACGCGAGCATCGCGTCCTGTCAAAAACTTATTTCCTTGACATCCATATTCAACTTTCTCTTAAAGCATCCTTCGAGAAACTTCTGTATCTAACCCAATTGGAGAAAGCACACTAAACCAGGCATCGTGGAGCTAAATTCTTTTAATTCAATGTACAGTTTTCACCATTAAAAAGTACTCAAATCCAAGTTTGATTGAATTGGGAAATATTAACTAACAAAAGGAAGAAAAGAAAAGGAAAATGCTTTAATTCTTTTAGCACAATATAGAAATGGCCAATTAAATACATATAATGATTAAAAGCAAAAACTATTTTTTAAATGGAACCTTGAGAGAATCAGAAGCCTTTTTAAGCTCAATCTCAAACTCCATCATGGTAGTAGCTATACTGGACCGAATAACCGAAGCCAAAGCTGTAATAGCAGCCACCGCCTCAGCCAAATCAGGATGTTTCCGCCAATTATTGAACTCATCAATCACACTGAAACCCTTACCCGAATCTCCACACTTCGAAGAACAGTTCACTGATAGTCTCTTCCGATTGATCGCCGACGGCAGCCTGAGCCTGATCTAGCCAGTCACTAGTTACAACCCCAATGTGAGCCGCTCTCGTTTGATAGTACGCCGAAATGTTAGGGTTAGTTTGCTTTAGAGAGTCGGCCATGGATAACGAAGCGGCGGCGGCTGAGGGCGGAGTAAGATGGCGGCTCTCTGGCATTGTGACAATGTCCGTTTTGGTTTTTGTCGAGAATGAAAGAAGGTGACATGTGCCACATCTATATTTATCTCTATATATTATTAAAGGCTAAGAAATTCTTTCCTTACGTCAAATAAAATATATAAATTGTTATGAAATAATATAAAAGACAAGAACAATATAGAGAGAATAGGGATAGAAATATTCTTATTGATACATGGGATGACATACAATGCGGTAAGACCCCTCTATTTATAGGCATAGAAAAGACTTAGCCTCAAAGTAAAACTCTTCTATAAGATAGACATTCACTCTAATTAGAGTTCTATTTATAACACTCCCCCTTGAATGTCTATACAACAATGTGCCTCGTTAAAACCTTAAAACCAAAACCCAATGGGAAAAATTAAAGAAAGGAAAAAGAGTACACATGTTTGAATTTGCGCCTATTGGTTGCCTCGTTAAAAACCTCGCAAGGAAAACCCAATTGGGACAAAACCTTATAAGGGAAAAAGAAACGCGCATTAACTCCCCCTAATGAGTACATCAATTTATATCCTTGAGCATTTGCATTCCAATCTTGTGCATCATCTTCAAAACGATCTTTGGTAAATAAATCATATTGACTTGAATAAATATTCCGCACCTTGAAATCATCATTCTTGATAGATATGAACATCTTCATATAATGTCGTGGAATAACTTTTCAATATCTCCATAGATGCATTCTCAATGCCATCATGCTTATAGTTATAGCAAGATACATATGTACACAAATTGTACTAAGGATGTGGTACTTCAGGACCAAGAATTGCATATGCTTCAAGCAATTTAAATCTTTCAAGTTAAGTCATATAAGCCATATAATAGACTTTAGATGCATATCAAGTTTTCCATGTCATGCTAGACAAATAAGATATCGAAAACTGATTATACATACCTTTGACTTTATACTTTCAAGCATTTGAACTATAGGTTCAAAACTACATGTCTTTCATATGGAATCAATTCTTCTTGAATTATATCTCTTCCATTTAGTTACTTTCTTTGGGTCAGCAAATGCGTATAGCATGCTTTGCAATATGTTGCAATTGAATTATCCCTTTTATGAACTTCAGGTTCATATCATGATATTCGGGGATATACATATACAAATGATAATTCATCCCATGTAACATTTTCTCAAGTGTTTATCATGTCTCCCCCTCATGTTAGAAAAGCTAACTTGTTTCCTCAACTTTGGGAAATCATCTTTGTGCATTATCATGTCAATATACACAACACATTAATAATAAGATGAAATTATTTGGTTCCTGACCCTGAACCACTTGTGAGGGGAGAATATAATATACTCTCGTATACAACGTATATCAAACTGATATATATAACTTTGTTCTCATAAGAAACAGTTTAGCTATTAAGTGGAAGCACTCAATAATTATCTTGCTAAATCAACTTTGATATAAACCAACTTATCAAGATGAACTATCTTGAGTAGAAAATCTAGAAATTATGCTCGAAGTTAGATTACTGAGCAATTTACCTCGCAAGCACTGGCCAGGCTGCGGGTTAATAACAATTGCGCATGTAACCATATCATAGATGCATCATATGTGGTATACATGGCAGGTGAATGGGCCCATATTCACCTTTGATATTTCCAGAATTTATGGGCTTCAACCCGAACTCTTTAGTTGGTCAGTTCATTAATGAGAACAAGTGATACAAGAGAATTCGTAAAGAACTTTCTAGTTCTTTGATATTCACCTGTGTGAATTTGCACATCATACTTAAAATGAGATGGCTAATACGAATGCTAACTGAACAAATTATCAATATTGGTAAACTTCAAATTTACACCATGACATGTGCACTTATCAATAAACTTCAGGTTTATTATGACATGGGTTTTTATACCAATAGATATCCACTTTATTGTGGCATTCTTTCTTTTGTGTAGTACAAACTGGAGAACAAAGCGGGTAGCTTTTCATATGCAAATTACCTCGCTACAAGTTGTAGTAATAAGAGATATCAAATCCTTCATTTATTTATAGTCTCAATATAATCAATCGCTTTCGCGTGTACTTTGGAAACTGAATAAGTTTCTTTGAGACTTACTACAGCACAATACTCAATTGTGTTTCTCCAACATAGTAATAATTGTCTCTTCTAGAGCTCTCAATTAATTTTGTACTACCACAGATTCATCAACATCCATGTGGTGAATATCTTTCTTAAAGAGAAAGTTATACCATTATGGTCATGTCAAACTTATATGCAAGATATGTTTCTTGCATTATCGTTGTTCTTTAATAGTCATATTTCCAAAATACTTTGGCGTACAATAGGTACGTGACCAACGATCATTCATGCCATATATCATCTCAAACCTCCTTCTAGGGGTGAGTTGGTATCATCTCAAACCTCCTTCTAGGGGTGAGTGTGGTATATTTAATACCAATTTCATGTTCATATTCTTCCAATAATGAAAATGTATTCGTGAATCAGATGTTGTCACATTCACTTCGGGGATATGTGATTTTGTTATCCTTTTCAAATCTATAAATGCGTCAGGCATTTGATTTGCTATTCTTTGCAAATAGATAATCTTTTGTGCCTCTTTCACAAATAGAGGTATGTGGATCAAGATGAGATAATGATGCATTTTTCCATAAAATTTCCCGTTTGGTTTCACCAACTTCTCCCCCTAATTTTGGGAAAAGTGTCTCATCAAATTGACAGTCTGCAAATCGTGCAGTGAACAAATCTCCTGTCAATGTTTCGAGGTAGCGAATAATGGAGGGCGATTCAACCTCAACATATATTCCTAACCTTCTTTGCAGACCCTTTTTGGTGCGGGATGGCGGTGCTACAGGCACATATACTACGCATCCAAAGATTCTTAAATGGGATATATTGGGTCCATGACCCAAAACCAATTGCAACGGGGAATATTTGTGTCAATTCGTCAGTCAGAGACGAACTAGCATTGCTGTATGCAAAATGGCGTGTCCCCAAACCGAAGTGGGCAGCCGACGAACTAGTATTGCTGCATGCAAAATGGCGTGAACCCAAACCGAAATGGGCAGCCTCGTTTTCATGAAGAATTCAAGATTATTCTCATCTATTGTCTCAATATGATATCCATTTTGAATGATATCTTTAAAACTCAACAAGTTCCTTTTAGACTTGGAGGAGAACATTGCGATTGATATCATTAAAACTCAACAAGTTCTTCTTAGACTTGGAGGAGAACATTGCATTCTCTAAGATAAACGTCGTGCCTTTGGGCAGAGTTACAGTTGCTCTTCTGGAGCCTTCAATCAATTTACTTCCCATGGTTTGACATACAAAAGAAATATACGAAAATGTTTGATCTTATGAAATATTATAATACGAAAATTCATTATTTTCACTATAATGCGCAGTACCTGCAACCTGTCTAATACAATCTTATAGCACCTATCATAAAATACGTACCTGGCAATCTGCTTATGTCTTCTTCATAATCCACTATAATACGACATGTTCATCCGCCAACGTTTCTCATTCCAGTAATGATTGATATTAATGAAATATTCATTAAATCAAAATGACGACTACTGCATTTGCTCACTTGTCATAATTTCACTATTAATTGTCATATAACATTTGTACAAAGTATTAACGTTATAATATATTACAACTGTCCTGAAAGTACATGAAATAATAGTGTCTTATTTCCAGTAGTTGTGACATTAGTTATATCATATAAAATAATCATGTCTATACAATTTAAATAAGTTTCTTGGTAATATAAATTATATATAGACATAATAAGCATATACGGTTAAACTCTAGTTTAGTATTTTGAACTAAATGTGAAGTCAAATTATATTACTTTCTTTCTCTAATTTGGATCTGATGAAAACCTATTTTCATTAGTAACAAAATACCGATAAAAGCAATCAAAACCAAATATTTTGGTACACGGCAAATTCTTGACCAGTGCCCTTTTCCACCGCAACGGTAACATATAGTTTATGAACTATTTGCTTTTGGATTCTCATCATTCGTGCTTGTGGCAGAGTGACCAACTTCAGGTTGTCATATCTCTCCTTTAAGCCATTCTACAAGATAAGTGGATCTTTGACTGTGATATATTCAATTTTCAAACCTTCGTCAAGGTCATGGCGTAAGAAAATCAAGGCCTAAGCACAGTTTCAAACCTTCATCAAGGTGATGGCGCAAGAAAATCGAGGCCTTAGCACAATTTCAAACCTGCATCAAGGTGATGGCGCAAGAAAATCAAGGCCTTAGCATAATCTTGGGTGGATGCATTATTTCTGTCTTTAATGGCGTCTCCAAGACCCATTGCATCCAAATGGATTTCAGCATCTAACACTCATGTCATATAGTTCTTGCCCGAAATTTCAAGGACAACGAACTTTCTTTTCATAATGTCAGACATGAAACAAAATTACATCAAGAGCGTGTTCATACTTACGGGCTCTATTACAATTATCACATTCACTTCAGGGAATGGATCATAATCATCTGTATGTGCTATACACAATCTCATGTCAAATATTACTTTCATAAAGTGAAAGATTATTTTGAGAATCCTTATTGTTCTCATTATCACAATAATGACGATTTTAATTTCGTCTATTGCCACGTCCACATCCATTGATACTTTCACGGTAATAATTTTGTCTTCTTTCAGACTTATCATATATTGCTACCACATTCTCTAAAGGGAATGGAGCAAATTCAATGGGATGGATTTTCAATCTTTTGCCCACAATCATACATGAATTTGATCATGGCAAGGCATAGAAGTTTCACCACTTCATGTGAGTGTAATTTCTTACAAACTCCATTAGAGTTATAATCAAACTTTGTTGTCTTTGTTTGTATATGAAATCAAATCGTAGAATTTCAAGGATTTGAAAGGGAAAAGTAAATTACTTACCTTTAAGGTATACCAATAAATGTTGTGATATCAAATATACCTCTTCTATTTTTCCGTATAGAAAATCCTTTTATGACATAGTGAGCAGTCATCCCTCTGATGGAAAATACTCGCCCTCTAGCTTTTGGTAGATACAATATCCGTGAGACTTTCCCCTTGGAAAGAGAGTAAAATTCTCCTTAGTTATCAACTTTATCTGCCATCATTAGCAACAGAATTGAGGCGAGAGCCCATCAAAATTATCCTTGGGTGCAGCAGTCGCTATGAGACACAAACACCAGCAAAAGCAATTAAATATTCCATCTTTAATAAGCTTTGCAAAAATAGTGATGAGTTGGGGTCACAGTTCTGCCCAGTTTGCATAATTGAACAGAAACGTTCCACTATACAACTAAATTAAATCAGTTATCAATTCAATTGTAACAAAGAAAGGAATAGCGGAAGTAAATAGCTAGGATCACTTGTATGTAATATAGACAACACATAATTATAGATTTTAATCGAACATAAAATTGATACTTATCTCTTGAAGCGTGACCCGGATAATGCCCGGAATTAGCGAAATTCGTGTGGACGAATTTCTCCTTAATCTTCTCAAAGTGTTTCTTGAGACGGTAGAGTCTCGTGCTGATAACGTGTTATGAAATAATATAAAAGACAAGAACAATATAGAGAGAATAGGGAGAGAAGTATTCTTATTGATACTTGGGATGATATACAATGGGGTAAGACCCCTCTATTTATAGGCATAGAAAAGACTTAGCCTCAAAGTAAAACTCTTCTATAAGATAGACATTCACTCTAATTAGAGTTCTATTTATAACACATATATATATTAATATATATCGATATCTTATAATTAAATAAAAAATAAATATATAAAAAATAACTACTATTTAAATTGGATAAGTTGAATCTTTTAAATTATTTTAATATAAAAGGCCAAAAGAAAAGCTATAAAAATTAAAAAAAGGGAACAATTACGCATTCAAATCAGGAAGTACTTTCAAATTGAAGTTTTAAAAATTATTTTAAAATAAACAAATTAAATAAAGAACTTAAAAAAACTTTCAGAGAAAAATATTATCATATATATATACACACACGCGCGCGCGCACACACACACACACACACACACACACACACACACATATATATATATATATATATATATATATATATATATATACATACATACATACATACATATTAATTGGTTACTTTATTTAGATTAATAAATATAGATATCTTATAATTAAAAAAGTAAAAAATAAATATATAAAAAATAACTACCCATTCAAATCCGAATTAGGTTCAGGAAGAATTGCAAGAACTCTATTCGAGACATATTACCAACCTTTAGGTAAATCTTAAACCACGATACTCCTCACAACTCTTCAAGGCCACCTGCCTAAACGAGTTTACGAGCACCGCCGGTTAGGATATCCTAACCAAGGTTTACTGTCGAGGTAGTAACTGTCTGGTCTATATAGTTCTTAATCTAACACTTTCCGGGTGATACCGTTCATTTTGGACAACAAAGTATTCTTTGTAAATAACCTTTGAATACTAAGCTTAACACTTACTTGTTTAGCCTATCATTTAGGCAAACAATACTTCAAATATTATAAATAAAGAGAGAGTAGAACAGCATCAGAGACCGGTTGTTTGTGGCCAAATGACCTTTTTGATTTTTATTGCTGAATTCAAAATACTACAAAATTTCAAAGGGTATTTTTACAAGGACAGAGAAGGCTAGAGAGATACTCCGAGAGTTGGCTAATGCCTGCCTTTCATAAACTAAAAGGATCTATATATAATGGATCAGATAACAACCAAACAAAAGTAAAACAGTATGATGGCCGACAAAATAATTATGAGTATGGCCGGCAAGATAAAAAAAAAATTCTACATAATTTACATCTGGACAAATCACTTTATAAAAGAGGATTCCCTTCAATAATGGAGGGACCCGTGACTTTATTAAAGTTATTTGTATTATCCCCAGTAATTTATGTTATGGGGCCTTCATGTCTTAACTTTTTCCCTTCCCTTTGCCATCTTTCTTTGCAGAGGATTCTTCTGCATTTTCTTTCAATCTTGCAATGAAGTCTTCTATTTCATCAATATTGATGTATGTGCTTGGGCTGCTTTGATTTTCACCTGCTCCACAATCTTCTTCATCAGAAGTGTTTCCTCTGGAGGTCATTGATATATCATCTCCTATTTCTGTTCCAAAAGTCTTTGCCTAATTCTTTTTGATTTCTTAAAAATATAATGCAATAATTTCTCTTTTAGAGACTGTATCTTTCTTCATTTGAAGAGTGACCATTTCAAATGGACTTAATTTGTCCATTACAATATTGGTTTTGTCCAGTTTGGTATAGGCTTCTATTTTAGTATGAATTTGTTGAATCAATTCTTCACCAAATAATTTGCCTTGGTAATTTGGTTGGAGTAATTTGGTCCAAAACTTATTATAAAAAATCATGTGAAGGCAAGGAATACCTTCTTCGGTATAACCAACTTGGACATCCCATTTTCATTATCCACGGGATTGAAAATTCTATGAAAAAATACATAGATGAAATGCCATCATAAATGATATTATCTTTTTGTAAAGAAATAATTTTAGGAGATATGTCTACCCATTGAGTATAAAAAATTTTGTATAGAGGAGAAAGTATTTATAATGATAGACCATATGATTTCCACCATTTGAAGAACCAATTAGGAATTTGTTGTTCGTTCATATTAGAACAAAGTTTGATAAATCATGAATGCTTCCTATCAGGATTCTCATAAAGAAAAGTTCTATTAAAACTTTCAACATAGTCCCGGTAATTAAATTTAACGGAGACTTTTTGATCAGGATGAGTATATTCTCGATCCTTGGGGGTACTAAGACCCCATTCTCTGAAGGTATTACCTTCTTGATAATAATTTTGGTAAAACAATAAGTTTTTCTTGTACTTGCTAGATAAAAATGCTGAATTTCAGTTGATCTCATAATGCATCATGTATTTATAAGCAGCAGTAGCATATGATGCTGTATCAAAATACCTGGCCATTAATTGCCATGGGTTATCTTTCTATTTGAGGTCGGATTGTTCCAAAAGAATTATTAATTCTTTTGTATCTTTTTTGTTATAAACCTCAAGAAATTATTATTGTCCTTTGATATAACTGAGGAGTAGGTTAGCAAATTAGATGATGAACCCTAATTTTCTTGGATTGTATATGATCCATGAATTCCTTGTATAATGGATGGTCGGAATTACCTCCTGCTATGTTAGCAGCAATTAGTTTTTGGTTTCCCATTTGGGTGAGAATCTATCTACTATTAGTAGATGCTTTTCCTCTTCCTCGACCGCGGGGAGGCCTGTATGTTGGTCTCATAATATGTGGAACCAAAGAATTAGTTAAGAAATAGACTCTGAATATCGTTAAAATTATTATCAAATTCATCAAAATAATTATGAATAGAGAATTGTTCATGTATAATATCATCTATAGGTTTTTCAATTATAAGACTTTGTTAGTTTCTGCATAATTTAACCACATATAAAATAGTGATTAATGTTTCTTCGTCGAAAAACATTGTGTAGAAAATCATGTTAAAAAATGTTGAATAGAGAACTTATGGGTTCAAATATTCTCTTGTAAGAAAATCAGGAAGGGTGTTATCAGACCCTTTTTTGTATATAATTTCAAAATCAAAAGGGGCTAATAAAGCTTGCCACCTTGCAAACATTTGTTTAGAAACATCATGTTTGAAATCTTTATTAATGATAAACTTTGCAGCTTAGCAATCAGTTTTAATCAAGAATTTCTGATTGTAAAGATCTATTTGGAATTTCATAACACATTTAACTATAGCAAGAATTTCTTTGGCTACAGTCGCATAATTATTTTGGGAATTATTCCATTTTCCTGAAAAAAACTGGACAAGGTATTTTTGTTTATCTAATGGAGAGCACTGCTTTAGTATTCCTCCATAGCCAATATCAGAGGCGTCAGTTTCTACAACTTTTGCCCAAGTGGGATTGGCTAGACTTAAACATGGAAGGTTATGAACCATCTGTTTAATCCTTTTGATTGATTCAGTATGACTATCAGTCCAAGCTTTGGGATTCTTCTTTAGTCTATCGTAAAGAAGAGCAGTTTCTTGGGCAAGATCCTTTATTAAAGGAGAAATATAATTCAAGCTTCCCAGAAATCGCTAGAGTTGGGTTTTATCAGTGATTATATCAGGAAATTTAGAAGCAAATTCAACACTTCTATTGATAGAATTGATTCAACCTTTTTCAACGTTATGACCCAAAAACCTAACAGAAGTTTGAAAAATCATCATTTTTGGTTTTGATATGACTAAACCATTTTAGATAATAATTTTTATAAATAAATCTAAATGTTTAAAATGAGATTCTATATTTTTTGAAAATACTAGAATATCATCAATATAAATAATTATAAAGTCTGTATAAGGGAGGAAAATATTATTCATAATTTTTTGAAATTTGGAAGGTGCATTCTTTAATCCAAAACGCATACATTCCATTTATATTGGCTCATTGGTACATTAAAAGTAGTTTTATACCTATCCGATTCAGATATATGAATTTTCCAATAACCTAATTTTAAATCAAATTTTAAAAATATGAAGGCATCATGTAACCTATCTAATAAATTTTTTTTATTCGGGATTGAATACCTGATCCATTTTAAAACTTTATTTAAAGGTTTGTAGTTTATGACTAATCTAGGAACTCCACATTCCTATTCAGCATGCTTATTGACATAAAAAGCACTGCACGACCATTTACATTTTGAGGGTCTTAGTAACCCCTTATGCTGTAAGGAGTCAATCTCCTTCTTGCATAATTTCAAATATTCAGAATTCATCTAGCAAGGACGAGCCTTGGTAGGGATATGATCCTCAGAGAAGTCTTTTTCATAAGGAAGACTTATGATATCTTTTTCCTACAGAAGTAATTTTCTCTACTAATTTCGGAATTTTTAAATCCCGTTCAATAGTAATGGAACAAATGTCATTCTTCAAAAATGCAATTTGATTGGTTGTTGAAGAAATTTTTTCAGAAATAATTTCATTCAAAAATTTTTGGGTGGCTGTGTTATAAAATCAAAAGTGATGTTCTTGCCATCGTAAATACCACTTTATGTGTCCCAATATAAAAAACGCATTAATTTAATAAAAATTGGGACACCCGGTATTACATCCTTGTCAATATCTTTTACTAAAATAAAACTTTCTGGAATAGAGATATCCTGTTGGAATATGTAAGCCTTAGGTAATTTATATGAAATACCCATTGAATTACCACTAGCATTTTTTAAGCGATGAGTGGTTTTATGAAAATATCTGGAGGGTATTACTCCTTATTTTATACAATTTAAATCTGCTCAACTGTCAAACAAAGCAACAAAATCTTTAAAATTGTAGTCTACTAAAAGAGTTATTTTTATCAAAAAAATTTGGGTGATAAAATATTGGAGTTTTTCTAGAAATTCACTTTCAGAAAAATTTATGGCTCCATGCAACTTATTAGCTGAATCTTCTTCAGAAGAACTGGCAGTTGTATTTAACTCAGTCTTAATATTAGGATCATAAATTTTCCTAAAATTTTCCAATCTGAAAATTCTTTCATTTAAGGCTATATTTTAAGCCTTTACTTCCGAGATTTCTTTCTTGAGATAATTATCTCAGTACTTAAATCTTGGACAGTAGCCAATCTTTCAGGTCGGGATTTGATTTTCACCATTTTTCTTATTTCAAACATAGTGTAATGTTCTTTTTGAGATGAGATTTGTTCCACCTCTGTTTCTTCCCCTAGACCAGAAGGAAGTTTGTCAATAAGCTTGGACCTTAATTCAGGGTCTTTAATAACCCTTAAAAGAACAAGCATGTTATCATTTGACAAAACATTGATCTTTAAATCCCTAAAATGAGAATAAATGTTAAAAATCTCATTACAACAATGATTTGAGCATTGTCCCTTTTCACATTACTCTGGCTCCTCTTCAGAGGATGAAGATAACTCTCTTCATGAAGAACCCTGAGGTCTTCACTTGTTGATGATCCATCTTCCTCAGTGTCAGATTATTTTGGAGAGGAATTTAAAAGAATCTCATATAAAGAATCTTTGATATGATCATCTAAGTCAAGTTCTCTAATTTTATTCTTGACCTTACAATCCTTAGCAAGTGTCCTAATCTTCCACATTTATAACAAGCCTGAAGGTTTTTTGTTTTAACAAAACCCTTCTTGGCTTTATGAAAAGCCTTTCTTCTTTGCGTCTTTTCACGCTGTTTTTCTGACGAACCCTTGATTCTTTTGAAATCCTTTTTCTTATGGGATATCTTTCCATTAGAAGGCATATCTATAGCGAACTGTTCACAAAATTCGCCCAACTGTTGTCTCTCAGCGGACGATGTTTCTTTATTTGTTGGTTTAGCTTTATTTTATTAGATAAAGCTAAGCCTTGATTAGTGCATGCACTAATCAATTTACCATATGAGTAAGTATCATAATTAATACTCATCCCTGTACCTCTAAGGATCTTTCTAATCCTTTCAACAAATAAGGGAGGGAGTCCAACTATAAATTTGGACTTTCAATGAGTACTATTACTCTTTGGTAATTCCATCACTCTGGATAAGAAAACATATTTGTACCATCTAAATGATGTGAGGGTTTTGCACCTCAAATTCTGGAGCATAGTTCTAGTGGTCTCACTATTATCAGACCATCTTCCCGAAAAGTGCTCGATGATATTTAAAATTAAAGAATAGACCGAGTTTTGAACAGTCTTATCTTCCTCAACTTTGGTTGCGTTTAATGATTTGGTGACGATGTTCATGAGTGATATAATTATCCCACCAACCTTTAAGTTGACCACTAAAACCGATAATAATCATTTTTGTTATTGCTCTATCTGTATTTTTATTAACCTTACAGATAGTGTTGTACATAAGCAATCTATGTACTGTCATATAGATTTGTCTTTCAGCAAGACCATCTATATTCCACTCATAGATATCTGACCCACTATATCCTTGATGGTAGTGGTCATTGTCCTGTTCTTCTATTAGGACATCTTGAGGGGTTGTTCTAGGATAATAAAACATTCTTTGGTAAGGTTTGCGAGCATATTTTTCAGAGATTTTATTAATCTCATTTTTTACCTGTAATCCTTTTCCTTTATCAGGTTTATACTCTAGCGTTAAGGGACTAGCCCTAAGTTCGCCAAACTTCTTATTAAGAAGTTCTTCTAAATGGTCAAGACCTTTTAATTTGAAGTCTTTGACCTCGGGGGTGGTTGGATACTACTAGTAGCGTTTTGCTCTTTACCTTTAGTATCCTTCTGTCGGATTTTTTGGACTTGAGCCATAAGCTTGTCTAATTTTTCATGAATTTTAATAACTTGTTTACCCAAAATACTAACATACACATTAGTATAATTATTTTGAGTAAGCATCGTATTCAAATTTTTGACCGTTATAGCTGCAACATCATTTTCAAATATTTTTGAAAAAGCAGTGCAATAAATAATTTTGTCTTTTTCCCCTATATGAAAAGATTGTTGGGGTGGAAAAGTAGAATTAACAATATTTCCGTTAGTGAGCTTATAATCTCTTTCTAACACAGAAATATAGTTATAAACATGTTTAGACATAAACCAAGGGACAAAAGAAATAATTTTATTTTTCTTGCTAATATCCTCATAAAAATCATATCTGAAATTTTTCATCAATTCACTAGTCATGTTTTCATGGAACCATTTTCTGAAAATAGCCCATCTCAGTTTTAGAAATTCTTCTAAAATTATTTTTTTTGTCGGTGAACCCGGACTAAAATCTATTTGGTTCTCAATCATCATTAACACCATTTAAAAAAATTCATTTCAGATCCAGTGGGTTCAAGATCTGAATTAATCTTCTTCTTTTTTGGTAATTAAAAGGTTGTATTAATCACCAAAGATATTTCAGTACAAAACCGTAGCGCATCTATTACACAGCTGACTATCCTATCTAACTTCTATATGAACTATCACTATACCTATCTCTCTATTTACAGAAAAAATTGCTGAAGCTGTATTTTCATCTTAGGGTTACCTCTAATATTACAAGTGTAAGCAATAGATCTAAGTAGTTTATCACTACTACAAAAGACATTTTCAAATATCCTTGCATTCCTTTCTAACCACAGGGCATAGAAGAGTTCTGATATAACCATTTTAAATATGTGAGTCCGGATCTATTTCCCTTTAGCCTGCTCGATAATCCATTGAGCAAATTGCTCCCAGTGTAGAAAATTGGGGTGACTAACCTTAATCCAATCCATTGTCTGCTGTCTTAGCTGACTAGCAAAGGAACAGTGTAGGAAAAGGTGGTCTCTGGTCTCCAAGGCTTGCTGGCATAACACACAAGTGTTGTCTACATTAATACTCCACTATAGTAATCTGTCTTTGGTAGGCAATCTGTTCTGAAGAAGCAGCCATAGATTAAATACTGCTTTTGGCCTAGCAAAGTTTTGGGAAGTTAGGTTCTTCCAAGCAACTTTGAGGAGCTGACCAATCTGAAGTAGGTATAACATTCTAATGGAACACAGTGGTCTGTTCCATTAGAATTTGAGATGTGGAAGCTCTAGATAGAAAATCTACCACATAATCAATTGGAGAGATATATGAAGAATTTGATCTAGTTAACCTAGATGATAAACTAATTTTATCAGTTCGGATAGGTTCATTGAACCTAATCTTAATCTTGCCATATGAGGTTTGTTCTATTTCAGTAACCTCAGTATTACCATTGTTTCGAGGGGCAACTGCTTCCTCTATGACCCATTCCCCCAGAAAATCAATTTCATCCCATTTGATAGGTCTAATGGTAGTTACTTTGGATTTTCCAAAGTTGGTTTCTATAAGAACAGTTTCATTTTTGAAATTCATAACTTTACACATAGGATTCAAAATATATAAAGGTTTGAAATAAATCTTATAACAGATACATATAACTTCTGTACCATGCAAATAATCATAACCATGTAATTTAATGCTTAGTATTAAAGTATTTAAAGAATTCTCATCATTAAGAGAAATCTGTAAATTATGATAAGTATTAAAATAAACATGGCCATAAGCCAAGCTAGTTTGCACGGTCCCTATAAAAGACTTTTTCCAGTTCTAATTTTTGCCATCTCTGAGAGATGCTATAAAGCTTTCAGGTAAGCCTCTTAAAGTAAGTGGCTTAAGGCAACTTGTATTAAACCTATGTGAATAAATCTATGAGAATCCCTATATGGGGCTAAATCACTTTCAGATAATAATCTGAATGTAGCATGGTCACTATCTACAGTGATAGTTTCTGCAGTAATTTTAACTACTTGTTTTAAATCTATTTTTTCAAAGGTTCCCAACTGGTATATTACCTTAGGTTTGACTAATGGTATAGTCCACTTATTAAGTAGATTTAATTGTAGTGGCAATTTATATTCTTATTTCCTACTGTTTTTAACTGTAGTTTTCTTCCTAATCATATTTATTAGATGAATAGTGTTAAACTTAGTTTATCAGGTTTTTACTAACATGGCTCGGATACCAAACTGGGGACCGGATAGCTTCCGAATTAGGTTCAGAAAGAATTGCAAGAACTCTATTCGAGACAGATTACCAACCTTTAGGTAAATCTTAAACCACGATGCTCCTCACAACTCTTCAACAAGGCCACCTGCCTAAACGAGTTTACGAGCACCACCGGTTAGGATATCCTAACCAAGATTTGCTGTCGAGGTTAGTAACTGCATGGTCTATATAGTTCTTAACCTAACACTTTCGGGGTGATACCGTTCATTTTGGGCAACAAAGTATTCTTTGTAAATAACCTTTGAATATTAAGCTTACCACTTACTTGTTTAGCCTATCATTTAGGCTAATAATACTTCAAATATTATAAAGAAATAGAGAGTAGAACAGTACCAGGACCGGCTATTTGTGGCCAAATGACCTTTTTGATTTTTATTGCTGAATTCAGATTACTACAAAATTTCAAAGGGAAGTTTTACAAGGAAAGAGAAGGTTAGATAGATATTCCGCGAGTTGGCTAATGCTTTCCTTTCATAGACTAAAAGGATCCTCATATAATGGATCAGATAACAACCAAACAAAAGTAAAACAATATGATGACCGACAAAACAATTATGAGTATGGCCGGCAAGATAAAAAAAAATTCTACATAATTTACATTTGGACAAATCACTTTATAAAAGTGGATTCCCTTCAATAATGGAGGGACCCGTGACTTTATTAAAGTTATTTGTATTATCCCCAATAATTTATGTTATGGGCCTTCATGTCTTAACTTTTTCCCTTCCCTTTGCCATCTTTCTTTGTAGAGGATTCTTCTGCATTTTTCTTTAATCTTGCAAGGAAGTCTTCTATTTCATTAATATTGATGTCTGTGCGTGGGCTGCTTTGAGCTTCACCTGCTCCACAATCTTATTTATCTGAAGTGTTTCCTCTGGAGGTCATTGATATATCATCTCCTATTTCTGTTCTAAAATTCTTTGCCAAATCCTTTTAAATTTCTTCAAAATATGATGCAATAATTTCTCTTTTAGAGATTGCACCTTTCTTCATTTGAAGTCTTTTAATGACCATTTCAAACGGGCTTAATTTGTCCATTACAACATTGGTTTTGTCCAATTTGGTATAGGCTTCTATTTTAGTCTGGATTTGTTGAATCAATTCTTCACCAAATAATTTGCCTTATGATTTGGTCTGGGCCAATTGGTCCAAAACTTATTATAAAAAATTATGTGAAGGCAAGGCATACTTTCGTCGGTATAACCAACTTGGACATCCCATTTCATTATCCACGGGATTGAAAATTCTATGAAAAAATACATAGATGCAATGCCATCATAAAAGATATTATCTTTTTGTAATGAAATAATTTTGGGGGATATGTCTATCCATTGAGTATATAAACTTTTGAATATAGGAGGAAGTATTTCTAATGATGGACCATATAATTTCCACCATTTGAAGAAACAATTAGGAATTTGCTGGTCGTTTATATTAGAACAAAGTTTGATAAACCATGAGTGCTTCCTATTAGGATTCTCATAAAGAAAAGTTCTATTAAAACTTTCAACATAGTCCCAGTAATTAAATTTAACCGGGACTTTTTATCAGGATAAGTATATTCTCGATCCTTGAGGGTACTAAGATTAATAATTAGTTACTTTATTTAGATTAATAAATATAAATATTTTATAATTAAAAAATAAAAAATAAATATATAAAAAATAACTACTCATTCAAATTTATATTTATTTTTTTAAACGGATAAATAAACGAAGAATATTTACAATGTAATTTACAAACGATTGAGATAGTTTTGATTATTTTTCGTTTTTTTTAAATTTGTTTTGGGAATGAAAATAAAAATGGATAAGATGAGGCGAATACGGGTTTTAGTTAGTGGAATAGTAACGCCGCAAAAAGAAGTGCGGGAAACACGAGTTTGACTCAACGGCCTAACTAACCTTACGATAACGACATTTGTAGTAGTGCTTATTTAGGTTGAGAATGACAGAAGTACAATGACAACTGTTTTAACTTTTTCTTAAAAATTAGAGGAATATAATTGGTAATTGAAAAAGACAAAATTTTAATTTATATTCATTTGGTCCAAACTATTTATTATTCTTACTCATAAAGCCCAAACTATTTACCCGGTGTTCTCGACGACATGGCCTTTTTGTTATTATTGTTCTTGATTTCTTTTTTTTTTTAGAAAAAAAGAATTCAATCATGGTTGTATATTTCAAGTATAAAGTGCTAAAGATTATGATTCAATTCCAACTCTAGATCAAGTTATTTCTGTTGGCAATTTGAAATTAAAATATTTAAATCACACATACATACCATATAGCAAACATTATTATCACCCATGTTTAAGGTTTGTGTTTATTACATTTAAGTATACCATCTTTCAATTTATGTACCAAAATTCTATTTAAGGTTTAATTATCAACTTATTAATTATAGGCTTGATTTGTGGAACTGAAAATCTTTTCAGATTTTATTGTACACGTTTTTTCTCTCTTACAAACAAAACTCACGATTTTCTCCCCTTTTTTAATTACCCTCCCCCCACGTTTTTTTTACCAAAATCGATTTCTCTCTTTCTCTGCTTGAATTTCATCCGCCATTGTCGAAGCTTGAACAGTTTCAGATCGAGAAGTTCTTCTCAATCCACCATACTTTCAGTCCATAAAATTGTATCAAAGCCAGAAACCCTCTACAAAACCGATTTCTCTCTCTCTCTCTCTCTCTCTCTCTCTCTCTCTCTCTCTCTCTCTCTCTCTCTCTCTCTGCTTTGAAGTCGGATAACATGTCAGTTTGTATGTCCTTTGGCGTGTAAACAGTCTTAGGATCACAATACTTTGGAACGATAATGCTACCAACTATTGTTGCAATACATTTGCGTTGTATGAATGTTTCGTCCATTCGGCAGCATGTGTGCTGTCGGCTAAAACTTCTTATCTTGAACAATAAGAATCATGAATTAACGTTGCCTTGAAATGTCATTTGCAGTTCTCAGCTACACATACAAGCCAGTAGCTACAAAAAAATCCAATTTTCAGACATATTTATTAAAAACTACAATTAACTACAATTAACTACAAACTGACTACAATTAACTACAAACTGACTACAAGTAACTGCAAACTGAGTAGAATTAAATCAAAACTGACTACAAGTAACTACAAACGGACTACAATTAACTACAAATAATTAACTACAAACTGACTACAAGTAACTACAAACTGACTACAATTAAATACAAACTACTACAAGTAACTACAAACGGACTACAATTAACTACAAACTGACTACAATTTAACTACAATTTGTATAAACAAACCTAGCTTCAATAATCTGGAATTTGGAAGAACTACAATTTGATTGACTATCACGCTGTAAATTCTGATTTTCGGTATTTGATGTAGAAGAATGAGAGATTTTCGAAACTGAAATCTGGAAGAACTACAATTTGATTGACTAACACACTGTAAATTCTGATTTTCGGTATTGAATGTAGAAGAATGAGAGATTTTCGAAACTGATGGCTACGTATGAGAGATTCACGCAGAGAGATTTGCGCTGGGATTAGATCTTTTAAGGTTTTAAAAAGATCATTTAATTAAGACAGTATCAAATATTAATTGGGATGCTTAAAATCTGGCGCTATTTTAGGCTATAAAATCATCCAGATATGGTTTGGTACATTTTTGGTAACGAAAACATGGAATATGCGGGTAATAACCAAACAAGGCACAATAATGGTAATAAGGTTTGCTATATGGCATATTTAGGTAAAAATCCCAAGATTTTAACCTTCTTACTACCAACGCTCAAACTAACAAAGATTATGTGGATCAATTTTGCTCCACTAACGAAAATGACTAGTTCAGTTCTGCCCCACTTTTTCTTGATTGTTCTTTCTCTGGCTCTTGCTCTTGCCTTGTCTCTTGAATTTAAATTTTTTATTTTGAAGATTTCTTGTCTGATTTAAAGTGGGTGTTGTTAAATATTGCTTATAGTACCTTATGGAAGTTCATACTGAAATTTGATAGCATTTGAAGCTGATTTGAGGTGATTGAGATTGAAATTTTCAGTTGAAAATCAACGAAGAACACAGCTACAGTATACAGCTACAGTATACAATATGTTGTAGGAGTATATAACCATACTGCAACAGTATACTATTATAGTTCATAATATATACTGCAATGATATATTGTAATAATCGAAAAGAATACAGTTACCTAGTAGTATACCGCTATAATATATAATATACTATTGGAGTATATGGTTATACTACA
Organism: Nicotiana benthamiana; assembly: GCA_034376525.1. Classification (NCBI taxonomy): domain Eukaryota; kingdom Viridiplantae; phylum Streptophyta; class Magnoliopsida; order Solanales; family Solanaceae; genus Nicotiana; species Nicotiana benthamiana. The sequence continues at coordinate 18,794,552 of CM067341.1, forward strand.
ATAGTAAACTATTATAGTATATAATATATTGTTATAGTATACTGTAATAGTATGTAATATACTATAACAATACACTATAATAGTATACAATATACTATAATAGCATACTTACTACACGTAAATTCACTTGCCTTTTTCCTTTTAATTTACCTTAAGCTTTTACGTAGCGTGAGAGGCAAAATAAAAATTCAAAAATAAAGTAAAATAAAATTTATAGTATGATATATAACGTAACGATATACTTTTACAATTAGATCTTTTTAGATTTTTTTGAAATGTTTAGTGACAACTGATATTATTTCAGTTTAATAATTGAATTAATTTTTTTAACTCTTTGTGTACAATTGTATACCTTATTAGTATAGGTATATACCATACTGGTACCATATGTTAGTTAGTATTTTTTGGTTGTATTATTATATTGGTTCACAATTTGATATATTTAGTAATAGTATTAAAAAAAATAATTAAAAAAAGTAAAAATAATAAATGAAAATAGATTACGAGGAGAAAAAGAATATAGAAAAAGAAGTTAAATGACATGAGAAAAGAAAAAAAGAAAAAAATAAGAAGAAATCGAGAAAAAAGAAAAAGAGAAAAGAAAAAAAGAAGCACAGAAATAAAAAAAAAATTAAAGAATTAATAAAAAATTTCCCACGAAAACTATTATGGGTAGGAAATGTAATTAGTTTATGGATAAAAAATAAATGGGTAGATAAAGATAATAATTTTATTTTTGTGGGTAACCATTAATTCCAAACTATTTACCCCTTAAAGCAAAACCTTATAAAAAAACTCACCTTTATGAATTTTTTTTCACTCTTTTCGAAATCAGTGAAGATTTCTTTACAAATTTAAATTTCAGATCACTTACAAAAATTCAATAACAGCTCCAACATGTATTCATGTCCAAACATAATTTTAATTTTTAAATTGTTATGAAATAATATAAGAACAAGAACAATAGAGAGGAAAAGTAGAGAGAGGAGTATTCTTATTGATACTTTGGGATGATTTACAATGGGGTAAGACCCCTCTATTTATAGGCATAGAAAAGACTTAGCCTCAAAGTAAAACTCTAGAATCTCTCTGAATATAGACATTCACCTTAAATAGAGTTCTATTTATAACACTCCCCCTTGAATGTCTATTCAATAATGTGCCTCGTTAAAACCTTAACTAAAACAAAACCCAATGGGAAAAATTTAAAGAAAAGGAAAAAGAGTAACACATGTTTGAATATGCGCCTATTGGTTGCCTCGTTAAAAACCTTGCAAGGAAAACCCATTGGGACAAAACCTTGTAAGGGAAAAAGAGTGCAACGTGCATTAACTCCCCCTGATAAGAACATCAATTCATATCCTTAAGTCTTCGCATTCCCATCTTGTGAACTAGCTTCTTGAAGGTTGACGTTGGTAGAGATTTTGTGAACAAATCAGCCATATTATCGCTTGAACGAATCTGTTGTACATTGATATCACCATTCTTTTGAAGATCATGTGTGAAGAATAACTTTGGTGAAATATGCTTTGTTCTATCTCCTTTTATGAATCCTCCCTTCAATTGAGCTATACATGCTGCATTGTCTTCATACAAAGTCGTGGGTAGTTTATTACACTTCAAACCACATTTGTCTTGAATATGATGTATTATAGACCTCAACCACACACACTCCCGACTTGCTTCATGAATAGCAATTATCTCGGCATGATTAGATGAAGTAGCCACAATTGATTGCTTAGTCGATCGCCAAGATATGGCGGTACCTCCACAGGTAAACACATAACCCGTTTGAGATCGAGCCTTGTGTGGGTCGGATAAATATCCAGCATCAGCATAACCAACAAGATCAGGACTGCAATTATTGCCATAAAATAAGCCCATATCGGTGGTCCCTTTTAGGTACCGCAATATATGTTTGATCCCATCCAATGTCTCCTTGTAGGAGCCGAGCTAAATCTTGCTAAGACAAACATTAACTGAAAAGGATATGTCAGGCCTTGTAGTATTTGCAAGATACATCAGTGGGCCAATTGCGCTAAGATATGGTACTTCAGGACCAAGTAGCTCTTCATTCCTTTCTTGTGGTCGGAATGGATCTTTATTCACATCAAGTGATCGAACAACCATCGGTGTACTTAAAGGATGTGCTCCATCCATGTAAAACCGTTTCAGTACCTTTTCTATATAGGTAGATTGATGGACAAAAATTCCGTTTGCCAAATATTCAATTTGCAAACCAAGACATAATTTTGTCTTTCCGAGATCTTTCATCTCGAATTCATTCTTTAGATAATCAATTGCCTTTTGGAGTTCTATGGGGGTTCCAATAAGGTTTATGTCATCGACATATACGGCAAGTACAACAAATTCCGATGTTGTTTTCTTTATAAAAACACACGGGCAAATGGCGTCATTTATATAGCCTTCTTTTAACAAATACTCACTAAGACGATTATACCACATTCGTCCTGATTGCTTTAGACCATACAAAGATCTTTGCAATTTAATTGAAAACATTTCCCGAGACTTTGAATTATGAGCGTTTGGCACTTTGAGTCCATCGGGAATTTTCATGTATATCTCATTATCAAGTGAGCCATAAAGATAGGCAGTAACCACATCCATTAAATGCATGTCAAGCTTTTCAAGGACAGCAAAACTGATGAGATAACGAAAGGTTATCGCATCCATTACAGGCGAATATGTCTCTTCATAATCGACACCAGGCCTTTGAGAAAAACCTTGTGCAACAAGGCATGCCTTATATCTTTGTACCTCGTTTTTCTCATTTCTCTTGCGTACAAAGACCCATTTATAGCCAACAGGCTTAACACCATTAGGTGTTTCAACTACAGGGCCAAAAACTTCACGTTTTGCCAGCGAATTCAATTCTGATTGAATTGCTTCTTGCCATTTTGGCCAATCATGTCTTTTTCGACATTCTTCAACAGATTGAGGTTCGAGATCCTCACATTCTTGCATAATGCTAGATGCGACATTATAAGCAAAGACATTATCCACCACTATATCCACTCGATTAATATTTACCTCAATATCAATTGGATTTATGGATAGTTCCGTATTTTCCAGAGTCTCGGGCTCAATGGATTCTTCATGAATCTTAGAATTTGTTAAATCATAAATTTCCTCATGAGATTCTTTCGTAGTGTCATTTTTATCATTTGCTTTCCTCTTTCTAGGATTTCGATCTTTAGAACCTAATGGCCTGCCACGCTTCAGGCGTGCATTCGACTAATTGGTTATGACACTAGATGATTGTCCAACAGGGACATCAATACGGATTGGAACATTTTCCGCGGGGATGTGTGATTTCGTTATCCTTTTCAAGTCCGTAAATGCGTCAGGCATTTGATTTTCTATTCTTTGCAAATGGATAATCTTTTGTACCTCCCTTTCACAAATAGAGGTATGTGGATCAAGATGAGATAATGATGCTTTTTCCACAAAATTTCCCCTTTGGTTTCACCAACTTCTCCCCCTAATTTTGGGAAAAGTGTCTCATCAAATCGACAGTCTGCAAATCGTGCAGTAAACAAGTCCCCTGTCAATGTTTCGAGGTAGCGAATGATGGAGGGCGATTCAAACCCAACATATATTCCTAACCTTCTTTGCGGACCCATTTTGGTGCGGGATGGCGGTGCTATAGGCACATATACTGCGCATCCAAAGATTCTTAAATGGGATATATTGGGTTCATGACCCAAAACCAATTGCAACGGGGAATATTTGTGATAATTCGTCGGTCTGAGACGAATTAGCATTGCTGCATGCAAAATGGCGTGACCCCATACCGAAGTGGGCAGCCTCGTTTTCATGAGTAATGGCCTTGCAATCAACTGCAGGCGTTTAATTAACGATTCTGCAAGACCGTTTTGAGTGTGAACATGAGCTACAGAATGTTCCACTTTTATCCCAATTGATAAGCAATAATCATTAAATGCTTGGGATGAAAACTCAGCAGCATTATCCAGTCTAATAGACTTGATTGGATTATCAGGAAATTGTGCTTGTAGTCGAATTATTTGTGCCATTAATTTTGCGCAAGGTTGCGTGATGACAACAGGCACACATGAGACCATCTACAGGATGCGTCTATCAAGACCATAAAGTACCTAAAGGACCCACTGGGTGGGTGAATAGGTCCACAAATGTCCCCTTGTATACGTTCCAAAAACGTGGGTGACTCAGTCCCAACCTTTGTTGGTGATGGTCTGATGATCAACTTGCCTTGATAACAGGAAGTGCAAGGATATTCATTATTTGAAAGAATTTTGAAATTCTTTAACGGATGCCCATATGAGCTTTCTATAATCCGTCTCATCATGATCGATCCAGGGTGTCCCAATTGATCATGCCAAAGTACAAAAGTGTTGGAATCAGTAACCCTTCGGTTTACTGTGGAGTGTGCCTCAATTGCACTAATTCTTGTCCAATACAGGCCACAAGATGAAGATGGGAATTTCTCAATAACCCTCTTTTGGCCGGAGACATTCTTTGTAATGATGAGATATTCAAGATTATCTTCATCTATTGTCTCAATATGATAGCCATTCCGGCATATATCTTTAAAACTCAACAAGTTTCTCTTAGACTTGGAGGAGAACATTGCATTCTCTATGATAAACATCGTGCCTTTGGGCAGAGTTACAGTTGCTCTTCCGGAGCCTTCAATCAATTTACTACTACCAGAGATTGTAGTAACATTTGCCTTACACATATTTAGTTGAGAGAAATATTTCTTTTCTTTGAGTATCGTATGTGTACATGAATCAACTAAACAAATATTTTTACAGTTGGACGTTGATCCAAGCTTGCTTTGTGAGATATCCATATTTGCTTTCCCATGGTTTGACATACAAAAGAAATACACGAACATGAGAATAAACAACTTCAATTCGTTTGTTTCACATTTAAACAATATTTTGGGAAGCAGTCATTTAGGATAGTCGACTAACTGAATCAGATAGTCGACTATCATGCCTTGCGGAAAAGTTCAGTTTTAATGCGAAAATATTAGATTGTCGACTAACCAAGTTGATATTCGACTATCTCAGAAAACAGTTATAAGGATAGTCGACTATCTAAATCAGATAGTCGACTATCTTAGCTTGCGGAAAAATTTAGTTTTATTGCGAAATATTGGATAATCGACTAACTGTTAGGTTAGTCGATTACCTCTACTGAAAAATAAAAATATTATTGAAATTTGAGCATATTGAAACATTCTAACGAACTAATACTAATATTATATCATAAACTAACTAATACGAGCTGATACTAATGACTATTAGTTTATTCACTAACTATTACAAATAAGTGAAATAAAATCAAACAACTCCATCTCCTTTCATCACGGATCAATCACCGATTAGGTGGTCTATTTTCCCATCAGGTTGCTCAAAGAAGTCTGCCACATCCAAGTGGGTGATGTCAAAGTTGTCGTCAGAGACAAAATTTGTTTCAGGGCCTTTACTCTTTCGAGATGCTTGATAAAGGTCAACCAGATGTCTTGGTATACGGCAAGCTTTTGACCAGTGCCCTTTTCCACCGCAACGATAACATATAGTTTCTGAACTATTTGCCTTAGGATCCTCATAATCTCGTTTCTGCTTTCGGCGGTTATCTCTGCTCGGGGGGTGACGGACATCATGGAGATTTCTTCCTTGTCTACGTCCACGGCTATGACCCCGATTACGACCACGACCATGATTATATCCATGGCCCTTTTCATGATTGGCATAATGAGAATACACCTTATCTGCTTCAGGCAGTGGTGTAGACCCAGTGGGTCGATTTTCGTGATTTCTCATGAGCAGGTCATTATTTCGCTCAGCGACAAGTAGAAGAGAAATCAGTTCAGAGTACTTTGTGAAGCTTTTCTCTCTGTACTGTTGTTGCAGTACCATATTGGAGGCATGAAACGTTGTAAACGTTTTCTCAAGCATATCATAATCGGAGATTTTATCTCCACATACCTTCAATTTAGAAGTAATTCTGAACATTGCAGAATTATATTCAGAAACAGACTTAAAGTCTTGGAGCCTCAGATGAGCCCAATCATATCGTGCTTGTGGCAGAGTGACCAACTTCAGGTTGTCATATCTCTCCTTTAAGCCTTTCCACAAGATGAGTGGATCCTTGACGATGAGATATTCAATCTTCAAACCTTCATCAAGGTGATGGCGCAAGAAAATCAAGGCCTTAGCACAGTCTTGGGTGGATGCTTTATCTCTATCTTTAATGGCGTCTCCAAGACCCATAGCATCTAAGTGGATTTCAGCATCCAACACCCATGTCATATAGTTCTTGCCCGAAATTTCAAGGGCAACGAACTTTCTTTTCGTAATGTCAGACATAATCGAAAATCAAATTAGGAAGAGAGAAATAGCTTAGTTTTTCTCGAGAATCGATTCTTGAGGCGATAGAGTCTCGTGCTGATAACGTGTTATGAAATAATATAAGAACAAGAACAATAGAGAGGAAAAGTAGAGAGAGGAGTATTCTTATTTATACTTTGGGATGATTTACAATGGGGGTAAGACCCCTCTATTTATAGGCATAGAAAAGACTTAGCCTCAAAGTAAAACTCTAGAATCTCTCTAAATATATACATTCACCTTAAATAGAGTTCTATTTATAACATAAATACTATTTTCACTTTTATTTTCTTTTCCAGTTTTTTCCGGAATTTCCCAACTATTATATCCATACACCCACTTAGTATTATTATATCCACTGGTATATATTATAAAAGAAAAAAGAATAAGGAAATATGGTTCGGTAAAGTTGACTTTCTTGAGGGTGGTCATTAAAGCAAAACAATAAAAAGAAGATTTGACTGACAGATATCATTATTAAAATTTTATTTGCAACTTAAAAAAAAAAACTCAATCACCTAATTATACAACGGTGGATTTATTGATATTGGAAGAGCAAGAAGAAGAAAAAAAGAGTAAAATTGCATGATTGAATTGACGTTCTCACCTACCCCCCTGAAAAATCGGTCTATTTATCTGCGTGGCTGTATATAATTGGTTATAAGTTTTGTCTTTCATTTGCTGATCTGTTTGGCCCCATTTGATTCTGCAAAAGGGTTTCATTAAAGGCGCTATCCTTTTCTTGTTCATTTTTCTATTCCTAATAAATATTTTATGTTTTGAATGATTTTACATAGTCCTTTATTTTATGTTGTGATTCAGCTATTTAATTACTCATATTGGAAAATTTTGATTATTATTTCAGGAATATATATACATATATGTATATTGATTGATGAGAAGCAAAAATGGTGGTTTCTTGATTTTTTATCAAGAAAAGTTGTTCCCTTTATTAGTCTCCGCCGCATAGAGGTTAAAGATTCAATCTTTTTTGCTGTTGAGGTGATTTGGGGTTTCCTTATTTGGTTTTCTTTCCAATTGGGCGTTTTGAATTTTCTATGGGGGATTTCTTGAATTGATTTTATTACCATATCAAGAATTGGATTCTGTGAAGTGGGTATTTTGTGTTTTGAGTCAGAGGACAGTTCAAAGGAATTCTATTTATGCCAGTTGATTGGAAGCTATTGGCAGCCATCCATTTTTGATATCTATTGATTTGGAAAATGCTGATAAATGAATCATGAGTAGTAAGGATAAGGCATTGATAATAGTTCTGTAATTAGTGAAGAGTCTGTTGATTCTTCTATATTCGGTGTCAGGGGCTCTATGCTGATGTTTTGTTACAGCAATTGGATATGAGTTTTGTTACTGAATGAGGTTATAGCAATGAGAGGCAAAGGCCTCTATGTTGTTGTCAATGGATGCCTCGAATAGGACATTTTCTGATCTGTTAAAGTTACTGAAATCGTGGATCCCTTGGCGACATGAGCCTGATAATGTATCGAGGGATTTTTGGATGCCCGATCATAGCTGTAGAGTATGTTATGATTGTGATTCTCAGTTCACATTGTTTAACCGTAGGCATCATTGTCGTCTTTGTGGACGAGTATTCTGTGGCAAGTGCACATCTAACTGGGTTCCTGCACCATCAAGTGAGCCAAGGCCACTACAAGATGAGTGGGAAAAGATCAGAGTTTGCAATTACTGTTTCAAGCAATGGGAGCAAGGTTTAGCTGCCAGTGTTAGAACTCAGATTGCTAACCTGCATACGAGTACTTCTTCTCCTTCTGCAACCAGTTTTATCAGCTTCAAGTCTACTGGAACCGGTGAGAGCAGTAGCATGAACATTATTTCAGTGCCACACTCTTCGGTACTTAGTCCATGCAAATCAGCTATAACAGAATCTACTCTAGAGATGCGAAATGTTGCAACATCAAGAGGGAGCTTTGATCCTGCTAGTAAAGGGGTTTTGGACCCTTCCCTAAACCAATATGCATTTTGCACAACAAGGTTCGTCTTACATCTTCTATTATCAGTTGATTTGAACAAATTAACGGAAAAGAAATCAAACCAACTATTATTTTGTCGTTTGATTGTTGTTTGGATAGTTGCACCATTTATGAGTTTCTTTGTTGTCAAATGTGAATAACTGGATTGCCTTAAACACTACGCGCATCTCTTACTAAGTAGTGAAGAAAGCACTTCTGCCTCTAGTTTCGATCGCGTATGAACATCCTAACTCTGTGGTGTACTTCTCTCTATTTATGTTTGAGTCCTCTTAAGGATTTGTGTGAAATCAACCACATAAGCACATGTGTTCTAAAGCCATAGCTCGATACTCAGGCTCTCACCAGATGTCGCAACCACATCTTGCTTCTTACTTTTTCATGAAATCAAGTTTTTGCCAACCAAAGTAACAAGGGATTAGAAAGTACCTTTAGAATCCTCTTTGGAAACTCTTACACAACTATTAATTCAAAGCCCTCTTGCACATGTAATCCAATTTTGGGATCACATTTGAACGTTAAACTAAAACTTACAAGTAATGGAACGGGTTTAGAAAGGGTAATCTACCATGTGAAAAGAGAGACAAGGGGAAAGACAAATTGTTTTCTTGATGATTATACTCAAAATAAATATAAGAGTTGTTAAACTAATCTAATAAGTATGTTAACTTTTTTAAAAGGAATATACTTATGCGAAATGAACTCTTAATTAAGACGCAATATTCTAGTCTATCCTATACGATTTTCTGCAATGAATCTGAAGATATTCTTGCCAACGATGTATCTGGACATATTCTAACCAATTTGAATACCCTTCTAAAACGAATGTGCAATTTGTCCCAATAAGTGAAAATCCCTTTCCTTCTCTTAAGTAATCCAGAAGCAGGTGAAAGAAATAATACCAGAAGCAACTTGGCAAAGCACTAATAACTGAAGTTTGCTGCCTGGTAGGCCACACCTTGATTATATGTCCTGAGCAAACCAATTGTTCTGTGAGTTGCCTTGCATTTTTAGTTACCTGTTTTTCCAACTACTCGCGTCCACAAACATGTTTCAGTATCAGTTGACTGTTTGTTGCTATATTGTAGAATCAGGAGTGATGATGAAGAAGTGGAATATGGTGTTTACCAGTTAGATTCCCAGGGGCATTTTCCTCAGGTTAATGGCTACTATGGCCACGTTCAGTATGACGAGAACAAAAAGGACTATGGATCTCATAAAGTACACGCTGACAGAGAAGCTATGGATGAAAAAAGTGTGAGCAGCTCTTCCTTACACAATAGTTTTGATTCCCAGGCTTCTGAAGAAGTCCAACAGATTGTAAAACAGGACATCTCTGATGAATGTGAAGTGCCTTCATCCCTAAATGTTGCAGAAGATGCTAATCTGGAGCCTGTGGATTTTGAGAACAATGGAGTTCTGTGGCTTCCACCTGAACCAGAAGACGAAGAAGATGAAAGGGAAGCACTTCCATATGACGATGATGAGGACGGGGATGCTGCAGGAGAGTGGGGATGTTTACGGTCATCAAGCAGCTTTGGAAGTGGTGAATTTAGAAGTAGGGATAGGTCAAATGAGGAGCAGAAAAAGGCTGTGAAAAATGTGGTTGATGGCCACTTCAGGGCTTTAGTATCACAGCTTATGGAGGTTGAAAAACTTGCCATCGATGAGGAAGACGAAAAAGAGAGTTGGCTGGAGATTATTACATCCCTGTCATGGGAAGCTGCCACACTTCTGAAACCAGACACTAGCAAGGGCGGAGGGATGGACCCTGGGGGGTACGTAAAGGTCAAATATGTAGCATCTGGGCGTCGTAGTGACAGGTAAGCAAAATAAAAAATTCATTTCTTTACACAATGCTGTTCAGCTGGTGTTGGATCCTTGCCTCTTGTGTAACTAGTTAGGATAAGCAGCTGCAGAAAACTTTTGACATAGGGAGAAACAGAGCTTTCTTGAGTGTTCATGTTCCGCACACACATGCTCTCTCTCTCTCTCTCAGAGACACACACACGCTACTTCCTTTTGTCTGCTGTGATTTCTGAAGGAACTTCAAATTACTAGAGTGTTTCATTGATACAATTCTATTTGATACTTGGGAACTTTCCTAGAAACTTGTAAATTCTTGCCTTGAGAAATATTTGGTCAAAGTGGTTTTTGCGAAGTACAAAACAGTGAAGATGTTGACATTGTGCTTTTCACTCTATGATTTGTAAACTAGATATAGTTGTGCTAGGTAACAACTATTACATACATTTGGCAGCTTTCTTTTGCTTGCGAGTGTGTTCTTGGTCAATAATAGTAATCATTTTTGTTCTTGCTGTGCACTCTCTACCATTTTTACCTCTTTGGATGTTGCATACATTCCAAACTTGCTTGGGTTTTAGGTGTAGTAGTAGTGTTGTGATGTTGCATGATCCTCAAAAATATTCCTTTAATATGAAACTTTCCCCCCTTAAATAGTGCGGTGGTGAAAGGAGTTGTCTGCAAGAAAAACGTAGCTCATCGACGAATGACGTCCAAAATAGAGAAGCCTCGCATATTAATCCTTGGAGGGGCTCTAGAGTACCAGCGTGTCTCCAACCACTTATCAAGTTTTGATACCTTGTTGCAGCAGGTTTTGATGAATAACCTTGTCTTCCCATATTTGGAGCAGATAGTGTTTAACTCTTGTGCTTATAGATGTGTGTTGCTATTCAGGAAATGGATCATCTCAAGATGGCTGTTGCCAAAATTGATGCGCACCAACCAGATGTTCTTCTGGTGGAAAAATCTGTTTCTCGCTATGCACAAGAGTACCTCCTGGCAAAGGACATATCACTTGTCTTAAATATCAAGAGGACACTTTTGGAGCGTATAGCCCGCTGCACGGGTAGTCAAATAGTACCTTCAATAGATCATCTCTCCTCTCAAAAATTGGGATACTGTGATATGTTCCATGTTGAGAAGTTTTTCGAAGAGCATGGTACAGCCGGGCAGAGTGGAAAGAAGCTGGTGAAGACTCTAATGTACTTTGAAGGCTGTCCAAAGCCACTGGGATGCACTGTAAGTCTGTCGTCAATTACTAGAACCATAATGAGAAAATTATTGGTGTTTTTCAGTCTCTTAACATGGCCAAATTACTTCTACGACATCAAATGTGTATGCATTACATTTTGTCATATATAGACTTCTAAATACTTTTTGGCTCTCTTGATATTTGTTGTCTCAGGTATTACTCCGTGGCGCAAATGGGGATGAGTTGAAGAAAGTAAAGCGTGTCTTTCAATATTCAATTTTTGCAGCTTATCACTTGGGTCTGGAAACTTCTTTTCTTGCCGATGAGGGAGCATCTCTACCTGAACTGCCTCTGAATTCTCCAATAACTGTAGCACTTCCAGATAAATCATCAACTATTGACCGGTCAATCTCAACAATACCTGGATTTACCTTTCCTTCCACTGATAAAACTCAATCACCACTATGTGGTGGTGCACGACAGAGATCCGGTAGCATTCCCACAACAGACCTGGTCAAGGCTGCAAGTCTTTGTGCTCAGCCAATGAGTATGACAGAGTCCCCAACTGCAGCACGCACTGAGACTTCCTTCCGTGGGCCCTCCGCAACTGGTGCATCTGTGGACAGAGGTATCGTGGATGTGATCGAATATTCCAGATTAACGCCTTCAGAGAATGCAGAACAAGGTTGTTTTTCTCAGAATGTTCAAAAGTGCATTGCTGTGGCTGTGAACCAAAGTGGCTCAAATCCAATGGTTTTGCAGCTAGACGGAAAACATGTTCACGATGAACCAGCTTCTTCAAAGGAAGAGTTTCCTCCGTCCCCATCTGACCATCAAAGCATTTTAGTTTCTTTATCATCCCGATGTGTTTGGAAAGGAACTGTCTGTGAAAGGTCCCATCTCTTTCGGATCAAATACTATGGGAACTTTGATAAGCCATTGGGTCGATATCTACGAGACAATTTGTTTGATCAAGTAAATCTCTCCTCTTCGCTTTCCATCTATGCCTGAAATGTTAAGAATATAATTACGAGTCTGAAAATATCTGTTGCCGTTTCTTTCGCAGAGTTACAGATGTCGTTCATGTGAAATGCCTTCAGAAGCACACGTGCAGTGTTATACTCATCGACAAGGCACTCTAACTATTTCTGTTAAGAAGCTGCCAGAGTTTCTTTTGCCTGGTGAAAGGGAAGGAAAAGTATGGATGTGGCACAGGTGCCTCAGATGTCCACGGGTTAAGGGCTTTCCTCCAGCAACTCAAAGAATAGTGATGTCCGATGCTGCTTGGGGCTTATCCTTTGGGAAGTTTCTCGAACTTAGTTTTTCAAACCATGCAGCTGCTAGCAGGGTAGCTAGCTGCGGGCATTCTTTACATAGAGATTGTCTTCGGTTTTATGGGTATGCTCTCATTCTGTTTGTTGCCTGCAGTGTTATAACTGTAAGAGCACTTCAAACATTTCTTCTCTTGGTGTCATGCATAATATTTGAATCTGTTGGCATGATTAGCTGGTGTCATGTTCTGCTCAAATAACAGTACCTCTCTCCCTTGGATTTCTTGATTGAATTTTATTGCTCCCTTCTTTGTCATGTTGGTATAGTCTAGTGCTAGCTTGCAATTTGTTTTGTCAATGCATGAAAATAGTCTACATAAAATGGCGCCTGTGTTTAAAACTATGGTTCCCCTTTTATTTTCAAGTGTCTGTAGCAATGTTCTATCCATTGTTTTTGGCTATTACTTTTGGAGTATCTTTTTGCAATGTTAGTAAATTTGTGACACATGCAGTTTCGGTAAAATGGTTGCTTGCTTTCGCTATGCGTCAATTGATGTTCACTCTGTGTGCCTTCCTCCTGCAAAGCTGGATTTCAACTATGAGAAACATCAGGACTGGATACAACAAGAAGTGAACGAGGTGAAGAATGTGATTTGGACTTTTGAGTGTCGTATAAAGTCACATCTGATCTCACCGTGTACTTGTTTTCATGGAATAATTTAAGCAGGTTGTTATTCGAGCTGAACGTTTGTTTTCTGAGGTTCTGAATGCAATCCATCTTTTGGTGGAGAAAAGATCTGTTGGTCAATTTAACAGCAGCGTTAAAGCACCTGAAGCTAGAGGTCAGATTGCTGTTTTGGAAGGGATGCTGCAGAAGGAGAAAGAAGAATTTGAAGTAAAGTCTTCACTTCTGAATATTAATTATCTTTAGCTTCTGCAAAGTCTTCAGAAGTAAACTGCATAACATGGTCCTGTTTATATTACAAAGCACTTCCTCTCCTTCCCTCCACACCTCTGATTGTGTTTGTTTGTTGGGCGTTGGTGGAAGTAATAATTAAGTATGAGTTCCTGTTTGTTCTCTTTCACTCTAGTTATATGCAACCCATGTACTAAAATGTCTTTGTGATTCAGTAGTTGTGCTTTTATCACCTTGCGCTTGAGAGACAAAATATGGTGGATTGTCTTCAGCTGTCCATGTTGCAGATTCTATTAATGTTTGCTTTGATGCATCAGAAATTAACTTGCTTGCCGTCATTATCAACCTTTTGCATTGATACTTAACTTTCATGTGTATCATGATTCTAACATCATGTAAACTATTTGACTGGAATTCTTAATTGTCTGGCTTATGTTAGGGATTTAAAGCAATGATTTTGTAAAACAATTGTTAATTTGCTCTTTGTGGGGTTTCCCGGGTATTCTGTATTAGCAGGAATCTCTCCAGAAAATTCTAACCAAGGAGGCGAAAAAGGTGCAGCCAGTGGTTGATATTTTCGAGATTAATCGGTTGCGAAGACAACTCATTTTCCAGTCTTATATGTGGGATCACCGACTTGTATATGCAGCCAGCTTAGAATGCGAGGCACATTGCGTTACAGGAGAGAAACCCACGGTCGGTAATGATAAGCACACTGACCAAGATAGGACCAGTGATTATTTGTATGTATCTGGTTCTGCAACTAGAGTACTTGATGCAAAATCTAATGATGGAGTAAGTTTTGGCCAAAAGAATCATGTGGATGCAGATCATCAAGGATCTGAGGTTCTCTTTGATTCTAGTTGTGCAATTGAAAAACCATCAGATCTTCCTATTGGAACAGAAAGCTTCTATGGATTGAACTCCGCGGAATCCAATATAGAGGGTTCCAGAGCCCTTTCTGGCGGGCAGTCCCCGATCATGGATAATTTGTCAGATACTCTTGAGGCAGCTTGGACTGGTGAAACTACTTCCGCTATTGGGGTGCTGAAGGATGGTACTTGCAGATCTTCCGAACCACTTACTGCAGATTCTTCAACAACTAGATTAGCAGAAAAGGTGGACGTTGAAGACCCGGGTGAGGAACATGGCGGAACTAAGGCGTCTGGATTTCCTCCTTCTTTATCCTCTAAAGGCTCTGAAAATGTGGAAGACGTCGGGGGATGGTTAGGTATGTCTTTTATTAGCTTCTACCGGTCACTGAACAAGAATTTTTTACCAAGTGCTCAGAAGCTGGATACGCTTGGCGAGTACAGCCCTGTCTACATTTCATCATTTAGAGAGTCAGAGGCCCAAGGTGGAGCCAGGTTGCTCCTACCTGTTGGGGTTAATGATACCATTATACCAGTGTATGATGACGAGCCCACTAGTATTATATCTTACGCACTAGTTTCACCGGATTATATTACACAACTAGCTGATGAGCTGGAGAAATCAAAGGATTCTTGTTTGGACTCTAATCTTCCACTGCAGTCCCTAGAATCTGGAAGTCTGCAGTCCCTTCAATCTATGGATGAAATAGTATTGGAATCATACAGAAGTCTTGGATCTGCTGATGAGAGTATCTTGTCCTCGTCCAGTAGTCATAGCTCTTCGGTTTTGGATCCACTCTCATACATAAAGGCAATGCATGCCAGAGTCTCCTTTTCTGATGATGGACCGCTTGGGAAAGTGAAGTATACAGTGACTTGTTATTTTGCAAAGCGCTTTGAAGCTTTGAGGAGGATGTGTTGCCCATCTGAGATGGATTTCGTAAGATCTCTTAGTCGCTGTAAGAAGTGGGGAGCCCAAGGAGGCAAGAGCAATGTTTTCTTTGCTAAAACGTTGGATGATCGATTCATTATTAAGCAAGTGACCAAGACAGAGCTGGAATCTTTTATAAAATTTGCTCCTGCATATTTTAAATATCTTTCTGAATCAGTAAGCTCAAGGAGTCCTACTTGCCTGGCTAAAATTCTGGGGATCTATCAGGTATTTCTAAATATTCTAATTACTACAGCTTGTCAGATTTTGCGAATAAGATTTATTAGGCCATTTTTTATACCAAGTGATTGATATAGTCTTAGAGGGGAAAAGACCTGCAACAGCACAATGCAACATTTGTTGTGAATCTAGTATTTCTTAAGAGGCAAAGACGAGTCTCATATTTGGAAGGTGCGCTTAACACAATTTATTCCTGGTTTTATGGTTTGACTTGACATATTTGAGCCACCAGTTGGGTTTGAATTACTATTTACTTTCACCTGAAGTTTTCACTAGGATTGGTCTGGTAAGGCGCAATCCATTTTCACTGGTGTCTTTGGGTAAATGAGATACCTTTCTTTTTGGCCCTTTGCCTTGAGAAGGGAGCATGATGGTCTGCATGAATACAGTCATCTTTACGGTCGGCCAAGTCTTTTGAGTTATAGTTGTTATGGTTTCATAGCCTTGTGGGTGAATTAACCTCAAAACATGGGGTGCATATTTAGCTTCTATGAAGACAAACTTTGATGTGTAATTAGTGTCTAAAGACTAAAATAATAAGTTTCTTGATTATTCCCTCATTTCATATTCTTGGGAATTTTCATAAGACATTATATCAACTATGATTATGAGGATCTGGTCGTTTTGCATAACTAAAGTCTATTGTTTATGTGAAGGTGACATTTAAGCATTTTAAAGGAGGGAAGGAATCTAAAATGGATGTGCTAGTTATGGAGAACCTTCTATTTGGGAGGAATCTAACACGGCTTTATGACCTTAAAGGATCTTCCAGGTCTCGTTACAATCCTGACTGTAGTGGAAGCAATAA
Organism: Nicotiana benthamiana; assembly: GCA_034376525.1. Classification (NCBI taxonomy): domain Eukaryota; kingdom Viridiplantae; phylum Streptophyta; class Magnoliopsida; order Solanales; family Solanaceae; genus Nicotiana; species Nicotiana benthamiana. The sequence continues at coordinate 18,810,992 of CM067341.1, forward strand.
GGTCTTGCTGGATCAGAATTTGATCGAGTCAATGCCAACCTCGCCTATTTTTGTTGGAAACAAAGCCAAGAGACTTTTGGAACGAGCAGTCTGGAATGACACTGCTTTTCTTGCAGTAAGTAAATGAATCTGTTCATTTCAATGAAGTTATTCTCAACTCTGTGCTGAGAAAAAAGGAAAGAGAAAAACGATGCCCAATTTTCTTTTTAGTGTGGTTATTTGATAATTAGTTACTCTTCTACACTCCATAATAAGAAGTCAGATGTCTTACTTAACGCAGTCTTTCGTTGTCCGCTCACTTAACAAGCTATCACATATGTTGCCTAATCTTATAAACATGTGAGTCTATGTTTTAGCAGATATCTTTATGGTTTTGGACTAACTTAGTTGTTATTTTTGCAGTCGGTTGATGTGATGGATTACTCACTATTAGTCGGGGTTGACGAAGAGAAGCATGAACTTGTTCTTGGGATTATTGACTTCATGAGACAGTATACATGGGACAAACACTTAGAGACATGGGTTAAGGCCTCCGGCATCCTTGGTGGACCCAAGAACGTCTCTCCGACTGTCATTTCACCTAAGCAATACAAAAAGAGGTTCAGGAAGGCAATGACCACCTATTTTCTTATGGTTCCGGATCACTGGTCACCTCATACAATTACTCCCAACAGGTCGCAGAATGATTTACAGAACATGCAAAGTGGAAAATCTGCGGAATGATTTGTATATCTTGCTTGTATATCCTAAGGTCATATATTTCTCCCCATTTTTTCAATTCTTTTGATATATGCAGTTCCAGGGGTATTCTCCTTAATGAAGGAACGCATGATTACTTGTTAGAAGACGTCGATGGATGGTTACAGACTTATAGTTCTAGTGACAGGTTTTTCCTGCATAGAAAATTAGGTTTACCTTAAAGGCCATTGTTTTGTACATCTTTTCTTTTTTATTATGATTGTTTCCTTGTGTTGAAACCAAGTTGTACATGAGTTACAAAGGATCAACAGCAATTTTTGGTCAAAGCACGATTCTTGATAAGTTTATGCTGCTGAACTCTGCATGATTTTGTTATTAAATTTTGACAGATATTTTTTCTTCTTCTTTTCCTGCTGATAGGATTGATCTTTATGTTTATGTATTCCTTTTGATTTGTGTACAAGCGGGGAAAAGAAGGAAATAGAGGTAACTGTAATAAGTTTCTGATATTGTGTTACTGTTGAATCAGAGAAAATATATTTAGTTATTAGTTGAAGCACATCCCATCTGGTGACTAATTCCTCTGAAGGATCTCTTTCGTTTCGGATTATTTGCACTCTGGCATTTTTTCGGGTCATTCTTTAAATTATATCCCTCACATTGGAAACAACCTCTTGCGAAAATACAGGGTAAGGGTTGTGTAATAGACCCTTGGGGTCTGGCATTTTTTGGACCCCACGCATAACAGAAGCGTAGTGCACCGAACACATTCCATATTTTATGTTAAAGACAACATGTGGATTGAAACTTTGATGTATTTTCAGAAGAAACTGAGTTGTAAACGAGTAGCCAGTGGGAGCCCTCTAACAAAAAAAGATACAAACATTTTAAAGAGAAATGTATTTCAGAAGAAACTGAGTTGTAAACGAGTAGCCAGTGGGAGCCCTCTAACAAAAAAAGATACAAACATTTTAAAGAGAAATGTAATTTTTAGCTGCTCCATATTATCATATATTTTTTGGCTAGCGAATGTAAATTATTGTTAGTTGATCGGTCAATTTTGTATTTTGCCAATATTAAAAGAGGTAATTGAAAGCAAAAACATTGGGTGGAAAGTGCAAAATGAATTGTCATACGTAAGATGTACACTTCTTAATTTACATTTGCACCAAGAAAAGGCAAGTCCTTGACCCTTTTCTTCTTGCAAAATATGCTATTCATACGACTATGAGCTGAATAGAGGGGAATGAATACATAAGATGTGCAAAGGCAGACTATTCTTGTTCTGTTTCTTGTGTTATTTGTCAGAAGTGTCAAGTGCTGATAATCATGAGATTGTGTTGAGAATGTACAAAATGGCTGTTTATTCAGCAGCAGCAGCAATATGAAGCCAACATCTTTGGAGGAACTCTATGATCTCTTCATCTCTGTATATTAACACATGTTATAGTAAATACATTTCGGTGCACAAGGTATCTTGCGTTCATACAGGATTCGGGAAAGGGACGCACCTCAAGAGATATGATATAGATATCCTACCTAATGGGCAACTTTATCGTTGCTTCAAAGCTCCACTTTAACACATATCATAGTGAGTCTCAAAATGAATTCTTATATTCATCAATACTAACCATTAGACTAACAAACTACATATCCATGCGATCTCTCCATTTTCTTCCCAATAACTGATGATAGGTAAATTAGACTATAAGTAGGCCCTAAGGAACCACATTTTTGTATAGCTTTTACGGTAAGAAGTGGTAACAAAATGCTCTGCTTAGTTATTTTCAGGTTTTGCAGGTTATATCAAATAAAAGAAGTCAGTGGAGTAATTTTGGGATCAATTACGGAGAAAAGGAGGCCAATCATGCAATATCCCAAAGTGCACCAAGCGAAAGGACAAATCCAGAACTGAAGCTGGTCTGCCGCTATCCGGACGTAACCGCGGTAGGATCGCTGCAGAACACTGCTGCAGATTCTAAGGCCACTCTGGCTGCGGTCCTGGCGTAACCACGGTAGGACTGCGGTAGGACGTGTAAACTTCAAGGACCAAAGTGTAAAAACACGGTATTTTAAGCCTTAAACCTTATATTAAACGAAGGAAGCCTGCCAAGAAAGAGGACAATGATTTTTGGAAGTGAAAAACATCAGAAGGAAGGGCAAGATGCAAGGAGGATCATTGGACATCAATCTTTAATCTTTTCTTTGTTTTTTTACCTTTGAATATGAATTCTTTTGTGATTTTTATTATTTTCATGCGTAGCTAACTTTTCTAATCTAAGGTTTTGTAGAACCCGTTGGGAATGAATTTATTATGATGTTAATATAGTTTGATTGGTTGTTAATCTCTATTTGTTCAACTATATTCTTGTTGTAGTTGATTGAAGGGCCCTCAATTAGCTGTGCCTATTTTTTTTATGTATCTACTTGAGAGAGGGTGCATATTTAGGTAGTTATTTGAATAACATCACTCCCGGAGTGTAGACGAGAGTCATAACTGAGGGTTTAGAGGTTGGATTAGAGATAACGATACCTCAGGTGCAATCTAAGTGAACTGTAATGTGAATCTAGCTAGCGTAGCTTGAGAGGGTGCGACCAGTAAATTATCATAATTGCTTGAGAGAGATTTATGATAGTTGGAGAGTTCATGATTGATAGAGGCAACTAAGTCAACTCTATAAGAAATATACAACCAAGGAAATCAACAACGGGGAAAACCATTACCTTAGACCTATTCCAATTGTTTACAAATCAAGCATAGTTAATTTTTAGCTGTTTATTTACTTTTAGTTTTAGTTGTTAGAATTACCATCAACTATTATTTACAAGGTTTGGGGAATTTGATTCAATAGAATTTAGTAAGCCCAAAAACAGTAATTGATAGGTTAAGTCCCTGTGAGTTCAACTCTGAGCATAAATACTAAGATTATATTTGCAACGCCCGCGCAGTCTTTTGTGAGACTCAGTTGCGCGTGATCAAATTTTGGTACCGTTGCCGGAGAATTGACGGTGTTATCAATTACAATTGAAAGAAATACAAAAATACTAAGTGTAGTCAGTTTTCTCTACACTGAATCTTTCATTGAAATTCTAACGTTTGAACTCTTGTGGAAATCAGGTGTATGCCTAGAAGTTCTTCTAGGACTGGAGAACTGCTAGAAAGACTCACAGACCCCGAGAAAACATTCAGGGCATTAAACCGTGCCAACAAGAGACTTTCGCAATCCCAACAATCACACCAGCTCGAATTAAACATGGGTGACGTAGACAACAACAACGGAAACGTTGGGGACCCACAAGCAAACCCTAATGCAAGAGTGGCACCTCTTGTGCCCGAGGCTGCACTTTATGACTGGGCACACCCACAACTGATAACCTAGCCACTGCCATAGCTGTTCCCACAATCCAAGTGGAGACTTTCCAGATAACCAAAAATATGCTACGTCTGCTGCAGCATAAAGGATTGTTCTCTAGATCACACATTGAAGACCCGCAACAACAATTGAAAATTTTTCTATCAATTTGTATGACCCAAAGGCAGCCAAATGCGACTCCGAAAGCTATCAAGTTGCTACTGTTTCCATTCTATGTAACCGGGAAAGCTCAGACTTGGCTAAATTCGCTCCCTATAAACTCTATCACTACTTGGGAGGAGTTAGTCAAGCAGTTCCTGCACAAGTTCTATCCGCCTAACAAGACTGCAAGACAAATTAATGAAATATTGTAGTATAAGCAGCAACCAATTGAGTCATTGCAAGAAACTTGGAAAGATTTAAAGGGATGCTAGTGAAGTGTCCTCATCATGGCATTCCAGACCAGATGCTCGGCCAGGGATTCTACATGGGTCTGGATGACAACTTGAAAGCGAATGTGGATGCTTCAGCTGGAGGTGCTTTCTTAATCAAAACGTTCACCAAGTGCAAGATCCTTCTCGATAAGATGTCACAAAATTCGGGGTGGATGACTAGAGGTACAACACTGGCACCCCTAGTGCATTCAGTTCCGATTGATCCTAATAATTCACATGCAGAGAACATGGCCACACTCATGACCCAGGTAAGCATCATAACAAAGAAAATTGATGAGATGAGTACAAAACATGTGCACATTATTGATACAACGAATGGAGGACTGTGTACACCTTGTATTAATAAGTCGCATGTGTGTTCATGGAGCGGAGAAGGTGATAATCAAGGGTCATGAGAGGATATGAATTATGTCAACAACTATGGGGGGCAGAGACAAGGAGCACAACAATGGGGACCGCATCAAAATCAACAGTATAGGCCTAATATACAATAGCCTGGGGGTATGCACCCTCAAAACCAATTAGTACCAGTACCATATCAGAAACCACATGGCTATCCACAACAAAATCAACAACAATTAGCTTATCAACCGCCTCCTCAGAAACAAGATAACAATATGGTGAAAATCAGGGGTATGCTTCAGCAACTCATTGGGACAAATAATAAAGTGCAGGAAAAATTGGCAGTGCATGATGCAGCCATAAAGAACATAGAAACACAGCTGGGATAGCTGTCCATGGCTTTGAACAACCGTCCTCAGGGAACCTTGCCTGCAGACACTAACATAAACCCCAAGGAGCAAAACCCAAATCTACTGATGGCAGTAAGTCTCCAGAATGGGAGATTTAGATAGAGAACATGAGAATTTACAAGCCAGGAAGGAGAGTACGACAGTCGCTCCAGTTCCGTTAGAGGTGGAGGATCCAACAAATCTTACCAAAGTGGTGGTTGAGTAGAGTTAGGAGAAAGAAAAGATGAATGAGTAAGCTGCAGAACAGGTGGCACCTCTTGTGCCAGAAAATTCCAACATATAGAAGTCAGCAAGCAATGCACAAAGGGTGATACCTTCACCGTTCTCTCAGAGAATGGTTAAACAAAAGAAGGAAGTTCAATACAAGACATTTATGGAGATGCTACGTCACATTCAGTTGAATATTCATTTGATGGATGCTTTGAGGGATATGCCCGATTATGCAAAGATGATGAAAGATTTAATGTCTCAAAAGTTTGATTTTCAGGATCTTTCCACTGTGACTCTCACACAGACCTGCAGCGCTGTAGTGACAAGACTGATGTCTCAAAAGATGTTTGATCCAGGTAGTTTCACTATTCCGTGCACATTTGGGAGCTACGCCTTTGCAAAGGCCTTATGTGATCTAGGAGCCAACATAAATCTGATGGCGCTGGCTGTGCACACTAAATTGGGCATCGACATAGCTAGACCGACTTTTATGCTGCTACAGTAGGCTGATCGCATAGTGAAAAGGCTAACTAGTATTCTTGATACTGCGCTGGTGTAAGTGCGGAAGTTCGTGTTCCTATCAGACTTTGTTATCCTAGACTGCCAGGTAGATGAGGAGATACTTCTCATTCTGGGTAGACCATTTTTGGAAACTGGCAGAGCATTGATCGATTGTGAGACTGGCGAACTAAAAATTAGACTGAACAATGAGAATTCATATTCAGTGTTGAGCAATCTATGAGAAGACCTAGTGAATATGCTAATTGCTCTTTAGTGGATGCAGTATATGTGATTCTGCAAGAGGACGATGCGACCTTGACCGTGAATGACCCATTGGATGCATATCTGCAAAATCTAGAAGAGAAAAATGGTGAAGGGTTAGCTGAATGGGTCATGGCTCTTGAAGGCCGAGGATTCCGGACAAGGGAACCTCAATTTGAGTCCTTTGAATTAGCAAAAAGGGATACACCTCTAGCAAAACCATCAATAGAAAAACCACCCAAACTGGAGCTAAAGACACTCCTAAATCACTTCGGGTATGTGTTCTTGGGCCATGATTCGACCTTGCCCGTTATTATATCACCCGATTTGCTAGATGTGCGGGTAAAACGGCTCTTACAGGTACGCAAGAAAACAAGACTACCATTGGCTGGACCATGGTAGACATAAAGGGTATCATCCCAACCCTCTGTACGCATAAGATTCTCCTGGAAGAGGAGCACAAACCTTCTAGGGAACATCAGCGAAGGATGAACCCAAACATGAAAGAGGTTGTAAAGAAGGAAATGATAAGATGGCTAGATGTGGGAATCATCTTCCCCATCTATGATAGTAATTGGGTCAGCCCTGTCTAATGTGTGCCGAAAAAGGGGGGAACGACTGTTGTGAAAAATGACAACAATGAGTTGATCTCAACTCGTACAGTCACATAGTGGCTAATTTGCATGGATTACCAGAAATTGAACACCGCCACCCGAAAGGACCACATTCCCTTGCCTTTCATTGACCAAATGTTGGACAGGCTAGCAGGAAGATCGCACTTTTGTTTCTTGGATGGATATTCGGGGTACAATAAGATATCAATAGCACCCGAAGATAGAGAGAAAAGATCTTTCACCTATCTGTATGGCATCTTTGCTTTCAGAGAATGCCCCTTGGGCTTTGCAATGCACCAACGACTTTTCAATGGTGCATGTTAGCCATCTTCACAGATATGGTGGAGGATATTATGGAAGTCTTTATAGATGATTTCTCTGTGGTGTGAGATTCATTCGAAGACTGTCTTCACAACTTAAGCAGAGTGCTCAAAAGATTTGTGGAGACAAACTTAGTGCTAAACTGGAAGAAGTGCCATTTTATGGTACAACAAGGGATAGTCCTGAGACATCGAGTGTACAGAAAAGGAATTGAGGTCGACCATGCTAAGTTGACGTGATTGAAAAGCTACCACCTCCCACTTCCGTCAAGGCGGTGAGAAGCTTTCTTGGGCACACCGGGTTCTACCATCGTTTCATAAAAGATTTTTCCAAAATTGCTAACCCATTATGCAAACTCCTTAAAAAGGATTAGCCCTTTGTGTTTTCTAAAGATTGCAGGTTGGCATTTGAGGAACTTAAGAAGAGGTTGGTAACTGCATTCATCATTGTTGTACGCTACTGAGAGCAACCATTTGAGCTCATGTGCGACGCAAGCGATTATGCTATAGGAGCAGTCGTGGGGCAGCGAAAAGATAAGCTAATACATCCAATTTATTACACAAGTAGAATGCTAAGCGGTGCACAACTCAACTACACTATGACGGAGAAGGAGATGTTAGCAGTGGTGTTTTCTTTTGACAAGTTCCGGTCATATCTGATTGGTTCCACGGTAATTCTATACAATGACCATGCAACTCTTAGGTACCTAATTGAGAAGAAGGAGTCCAAGTCGCACCTGATTCATTGGGTGCTGCTCTTGCAAGAATATGACCTTGAAATTCGTGACCGCAAGGGCATAGAAAATCAAGTTGCTGATCATCTATCACGACTTGAAGGAGCTAAAAAATCAGTGGAGGTCGAAGAGATTCTGGAAACCTTTCCAGATAAGTAGCTGCTCGCAGCTACTTTGGAAGATGCGCCATGGTATGCAGATTTTGGAAACTACTTGGCATGCGATATAGTTCCAGATGACTTTTCATCTGTCCTAAAGAAAAAGTTCTTTCGTGATTACCGCATGTATTATTGGGACAAGCCTCATTTGTTTAGAATATGTGTTGATAATATTATCTGGAGGTGTGTCCCCGAGATAGAACAATTTTTAATTTTGCATGATTGTCACGTATCAACATACAGAGGACATTATGGAGACGTCAGGACAGCTGCGAAAGTGTTAGAGGCCGAATACTTTTGGCTAACTATGTTTAGAGATACACACCTCTGGGTCAAGAGCTGCAATGAATGCCAGCGGACAGGAAACATTTCCCGTCGCCATGAGATGCCAATGAACCCGATTCAAGAGGTAGAGGTGTTTGATGTTGGGGGTATTGACTTTATGGGTCCGTTTGTCAGCTCATTTGGCTATAAGTACATCCTTGTTGCTGTGGACTACGTGTCTAAATGGGTAGAGGATGCAACGTGGCCCACTAATGATGCAAGAGTGGTGGTAGGATTTCTGAAAAAAACATATTCATAAGGTTTGGGACACCAAGAGCGATCATCAGTGACGGGGGCACTCACTTCTGTCATAGAGCCTTCGAGAAACTACTTGCAAAATATGATGGACGCCACAAGGTGGCCACCCCTTACCATCCGCAAACTAGTGGGCAGGTTGAAGTGTCCAACAGGGAGATAAAAAGTATACTAACCAAGACAGTGAATGCCACACGAACTGATTGGGCAAAGAAGCTTGATGACACACTTTGGGCCTACAGAACTGCGTTAAAAACACCAAAATGTCGCCATACAAATTGGTATTTGGGAAGGCTTGTCACCTGCCTGTCGAGCTAGAACATCGAGCTTGGTCGGCACTAAAGCAATTGAACATGGATCCTGCCGCAGCTGGACAAAATTGACTGACAGAGTTGCATAATCTGGAAGAATTTAGATATCAAACCTTTGAAAACATGAGGCTATATAAGGAAAAAATGAAGAAGATGCATGATAAACACATTGTGGACATGGATTTTAAACCCGTTGATAAGGTACTACTGTATAATTCAAGATTGAGATTGTTTCCGGGTAAGTTAAAGTCCCGATGGTCAGGACCATTTAGAGTGGTACAAATGTTTCCATCTAGAGATGTGGAGATAACAAGTGAGAACGGCATCAACACATTCAAGGTTAATGGGCAAAGACTTAAAATGTATGTGGGAGTGGATGAACCGAAAGAGTTGTTGAAACACGTTCTCAAGTCGCTAAAACTAAACGCGTGTTCATCTTTGTAGGTTTTGATAAATGACAAACCGACGCGCATGGAACATTGACATATACCGAAGTCCAAGCACAAGAGAAACAAAGAACAAGATCAAGTAAAGCAACAAAGTTATACATGAGTCATTTTATATTGTGATCTTGATCCGACAATAGATTCAAGACTTGGCTTCTCTCGTAAAATCATTTTCATCAAACCATGCATCTTTGATTTAAAACAAAATGATTTTCAAACATTTTCATTTTAGTCAAAATGAATTGTAAACATGTCTTTCAAATCTGGACAGAAATAATCGATTATGTTTTTCTGATAATCGATTATGTTAAGACAGTATAAACCGGAATTTACAAAACATCAAAATAATCGATTATGTCTTTTTGATAATCGATTATGTTAAGACAGTGTATAACCGGAATTTAAAAAACAGCAAAATAATCGATTATGTCTTTTTGGTAATCGATTATGTTAAGACAGTTGCCAAAGTATTTTTAAACGCTGAAAGATAATCGATTATGCACAAGGCAATAATCGATTATGCTAGCATAAAATCAGCGTCTGATTTTTAAACGTTATTAGGTAATCGATTAGCAATTTCAATAATCGATTATTCTGCTTAAAATCTGCATATGATTTTTGAACGATTTGCAGATAATCGATTATGCAAATCAGATAATCGATTATCCTAGCACAAAATCAGCAATTAGTGATTGGCAATTAAGCAACGGTCTTGGTGACTCTGAGGACTATAAATACACCTCAAAATCACTCTTTTAAGCACAACAACTGATTACAATTCTTGCTTAAGCTTACATACTTTCATATCAATCATTTCATATTCATTTCATAGTTTTTGAGAGCCAAAATCTTGACGAAGTTGTTGTGTTCTTGAGCGTATTAATTTTACTCACATCTACTCTATAAGAGAGTCTTGTCTTGAGTGCTAAGTGTTTGCATACACTTGAAGGGAAGTTCTAATCCCTTGTTGTAAGAAGGAAAGTTTAGTTCCTTGACTTGAAGTCTTGAGGTGAGGTATCCTCGAGCAAGTTGAAGTCTTGTAGAGTGTATATCTACGAGCAAGTGTAACGGTTTGTTAGGCACCCGTAAGCTTAACGGAGTTAGTGTAAAACTCGAGAGAGTCTCTCGGGGACTGGACTAACCACACGTTGTGGTGAACCAGTATAAATTCGGTGTGTTCTCTCCTTCCGCAAATTTATCTTGATTTTTATTAAAACGCTATTCACCCCCCCCTCAGCGTTAAGCGTATATTCTAACAATTGGTATCAGAGCCTAACTCTCTGAAAGACTTAACAGTTTGAGAGAAACAATCCATGGCTTCTACTCGTAACGTTTATGCAGGACTAGGTGAAGGACAATGCTTCACAAGGCCACCACTCTTCGATGGCACAAATTACACTTATTGGAAGGAGAGGATGAGAATATTCATCCAATCAAATAATTTTATACTGTGGAAAATTATAAAGAATGGAGAGCAAATACCAACCAAAAAGGTTGAAAATGAAATGGTTCCTAAATCCGAAGATGAATACGATGCGGACGATATCAGAAAAGTGGAGAACAACGCTAAAGCCATCAACATGATGTACTGTGCTGTAAACCCCAATGATTATAGGAAAATATCATGTTGCACAACGGCTAAGCAAATGTGGGATAAATTGGAAATCACCTACGAAGGTACGGACCAGGTAAGAGAAGCTAAAATAGATTCTCTAACCCATGAATATGAAAATTTTCATATGAAGGAAAACGAGAAGATAGATGATATGTTCGAACGATTTTCAAAAATCGTTAATGATCTTCATGATCTTAAGAAAACCTTCACGGATAGGGAACTTGTCCGTAAAGTTCTTCGAAGTCTCACTCCGGAATGGCGCTCCAAAGCCGACGCTATTCAAGAATCAATCGGCATTACAAATGTCACAATCGAAGGGCTTAGAGGTAATCTCAAAACCTATGAATCTACTATTCTTAACCCTCCTTTGGAAGATCAAAGGAAATGAAGAATCGCCCTTAAAGCAAGCACGGCTCAACCTCAAAATGATGAGGATTCAAGCGACGAAGATAATGAGTTCGAACTCGTTATTAAGAAATTTCACAAGTTCATGCGAAAGGAGTATGAACGAAAAGGTAAGCGACAAGGAGACCAATTAAAGTGCTATGGATGCGGAGAAATCGGGCATATCAAATCAAATTGTCCAAATACCAAAAAGGAGAAGAACCCGTCAAGAAACAAAGAGCATACATCTCTTGGGGAGGCGACTCCGGAGACAAATCAAGTGATGGAGAAGGAAACGAGACCGCAAACTTGTGTCTTATGGCACACGAAGAAACTCAAAATGAGGTATGTACTACTTCTAAGAACTATTTCACTTTTGAAGAAATGCAAGATGCATTTGATGAGTTGTATAAAGAGTTTATTAGCGCTTCTAAATCTATAAAAGATTTAAGAAAACAAATTTCTTCAAAAGAAAGGGATTTTGAAAAACTAACTCTTGAAAATGAGAAATTAAAAGAGGAAAACAAGTTTTACGGCAAAAGAAGCGCCGATAAACCCGAAAGCTCAAACAATGGTTGTACATCTTGCAAATCTCTAAAAGATGAAGAAGAAAAACTCAAGAGCACCTTGAATAAATTCAACTCCTCTCACAAAAATCTCAATGAGGTTCTTATAAACTTGAAATCTACTAAACATGGAATAGGTTTCAAAAATGTGCCTAACAAAAAGGATGAGACCATTCCTAAACAACCTAGAAATAACAATCCTAGGACCACTATACATCCTAGAGTGAGCACTAGAAGAAATGTAGAACAATTTAGAACACCTAGAAAAGATTTTCAAAAATTGCAACCTAGAAATATTCAACCTAGAAATAATAATCCTAGAATCGTTATGCATCCTAAAATAAACACTAGGAGAAATGTTGAGCAATTTAGAACACCTAGAAAAGATTTTCGAAAATTACATCAAAACTATATTCCAAAAAATAGGGTGAATGAATTTAGATCCCCAAATTATTATCATCCTAGAAGAATGCACAATCCAAATGTCATTTGTCATTATTGCAATAAAATTGGACATATTGCTCCCGCATGCTTCACTAGACATAGACATTTCCTGCAGGTCAATCACACCACTATTTTGCACCTAACACACAAGGACCCAAAATGGCTTGGGTACCAAAATCTCATTAATTTGTTTTGTAGGTGTGTTTGAAGGGATCAAGTGTACTTTGGTACCTTGATAGTGGATGCTCCAACCATATGACCGAGGATGCATCAAAATTCCTTCAACTAAAACCCACGGAAGGAGGAAATGTTATTTTTGGAGACAATAACAAAGGAAAGATTATCGGCATTGGCTCGGTCGGTAAGGACGAATCCTCCTCCATTAAGCATATTTTGCTAGTTAAAGGTCTTAAACATAATCTCTTGAGCATAAGTCAATTATGTGACAAGGGAAATCTTGTATTGTTTGACTCAGAAGAATTCTTAGTTATCCGTCGCAGTGATTTTAAAGTTATTCTTCGTGGTATTAGAATGGATAATATCTATATGGTTGATCTTGAAAATTCTTCATCAAGTTTTGTGAATTGCCTTTCGAGTAAAGAGGACGACATGTGGTTATGGCATCGTAGAGTAGCTCATGTCAACATGAATCTTTTAAACAAATTAGTTTCTCAATATTTAGTAATTGGTCTTCCAAAACTAAAATTTGAAAAAGATTCTATTTGTGATTCATGCCAAAAAGGGAAACAAATAAAAGCCTCTTTTAAATCTAAAAATGTTGTTTCAACCACTAGATCTTTACAACTTCTTCACATGGATCTTTTTGGACCATCTCGTGTTGAAAGTCTTGGTGGAAATCTTTATGCTTTTGTAATTGTTGATGATTACTCTAGATTCACATGGACGTTATTTCTTGCTCATAAAAGTGATGCCTTTCAAGCTTTTAAAAGTTTTCTTAAACGTGTTCAAAATGAAAAGAACACAACCGTCACTTCCATAAGAAGTGATCATGGGGGAGAGTTCGATCATAATCTCTTCACGAATTTTTGTGACGAACTCGGTATTGAACATACCTTTTCGGCTCCACGTACACCACAACAAAATGGAGTGGTAGAACGTAAAAATCGATGTCTCGAAGAGATGGCTAGAACCATGCTCGATGAGGCTAAGATTTCCAAAAAGTTTTGGGCGGATGCCGTGAGTGCCGCAAGCTATGTTTTAAACAGAGCTGTCATAAGACCAATACTCATGAAAACTCCCTATGAACTCTATAAGGGAAGGAAACCAAATCTTTCCCATCTTAGAGTCTTCGGTTGTAAATGTTTCATTCACAACAACGGAAAAGATAACTTGGGAAAATTTGACGCGAAATCTGATGAAGGAATTTTTCTTGGTTACTCATTACGTAGCAAAGCATATAGAGTTTTCAATAATCGAACCAAAATTGTTGAGGAATCTCCTCATATAGTATTTTGTGAAAATGATGCTCGCTTGGCGAGAAAGGATTCTTGTGTTGATCTTGCAGATTCTTTAAACAAAATAAGTCTTCAAGACAAGGTACAAGAGGAAAATCCAAAGGAACTTCAAGATGAAATCTTGGAACAACCATCGGAGGAAGCACCACCACAGGAGGAAGAAACGGTGCTGCCCAACGCCTGAAGGACATTCAAAGACCATCCTCTCGACAAGGTAATTGGTAAAACAAGGGGTAAGCACTCGAAACACTCTTAAGAACACTATAGGACACACTGCTTTCGTTTCTCAAATAGAACCCTCAACCATTTCCGAAGCAATTGGGGATGAGCATTGGACCTTGGCAATGCAAGAGGAGCTTAACCAATTCAAACGTAATGATGTTTGGGAATTGGTGCCAAGACCCGATAATCACACCATAATTGGTACGAAATGGTTTTTTCGAAATAAATTAGATGAAAATGGTATAATCACTAGAAACAAAGCTAGGCTTGTTTCTAAAGGTTATAATCAAGAAGAAGGAATAGATTATGAAGAAACTTATGCACCAGTTGCACGACTAGAAGCTATTCGTCTATTACTTGCTTTTGCCTCTTCTATGAATTTTATCTTATATCAAATGGATGTAAAGAGTGCCTTCCTAAATGGGTTTATTCAAGAGGAAGTATATGTTGAACAACCCCCGGGTTTTGAAGACTTTAAATCTCCCGATCATGTCTTCAAACTTAAAAAAGCCCTCTATGGTCTTAAACAAGCTCCTTGGTATGAACGGTTAAGCAAATTTCTTTTGGACAATGAGTTCATTAGGGGGAAAGTTGACACTACACTCTTTATTAAGAACAAAAACAATGACATCTTATTAGTTCAAATATATGTAGATGATATTATTTTTGGTGCTACTAACAATTCTTTGTGCAAGGAATTCTCTGAATTAATGACAAGTGAATTTGAAATGTCAATGATGGGTGAGCTAAACTTCTTCTTGGGGTTGCAAGTGAAACAAATGAAAGAAGGAACTTTCATTTGCCAATCTAAATATTGCAAGGAGTTGCTAAATCGTTTTGAAATGAGCAACGCCAAAGCAATGGCCACTCCAATGAGTACATCCGACCATCTTGACAAAGATGAGAAAGGTAAGGAAGTAGACACAAAGAAGTATCGAGGTATGATCGGATCCCTTCTTTATCTTACTGCAAGTAGACCGGACATCATGTTTAGCGTGTGTTTATGCGCTCGGTATCAATCATGTCCGAAGGAGTCGCACCTAACTGCGGTAAAACGGATAATGAAGTATCTTGTTGGAACTATAAATGTGGGACTATGGTATCCCAAAGGTTCTTCGTGCCAACTTGTTGGCTATTCCGATTCCGATTTTGCGGGTTGCAAATTGGACCGCAAGAGCACTAGTGGCACTTGCCATTTGCTCGGTAGCTCTCCAGTTTCTTGGTTTAGCAAGAAACAAGTAAGTGTTGCGTTATCCACAACCGAGGCTGAATATGTAGCCACGGGGAGTTGTTGTGCTCAAATCCTTTGGATGAAACAACAACTCTCGGATTATGGTCTTAGTATCAATCATATCCCTCTTCGATGTGATAATACTAGCGTCATAAGCTTGACGAAGAACCCTGTTCTTCACTTAAGAACGAATCACATAGAAATTAGGCACCACTTCATAAGAGATCACGTTCTCAAAGGTGATGTCGAAATTGAGTTTGTTGAAACCAAATATCAATTGGCCGACATCTTCACAAAGCCTTTAGAGAAAGAGTCCTTTTTCCGAATTCGTAGTGAACTTGGGATTCTTGACTCCACGTTGATCTAATACATGCATTGCATTTTTCTTTTCAACGGATTACTAACTTGAGCGTCGGAGGCGCCTAACTCTTTTTTGCAGGTATCGCCCCAAAGACAGGGGGAATTCTCGGGCACTGGTGATAAATAATCGATTTTTCTTAGTCAATAATCGATTATTACTCCTTTATGTTTTTCTATTATTCTACTGGAAAAATAAACTAATCGATTATACTAATACTAGAATCGATTATCTAACATTTTGATTTTGCAGGAATCTAGCAATCATATTTAATAATCGATTATCAATATTACTAATCGATTATTGAAAGTTCAGTTTTACAAGTGTTAATAAAATAATCGATTTTTGAAAACTAAATAATCGATTTCCTCTTACCGTCTCGGTTTTTCATCACTCTGCCTTAAAATAATCGATTATCTGCAAATCACAATCGATTATTCCCCGAGTCCGTATAACACACGGTGCAGCAATAATTGATTACCAAAGTTCAGTAATCGATTACCAACGGTCAGCTCATCAAAATTGTTACCGTTTTTGACCGTTTGGCTTAATAAATCTGCAGTTTTTTGTACAATAAATGCCTCACTTCTTCAATTCTATAAATAGGTGTTTTCATCATTCAAATTTCTCACTCCAACTTCACTCTTAGCTTCAAACAATCTTCAAAAGCCCTCAAATTTTTGCAACAGCTCTTATTTCTTCATACTAATGGCGAGCAAGCACTCTAAACGCGCTCGTTCCGGCAAACAAATTGCCTCCTCTTCCGTCGCTCGTCCACTCTCCCACTACTATAAAGACGGATCCTTCTTACGTTTCGACACTGAACCCGAACTCCTTCGATTCGTCGAAAAATTTGAAAATCGAGAAATCCTTCCTCCTCGATTCTCCACTGGCCGATTCCTTAGCCACAGCGCCCCTCCATCCACAGCAAATATCCTCATGCAAAGCCAACTCCTTGAATTCATATATCTTCAATCCCCTTACATTCACCCTGCTCTAATTCGTGCCTTCTATTCCAATCTCGGGAAGGACGAAGATGGTGAACTAGTCTCAAACATCAATGGAGTTCCAATTCTTTTAAACGAGGAACACATGCAACTCCTCACAAAACTTCCACGAAATGGGGAAGATATTTCACTTTACACTAGAGAAGAAGGTGCTTTATTTGATGAACAGCTCCTTTTCAACCAAATTGGCATTGGCGAATTTTTTTCTAGTCCGGAGCATCGTCGCCCAACCATTACGAACATGCTCCCGGAATATCGTCTAATCTTTTATTTCATAACCCGCGTTCTAAAACCGCACAAATTCAATCATACGACTCTCTCTCATGAGGATTCAAAACTCATGCACGCAATTATCACCGGGGCTCGCATCAATTGGTGCCAGTTCGTCCTGACTCACATGTATGATGCAATTGGGGACGATAAGCCACTCCCCTATGCTTTTGTCATAATGGCTCTTTTTCGATCCTCCGGTATCGACACCTCCGTCGGTCCTCACAAAAAGACAACAAAATATTGGGAAATTCAAGAATCTTCATTTCCCAATATCGGTGAACATCCGGCTCCTCCTCCAACTCAAAGACGTCGTCCTCAGGCCCCGTCCGTTGTTTCCCTCCAAACCATCTCTGAGCAACTTGCCTCTTTGTCCACATCCATGACTCGTATTGATAGGAATGTCAACCGATTATCCCACGAGCTTCATGGATATTTTGACCACGTCCGCTATCCCTATGCCCAAGTTGCCCTTCCGGAAGAAGTGCCGGATGCCGATGCGGATGTTAATGTTGACAATGAATAATATTTTTTTGTATCGGTTAAATAATATTTTGTCTCTTTTTCTTGCTTTATTATGTATTTTCAATATTGTTTCCTCAATAAAAGTTTATTAATTTTTGCTAATGTCAAAAGGGGGAAGAATAAGGGCAATGCACACTAATACATATTGGCATAAATTAAGGAGGAATTCATAAATTGAGGGGGAACTCATTCATATATTTATATACTTGTCTTGGATTGTCATTATCAATTATTTAATATGCATATTCCGATATTGGTTTGCCATTATCAAAAAGGGGGAAATTGTTGAAACACGTTCTCAAGTCGCTAAAACTAAACATGTGTTCATCTTTGTAGGTTTTGATAAATGACAAACCGACGCGCACGGAACATTGACATATGCCGAAGTCCAAGCACGAGAGAAACAAAGAACAAGATCAAGTAAAGCAACAAAGTTATACATGAGTCGTTTTATATTGTGATCTTGATCCGACAATAGATTCAAGACTTGGCTTCTCTCGTAAAGTCATTTTCATCAAACCATGCATCTTTGATTTAAAACAAAATGATTTTCAAACATTTTCATTTTAGCCAAAATGAATTGTAAACATGTCTTTCAAATCTGGACAGAAATAATCGATTATGTTTTTCTGATAATCGATTATGTTAAGACAGTGTAAACCGGAATTTAAAAAACAGCAAAATAATCGATTATGTCTTTTTGATAATCGATTATGTTAAGACAGTGTATAACCGGAATTTACAAAACAGCAAAATAATCGATTATCTCTTTTTGGTAATCGATTATGTTAAGACCGTTGCCAAAGTATTTTTAAACGCTGAAAGATAATCGATTATGCACAAGGCAATAATCGATTATGCTAGCATAAAATCAGCGTCTGAATTTTAAACGTTATCAGGTAATCGATTATGCAATTTGAATAATCGATTATTCTGCTTAAAATCTGCATATGATTTTTGAACGATTTGCAGATAATCGATTATGCAAATCAGATAATCGATTATCCAAGCACAAAATCAGCAATTAGTGATTGGCAATTAAGCAATGGTCTTGGTGACTTTGAGGACTATAAATACACCTCAAAATCACTCTTTTAAGCACAACAACTGATTACAATTCTTGCTTAAGCTTACATACTTTCATATCAATCATTTCATATTCATTTCATAGTTTTTGAGAGCCAAATTCTTGACGAAGTTGTTGTGTTTTTGAGCGTATTAATTTTACTCACATCTACTCTATAAGAGAGTCTTGTCTTGAGTGCTAAGTGTTTGCATACACTTGAAGGGAAGTTCTAATCCCTTGTTGTAAGAAGGAAAGTTTAGTTCCTTGACTTGAAGTCTTGAGGTGAGGTATCCTCGAGCAAGTTGAAGTCTTGTAGAGTGTATATCTACGAGCAAGTGTAACGATTTGTTAGGCACCCGTAAGCTTAACGGAGTTAGTGTAAAACTCGAGAGAGTCTCTCGGGGACTGGACTAACCACACGTTGTGGTGAACCAGTATAAATTCGGTGTGTTCTCTCCTTACTACTTTAATTACTACACTTACTTTATTCCTGCAATTTTAATTCAGCAAATTTATCTTGATTTTTATTAAAACGCTATTCACCCCCCCCCTAGCGTTAAGCGTATATTCTAACAAGAGTTGTCTGTGGTACAACTCGTTGAACCAAAAAGGTTGAGCAATTCTTAATTATGCTCGTGCTGCATCATGCCGCGACATTAAATCAGGCGCTTTATGGGAGGCAACCCACGATAGTATAATTTCTAACATATTATATATATGCAGGATAGTGCGGAGGATTTTGCATCACGATCCTGGGCATAACATGGGTAAGGTAGGCATTAAAAGAGGTAATATAGTGTGCCTAATGGGTAAAACAAGGAAAAGAACCCCGAAATTGGCATCCAGGAACAAGCCTAGACCGTGGTCATGGCGTAACAGTGGTACAACCGCGGTTAGAGATCCCCTCTGATGAAGGTTCACCGCGGTCACGATGTAACCGCGGTAGGTCAAAGTGGGCCCAGGTACATCTTTAGAATTTTTTTAAATTTTTTATTTTTCCTCTTTTTTCCTCCTTTAATTAACCTAACCTAACCCTACCCTCCCCATAACACCTGCCTATTCTCTCCACTTCTCTCATCTTCTCTCCTCTTTCTTCTTTCTTCTTCTTCCCAAAACCCAAAACCCCTATTTTTATTCCTTCGTCCTCTTCCTTTTCTCCTACCAAACCCACCATCCCACTGACCCACACACAATTTTCTCTTCTCCCATACACAACCCCCTTGCCAAAACCGCCCCTACCTCTCCAAAACCCCCAAAATCTGTCCCTTTTTTCCCCTAAGACTCCGCTGTAATTTTCAAGTACTATGGCCCGAAAGAAGCGTAGGAAGATGGAAAGCACTTCCGAATTGCTGACGTA
The DNA here is from genome assembly GCA_034376525.1 of Nicotiana benthamiana. Lineage (NCBI taxonomy): Eukaryota > Viridiplantae > Streptophyta > Magnoliopsida > Solanales > Solanaceae > Nicotiana > Nicotiana benthamiana. The sequence goes on from CM067341.1 coordinate 18,830,905, forward strand.
TGATGCACCCTGTTCGAGTCATAGGAGGTAGATGACAGGTTTCATGCTAAAGCTACAAAAAGCTTTATCCCTGAGATTGCTATTGACAGGGCTGCCTTTCGTGTAGAAAATTGGGACATGTCCGATGAAATCAGACGGATGGGGATGTAGTTCTTGTTCGAGGAACCTAAAACGGCCAACCCAATGATGGTATGGGAGTTCTATGCGAACTGCCTGGAACATATGTACCATTATGTGATTGTGCGGGGCAAAGTGGTAGATGCCTCCTTACTGAAGATTCGCCAGGTCTTGCAGCTGCCTGCGTTCACTAGTGAAACTGATTATTACCACAACTCCCTAAGGGTCGATTGGGACACTTTTATTGAGATAATATGCTTAGGGGGACGGCCAGTCTGGATACAAGAGTACATGACCCTTCCTTCCAAGTCGTTCACATGGGAGGCTAAGTGCTGGTTTACCATTATTCGTAGTAGGTAATTGCCCATGGGCAACACGTCAGATGTGAACAGCTTATGAGCTCTATTGGTTTGGTGCTTCGTAACCAAGGACTTTGATGTAGCAAAACTCATTGGAGATGAAATGTTCCTCCAGTCACCCCTGATGTCTAAGGGTTTTACTCCCCCTCACTTGTTACGAGGTTATGTCTGCTGGAAGATGTCCCCACCAGTCTTACAGATGAAACTTTGGCCACAAGAGCCGCATTCAGAGCTGTGAAGATCACAGTGGGCGGAGATGCACCCACACCCATTGAGCTTGGCGATGATGATGACGCCCCAGCACCCATAGCACCACCCAAGAGATCTTATGATGTAGAGGGATCCTCTCGATGACCCCAGACTGGGAAGGGGTTCTCTAGATCACACTCTAAACGACCCAGGTTTCCCTCTTTGGAGGAATATGTGGCAGAACTTCGCACCTTGGTAGATGGCCTGCATGTATGTTTGGATGCCATGTCTAGATGGTAGGCCAAGTCTGAGAGCAGGATGATGTCTTGGTTCCACGCTATAGGGAGGGCTTGTGAAATGGACCTCAACACCGTCTCCGACTCCGAGTCATGTCTAAGGAAGTTTTCTTACCCTTCTGCACTTTATTTGTTTTATGACATGGGGACATGACATATTCTTTTTGTGTGGGGTGGGAGACTTAATTTAGTGTTGTGTATTGTTAGTGTATATATGCATTAAGTATGTTGTTGTTATGTGCCTCTGCTTTTGTGCATAAGTTTTTGTACTTGTCTTAGACGTCACCGACTGGCCCAACGATGAACACTTGTCGACGGGTTTCTTTAGGGCTAAGGTTGGATAGAAAAAATATGAAAAAATCTAGAAAATGTAGGAGACTCTTCCTGATGATAGACCACTTAGACAATATTCTTGAGGGAAGTAGTCCAACAAAAAAAGCCAAAAAAAGATTTTTTTATTTTCTTTTTAAGTAGTGTAGTAATTCTCCCTTGGTCTTTCTTTGACCACGGTTCTTTTTCAAGGATTTTTCTTGAACCAGGTTAGGTAGATTTTCTTTAATTATTTTTGGCCCTTAGGACTCTCTTGGGCTAAGATGGATGAGGGCAAGAATGCATCCCGTGTACATACCTGCCAATAACTAAAACGAACTTAAGGGTGCGACGTCTAGACTCACGTGTAGACTCTTAATCTTATGCCTTAATTTTGCACACCTTGTTTTACTTGAGCGTTCACGTGAGTGTGTTGACAAACTAATTCGGAATGAGTTACATGCCAAGTGTGTGTGAGGTAATACATGTATTCTATGCTTGCATGCGATACCTAGAACTTTCCTTGTGTGCGCAAAGCGAAATAGAAGTTGTTTGATCTTAGAGATGATTTAGGCAAATTTTTGTGTAGCCTAAATAATTATGAATCCACCTATACATATTACCATAGTTAACCCCTTCGATCCTGAAGGTTGTTTCTTTGATAACCTTACAATAACCTACATCCCTGTATTTGTATAGGTTGACTTTTTGAACCTTAACCTCCTAGAAGCACTTGAATCGTTAAAGATCATATAAAAGTCAAAGTGTGGGGTGGTAATGGAGTGGGAAAAGGAAAATCAGGAAAATATTTGAATGGTGCAATGGTTCTTACGAAAATTGAATAATAGAAGGACCTTGTAAATAGGTGGTCCTAAAATATTTAATGGCAAGAAAAAGCCAGTTGCACCTAGGAAAAGTGGGGGGTAGCTTATGAAACAAGTGTTGAAGAATGACTGGGATGAACATGGAAATTGGAATAAGGGAAACTTTTGTATTAAAAGTGCTTAGGGAGGTTAGTCACTATACCAACCAAATGAACCCCTATTGATCTTAGACTGAACAACTCGATTAGTAGAGTATTACACTAAGGGCAAGCTTATAATGTATCTGTGTGGCATGTAAATGTTCTTTGCTGAGAGTGAGTTAATTCATTCTGTCTATAGTTCTTTGTTGTTTGATTTTGTGTGTGTGAAACTTCTTTAAAAAATGTAATGTGAGGGCATTTAACTCAGGAAGAAAAAGCAAGTGTTCACATCTGTTTAGAGTATATAGAGTAAGCTTGAGTGTGGCATGGCATTAGAGTCTTCACCTGAGGTGTGACTGTTGCACTGCTTAGGTTGATCTTTCATAATGGCGGGTGTGACATAAATAGGGTAATGCATCAAACGATTAGGCCTAGAAGCGTGGTTCAACTTGCTCGAGGACGAGCAAAGATTTAAGTGTGGGGTGTTGATGATAGGTAAATTAGATTATAATTAGGCCCTAAAGAACCATATTTTTGTATAGATTTTATGGTAAAAAGTAATAACAAAATGCTCTGATTAGTGCTTTTCATGCTTTGCAGGTTATATCCAATAAAAGAAGCCTGTGGAGTACTTTTGGGATCAATTACACAGAAAAAGAAGGCAATCATACAATATCCATAAACTGCACCAAGTGAAGGGACAAAACCAGAACTGAAGTTGGTCTGCGCTGTCCGGGTGTAACCACGCTAGGACCGCGGCAGAACACTGCTGCAGATTCTGAAGGCCACTCTGGCCGCGGTCCTGGCATAACCGGGGTAGGACCGCAACAGGACGCATAAACTTCAAGGATCAAAGTGCAAAAATAAGGTATTTTAAGCCCTAAACTCTGTATTAAACGAAGGAAGCCGGCCAAGAAAGAGGACAATGATTTTTGGAAGTGAAAAACATCAGAAGGAAGGACAAGAGGCAAAGAGGATCATTGAGCATCAATCTTTAATCTTCTTCTTTGTTCTTTTACCTTTGAATATGAATTCTTTGGTGATTTTTTGTTATTTTCATGAGTAACTAACTTTTCTAATCTAAGGTTTTGGTGGAACCCGTTGGGGATCAATTTATTGTGATGTTAATATAGTTTGATTGGTTGTTAATCTCTGCTTGTTCAACTACATTCTTGTTGCAGTTGATTGAAGGGCCCTTAATTGGCTGTGCCTATTTATTATGTATCTACTTAAGAGAGAGTGCATATTTAGATACTTATTTGAACAACATCATTCCCAGAGTATAGACGAGAGTTATAATCGAGTGTTTAGAGGTTGGATTAGGGATAATGATACTTCGGGTGCAATCTAAGTGAACTGTAATGCAAATCTAGCTAGTGTAGCTTGAGAGAGTGCGTCTAGTAAATTATCATAATTGCTTGAGAGAGATTTATGATAGCCGGAGATTTCATGATTAATAGAGGTAACTAAGTCAATGCTATAAGAAACATACAAGCAAGGAAATCAACAACGGGGGAAAACATTATTTTAGACCTACTCCAATATTTTACAAATCAAGCATATTTAATTTTAGCTATTTATTTACTTTCAGTTTTAGTTGTTAGAATTGCCATCAACTGTTATTTACAACATTTGGGGAAGTTGATTATATAGAATTTAGTAAATCCAACAAAAGTAATTGATAGATTAAGTCCATGTAGGTTCGACGCTGGGCATAAATATTCAGATTATATTTGCAATGCCAGCATAGTCTTTTGCGAGACTCATTTGAGCGTGATCATAAGAAAACTACATCCCTTGACTTATCCTCAAATACCTACTAATATCAAAGCAAATATAGGTCAACATATATGTACTTGGTCCAATCTATATGATCTAATCAATATGTTCTCGACAATTTGATACAAGTTTAAGCCTATGTTGCTCGACTCTTCAAAATATTTTTGGATGCGTGCCAGTTATTTCAAAAGTAGTGTATTTTTAAAGAATACAATATTGTTACAGTAGCAGTTTGGAGAGCTTGTCCAACATAGGTTTAAGCTGATAAAAGATCATAAAAAATACCTTAAGCCTGTTATTGGAAGTTGATCTGAGCTGAAGAGGACTACTACTAGTAGTAGTAGTTGTAATTGTGGAGGAATTGATTGAGATATTGTGACTACTTGCACACACCGGCCTTGTCCTTGTAGTAAAAGGTGATTTGGAGAGTAGAATAGGTGGTGTAAGAGTATATATCACAGCCATTTATCCTAATGGAGAAGATGGTGGAATAAAAGGGAGGTCTTTCTGCTACAGTATTGTTGTAGGACTTTATATTATCTAACTTCTTGGTGCTAGAGTTTTTCGTTCTCTTTTTGTTGGTCTTTGTAAGCTAAAATGGATGATAAATAATAGGGAAACTATCAAACCAACAAGAGAGACATGTTTTTTAAAAAAAAATACTCTACTACTAAGTATAGTGAGTTAAATAAAAGTTATAGTACGTTGTCTATTGAAATTGAAAAAGATTAAATGTCTGATCCTTTTTACTGTTCTTAGCTTGCAAGATGATCATTGGTTGGAACACTAGGTACGAAGAAAGACTTGTCCTTTTCTTGAGAGATTGATAATGGACCTCGTTGGCACCATATGTATGTAGGTAACAACTCCTTAATTAATTAATATGTCGCCCTAGAATGAATTGACTTACATAGTATTTTATTCTTGTTGAGGAAAAATTAACAGTTTGTTTGGATAGTAGTTACACATTGTTTCATAATGTATCATTGAATAGATTGTATCGTTTGTCATCGTTTTATGCTATCACGCACCAGCAATATAAAGAATAGACTTGTAATATTATAAAGAAAAATTATGATATAGCGCAAAATTAATATATAAAAAGACAGGATAAATGATAAAATAAAATTATTTTATAATAATAAAGGCTGAGACTGAGAGAAAAAGATAAGGCAACGATGCGACCTACCCAAATCGGTCGTCACATAAAATGGCACATTTCGTCGTTATGTAGCGACAGATTTAATGACATGATACAATAAAATTTAATTAACAATCACAATAAATATTATATTTAAAGTAACAATACGATACAATATAATGTGTAATAACCATCCAAACAAATTGTAAAAGACACTTGTATATCTTCCAGAGCAAATGGAAGAGGAAGAAATAAGATGATATATAAAATAATTAAAGCAATACAATTTTATCCAATTACCCATGAAATAAAAAGGGCCAAATACATAGACAATCTATTCAATTTGACATTATTTTTTATTTTGGCACTTTATCTCAATCTTGTTTCATTTTGACAGTTCAATCCTATTTTTTATGAGTCAAATTAACACAAAAGGTGACTAGTCACATATTATGAGTTGCCTCACCCGGTAGGCGTGTGCAACAACTTTTTCTGGGCAAAACTCCTTCTTCAACAGTAATAAATTACTGTTGGCCCATATTTAATCCCCAACTTCCTTCCCCATTATTTCATCTTCATTATTTCCTTTCTGATTTACTATAGTCTGATCTTCATTCTCAAAGTTCCAAAGCTTTCATTTGATTTCATATCAAGCCATCCAGAAAGCTTCAAATTTTTGCAATTTTGTTGTTCCTTTATTTAATCTGATTTTTTTGTTGGTTTATTTCATCTAAGCTTCAAGTTTAATGTGAATTAATCTCAAAGAAAATTATTTTGTCCACACACTATTTTTCGAAATTAAACTTTTTTTTGGTAATTAAGGATTATATTAATCACCAAAGAGATTTCAATACAAGACCATAGTTCAGCCACAACACAGCTGACATCATATCTAGACTATATATCAACTATCTCTATACATATCCCTCTATTTACAGAAGATATTGCTGAAGATGTTGCCTAATTTTGGGGGTACCTCTAACATTACAAGTATATGCAATGTCCCTAATGAGATTGTCACTGCTACGAAAAACATTCTCAAAGATCCTCGCTTTTCTCTCCAACCACAGAGCGTAGAATAATTCTGCTGCAACCATTTTAAATATGTTAGCCTGACTTGATTTCCCTTTAGCTTTACCAACAATCCATTGTATAAACTTTTCCCAGTTCGGCATACTGGAATGAGCCTCTCTGATCCAGGACAGTGCCTGATCCCTTAGTTGTGTAGCAAATGAACAACTATGGAAAAAGTGGTCTCTGGTTTCCGGAGCTTGCTGGAACAGAACACATATGTTGTCCACATTCATACCCCAATGTAGCAGCCTATCCTTGGTTGGTAGTCTATCATGAAGTACCAACCACAAATTGAAGACAGCCTTGGGCCTAGCATAGTTTTGAGCAGTTAGATTCTTCCAGGGAACTCTCGGGAGTTGGCCAATCTGAAGCAGATAGAGTTTCCTAATGGAGCATACTGGCCTGTGCAGACTTTGGTGTTGTTGTAGCAGCCCACTTGCTGCAATTATCTTTCGGACCATCCAACTAGCTTGCTTGGGTATAGGAATGCTCTCCAGTTGGTGCTGCTTTATATGCACAGTGTGAATCCATCTGACCCACAAAGTGTATTTCTTGTGAGCCAGATCACAGCATAGTTTAGCAATAGCTGCCGCATTCCACAACAAGAGGTTTGTGAGGTTCAGCCCACCAGCTGATTTCGGCAAACACATTTTGTCCCAGGCAATGCAGGCCTTCTTAGAGATACTAGCTGATCCAGACCATATAAAGCTTCTGCAGATTGCTTCAATAAGCTTTAGAATCTTTGTAGGGATGAGGAAGAGTTGTGCCCTGTAAGCTTGTATACCAAAGACCACTAATTGTACCAGTTGCAGTCTCCCAGCATATGACAACTTTCTAGCAGTCCATGAGGTGATCCGAGCAGGATCCTATCTACCATAGGCTGCCACTAAATCAAAGCCATCTTCTTGGTGGCTAAAGGAATGCCCAAATATTTGAAAGGCAGATCTCCATACACATAACCTAAGTGATCAGTAATATGCTTTTGGACTTCAAAACTAACCCCTCCAAAGTAAACTGAACTTTTGCTCAGATTAATTTTAAGCCTAGATGCTTCAGTGAACTGGGAGAAATACTTGAACATGGTAATGACAGACTGACTTTCACCTTTAGCAAACAGAAGTAGGCCATCAGCAAACTGATGTGACTGGTGCCCAGTCTTTTACAACCTGAATGGAATAAAAATTCTTGGTCTTTCTTCATCTCAGCCAGAGATCTACTTAAGTACTCCATTACTATTGCAAATAGAAATGGGGATATTGGTTCACCTTGTCTAAGGCCTTTAGCAGCTTTAAAAGGTTCAGTTGTTTCCCCATTAATCATCACTATATAGCTAACTGTTTGAACACATTCCATGATCCAGTTTGTGAATCTAACTGGAAAACCCAATGCTTCCATTACCTGTTGCAAGAAGATCTATTCGACAGAATCATAGGCCTTCTGCAGGTATCAATTTTCCAATGTAACACGAAAAAAAAAAATACAAATGCATGGAAAAATTGAGACTTACCAAAACCATATTAATAAATAATAGCTACTTCTAAGGCCAAAAAAATCAAACTCTTCTTCAACTCGGTCTCGAATGATGAATATAGTTGATGAATATAAAGAAATAATTGATGAATATGCAATTCTCTCGTCTTCACATGATGATGAAACCATTGATAATCGATGGGCTTATAACGTGCGATCAGGGATTTGAGAAGGAGCTTAAGGTATTATTACGCTTAGGGATTTGGATAGAAAATAAGAAGCGTGACCTTAATTTTACCCAAATATAGTTAGTTTCGGGTATTTTAATATTGACCCATTTGACATGGATGAAAAAATAGGTGGTAACATTTAATTGGATATTTATTTCATCTTAGATTTGTCTATATACACGTGCTATTTCTTTTGTACTGGGTTCAATTTTTTTTAAAAGTGGCACATAAGAAATAGGGTTGGAGTGCCAAATGTAACAAGGTTGAGATAGAGTGCTACAACAAAAAATAGTACCAAGTTGAGTAGGGTGTCTATGTATTGGGGCATTTGCATCTATACCCACCTTTTTGTGTCACGTTTTAACTTGTGCGCACTTTGCAATAAAAAAAAATTACAAGCATACCCGCTTTTTCACATAACTTCAACATATGGAGCTGAAGTAGCAAAGGCAATCACGCAAAACTTCAACAGTCTAGTAGCCAAACCTGAAGTTCAGCTCTAGAGCTGGAGTTTTTATTTTATAACTGGCGAACTTCAGCTTTTTGTATGTAATTGGCGAACTTCAGCTCTAGAGCTGAAGTTTTTGTTTTGTAACTGTCGAACTTCAGCTCTAAAGCTGAAGTTTTTGTTTGTAACTGACAACCTTCAGCTCTAGAGTTGAAGTTTTTGTTTTGTAACTGAGCTCTTTAGTTTGTAGCTGACAAACTTCAGCTATAGAGCTGAAGTTTTTAAAACCCTTGAGTTTTTAAACTTGATTACTTTACTTTTCGTTTTCCCTAAGTCGTGCACTAGAACAGTAGGCAAGCGCCGCACCATCTTGTGCTGCAACTATGTGCATTAAGTAGAAAAAAAAATCTTCTAGCAAGTAGCATCCTAAAACGTTTCAGAAAATCAGGAAATAAGTATTAGGCACTATTAAAGAGAACAAATTTATTTGATTCAAATTCAACAAATACATAACTACGTGAGGCCACAGAAGGAGAGATATTGTTAAATCAATGTTAAGTTCCAGAGATATATGGAGATTACTGGGAGAAGGGGGAGGAGATAGGGGGTTGAAGTTATTTAAAAAATCGGTACACATTAAACGTTTTAAAAAAATGGGTATAGGTTAAATGTGCGCGATCAAATAGGGCGCTCGTGCAATTTTTACCTATGTATTTGGCCAATAAAAAAAGGGGTTTTGACACAGTTACCCACAAAAATAAAACTATTTACCCTTGTCTATCCATTTATTTTTCTACCCATAAACTAATTACGCTTCCTATCCATAGCATTTTTGTGGGGAATTTGTTCTTTATTCTCCAATTCGTTTTTATTTCTATGCTTCTTTTCCTTTTTCCTTTTTTCTTTTCTTTTATCCTTTTCTTTTTTCTCATTTTCTTCCTATATATATTTTTTCTCTTTTATTCATTTATTTTTTTCTCAAATCGTGTTATTGTTATTTTTACCATAACTTATTTCATACTATAATTTGATTCCTTCTTTATTTTTTTTATTTTTATTTTTTCTTTATTTCTTGTTCCTTTTTTAATTCCACGTGATTGCCATGCAAACCTTGATCTCCTTTCCTAAAAATATTAGTACATACGCTACCATTAGCAGTAACACCAACCGGTGATGGAGCAAGACAATATAATTTACGGCCACTAAATATCCATATGTACTAGTTACAATAGAAATGATAATAAAATATTGGAAAATGCAATAAAAATATAAGTAGCAAAAAAAGACTTCTAGTGACTGCTAGAACCATATGATACCAATATAGTATACATGTATACCAACAGAGTATACGATTGTTCTAGAATATTTATATAACTATCTAACTATATTATTGTACCAAAACATTAAAGGATGCAATAAAAGCATGGGAAAATTACATGCTCGCATTGCAAGCTAAATATTCGCAAAATAACTTGCTTATTCCATATATTAACATGGTATATAGTTGTATAGGTCGTTCCAATAGTTACCTATTGTGAGCACGTGATTTTTGCCTCACTTGAAATATTCTTATAGAATTATTAAAATTAGGATTTTTCTTTTATTATTTTAATATTAGGGATTTAATTGTATGATTTTTGTGCTTGTTCGTATTTTAGTGTATTTTTGATTAATATAATTCATAAAAAATACAAAAGATAGCATATTTGTATTTAGGACCCAATTTTATATTTTTCTTAGGTTTATTAGTTAATTGACATTGCAAAAATAACAAAATTAGCTCTTTTACATTTTTACTTTTAATTTTCTGATTTTTGACATAGTTTTCCTTTAAAATTATGATTTAATCAATTTTGAGAAAATGAGTAAATTAATTTTAGGCTTAAATTAGGTTTTAATTAATTTATCATTTTAAAATCTAAAAAATAAAAATAAAAATAAAAAAATATTTAAATAAATAAAGGAGGAAAAGAGGAAAACAAATAAAGAGATTAAATGAGATTTGTTTTATAGTTAGTAGGCTTGTTTGGGCCGTTTTTTTTACTCCAGCCCAAAAACCCTCTTCAAATCCGGCCAAAAATGGCCCAAACATACCCTTTTACCCGGTCCAATTTGCGAGTCCCCTAGACCACTCAAACGATGCAGTATCATGCCAATACTATGTTGTTTTGAGATCTTTAGGCTTTGATCAATCTCGCTCGTACTTTGTTATCATCCAACGGTCTATATTAGTTTGAAACATTAAATAAAACTATCTAAAATTAAAGAAAACCCTAAAGACAAACCCCTATCTTCCTCGTACCTGTTCTCCGCCACCATCCGCGTCACCGTCGTTGGCCGAAAATTGTCTCAGCCGGCAGCCAGTCTCCAAACTTGCCCAAATTTACACCCTTGAATCCCCTCCCTCTCTTCTTTCCAACTCCCCAACATCATCCCTCGAATATTAGCCCAGCTCGTCGAATAATCAAATTTGTGGATGCTGCCTTCGCGCTCACGGCAGAGCCACCACTAAACGACCCTAAGTTTACACTATAGCCCCGTCTTCATCTCCCCAAGCCATATCCAACATTATCTTCCCTCCAATTTTAGCCAGTTCTTTCGAATTTCAAATCAAAAATCTGGACCAAAATACCGACTCACCCAAATCCAACCAAATTTACACCCTATACCCTCTTTGACCCCCTCTCCCCGAATCCTAAACCAATTCTTTTCAAATACAGCCAGAATCTTTCGAATCTTGGAGTTTGAGTTCATAATCGAGGTCTGAAGGAATTTCGGCCCGGCTCAGGTGTTCAAGTGTTCATTCAACCATAAAATAGGCTGATAGCATCGTTTGAGTTTTTGAAACTCACAATCCGATCGAAGTAAGTCAGTTTCTCTTCTTTTGTTCATTTCATTTTGAATATCATATCCCTGTTTGATCAATGATTCTCCTTGCGATTGTTTTAGAATTTTTAGGGATTTAATTAGTTTTTCTTCTCTTGAATCTCTTCTGTTTCTATTTTGGTTTTAATTTCTATTCTGTTTGTTTTGATTATCTGGTTTGTTTGATTGTGTATTCGCCTAATTGATCTTTAGAGTTTCTTCCTAGTATGATTTTAATCTTGTTCGTTTAGTGCTAATTTTTAGGTTAATAAGACTTAATGTGATTAGTTAACTTGGTTTTACATTCGTTTAGATATAGCTGACTAGTCTAACCCTTGTTCGACTAACATTGGTTAGTTTAATCTAAGGTTAACTAGCTTTGAGGGCTAGTTTTGGTCGATTTTGTAATTTTAGTTGAATAAAAGGGTAGTATAGGTTTTTAGATAAGAGGAATCTTCCATGTAATTGATTTGAAAACCCCTAAAACATTCTAGATGGGGTTCTAATCAGAATTTTAGGACTCTAAAGCAGTAACTTGAGTAACAAGGCATAAATAAGAGGACCAATGAGCTAAAATCTGAAGAATATAAGAGGGACTAAGAGGTAAAACAAAAATAGTAAGGCTTCCCTAAGTCTTTCCTATAAAAGGGCATGCCATTGCCTTGTTGAAGACGTTTTAGAACCCTAAAAAATTCCCAAAAAGTTCCAGCTCTGCAAATTTCCCCAAAATACTCCCAATTCAATCTATGCAATTCAAAAATTCAAAAATAAATAAAAAATATTGTTAGTTTGAACATCTAAAAATTTTCCCTTTAAATTAGATCATTTAGACCCTAAAAAAACAGAAAACTCTAAAACACTCTGTTCTATTGAAGTTTCAAGGCAATTTCGAATTCTAGTGTTTGGTTTGCATCATTTAACCTAGGGTCTGATTGCTGAATGTTTCTTGGAGATTCCTGGGTTAATTTCAAGTGTGTTTGAGTTTAATCGAGGCTTTTTTCTGGTTATTTTGGGTGGTTACTATTACAACTGTCCTCACCCCTTGGGTTATAATCTGGAATTGCTGTGTTTTCTACTGAGTTTACACTTGCTTGTGTTGCTGTGAATGCTACTCCTTAACTGACATTCAACTTTTTCTCATTTTGTTCAAATTCCAGGTATGCTTCATGTCATTCTCAAGTTTGGATGTAAAGGAAATCGTTGTTTCTTTCATTCTTATTGATCTTCATAGTTGTATTCTTAGGATTTTGTTTTCATATTTTTCGATAGATCTTCATTTGAAATTGAGAATCAGACTGTTTGGGACTGTATAAGACTTCTGAATTAATTGTGTTTTTCTATCCTGACCCCATGAACATCACAATTAGAAGTTAGATTCAAATTGTCATAATAAGTCTTAAGATTCATGATAAATTCACTTCCAGATTTCGTTTGATTGTATGCAAAGTATGAGTCTATCGAAAGCTATGATTCAATAGTTGAATCTATAGCCCTTTAAGGCTCTAGCTACATGTTTCTATCTCTATCCCTGGTTGTAATCTGCAGTGAATCTGTTGTTACCATATAGATTGTAATTTAGACGTTAGAACTAGTTAAATTTCATATAATTATGTATTAATCAGGATGCTAACTAATATGATGTAATTGACTTTTCAACTGAAAATGTTATGCCAATCAATTTTGCTAACAATAGTACAACTTGCTTAGCTAGGGCCAATTTTAACCAATGATGTATGCCAAAATTAAATCCGTTGCTCTATTTGGTTTGTGTAATAACGATTAACTCCTAATTCAAGCCCAACTATTAACTCTCCCATCTACATCATCCGCCATTGCAATATAGGTTTAAGATAGTTTCATTCTGAAAATGTCTCAAGGGAAACCCAATTTATTTGCTGTTATTTCCTGGGCACATATTAAGAAGCCCATGTTGCAATGCATATTGAATACTATTTCTTCCCTACTGAAGTTAATTTGGTAACACAATTTTGATCCTTCCATGTTAAGTAGCAAATATAAATTAGGAGGTTTACCTCTTGTTTAAATTTGGACTTGAACCGAAGGCCTGAATGTTATTAACTAGGTCCTTTAGAGATAGATCCAATAGAAAATCCTATTTTGCTCTAGATCGGCCTTTAAATAATAAAATGGGGTGAGCCGTGCCAATTAAAACCTTAAATTGTGTGGCTCTCTTAAATGCTTATATTAATATATTTAGAAATTCGGGACATGCTGTTTCGCAAATTTCACAACTTCCCGCAAAGATAATAACGCGTTTGTCGCTTTAGGCGATTCTTTTAGTAATTTTACCTTCCTAAATATGGGTGTGCATTTCATGTGACCCAAATCCAAGTCCAAAAATGTTGAATAAAATGTGTCGAGGATCTGGGTGCATTTCATGTGACGTGATCGAAAAACATGTTTTACACGACGTTCAATTTCCTAAAACTTATTAATTCAAAATGGTAATTAATACTAAAATTGCACTATAGGATGGCATGTATTAAAATCAGATTTTTAGCCAATTATAAGAGTTTAATCAACCCTGATAGAACCACGGGATCCGATGGTTCTCAACACCTTTCCTCGGGTCAACAGAATTCCTTACTTAGAAATTTTGGTTCGCAGACTCCATTTGGGAAGTCGAAAATTTCCTCGATTTGGGATTCAAAACAAACCGGTGACTTGGGACACCAAAATCCAAGCCTATCCCAAGTGGCGACTCCAAATAAATAAATAATCTCATTTCGAATAATGTCACTTAAATTTGAAAAACTCCCTTATGCATTTATCCTACGGGGTAGCCGTGTAAAATGGTGGTGTGACAGCTCTGGCGACTCTGATGGGGAGAAAGGAAACCTAGAATCTCTGGTTCAGGGTTCAAGAATTCGAGCTTAGTATAACTGTTATATTCGGCTTTATCAGATTTTATTACATGATCCATACTATATGTGCTAAATACTTTACCGCTTTGATATTTGTTGAATTGTAAACTGTTACGAATCCCTTTCTCTCTCCGAGTCCTCTACATCATGGAAAAGGTTGCACTTTGTGTGACTTTTCTTTTGTTTAAAGTCTTTTCCCATTTAGAACGAGGTTCGGATAAGTTGCTAAGCTGGAGCTTCTGTATCCCTGGTATGCTGCCACCCCGTCTCGAATTGTCCACTCTGATAAGCCAGGTCTAGAACAATAAACCCAGGGTTTGAATTTCGTATAACAAAATCTCATGCCGGATCCCTAGTAGGAACGCTTGTTTGCATCACGTGCATTTGACTTAGGGGACTCAACACAGGGGTTGGTTCCGTCTTGGACAGATGACCTGAAACGAAAAAGGCCATCCTGATACATCTTAGGTGCTACTTGTGCATTTATTTGCTTTGGATTCGCGCGTTGACCGGCTGGCTAAACGAGAGTAATCACTTGTTTTGGAAAATCAATGTTCAAATAGTACCGAAATGCTACCAGATTTTTGAAGACCAAAAGAAAAGGAAAAAACAAAAGAAAAAGGAGACTTTTTAACAAATTTGGTTTTGACAAAACAATCTACCCGAACTACGCTGGTTTGATTCTCACCAGATATGGGATACGTAGGCAAACCCTCATCGAGTCCAACCCCCCTTTTGCAAAAAAGCCAAAAAATGTCAAAGTTTAATTATTGTCCTAAATAAATCGGGTGATGCCATTCTTGTTAAAACAAACCAAATGTCCCCAAAAGGACGCCGGAAGGCTATTTTTGCAAGAACAGCCACCCTGAGTCATTTTAAAATGGTTTGTGGGCACAACTTCAAAATATTCCTTCCAGAAGTGCTGAAAGGTCGTATCGGCAAAACCAAGTCCTTGTTTTCCTCAATGAATAACGTTATGCAAAAAATAGCCATTTTTTCTTTTAGGTTAAAATAAATCAATAAATACCCTTTAAATAAATTTTCAAGATGAATACCACTGACATCGAACCATTCTCAGTCCTGAGTGAGATCCCTTTGAAGCTCACATGTGGTGGAATGACTTAGCAAAAGGTAGCAGAGAAACTGTGGTCAAGATTTTGGGTGCTCTCGTCAGATTGTTAAACATCAAACCGAGAACAGATATTATTGAATCGCTGATACCATTCTGGGACCCGACTAGTAATGTATTCCGGTTCTCGGACTTTGAGTTTACACCCACACTAAAGGAGATTACGGGATATGCGGTTCTCAATGGGAACCTCAGGAGTAGATATCCACTGGCACCAAGACCAGTAACTATCCACAAATTCTTGGACTTGTTGAGCACTCATCAGGACATTCAAGATAAGCATATATCAGAAGGGTATTGCACACTTCATTTCTTATACCACCGATATGGTAACCCAAAAGGTTTTGAGGAGCCCAATACCGATTTGACACATGCCAGAAACAAAGATAAATGGGAGGTCCGGCGGGGATTGCCATTCATGGTAGCTTTCTTGGGAATCATGATCTGTCCAAGAAAATATGGTCACATAGACATTGGCCTTGTAGGAATGTTGGATTCTTCCATAAAGAAGCCTACTAGCACAGTGGTTCCTTTGATTGTGGCGGAAATGTATCGAGCCATAACCATGTGCTGAGAGGGTATGAAATTCTTCCAGGGTTGCTATCTGTTGCTACAATTGTGGATGCAAGAGCACCTTTGCCACCAAACAAGGTACATGAACTATGGTTTGACTGGGTTGAGTTGTATTGAAGAATTTGGAACCCGGGTAATAGGTATTGAGTTCCCCGAGGGCACTGAGGCTTGGTTGTCATGGTTGAGATCTTTGACGACAGATAAAATTGAATGGGCTTTTGGATGGCTTCCCGTTACTGAGGTTGTATACACATCGGTAGAAGTGCCTTATATTCTTTGATGGGCGTTCAGAGCATCCAACCTACTCTCCTTACTGAGTCCTGCATCAGCTGGGAAGATTCCAAACCGTCCACAGTGACGAAGATCTGGGTAAACAAGTCATTGAATTAGGCCTGAAAGCTGCATTCCCAGAAGGAATGATTCGCCAAATATGGAATGAATGCAGATATCTTGAGCCTAAAACCGTAGTGCAAGATGGGCTAGGGGCGAAGTAGACCCCAAATACTTGGTCTGGTTTGGCAAAATGTCTCAAATCCCTGAGAGGCCCGCCAAGAGGCCACATGTCCAACACTTCACTGAAGAAGCTCAGGTGCAATGGGATTGGTTAGCTAAAGAGAAGGAGTACAAGGCCCGAATAGGAGCATTGGAAAAAAAGGTTCAGGATCTTCATTTTGAAAACAACTTGCAAGCTTCGGCCGTTGAAGGTGACAAAAGAAGCTGACACGAGAGAATGAAGCCCTCAAGGCCCAAATTTAACAAATGAAAATATATGCTAAAAACCCAGAAAGAAGTCGGTCCTATGAGAGACTGATAAAATGGTTGAAGAAGCAAGTCACAGAATGCCAAGAAGAATTGGAGAAATTTGAAGGGAACATGGCAAAACTTCTGGTACAATGGGCAAAGAGGACAGAGGAAAGAGCCTAGTTTGTACAACATGAAAAGGAATTATGAGGGAACCGTTTCTAATATGAAGAGAAAATTGAACGCCTTTGAAGATAAGGCAGCCTGACAGGACAAAGAGTTTCAGGCTGAGAGGGAACAATGCTATGGGCTAATCGCCGAAATGGAGAAGGAAATAAAACTGTTGCGAGACCATCACTTCCATGACTCCCAAGTGTTAGAAGCTCGTTACCAACATATAAGCTGACTACTCCAAGGAAAAGGCCGGATCAGGGAAAGAATCAGAGGCATTGCAGATTATATTGTCATGAAATGTCAGGCCGGTGAACGAATGGGTGGTACCACTTTATTTACTACAGTAATGATATTTGTTCGTCAGGTTATGAATGATTTGTAGAAGTTACAAAGGGGTCTAGCACGTAGGCTCGCGGCGATGCCAAACGACACCCGGGGGGCCCCAGGATTTGAAGCTTTAATGTACTCTTGACCTAGTTTTAGTCATCAAGTCTGTATCTTGTCATTACGAGTCTGTTTTGTTATTTTCCTTTTAAGAAAAATAAATAGTCTAGCACCTTTGTAATCAGAGTTTTATTAATGAAAATTTGAAAATCCCAAAAATTGTTTCCTTATTTTTGCATTTATTTAGATGAACTATGCTCGGTCTGATTCATGCAATCTTCATAGGATTCGACCGTAACCCTTAAAAATGAAAAAGGAGAGAAAAGGGTGAAGACAGAAAAAGAAATGAAAAGAAAAACCCTAAAACAAAAGAGGGAAGAAAATAAAAGAAGAACAAGAGAGGAAGAGAAACAAAGAAAGGAAATAACAAGAAAACAAAGAGTGGAAATCAAAATAAAAATGGAATAAAAAGCTGGGGCGACACATGCAACCATTGCAAACATGTAGACATCCGTTTAACTGTATAGGTGCATCAGATCCAAATGTGTGATTCCCTATTTGTTACTTGTCTCAAAATAACTGTTCGCTTCTGTCAGTTCCATCTTAGATTTTTAGAGATGGTGGTTGGTTTTTAGTAAGCTGGCATCACATCAGTATTTTACCAGATCCAAAGGAAGTACAGAAATGTCGTCTGAGTCTGCACCAGCTGAGGAAAACATGATCCTATGCCTTAGGGTCATGGAGATGTGGGATGTATGGACAAATGGAAAAGAGCCTCCAACGCCATCCCTGGATTCCCCGAGCTCTTCCCAAAGATCGGGGGGGGGGGGTACTTCCATCTATTCCTTTTAGTCATCTAAACATCCTATTGGGACAAACTACCATATCAGCCAGTTTTGTTGGAGCACCTTCTAAGGTTCGTCCCCAAGTTTTTACATCTGGCACAGTCCCGAATATCTTTATGGCTCCCCCATGTGCGGCGACCACACAGTCCGCATTGCCTAGACCCACGTTTGATCCACCGGCCTTCACATTCCAAACACCCACTTACCAAACCGAGCCTCCTCAATACCCTGCTTACACTTATTCTCAACCACCATATGAGCTTACACCAGCACAAGATAAAACTGCTAAAGCTCATGAACAAGATGAAATGGCGAAAAGAATGAGGAGCCTCGAGTAGAGTTTAAAGAATAGGCAAGGCTTGAATGGGCAAAAAAGTGTTTCTTACACAGACTTGTGCATGTTCCCTCACGTGCACCTACCCATGGGATTTAAAACGCCAAAGTTTGAAAGTATGATGGGTATGGCAATCGCATTTCTCACCTAAAGAAGTATTGCAACCAAATGCGTGGAGCTGGCAGAAAGGAAGAGTTGTTGATGGAGTACTTCTGAGAAAGCTTAGTAGGCATTGCTTCAGAGTGGTATATGGACCAAGACGTCTCACGATGGCACATTTGGGACGATCTTGCCATAGATTTTTTGTAAGGCAGTTTCAATACAAAATCGATATTGCGCCAGACAGGAATTCATTGGCAAACCTAAAAAGAAGCCTTTATAGAGTTTCAGAGAATATGCCATTAAGTGGCGCGAACATGCATCAAGGGTGAAGCCTCTCATGGATGAAATAGAAATGGTCACTATTTTCCTTCAGGCCCAGGAAGCGGATTACTTTCAAAACATGATGTTGGCCATGGGCAAGTCTTTTGCAGAAGCAATCAAGATTGGTGAAATGGTAGAAAGCAATTTGAAAACGGGAAGGATTTTGAGTCAATCGGCCATAAGAACAACCTCCCAGGCCATCCAAGGCAGGGCTAGAGGACTCACAAGGGGAAAAAAGAAAGAAGAGACCTCGATGGCGGCATCGGGTACGAGAAGGCATCATGCTCCTAGGACCATGTTCTCGAGAAGAACCCATCATCATTATTATCCTCACCAAGACATGCCTTATGCTCCTCAGCCATATGTGGTTATGAATGCTCAACCATTTGCACGACCGCAACAGCAGGCCAACAGGAACCAAGCTCCGAGAAACCAGCCTCCCCATCAAAACCACTATAACCCTCGCCCTCCTCAAAATAACTTTCGTCCCCGTGAGCCACCCAGAAGGTAAAATTTTATGCGAATCAGGGAGTCCTATTCCAGTATGTTCCCAAAACTTGTCCAGTTGGTTCTGTTGCAGCCCGTAACTCTGAACAAACAAAACTTTGAATCGTCTTTCTACCAACGGGGTGGCCGATGTGCTTATCATTCAAGGGTTTAAGGGCACGACACAGAAAATTGTTGGACTCTGAAGTGAGCTATGAAAGATTTGATAGAGCAAAGGAAAATTTTTATTGAGGGATGAGGATGTCCATAATGTGACTAACAACCCGTTACTGGCCCATAATAACGGACCAGTAATCGGGATGATCAGTGAGGACAAAGAATTCGACCCAGTTTTGAAAGCCATAATTGCCATTGCCGACACAGATAGAAAGACAAGAGCTTCCCCTAAGAAAGATGAAGGGGAAGAGAAGAACAAAACCATGCACCCTGAAATTGAAAAGAAGATTGAGGTTAAAACTGAGGCGACACCCGTCACAGAAGTTGTCCTTTATGTCCAGAGGTCATCGCGAAAAGCAGTTGACTCTGAGTCCCCCAAAGAGATTTGAGTTGAATAGGACTACTCAGATGTACGTACCCAAAGGAACCTATGTGGTGCGAGGGAGAACTAATCCACCAAGGCTAAATGTATGGAATCTTGGAACTTATCTATGGTTTAATCTTGTGATGTAAAATGAACTAAAAATGTTGAGCACACTGCTTTTTCTAGTCTAAGCAATGAATGCATGGCTTTCCTTAAACGTATTGAGTTAGGTAAGAAGTGTTTGATAACGCTTGCTCAGTTGGGTTCACCCGCTTGAGCGTCGGTTGCGTCTCCCGAGGTTGGGGCGTGTCATCACAGCTCGTAGTTAACCAAATGCATGAGACTTATACAACTAGAGAGGCAAGGATGCAACAATACTTGGGAAAGACACGAGACTTAATCAGACAATTACAAACTTGGAAAGTCACGCAAATACCAAGGGAAGCGAATATAGAGGTAGATGTTTTGGCTATCTTGCATCCGCTGTAGAAGAAACAAATGAAGAAAATGCTTCCATAATACATTTGTTTCATTCAGTGCTTGATCAAGATAAAAATGAAGTAAATTACAATAATCTAACTTGGGATTGGAGAAACAAGATTGTCAACTTTTTTCAGTATGGAATACTACCCGAAGATAAGAAAAAGGCGAAGGCACTTTGCCAAAAGGCTGCTCGTTACTATTTAGATCCGGACAATTTATATCAAAAAAAGTTTGGTGGCCCTCTAGCAAGATGTCTCGAGCCTTCTCAAACGGAATATGTGATGAAAGAAATACACGAGGTACACTGTGGAAATCACGCTGGAGGAAGGTCTTTGGTAAAAACTATAATTAGAGCTGACTATTACTAGCAAAAAAAGAAGAAGAGGCGGAAAATTTTGTGCCATATGTGACAAGTGTCAAAGATATAGTAACAACATGCATCGACCAGCTGAATTGCTACATCCGGTTGTTGCTCATGGCCTTTTAGATATCGTAGGACCACTACCACAAGCCAAAGGAAAGGTAAGATTTTTGTTAGTAGTCACTGAATATTTTACTAAGTGGGTAGAAGCAGGAGCCTTCAAACAGGTACGAGAAAAAGAGGTCCGAGACTTCATCTGGTGCAACATCATATGCCGGTTTGAGGTTCCAAAAGAGATCGTGTGTGATAACGGCTCATAATTCATAGGTGCACAGATCACAGAATTCTTCCAAAGTTGGCAACTTAACAGGATTGCCTCGACACCTTATCATCCAGTAGCCAATGGACAAGCTAAAACAACAAATAAATTTATTATCAATAACTTGAAGAAAAGACTAGAAGAATCAAAAGGCAAGTGGCCAGAGGTGCTACCTGGAGTCTTGTGGGATTACCGAACAACGAAAAAACGAGTACGATAGAGACACCATTCTTACTTGTATACAGTGTTGAAGACTTAATTCCAATCGAAATAGGGTAGCCAAGTACGAGATATACTCAAGCTATTAAAGAGTCAAATGAAGAAGAGTCGCGAGTAAATCTGGATTTTCTTGAAGAAAAGGAGGGAAATTCCACTAATAAGAGTGGAAATACAAAAACAAGTTATTGATCGATCTTACAATCGGAAAGCTCGTCTTAGATACTTCAAGATTGGGGACTACTTACTCAAGAAAGTTTTCTAGTCCACAAGAGCAGCAAATACGGAAAAGTTAAGTCCAAATTTGGAAGGGCCTTACAAGATTCGTGGTATCGCAGGAAAAGATGCATATGAGCTTGAAATCATGGATGGAAAGATTCTACCTTCAAGCTGGAATGATTTCCATAGAAGTACTATTTTTAAGTGAAGAAAATACCAACGGTCAGGTATCCCCACTTACAATTTTTATTTTTGAATTGATAAAATTATACTAACAATACTAGATGATAGGCAAAAAGCTAGCTCACGTCAAATAATGAATATAGATCTGAAAGACACGCGGAAGAAACATAATTCCCAGTTTAAGGTTACAACTACTCTGATGGAAATGTAAAGGATTAAGCGGTCTTCATCAATAATTATACCTCCGAGTCCGTATGTTTTTCCTTTTCAGGAAAAGGACCGCATGGAAGGAATAATCAAGTGCTCGAGATTTCATATTTCAAATCTCAAATATTTGGGTACTATATAATGTACATATAACATATGTATAAGGAACACAAAGAAGGATGAAACTATTAAATTTCAAGTCAAGCCTAAAGTCTACTCAATAAATATCAAGTTCATAGCAAAGTCACGAGCCGAAAACGCACGCAAGCCTGATCCAAAAATTTGTGATGAATACACTCATAGATACAAATTTTAAAATCTTATAAATGTTTAGGTTAAAGGCAGTATTTAGCCATGGGTCATAAAGAAACCCTTGGATTTTTTTTTTTACAAATATTTTGTAAAGAAAACAATTACAAAAGAGTAAGAGAAGATATTTAAATACATATAAAGTGTTATTTAAGCTTGACAAAGTTTGAATGAAAACTTTTATCAAAGTTATTCCAAGAAACATGTGTGTTCCTATTTCTCCTTTTGTATGTTTACATCATTATGAAATTGAGACGTCTACTTCATTGACTAACGTATATAAAAGACCCTCTTTTATAATTCATGCGTGATTCAAAAATCCATAAAATTAACTAAGCATTTTTAAGTTGCAAAAATATAAAAGGGTAAAACAAAAAATCACATATTAAAATGGAAGCAAGACCATGAACTTATAGGCAAATCATTAAAAAAATATAATAGAAACTCAAGTCAAAAGTATTATAAAAAGTTGAAGCAAAAACTTTATAATATTTAGTTGAAACTAAGTATAAATTTAGTCCTAACTATATTGTCATTATAAATCCCCGAAAATACATGGGGATATGTTGTTACCAAAAATATTACCCCTAAATGGGACAATGAGTAAAACTACCAAATGTTCCACCAACAAAATCAAAAAAACGAGTTAAACTTCAAAAATAAACTTTCACTATGGAGGAGGTTATAAAGAATAATTCAAGATGGCATCATCAGCAGAAGAAGTCTCGATTTGATCAGAAGGGACTGGGACATCCACTGCGTCAATATTAGCTTCAACATTTTTGGGAGTATCAGTCATGGGTGAAGAAAACATTTGGCTTTGCTGATTTTTTTCAATTGTCTCCTTAATATTTTCTAACTTGGCATCCAAGTTAAATTTTCCTGGCTTACCTCTATAAGAGTATCATGACGCGTGTTCAAAATGCCCCAACTTACTTCAATAGCAACCTTGTCCTCAAGAGCCTCGTAGTCTCTTTCCCAATGATCAATCTCATTCTTGAGCTCCTCCCTCTCAGCTAAAGCAGCATCGTAAGAAGTCTGTAAAGGGGAAAGTGAACTCTTTAGGAACTTAACCTTATCGAAGGATACTCGAAGATCTTCTTGGGTTTGAGTGAGTGTTTTAACAAGCTCACCAGCATAAACCTCTTTTTCATTAAATAAGGCCTTCAGACCTCTGATCTCTTCTGTATCTTTGGAGAGTTGTTCAGTAGAAGACGACTCGAGAAGTTTCTTATCCTTGCCCCCCCTGGTTGGAAGAAGCTTTCTCAACAGCTAGCTCCGATGCTATGACTCTTATCTACTGCTCCAAGGTACATTTGTTTCCTTCCAAAACTTCCATCTTAAGTTGAGGGCTTTCATACTGCTCTTTTCAATTATCTACCTCAAAAAAACCCTTTTTCATCATCTCCGTACCGATGGGATTGATCTACATTAAAAAAGGGATATGAATCCTAGTAGAAGGAAAATGGTATAAGATATGAAAAGAAATTTATACCTTCAGTGATGATTGCACTATGTCGTTCATCCAAGTCAAAGAACTGTGACTTTCTAGCTTGGACTTTTCAACCAAACCAATCAAGGGTTCTAGCCATACGTCAGCCTGGCCTGACTTCTTCAGAAGATTACCATCGGTAAGAACTTCAATGCTAATTTGCTTCATTACCCTACTTTCACTTGAAGAACCAATTTCAGTATGAAAAATATTGGTAGCAGGGACAATAGACGAAGTCATAATGGCTTGAGGCGGAGCAAAAATAGTAGCAGTAAGAACAGGAAAGTCGAAGCCTTTATTATCAAAACCATATGAAAAAGGTGTTCAGCAAAGTCACGAGGTGTTGTGGGAGTTTCTTTGTCATAACTCACTAAAGTGGCTTCAACAGTCTCGGTCATGGGAACAAAACAAGGAGGAGGAGGAGTAACTTCGTCATCTGAAATGACTCATATTCTAGCCCGCATCTTTCTAACCAAAGAGCCTTCATCCCACCCCTCTTCATCTTCTAAATCCTGGGGTCTGTCAGTTTTCTTTTCATCGAAGAACTCAAGATTATCTCCTGAGCTCTCGCCAAGTCTAAAAGTTATGATTGATTCAGCACTTACGCCATGAATAGGAAACCCTGATAAAAAGAAGGGTTAAATAATTATAATGAACGAATGAATAAAACAAAATAGAAGGTAAAGAATAAAAATTTTACAATAGGTCTTAACCTTCCAACCAAAACTATTTGATAGGTACTTCCAAGATCTAACTTCAATCGGAGCAATGGTTAATAATTTTTCTACCCAACCACGAAAACTGAGAATCTCTTCAATAGCTCCCATGGTTGTTGAAAAAGAAAAAGTGAAATAGTCACAGGAAGTACAAACTCTTAAAAATTCAAAAAAGAGAAGGGAGAAAGTTGTAAAGAAAACTTACATGCAAAATTCCACTTTTCGGGGAATGACATGTTTTCTTCACCTACTAATCCTATCGTAGGAGTAGCAATAAATTGGGCATACTAGCCACGGTCTTTTCTTCCTCATGGCTCTCTAAAACTCTCTTACTCCTCACCACAAAGTAAAAATACCATGACGGAACAACTTAAGGGAGTAGAGATGGATTAGATGAAAAAAGGTGAAAGGCAATTGAGCCAAATTAGCCAAATACCTAAACATGCAACAGCCCTCCATACAATAGGGCCAATTTGTCCTAAACAAACATTGAAGAAGCGGTAAAATTCAATAATTACTAGATCAATAGGGGTTCTAAAGTCCAATTTAAAGGGGTATGTATACACAAAAGAAAAACCAACTTTGAAAGAAGTGATCATTAGATTTGCATTAGGAATCAGAATTAGAAAATCGAACTTCCAATGACAATCTCTACGAACAACAAAGATCAAACCTTCAGTAATCTGTGAAGGGTAAACATTGGCACGATCATGAGAGGACAAAGAAGAAAATTGGTCTCTAATTGATTCTCTATCAGTATAAAAAGAATTTAGAAGGGATGATCTCGTCATTAGAATCTCTACTTCTGGCAGAAGACCTACGTGGAAGAGAAGCCCTATTTCTAAATGATGAAGGAGGAGTGGATCTAGGTTGAGAAGAAGAAGAACCTCGAATAGAACCTGAGCCTAAACTATGGAACCTACCCCCTCTCCTACTTCTAGTATGAGCAAGGGGAAGTTCATCGGTGATAAGAACTTTTTGAGGATCAGGGTTTGAAGAAGATATAGTTGTACAAAGAAGAAGAGAAGATTGAATAATTAAAGATGGGAAAATTTTCTATGAAAGAAAAGACAAAGGATATATTTATCCTCTGGACCAACCGTCAAACAAAAAGGTAATGATGGGAACGTCATAATGAAAATTGTCACTTCGTAATTGATGTAGCCGTAAAAAAGCCCTAAAAGATGCTGAAGAACTGCATAACCAATCAAAAGTCACCACGTGTCACATGTATTAAATGGAAATGATATACAAAAATCAGTTCTGGAAAAGGTAAAACGACATGTGGGAATGGCGGCAAAAATTCCCGCTTTAATAAGATTCACTTTTCAAATATTCAATTGATGATAAATGGCAAGCGAGTTAATATTGGAATTAATTATGTGTTGACATGTCAAGACACGTGGATCAATAAAAGAGTGACAGCTAGCAAAGAGCATTTAAAGAGACACGAGCTTTAATAGGTACGGCAAAGGTTCACGAAAACAAGAAGGAATGGTTATTCTGATCTTTTGATAATTTGAAGAGACATCAAAAGAATGAACCTAGATAGCAAAAAGTACATATCTGTAATTAATGAGCATAAATGATTGAGAACGTTATAGAATCTTCACAATACAGTTACGATTGGCAATTATAACGTTACATGAATGTCATTAATTTCTCATAATGGCTCTATTATGAGAGGGGAAAAAACGTTATACTTAGAAATAGCTATAAAAGAAAAGAAATAACATTTGTAGGGGGGACACTGATTATTATTGGATTATACTTATTTACATTGCTTTCAATTGTTTACTCAACTATTTCTCGGTCCAGTTTTTTCTTCTCTTGTTACATAATTATTTTCTTATTCGATTATCAGTAACCCGAGTTCTTCTAAATTACTCTTTGACCGAAATTCCTATTTTCTGGTTAAACATAAAGTATTTGCAAATTGTATATGGTATAATTCTGGTAAAACAATAATATATGGTATTATGCAAGTATTATAACGGAATTTGCTTTTAGTTATATTTTGATATAAGTTTAATATTTAATGTTATACATGGAATAATAATTATATAATTATAGTATCATGATTCATGTGTTACGCATGGTATGTTTTATATATAAAAGAATTTAGACCATACATAATCTTCAAAAATATACTTCATATGTAACAAATATTTTTCACAAAAATATAAGTGCCATTAACATACTTATCCCATAACAATACCATAAATATGCAAACGTCATCGTAGTTATAACAAAAAATATAATGATAAATGTCACATTCACCTTAAGTATGTCATCACTTGATAACTTTTTGATTCGAATCACTAAAGCAGCTTGATTCAATTCCTCGTCCCCAAAATAAGAGAAAACATAAAGGATAAAGAGGTAGAAATACAATACAGGAGTAAGATAATAAATGGAATCCCCAATTTTGTGGTAGAGAGATAAATGAGTTCAGCTACGTAGTACATACAATTAAAGAGATATAGTATTTTGTTTGAATATGCTACCTTTCTTATAAAATCTGCTATTATTGAAATAATCAAAAAATGGTGATATAAATATAAATACTTGTTTATTAGTGACTTGCAATGTTAAAATCTCTCATATCTTGACACAATTATCTGTTGAGATAATCTATTCTGCAAATGTAAGCAAAATAAATGGATACTTTGTTTTAACTTTGAATGTGAGAATGAATTAAAAAGTCAATAAGGGCAATTACACTTTGGAAAAATGACGTCAAAATCTTAAATACAGTATAAATCCTAGACTTTCTGGAAGGCTCTCGAAGTAGACCATAAACCATTAGGGAAAATTTCAGATTATTGTACCATAATCTTAAATTTTTACGTGGAAACCTCAGTTCTTTGTGTTATCCTATCCAAATTATGTTTACCCAAATCATATCTCATCTTTTAAAACGAAACATCTAGTCTAAATGTCACAAAAAGTACATAAGCTTAGATTGGTATATAGTTATAAATAAAATTATATTTATATGTCATAAACTTGAGTACTAACTCAGCTACAGATGTCAGTGACGCATACAATCATGAATTTTGCAATTGTTCCAAAACTTAATGTTTTTTTTAAATATTCATATATATATATATATATATATATATATGTGTGTGTGTTTACGGAGAGCAGTAAGCCGCAAAGAAATATTCACTGTCGATGAGGTGATCCCAAAACTAAATAGGAGCAAAATTTAGCTTTTTGTGGAAAGGACGAAAATACAGTTATCACTACTGAAGCAACAATTAAAAACAATAAGGATATTTTAGTAAAGTCAAAAATGAGTATAATGCTAACTTCATGTAGTAGGTTACCATAAACAATATATATATATATATATATATATATATATATATATATATATATATATATATATATATATATATATATATATATATATATATATATATATATATATATATATATATATATATATATATATATATATATATATATATCCTCTTCGATCATGTAGAACTTCATTTCTTGAATGGTTCTGGCAGTGTTCACTGGCAGATTATCTCCCTTTTAATAGTTTCACATGTCATATTGAATCCGTTTAAAACCCGGACTGCAGACTATTTGGTCTTGTAGACCCAACTGCTCCACAACCCTCGATCTGATGATATTCGCTGAGCTACCTAGATCAATTAACACACACCTTAACTTGAGATTTATTTATAAGTACAAATATTACCAGTGCAGGATGCCTTCAGCGTACTCATCATCGAAAGAGATGGTCCCTCCCCCCAACCTCGCCATGTAATCTCAGGTTTGTTTTTTCCTTGTAATGGAAACCTTAGCGTGTTTTAGCATTGGCCCATGTGGGATGTTGACTCCACCAATGATCATGTTGATGACGTGGTGAGGTTCTTCTCGCTTGCTCTGTTTGCTGGAGTCTCTATTCCTAAAGTGATTTTTGCCTCGGTCACTCAAAAATTTCCGGAGGTGCCCATTATTAAATAATCGGGCCACTTCTTCTCTTAGTCTTCTGCAGTCTTCGGTCCTATGGTCGTGAGTGCCATGATACTTGCACATTAACTGGGGTCTCTTTAGGAATGATTGGACTGCAATGGCCGATGCCATTTTGTATCTTTAATCCATCTGATGGGAGACACGATGCCGATAGCATCTACACTGAAGTTGTATACCGATAATCCCGGTGCCTCCCTAGCCTCGAGTAGCCTATCGAAACCATTTGTACTCATGATTCCCTGGCTATTATGAACTCGATCGCTCCTTATTCATTCCTTTCAAGGTTACGTCCGGATCCGCTACCCCTTCGATCTCCGCTATATGGTTGATTTCAATATTTGTTCAGTCTCGGTTCATGGTCGACTACTCTTTTAGACCTGTAATTAGTTTTGATGGGATACACCAACCCGGAGAGGGCTCCGAGCTAATCATCCTAGACTCTGATTTTTGACCGGTGCCAATAACGACCGGCCGGTCATTTCATAAGTTACCGCTCAGTTTTCCCTATTTCTACTTCTTATTGTCTTGTTCAATTGTATTATGTGTTATCAGGTTAGTTGGTTTGGGTATGGAGAGGTTGTGATAAGGTTTGAGATACTTAGTCTCTTTTGAGTAAGCTTAGGTTGGAAAAGTCAATTGGATGTTGACTTATGTGTAAAAGGGCTCGGATGTAATTTCTGATGATTTGGATAGCTTCGGGAGATGATTTAGGACTTAGAAATATGATCGGAACGTGTTCAGAAGGTCCGTAGTAGATTTAGGCTTGAATTGACAAAATTAGAATTTTGACGTTTTTCGGTTGATAGGTGAGATTTTGATATATGGGTTGGAATAGAATTCTGGAAGTTGGAGTCAGTTCATTGTGTAAAATGTGAAATGTGTGCAAAATTTCAGGTCATTCAGACGAGGCTTGCTAGACCTTTTTATCAAAAGCAGAATTCGAAAGATTATTGGAACCTTAGGCTTGAATCCGATGTTATTTGGTTGATTCGATATTATTTGAGGTATTTTGAAGATTGGTATAATTTTGGATAGTGGTATATGACTTGTTCGCTCTTTTGGTTGAGGTATGGGGGGCCTCAAGGTGATTTCGAATGGTTGACGGGAGATTTTGAAGTTGAGTTTGGCAGCTAAAGTTTATTGTTGATGTCATGACCGCATCTGCAGTTGGGAAACCCCAGGTGCGATGCCCGCAGAAGCAGAAGGAAAGCCTCAAATGCAGCCAAGAGGGAGGTCAGGCGGAGCCGCAAAAGCGCATATCTGGGTGCACCTGCGATGACGCAGGTGTGGTCCTGAGAATTTTCAGTCACTTTCCCAGGTGCGCACCTGAGACCACAGGTACGACCATTTAACTGCAGGTGCGGTTTTGCTGGGTCAGAAAGTATAAAAGATTTTCTTCGCAATTTTTTGGTCATTTTTCTCAATATTTCATTCGGGGTGAAGCTTTTGGGAGCAATTTCAAGGGAGATTTTAAAAGGGATTCATTGAGGTAAGGTCCTTAGTTCCTAAGCTCATTATTATGGTGATTTTTATCGTTGTTAGCATGAAATTTAAGGGAAAATCAATGGTAAATTTGGGGATGAGGGCTTGGTTAATTGGAGAGCTTTGAATGGTGATTTGAGGGGCCATTTGAGGTACGATTTTGACACTTTTGTTATAAATGAACTCGTGGGAGAATAATGTAAATTTATCGATTCGGAGACGTAGGCCCAGGGTTTAGACCGGATAGAGTTAAATAATAATTGTAAATGTTGTCCCGAGGGTATGAAACCTCGGATTTCATATTGGTGTGCTACTTTGAGGTGATGTACATTCTAGATGGCGAGCGTGGGGTCGTGTACAATTTGGGATTGTAACTTAGTTTGTCCTTTATGATTGTTTAACTGCGTATTTGATTGAATATTATTTGCTATCATCATGTTTTGCGTTGAATGCCACATTTCGGCCTTGTGACAACTATTTTGGACCCTTTGGGGATTTTGACTACTATTCTTCACTATTTTGACTTTGTATTTGTACTCAGTCATGTTATATTGTACTATTTTCACAACTCAGTCATCTTTACTCGCTTTTTATATTTTATATGATATTTTGGGTTGAGCATTATGTTTTAATGTTGCCCAAATGGCTTGTGAGAGTCTGACTGAGTAAGGCCGAGGGCCTGTGTTGTGAGGATACTACGGGATCGAGCTGTGCACCGTAGTAGTATTATACTGATTCATGACTATAGGATCGGGGGCCTGATTTGTTATGCCATGAGGTGGCTTGTTATAAGGCCGAGTACCTATTTGATTATGCCACGAGATGGCTTAATATTGCTCTTGGGCAGTAAGGAGCCATTCCCGTAGTTTGTACACCCCTAGTGAGCGTGGTTATCTTGTGTGAGATGTGATATAGCCTGAGGGGCTGACTTGATGTTCCATGTTATGGCCGGAGGGGCTGATGCGAGTGATTAAGGGATTTGCTCGAGGGGCTGGTTCTGTTGGTATTATTTCATGTTTCTATCCTTTTCACCTTGTTTTCATCACTCGTGTGAACTTCTAAAAGATGCTTAAAGAGGCTTTTACTTAACTAAGTTGTTTCTATGAGCTCATACTATTTTATTGCATTGTTTTGGTTTTATATTGCCTCATTATAGCATTTTGTTGTATTATACGTGTTTTCTTATCGCTCAATTGCATTTACTTTTATTACTTACTGAGTTGTTGTACTCACATTACTCCTTGCACCCTGTGTGCATATTCAGGAGTGTTGGGTCACGCTAGCGAGGGCTGAGTTGCTTCCTCCGCAAGCTTGTTCGGAGTTGACTAAGGTAGTTGCTCGGCATTCGCAGCCCAATGCTTCTCCTTCCGCTCCTTATTTTCATTTGTACTAGATTTGTATTAGACTAATTAGTCTTTTCATATCCTTAGATGGATGTTTTATCATAACTGGTGACACCCTGATGTCGGGCTATATTCGTTTCCGCATTATTCTATTCTACTCTTTATTTTGGGATTTATAGATTATTATGACTTAAAAATGAACTATTGTACATGTTTAATTGATTTGGGGGTTTGTGTCGGCTGGCCTTATTTCACAATACTCGCCATCATGATCGGGTCTGGTTTAGGGTCGTGACAAGTTGGTATAAGAGCCTAGGTTACATAGGTCTCATGAGTTATGAGTAGGTTTAGTAGAGTCTCGCGGATCGGTATGGAGATATTGGTATTTATCCTCAGGAGGCTATAGAACCTTTAGGAAAACTTCATATTCTTGAATTCTTATCATGCGAATCTTTTGATCCAAGTACTAGACTTCTATTATTCTATTCTCTCAAATATGATGAGGACACGAGCGACTGGTCAGGATGGACAACCACTAATACCATAAACTATGGCCACTAAGGGTGGAGGACGCAATTGAGGTCGTAGTAAGGGTAGAGGTTTATCCCATGCCGCAGCTAGGGAAACACCTGCAGATCCACCAGCCGCCCCAGTGCAGGATCACGTCTCAGTTGTGGACACTCCGGCAGCACTAATTGAGACACCAGCTGTACCTATTGTGATCCCAGGTCTTCAGGAGGCCCTGACCCAGATTTTATCAATATGCACTGGCCTAGCTTAGTTCTTAACTACTACAACCGCATCTACTTCTCAGACCGGGGGAGGAATTTAGACTCCCGTCACTCGCACACCTGAGCAGGTCGTGCAGAGACTTCAAACATCGGGGGCATATCCAACCCAGCCGGTTACAGCTGCTTAAGACTATGTAGCTCATGCTATGCTAGAGGACGAGCAGCATCGATTGGAGAGGTTTGGTATACTTCAGCCTCTGACTTTCAGTGGTGTAGAGGGCGAGGATGCTTAGGGTTTCTTGGATAAATGTTAGAGGATTCTTTGTACGACGGGTATTCTGGAGACCAGCGGGGTTGCATTTACTACCTTTCAATTTTCGGGAGCCACCTTCATAGGCTGGAGACTTATGAGAGTCGTAGGCCTATTGGTGCAGCGCCCCTTACCAGGTAACAATTCTACGTTATCTTTTTTGAGAAGTATGTGCACAGTCCCGCAGAAAGGAGTTGTGCAGGCAGTTCGAGTAGTTGATATAGGGAGATATGACTGTGACGCAGTATAAGATAAGGTTCTTAGAGTTAGCTCTTCATGCTATTTGGATGGTTGCTATAGATAGAGAGAGTATTAGGAGGTTCGTTGATGGCCTCACATATCATCTTCGAATTCTCATAACTAGGGAGAGGGTGTCTGGTGCTACTTTTGAGGAGGTTATTCACATTGCTCGTGAGATTGAGTCAGTTCGTCATCAAGAGTGAGAGGAAAGGGAGGCCAAGAGGCCTCAGGGATCTTGTAGTTATAGTGGTGCTCCTTCGAGAGGTTAGTTTCAGCACAGCGGAGGCCGTTCATTTAGACATGCTCGGTCAGCTCGCCTAGGTTATCGTGGGGCGTCATTGGGTCATGGTTTTCACATTTCTTATCCGGGGCATTCATCACTCAGTGCCATTCCAGCCTAGGGTTCGTCTCGTGCTCCATCAGCTCGGGGTTTTTCTATGCCAGGTGCATCTGCTAGTCATTCCGGTGCTAAGGGTCCCCTTCAGTCCCTGTCTCCAACACTAGGTAGCTGTTATAAGTATGGAGATTTGTGTCACATGTGGAGGCAGTGTCCTCATCGCCTTAGAGGGTCATCTCAGTAGAGAGGTTAGCCATTGACTTCGGCACCAGTTACCTCATCACCCACCCACCCAGCTAGGGGTAAAGGACAGTCAGCTAGGGTTCGGCCCAGAAAGGGAGGTCGATCAAGTGGTGGGTCAGTCACGTTTCTATGTACTCCCACCTAGACCTTATGTTATTGCTTCAGATGATGTGATTACAGGTATTGTCTATGTTTTCCATAGAGATGCCTCTGTGTTATTTGATCCTGGTTCCACTTTTTCATATGTATCGTCATATTTTGGTCGTTATTTGGATACGCCTTGTGAGTCTCTTGTTTCATTTGTTTGTGTATCTATGCTGGTGGGCGATACTATTATTATAAAACATTTGTACCGGATGTGTGTGGTGCTATTAGGGGTCTAGACACTGGAGTGGACCTTTTATTACAATATATGGTAGACTTTGATGTGATACTAGGCATTGGTTGGCTATTATCGTTTCGTGCTATATTAGATTGTCATGCTAAGACAGTGACGTTGGCTATGCTGGGTGTGCCGCAGATTGAGTGACAGGGTTCAACTGATTTTGTTCCTAGTAGTGTAATTTTATTCTTGAAGGCCCAACGTATGGTTGGGAAAGGTTGTCTTTCATACTTAGCCTTTGTGAGGGATGTTAGTGCAAAGGCTCCCGACATTGATTTTGTTCCAGTTGTAAGGGATTTTCTTGATGTGTTTCCAGCAGACCTGCCGGGCATGCCATCGGATAAGGATATTGATTTTGGTATTGATCTGGTGCTGGGCACTCAGCCCATTTCTATTCCACCATATCGTATGGCACCAGTAGAGTTGAAGGAGTTGAAGGAGCAACTTCAGTAACTCCTTAATAAGGGGTTTATTCAGCCTAGTGGGTTGCCTTGGGGTGCGCCTATTCTATTTGTGAAGAAGAAGGATGGCACGATGAGGATATGCATTGATTACAGGCAGTTGAACAAGGTTAAAATTAAGATCATGTATCCTTTTCCTTGCATTAATGATTTATTTGACCAGCTTCAGGGAGCGATAGTGTTCTCCAAGATTGATCTATGTTCAGGTTATCAGTAGTTGAAGATCAGGGACTCAGATATTCTTAAGACACCTTTCAGGACTCGATATAGTCATTATGATTTCTTGGTAATGACTTTTGGACTAACTAATACCCTAGTAGCGTTCATGCATTGATGAACAACGTGTTCCGACCGTATCTCGACTAGTTGTCATAGTTTTCATTGATGATATTTTGGTATACTCGTGTAGTTAGGAGGAGCACGCAAAACATTTGAGAGTTTTGTTGCAGAGATTGAGGAAGGAGAAGCTTTATGCAAAGTTCTCCAAGTGTGAGTTTTGGGCTCAGTTCAACGGCTTTCTTGGGGCACGTGGTGTCTAGTGAGGGTATTCAGATTGATCTAAAAAAGATAGAGGCGGTTCAGAGTTGGCCCAGACCATCCTCAGCCATAAAGATTCACAACTTTCTTTGTTTGGCGGGTTATTACCGCTGGTTCTTTCAGGGATTTTCATGTATGTCGTCGCCCTTGACCAAGTTGACTCAAAAGGATGCTCCTTTTATGTGGTCGGATGAGTATGAGGAGAGCTTTCGGAAGCTCAAGACTGCCTTGATCATAACTCCAGTGTTAGTTTTTCCATCGGCTTCATGTTCATATACTGTGTATTGTAATGCTTCGAGAGTTGGTATTAGGCATGTGATGATGCAGGAGGGAAGAGTTATTGCTTATGCTTCTCGTCAGTTGAAGCATCACGAGAAGAACTACCCTGTTCATGATTTGGAGTTGGCTTCCATTGTTCATGCATTGAAGATTTGGAGGCATTATTTAGATGGTGTGTCTTGTGAGGTGTTTACTAATCATCATAGCCTCCATCACTTGTTCAAGCAGAAGTATCTAAATTTGAGGCAGCGGAGATGGTTAGAGTTGCTAAAGGACTATGATATTACTATTTTGTACCATCGGGGAAAAGGCCAATGTGGTGGTCGATGCATTAAGTAGAAAGGTGGTGAATATGGGGAGTTTGGCATTTATTTCAATTGGAGAGAGACCTCTTGCAGTTGCTGTTCAAGCCTTGGCTAAACGGTTCGTGAGATTGGATATTCGGAGCCCAATTGGTATTGGCTTGCGTGATTGCTCAGTCTTTCTTATTTGATCGCATCAAAGAGCGCCAGTATAATGATCCTCATTTGCTTATCCTTAAGGATAGATTTCAACACGACGATGCTAGAGATGTGACTATTGGTGATGATGGGGTGTTGAGAATGTAGGGCCGGATATGCGTGCCCAATGTGGATGGTCTTGAGGAGTTGATTCTAGAGGAGGCTCATAGCTCGCGGTATTCTATTCATCCGGGTGCCGCGAAGATGTATCAGTATCTAAGGTAGCATTATTGGTGGAGGAGAATGAAGAAGTATAATTTCGGATTCATAGCTCGGTATCTCAATTGTCAGCAGGTGAAATATTAGCATCAGAGACCGGGTGGCTTGCTTCAACAGATGGATATCCCATAGTGTAAGTGGGGGTGTATCACCATAGACTTCGTAGTTGGGCTCCCATGGATTTTGAAGAAGATTGATGCTATTTGGATGATTGTGGATTGACTAACGAAGTCCACACACTTCATTCCTGTGTGTACTATCTATTCTTCAAAGCAGTTGGAAGAGATATATATTCGGGAGATTGTTCGTTTAAATAGTGTCCCAGTTTCCATCATTTCAGATAGAGGTACTCAGTTTACTTTACAGTTTTGGAGGTCGGTACGACGAGAGTTGGGTACTCGGGTTGAGTTGAGCACAGATTTTCACCCTCAGGCCTCAGACGGGCGGGCCATCCAAGCGCACTATTCAGATATTGGAAGACATGAAGCACTTGTGTTATTGATTTTGGAGGGTCATGGATCAATTTCTAAAACTCGAGAAGTTTGCATATAACAAGTTATCAGTCCAGTATTTAGATGGCTCCATATGAGGCTTTGTAGGGGAGGCGGTATAGATCTCCGTTCGGTTGGTTTGAGCCGAGCGAGGCTAGTCTATTGGGTACAGACTTGGTGCAGGATGTTTTAGACAAGGTGAAGGTGATTCAGGAGAGGCTTCGTACAGCGCAGTCGAGACAAAAGAGTTATACTGACAGGAAGGTTCGGGATATGTCCTACATGGTTGGCAAGAAGCTTCTATTGAAGGCTTCTCCCATGAAGGGTGTTATAAGATTTTGGAATAAAGGTAAATTGAGTCCTCAGTTCATTGAGCCTTATGAAGTACTTTGGAAGATTGGGGAGGTGACTTATGAGCTTGATTTTCCACCCAGCTTGTCGAGTGTGCATTAAGTATTTCGTGTTTCTATGCTTCAAAAGTATATTGGCAATCCGTCTCATGTTTTAGATCTCAACACGATTCAGTTAGATGGTGATTTGACTTATGATGTGGAGCCAGCGGCTATTTTGGAGTGTCAGGTTCGAAAGTTGAGATCAAAGGATATAGCTTCAGTGAAAGTGCAGTGGAGAGGTTTACCCGTGGAGGAGGCTACCTGGGAGACTGAGCAGGAGATGCGCAGCAGATATCTTCACCTAATTGAGACTTCAAATATGCTTCTAGACCCGTTCGAGGACGATCATTTGCTTAATATGGGGATGATATAATGACCCAAACGGTCATTTCATGATTTACCCTCCGTTTCCCCCATTTCTGCTTCTTATTATCTTGTTTAGTTGTATTATGTGTTATTGGGTTAGTTGGTTCGGATTCTGACAGGTTGTGGGAAGGTTTGAGACACATAGTCTCTTTTGAGTAAGCTTAGGTTAGAAAAGACAATCGGATGTTGACTTATGTGCAAAAGGAATTTGATGTGAATTCTTATGGTTCAGATAGCTTCAAGAGATGATTTAGGACATATCAGTGTGATCGAAATATGTACTGGAGGTCCGTAGTAGATTTAAGCTTGAATTGGCGAACTTGGAATTTTGGTGTTTTCCGGTTAATAGGTTAGATTTTGGTATATGGTTCGTAATAAAATTCTGGAAGTTGGAGTCGGTTTGTTGTATAAAAGGTGACGTGTGAAACATTTCAAGTCATTCGGACGAGGTTTGGCAAACTTTTTGATCAAAAGAGGAATTCAGAAGATTCTTGGAACCTTAGGCTTGAATCCGATGTTATTTGGTTGATTCGATATTTTTTGAGGTGTTTTGAAGATTGGTATTAGTTTGTATAGTGGTATATGACTTGTTCATGCTTTTGGTTGAGGTACCGAGGGCCTCGGGATGATTTTGAATAGTTGATGGGAGATTTTGGAGTTGAGTTTGGCAGCTGAAGTTTATTGTTGCTGTCATAGCTGCACATGCGGTTGAGAGGCCGCAGGTGCAATGCCCGCAGAAGCGGAAGGCAAGCCGCAGATGTGGCTAAGAGAGAGGTAAGGCGGAGCCGCATAAGCGCATATCTAGGTGCACCTGCGATGGCACAGGTGCAGTCTTGAGGATTTTAAGTCACTTTCGCAGGTGCACACCTGGGAGCGCAGGTGTTGGTCCGCATGTGCAACCATTTAAACGCAGGTGCGGTTTTGCTTGGTCAGAAAGGATAAAAGATTTCGTTCGCAATTTTTGACCATTTTTCTCAATATTTCATTCAGGGTGAAGCTTTTGGGAACAATTTCAAGGGAGATTTTCAGAGGGATTCATTAAGGTAAGATCCTTGGTTCCTAATCTCGTTATTATGGTGATTTTTATCGTTGTTAGCACGAAATGTAAGGGATAAATTTGGGGGGTTAGGGCTTGGTTAATTGGAAATCCTTGAGCGGTGATTTGAGGGGCCATGAGGTTTGATTTTGGTATTTTTAGCATGAATGAACTCATGGCGGAATAAGGGTTCTATTAGTGTAAAATTTGTCGAATTCCGAGACGTGGGCACGGGGATCGGGTTTGGCCAATTTCGGGACTTTTTAGGTAAACTGATTATTTTCGAGTAGGCTTTGTTCCCTTATCATATTTTGATGGTATAAATATATTTTTAGATAGAGTTGGAGCATCCAGAGGCCTGTTTGAGAAGCAAAGGTATCGCGGGCTAGAGTTTGGATCGAATAAAGGTAAGTAATAATTGTAAATGCTATCTTGAGGGTATGAAACCCCAAATTTTACATCATTGTGCTACTTTGAGGTGACACACACGCTAGATGATGAGCGTGGGGTGGTGCACCATTAGGGATTGTGACTTAGTCCGTCCCGTATGATTAATTAACCACGTATTTGATTGAAAATTGTTTGTTATCATCATATTTTGGGTTGAATGCTATATTTGGGCCTTGTGCCAACTGTTTTGGACCCTTAGGGGATTTTTATTGCTATTCCTCACTATTTTGACTTAGGGCCGAGAGGCTATTGTTGTTTGTTATCATCATATCTGTTTTGGACCTTTAGGGCCGAGAGGCCATTGTTGTTCCATGTTATTACCCAAGGGCTGATGTGAGTGATTGTGAGATTCACCCAAGGGGCTGGTTCTGTTGGTATTATTTCATGTTTCTATCTTTTTCTCGTTGTTTTCATCACTCATTTGAACTGCTAAAAGATTTTTTAAAGAGGTTTTTACTGAATTAAAGTGTTTGCTCTTACTGTTTTTTATTGCATTGTTCTAGTTTTTTACACTCTTGTTGGAGCATTTTGTTGTGTTAACATGTTTTCTTATCGCAAAGCTGCCTTTAATTTTATTACTTACTGAGTTGGTGTACTCACATTACTCCCTGCACCCTGTGTGCAGATTCAAGAGTCTCGTGTCACGCTAGCGAGGGCTAAGTTGCTTCCACCGCAGGTTTGTTCGGAGTTGACTAGGTAGCTGCTCGGCTTTTGTAGCCTAGTGCTTCTCCTTCCTGTCCTTATTTTCCTTTGTACTAGATTTGTATTAGACTATGTAGCCTCTTCATAACCTTAGACGGATGTTTAGATGCCCATGACTGGTGGAACCCCGATGTCGGGGTGTGTTCGTTTCCGCATTGTTCTATTCTACTCTTTGTTTTGGGATAATGACTTAAAATGAATTATTATAACTGTTTAATTGATTTGGGGGGTTTGTGTCAGGTGGCCTTGTTTCACGATAGGTGCCATCACAACTGAGTCTGGCTAAGGGTCGTGAGAGTACCCATTATGGACGTCATCCCAAGTTACGCCGGGTACTCTATCAAATTCTATTCAGCTGTTGTGAAGCCAAGGAGTTTTGGGGGTTGAGTCCTTGCGTGAATGCCTGAACTGCCCAATCATCCGCAGACGGAGGCAGGTCTATTCGTCCCATTTGAAACATCGACACAAATTCCTTGAGCATTTCATTATCTCTTTATTTTACATTGAAAAAGGTCTGATTTTCTGGCCTCGACCTTGATGTACCTAGAGTGAGATTTTACGAAGGCATCTGCAAGCATAGAAAATGAATTAATAGAATTAGAGGTAATATATGATATGATACCATATCATTGCACCTTTCGACATGGGTTCTCTGAACTTTTTCAGCAATACCGACTCATTTTCGTCATCTTCTAGGTCATTTCCCTTGATAGCACATGTGTAGGATGTCATATGTTCATTTGGATCAATGGTTTTGTTATACTTTGGAATTTCATGCATGCAAAACTTCTTCGGGATTAATTTGTGTGATGCGCTTGGAGCGAAAGGCTTTTGGACAAATTTCTTGAAATCCAAGCCTTTCAATATCGGGGGTGCTCCTGGATTTTATCAACCCTGGAGTTATAGATCTCCACTTTTTAATTGTTGGCTTGGATCTTCTATTCCCTCGATTTTGCCCGCTTTGTCAGTTACTCAAGCATATTCATTATTTCGAGGTTGGCCCGAGGTTCAACTTCACCCTGCCTTTTTTATGGTTGGTTCATTTCTTCGGGTGTTTTCGTGGGGGCTCAACTATGTTGGGGGTGCGTCTTTGGTTCTGCAACTGGTCGATCGCCGCTTGTTGAGCTTGTAACATTTTGAAGATCACACATAAATTAATCTCATCACCTTTGCCGTCGTGCGTACCCCAAGCTACCGATCGGGCTCCTCCGCGAACCCTGTTCTCGGGATCGGTAGGTAATATTGTGTTGATGACCACAAGTGAGTTTCCATCGATTGGGTCCACGACAGGAACTCCGTTTGGGTCAACATGGGGCACCTTTTTGCTCAGCACTACGTCGTTGTTCTCGCCATGGTGGCTAGATTTAGCATCAATGTTCAAGTGAGCATATTGAAAGTTTGACATTTTTAAGACTTGAAATTAAAATCTTACAGAACAAGCGTAAAACAAAGTGCATTATGGAAATGTGTATCAAATTATCACTATTATCCTTAGCCCCACGATGCACGCCAAACTGTTTACCCTTAAAAATGGATAACAATTAGATATATACACGCAACTTTAAGGATATGTGGGTTAATTCAATACAAGTGGTCAATAACGTTAGATTAATCAAATAAAAGATGTAATAAATGGTCAAACCAATGATAAAAGTGATTTCGAGCCCAGTTAATGGCTTAATGAGGAACCTGCCTTCAGTTCCAAGCTTGCTCCTATGAAGAACTTATGAACAAAAAAAAGAACTTTGAATAACTTTTAGAGAGAATAAAAGAAAATTGCTTTGATATGTGCGTTAAAATGTGTG
Organism: Nicotiana benthamiana; assembly: GCA_034376525.1. Lineage (NCBI taxonomy): Eukaryota > Viridiplantae > Streptophyta > Magnoliopsida > Solanales > Solanaceae > Nicotiana > Nicotiana benthamiana. The sequence continues at coordinate 18,871,465 of CM067341.1, forward strand.
TATTGAGTAATAATTGTTCCCTTTATATAATAGGGATGTTTTACCCTAAGTACAATCCTAAGAAAGGTAAAAATTTCCCTTTTCGCTGATTACTGATTTTTTCGATACAGGCCGAGATTCACGCCATGATATCCGGTTGGGCACGGGCATCACGGACCTTTGTTATTCGTGTGTGGTTATTTTTAGTAAATTGTATTTGTAAAATAATTTCGGACACGGAAAAAATAATAAATAAACAGAAATGTCGAAGAAATAGAATTTAATTTGAGCCCACTGAATTCAGAGTGTTTCCTTAAGGAACTTAATCCACTCCTACTACCCGAGGTTGTGAATTATTTACTCCCATGATAGAACGGACTACACACTGGAGTAGCAGTGCTTCAAATCCCATTTTTTCAACAAACACAAATGGCGGCACGAAATCACACTTATGTTGTTTGTTTTGTAGGAAAATAATACAGAAAGAAAAAGGAATATTCAGAAAGTTTGGTAAGAAAAATTTGAGGGAATGGTTTGTTATTTATAGCCAACATGTTGAACTTAAACAAAGAGGAATGTTTGTTATGACAATTCACGTAAAACGGCCATTACGAAATTGGCTATTTACAAAAAATAAAATGGAAAATTAAAATGCGGAGGAAAATTAATTTATCGCTAGAAAAACGGATAATTTGGATTTAAATAATATTACTTTAATCTTGATATTAATAAATAAATTTGGTCCAAAAAACTAATCAATCAATTGATCATTTGACCAAATCTGAATCTAAATTCGAAGCCAAAGCCGAAGCCAAGCAAGCAAGCAATGATGACAACGTGAAGCTTGCCTTTCTCTAACTCTTTAAGAGCTAGAAGAAGAGCAATTGTATATATACCCATTAAAAGATTTTTCCTTTGCCAATATGGGACAATGTCCCTTTGTTAGGGAGGAAAAAATAAATTTTCATTTTTTCATTCACCCTGTTTTAAGCTAAACTGAGCTTAAACCCAATAATCCCCCCACGTGAATGGGAAATGTCTACATCACAGAAATGTGCATGAAAAAATGTGTGATTCGCAAGAAAGGATTAACGCATCTGGATAAGTAAGTTTTCTATTAAACTTTTTGTGGTGAACTTATGTGGGATATACTTGATCAATCGGTAGATTTGATATCTTTGAACTGTTGAACTTTAGTGTATACCTAAACAACTATAAATCAGATAATCAATCCTTAACCGTCCTAGGTTTTCGTTTCAACCATGAACACCGCCTGGTTTTATAAATGCGTAGAGAACGACCTTGCAAAATTCTTCTTGAATCGGCTAACACTTCACACTTACGTAAGTGATTCTTAAATATGTCATCCCATAGATAAATTATTTGATATACCCCGAATCAAATCTAGAAACTATTAGAAAGCCTTAATGATTTATCCTTTGGTACTGAACATTGACTCATCACGAGAATTGACCAAAACAAATTAGTTGACAATGTTGAACCGCCATTAATGACTTTTATCTCCTTGAACATAGATCTTGGGATCTACAGTCTTCCAAGTAGAATTACCGCCACAATGACTTGACCTCAGCCATAGTCCCATTCTCCTCGATGATTTCTCAACTATCCTCTAGTTAGGCCTTTTGTAAGTGGATCCAACACATTATCGCTTGACTTTACATAGCCAATCGTGATAGTTCCTCTAGAGAGTAATTGCCTAACTGTTTTATGTCTTCATCATACATGACGAAATTTACTGTTTGTGAGCATATGATTTTTACCCTGTTGAAACGGCTCCTACGGATACTCAGGTTTAGGATTTCACTTTTATATTTGTTTTTAGGACTTAGTTCAATTACGTGTGCCAGCGTGGGTTCATTAATGCATGTTTAAATGTATTTAGGATTTAATCATTAAATAGGTTTATTTTTACAAATTAAAATAAAAAATATATATATGTGTGCAAATTAGTATTTCTGGCATTCTTAATTATTTTTGGTTTAATTTCAATTGGTTACATTTTTATTTGTGCTAATTAGGAATTTTTATTTTTAAATAAAATTAAGGATTAATTAAAATAAAAAAAAAGAAAAGGACAAAATTACATATACATATAGGCATAGCCACTCAGGCTTGCCACAATTGGGCCAGACCTGAGTGGCCCAAACAAATTGACCCTTTAAAACCCACAAGACCCCAGCCCAAAATCCACCCTGATCCAGTCCGCACCAAAGACTAACCCAAACAACACCGTTTAAAGACCAGGCATCCCCAGTCGTTGATCATTTGATCATCCAACTGCCATGAAACCCCCCTAAAATTCATATATATAGGTCCAAACACCTATACACTCAGAGACTAAACCCCTTTCCTTCCTCGTACCATCTTCCCCAATATAACACCACCCTTAACCACCCCTTGACCACCATTTGACCGCTGTTGACCACCCGTCAACCACCCTAATGCCGCCGCCGGAAATCGCTTCACGGCGGCGGCCGGTAACCAAACCTCCCCAGATTTACACCACCAAACCATCACAACCTCCTCTATCCCGTCATGTGACTAGTTTCCGTTGAATAAGTCCCCTCCGTCTCGAATATTCGAAAGTAAGGTCGTTGTAACCACCGTCTCCGGCGACCTTGTTCCAAACCTCTCCAGTTTTACATCATAGAACCACAAGGACCTCCCCTTCCCCGTCCTGCATTCCACTCCCTTCAAAGAACCCCCCATTGTCTCAAATCTTCACAGAAAGGTCGTCAGAACCTCCATCTCCGGTGACTCAATTTCAAACCCCTCCAAAATCACACCCCTGAAACAAATCACCCTCCTCTTTCCAACCATGTATATCACAACCTTCGAATCTGCCTGAAACCTTTCGAATCTTAATTTGAAGCCTAACACTAAAAATAAAACCCTATCAGAATTTGGCCAAACTCATCCCAATTAATCCTTGGCCATTCCCCTCCCCAACCATACCCCCCCACGGCTCCTAAACACCACTCATCACTGAAGAAATTCAGATCTGAGACCTCAGTCGGGTCTCAGAATCATAAATGCCTTCCTAAACTCCTAAACCTGTTATCCGCCATGCCATTTGCCCTAGAAGGTTAAAGAACCTCTACAGAAAGGGTCAGGAACTAATGAAATGGTGTCAAGTGGATGTGCATGCGTAGAACAAAAGCTAAGTATTTAGTCTTTTTCTATATATATTTGCTTCATCTCTATTTATTAGATGCTTTGATTTCTTTTGAATAATTGTTTGTTTATCTACAATCTCATATGAAATAGGTTCAGTAGTTATATGCCTTTGGTTGATATTAGTTTGAAATCCCTTCGTCTCTTCAATGATTTGATTATCCTGTTAATATTAGCTCCTTGATTCTGAAAGCTTAGTTTGTTGATTCTTCAGTAGTATGATTTCTATGTTTTGTTGACCTTCATCTCATGATCTTCATTTGTTTATTCCCTGATATTGTAATTAGTTTGGTTAGGTGTTTGAGCTACTAAGTTTTTGATCTTCATGGTAATTTTTGATCTTCAGTACTGGCATAGTTTAGGTTGATTTGTTTGGTTGAACCTTTAATTGTTTCCTGATTTTGTTCATGAACTGAATGTGCAATCCATGTTACCCATTTCAATCCTTGTGTCAAGTTTTTATTGAGTGATTTAGTTAAGATTTTCTTATAATAAGTATTAGTTGATTGGTTTTCTGGTTGATAGTGATTCATTGGTTTTAATATAAAGATACATGAATGTCTATGATCCTAAGCTATAATAATTCATAAGCCAATCCATATTAGGGCACTTAGTTGTATGGATCCAATGGACCTGTTAATCCAAGACCAAACCTTAGCCCATAACCCAAACACAATCGACCAGGGTCAAGGAATAACTGAGGTTAAAACTTCAGGTTGGTTATTTAGGAAAAAAAATAGGGGCATAAGGGGTATTTGAACTTTAAAAATCTGATAGTAACCCCCTATAACATTCTAGTGAGGGATTAAAACACGATTTCTGCCTTAAACTTGAGGCACAAGTCAGGAAATAAGGGATCATTTAAGAAAAGCTAAAAACTAACTCAGGGACTAAACGGAAAAAATAAAGGAAAACTGATGCCCTAAGGGTCCATTATAAAAGAAACCATCTGGGTATTTTTGGAGGGATCCGGGACCTTTCTTTTGAATTCTAGAGATAACAATTAGTTCTTCCTATATTTGTGAAAAACAATTAGTGCTGTTTTTATCATTTTGAGAGTTTAGTTCTCTAAAAAATATGTTGAAGTCCTGGGTGTACTGTTTGATTGGCTACTGTTTTTCTTGGCTGATTAATTGCATTTACTCATAGGCTTCCATTCTCTGCTGAATTACAGGTACATTCGATGTTCATTGATGTATTGAAGCTCAAATAGAATGTATTCTTAAGTATGAAGATCTGCTTTTATTTTTCATTTTTTGTTTTGAATCACTACCCTGTTTTACCCCTCCTTTAGATTTAATGTACTCACTTTGTTGTAATTAGACATTTGAATTGGTTCATGCTGTAATAACTGAACATTAGGGACTGATTTATCTTGTAATATCAGGAAATTCGAACTATTATTTTAGCATGTATAACTGAGAGTACGATTAGCTAGTGATGTGGTTGTTTTAAGTGTTTATTTCCTACTTTGTTTAGAAATGAGGGATTCAGGAAATGTTAGTTTAGTAATTATTTAAAATCCAAACATTGTGTATCATTTTAATTCGTTTAAGTTTCAACATATTAGCAATGCTTTGTTTTCAGATCTATAAGTTGTAATCAGAATCACAATTGAATTTAGAAAGCTGGATTCATATAATCCGACTAACGAGTATATGAATCATTTAGTTCATATCTAATACTGAAAACTGATATACAATGATCACTAGTATCCTCTTGGTGCATGTGTAGATACTTAATCTTATGTATAAACTCGAACAAAAAAAGGGGCATTATTGAAAGGTGTTCATATGGATTCCTCGGTTCAAATTAACTATGGGCTTAGTTGAAAGGCCTAGTAATGGTCAGATATGATGAATGTTTCTGGCTGGTCAAAACTGGAAACTCAATGCATATAATCAGCCATGAATGAGGCTGAAGTGCATGTATTAATTTTCCCAAAGATACACTGTCTATACACAAATGAGTAGTGCATTTAAAACACCAGCAATAGTCGAGAATTTAGTATGAGTTAGAACATCAATAAAAATAAGGTGAGTCGCGTTAATATAATCGAATACCCTGCGACGGCTCCTTAATTCATTAAAATACATAGAAAATAGGAAGTGTCGTTTAGCGAATCCCACGACCTTCTATAAATTTTGAAGACGTAGTTGCTATAGGCGCGAAGTTATTAATAAAAATACTTTTCTAAATTTGGGTGCGCATTTATGTGACCCAAATCCAAATCTCGATGGAGTTAGGATATGTCTAAAATTGCGTGCATATTTATGTGACGTGATTCGTGACATATTTTAATGGCATTGCAAACTTCCTAAAAGATGTTAAAAGCGGTTAATTATTAAAAATTGCATTATAGGTTTAAACAGGTATAGCAAATCAGATCTCTAGCCACTTATAATAAGTTAGAGCGACCGTTCTAGAACCACGAGATCCAAGGGTGCCTAACACCTTCCCTCAGGTCAACAGAATTTTCTTACTCAAAAATTTCTGGTTCGCAAACTCCAATTGGGTAGTCGAAAAGTTCCTCGATTTGGGATTCTAAATAAACCGGTGACTTGGGACACCAAAAGCCAAACCTATCCCAAGTGGCGACTCCTGAAATAAATAATCAATCCCATATCGAATAATGTTACTTTAATTGGAAAAACTCCTATACATGTGTCATCTTTCGGGGTAGCCACGTGTAAGCCAAAACGGAGGTGTGACACCATTATATATAACGCTCCCAGACCTTCCGACTGTGCTCCACTATCACAATGTATACATATTGGGGGCAACATTTTTTGCCAAAATGGAATATCTTCCAAGAAATGTCAGAGCCATTCAACTTATTTAGCGGCTTATTCTAAGGTTATGAACTCAGCCTCCATTGTAAAGTGGGCAATACAAGTTTGTTTGGACGACTTCCAAAATACCGCTCCCCTGCCAATAGTGCAAACATATCCACTTATTGACTTAGAATCAATTGTACTGGTCATCCAATTTGCATCATAGTATCCCTTAATCACCGTGAGATAATTATTGTAGTGCAAAGCAAAGTGATGTGTATGTTTTAAATACCCCAAAACTCGTTTCATCGCCATCCAATGAGATTGACTTGGATTACTCGTTATCAGTTCAATTTACTTATAGAACAAGCTATTTGTAGTCATGTATTTTATGATATACATTAAACATCCCAACACACGAGTATAATCCAATTGTGGCATGCTTTGGCTTCATTCTGTTTTAGTGCAAGATGCATGTCAATTGGAGTCTTTGCAACTTTAAGATCTACGTGCCTGAATTTTCTAGTTACTATTTTAATATAATGAGCTTGTGACGATGCCAGAGCTTGAGGAGTATTATGGATCTTAATACCCATAATTAAATCAGCAACTCATATAGCCTTCATATCAAACTTGCTAGTTAGAATACGCTTAGCTGCATTTATGTTGGCAATGTTATTACTCAATATCTGCATATCATCCATATATAAGCAAACAATGACTATGTGATTTGGAACACTTTTAATGTACACACATTTATCACATTCATTTATCTTAAAATTATTTGACATCATTGTTTGGTCAAAATTTGCATGTCATTGTTTGGGTGTTTGTTTTAGCTTGTAAAGTGATTTAACAAGTCTACATACCTTCTTTTCTTTACATAGAACTATAACCCTTCAGGTTGTTCCATGTAAATTTTCTTCCTCCAAAATCTCCATTTAAGAATTTCGTTTTAACGTTCATTTGATGAATTTCATGACCACATACCGCAACTAATGCTACTAACGTTCGTATGGACGTTATTCTTGTAACTGGAGATTATGTATAAGAATAGTTAAGACCCTCCCGTTGTCTATACCTTTTGACCACAAGTCTTGCCTTATATTTATCAATAGTACCATCAATTTGTCATTTTCCTCTTAAAAATTCATTTAGAACCCAATGGTTTATTGCTTCGAGGAAGATCAACCAACTCACATATATAGTTGTTCAGCATAGATTCTTTCACTATTGCCTGCCTCTTTCCAAAATGATTCTGAAAAATGTTGTCAAATGGTTTTAAGATAAATTGAAACAGAGGGAGTACATTTTAAGTACTCACAACTTCAAGACAATATTAGTGCAGTGAAAGATTTAAGTTCTCCGCCTCATGATTTTTTTAGTGTAGTAAAGGAACAATATTTGGATAGTTTCATTCTATTTATTAAGATATGTCTTTTATTTTTGAATCTCCACTTAGGAGTAGTAGATAGACATAATTGTTGGGAGTCTAGATCTTGATTGAAATAGATGCGGCCTACTATCATTCATTGCTTATTTATGTGTATTAGCTTAGGCCCACTTATATTTAATCTCTTTTATTTTACCCACTATTGGGCCATGTAAATATAGAGAAGGACCCGGTTGTACCATATAACCATTTTCATTTTGTTTTATTCTATTAGAATTATCTCGAGATTTATCTCTTATCATTGTTTAACCCTAAATTCTACTTCGTCCAATCATGAGAGTGATGGTTATTAACATGGTATCAGAGCACATATTCATGCTCGTCTAGTGTTGCGCTTCCGATCTATTCTACCCTCGTCATTTTTCATCGGAGTTTTCAAAGTTCAATAGTCTCCATCGATTCAGTGGTTTTTTCGATTGATTTTATATTTCCGGTGAGTTTATCTGTGCGATGGAGTTTTTCTCATCTAATGTGAAGGATTCGTCGATATTCTTCAAGCATTGGACTGTTTTCATGATAGGGTTTTGAGCTAGGGATTGAACTCCATTTTCCTTATCTTTGAAGGTCGCTCTCTTTTTAATTGCGAAAGAGACTGGTATATTTGTTCTCTTTTCTCTTATTCTGGTGATATTTGTAGACATGTAATTTTTTACCCTCCTTGGAATTTTACTCTTTTTAGCTTTTAGATATTTAGTTTAGGCTTAATATTGTTATTTTACCTGGTTTTAATTATTTTACTTTATTTTAAGAATAAAAATTAAAAATTACAAAAATAGTTCCATATTTCTCTACTTAATTCACGTATTAGATATTTTTAGAAGGATACATTACTTTTAACTTATTTTTATTCTAACATAATCCTTTAAAATACCAAAAATAGTTTCAAATTTAATTTTTAATTTTATTTGAATATTAATTTTTTATTAAAATAAATTAGTAAGTGTTATGAAATAATATAAAAGACAAGAACAATAATGCAAGAACAAGAGCAAATAGAGAGAAGAGTAGAGAGAGTTCTTCTTATTGATACTTAGAGAATATTTGGAGTGATTTACAATGGTAGAGGGCACCTCTATTTATAGGGAGGAGGATGATTTAGCTACCAATAATAGGACTCTAGAATCTCTCTAATTAAAGACATTCACCTTAAATAGAAGTGTATTTATAACACTCCCCCTTGAATGTCTATTCAATGATGTGCCTCGTTAAAACCTCAAAACAAAACCCAATGGGAAAAATTAAAGTAGAAAAAGAGTACACATGTTTGAATATGCGCCTATTGGTTGCCTCGTTAAAAACCTCGCAAGGAAAACCCGGTGGGACAAAACCTTGTAAGGGAAAAAGAGTGCAACGCGCATTAACTCCCCCTGATAAGAACATCAATTTATGTCCTTAAGTCTTCGCATCCCGATCTTGTGAACTAGCTTCTTGAAGGTTGACTTTGGTAGAGATTTTGTGAACAAATCAGCCATATTGTCGCGTGAACGAATCTGTTGAACATTGATATCACCATTCTTTTGAAGATCATGTGTGAAGAATAACTTTGGTGAAATATGCTTCGTTCTATCTCCTTTTATGAATCCTCCCTTCAATTGAGCTATACATGTTGCATTGTCTTCATACAAAGTTGTGGGCAGTTTATCACACTTCAAACCACATTTGTCTTGGATATGATGTATTATCGACCTTAACCACACACACTCCCGACTTGCTTCATGAATAGCAATTATCTCGGCATGATTAGATGAAGTAGCCACAATTGATTGCTTAGTCGATCGCCAAGATATGGCGGTTTCTCCACAGGTAAACACATAACCCGTTTGAGATCGAGCCTTGTGTGGGTCGGAAAAATATCCAGCATCAGCATAGCCAACAAGATCCGGGCTGCAATTCTTGCCATAAAATAAGCCCATATCGGTAGTTCCCTTTAGGTACCGCAATATGTGTTTGATCCCATTCCAGTGTCTCCTCGTGGGAGCCGAGCTAAATCTTGCTAAGACATTAACTGAAAAGGATATGTCAGGCCTTGTAGTATTTGCAAGATACATTAGTGCGCCAATTGCGCTAAGATATGGTACTTCAGGACCAAGTAGCTCTTCATTCCTTTCTTGTGGTCGGAATGGATCTTTGTTCACATCAAGTGATCGAACAACCATCGGTATACTTAAAGGATGTGCTTCATCCATGTAAAACCGTTTCAGTACCTTTTCTGTATAGGTAGATTGATGAACAAAAATTCCGTTTGCCAAATATTCAATTTGCAAACCAAGACATAGTTTAGTCTTTCCGAGATCTTTCATCTCGAATTCATCCTTTAGATAATCAATTGCCTTTTGGAGTTCTATAAGGGTTCCAATAAGGTTTATGTCATCGACATATACGGCAAGTACAACAAATTCCGATGTTGTTTTCTTTATAAAAACACACGGGCAAATGGCGTCATTTATATAGCCTTATTTTAACAAGTACTCACTAAGACGATTATACCACATTCGTCCTGATTGCTTTAGACCATACAAGGATCTTTGCAATTTAATTGAGAACATTTCCCGAGATTTTGAATTATGCGCGTTTGGCATCTTGAGTCCATCGGGAATTTTCATGTATATCTCATTATCAAGTGAGCCATAAAGATAGGCAGTAACCACATCCATTAAGTGCATGTCAAGCTTTTCATGGACAGCAAAACTTATGAGATAACGAAAGGTTATCGCATCCATTACAGGCAAATATGTCTCTTCATAATCGACATCAGGCCTTTGAGAAACACCTTGTGCAACAAGGCGTGCCTTATATCTTTGTACCTCGTTTTTCTCATTTCTTTTGCGTACAAAGACCCATTTATAGCCGACAGGCTTAACACCATTAGGTGTTTCAACTATAGGGCCAAAAACTTCACGTTTTGCCAGCGAATTCAATTCTGATTGAATTGCTTCTTGCCACTTTGGCCAATCCTATCTTTTTCGACATTCTTCAACAGATTGAGGTTCGAGATCCTCACATTCTTGCATAATGCTAGATGCTACATTATAAGCAAAGGCATTATCCACCACAATATCCACTCGATTAATATTTGTCTCAATATTAATTGGATTAAGGGATAGTTCCGTATTTTCCAGAGTCTCGGGCTCAATGGATTCCTCATGAATCTCAGAATTTGTTAAATCATGAGATTCTTTCGTGGTGTCATTTTGATCGTTCTTTTTCCTCTTTCTAGGATTTCGATCTTTGGAGCCTAATGGTCTGCCACGCTTCAGGCGTGCATTCGACTCATTGGTTATGACACTAGATGATTGTCCAACAGGGACATCAATACGGATTGGAACATTTTCCGCGGGAATGTGGGATTTCGTTATCCTCTTCAAGTCCGTAAATGCGTCAGGCATTTGATTTGCTATTCTTTGCAAATGGATAATCTTTTGTACCTCTCTTTCACAAATAGAGGTATGTGGATCAAGATGAGATAATGATGCATTTTTCCACAAAATTTCCCGTTTGGTTTCACCAACTTCTCCCCCTAATTTTGGGAAAAGTGTCTCATCAAATTGACAGTCTGCAAATCGTGCAGTAAACAATTCGCCTGTCAATGTTTCGAGGTAGCGAATGATGGAGGGCGATTCAAACCCAACATATATTCCTAACCTTCTTTGCGGACCCATTTTGGTGCGGGATGGCGGTGCTATAGGCACATATACTGCGCATCCAAAAATTCTTAAATGGGATATATTGGGTTCATGACCCAAGACCAATTGCAACGGGGAATACTTGTGGTAATTCGTCGGTCTGAGACGAATTAGCATTGCTGCATGTAAAATGGCGTGACCCCATACCGAAGTGGGCAGCCTCGTTCTCATAAATAATGGCCTTGCAATCAACTGCAGGCGTTTAATTAACGATTCTGCAAGACCGTTTTGAGTGTGAACATGAGCTACAGAATGTTCAACTTTTATCCCGATTGATAAGCAATAATCATTAAATGCTTGGGATGTAAACTCAGCAGCATTATCCAGTCTAATGGACTTGATTGGATTATCTGGAAATTGTGCTCGTAGTCGAATTATTTGTGCCATTAATTTCGCAAACGCAAGGTTGCGTGATGACAACAGGCACACATGAGACCATCTACAGGATGCGTCTATCAAGACCATGAAATACCTAAACGACCCACTAGGTGGGTGAATAGGTCCACAAATGTCCCCTTGTATACGTTCCAGGAACATGGGTGACTCAGTCCCAACCTTTGTTGGTGATGGCCTGATAATCAACTTGCCTTGATAACACGAAGTGCAAGGATATTCATTATTCGAAAGAATTTTGAAATTCTTTAACGGATTCCCATATGAGCTTTCTATAATCCGTCTCATCATGATCGATTCTGGGTGTCCCAATCGATCATGCCAAAGTACAAAGGTATTGGAATCAGTAACCCTTTGGTTTACTGTTGAATGTGCCTCAATTGCACTAATTCTTGTCCAATACAGGCCACAAGATAAAGACAGGAATTTCTCAATAACCCTCTTTTGGCCGGAGACATTCTTTGTGATGACGAGATATTCAAGATTATCTTCATCCATTGTCTCAATATGATAGCCATTCCGGCGTACATCTTTAAAACTCAACAAGTTTCTCTTAGACTTGGAGGAGAACATGCATTCTCTATGATTAACGTCGTGCCTTTGGGCAGAGTTACAATTGCTCTTCCGGAGCCTTCAATCAATTTACTACTTCCAGAGATTGTAGTAACGTTTGCCATACACATATTTAGTTGAGAGAAATACTTCCTTTCTTTGAGTATTGTATGTGTAGTACATGAATCAACTAGGCAAATACTTTTACAGTTGGACGTTGATCCAAGTTCGCTTTGTGAGATATCCATATTTGCTATCCCATAGTTTGACATACAAAAGAGATACAGGAACATAAGAATAAACAAGTTCAATTCGTTTGTGTCACATAATATTTTCAAAATCTGCTGCTAACAGTTGACTAACAAAATCAGATATGTTATTCAAAATTGATTACTTTGCAGTTTGAAAATTTCAGTTTAAACATTTTCTTCAAACAATCGATTGTTAAACACAAACAATCGATTGTTGAACATTGACAATCGATTGTTAAACACGCACAATCGATTATTTGTTATTTTGAAAAACTTCAAATCACACTGTCTTAAGACAATCGATTGTTAAGTATAGACAATCGATTGTTGGCTATTTTGAAAAATTCCAGAGCACACTGTTTTAAGACAATCGATTGTTAAGTATAGACAATCGATTGTTGGCTATTTTGAAAAATTCCAGAGCACACTGTTTTAAGACAATCGATTGTTAAGTATAGACAACCGATTGTTGGCTATTTTGAAAAATTCCAGATTACACTGTCTTAACGACAATCGATTGTTAGACAAAGACAATCGATTATGGATGATTTTTGAAAAATTCCAGATTACACTGTCTTAACGACAATCGATTGTTAGACAAAGACAATCGATTGTGGATGATTTTTGAAAAATTCCAGATTACACTGTCTTAACGACAATCGATTGTTAGACAAAGACAATCGATTGTTGATCAATTGTTTTTCAGCTTTAATGCGAAAATAGTAGATAATCGACTAGTTTTCAGGCTAGTCGATTATCCCTACTAGAAAATAAAAATATTATTGATGTTTGAGCATATTGAAGATATTCTAAAGAACTACTGCTAACATTGCATCATGAACTAACTAATACGAGCTAATACTAATGACTATTAGTTTATTCACTAACTAATACAAATAAGTAGAACAAAATCAAATAACTCCATCTTCTTTCATCACGGACGCATCACCGATTAGGTGGTCTATTTTCCCCTCGGGTTGCTCAAAGAAGTCTGCCACATCCAGGTGGGTGATGTCCAAGTTGTCGTCATAGACAAAATTTGTTTCAGGGCCTTTTCTCTTTCGAGATGCTTGATAAAGGTCAACCAAGTGTCTTGGTATACGGCAAGTCTTTGACCAGTGCCCTTTCCCACCGCAACGATAACATATAGTTTCTGAACCATTTGCCTTAGGATCTTCATGACCCCGTTTCTGCTTTCGGCGGTTATCTCTCCTTGGGGGTTGACGGACTTCATTGGAATTTCTTCCTTATCTACGTCCCTGGCTATGACCCCGTTTACGACCATGACCATGGCCCTTTTCATGTTTGGCATAATGAGAGTGCACCTTATCTGCTTCAGGCAGTGGTGTAGACCCAGTGGGTCGATTTTCGTGATTTCTCATGAGCAGGTCATTATTTCGCTCAGCCACTAGTAGAAGAGAAATCAGTTCAGAGTACTTTGTAAAGCCTTTCTCTCTGTACTGTTGTTGCAGTACCATATTGGAGGCATGAAACGTTGTAAACGTTTTCTCAAGCATATCATAATCGGAGATATTATCCCCGCATAGCTTCAATTTAGAAGTAATTCTGAACATTGCAGAATTATATTCAGAAACGGACTTAAAGTCCTGGAGCCTCAGATGAGCCCAATCATATCGTGCTTGTGGCAGAGTGACCAACTTCAGGTTGTCATATCTCTCCTTTAAGCCGTTCCACAAGATGAGTGGATCCTTGACGGTGAGATATTCAATCTTCAAACCTTCATCAAGGTGATGGCGCAAGAAAATCAACGCCTTCGCACATTCTTGGGTGGATGCTTTTTCTCTATCTTTGATGGTGTCTCCGAGACCCATAGCATCTAAGTGGATTTCAGCATCCAACACCCATGTCATATAGTTCTTGCCCGAAATTTCAAGGGCAACGAACTTTCTTTTCGTAATGTCAGACATAATCGAAAATTAAATTAGGAAGAGGGAAATACCTTAGATTTTTCGAGAATTGTTCTTGAGACGGTAGAGTCTCGTGCTGATAACGTGTTATGAAATAATATAAAAGACAAGAACAATAATGCAAGAACAAGAGCAAATAGAGAGAAGAGTAGAGAGAGTTCTTCTTATTGATACTTAGAGAATGTTTGGAGTGATTTACAATGGTAGAGGGCACCTCTATTTATAGGGAGGTGGATGATTTAGCTACCAATAATAGGACTCTAGAATCTCTCTAATTAAAGACATTCACCTTAAATAGAAGTGTATTTATAACAGTAAGAGTAATTTTATATCTTTTACAAGTATTCATATTACTTTTAAAAACAAATTGAATTTTCAGCTTTCTTGGCCCAATTCTTTTAGGAAATTAGAGCCCAATTTTGAATCCCAAAAGACTTAATTCACTTTCCATTATTACCCTATCCTAATCTCTAACCCAAAAAGCCCGAAGAGAACAACCCGGTCATATGATCTTCTTCTTGAACCTTAAAATACAAGACAAAGAACCCTAGAACCTAAGATACAAAAAGAAGCAGCCTTAAGGTTTTCTTCAAAGAGGGACGAAGTGACAGCAAACCCCTATCGATCTTCTCCTTCTGAACAACAAGAGACCTCCAATCGTCATCCCCACCAAGCAGCTACCGCCGAGCTCCCTCACCACCCTGACTCCACTCCCATTTTTTACTTTCACACACCTAAGGGAACGAGCAGAGAGATAGTGACAAGAAGGAGGAGGATGGATGAGAAACAGAGGCTCGCGGACGGCCCTTCACCAAATAAAATCAGCCGCAAGCTGCAAAAGAAAAAGGAAAAAACTTAAGAGAGGTTTCTGTTAGTGTTAATTAGGAGTTTAGTGTTCTCGTCTTTCCATTTTAAGTCAGAAAAATACTAAAACCTACACAAACAAATTGCTGTTCATATTTTGATTTCAATTTCATATTTGGCTTCAAAAAGAAATGGAATTTAATTGAGGTTTGGAGCTTGATTCAAGGTGTTTGTGATCGTCGATTTCATGCCATTCGAATTTTCATCTGCCGGTTCTATTTGTTTGCAATGAGGTTCAATACATTTCTAAAGAGATTTCAATAGCTTCACAAGATCCACTCTGCTCCCATTATTATTTCTTATGTGGTGATGTTTGTCGTGTTAGCGTGATATTTTCTTGCTGGGACTTGACTGAAATTAATTATACATCTTAGTTCTATTGGTTTGATTATTTGGTGTTGTATTCTCAATGAAGCCTTAAGCCATGACCCAAATGCTAAAATGGAATGAATGGGATATTAATTTTTGTTAAAAAGCATAGGGTACTCCTAATTAGTTAAGTGGGTGGTGGTCAATGCTATTTAATTATAATTGGACTTTGAGCATTAATGGACCTTGCATGACAATTAGGTTTTAATTATCTTACTAATTATTTTTCCGGTACTAGCATGCTTAGGCCGTCCAAATTTGGGTGGGCAAGCCTTAGGATTTTGTCAGTTTTGAGGCGAGAGGTTGTCCCTTAGTTAAATTTATTCAGGAAATACCCCGAGGGATTTGTATATATTTTTATCCAGGGTATGGCCCGAAGTATTTGTATTTAGAGGCCAAAAGTAGAACTCATAGTATTTTATTTTTATTTTTATTTTTATCTTTTATAAGGTGGGAACGACCTAAGCCTCTTTTTGATTGTTTATTTTCTTTTGTGTGTTTTTACCTCAATTTAAATATTTTAAAAGCCAACTTGATCGAGTATGCAACCTTACTAATTAGGGGACTCGGGGAGTGCCTAGCACCTTCTCCTTGAGTCAAAGGAACCCTTTAACCAAATTCCTGGTGCAGACATAGTTTTGAAGTCCAAGTGTTTTAAAAGGAAAATTATTTTTAAAAAATGGTTACCTGGCACACCGAAATCAAATGTCAGGTCGCGAATCTGAGTTATTTCCTTTTGAACCAATCTTTGTCACTTTCAAAATTTAAAACCCTTCTGAGCTTCATTAAATCCTTTTATTATTTTAGGAGGGTAGTTGGTAAAAAGGGGGTTTGACATCTCTAGCGACGATGCTGGGAGATTGTAGGTTCGAGCTAGTACTTGATTTTGTTGGCTTTTTAGGATATTCGGTTGAGGTTTTTATGTGTTTTGTTTGCTTTAGTTGACTTTCATTTTGTTTATGTTATTTTATTTGTTAGTTGCTTATTTGTTTACAATATTTCCTTTATGTGTTACTGCTTTATAAATTATTATCACATGCATTACCCGGTCAATTCTTTCTGCAACAAGTCTCGAAGTGCACGTCGCCTACACGAACTCTGTGCATAGTCACCCTTGTTTTAGGAGGGGGGCCATCAGACGTATGGAGTGGGTGAAAAGTTTGAGCATCCACTATCGACCATACACTCCCCCGAGTTGCCTTGTTAGTGTCCCAAACTTAGGTCAGCCTTTACGTCATTCATATTTGCATCATGTCATTTAAACTTAGTAGGGCTCGGTCCCAAGCACCATGTCCCATTGTAGGAGGCTTATCCAAATTATGTCAAAAATTGGCTCGTGGCCTAAAATGATATTAATCATCCATATGTGCTACATGTTGCATTCTTTGAGGGTAAATGGGTCCTTTGGCGGACCAATGATGTTTGAGGGTGAAAAATAAAATGAAGCAAGTAGGGCCTAATTATATTTTTCTTACACAACTTTTTCAAGAAAAATAAAAAAAATTGAAAATGAAAAATCCCAAAAGATTTTGCAGTTTTTTATTATTTTCCAAAAGTCAAAAAAAATCCAAAAGATTTTACATTTTTCCATCGTTTTCTAAAAATTCAAAAAAAATATTTTTTTTCCAAATTAGTGTCATTTTTTAAACTTTCTCCCATATCCAATCTTTCCGAACTACCCGAACCTGATTCTCTTCTTTCGGGGCGGGATACGTAGGCAACCCACATAGGGTCCGATATCCCTAGTAACTCTTATGTTCTTGGCATATCTCAGTCATATCTTGCATGTATAGCCACTTTTAGCCACCTCGGCTATTCTTGCAAAA
Organism: Nicotiana benthamiana; assembly: GCA_034376525.1. Taxonomy (NCBI): domain Eukaryota; kingdom Viridiplantae; phylum Streptophyta; class Magnoliopsida; order Solanales; family Solanaceae; genus Nicotiana; species Nicotiana benthamiana. The sequence continues at coordinate 18,888,732 of CM067341.1, forward strand.
TGGGGTCATTTTCGAAAAAGTGGTTCAATAATATGTGTCTTAGGATCTTGAATCCACAACTAAGTGTCATATTACTTTAAGGTCCGTCCTTTTTGAGTGTGTATCTTTGGCCACTTCTGGCGGTTGTTTTTGCAAAATAGGTCATTTCGACAAATTAATTTTGAGCCGTGATTATTGGGAGTTAAATCCATATAAGCCTTAGTGAGGTATTTTCATGTCTTTGAGGTCACCTTTCTTGAGTTTTCTTTTCTAGCCACTCTTGGCCTTGTAGGTTAATTCTCAAAAATAGTTCAATCATATCTTACATGTGTCCAACTTGAGGTATCGTGGTGTCGCATAGTGTCTTGAGTCACTGATTTACTTGGTCTTATTTTTTCATTCAGGTGTGGATCCATGTACTAGGACTCGAGCATGACATATACCTCAAGACCACTGCATTCAAGAGTTGCTTGAGAAGCCTTTTTTATGTTTTTGAGTCTGTTGTTCATGTTCTACTTCTTAATCCTGTACAGTATCATTTAGTTGGTGTCAGAGTTGTCGCAGTATAGTTTAGTTGGTTGAGTCTCTCATTATCGTACTTCCTGTTTTGTATTTGAAAACCGAAAAGAAAAGCTATAAATGAAAAAATCCAAAAAAATTTCTATTTCTTAATTTATTTTGTCCATCATTTTTTCAGAACTACACTTGATCTGATTCATGAGGGACATGATACCTAGGCAACCTCCATAGGGTTTGATCGAATTTTTTTTTTTGAAAACTAAAAAAAGGAAAAAGAGAGAATGAAATTGCGGGACGTGAAAAATAAGAGAAAAGAAAAGAGCGATAATTAGAAAGAAAAGAAGGGAAAAGAAATAAAAAACCAAGCGGTGTTAGAAAGGAATATGAAGAAGGAAATAGGGAAAGAAGAGAGAAATTGGGATGATGCCATATGACCTTCGTACCCTCGAAGCCATTATAGAACCATTAATTGCTGCTAGGGGCATCGCACGCAATGTGATATTTCTATCTGATAAATACCCTAATGCTAACATGTTGGTTTTGTTTTGCTCCCTTTACTTTCATTGTCATCATAACAGAGGGTGGTTAGTTTGTGGCACTTTGGCGAGTCATCTGTACAACACAAGGTCAAAGAGTAAGGTAGACATGGCGAGCAAAGACTTAAACACAGAAGTAGTTGACCTGTCATGGGCGTTTGTTGAGTTGGAGTCTGAATTGAAAGAAGAGGTCCAAAGGTTGAAACAACAGATGGCAGAAATGTATAAATCTTGGATCATGGGTCATCCTCCACCTTCATTCTCTACCAACTATATAGAAAACCATGCCTCCATTGCACCACTGTCCCCCAAGCCGAGATGCCCAATATCGTTAATCTTTCCCCTCAACATTCACCAGGATTTAGCCCTTTCCACAATTACCAAGGCACTTCCTCCCAAACTTTCCATGCTCTACCAGCCAAAATAATTGCACTCCAAGCTCTAAATACCCAATACTATGCCTCGGAACCCACCTTCAAAGTCCTAAATCCTTACTCCTACACCCCCACTTTGAGCCTCATGTTGAAACTGAGAAACCACCAAGAACGTGGAGCAAGAGGATATATTTAGGAAGGTAAAGAGTTTGGAGCAATCATTAAGAAATATGTTGAGTTTAGGAAGCCAGGTAAGTGTGGCTTATAAAGATTTGTCCTTATTCCTTGATGTTCAATTGCCTGCGGGGTTCAAGATGCCCAAGTTTGACTTGTATGACAGATATGGGGATCCTGTAGCTCATCTGAGAGGTTATTATAGTAAAATGAGAGGCTCCGGGGAAAAAGATGAATTATTGATGGTGTACTTCAGCTAGAGTCTGAGTGGGGCAGCTTTAGAATGGTACACCTGCCAGGGCGCTAGCAGGTGGTACACATGGGACGATTTGGCTCAGGCCTTTGCTCGGCATTTTCAGTACAACATAGACATTGTCCCGGATCACCTGTCCCTAACCAAGGTAGAAAAGAAGCCCAGTGAAAGCTTTAGAGAATATGGGTTCTGATGGAGGGAGCAAGCTGCACGGGTCAATCCTCCGATGGAAGAAGATGAGATGGTTAAATACTTTCTTTAAGCCCTGGAGCCTACTTACTTTGGCCATTTGATCTCAGCCATTGGTAAGCCTTTCAATGATATGGTAAATATGGGAGAAATGGTGGAAGGGGTACTGAAGTCAAGCAAGATCATGAGCTATTCTGCCTTAAGATCCATAACACATGCAATTCAGAATGACACAGGAAGACTGTCGGGTTAGAAGAAACATGATGATGTTGTCATAGCTGTATCAGGATCGAAACCCAAAACCTATGCCCGAGCTCCACATAATCCACCTCAGTATTATCTTCCAAACAATGCCCAGTCATTTGTTCAACCACTAGGTCACTTCTTATGGCGAGCACCAGCACCGCATAATACTCTTTCCCCTTCACAACATCTTCTAGCACCCAACAACCCTAGGAAATAGGGACATATAGGGAAACAAAGACAAAGAAATAGTTTCATGCCAATCGGCTAATCCTACGCAAGCTTGTTTGAAAAGTTAAAACTGTTAGAAAATACGCTTAACGCTAGAGGGGGGGTGAATAGCGTTATAATAAGATTTAGCGTAAACTTGCGGAAATTAAAATTTGCAGGAAATAAATAAGTGCGTTAAATAAACAAAAAGGAAAGAACGCACCGATGTATTCTGGTTCACCAAAACACGTGGCTAGTCCAGTCCCCGAGAGACTCTCTCGAGATTTTCCACTAACTTGTTAAGCTTACGGGTGCTCAACAAACCTTTACAACTTAAGGACACAAGCCTTAACAACTTTGCTCGGAGATACAACACTCCAAGACTTCAACCAAGGAAACACAAGTTCCTTACAACAAGAGAATTACAATTCTCTTACAAGTGTATAAAACACTAAACACTCAAACAAAATACTCCTTTATGAGTAGGTATGAGTAAAAGAAATGAGCTCTAGATCACAACAACTTTGGACAAGAATATGGCTCTCAAAAGCTTTATGAAATTGAATATAAAATGATAAACAAAAGTATGCAAGCTTATAGCAATGTAATGATCAGTTGTAGTACGTTGTTGTATTTAAAACACTGAAATGAAGCTGTATTTATAGTTGAAAAACTTGGCATTACCGTTGTCTAATTGCCAATTAAGAGTTGCTGATTTTACTCACTGACAATCGATTGTCAAACCCCAACAATCGATTGTCTGCCAGTCAGATCAAAATTCAATCCCAGATTTTACGCTTGATAATCGATTACTTACAATCCATAATAGATTACTGGCAACGTTCAAAAAATTCTTTCCAGATTTTACCACAAACAATCGATTGTCCAGAATCAACAATCGATTACTCAGCAACGTTCAAAAAATCTTTTTCGGATTTTAATCAAAACAATCGATTATACAAAATCAATAATCGATTACCCAATAACGTTCAAAAAATCTTTTCCGGATTATAATCAAAACAATTGATTATACAGAATCAATAATCGATTACCTGACGGTATTTGAAAACTTTACGACAACGGTCAGCTTCACAATCGATTGCACAAAGTCAACAATCGATTACTTATCAGTTTTTGAAAAACATTTTAGACACTGTCTCTTTGACAATCAATTGTCCAATGTAACAATCGATTATTTAATAAATTTGAAAATCACTGGAAGACACTGTCTCAACATAATCGATTACCATTAGTTCATAATCGATTATTCTGAGTTTTGAAAAACTTTGATGGACACTGCCTCAGTCACAATCGATTGTCATTAGTTCACAATCGATTGTCATGCAGGTTTTAAAAACCTGATGCTCACTGTCTTACTCACAATCGATTGTCATGCAGTCTTGGCTTAAAACAATCGATTATCATAAGTACATAATCGATTATCTTAGTCCAGATTTTTAAGGCATGTCTATAAATTATTTTGACTACTGTAAATATGCATGATTTAAAATCATTTGACATTAAATTAAATATGCATGAGTTTGGAAAATAGTTTTATGAGAGAAGCCATGTTACGAGTCAAGTTGTAGGATCAAGATCACAATTAAGAATGACTCAATTAAACTATAAAACTTTGTCTTGAGCTTGAATCTCGTTGTATATCAATTGTGCGCTTGTTTCTTGAACTTCGTCATATATCAATTTTCGCTTCGTTTGTCATTCATCAAAACCTATACAAAAGAACACACGTTTTAGTATATTGCATTGAGAACGTGTTTCCAACAATTTTTCCCTTTTTGATAATGGCAAACATTAAGCGGGATATGCAAGACAAGCAATTTATATTGACGATTCAAGACAAGTATATACATACAACAATAAGTATGCAATTTGTTCCCCCTCAATTTAAGCTTATAAATATTGAGAGTGCATACCCCGTTATCTTCCCCCTTTTGCCATTAGCAAAAATAAAAGAAGAAGATGCCAAGATGTAAATAAAACTTGTTTATTTATTGGAAAGAAAATTTCAGCAACAGGGAAGACAATACAACAAATAAAAACAAACTTAAAAACTTCAATTATTCATTCATCATCTTCCGCCTCATCATCCGGCGCTGCTTCATATGGAACAAGACCCGCATATGGATAATGAAAGTGGTCAAAATATCCATGGATCTCGTGAGTTAATTGACCGAAAGAAGAGGTCAATGAAGCAATTTGGTCGGAAATGAATTGGAGGGAAGGCTCTTGAGGCAGAGGAGCACGACGGGTTGGAGGAGGAGCAGGCGCTACATGATCACCGTCATGATGAAAGGAGGATTCCGAAATTTCCCACTTTTTGGTACTCTTTTTGAGAGGACCATTTCCAGTGACGAATCCGGTGGCTTCAAGAAAGTTCATGATGAGGAGAGCATAAAGAAGAGGCCTATCATCTCCGATAGCGTCACGCATGTGAATTTTGATAAGCCGACACCAATTGATGTTAGCTCCGGTTATTATGGCATGCATGAGCTTGGTGTCCTCTTGGGAAATGGTAGTATGGTTATGCTTACGAGGCTTGAGGACTCGGGTGATGAAATAGAAAATCAACTGATAATTGGGATCCATTCCCGTAATTGTAGGACGACGGGAAGAAAGATTTGGATCATAAGAAGTAAGACTGATTTGGTGTAAGAGGGTTGTTTCATCAAGAAGGGCTCCGGCCTCTCCGGTGTACCGAAAAATGTCTTCACCATTATGAGGAAGACGGGCAATGGTATGAAGATTTTCATCGGAAAGAAGAATTTGAACACCATTAATGTTGGTGACAAGCTCACCATCATCATCCTCATGGAGGTTGGAATAAAATGCTTGAACCAATGTAGTATTGATGTAAGGATGGGTAAGGAGTAAAAAGTCAAGAAGTTGAGAATTTTTGAGCATATTTGCAGCAGGCCCAAATGATTCAAGATACTTATGGGTTGAAAAGCGGGGTGGAAGAATGTCGCGCTTTTCAAATTTGGTTAAGAATCGAGTAAGCTCGATGTCGGAATTAAAATATAGAACGGAACCATCTTGATAGGGATAGTTCGGACGAGGAGGGGCAGCAGAGGCGGATGCGCCGTGCCTAGCAGAACGGGAACGTTTTGAGTGACGGCCCGACATTTTTAATGAAAGCTGCTGGATTTTGCAAAGAATTAGAGAGAATTTGATATTTTGAAAGCTAAAATTGATGCTTGAGTGAATGAATATGAACATATATGAAGCCTATTTATAGAGGGGAGAGTGGCTTATCATTTATGGAAGAAATCTGCTGAGAATTTAAAGCCAAATCAGTCAGAAACGGTAAAATAAATTCACTGACCGTTAGACAATCGATTGTTGAGATGCAATAATCGATTGTTGAAGAGTTATGACCTGACTTGGAACTGACACAAATCGATTGAGGAGCCAAACGGTAACAAGAGTTTAAATTTCTGACATGAAATAATCGATTGTCAAATGTGGTAATCGATTACGGGACCAAACGGTAACAACTTTTGAGTTACTGACATGAAATAATCGATTATATATGTGAAATAATCGATTGTTTGGACAAGCATTGCTGAATGGCTGAGACAGAAATCGATTATGCAATTTAAGGAATCAATTATTAAACAAAGCTGCATAATGAACATAAACCATAAACAATCGATTAGTGATACTGCTAATCAATTTTCAGCACAGTAAAATAATCGATTATTTGCTTGGAACAATCGATTGTTCTGTGCCAAAACTTTATAATTCCCCCTATCTTTTAGGGTGATACCTGCAAAATAGAATTAAACGTCTCCGACGCTCAAGTCAGTAATTTGTAAAGAAGTAATAACTTAAACTAGTGTTGCCAAGTGAGAACGTGAGCTCTTAAGAAGTGTGTCCTAAAGTGTTCTTAAGAGAGTTTCGGGTACTTACCTTTCCTCCGACGTCTCCAATTACCTGTTCAAGAGGGTGATCTTTGATCGTCCTCCACTCATTTGGCACTTTTGTTTCTTTTTCCAATTGTGGCGCTTCTTCCGTTGGTTGTTCCTCAGTTTCATCTTTATTTTCCTTGGGTGGTTCCTCTTGTATTTTGTCTTTCAAGCTATCTAAGATACCTGCAAGATCAAAACCGGAATCCTTTCTCGCCAAGCGAGCATTATTTTCGGAAAATACAACATGAGGGGATTCCTCCACAATTTGGGTTCTTTTATTGAAGACCCTATATGCTTTACTACATGAGGAATATCCAATGAAAATACCTTCATCCGACTTAGCATCAAATTTACCCAATTGGTCTTTGCCATTGTTATGAACAAAACATTTGCAACCAAAAACTCTAAAATGGGAAATATTTGGTTTTCTACCCTTATAAAGTTCATAGGGGGTTTTCATGAGTATCGGCCGAATTACTACTCTATTTAGAACATAGCAAGCGGTACTCACGGCGTCCGCCCAAAAATGTTTGGGTATCTTAGCTTCGTCGAGCATGGTTCTAGCCATCTCTTCGAGACACCTATTTTTCCTTTCCACAACCCCATTTTGTTGTGGTGTACGTGGAGCGGAAAAGGTATGCTCGATTCCGAGTTCGTCACAAAAGTCCGCAAAGAGATTGTGATCAAACTCTCCCCCATGATCACTTCTAATTGAAGTGACGGTTGCTTCTTTCTCATTTTGAACACGCTTTAGAAAATATTTAAAATTTTGAAAAGCATCACTTTTATTGGAAAGAAATAAAGTCCAAGTAAATCTCGAGTAATCATCAACAATCACAAAAGCATATTTATTTCTTCCTAGACTTTCAATGCGAGATGGACCAAATAAATCCATATGAAGCAATTGCAATGGTCTAGAAGTTGAAACAATGTTTTTAGATTTGAAAGAAACTTTTGTTTGCTTCCCCTTTTGACACGAATCACAAATAGAGTCATTTTCAAATTTTAAAATGGGAAGACCAACAACTAAGTTTTGAGAAATCAATTTGTTCAAAAGATGCATATTGATATGTGCTACTCTACGATGCCATAGCCAAGAATCATCCTCTTTACTCATTAGACAATCAACATAATCGGGTGAGGAATTAGCAAGATCAACCATATAAATATTATCCACTCTAAAACCACGGAGGATAATTTTGAAATCACTACGTCTGAACACTAAGCATTCATCCGAATCAAATAAAGCAAGATTTCCCTTGTCACACAATTGGCTTATGCTCAAGAGATTATGCTTTAATCCTTTAACAAGTAATATATGCTTAATAGAGGAATTTTCATCCTTACCGACCGAGCCGATCCCGATGATCTTTCCTTTATTGTTATCACCGAAGATAACACTTCCTCCTTCTTTGTGCTCTAATTGAAGGAATTTGGATTCGTCTCCCGTCATATGCTTGGAGCATCCACTATCAAGGTACCATAGTACACTTGATCCCTTCAAGCACACCTACAAAACAAATTAATGTTCTTTAGGTACCCATGCCATCTTGGGTCCTTGGGGGTTAGGCATATTATAATGATGCGATTGAGTAATATGTCTATGACGTGTAAAGCATGCAGGAGCAATATGACCAATACGTCTACAATAATGACAAGTCACATTTGGGTTATGCATCCTTCTAGGTTCATAGTAACTAGACGGATGAAAATTTCTTACTCTATTTTGAACACTATGACTATTTCGCATTTCATGAGAATTATTTCTCCTACTATGAGCTCTAGGATGGGCAGCATTTCTAGAGTGATTGTTTCTCGGTTGAAGGCCATTTCTAGGTCTTCTCAAAGGTTCAACATTTGGCCTAAAATATGCATCATTTCTAGGGTAACTATTTCTAGGTGGTAAGTCATTTCTAGGTCTCCTAAAATGTTCAACATTTTGTCTAGCATGCATATTGGTTCTAGGATTGCTATTTCTAGGATAAGCATTTGTTTTATTTGTCCTAGGTTGAGCCTTAGGTGGTTGGGGCTTGGCTTCAACCTTTTCTTTAACCTCATTCTTAAATCCTATGCCATGCTTGGTTGATTTCAAATTTACAAGGACCTCATTCAAATTCTTGTGGGAAGAATTAAACTTATCTAAGGTACCTTTGAGTCTATCTACCTCATTTTTGAGATGCAAGCAAGAAGAACAATTTTTAGTAGAATTTTCGGGCTTATCGGCGCTTCTTTTTCCAAAAAACTTGTTTTCCTCTTTCAGCTTTTCATTTTCTAAAAACAGTTTTTCTAAATCCTTTTCTTTCAAAAAAAGCTGTTTTTGAAAATCCTTTTCTTTTAATGAAGCATTTTCTTTTATGCTCTTAACAGTTTTTGAAGCCTTAATAAACTCAGCATATAATTCATCAAAAGCAGTTCGCATTTCTTCAAGAGTAAAGAAGTTTTTAGACGAGATTTGACATACCTCATCTTTGTTGTCTTCTTGTGCCATAAGGCAAAGATTTGCTGCTTCGTCTTCTTCTCCTTCGCTTGACTCATCTCCGGAGTCGCTTCCCCAAGAAATGTATGCACGTTGCTTTTTAAAAGGTTTCTTCTCCTTTTTGATGTTTGGGCAATTTGATTTGATGTGCCCGGTTTCACCACATTCATAGCACTTGATTTGTTCGCCTTGCTTTTTGCCCTTGCGTTCATACTCCTTGCGCATGAACTTTTGAAATCTTTTGATAACGAGTCCAAACTCGTTGTCTCCTTCCTCATCAATTTGCTGTTGGCTTGTGCTCGCCTTTAGAGCTATTCTTTGCCTCCTTTGATCATCAACAAAAGGGTTAAGAATAGTAGATTCATAGGTCTTAAGGTTACCTCCTAGTGCGTCGATGGTGACGTTTGAAACGCCAATGGATTCTTGAATTGCATCGGCCTTTGATCTCCATGCCGGTGTGAGACTTCTAAGAATTTTTCGAACGAGCTCTCTATCCGTGAATGTTTTCTTGAGAGCATGTAGGTCATTTACGATTATTGAAAATCGCTCAAACATTTCGTCCACCTTTTCACCTTCCTTCATGTGAAATAATTCATAAGAATAGGTTAGGAAATCAATTTTTGCTTCCCTTACCTGGTCCGTACCTTCGTACGTAACTTCTAGCTTGTCCCACATCTCCTTTGCCGTTGTGCAACACGATATTTTCCTGTAATCGTCAGCATTAACAGCACAATATAATAAATTAATTGCTTTAGCATTATTTTGAACCTTTCGGATGTCATCCGCGTCATACTCATCCTCGGACTTGGGAACCCATTCGTTTTCCACCTTCTTTGTTGGAATTTGGTTTCCCTTCATTATCACCTTCCAAAGGTGAAAGCTGTTGGACTGAACGAAGATCTTCATCCTCTCCTTCCAGTACGTGTAATTTGTACCGTTGAATAGAGGTGGTCGTGTGGAGCACTGTCCTTCATCAATTCCTGCAAAAGAATCACGAGTAGAAGCCATGGATGGTTCTCTCAAACTGTTAATTTTTCAGAGAGTTGGGCTCTGATACCAATTGTTAGAAAATACGCTTAACGCTAGAGGGGGGTGAATAGCGTTATAATAAGATTTAGCATAAACTTGCGGAAATTAAAATTTGCAGGAAATAAATAAGTGCGTTAAATAAACAAAAAGGAAAGAACGCACCGATATATTTTGGTTCACCACAACACGTGGCTAGTCCAGTCCCCGAGAGACTCTCTCGAGATTTTCCACTAACTTGTTAAGCTTACGAGCGCTCAACAAACCTTTACAACTTAAGGACACAAGCCTTAACACCTTTGCTCGGAGATACAACACTCCAAGACTTCAACCAAGGAAACACAAGTTCCTTACAACAAGAGAATTACAATTCTCTTACAAGTGTATAAAACACTAAACACTCAAACAAAATACTCCTTTATGAGTAGGTATGAGTAAAAGAAATGAGCTCTAGATCACAACAACTTTGGACAAGAATATGGCTCTCAAAAGCTTTATGAAATTGAATATAAAATGATAAACAAAAGTATGCAAGCTTATAGCAATGTAATGATCAGTTGTAGTATGTTGTTGTCAAACCCCAACAATCGATTGTCTGCCAGTCAGATCAAAATTCAATCCCAGATTTTACGCTTGATAATCGATTACTTACAATCCATAATAGATTACTGGCAACGTTCAAAAAATCCTTTCCAGATTTTACCACAAACAATCGATTGTCCAGAATCAACAACCGATTACTCAGCAACGTTCAAAAAATCTTTTCCGGATTTTAATCAAAACAATCGATTATACAAAATCAATAATCGATTACCCAATAACGTTCAAAAAATCTTTTTCGGATTTTAATCAAAACAATCGATTATACAGAATCAATAATCGATTACCTGACGGTATTTGAAAACTTTACGACAACGATCAGCTTCACAATCGATTGCACAAAGTCAACAATCGATTACTTATCAGTTTTTGAAAAACATTTTAGACACTGTCTCTTTGACAATCGATTGTCCAATGTAACAATCGATTATTTAATAAATTTGAAAATCACTGGAAGACACTGTCTCAACATAATCGATTACCATTAGTTCATAATCGATTATTCTGAGTTTTGAAAAACTTTGATGGACACTGCCTCAGTCACAATCGATTGTCATTAGTTCACAATCGATTGTCATGCAGGTTTGAAAAACCTGATGCTCACTGTCTTACTCACAATCGATTGTCATTAGTTCACAATCGATTGTCATGCAGTCTTGGCTTAAAACAATCGATTACATAAGTACATAATCGATTATCTTAGTCCAGATTTTTAAGGCATGTCTAAAAATTATTTTGACTACTGTAAATATGCATGATTTAAAATCATTTGACATTAAATTAAATATGCATGATTTTGGAAAATAGTTTTATGAGAGAAGCCATGTTACGAGTCAAGTTGTAGGATCAAGATCACAATTAAGAATGACTCAATTAAACTATAAAACTTTGTCTTGAGCTTGAATCTCGTTGTATATCAATTGTGCGCTTGTTTCTTGAACTTCGTCATATATCAATTTTCGCTTCGTTTGTCATTCATCAAAACCTATACAAAAGAACACACGTTTTAGTATATTGCATTGAGAACGTGTTTCCAACAAAAACAGTCTGACTTGATTGAGCCGCTCTTCGGCTATGCTCCGGACCCATATGCAAAAGGTTTTGATCCTACTGTACGGTTCATGTACCACTCTAATTTCCAAGGACATAGCATTGAAGATTGTCATTCTTTGAAAAGGGAGATAGAAAGAATGATGTAAAAAGGGATAATTGCGGTCCAGTACAGTGTCACCTAGAACATTGCACAAAATCCTTTACCTGTACACTTTGTAGGGAAGATGTGTGGTGATAGGGAATATGGGAATCCTCTTAGGAACTTGCTGATTGAAGTTAATGATAAATTGGTGAAGGTTCCAGTAATTTTGGTTTGCAGCCTAGTGGCTAAGATGTCGAGCTTTGTAATTGGAAAGACACTCCTTTCTTGGCTAGCCAAGGAGGAGTTTTGGTGGTTTATTTTGTTGTCATTTATGTTTGTCCGGTTTATTTCAGGGTTGTAATCCAGATATTCTCTTGTGGCTCAAACTCTTCTTCTTCTCACTTTGTCTGGTTCGTTTAGTTGTAGTAACTCGTCTAGTGTTATATAGGATTGTTCCAGAGCTGTAATCCATGTCTATTTTGCTTGTCTTGTTCAAACCCTTTTCATCATCTATCTAATACAATCTACTATTTTCTGTTAATTCTAGTCAAATTTTGCTTAGGTCATTCATCTTTTTATAGTTCTTTTCATTTCCATCTCTGGTGACATGAAATGCACGCATAATTCTCAGCTTGATCTTGAAAGTTAGTCTAATCATGAAGCAATGACACAATTTTGAATATGATAAAAGGATGCGTTTGAGGAAACAATTATTGATTCACGCATTATGAGATGACCTGAACTTTGAATTGGGTGAAACTGGAACAGTAAGTCTGGGAAATCAAAAGGTTGTTGTTACACCTCCTTTTTTACACACCTACCCGAAAAGGTAAATGTATAAGGAAATTTTTTTTAATTAAAGTGACATTATTCGAAATATAATTATTTATTTATTTAGAATCTCCACTTGGGATATGTTTGGTTTTTGGTGTCCCAAGTCACCAGTTTGTTTTGAATCCCAGATCGAGGAAATTTTCGACTACCTGAATGGAGTCTGCAAACCAGAAATTCTAAGTAAGGAATTTTGTTTACCCGAGGTAAGGTGTTAGGCACACCCGGATCCCATGGTTCACGGTCGCTTAAACTATTACAATTCGCTAAAATTCTGATTTTTATACATGTTCATCCTATGGTGAAATATTAAATTATATATCGCTTTTAATTGAACTTTAGAAAGGTGAACATCATTTAAAGCATATCTTTGGATCGCGTCACATGAAATGCACCCGGATCCGAAACACATTTTATTCGACGTTTCAGGATTTGAATTTGAGTCACAAAATGCACACCCGTATTTAAGAAGGTAAAATTATTAAAAGACGCGTCTAAAGCGACTAACGTGTCATTGTCTTTGCGGGAAGCCGTGAAGTTCACTAAACGACACGTCCCGAATTTCTAAGTATTTTAATATAAGCATTTAAAGAGGGCCACGTGATTTATGAATTTTATTTGGCGCGGCGCACCTCGTTTTATTAGTTAAAGGAAATATAGAGCAAACTAGAGTTCCCTAACAAATTTATCTCAAATTGTCCTAATTGATTATAAAATTCGGCCATCAAGTTCAAGTCCGAATTCGAACAAAAGGGTGAAACCTTTTAATTCGAATTTTTCTACCTAATTCGAAAGCCCCGATTTATAGCTCAATTTTATTATATCATGCCTAATATAACAAATTTGAAGCAGCACCAACAGACTCTTTTGTTTGTGAAATTACTAAACTACGAATTAACGTGAAAATTATGGAGGGTAACGGTTAAATCAGAATAGTTATGAGCTATGATAGACGATTAATATTCACTCGTATTTGAGATACAAAAGCGCAGATTTCCTGAGTCGAATTAACACTGAAATTCCACCAGGCTTTCAATCGACTTTAAGATTACAATGAAATTGATTTTAATAATATCCCAATACAAAAGTTGATTATAACTATTGGCAAGGTTAAAATCTGCGACTAGGCTACAACGAGCTATCAATTCATTGTTTGAATTGTAGCTCCTAAAACAGGTTCAAATTTGGGAATACAACTGATGAAAATTTGAAACAGTCATGATCCTAGAATTCTGTTACTTACAGTCAATTCAAGCTATTCAACTAAGCTCGGAAACAGTCTTGTTCAGTCCAAATTATACATTCCCAAATTTATACAAGCACAAATCAAATTAAACTATATTAAACATTACAAATCATTTAAAACTATTCGACTGTAAACAAAAGGAGGCCAGGCAGGCTCAGTTCAAGGAGCAAATGCTGGAACCTTTATCATTCCATTTTTAACCAAAGCTACATCAAGTCGAGTTCACGTGTGTACTTGAATTAAGGCAAAGATGAAGCACCTATGAGTAGGTAAACAAGAGACAATAGCACCAGCAAATCCACCAACAGATGTAGCAATAAACCAAGCTCGAAACCCAGAATCGAACAGGAGAATTTATCAAATAAACCAGGACATGATTTAAAGCAAGTAACACCAGTAAACCAATCAAAACAGCCTCGTTTGAAACCTAAACACACTCGAAATTGAACCCAATAAACTTCTGAAGGTTTAGCACCTCAAACACATGTCCTTCAGGTCATTTTTTATCTTATTTAGCTAGGTATACAAATTGATAGCGGAGAACTGGAACTAATCTTGAAAATACTCTAATGAAACGGTATTTTTTGAGATTTTTCTGAAGATTTAGGATTCCAATTTTCCAGAGGATTTTTGGGGCTAACTGGTGGGAATTTTCAGAGTATAACCTTCAGATTTTTTAAAAATTTCTAACCTTGGGAATTTTTTAGAATTTCTGAAAATTTTAGGAAATTTTCAGGATTTCCAGACTTTTCAAAACTTCTGGGAATTTTTCAGAATTCTCACCCCCCCCCCCCCCTTAAAGAAGGCATTGCATGCCTTTTTATAGCCAAACCTTAGGGCAACCCCTTTACTTTTATTTTAACTATTAGTCTTTCTCTTATTTTTCAGATTTTATTAGTTAGTCCCTGAAAGGCTGACTTGCTAGCCAAGTTATTGCATTATAGTTTTAAAAATCTGATTGGAACCCCACCTAGAATGTATTAGGGGTTTCCAAATTAGTCATATGTAAGATTCTTTCATCCAAGACCTATACTACCCTTTAATTCAATTGAAATTACCATTTTTACCATACTAACTTTCCAAACTATTTATCCTTAGTTTTAACACTAACAAAAATTAGACTAATCAGTTATATTCGAGCCAATCTAGAGAAATTCTAGCAATTGAACCAATTCAAACCAAATTTAATCCAAATATTCTGAAGCCAAACCTGGCATTAAACTAACAGCCACAGGAACTCAAACTTGAGACATGTGAAACAAGAGAACAGTAATATCCAAAAATTAACATTCAATCAAGTCCATTTTTCCCTAACCCTAAGCGAATCTCTACCAATTCAAATCATTAAGCTAACAGGCAATTGTCAATAGAACATGTATTTAACAAGTAAAAGCAATGAACAACAATGGTTAGTAGACTTATCCCAACAACAACAACGAACACAAGCGAGAGATGACAATACTGAAGACCAACTAAACTTAAACCAAAACAAATGAAGCATGGACTAAGGCCAGAATAGAAAAAGAAAGAAAAAATCATGAATGAATTAACAAAACTAAAGAAAACTACCTTCAGACTATAATAACTTACAAATAAAAAACTAAAATTAAAAGAATAGACTAGAAAACTTAGCTTAATATTCTCGAGGCTCAGAACTCTTCGTGTATTACTAAGAGGGTTCGGGGAACCCTAATTTTGACTCGGAGAGGCTGTGAGGGCATTCGAGCGCCCAATAACCTTGGTTTTGTGGTGAGGAGAGTGAGGATGACTCCGGGTACCATTTTGGTTTGATTCAGAAGTTGGGTGACTTCTGGTCGGAATATCAAACTAGGATTCGAGTTGTTGGACTGTGATTCGAGGGCAGCTGGTGTTAGATTCATGACGATGGTGGAAAGGGGATGCTATGGTGTATTTTTGGTGGCCGTCTGAGCTGGCACCACCGTGGACGGCGGAACAGCCACCCTTCTGATAGAATATTCGAGAAGAAGGGTTGTGATTCGAGGGTAGACTTGGGGAATTGGAAAGAGGAGGAGAAGGAGATTCAGGGGTGTTTATTTGGGATTGATTGGAGACCGGCTGCCGCCAATCGGCGATTTTCGGCTGGCGGCGGAGGGACGGTGGCTTTAGGGTGGTGTTACACCAGCGATATCAGGTGTCTTTGAGAGATGAATGAGGGGAAGGGGGCTCTCCGACGCTTATATAGCTAAAACCTAATTAGTTCTCGTCCATTCGATTAAACATCATCAATGACTCTGATTGATCTTTAGGAAACAACGTATTTTCGATCATGGGGGGTCCTGGACCGATTCGGAAGTTGGGCTGGTTTGGGCGATGGTATTTTGGAATGGTAATTGGGTTGAAAGGTGGCCCAAATGTGGTCATCTAATTGTTTTCTTTTAATTGTTTTTTATTCGTTTTCTCTCTTTATAATTAATTAATTCCTCTTTTTTTTGTTTTCATTTTTCAGGTTTTGTCAAATGCCAAATAAAAAGGACAAGGCCAAATTTAAACTCTACAATTAAACTAATTAATTTCTAAAACAGCCTAAATCCAATTTTAAAAAAGAAAACTAAGCAAATGTAAATATGACTACTATTTTTGTTATTTTTTCTTATTTTGGTAATATTAATCAACTAATAAACCTAAGAAAAATTTAAAAACTTGGGTCCTAAATGCAAGTGTACTATTTTTGTATTTTTATGAATTAAAAATGCACAAAAATGCAAACAAGCACAAAAATCTTACAATTAATTCCTAAAAATTCAAATAATAAAAGAAAAAAATTCTAATTTAAATGAATTCTATAGGAATATTTCAAGCGAGGTAAAAATCACATGCTCACAGTTGATAAGAGGATACAACAAGGAAATGTCTCTTAAGAAGTTTGAGGTAAATCGGTAAGTGCTGAAATATGTTCTTGTACAACAAGATGAGGTTTAGCCAAGTCTGCTTCGAACAGGAAAGAGTCATTCATTGGGACAAAGGTATTGTCCAATGGCATTTTTTATTTGTGTTGATGCTATCAATAAATACTATGTGTGATTTCTTTGTTTATCTTCAATTGCATATTTGTACTTGTCAGTTTTAAAGTTTGGTATGAAGAAGGCATTTTATTCTGCTACCCAAATACTTTTATCCGTTGCTACCCCTTTTGAGCCCTAATTTCTGTTTCATATCCCTCTTTTAGAATCAGTAGCAGAATTAGAGAATAGGAAAAAATGAATGAAAAAATGAGAAAAACGGAAAAAAAATAAGGAAATAAAACAGAAGAAAAAAAAGAAAAGAAAAAGAAAGAAAGACAAAAAAAAAAAAAAAAGCAACAAAAAAAAACGACTTTCTTTTAAACTACGTTCCTCGATTCTTATCACCACAAGATACGTAGGCAGCCTTACAACTCGGTCACACAAAATAAAATATTTCATAATCCCTGAAGTCAAGGGTGAGGCAATTTTTCTTAGAATCCTATTAAAGCAAAATTCCAAAAACAAATCCCCAAACTCCAAGAAACTGGGGCAAAAGTTTTAATTTTGCCAAAAGTCTTGATTCCAAAATTTATAATTTTGAACCCTTTTTATCTTAAATTATTTTGAGCCTTCATGCTATCCTTTCTTTCCAACCTTGTCCAATAGCCTGCATTACGGTTCAAAGAAAGACCTTCTGACCAATCTTTGAGGATGCCAAATCAAGCGTGTGGTGAAAGTATAATTTTCTTGCATCATGGCTAATATCTTTGTTCATAGCACAATGAGAGAAAACGATAAAATGAGAGTCTTATCGATGAAAACCCTCAAGGGCACTGTAAGGCGATGGTGAGTTGAGAAAAGAGCAAAATGAGAGAGGCTTGATGGTGAAAACCTTCAGGGCACTACAAGTCGACTGAGGATAGTGGATCCAATGGGACAATTGATGCACTGAAGCCCAATTTCGCAGCGAAGAGGTACGACAAGAGTTGAATTTTAGACTTTCTTGAGAGATTAGGCCATTTAATCCATTGTGGTCATTAGAATTGGTATCTATATCTGACAAGTTTCTACTTGGTGATTTTCTTGTTAGATATTATCTCTTTGTGTTGTCCCCTTAACTCTGTCCTTCTTGCTTTGGTTAAGTTCTTTGGAGTCTGTTTTGTAAGAACAAGTAAATAAATGACGTCAAAATCTACTACCAGCTTTTTGGAGTCTGGCTAGCACATCAAAGTGGCATAAATAGGGGAAAGAACAATATGCACACTGAGTTGGTAACAATCAACATGCTTTCGAACTCATGTGAAATGCAAAGGTTTGCTAAATATAATTCACGAGCAAAATGAAACAGATAGAGGATATTGGGATCAAATGGAGCAGAGGTGTTTTGTGTGATTAGGGTTGAAAGAAAATAGGTAGGCGATAACAGTCAAGGACGTCCAAGTTGAAATCAAAGTTATTTTGTCAAATATAGAAGCACTTGCTCTAAAGGTCAATGCCATAAACTAACCACTACATTTTCAAACTAACAAAATTTTATTCGTCTAAAACAGAGGCAAGAAAATTTATTAATCCACAGGGACCCTCCCATGAAGAAGGAATGGCTCGGGGGCAATATAATCGGTTTAGAATCCTCCAAGAAGAAAGCATGGCTCAGGTAAGTTCATTCTCGTCTTTTTAGGACTTTCTTGGATGACGGGATTTAATTTTAAAATTTTAGGACCCTCCAGGATAATGAGATCTAATTATAAGCTTTCAAGACTCCCATGGATAATGGGATTTAGGTTTTAAAGCTTTCAGGACCCTCATGGATAATGAGATTTAGTTTTCAAGTTTTCAGGACCCTCATGGATAATGAGATTTAGTTTTAAGTCCTCAGGGGATTTAATTTTAAAAGTTCTCAGGACCCTCCTGGAGAACGTGACCTAGTTAAATTTAGAGGCCTTCATATATAACAAGATTTAGCATAAGTTCTACCTTTAGGAAATATACTTTAGCTTTAAAGTTGTCACTCTTAAGATGAGATTTAATCTGAAATTTTCAAGGCCCTCCTGGATAATGGGACTTAGCTTTTAAATTCTTAGAACTCCTTTAGGTAACATGATTCGATTAACACTCACAGATGTGCCCAGGATACAAACTGGGTAGAAAAATTTCTTTCATTTTGTCTGTTTTATTGTAATGGCAGATGCCCACCTGGATAACAAAGGAATACATTTCATGCTTTGGCAATCAGGCGCCCACCTGGATAACAAGGGAATACGATTCAAGTTTTGGAAATCAAGCGCCCATCTGGATAACAAGGGAATACAATTCAAGTTTTGGCAATCAGGCGCGCACCTCGATAACAAGGGAATACAGTTCAAGTTTTTGGCAATCAGGCACCCACCTGGAGAACAAGGGCATACAATTGAAGTTTGGCAATGAGGCACCCACCTGGAGAACAAGGGAATACAGTTCAAGTTTTGGAAATCAGGCGCCCACTTGGAGAATAAGGGGATACATTTCAAGTTTTGGCAATCAGGCACCCACCTCGAGAACAAGGGAATACAATT
The DNA here is from genome assembly GCA_034376525.1 of Nicotiana benthamiana. Lineage (NCBI taxonomy): Eukaryota > Viridiplantae > Streptophyta > Magnoliopsida > Solanales > Solanaceae > Nicotiana > Nicotiana benthamiana. The sequence goes on from CM067341.1 coordinate 18,907,967, forward strand.
CAAGTTTTTGGCAATCAGGCACCCACCTGGAGAACAAGCGAATATAGTTCAAGTTTTTGGAAATCAGGCACCTACCTGGAGAACAAGGGAACACATTACAAGTTTTGCCAATCAGGCACCCACCTTGAAAATAAGGGAATACAGTTCAAGTTTAGGCAATCTGTCGCGCACCTGGAGACTAAGGGAATACAATTCAAGTTTTGAAAATCAGATGCCCGCCTGGAGAACAAGGGAACACATTCCAAGTTTTGGCAATCAAGCACCCACCTGGAGAACAAGGGAATACAATTCAAGTTTTTACAATCAGGAGCCCACCTGGAGAACAAGGAATACATTTCAAGTTTTGGCAATCAGGCGCCAACCTTGATAATAAGGGAATACAATTCAAGTTTTGGAAATCAGGCACCCACCTGGATAACAAGTGAATACAATTCAAGTTTTGGAGATCAGGCGCCCACCTGGATAACAAGGGAATACAATTCAAGTTTTGGAAATAAGGCGTCCACCTGGAGAGCAAGGGAATACAAATAAAGTTTAGCAATCAGGCACCCAATGGAGAACAAGGGAATACAATTCAAGTTTTTGAATTCAGGCACCCACCTAGAGAACAAGGGAATACAATTGAGGTTTGGCAATCATGCACCCACTTGGAGAACAAGGGAATACAGTTCAAGTTTAGTAAATCATGCACCCACATGGATAACAAGGGGATACAGTTCAAATTTTGGAAATCATGCATCCACATGGAGAACATGGGAATACAGTTCAAGTTTTGAAAATCAGGCGCTCCCCTGGAGAACAAGGGAATACAATTCAAGTTTTAACAATCAGGCACCCACCTGGAGAACAAGGGAATACAGTTCAAGTTTTGGAAATCAGGCGCCCGCCTGGATAACAAGGGAATACATTTCAAATTTTGGAAATCAGGCGCCTAGCTGGATAATAAGGGAATATAGTCAAGTTTTGGAAATGATGTGCCCACCTGGATAACAAGGGAGTACAGTTCTAATTTTGGAAATCAGACGCCCACCTAGAGAACAAGGGAACATAGTTCAAGTTTTAGAAATCAGGCACTCACTTGGAGAACAAGGGAATACAGTTCAAGTTTTAACAATCAGGCACCTACCTGGAGAACAAGGGAATACATTTCAAATTTTGGAAATCAGGCGCCCATCTAGAGAACAAGGGATTACAATTCAAGTTTGGCAATCAGGCGCCCACCTGGAGAACAATGGAATACAGTTCAAGTTTTGAAAATAAGGCACCCACCTGGAGAACAAGGGAATACAAATCAAGTTTTTGGTAATAAGGCACCCATGTGGAGAACAAGGGAATACAGTTCAAGTTTTGGCAATCAGACACCCACCTGGAGAACGAGGAAACTTACTTCAAGTTTAAAGCTATTGGCCGGTTCCCACCTAGAGAATATGGGAATTCATTTCAGAGTTACTTTCAATTTGCAAATTCAAGAAGCATCAAGAGCCCATCTAAAGAACAAGGTCCATTTTTCAGTTTCATATTGAAGACCAAGAAGAGATCCAAGGAAGATTCAAGATAAGAAGTAAATAGGATCTTGTGTTTTTCTTTACTTATACTGTAATATTTCCTTCTATTTTTATGTAATGGCAAGAACCACGGACCGGAACCTCTAAAGCACTTCACTCAAATCTTCATCTCATTATACTCCGTCACTCTTCTCGCTTATGAACTACACGTGGCTTGGTTCCTTTATAACCAAGGATATGTAGGTAGCTCAAATACCAAGGCTTGGTCACATTCTCTTTTATTTTATTTTTTGGTCTCTCTAAATAAGGGTCGGGTCAACAAATCTGTCTAGTCTTTCTTTGTCTGAAAATACTTCATATTTTCCGTCAAAGAGAGCAGCCGTAGACATTTAATTTTTGACCCTCCCCGAGATTTTACTCTTTCTAGATTTATGATATTTAGTTTAGGCCTAATATTGCTATTTTACCTGATTTTAACTATTTTACTTTATTTTAAGAATAAAAATTGAAAATTACAAAATAATTCCATATTTCTCTATTTAATTCACATATTAGATATTTTTAGAAGGATACATTACTTTTAACCTATTTTTTATTCTAACATACAACAACAACAACTATCCAGTATAGTCCCACAAAGTGGGGTCTGGGGAGGGTAATATGTAGACGAGCCTTACCCCTACCCGAAAGTGCAGAAAGGCTATTTCCAATCGACCCTCGGCTCAGTGAAGGAAAGGAAAAACAAAAACAAAAACAAAAACAAAAGAGCATTAGTAACTCCAGCAGAAATAGCATCAATAATTATCTAAACATAAGAAACATAAATAAAATAGCATGCAATAATATCATACAGTAACTACCATAAATAATTACCATAAGGGAGACTCAATCCAAAACAAAAATCATCTATGGATAGCCCTGCCAAGCCTCACCCAACCCCGGGTGAGGAGTACGAAACCGAACTGGTTCACAGATATAGATGTCATATCCCTCACCCTCGCCTCGATCACCCTTTCCCAGACCTTCATGGTGTGACTTATTAATTTGATACCCCTATATTTGTTGCAGCACTGGATTTCCCATTTGTTCTTGTACAAGGGCACCACTGTACTCCACCTCCACTCATCGGCATCCTTTTGGTCCTGAAGATCGCATTGAACAACCTGGAGAGCCACTCCACTCCTGACCTACCCATGCACTTTCAGAACTCCACCGGGATCTCGTCAGGCCCGGTCGCTCGACCCTACCCATCCTACGCAAAGCCCCAATGACCTCCTCCGCCCTAATGCGCCTGCAGTACCCAAAGTCTCTATATTGCTCTGAATGCCCCAACTCCCCTAATTATTGAAAATACCAAAAATAATTTCAACTTTAACTTTCAATTTTATTTAAATATTAATAGTTTATTAAAATCAATTAGAAGAGTAATTTTGTATCTTTTACAAGTATTAATATTACTTTTAAAAACAAATTGAATTTTTAGCTTTCTTAGCCCAATTTTTATAGAAAATTAGAGCCAAATTTTGATGCCAAAAATACTTAATTCACTTCCCATTATTACCTCATACTAATCTCTAACCCAAAAAGACTAAAGAGAAAAACCCCTATCAGATGATCTTCTTCTAGAACCTTAGAATACAAGACAAAAAACCCTAGAACCTAAGATACAAAAAGGAGCAGTCTTAAGGTTTTCTTCAAAGAGGGACGAAGAGACAGCAGACCCCAATCGATCTTCTCCTTCTGAACAACCAGAGACCTCCAGACGTCATCCCCTCCAAGCAGCTGCCGCCGAGCTCCCTCACCACCGTGACTCCAATCCCATTTTTTACTTTCACACACACATAAGGGAACGATCAGAGAGATAGTGACGAGAGGGAGGAGGACGGACGAGAAACAGAGGCTCAGGGACGACCCTTCACCAAACAAAATCAGCCGCAAGCTGCAAAAGAAAAAGGAAAAAACTTAAGAGGGGTTTCTATTAGTGTTCATTAGGAGTTTAGTGTTCTCATCGTTCCACTTTAAGTGAGAAAAATATCAAACCTACACAAGCAAATTGGTGTTCATATTTTGTTTTCAATGTCGGATTTGGCTTCAAAAAGAAATGGAATTAATTGAGGTTTGGAGCTCGATCGAGGTGTTTTTGGTCGTCGATTTCCGTTCGAGTTTCCGGTGCCATTCGAATTTTCATCTGCCGATTCTATTTGTGAGGTTCAATACATTTCTAAAGAGATTTTAATAACTTCAAAAGGTCCACTCTGCTCCCTTTATTATTTCTTATGTGGTGATGTTTGCCGTGTTAGTGTGATATTTTCCTGCTGGGACTTGACTGAAATTAATTATACATCTTAGTTCTATTGGTTTTGATTATTTGGTGTTGTATTCTCGATGAAGCCTTAAGCCATGACCCAGAGGCTAAAATGGAATGAATGGGATATATTTTTGGTAAAAAGCATAGGGTACTGCTAATTAGTTAAGTGGTGGTGGTCAATGATATTTAATTGGAATTAGACTTTGACCGCAAATGGATCTTGCATGTCAATTAGGTTTTTATTGTTTTACTAATTATTTTTCCGCTAGTAGTATGCTTAGGCTTACCAAATTTGGGTAGGCAAGCCTTAGGATTTTGTTAGTTTTGAGGCGAGAGGTCATTGCCTTAGTTAAATTTATTCAGAGAATGCCCTGAGTGATTTGTATATATTTTTATCCGAGGTATAGCCCGAAGTATTTATATTTGGAGGCTGAAAGTAGAACTCGTAGTATTTTATTTTTATTTTTCTCTTTTATTAGGTGGGAACGACCTCGAGCCTCTTTTTTATTGTTTATTTTCTTTTGTGTGTTTTTACCTCAATTTGAATATTTTAAAAAGCCAACTTGATCGATTACGCAACCGTACTAGTTACGAGACTCGAGGAGTACCTAGAACCTTCTCCCTGAGTTAGATGAACCCCCTTAACCAGATCTCTGGTGCAGACTTAGTTTTGAAGTTCAAGTGTTTTAAAAGGAAAATCATTTAAAAAAAAAGGTGACCTAGCCCACCGAAATCAAATGTCTAGTGGTGACTCTGAGTTATTTCCTTTTAAACCAATCTTTGTCACTTTCGAAGTTGAAAACTCTTCTGAGCTTAAGTAAATCTTTTTATTATTTTTAAGATGATTTAGATGTTGGTAAAAAAAGGGGTGTGACAATATTCTTGTTGTTGTTTTCATTATCTTAGCTGATTGTTATTCTGTTGTCAATATGACGAATGGTAATTCTGATCCCACTCAGACAACCCCTCCATCTTCCACTAGTTTGCGTACTGTATTTCATGAAGATGATTATACCTATCCATGTTACTCCTTATATGTTCATCCTTGTGATGTACTTGGGGCCTCTCTTATCTCCACTTCTTTTGATGGAACCTGTTATAGTAGTTAGAGGTGTGATGTCTAGTTGCTTTGTCTATTAGAAATAAAACTGACTTCATAACTAGTATAACTGGGAGACCTCCTGATGGGTTGATCTTAGCCAGACATGGCAGAGGTACAATGATCTCATAGTATCTTGGATAATAAATTCCTTATCTAAAGATATTGCTCGAAGTGTAGAGTATTATGAATTTGCTAAGGACATATGAAGTGAATTAAAAGAGAGAAATGGTAAGGATGATGGTGCAAGGGTTTTTGAGTTGAAAAAGGAACTGGCACATATATCTCAAAAGTCACTCTATATAGCATCTTATTTCAATAAATAAAATAGTTGTGGGATGAAATTGCCTCCATCTCTACTGGTAGGGCAAGGATTTCCATCTGTGGGGCCAAATCAGATGAGGATGAGGAACAAAGAGCTTAGCAATTTCTTATGGGTCTGAATGAAACTTATGTTCAAACCAGGAGTGACATTTTATTGATGAAGCATCTTCCTTCTATCAGTACAGTCTACATTATTTTTTTGTCTGATGAGAAGCAGAGGCAGGTATCTAATGGGACTCAGTTTCCCTCTAATTTTGCTTCCTTTACTGCTAGTGTATTGAACTCTGCATCAACTTCCAATACTACTGATGTGTCAAAGCCTAACTTCTCTTCTAAAGTTTCCTTTGAGTCTAATAAGTCTTTTGTGGTATGCAAATATTGCAAAAGACCTGGTCACGGTATTGATAGGTGTTATTAGATGCATTGCTTTCCCTCCAATTTCAGACTTGCAAAGAATTTGGGCCCTAAAAGATCAGCTGCTCATGTTGAGCTTGAATCCAACACCATGCATGATATTTCTACTATAGAGTGTGCTGCTGATATGTCTGAGTTTCGGAGTTCTTATGCAGTGCCTGGCCTTACCAAGGACCAGTATTCCCAACTGATACTGTTACTTTAGCAACATGCCCAAATTACCGCTTCCCATCCTGGTTCCAACCTCATAGGGTCTGCCAACTTTGCTGGTATGTTGTCCCATCAGAAGGGAGTGTCTTATGGAGCATGTATGTTGAGTAGAGTAGATCGAATAGTTTGGATAATAGATTCAGGAGCATTTGATCATATGGCTTCCATTAAAAGCTTGCTTTTCAACATACAAACTTTGCATGTTCCTTACCTAGTTTTCCTTCCTAATGGATATAAAGTCAAAGTTACTAATATAGTTTCTCTACCCTTATTTCCTGATCTTATTCTTCACAATGTACTTTATATTCCTAGTTTTCAATACAATCTCATTAGTGTTAATAAGTTATTGTGCCATGATGTTAATATTGTACAGTTTAGCAAGGCTGTTTGCACTCTACATGGCCCTTCACTAAAGAAGCCAGTGGTGCTTGGTAGGCTTGGTAGGCTGGACAATGGTCTTTACAAGCTACTTTTGTTGTCCTACAGTGTTATGTTCCACATTCTTCTACTTCTGTTAATACTTCTAGTTCTGTTTCTTGTTCATTTCCTGCAGTCACTTTTCCTGTAACTAGTGATACTTCTACTGTAAATACCATTATTGTACCTAATAAAGTCATTGATGTTGTTGTTGTTTGACACTATAGACTTTGATATATCCCTTTCTCTAAAATGAAATATATGAATAATATTGGCTGTACTTTAGCTTCTAAACAGTCTTTTACTTGTCCTGTATGTTCTTTAGCAAGACAAACAAGATTGTCTTTCAATGACAATCTATACAAACTACTAAACCATTTCATTGATTCATATAGATACTTGGAGACCATATCCGACACCTACTTATGGTGGATCTAGGTATTCTCTAACCAATGTTGATGACTACACTAGAGCTACTTGGACTCATCTAATGGGTTCCAAGAGCAATGCTTTTGACCTTCTCAAAGGGTTTATTGCCATGGTTGAGACTCAGTTCCAGTCTATAATCCAAACTGTTAGAAGTGATAATGCCCTAACTTGGGGTCTAGTATTGCAAGATCTAACTATTTCTCCATTAAAGGGATTATTCATCAAACTTCCTGTCCATACATCCCCAGCAAAATAGAGTTGTGGAGAGAAAGCATAGACATCTGCTTGAACAACTAGGGCTCTTCTTTTTTAATCTCATCTCCCTATTTAGTTCTGGGGAGATTATATTTTTACTGCCACATACTTAGTCAATAGGTTTCCTTCTACCTTACTTCTTGGGAAAAGTCCTTATGAACTATTATTTGGAATTGTACCTGCATACTCTCGCCTTAGGGATTTTGGGTGCCTTTGTTATTCTACTATACTAAACCTCATAAGAACATATTTCATCCTAGATCTATTCCATGCGTCTTTATAGGGTATCCTTTTGCTAAGAAGGGATATAAACTATATAATCTCTCTATTAAAGCAGTTTTTTCATCTCTAGGGATGTTATTTTCAAAGAACACATTTTCCCCTTGCTTAATTCATTCGTAAATTTACCCAATTTTCCCTCTCCTCTCTCTTCAGCCAATTTTGACTCTTCTCATACTTACTCTCCTTCCTCTTCTTCATCTTCTTCCCCTTCTCTCTTCTCTTCTTCCTCTATTTCTTCCTCTCATGTTCCTTTCTTTTCTTCCTTTCCTGATTTTCTTTTACCTCTTTCCAATTCTTCCACTTCTTCATCTCCTACTTTTGATCTTCCCTTGAGAAGATCTTCTAGACATCATAATCGCCCTACTTATCTTAAAGACTTTGACTGCCACTCTTCTTCTCTAATATCTACCTCCAGTCATGATGTTCCCTAGGGGTGTTCATTGGGCGGATTGGGCGGCTTTTTACTCTAACGGTTTAGCTTAATGATTATCGGCTTTTAAATGTATCCATCCGTTAGCCACCCGATAAGATATCGGGCGGATTGGTATCGGGTTAGCTCTTATCGGGCGGTTACTGGGCGGTTTATCGGTTTAATACCTAAGGGCTCAAATGTATTCTGTCCGCACACTAAATTCAATTTAAAATGCAAGCTCAGTAGCTCACTGTCTAGTTTTTTTTTAAACACAACGTATGCAAATACTAAAACAATTAATTAGCTCATACATCAATTTAGTACCTCAGCAGACAACAGGATGCAAAACTTATACAAGAGATAAAGGCTTGGAGTGCAATCTGCCTATTCTCTAAATAATACCGATATAAAGAAATTCATCAAGATTTCTCCAATATTAGAAGACAAAATCAATGATTTAAGCAAGCACGATAGAAGCGCAAAGCATGAATAAGCTTGAGATTCCGGTCCATGCAATCCTGCTCACTCCATTTTTATCTTTTGCAGCTGGTGTGACTGGCGTTGTCCCAGAACCAGAAGGCAGAACCAGAAGAACCTGAACTTTTTGGAGCAATAGCTTTACAAGCGCTAACATCGCCGGGGATATTACAAGCCTTAGGAAGCGCAAGTGGCATCCAACGACTTATAGTCCCGATAACCTCCAGGGCAATATTCCAAAACAGCAGGTCATATAAACAATATTATTTCCAAACAACAGGTCTTACAAATGCTCAACGAAATATTTCAAAACTCAACTCATTGTGACAAACAATTAGCCATCAACAATTAATTATACCGCACTTCATCAAATACAACAGTTACACAAATATTAAGATCCAGAATTGACACAATTTTGTTACTCAATCAAATGAAAGCCGACAACTAATTGCTAGGCGAAGGAAACATCATGGTATATAGTTAAATATCTAACATTGAGGAAATACATTAAAAGGAAAGGTAAAGAATACATAATTCAAGTGTGCAGAAACCCATGAAAAATGTTGATATTTCTACCCCCAATAGACTTATTATAAATTGATTAACCTAGGTCTTGCCAGTGGCACATGCATAGGTTAATAAAAATACTTGGAATATTTTAAAGGGCATCAGTAAAGGTTCAGACAAACAGTTACAACTTACAACTTTTACAGAAGTTATAAGAAATATCACAAACATGATCAACGCTCTCAATACGACTATATGTTCACAGATTTGAACATGGAATTCCTAAGGTGCTCAATAGGATCACATTCATAAGAGTATTAACCTTAAATAAACTATTATGTGCAGGTAATGTCAATAAAGAGCTTCTTATAAGATTTAAAGACATGGTTTCAGTTCAGGTGGACAGTAAGGAAAGGACTGAGTACTATTTTAAAATAAAGGCATGGGATCATGAAACCAAAATAGGGAAAAATATAACATCAACTATGTAGATACTTTAATGTTTTTACAAAGGCCAGTAAGCTGTACAAAGTCAGCAATGCCATGAGAAGGTTGTGGGAATTGTATTCAGTTAGAATAGAACACAAACCATTAACATGTAAAGCACAGAAGTGAAGAGTTTCAGAAAAAGAATTGCTGATGAATAATCTTACCAAATATATTAACACTACACGTCAATTACGGAAGGGTCTTTCCCATTGCTAGCTAAATCTGAAAAACATTAAAATAATAAGTCGTGCGATAAATAAAAGCATATCAACAACATATATATTATAACAAATATAGTAAAAAATATTATTACCTTGTTCAAGCTGCTCGATTTTATCAAGATCTTCCTCAATACTGATGGGTTGTTTTAATATTTCATTTCGAAGCCAATCTTGAAGACACACTAGAGTTTGCGCCAATTTAGGAGTTAATGAACTCCTAAATGGATCAAGAAGACGTCCTCCCGTACTAAACGCACATTCGGATGCCACACTTGCATGAGCCATACATCGCACGTGCAGGTGAGTAACATTCATTAAATTAGTTCCCATTTTTGTTAATTGCTTAGATAATTCTTTTATTGTCACATCATTTGAGCTTGCATTATCAACTGTGACAGTGAAGATCTTATTTATCCCCCACTCACGTAAGCACCTACCAATACCGCTTGCCATATCTTCGCCTTTATGACTAACAATAGGACAAAAATTAATTATTCTCTTACGCATATTCCATTCACTATCAATCCAATGGGCAGTGATACACATGTAATTGATTCTTTGTATAGAAGTCCAGGTATCAGTGGTAATACATACTCTTTGTTTTGTTTCTATAAAAACCCTCTTTAACTTTTGCTTTTCTTCATTAAAAAGATCAAAACAATCCCTAGTTATAGTACTACGGCAAGGGACCCGAAAATAAGGTTGCTCCACTTTCATAAAGTCTCTAAAACCTTCTTTCTCAACAAAGCTAAAAGGAAGCTCATCAACTATTACCATACGACATAATGCCTTCCTACATTCTTCTTGTTCAAATTTCCAAGTAACAACAGCTACGTCACCCTGACTACCCCCGGGGCAGATTGAAAGACTAAATTTGATTGTTTTTTATGAACAATATCAGGGCGCTTAGGACACTTAAGCATATGAGAAAGAAGTGTCGACGTACCGTCTTTGGTCTTAAATACATACTCAGTAAAGCAATAGTCACATTTTGCTTTTGCATTCCCTTCAGAAGTAATAAATTCTGTAAAATGATCCCACACAACAGACCTTTTTCTTCTTTTTTTGGATATATTTGATTGAGCTTCACTTGTTGCATTTGAATTAGAAGCCCCACTTTCACCCATCATCACCTTATCACTTTGTATATTTTCAGCCATGTATGAATCACTGCAACAACAAAAGAAAAGGAATGCAAATAAAGACATTGGTAATTAAAGACAGGTGGAACACACACAAGGAGCTGAAATGGCTATTGGACATATCAAATGAGAGCTTGGATAATTCCAAAATTAGTATAGATATCAATAAATTAAAGCAAGTAAAGACAGAAAAGTGTCAAAGTGTTGGAGAGATTTATCTAGCCTTAAGGTTATTGAGGTTTATATTACAACAAATATTGACATTTTTTTTGCATTTTTCATAGAAATTAAAGTTATTGCAGAAAAAAAAATTGAGGTTTACCTTATAATCTATTAGCACTAAAGTCCCAACTCCTTGAAATAACTTATTTGTATCTCAAAAAAGTTAAAATCTACATTGAACCTAAATTATCTCGGTATTTCTTTTTTATTTTCCATCCGATGTTTAACTTGATATTTATTTGCCTTCACATTTATTTCTTATAATGATTATCAGGTGAAAAAATTATTTCGAGAGAGTACCTGGATATTTTCGACGACCGACATATCTCATCCTGTCATCCATCTCTAAATCATTTAGACGAGGATAAGAAGAGTACCTGGAGAAGTGGAGAGACGAGATGGCGAGAGGAGGGAGACCGACGACTGGTGGAAGTAGACGACGATGAGCGGAGGTGGAAAGGATTGGTGGCTACTGGGTACTGGCTGCTGCTTTAAGTGTTAGGGTTTTAGACTTTCAGTTCTCTGTCCTAAGTCTCACTTTCTGTCTTTCTCTAGAATGAGGAATAGGTAAGTAGGAATTAGAATATTAGATAATTAGTTTTGTGGTCGAGTGGAGACAGTACACTGTACAGAACATAACGGGGGGGGGGGGCGGGCCTGTTTGTTTAATTATTTTTGTAATTTGGTATTTTTATTATACACTTATACTTATTCATTTTAAGGTTTTTAGTTTTTTATATTTAATATATATAATTATATAAATAAAAATAAATTATATATATATATATATATATATATATATATATATATATATATATATATATATATATATATATATATATTCTTAACAGGTTAACGGATTACCCGTTAAGAAAATTGAATAATCCCCCCCCAATCCGATAAGTCGTTAATAAAAAAATTTTAATCTGTTCCCGTCCGTTAAGCCGTTAAGCCGTTAAGCCGTTACCACTAAGCCATTAAGCTTCGGTTTCGGATCGGTTTTTGGTTTCAGATCGGTTTTGAACACCCTTAATGTTCCCTCTATTACTCAACTTCACATTCCTGAGCCTCACTCTTACTCTAAGGCAGCAATTGTCCCTGAGTGGCAGGATGCTATGAGGAAGGTGACCTTTGGAGTCTAACTTGAGAAATTGTTCAGCTGCCCCATGGCAAAAAGCCTATTGGCTACAAATGGGTTTATAACGTAAAGCATAAAGCTGATGGGAATATAAAGAGGTATAAGTCTAGACTAGTTGTAAAGGGTGATACTCAAGTGGAGGGTGTTGACTTCTAGGAGACTTTCTCCACTGTTGTCAAAATATCCACTGTTAAGACCCTAGTTGATATGGTTGTCAAGAAAAGTTGGCATATGTTCCAACTTGATGTCAATAATGCATTATTGCATGGTGATATTGATGAGGGAGTTTTTATGAAACTCCTTCCTAGTCTTTCTGTTGGATCTTCTTCCTCTTCTGTTCCTCTAGTATGCAAGCTTCAGAAGTCTTTATATGGGTTTCAGTAGGCTTCCAGACAGTGGTTTGCCAAGTTGTCTCAAGTTTTACATTCTAGAGGTTATGTGCATTCATTCAATGATTATTCTCTATTCACCAAGGGTTCTGGCAAACTCTATGGTTATTTTACTTTTCTATATGGATGATATTATATTGACGTAGACTGATGTTTCTAAGATTTCCTCCCTCAAGGCTTTTTTGGATCTTCAATTTAAAATTAAGGATCTTAGGTCTCTTAATTACTTTCTTGGGATTGAAGTTCTTCATACATGTTCTGGGGTTCTTCTGTATCAGAAAAAGTTTATTCATGATCTTTTATATGCTTTTAACTCTTCTGATTGTTCTGCTGTCCATTGTCCTCTTGAGCTAAATGTGAAATTGAAGGCTAAAGAGGGGAATCCTCTCCCTAATCTTGAAGAATATAGAAGTCTCATTGGTAAGCTCAATTTCCTCACTCATACCAGGCTTGACCTTAGTTTTGTTGTGCAACATCTCAAACAATTCATGCAGCAGCCCTGCCTTCCCCACATGAAGGTAGCCTTGCACCTATTGAGATATCTCAAAGGCACTTCTGACTTTGGCATCTTCCTCTCGAACTCTCATGATCTCTCCTTGCATGCTTATTGTGACAGTGATTGGGACTCCTGCCCTGACAGTGGGAGATATATTTCTGGCTTTTGCTTAGTCCTTGGTGGCAATCTCATTCGATGGAAATCCAAGAAACATGCAGTCGTCTCCTTACCTTCAGCTGATGCTGAGTATAGATCTATGAGCAAGGATGTGGCTGAAATCACTTGGATATGCAGGCTCCTGTCTTACCTTGGAATTCCTTCTGCTCCTCATGTTCCCCTCTATTGTGATAGTCTCACAGCCATTCACATTGCCCGCAATCCTGTCTTTCACGAGCGGACCAAAAATATTGAGTTGGACTGCCATTTTGTGCATAGCAAGCTTGCTGAAGGCCTCATCAGCTTATCTCACACATCCAGTGCTTTTCGGCTGGTTGATGTCTTCACTAAACCCATGTGTTGGCCTTCTCATCATTTCCATATTCGCAAATTGGGGCTTCTCTCACCCTCCAACTTGAAGGGGGGCTGTTGGGAGTCTAGATCTAGGCTGAAACAAATGCGGCCTACTATCATTCATTGCTTATTTGTGTGTATTAGTTTAGGCCCACTTATTTGGTAACATATTAGTCGCTTTTATTTTACCCAATATTGGGCCATGTATATATAAAGAAGGATCCGGTTATAACTCATAATATTTTTCATTTTGTTTTGTTCTATCTTAAATATCTCGAACATTCTCTCTTATCTTCGTTTAACCCTAAATTCTTCTTCGTCCAATCCATGAGAATGACAATGTAAGTTGTTTCTTCTTTTTGTTGCTATTTTTGCTCATTGCTTAGTTAGAACTTAGAAAGAGTTGGGACATAGATGCACCCTGATACCAAAAGTTTATAACATTCACATTTGTATAAAACTAAGTACATCTAGCAACAAACATTATCGCTACAAAAGAACAAAAACTGGATGCTAAGTGGTGCCACTATTGCCTATTCTAAGAAGAGACTAATATCCAATGCTGCAAACTACATAAAAAATTTGAATGATAGAACTGACACTCTTCTTTGCCCTGTGATCCTATTCTATGGCTATGGGGGCTTGAACATGGTACAAGACTGCACGACATTTGGGGTCTAAAAAATTACTTGTTTTGTGTAGGATTAGATCTGCTTCGAGGTATTCTTCGAAAGCTTGATTTAACTTTCTTGAATGGTTGCTTCTGACTTGCATCCTGAACTTTGAGTAATTGTGATGTTGAAGAAGGCAAAGTTTCTGATGATGAATGTTGTTCTGATAATACGAAGCGAGCTGCTTCTGCAGCATTAGGCCATGAATGTAGAATCAAGATAAGAGCTACAACAAAAGCTGCCAGTTTTCTAGAATGGTACTTCATAATACAAGGGCAATAGCTGATCAAGAAATATGAAGTGTGCTCAAGGTAATAGATGATCAAGATTTGGTGATGAGATTTATATTTGTATGTTGAAATTAATTAAATGTAGTGAAGGATCCGATGCTAGTGGGATCATGTGATTTTTGCTCATTTGACTGTTTTAATATATTGTTAACTCTGATATTTCCAGATTAGTTGTGATAGTTTCAGAGTGATCATGTGGTGTGGCACGTGAAAAATATTTTATAAACCGGAAGACTAGTGAAGTTTTTTACTATATTGTTTTGAACTCTATATCTCGAGACATTTGTATTCTTGCATTAAAAATTGGTTTGGTTTTGTTACAATCCATTCAGAGCTAATTAATACTACTAAAATCCTGAAAAAGGTTCTGTGCTAGTTGTGGTTTTTCACCTAGCTAAATTCCTATGCTTCCATTTTGATTTGTTTCCTGAATCATATTCTTTGTACTCTCTGTTTTTATGTATATGTAGTATGTTGAATCTACTTGATTTTGAATTTTCTTAGTACATGACTCTGCCACTGGATGGCATCGTAAATTACTCTAAGTTGCTCGGACTTGGGTGTGGGCATCCGATGTGGGAGTCGGATCCGATAAAATCTAAATTTTAAGATTCGGGGTGCAAATCCAGGTATGAATACATGTGCGAGGTCTTGGCTAAAAAAATTTAAAATTATAAAAAATAGAGCTATAAAGTCAAGGTCTTCCACCAACTCTCCATCTATATCGCTGCTAATGTTTACCAGAAGTCTGAACTCAGAACATAATCACGTAAATTTTTTTTTTTCTGAAACACAAAGCATCAAATGTGAGACAAAAGTACTACAATATAGAAGGTATGCAATTTTCTATGTCTTTTATCTGTTTTATTTTTAATTTTGAGAAATTAAAATGTCAATTTTCTTTTATCCGAGCTTAATTGATCGAATTCGGGACATATCTCGCTCGCATCTTCTCCCGTCCCGTGTTGAGACGAGTGCGGCACCAAAGGCAAAGAGTCCGCAACTTAAAAACGTTTTTCTTCAATTATTTAAAATAATATCTGATACTATTAGTTTCGAAATTATAGCGAGAGTGAATAGGTGTTAAAGCATTTAAGAGTGCTTGTGAGTCAAAAGATGCTCTTAATTTTAAATTAGCAGGTTGCAGTCTTGGAAATGTAACTCACTTGTTATTTGGCAGCATTATGATGGTGATGATGATGATTATAGACTTACAATAGCAAGTAATATTTTAGAAAGAAAGACAGAAAAATAGAGAGAAGGGGGTGGAGGGACTTGCTGCTTGGCCCCTACTGCTGTTCAGTTGTATCATTGAAGGATCAATAATGTTTATATCGAAAAGATTCTTCTTTGACTTTGATCAATTGATTCAACTCTGTGTGTGTATCTTGTGAAAGA
Source organism: Nicotiana benthamiana (assembly GCA_034376525.1). Lineage (NCBI taxonomy): Eukaryota > Viridiplantae > Streptophyta > Magnoliopsida > Solanales > Solanaceae > Nicotiana > Nicotiana benthamiana. The sequence continues at coordinate 18,923,572 of CM067341.1, forward strand.
GAAGCAAAAGCAACCAATAAAAGAGGCAGTCCAAGCAGGGCGAATGTTGTGTGTTACGTACGGGTTCGAATGAATTCAGTGAACGCAGTAGCTAATATGAGCTATGAGTTCTACGACAATTCAGAACCTATAAACTTCAAATTCTAACTCCGCATATGATTCTAAGCCAATCTAAAATCAGCAAATAAGTAGCAATTTTTTGCATTTCTTTGACCATATATAAAGGAATATTAGTTCTAACCATTAGATCAAATATAGAAGTATTTCCTGAAAGATACCAAACTCATGCAAAGATATCTCACGCAAGGAGTAGATTTTGTAGCAGCCACACAATACAATTAAGTTTACTGCTCACATTGACAAAAAATAACTTCTAACACTCTTCTGTTAAGAGAAGACAGATTGCCTCTATTCTCAAACAGAGAAGCCTCCTACAATTATCCACTACCTATAGACACCTAAAAGATGCAGACACCAAATTGTCAACTTTTCATGTCCATCAAGAATCAATGAACTCTATACCTTCATTGCATTTGTATTACAGTATGTACTATAATAGACTCTTGTGGTCTGGCTCTTTCATAACGAGAGCTTAGTGCATCAGGCAGTTCTTTTTATGTACTACACAATAGGCATATATAAGGGAACCAGACTGACTTCATGGATCGGTCTCTGAGTCTATGCTAGCTCGGACTTCTACCACCACCTTGTTCTATATCTACATTTCGGGAACTAGAAGGACTAAATGCCCTTCTATCCCCGCTCAAAAGCCTCATCAAACGCCTCAGTCTTTCAGGCATTACAGATTTCGACTCTTCTTCATTAATTCGCCATGGAATATCGATCACCAACATTCCATATGGCCGGTTATTACTCGTAGATGCTGTTGACTCCAAACAAGGATTACTACACAAGGTACTAACGTGAGTCTCATTTCCCCAATACAGCACATTGGTTGGGAAATTCGGCAACTCTGTTGAAGCCTCAGCCTCTGATTCCACTGACTCGAGTGTTTTATCCCCAGTCGTGGAAACTGCGTTACGACAAAGAGGACAAGTGGAATGACACTGAAACCACCTGTCAATGCAATCAACATGAAACCCATGATTACATTTTGGTAAAAATCTTATCTTTTCACCCTCAGTGACCTCACACAGACAAATAGTACATTCCAGTGTTCCATCTTTGAATTCTTTGGCATCAAATGCAAGTACAGGAATTATTTTAAGGATAGATTGGTCAAGTCCCTGAACTTTGACTTTGTGGCGGCGCTCTGTGCCGTCATTGGAGTCGTCGCCGGCTAGACGATTCCGAGACCACTAGACGTAAAGGTGAAGGAAGAATATGAAGATCACCACTAGGAATAAAAATAGAATTACCCCCAACATAATCTTTCCAATGAAAACTAACACACCTAACTCATCTAGTTTATTGCTAGTACTGCTCCAAGCATCTTCCATTTTCACTAACACAAGAATCTGAAACAAAGACGAGCTTTCTTTGCCAGAACTAGGGGATCTAGCTGATTGTTAAAGGAAAGAACAAGAAGCAAAGTGGGTTTTTGAGAGAGAGCGAACAAAATGTTGGGATCAACTTTTGGTTGGGTTATAGGATGAGAGGTGGAATTAGAGGTAGTATTAATGAGTTGGGTATAACGAGTCTTGAATGGATGGCTAAGATGACCAAGAAGAATTCAAACAAAGAAATTAATTTCTCCCCCGCCTTGTTCCCTTCTAAGAGGCTTCTGCTTTGACCCGATTCTTTCTACTGAAAGTGGATGGGAAGACATTGTTTGAGGTCATGGGAAAGATATTGCCTTGACTTTCACTTAGGCAGACCAAAGATTGAAGTTTGACATTACAAAAATAAATGAAGGAAAAAAGAAAAGAGAAACGGCATCATAAATTGATCACAATTGGTTTAGCTCGGGTTATTGAAAGGAATTATTGCTTTCGAAGTTTTCTCACAATTATTGCTTTTCGGAGTTTACTCCATTAAATTAAATTGGTAAAATTTATGGTACATTTATTTTAGATGTCTATTAATATGCTAGTATATTTTTTTATTTAGCTTGTAGGAGTCCTTGAAAGAATAATTTGGGTTGATAACCGAGTGAATATAAACGGTAAAGTTAGTTTTGTAAAGCCCTCTGTCATCCGCTAGTAATCAAAATTCATCTAGTAGTTGGACGTGCTTTTCTTTTTGGTTGTGGTGGAGGGGGTGGTAATTTCAGTCGATGCACTCACTTTGGCAAGATTCATGTCACGACCCAAATTGATTCACCGTGATAGATATCTGATATTTTATTCAATCGAGTACCAATATAACATAACTTTCATATTATTTCATTATAGGTAAATGAATCGGAGTAAAGCATGCGGAAATACAAACTTATACATATGAAGTACGAGCCTGTAAGACCAAAATAATCACTTGTGTACGAGCCTGTAAGGTCATACAATCTTTTACGTACATGACATATGTCTATAAGCCTCTGTGAATACATAATTTTCGTAAAGGTCGGGACAGAGTCCCGCTATATCAAACAATACACATCTAAATCATACTGACCAAACAAAGCAACTCCGAAGAAAATAAAGTGCACCAACATCTTCCACTCAACTGATAGCCTACTTAAAGGGCTCTCGACCTGTCTATCGAGACCTGCGGGCATGAAATGCAGCGTCCTCGGGAAAAAAAGGACGTCAGTACGAGTAACGTACTGAGTATGTAAGGCACATAAATAAGTACATAACAGACACGGAGGAAATATAGAGTACATGACTCTACCTGTAAGTCTGAATAACTTTGTAAATCATGAAATAATTAAACTATCATGTATATGTATATGAATGTCATGTCGTGCATATGTATATATTTTATATCATCTTCAGCCTGTGTGGGCATCCCATTATATCATTTTTGGCCATTGTGGGCAAAATCATCAGCGTATACCAGCTGATCCGGTGGTGGTGCGGATATAACGTCATAACATTTTCCAAATATTATATACATATACATATATATATATATATATATATATATATATATATATATATATATATATATATATATATATATGGGTTAATGTACACGAATGCAATGCATGAAAAGTACGTTAATAAGATCTCTTGGAGTGTTATAAGACAATTATGCCTTTGAATAATATTACGAAGTAAATCTTTTTCTTTTTTCAACTTGCATATTTTTTCGAGAATCATGTACAAATGATAGAATAATATGACACATGTGGAATCAATGACATAAGCATCTCTAATATTTCTATTAATAAACTCATGTATGAAAATTGTGCATTTGTACGTTTCTTTTGTGTCGTATAGATCATACCAAAAGAAATAAAGGATAGCCTTAACATATCTTAATCGATTTTCTTGACAATCTCTTTAACACCGTTGATTGTGATAATCTGTAACAGAGGATTGATATAGGGAAGAATCCGTATAATATTCTTTGAGAAAGATTGCACCTTACTCCCTTCAAATTGCAAAACCACGTTGCTATAACATCAATAGTCTATATCTCTCTACTCCGATATGTATTGATAAATAGTTTAATGCGCTGGAAACTAGACTCATATATATTTAATTTGGTGGATAGATCACCCCATAATTCCTTATAAATTGGGATAAAAGCTTAGAAACATGTGACCTAATGTTTAAGTAAAATTTTGGACCTAAGCTGCGACAACTTTTGTCGACTTTTGTTTCATAACTCGTTTGACTTCAAGACTATGAAATGGATATTATATGATTCAAATATCTTAAAACATGACCTCTTTAATGTATTAATCACCTATAGGTTTACCCGAAAATACGAATTACAACACCTTTGATTCGTTTAACTTCTAATACTTGTTAATCACCCTTAAACACCCTTGTATCACTTAAGATCAATAGTATTAACTTCTTATAATCTCAAGGATAATTCCTTCTTGGATTTATGTTAACTAACGTATGGCATGAACTAACGCGTGTAGATATGGGTTGTAACAAACACCCATTCAAAAGAAAGTAAAAATTTGATATTTTTTTGACTATAAATATCTAATTGGCTAATATCAATAATATTTTATGAATTAACTAATTTATGTACTAACTTACTTATGGGTTGGCATAGCTCGTAATATTCCCATTCTTTTTTACTTTCTCATCTCCAAAATTATTGGACTTATTGGTTGGGGATCACACCTTTCTTATACTTACTACCTAAATTCAAAATCTCAACAACAGAGATAGGAACAAAAACTAGAACTTTTAGTGGAAGCGACAAATTAATTGTTATGTCCCGCAACATTACGTCGATATTATGTCCCGAATTATTATATTACGATGATATTATGCTATGCATTATTATATTACGATAATGTTATGCCTTACAGTTTTATATTACGATAATGTTATATGCCGCAGTAATATATTACGATGATGTTACACCTGTAGTATTATATTACAACAATGTTACGCCATGTAGTAATGTAGGTTGAATTTGTCGTAAGATAATTGACATCGATTCAAGGACAAGATTATTTGGAGATTATAAGTATTATACTATTTCAAACAAGTGGTGAGTAAATTCGTGAAGGTGAAAGGGGAAGCAAGTTAAAAAAAAAATCGTCCAAGTTTGACATGTTGGGATAAATATTGGCCGAGCATTAATACCCGATATTTATGGACTAGTACCATATAAGGTACTACATGACTATGATAGTAAGATATATAAGATATGTGAAAAATGAGTAGTATTTTAAGTAATTTGAGGTACTTTTTAAATATGTGAATAATTGTTTAATTATTGATTAATAAGAGATTAACAACTTAATTAAGAAATTAATTAATACACTGATTGGATAAGATTGACCACCCCAAACTTGGCAGCCCACGAAGTCATAAGATATGACTACTAGATCAATATTTGAGGTGTCATTTTAAGAGAGTTTGGTGACCAACTAAGCCGCATGGTAAGGCCCACTCATAAATGTTAAAGAAAACCTTTCAAATTCAATCTTTGAATCACAAAAATGAAGATGAAGCTTTAGAAACTCATTCAAAATTCTATCAATGTGACTTTGCTACAAAAGTGAGACTGCGCAAGCTGCTAGGTGATAAGTAGGTGTGTAGTCTACTTGTTAAAATGATAGCCCAAAAAAGGGAAATTTTAGGTCGGCTATTCAACCCATTTAAATAGTTATCTTCTGCAATATAACCCTCAATATATATCACAAATACTCAGACCAAAACCCCTGCAAACCTCCTCCCAAAAATCGGACACAAACCCTAATCGATTTTCCCTCTCTTTCAAGTTCTAATTGAGGGTAAAATCAAGAGTTTGAAGAACCAAGGGAAGGTATTAGTTATCCAACGAGTAAGGTAAGTTTATTGCACTATTTCATACCTTTTTTCTGTTGTGAACTCATGGTAATTCGTTCTATACATGTAAGAACTCACGGGATGGTGATCGGAAGCCGTAAGTTCGAGTTATTCACTTGTAGCGCACTGTTTTGTATTGTTGTTGGGCTGCATGTTTTACTACTATTTTGTGGAGTTTTGGAGGTATAATGGTGTGTAGAAACACCATATATATGTAGGGTTTTGGGCTGATAGTTCTTCGTAATATTTCCACGTCGTTTGACACGACTACGGTGGTCGTCGTGTGTATGAAGTAATGCGTAGACTATTTTGGGAGGCTCAATATGATTATTATTGATGTTTTTAGGCTATTTGGTGATTATTTTGAATGGTGTGAAGTCATATATAGGGGAGGTGTTGTCTGTTTCACCGTAAAATAGGTTGTGATTGATACATAATAGTTATGTCGCTTAAATGATAACGATAGTATCATTTCTCTTATTGTAGACTAACGAGTTGTGACAATTGCATAGCTTGATATTGGGTCAGTATATACAAGGTATGTGAGGCTATCCCTTTCCTTCTTTTGCACGACTCCGATTGTACATAGACGAGCTTCTAAAGATTATCTACTCTTAGAAGCTAGCGGTACTTACATTGTTTCCCCTCTTATGGAACGGTTGATGTTAATGTCACTTCTCTTATTCTTAATGTTATCATTGTTGTTGGTACTTCTTGATCCTTATAAGGTTCATAGTGAAGAGTTAGTCCTAATAACGGGTACAAAGGATACCGACCTTACGTCACTCCGAAAGGTCTAGAACGCGTTCCCATGAGTCCAGCATGCATTATATATATATATATATATATATATATATATATATATATATATATATATATATATATATATTACTCTACCGAGCCGTGCTATAGTAGGCCGGGTACGGCACCTATTGTGCAACCACTGATCAGTTGCGTTTTATCGAGCTCCACGTGGTCGGGTACGATTCTACTGAGCCTTATGATGGCCGGGTACGTTTTTTTACCGAGCCTATTACAGCCGGGTACGATATGATGATGATGCCCATAAAGGCGTATGTTTTAAAAGTTTATGTATTTATATATATGTATCATGCATTTCATGTCAGTAGCCTTCAAAGTTACTCATATGTTACAGGTTGTATATTCTCTATCCATGCCTACATTACTGTTCGTATTTATTGTTCTACATACTCAGTACTTTATTCGTACTGATGTCCTTTTGTTTGTGGACGTTGCATGTCGTGCTGCAGGTCGTAGCTCCCCCACCACAGTAGGTTGTCCAGTTCCGCGGTGATTGGCGAGGTCTCTTCTTCGGACTTGCCGTGGTCTTGGTATGCATTTTTGTTGTAGATATTATGGGTATGTCGGGGCCCTATTCCGACTATGTTGGAGAACTTATGTTCCTTTAGAGGCTCATAGACATGTGTCGACTCATATATAGTTTGGTATGCCTTGTCGGCTGGTTTTGTTGTAGCTCGTACCTTATATATAGTTTCTTGATTGTTTGGCCACCCCATGTTATGTATATTTATGCCATCATCTTTTATCGTCGGTTGTCCGTGACCCATGGATACCATTTATATTGATCTCGTTTGCCCTAACAGATAATAAAGAAGGTTAGGTAAAATGTATGATGGTGCGCGGCAAGTATGGCCGGATGCTAGTCATGGCCCTCCACTTTGGGTCGTGACAGTGTTGTTGGAATAGATTGAATATATCTTAAGGAGTTTAAATCTCAGTTTTGGGATGATTTGATGGAGTTTTGAGGTGGTTTGAGTTGAAAATTCACTGTAGAAGATGAAGATGGAAAAAAATAATATGTATATCACATTGCATATCATTTGTATATCATATTTGTCTCAAATATATATCATATGTATATCTATATATATTTGTGTGTGAGATACTTTGTGATACATGTATCGCAAATTAATTTTCTGAACTCAATTTTAACTACGCATTTATACCAAACACATAATACGTAATTCGGGGTCATGACTCCTAGACATGGCTTCTAACATGGATCACAGTTCAGCAGCTCTAGTACGTAGAGATTTCATGGTTATAGATAAGATCAGGTGACTACACCGTAACAAAGAAATAACGGAGTCATATATCACATACTGCACGCCCACACGAAGAAATATATGTATCAAAAGAAAGGGATGAACAAACAAAAAGAGAACTGTGGGGCTAAAAATTTGTCGTGGATCTTCACTTTCCATCCAAATTTCCGTGAGAGAAATTTCCAAGATCTCTTATCTATGGGAGCAACGGTCAGCATTTTTTTACCCAATCATAGAAATTAGGAATTTCTTCAAAGACTTCCATAGTTGCTGAAAAATAAACATAACCTTATGTGAAGAAAATTAAAATGTCAAGGAAAGCAAGGAAATAAGAGATAAAGTATTACGTGCAAAGTTTCACTTTTCTGGGAAGGACATGTTCTCATCATCCACTAACCCACGAGTGGGGAAGGGAAAAAATCGAGTGAACCATCCACAATCATGGTCATCTTCGGGGCTACTAAAACTCTTTTACTTCTATCCACTAGGAAAAAAACACTGTCATGAAAATATTTTGGAGAATTTAAGTGGAGTAAATGGCGGAAGGTAAAAGGGAAGAAACTAAGTATGACAAGTAACAAAGGCAAATAAATGCCCTCTACATAGTTGGACCTATTTGTCCAAGGAAAATATTAAAATAACAGCAAAATTCAATAATCACTGGATCAATAGGAGGAGTAAACTGTAGAGTAAAGGGATAGGTATAAACAAAGGAATAACCTTCATGATAAGAGATTACTTTTTGATTAGCACTATGAGTCATTACTGCAAAATTAGGTTTCCAGTCACATTCATGTCGAACCTAGGAAATAATTCATAGAGTAATCAAGCTAGGGTAATGACTAGCGGGGTTAAGAGAGCTATAGGAGAAACCTATTTTCTCATAGCTTCACAATCTGATATAAAAAAATTCTTGTGGGCCAATCTCAGAAACAGTAAATTCTCGCATGGGTTCGTTCTGATCCCTCCCTCTAGAGGAAGATCTAGGAGTTAAGGGAGTTCTGTCCCTAGAAGAAGATGGCTTATCAAAACTATTTTGAGGGTTAGAACTACGAGTAGACAACAAACCTAAACTACATAGTCTTTCTATTCCTGGTAAGGGCAGTAGTGACAGTTCCATAATGAGAATTCATAATGACCAACTTTCATGACAATTGCTTTCCTCTATAAGTACCTTATCACACTCAATTTCGAAAGTCCCTCTCTTCTTCTTTGCATTTATCTTCCTAACTACTATTGTACTTCTTTATCTTTTTCCTGTATTTCCTTCTTTAAAGATGACTTCTCGTTCATTATATCCCTCATCATAATCAGACCCATATAAAGTGGTGATCGTTGATGAATTTTCTCCCTCTACTTGACTGATGCAGCCAGAAAAAAAATCTTAATATGTGTCTTGAGCATTAAATAGACATGATGTATGTCGCATCAATTCTCGAGAGGGACATATGTTACTTAGGAAAAGGAAACAAGGAATTCCGCCATAAATACGTATCACTTCCTGAATATTCAATCGAGAATATTCAAAAAGTAAGGGGACTATCTATATTGGCGGGAAAAAAGGAATGACATGCGGATGACCAGCAGGGTCACAAGTGGCACTTTCATTTAAGTGAGTTAAAGAATTTAAGAAGGCACGAGAGAAACACTCCAATATTTTATCAGAAAAGGTACCGATCATGGCAGCTGGAAAAGAGGAAATAAGCACGAGATGAATAAAGACCATAAAAGAAGAAGGTTCATAAATCAGCAGTAAATGAGAAAGGAAAATCGACATTGATCTTGATTATGAGAAATCGTCAGTCATTAATTCAACCGTTACAATCAAGGCAATTAACGCCCTTAACAAGCTAGAATTAAATAGGAAAACTATTATTATTATGTATCCTTATATAATGACCCGATCTTTTATTTGTAAAGACATCTGAATTTTTATCAAAAATAAACAATATGTCTTTTATTTTATTTAAATGGTTCAAACCACAATTATGGGAAAGATTAGCGGTTCACTTTAATTTTCTTTCGTTACATAGTATTTCCGCTATTCTTTTTTATTCTTTGAATTACTAAGAAAGGAAGTAATTTCGGTTATCAGTAATTCTATTTTCTTCTTATATTAGCTTTGACCGAAAAATCAATTTCTGGGTTAAACATATATGGTCCGCTCAAGATTTGAAGTTACTATGCTATGGTTGTTCCTGCAAACTACATTGTTGCGAAAAAAATGAAAATAGCCTATTTTACAACTGTTATTTGAAAATTAGCCACAACTTTAAAGGTAATAAAAATTTTGTTATTTTTTGTGTAAAAATAAAAACTGAACAAAACAACGTTTAAAAATCCAAAAAAAATCTAGCATAACATGCTAGAATTCGAAGTTCTACATATAAGATTCTACCATAATATGCTAGAATTTCATAACGGGTCATGATTCTAATTCATTATATAAGCCTAGTACATAATCATTAATAGCATCATTCATTGATAGGATCATTCCTGAAATCAACAAATCATTAATGTGCACTTTAAAGCAAGTTGATCCTAGAAGACTAACCTCGTAACTCACTTGGATAAATCGGGTTCAAGCATTGACAAATTCGCCTTCCTTTAATATACTAGAAGTTTATATGCAAGAACTCCATAATTTAATATACTATGCTTAATCTTGACGTGTTTTAGCTAGGGTATTTCTGTTATGATTTTATCTCCGCATGAAATAGTGATTATTTTTTAATAATTTTATAAACTCTGACTATTTTCTAATAGCTAGTTCGAAAACTAGCTAGCCCATACGATTGTGACTACATAATTTCCAGTACCATTTATGGAATACCTTTCTTTTCGTTTGTTTTCCTTTCTTACCTTCCTATTATTACAAATTTATACTGAAATACAAATCAAACCGGTTAAGAAAATCGATACTATTGGGTTTGATTTAATCTTAGGGATTTTTACATATATATACCATATAGCAAACGTTATTATCAAAATTGTGTATGATTTGGTATTTACCCGCCTATACCATGTTTTGTTTACAAAAATTGTACCAAACCAAAAATAAATAGATTCTACCCTAAAAAGGCTCCAAATTTGTAGGAATCACATTTAATGGTGATTCTATAACCATTAATTTCGAAATTTAAAACGGAAGAAAATCTACTGCAACGTAATTCTCTCCTTCTCCATATATTTTCCACCACTGATAGCCATTAAAAAGCTTGAAAGCTTTGAATTCAAATTTGGATTTTCAAAATCATTATTTGTTTGGATTGGGTGTTGTTGTAAATAATTCGAAATATGTTTAGGAGTTTATATCTCAATTTTGAGGGGTTTTGGTGAAGATTAGACTTGGTTTTGACTGATTTTCAGATTGAAACTCGTCGAAGAAGAAGACATATTTTTTCAAAAATTATAGTTAAATTGTAGTTAAATTGTATAATTGTAGATAAAATATAGATAAATTGTAGATAAGTTGTAGATAAATTATAGATTGGGAAGATATGTTTAGGAGTTTATATCTCAATTTTGAGGGGTTTTGGTGAAGATTAGACTTGGTTTTGACTGATTTTCAGAACTCGTCGGAGAAGAAGAAGACATATTTTTCCAGAAATTGTAGTTAAATTCTAGTTCAATTGTAGTTAAATTATAGAATTGTAGATAAATTGTAGATAAAATATAGATAATTTGTAGATAAGTTGTAGATAAATTGTAGATTGGGAAGATATGTTTAGGAGTTTATATCTCAATTTTGAGAGGGTTTTGGTGAAGATTAGACTTGGTTTTGACTGAATTTCAGATTGAAACTCGTCGAAGAAAAAGAAGACATATTTTTCCAGAAATTGTAGTTAAATTGTAGAGTTGTAGATAAAATGTAGATAATTCAAATGGTGCGAACCAGAATATACAATTGAAGCACACATTTTCAATACAAAATAATTAAGAGAAAGAAAATGAAGTCCTCGTAATCTAAACAAACATATCAACCATAATTAACATATATTGGTTAATGTATATTGAACTTAAATTGTAGACATATTTGTCCAAGTCAGGCATTAAACAAATTGGAATGTCTTTACTACGATGGGAATAAATGCGGCAGTGTTTTCTGTTTTGGGACACCAACTTTGTTAGTGCAAAAAAAGTTTTCCCTTGGTTGTTATCTACATGGATCAATAAGTGGTGGAAAGGAAGATAATACACTTGGGCACATGCTCTGCCAAATTCCTACTGACGAAAGTTGTGAAAAAAAAAGAAGATTTGATAGGAACTTGGTGAAAGATATGCAATCAAACAAAACACTAGGAAAAAAAAGAGGAAAAAAGGAAAAATGAATATATGCTCCTAAAATCATGCCTAGAATAAATGAAACAATAATTATACTCTTAATTTGAATTATGGTGCATAATTGAAATTTGGCATGCTTAAATGTAATAAACACAAACCTTAAACATGGGAGGTAATAAGGTTTACTATATGGTATATATATATATATATATATATATATATATATATATGTAAAAATTCCTTAATCTTAATCTACAATATATGGTTTGGTTTGGTTTTATAAAAACACCGAGAAAAAACTGAACCACAGTGATAAACTTCACACACAATTTTTGTTTAATCACCAATGGCTAATCATTAAATCGTTATAATTAATTGGGTTATGGATATGATTTCAAATATTGCCCTTAAAAAGTGGCTATTTTTGCACCCCCCCGACTAAACCGGCCACCTAGCAGGTGCATCAGACGGCCCATTCCGGGGTGTAACAAAATGACTGATCTGAGTAGAGAATCAGCTGAAACTTCCATTTCTGTGAATCTCGAAAATCAATGGCACCAACAGCAGCGGATGTGGAGGATGAGATAAAGGACGAGAAGAACCCACCGCCTCTCGATGAAGATGATATTGCTCTTCTCAAGACCTATGTAACTCTTCTTTGTCTTTCCTATAATTCATGTTTAATTGCCAGCATTGGGGAAATATCTCGAATTTCTTTAAGATTAAGATGAAATTTTACTCAATATTGGAAATGATTTGTGCAGGGCTTGGGACCTTATTCAACAAGCATAAAGAAAGTTGAAAAGGAACTCAAGGAAATGTCCAAAAAGATTAATGATTTGTGTGGTACGATTTTCTATGTCTTTGATTCTCGTTCTTAATGTTTGAATTTGTGTTACCTATATATATATATATATATATATATATATATATATATATATATATATATATATATATATATATATATATAAATCTTTTCCACCTTAAGTCTCTATCTATTTGAATTTGTTTTGTTTTTCTTTTCCTTCACTGAGCCGAGGGTCGATTGGAAACAACGTGTCTGCCCTTTCGGGTAGGGGTAAGGCTCGTTTATATATTACCCTCCCCAGACCCCACTTTGTGGGACTATATTGGGTAGTTGTTGTTGTTGTTGTTATGGCAAAGTAACAATGCAGCAATGTTTACCGCAAAAGATCGTAGTTTTAATTGTTTGTTTGTTTGTTTGTTTATTTATTTAATTATTTATACTCATCCGTACTAATTTATGTAATGATGTTTGACTGGGCATTGAGTTTAACAAAGAAAATGTTGAACTTGTGTTTTAATCATCTCATTAAGGGTAAACTAAAAATTTTAAAGTTAAATTGTTTCTAGATATAGAAATGTATCATTCTTTTTAAAACAGACTAACAAAAAAATGGAAGGGTAGCCCGGTGCACAGCATCCCACATCTACGCAGAGTTCGCGGAAAGGTCACACACCAAGGGATGTGACGTAGACATCCTACCATAATAAAAGCACTAGTAGCTGTTTCCACGGTTCGAAACCGTGACCAGTCGGTCACACAGAGACAACTTTATAGTTGCTCCAAGGCTCCTTTTCAGAAGGAAACACCATCCTATAAAATGGGATAGAGAGAGTATTTGTTTTTGAAGGTGGGAGAGGGGTAGATACGAGAGTAAAGGAAACAGAAGGATCTTTTTATTTCCTTTTTAATTTGTCAGAATGTGTAATGTGTTTCTTGTTACTATTTTCTTGGATATTCCTTAATTATTTGGCTGTCTTCAACTCATTGCAGGTATTAAGGAGTCTGACACTGGGTTAGCTGCCCCAAGTCAATGGGATCTTGTTTCTGATAAACAGATGATGCAGGAGGAGCAACCTCTTCAGGTGTGGTTTTGTGAGAATAAAGATGTATGGTCATGTATTTAGTCAAATTCCTTCAAGCTATAACTAAACCTTTCGAGCAGGTGGCTAGGTGTACGAAGATAATTAGTCCCAATACAGAAGATGCAAAATACATGATAAATGTCAAGCAGATAGCAAAGGTACGTTCTCATGGCTTTCACATATGGCATTGCTTTCGGTCGTAATGTGCTTCAGTTTGTGAAGTTGTGACTTAAGTTGTGGCACGTTGTTTTTCCTTTTTGGGGTTAGCAAGACATAAATAAGAAGTTTGAAGCCCGCTTATTTGGAGATATATTGGTAATTTACCTATGGTTGATATATGAAAAGAGTTGGCTACTATGACATAAGAAGACTTCTTTGCCCTATAGTTCGTCTTTTTTATCTTAGAAACTACATCGATTAAAGAAAGTCCATGTTCTCACAAGTTTTGTCTTTAGCCTGAAGGGTGTTTTACCCTTCTTCTTTTCGTTTGAATTTATTGGTTATGATGTTTAGATATGACAGAAGTTACACAACATCGTGTGTTCGATAGCCTTCCATGAAGGACGACAAATAACTTATTTGACTGCGCTCATTTTGTATCTGCAGTTTGTTGTTGGACTGGGAGATAAAGTTTCTCCAACTGATATAGAAGAAGGCATGCGAGTCGGGTAGATTCTTCTCCTCTCTCTCCCTCCCTAGCCCTCCTGAAGTTGCAACCTTAAGCAATTTCAGTTCTTGAGTATGGTGGGACGATAATTTTCCTTGAAATAATAACACTCATTGTATTATACCGGGTGGTTTCCAGATAATGGGCTCGTGGAAAGGGGGGGGGGGGGGAGGGTGTTATAACATTAAGATCTCTTAGCATTTTGTTAATGGACCTTTTTCTGATACAGTAATACTTTATTTGATGTGAAAGCTTCCGGTATATAAGAAGTGCACCAAAATAGAGAACCTATAGACATGTTTATAAGGATTCATCAACTATAGATCAGAATGATTTGGAGCATCTAGCTATCGCTTGCTGTCATCCTGCAGACAATAAAAGAACTTTTGCAACACTTATATTTGTTCGCTCATATGCCACTTTGGCGTGTGAGTTGTTATGGAGTAGATTGGAGAAGGCTTGTGGATTTAGCAAGCATTTATCTTATTTATATCAGTGTTATCAAAGGCGCGCTTAAGCCCTAAAGCGAGGCTCAAAGCATGTTTGAGCGCTTCGCCTTGCTTAGCAGGCACTTCAGTGTAGTCATCAAGGATGTAAGACATACTTTTCCTTGCCAGTGAGCGTAATCCCAAAGAGGCGACCTACAACAACAACAACAACAACTACCCAGTATAGTCCCACAAAGTGAGGTCTGGGGAGGGTAATATGTAGACGGGCCTTACCCCTACCCGAAAGGGCAGGGAGGCTGTTTCCAATCGACCCTCGGCTCAGTGAAGGAAAGGAAAAACAAAAACAAAAACAAAAACAAAAGGGTATTAGTAACTCCAGCAGAAATAGCGTAAATAATTATCTAAACATAAGAATCATAAATAAAATAGCATGCAATAATATCAGACAGTAACTACCATAAGGAAGACACAATCCAATACACAAATCATCTATGGATAGCTTTGCCAAGCCTAACCCAAAGAGGCGACCTAAATAATTGATATTTCACTTTATTAAATTTTTTACAGTTTCTTTGTGCATATATTTGAGTCATGCTTATAGATATTATTCTTAAACTACATTTATATATTTGTAGTTTTTCTCCATTTGCGCCTTTCTTCATTAAAACCAACGCTTTATTTACGCTTTGCGCTTAAAGCCCCAACAGACGTTGGAGTTTTTTTTACCCTTTGTGCCTTTGATAACACTGATTTATTTTTTTCATTTTCAGTTAATTAAACGTAGTATGAAGTATACTTTTTGTTATGGCTGGTTATAGAACTTCATTGCGTTTAATCTTTTCTGCAACGTTAGCATGTCAAGCCTTGTGGTGTGTTGCCTTCATTTTTGTTGGTTATGCCTAGTTTAGGATTCGTGGACTTTTTAGGCAGAACAAAGTATTTTAAACAGAAAATCTTCTGTATGGAAGATTACTGAACAAGTCCAAGATCCTTGCCTCTTGTGTAAATCTTGATTGGGAGGTTTAGCTTGATCATGTTTTATTATTATTGCAGAGTTGACAGGAATAAATATCAAATCCAGATTCCGTTGCCTCCCAAAATTGATCCAAGCGTTACAATGATGACAGTTGAGGAGAAACCTGACGTGACATACAATGACGTTGGTGGATGCAAGGAGCAAATTGAAAAAATGAGAGAGGTACTCATGATTGTACATGCTTCGGTTGTGTTATTGGGTTTTTTTGTATTTGACTTGATCCCGCTGCTTGGAATTCTTTCTTTTTGACACGGAAATTTTGATTTTTAACAACAGGTTGTTGAGCTTCCCATGCTTCACCCCGAAAAGTTTGTGAAACTTGGAATTGATCCCCCGAAGGG
The DNA here is from genome assembly GCA_034376525.1 of Nicotiana benthamiana. NCBI lineage: Eukaryota > Viridiplantae > Streptophyta > Magnoliopsida > Solanales > Solanaceae > Nicotiana > Nicotiana benthamiana. The sequence continues at coordinate 18,939,713 of CM067341.1, forward strand.
TGTTCTCTGCTATGGTCCTCCTGGTACTGGAAAAACACTGCTTGCCAGAGCAGTAGCTAATCGAACAGATGCATGCTTCATTCGTGTTATTGGTAGTGAGCTGGTTCAGAAATACGTTGGCGAGGGGGCTAGGATGGTGCGTGAACTGTTCCAGGTCAGATGGGCTCTTGCTGTCAAATTCTAATGGGAGTTCTTCTTGTAGCATTGGTTACTGACTAGTGATTTCATATGGCAGATGGCACGCTCCAAGAAGGCCTGTATTGTGTTTTTCGATGAAGTGGATGCCATTGGAGGTGCACGATTTGATGATGGTGTAGGCAGAGACAATGAGGTTCAGCGAACTATGCTTGAAATTGTGAACCAACTTGATGGATTTGATGCCCGAGGGAATATTAAAGTTCTCATGGCAACCAATAGGTTAAGTTTGACTTATGTTGAAACTGTTGTTATTGGTACATATATCTAGTTTATTTTATGAAGTTAAATAATGTTATTATTAGACAAGAGGGGTTGCTCTGATGGTAAGCAACCCCCACTTCCAACCGAGAGGTTGTGAGTTCGAGTCTCCCCAAGAGCAAGGTGGGAAGTTCTTGGAGGGAAGGATGCCGGGGGTCTATTTGGAAACAGCCTCTCTACCCAAGGGTAGGGGTAAGGTCTGCGTACATACTACCCTCCCCAGACCCCACTAAGTGGGATTATACTGGGTTGTTGTTTGTTTGTGTGAGAAAGCACGGGAGAAAAATATAACTGATATTAAACATGATACAATGAGCCCTATATATAATACACATAACCTAACCTACTCCTAATAAACATTGGATTAGGCTACTCCTAATACTCATTGGATTAGGGTTCAACTATTACATATTCTAACACTCCCCCTCAAGCTGGTGCATATAAATCATATGTACCGAGCTTGTTACATATGTAGTTAACATCGAACCCGGGTTTCTAGACCCGAAAGCATCGAGTCCCAAAGTCATCGTTGAAAACTTGCTGAAACAGATGAAGGAAATACTGTTTTTGCCGGAAAAATACTGTAGATGCCGGAAAAAATCACTGTAGATGCCGGAAAAACTTCAAAGTGGTCGGAATTGAAAAGTAAAAATATGGGTAGGCTCGGAATTTGAGGGCGATCCAACTGCCATGAAGGACCTTCGTCAAAATCTCACCGGAACAGTGTTCACGCGCCGGCGCGTGGGGCGCGTGAGTCGGATCTACCTTGATAAATCTGGCGCGTGAGGGCGCGTGAAGGGCAGTTTTCCGGTGGAGTTTGCTGGGGTTTGGTCGGATCTCTCTTCGGAACCTTGTGGTAGTGTTGGTTTTTGCACAACACTGATAATTAGTGACTTTGACGCAATTAGTCACTTCGGTCACCGGAAAATTGCACGGTGACTGAGTTATTTCTTCCCGGATGTCGTTGGAATGATGCACAACGGTAATTATCTCACCAAAGCTCTGATACCATGTGAGAAAGCACGGGAGAAAAATATAACTGATATTAAACATGATACAATGAGCCCTATATATAATAAACATAACCTAACCTACTCCTAATAAACATTGGATTAGGCTACTCCTAATACTCATTGGATTAGGGTTCTGCTATTACATATTCTAATAGTTTGTTTGTTTGTTTTTAAATAATGTTATTAATAGTGGGGAAATCTCCCATATTCAAGCAGTATATCGGAAAGTAGATTCTCCGTTAATGTACTCGATCTTCTATACAAAGTGGAATCTTTCGATTGCACCAAAAAGATACTAGGAATGAGAGACTATTTCTCAGTATATATGTCTAGTTTCTCTTGTGGGTTCTAGACTCTGGATACTTTGGGTAATTATGCAGCTATTGGTGAAACAGCTCGGTGGGTGGTATATGCTTACTTTTTGTCTTTTACTTTCTCTTTAGCAAAATCTCCTGCTTTCTTCTTTTCTCATATTTATGGGCTCTCCCCTCAATTATATGATTTTCTTGCACTCCACAAGTCCATTATATTTGTGTAGATTTTCAAGTTGAGCTTTTAATATGATATTTGGCAGTGAAAGGTCACGTCTTACTAAATGAATCTTACAAGGTTCCTTGTGGTTCTGACTGATATATAATATAACTCCTCTCATGTGGAGGGGATTTGCCAGTCCTCTTCTCTTGCTCTTTTGGAATTGGAGGTCGGAATTGTTTCCATTTGTTTGAAGTTGACTTATGGTATTGATGTTGATAGCTAAAATACTATTGAACTGCTTGATATCCTCTTGCTCAAGTTATAACTCCATTTTCCTATTATCTTCAGACCTGATACACTTGATCCTGCATTATTGCGTCCTGGGAGACTGGATCGCAAAGTTGAGTTTGGTCTGCCTGATCTAGAGAGTAGGACACAGATATTTAAGATTCATACGCGGACGATGAACTGTGAGCGTGACATTCGATTTGAACTTCTGGCCCGTCTTTGTCCAAACTCTACTGGTAACCTCTCGTTTACATTGCTCCATGAGTAGCATATTAAATTTATTTCATATAGTTGTAGCTGTTCCAGACCCCACCTGGTGGAAATATACTGGGTAGTTGTTGTATAGTTGTAGCTGTTATTTGACACATGCACATGTTGATTCAACTGCTCTGGCTGACTCCGAATACTTGCAATTTTTTTCCAGTCAGGAAAACATGTACTCTCCTAAAAGCTCAAGTTATACCATGTCACACTTGCCTTGTCAAAAAAAAGAAAAGAAAAGAACACATGCCATATTCGTTGGCCAATATTCTATTCGGAAAAGGGTTAAAAATGTCCCTAAACTATTGTAATGGTAATTTTGCTTGAAAAGCGCCTACTGCGTTCAGTAAAGGAAAACCATCTGAAATTGCCATCACTGATATCTATTATTTCAAAAGATTTGTCATCTGAAATGGAAAAAATCTTATCCCCCATAATAAGAAAATTAAAAGTCTGTTCAAGAAGAAGTTTTTTCTGGTGGAAGGTAAATAGGTAAAGGTAAATTTGGGTGTTTGTCGGAGAGGAGGGTTCTGGAAGAGAGAGGGTATAAGATAGGGTGGGCTTTTTTCTTTTTGGTCGGGGAAGTTTCTGGGTTTGATCGGAGAAGGTTTGGTCGGAGGAGTTAGAATTTTTGGACAAAGAAGTTTGGTCGGGGTTTGGTCGGAGAAAGAGTCTAGGTTATGTCACCGAGTTAAGCTTCTTTTGGAAAGCAAGTTAGAAACAAGGGTTCTACTTCTAGTCCTATAAGTGTCAAAAAGAAAGAATTAAAGATTGTGATTACTAGTCACGCATATCAAAAGATTCCACCATAAACCTTTAATTATGAAGCTCGAAGTAATAATATCTTTTTTTAGTTGAACTTTTTATTCGGGTCGGTTTAGTGTTTGAGGCGGGCTTAGTCTGAAAAACGAGTAGATATGGTAGGGTCTTTAGATGTTTTAATTCAATCAAAAGAAATTGTTGCGTGGAATTTAAATAATAGTTATTTTTAATTCAAAGTGAACCAAAAAGGTAGATGGAAGGGTATTTTTAGCCCAATAGATGGATAAAGGGTATTTTTAAACCTTTAGATGAAGATAACCTGCGATGGGTTTGTGACAACCTCAAACAAGCTTCAAAGGGTACAGGGAATCTTTACAGAAGGTGGGGAAGAAAGCAACACACACTTATAAAGAGTATATCAAAATTACAACATCTATGGACGATTTGTGAGAATTGAAGTTTGGTTGGGTGGTAGAAAGAAGACTGATTATTCCAGAAGCAGAATACAACAATGGCTGGGTTGATATTGGTGAGAAGATCTTACGCTTCCTAGGATAGCCAAAGTATATCAGAACTTTCCATCCACCGAAGCCCCAATCAAAATCATATTTTGAGGCAGCAAAAATACAGAGTTGGCCGGAGAAGATGGAGCACTCAACGGCAAACCTAAATGGAGCAGATGTTATCCACCCTCTTAGCAGATGTCTCGTCGGCAGATTTAATGACCCCTTCAATCGTAAATCCTGAAGTGATCCAGAAGTGGTTCACCTCCGTTGGCAAATATTCGCCGGAATCGGAGTGATACACATCGGACGTAATCTTTTCTTGTTCGAGTTCCCATCTAAACAAGAAGAGGGAAGAATCAAGAATGGAGACTGATTTTGGAATGGACGACATCTGAAGCTCGACTGGTGGTGGCCGACCACCGGCACTACACAAGACACCAAAAATTCGGAGCACCTGTGGGTAAAGGTCTTCGGCATCCCTCTTCATGCATGGTCTTTGGAAACTTTCAGTTTCATTGGGGAGAAATGCGATGGCTATATTGGCATTGACGAGGACACAAAATTTAGATCCCATCTATATTGGGGTAGAATTTGCACGAGGAATTCTGGCCAGAAACGATATCGATGGTGGAATTAGAAGTGGGTAAATGTCGCTATGAGGTCACAGTAGTGCCAGAATCTCAATCTCCTCCGTCGTCGATCGGCAATATTAGCATCCTGCCAAAAAAGCTGAAGAAGGACGATTTTGAACCTTATGAAGCCTACTGCAGTCGCGTCAACTAGCAGGTCAGAAAAAGGGCACGTGGGTGATACATGCTTTAATTCAAAACTGATTACTGAACCGGTTGGGTTGAACCGGGTACGGCGTAATCAGATTACTTCTAGCAAAGGAAAAGCTAAATTGGGCCAAGTTGTTACTCGTATTATTCAGGCCCAAATAAAAAGTCACAAAGGAAGAAGCCCAAAACTGCTAAATGGAGGATTGTAGAATCAGACCCATGCCTCAATAAATCAAACTACACTTCCTCTGAGCCTCATTTTGACCCATTATCGGTGGAGGCCCAGAATTGCAAACCCAAATCTCCACCAAACAAAAGACCTCTGGCCTCAACATCCTCTGATGCTGACGATGGAACAGAACCTATTCAATTCCACTGGTGCTCCCATTCCGTGCTCAAGAATCACCACTGGTTAGTGATACGAAATTGGAATATTCTTCTCTTTCTCTCGATGAATTCCTTCCTCTACCATGGCACAACAGAGAGGACATCAACATGCAAATAATTGATAAACTCACTATTGTTGAAACCTCGAAGTGGACAAAGATGGCATTGACTAAAGTATGCAAAGCGTTTGGAGTTAATGCCATGGGGTTCGAGCATGAAATTCTTGACATCATCCTGCGCATGAAACAGAGAAGACATGTTCAGTTGCAAAGCAAAGGAATATTCAACAACTCCAACATACAAGAAAGGGAAGAAAAAGAGGGAATATGAGCTTAGAAGGCTAGACCGGAGATTAAAAAAGGGCAGGTCTCACCAAAACATCATCTGAATGAAAATCAAAATTCTAAGTTGGAATATATCGGGGCTAAACGATAGGAATAAAAGGACCACACTCAATTCTCTTATCCGTAAATGGGGTGCTGATGTGGTATGCCTACAGGAAACTAAAATTGAACAATGGAACTCATCATTGATAAGGCAAATATGGGGAAATAGATGGGTGACATGGGCTGAGCTTCAAGCAGTTGGTACTAAAGGGGGTATTCTTATTCTATGGGATAGAAGATATCGGAACTGTGTGGACACTCAGACCAGGACTATTTTCAATTTCCTGCAGATTTGAGAGTCTACAAGAAGGCTTCAATTGGGTCTTTACCGGGGTATGTGGACCACATACCAATCCAGAAATGGGTGTTTTTTGGAATGAATTAGCTGTAATTAGAGGTCTATGGTCAGACCAATTGGTGATTGGAGGGGATTTCAATGTATGCAGATTTGAAAGCGAAAGATTGAATTGGGTTTATTCGACTTACCGCTTCAGGGAGCTCAACACACTTGGTCAAAAGAAGAAAACTCGTTCCAAGCTTCAAGAATTGACAGATTCCTTGCTTCCCCAGAATGGAACAATACATTCAAATCAATAAATCAACTAGCTCTCTCAAAAGTCCTTCGGATCATAAACCTATCATCTTGGAAAATGGAGATTGGGAAGCCACTTCTTCTTATTTCAAATTCGAGAATATGTGGCTTCAGAGTGAGGGATTCATTGATAAAATCAAAGATTGGTGGCAATCTTACAATGTGGTAGGAACCCCTGATTTCATTCTCGCGCAGAAGCTAAGAAGCCTAAAGAAAGACATTAGCAACTGGAACAAGGTATCTTTTGGCAAAATTGATGTTAGGAGAAGCAGGGCTCTAGATAAATTACAAAATCTAGACCAAATTCTAAATAATAGAGCTCATACTCTATGAGAAAGATTGAGAGTTCTTAATCTGAAACTGGAACTACGACAGATTGCAAATGGATGAAGAAATTTCATGGAGACAAAATCAAGATGTTTATGGCTAAAAGAGGGAAACAAAAATACCAAATATTTCCAGAAGATGGCGAATTACAACAGAAGAAGCAACTGCATTGACAGGCTCATGATAGGTGATGAAATCATTGAGGACAAAGAGTAGATCAAGAAGGAGATTCTAGAATTCTACCAGAACATATATAGTGAAAATGAATCCTGGAGACCCGGTGCAAATTTTGAAGGCATCTCCTCACTAAGCATAGAAGAGAAAAACTGATTGGAAGCTCCATTTGAAGAAATAGAGGTTCTTGAAGCTTTGAAATCACGCGCCCTTGATAAAGCACCAGGTCCAGACGGCTTCACCATGGCTTTTTCTTTTAGAAAAATTGGGATACTCTTAAAACAGATATCATGGATGCACTTAATCACTTTCACTAGAGCTGTCACATGGTTAGGGCTTGCAATGCTACCTTCATTGCCTTAATTCCAAAGAAAAAGGGTGCTATGGAGCTCAGAGATTACAGACCTAGTAGCTTGATAGGTAGTATTTTGCAAATTGGTTTCAAAGATTTTAGCAGAGAGGCTCAAGAAAGTAATTAATAAACTAGTCTCCGGGGAACAAAATGCTTTCATCAAGAACAGACAGATCACTGATGCTTCCTTGATTGCCAATGAAGTGCTAGATTGGAGAATGAAAAGCGGAGAAGCAGGCGTGTTGTGTAAACTGGACATTGAAAAGGTTTTTGATCAATTAAGCTGGTCTTACCTCATGAGTATCTTGAGGCAGATGGGCTTCGGGGAGAAATGGATAAGATGGATAAACTATTGCATTTCAACTGTCAAGTACGATGTTTTGGTTAATAGGGGCCCTGTCGGTTTATTCTCACCCCAAAAGGGCCTAAGGCAGGGGGATCCCTTCTCCCCTTTCCTATTAATTCTGGCGATGGAAGGACTCACTAAAATGTTGGAGAAGGCTAAGCAACTGCATACAAGGCTTTCAGGCCGGAAGGAATCCTGCCAACTCAGTTACAATATCTCATCTACTCTTTGCGGATGATACTCTTATTTTCTGTGGTACTTAGAGATCACAAGCACTATATCTCAACCTGTCAGTGATGATCTTCGAGGCACTATCAGGACTCTACATCAATATGATATAGAGCATCATATACCCTGTGAATGCAGTCCCCAATATACCGGAGCTAGCCGACATCCTATGCTGCGAAACATGCGCTTTCCCAACCACATACCTTGGACTTCCCTTGGGAGCTAAATTCAAATCAAAAGAAGTTTGGAATGGAGTCCTTGAGAAGTTTGAAAAGAGGCTTGCTACTTGGCAAATGCAATACCTCTCCATGGGTGGCAGGTTAATATTAATCAATAGTGTACTGGATAGTCTCCCCATACACCACACGTCTTTGTTCCCAATTCCAACCTCTGTCCTAAAGCAGATGGACAAACTCAGAAGGAAGGATGCAGCAAAACACACAAATTCCCACTAGTGTAATGGCTCAATGTAACATAACCAGAATTCAAAGGAGGCTTGGGCATCAGGGATCCACAAGCACACAACAAAGCTATGCTCTTAAAATGGCTATGGAGATATGGACATGAGGAATCTATGCTATGGAAGGACATCATCGTTGCTAAATATAGAGCACACAACCACTTGTGTTCCAAGAAAACAAATACTCCTCATGGAGTTGGTCCGTGGAAGAACATCAGCAACCATTTGGATGAATTCTTCCTAAATGCAACTTTCAAAGTTGGGAATGAGAATCATATTAAATTTTGGAAGGACAGATGGTTTGGAAATACATCTTTGAAAGACATTTTCCCTAGTATGTATCAGATTGCCTTGAATAAAGACTCCACTGTTGCTCAAAACTGAGACAAGCATTTGGTGCCCACTTTTTAGAAGAAATTTGCAAGATTGGGAGATCAACAACCTACTCACAATGTTAAGCTCCCTAGAAGGTCACAACATCGAAGATCAACAGCTTGACAAACTTATTTGGGGAAACTCTAAGAGAGGCAAGTACACAGTCAAAGAAGGATATATTCACCTTTATGACCAGAATCCAATAATAGATAACTGGCCATGGAAACTTATCTGGAGAACTAAAGTGCCTACCAAGGTAACTTGTTTCACATGGTTGTCTCTAAATGGGGCCTGTCTCACTCAAGACAACCTAATCAAGAGGAACATCTCACTAGTTAATAGATGCTACATGTGCCAGCAACAATCAGAAAGTGTAAACCACCTATTCCTCCACTGCGCAGTTGCAAAAGAATTTTGGAACTTCTTCTACTCTATTTTTGGTCAAATGGGTTATGCCACAATCAACAAAGCAAGCTTTTGAAAGTTGGTATTTTTGGAGAGTTGACAAATCCATCAGATTAATCTGGAAAATGGTGCCGGCTGCAATTTTTTGGTGTATTTGGAAAGAAAGTAATAGAAGATGTTTTGATGGCATATCAACTCCTGTCTAAAAGCTGAGTAGTTCAGTGTTAGCATTGACTTTGTGAAAGGCTTGAACAAACCTCGACTGATACAGTAAAAATTTATAGATATATGTAACTCAATTGGTTAGAGATCGTGTTGATAACGTATTAAGAATTGTAGCTCAAAGTAATAATATGAACCTCAAAGTAATAATATCTTTTTTTAGTTGAACTTTTTATTCGGGTCGGGTTAGTGTTTGGAGCGGGTTAGTCCGAAAAATGGGTAAATATGGGTGGATCTTTCTAATAGCTTAGATGTTTTAATTTCGACCAATAAGAAGTTGCCATGTGGATTTAAATAATAATTATTTTTAATCCACTATTGACCTAACGGTTGCCTTTGGGTTCCGAACTCCATATGGGGAAGGAGCGTTGTTGTTTGCGAGGTCTTGATCATTTACATGGACCCACTTTTCATTCCATTTGTGGGAATTACCGTCCCTAACGAGCGATCGGCTCATGTTTGAGCATGATGAATCACTTCGTACCGATCTGTTGCCAATCCACTTTCCGGCCTCATATGAGAATGGAAAACTGGATTGACGGGATAGATCACTATTGCAGAAGGAGGTAGAACCGGGGGAAGAATTATGGCTATACAGGTCCTCGCCCTCTTAGGCACATGGTTCTAAAGATTAAATCTCAAAGCGGTACTAAAGATTAGGCAGGAAGAAGAACTAGAACTAGAAGTCTTCGCCCCTCCCCTTGTACCAAGAAGCAAGTTCAGAACATAAGGATAATGGGCTCGTCTATTATAAGTTATTAGTTTACGGAATGGGCATAAGTGAAACAAAAAGGTAGATGGAGGAGTATTTTTAGCTCAATAGATGGATGAAGGGTATTTTTAAACCTTTTCCAATAGTTTAGGGGCATTTTTAACCCTTTTCCGTATTCTATTTAGGTTTTGTCAAAATCTTCAGCACATGAAAAATCTGTAGTATATAGTGTCAAGAATCAAATCTGTTTCACAATCCAATTTAAACCATGTTCTGTTTTTCATTTATCAACCCAATTGTATACTACTTAAATATCGGTTACCATGCCTGGGTAATATGTTAGACAATTTTAACCTCTACAAATAAATATTTTCATTCTTAAATTACAGGAGCCGATATAAGGAGTGTGTGCACGGAGGCTGGAATGTATGCTATTCGAGCAAGAAGGAAGACTGTTACAGAGAAAGACTTTTTAGGTGCTGTCAACAAAGTTATCAAAGGGTATCAGAAATTCAGTGCGACGCCAAAGTACATGGTCTACAATTGATCGAGCTGCTTTTATTTTTGCTTCCTTTAGAAAGGAAAATGGGGCACTGACAGGAATGGAGCAACACTGTTTGATAATTGAGCATTATTGTTTCCTGTAATTGAATCTTAGGAATATTTGGGCGGTGTGCTGTTTACTGCCAGGGGAAAAACAGGATCAACAGTGTTTTCGCTTTGCAAGTAAACAGGGGAAAAACAGGATCAGCAGTGTTTTCGCTTTGCAATTCCTGATAAGTTGGTGTTTGGTCGTTGTACGAAGCTAAAGTTTGTGATAGCTTCACTTTCTTAATTTTGTACACGAGATATGTTACGTTTATTAGTTAGATGTTGGATAATGTATTGATTTCTGCAGGCGTCACAAGGTTATCCACAACATGTATTCATTTCATGAAGATTGTATCATTGTTATTTGGATTATCACTTCTTATTATATAGTTCACCAAAGATTGTGTTATTTTTACTATGTTATAGAAAAAGCAAAAATGCAGGAAATGAGGTGTTACTGAGGTCCTCCATTTCTTCGAATAAAGATGATACTGTGCAGGCAAATGTCTATGATGGGAACATATAAAATCCATGACCCAACTCTTTGGGTGCACTTTTAGCAAAGATTGCGATTGATCCTGGTTTCACTTATTCTTATGTGTCATCATTACTTTGCTCGTTATTTGGATACGCCCCGTAAGTCTGTTGTTTCATCTATTCATCTATCTACTCCAGTGTGTGATATTGTTGTTGTAGACTGTATTGGTCGTGTGGCGACTATTGGGGGTCTGGAGACCCGAGTCGCGCTATTTTGGATTATCATGCTAAGACAATGACTTTGGCTATGCTAGCGGCTCCTTCCAATTTTGGTAAGAACTTTAATGCCACTAAATGGACCCTTTTGAGTTTCAGTTTCTGCTAAAAGTGGCACTTATTCTGTTCATATGTCTATTATACACTTCTGACTAGACTTTTTTTCAAATTATTTGGAAACAAAAGCGCACCAACTCATTCATTAAATATGCACTATCAACAAATTTTAGTATCTTATGGTACAACGCAATGCAATCAACAAGATCTTGCTGAACAGATCACCAGAACATTATATATTATATCCCATAAACAGCAAAGAGTAAAGAGAGACGTTTCGTCGAAAAGGCTATATTACATCGGAACTAAGGTTGGTTGCCTTGAGCATCTGTTTCACCCCTTGAACTCCGATCAAGACTAAATGTCCTCTTGCTCATATTTGCTCGTTGAACTAACCGAACTAAGGCTTCAACCACTTCTGACATTGGTGGCCGGAACTCAGGCTCATGCTGCAACAATAGCATATAGGGCATTGAGATAATGTCTAGGTTCTTGATAAACACAGCAAATTTATGAATTCAGCATCTATACAAAATATTACCTGGACACAAAGAGAAACTACGTCAGCAAAGCGGGAAATAGATTTAACCGGATAGAACCCTTTGAGGGCTGGATCAACCATCTTAGCCAAGGCATCAATATCATGGAGTTGAGGTGTTGCCCATCTAACTAAAGATTGTTCTGATCTTGGTCTCTCACTGCATCAAGATCATACATATTGATCAAGAAAGTTGATACCATCTGAATTTCTTCCTGTTTGTTTTCAAGTAATTTGACACAGAATCATGGTGACTAAGTTACTTTACCTATCAAAAGGTCTTCGTCCAGTAAGAAGTTCCAACATAACAACTCCAAAGCTGTATACATCACTTTTTATGGTGTATTGACCATACATAGCTCTCTCAGGTGCACCGTATCCAGATCCTGTATTATGGTTTAGTGCCTACAAATATCGGGAAGCTTTTAGGAAGAACAAACAGCTAAAAAATTTATACCAATTGAATAGTAGAGGGGCAAGAGGTAAAGCACCAGGAACCATTGAAAGACTAGTGCATAATAATGAGTTACATGGTAATTTCATGCCCAAACTTGAATAAAGTTTCTGTTTTCTATGTGACAATTTCTCTTTCGGCCCGAATTTATGAACCACAGAGACACTTGTAAAAGATTCCATGTTCCAATGATTTGAGCACAAAATAAAACTTGCCTGAAGCAAATGACGTTTCAACTATGTCATTTGTCGCTATTTCTTCTCTTTGAAGACGACACATAAGCAGCTAATAGTATGTCAAAACATGGCTATATAATATATATACATGTGCACATAAGTGCATGTTTATATATCAAATCCACCAAAATACCTTGCAACAATGCATAAAGTAAGGTGCTCAAAACTACCTGATCTCCATCATCAATAAGGCTTGCTAATCCAGAATCTGATAGATGAGGATTGAGTTCCATATCAAGTAAAATATTTGCAGATTTAATGTTTTTATGAACCAATGATGGTGAACAAACTTCATGCAGATACCTGCAAAGGATGCTTATATTAGCTAGTGAAGAAACTTGCTCATGAAAATTAAGAGATGTGGAAATTACATAAATTGGAAATTTATTGTCACCCATGTTTCATTTTATGTGGCAGTATTTCCTTTTTGGTCAGTTCCAAGAAGATTGACACCTTTCTAAATTTGGATACATTTTGACTTGAAACTTTAGATTTTACCCTTAATAACATAATTTTATAGCTATACAAATGTCATTGCAAGTTAAATACCACAAGTTCCAAAAGACTTCTTTTCTTTCTTAACCTCCGTGCCTAGTCAAACACCGACACAAAATGAAATGGAGGGAGTATAAAGTTTTGATCAGCTTTCTATTGGCAAGACCAAAATATTTAGCATACTGAGCTCCAACTAAATGGAATAATGAACTCTTCACGTTAACTTACTGCTCATCAATGTTTAAGAAAGACCAAAAATCTATAGTGGTCTTATTAGTCTAACAAGTTTGATTTCCAAATGCAATAATACTATGGATCCACTGCTAAAGTTCATTATGACTCACGACTAAGTGGTTGGTATTGACTTTCACAGAATCCCCTTTTCTATAAATATTGGGTATAGATAACAAAAGATTTATGTAAAGTAGCAATTAGACTTCAAAAAAACAAGAAAGATAACGTAGCTTTGCTGCACATTCCATGAATTTTATAATATAGCATAAAACAATTCTGAAAATTGCGAAAACTCACTCTAGTGCTCGTGTTGCACCAAGTGCAATCTTGACTCGGCTATTCCATGATAGTGGCTTGCTCTCCTCATCTGACAGATGTAGGAAATCATGCAGAGAACAATTTTTATGGAATTCATAAACCAGCAAGTGCTGTCGATGCTCTGAACAGTAACCAACCAGCTCAGTCATATTTGGATGATGCAGCTGGGATATCTCAGAAACTATATTGAGAAAATCTTCGGGATTCTGGAGAGCAGACAAATTAATTTTCTTCACAGCAAGAACCTACAACATTTCAAATTGCAGAAAGCAACACATGAGCATAAGATCAGAACAAGCAAAATTAGTCAAAAAATGAAGTTTTTTTTCTTTTGAAACTTCCTTTAATTTGTTGCTTTTCTCATCAGACTTCTTTTTTAAATTTAAGTTTGACTCATTAGCATCACTCAAGCACCTTCAAAATAAATAATCATAGGAAATAAATACTTTTTAACTTTTTGATAAGACAGAGATCATCTTTTAGTTTGCATTCGTAAGAGAGAATTCATATCCCTCATATGGGGGTGTGGACCACTTACATAAACATAGATACTGATGGCTTCAAACAGAACAAACAAAAGTCTTCAAGAAGTGAAGTTCTATCACATTTTTCTAAATAAGTACTTTTTCTGTATCAGATAATCTACCATTTAATACCATCTTACTTGAATGTGTGTTAGCATCACTAAATCACCTTATAGTCATAAGAAAGAAAGAAAGATTTTTTTATGGGTATTCATTGAGAGAAGTATTACTTTGCCATCATCAAACTGAGCCGCCCAATTGATCCCTCGCCAATAAGGTTTTCAACATTGAAGCTATCAGTAGCCATCTGTAGCTCTGCAATTGAATATTGTGTAGCCCTTATTTGAGCTGTATTAATCTTCTTGGGAGGAACAATGGGTTTCGGTGATATGTCAACCTCATCAAAGGACTTAAGGCGCTCAATAGGTGGGGGTCTTAGATTTACGGCAGTGGGAGTTTCAAATGTGTTCATGCTTATTGTGGAGGAGGTTTCATAATGTTTCATCTCTGCTGCCAAAAACAGACAATGAGTAGGAAATTTAGCAATAAAGAAAACATAACAGTGAAAACGTTAGACAGCGCCCAAGAAAAGCTCCAACTCAGATTCCATGACAACATTGAAGTTGAAATTGAGATGAGGCATGAACGATATAAGCAAGAACCATAAAATTACTGATGAAGTAGCCAGTGGAAAGAACTTGTATTGTAAGATTCAATTGGGGCATTCAATGGATTAAAAAGAAGGAAGCAACTTCCCAACTATGCACCTGAAGGTAATTCCTTCACTGTGCTGAAAGTTACAACCTGAAGCTCGAGTTCTTAGGGTCAACTATATCCTTAAAAAACATATTTTCAAGGAAGTTAAACCATCAAGGATAGCTGATGTTAATTTGTCAAAGTAATCATAAGCTTTAAAAGCACCCGGTAATTTAGGACATGCTCCAAAAGATCAGTTTGACTTTCTAATCCATACTGTTTTTACACTTTGATAATAAATGTGTCGCTGTTTTGCTACAATCCCTAGCAAAATTTTGATACCACTTGCATGGTTTATAAACCATTAACAAGCTAAGCATAGATGCTCAGGCACCATTTTTCATAGTAAAATCACAATTGATTATCATTGCTCTGTGAGAAATTCCAAAGAGTTGAGATATTCAAGACACTTCTTACAAAATCAAGAATTATGAAAGCAAAATACCTTGTACTTCCTGTGAAGTAAGAGGAGCAAATGACTGATTATCAAGTTTTTCTATGTCTGTGAACGACCTTCTTGATCTTTTCTTGATAATAAAGAATGCTACGACTGGCTTGTGTCTCCCTTATGGTAGTTACTGTATTATACTATTGCATGCTATTTTATTTATGTTTCTTATGTTTAGATAATTATTTACGTTATTTCTGATGGAATTACTAATGCTCTCTTGTTTTTGTCTTTCCTTTCCTTCATTGAGCCGGGGGTCGATTGGAAACAGCCTCTCTGTTTCGGGTAAGGGTAAGGCTCGTCTACATATTACCCTCCCCAGACCCCACTTTGTGGGACTATACTGGGTAGTTGTTGTTGTAAAGAATGCTACGACTGCTCCAACAACTAGAATGGATATAACCTGATTTGCCACCGCCATCACTGCCCGAATTGCTGCCATTCCCTCTGGATTTGTGATTTCCATTGGGGTTGTTTGCAGCTGTGCCAGGTGGAGGAGGGGGTGCAGTTCCTGAGCTCCACGAATTACCATTTGATCTGTTATGAACGATTCATAGATCTCCGTCATAATTAGAAAGAAACCCCCAAAGAATTTGTAAAGATGAATAATAACTATTGCAATCGGAGGCACTCACTGCAGTATCCCTTTCAGCTCATTAGGAATCCAGCCAGTAAATTGGTTATTTTCAACATTCCTAAAGCATAAAGTGATCAGCATGATTGTTACCCAATTGATTTAACTGAAGCTATAGAAGTGAGATATGCACATCAGCCATAAGATACAAACACATTTTGGACGTAGAACTTACAGATCGCCAAGGGGAAGATTGGCGAGGACGTCAATAGTTCCTGTAAACTGGTTGTTCTGCAAATACCTGCATAATACAACAATGAAACCTTCATCTTTGGAGGAAGCTCACGAAACAGAAATATAAATTACAAAAACTCTTCTCTTACATTTTGTTCATACTAGTTAGTGACTTGAAGCTTTGAGGAAGATTACCCGTCATTGAATTGAAAGAGAAATCCCTGAAGCATTCAAAGATCAATCAAAACTATGTGACAGAGAATGATAAATTTAACTATTATGTTTAAACAAGAGAATATGATAAGGTACATGTCAAAAGGTGGAGCATTAGATGGCACTTTGAGGTTTTTAATACTTGGTTAAGAATAAGCCGAATCCAAGTAGCAAACTAGCTCAATTGGCAAAACTTAATACTTCTGCAATCAGACCAAAGTCATGATTCCCTTCTCCACAGTAACGTGGGAAAGGAAACAACATGTGTCTAAACCTCTTTCTCAAATAGAGACAACAGCTTAAATAATAGAATAAGTGTACTTTCATGAAAACATTTGAGAATAGAAACTGAAAACATTTGAGAATAGAAAACTATTCTCATTCAGATCACAATAAGCCAATACCAAAACTCTGATGAAATGACAGAAGATCGATAGGCCTTACAATGTGTTGAGAGCAGAGAGTGAGTCAAACGCGACAGTCACTGATCCTTGAATTTGATTGTGACTGACATTTCTACAACAAGACATAAACACTGCGGAGAATCATAAGGAGCTCCATAGAGAATGAAGAGGACCAAGTATCTTAATTTTAAACAAATATCAAAATTTAAGCATTTCACTTACAAGTACTGGAGGGAGGTCATCTGTGAAATGGAATATGGGAGGCCACCACTAAAACCACTAGCAGCGAGGTTTCTGCATTGCAATGCAAGTCTTAAGAAAGATAAGAGGAAGAAAATAGGACTAGGAACTGAGGAAGATAAGCTAATAATCACACATACCTTAGAATCCTAGGAACATCCTCTAAAGGTCTCTCAAGATTCAAGACCCAAATAAAGGGCAAACAACACAAATCAAGTGTCGGGAATCCCGTGGCGCTAGTAAGTTTCTTGTTCTTCTTATTGTTGCTCATTTTTGTATTGTTCTAGCTCGTGTGGAAGGTTGTTTTCAGGGGTTTATATTCTATAACTACTCCCTCAAGTTCTTAATATCAACCATAGGTGATTTCAATCCTTCTAAAGTGATTCTAGTACCGAAAAACCCTAATTGATTGCTAGTTTTGCTTCCTTGTTGTTGTGGCAGCATTGGAGGGGTATTTCATGGACAATTAAGGTCAAATTGGAGTGGTTCTTTTTGTCTAAAGGTAAGGAATATCTTACTCTATATGTATTTAAGATTATCCAAGTTGCGGCTAAGGCGTTGAAGCTAGAACTTGTGAAATATATATATCGAAAGGCTTGGTAGTAATGTTGTCGGTTGGTGGACTCTTTTGGGAGGTTCAATATGATTAACATTGATGTTGTTTAGGCTGTTTGGTGATTGTTTTCACTTGTGGGAAGTCATATAAATAAGGGAGGTGATGTCCATTTCATCGTAAAATAGGTTATGGTTGGTACATAACAGTTACACGCTTAAACGTTAACGATAGTGTCATTTCTCCTATTGTAACTAAGGAGTCATGGCATTTGCATAGCTAGAGGTTGAACAATATATAAACAGTATGTGAGGCCATCCTTTTCCTTCTTTTGCATGACTCCGATTGTACATAATATAATGAACGAGCTTCAAAAGATACTCTACTCTTAGAAGCTAGCAGTACTTGCAATATTTCCCCTCTTATGGAACGATTAATGTTGATGTTGCTTCTCTTATTCTTATATTATCAATGTTGTTGGTTCTTCCTGATTCTTATAAGGTTCATCGTGAAGAGTTAATCCTAATAACGTGTTCAAAGGATACCAACCTTACGTCTCTCCGAAAGGATTAGAACGTGATTCCATGAGTCGAGCATGCATTATATATATGTATCTATTTTACTCTACCGAGCCGCGCTATAGTCGGCTGGGTATGGAACCTATTGTGCAACCACTAATCAGTTGGTTTTTACCAAGCTTCATGTTGTCGGGTACGATTTTACCGAGCCTTATGATGGTCGATTATGTTTTTACCGAGCCTATTTTGGTCGTGCACGATATGATGATGATGATGCCCATAGAAGTGTGTATTTTAAAAGTTTATGTATATATACATATGTATCATGCATTGCATGTCAGTAGCCCTTAGAGGTACTAATAAGTTAGGAGTTTACCATGTTTATACCCCTACTTGCTATTGGTTTGGTTATAAATTGCTACAAATAGTCGCAAAATGCTTACAAGTTGTGCTTGATTGCAGGTTTGAGCGACAAAGTGACAAATGTCAAAGATTAGCTCAAAACAGAGTGAAACCGACTCAAGCATCAAAGACCAAAAAAATTGAAGGAAATAGAGCCTAGTGCGGACCACGCAACAGTGACCACGGCTGCACTAAGAAGTTCAGAGAGATGAAATATACAAGACTTAAGCTACGCGGCCGCTATCAGATTCACGCGGTCCGCGCCAGAGCCCTCCGCGGCTGCTGCCCTTTTACGCGGTCCGTGTGAAGGAGATTCAAAGAGATGTCATAACGACATATCAAAGCCACGCGGCCTGCGATCTGTTTTACGCGGCCCGCGCCAGAGCCCTCAGTGGCCGCGCTTCCCTTTTATGCGATTCGCGATACTCAACTTCAAAGAAGCAGAAAAGAGCCATCTCGGCCGCAACCCTTTTTGCGCGGTCCGCGCTGACCCTGCAGGGTTATTTTTGTTCGATTTTTCCAGCCTAGTATAACTAGAATATTTTACCATTTTTAGGGAAGCTTTTGATATTCTGAATGTAGCTGTGCACCTGGGAACGAGATTGTAGCCATTTTGGCACTTTTGCTCTTTATTATTAGATTCCAGTTAGTAATTAATTAATATGTTTAGTTCCTCATCTATTTCTTCTGTTTTCTCTTTAATTATGTGTAGTTAAACCCTTTAGCTAGGGTTGTGGCTCAACCCTAGTGTGAGTAATTGATGGATGTTGCCATCTAGGGTTAGATTGATATTGGGTGTGTGTTATTTAGGTTGATTTTGTGTTTCAATTTCGAATTTGTGGCTGCAAACATAGATTCAAGCTGAGTGAGTTCAACTCTTCTCGAGAAACAGAGTCCATGACCCCAAAATTGACCCAACAAGGAATTGGGATAGACCCATGAGAAATGGTAGTCCCAATTAACGGGTTAAACCTCGAGAGAGTAGTCACCCTACTTGAACCCTAGTTGCTTGGTCTAATTGGCCTAGCCAATTGGTCTCGAGAGAGACAATTAGGCAAAATTATTTTCTTTACTGAGAGGTGTAAGAATGGGTACAATTGTATAACGGTTATAGCATAAGCCCCAAATATATCAATCTACCCTTAGTTACTTCTACCCATCGATTAGCCACCTAGGTAGTGTCATGATCCTAGTGTCTTTCTCTATATTAAATACAACTTAACAATATTCTCATAGAATAATTTAGTTTTAATTATTAGTTTCATAATAGTAGTTATAAAAACAAAGAAAACCAAAAATGTTTGAAGTGACATTAGAAACACAACTGCATCTCTAGACTAAACAAACAATACAACTCCACTACTAGCTCCCTGTCGAAATTCGATCCCGAACCACTATTCGGGTAAAAGCTATTGTGACCGCTCTTCCTACCTTGGTGTAGAATTGATTCGGCAGCGATTAACATTTTGGCGCTGTTTCCAGGGAGCTTACGGTGCTGACTATCTGTATAGCTAGTTTTGTGTTTTGCTTCTCTTTCCTTCTTCTTTACTAATTTTGTTTTTATCGATAAATCTTGTACAAATGGCTCTCAATGAAAATGACCCTCTTGGAAATGCCATGGAGGGGGAGGAGGTTGAAGATATTGATGAATGAGAATATTCCAGACCCTCCTCTGCCACTGACAAGAGTGGCTCCAAGAGTACTCCCGAATCAAGGATATGCGAGTGCCATCATTCCTCCCCGAATTCGGGCGGGGAAATTTCAAATCACAAATGTCATGTTGACCTTGCTCGAGAAAAGATGGTATTTTACGGGCGCCTTCGATCAAAATGCATACAAGCACTTGAAAGGGTTCGTTGATACATGTTGGGGTAGCAAGCAAACAAAAGTATCCGAGGATGCTTTGAGATTGAGGATTTTCCCATTCTCTCTTCGGGGTAAAGCGTTCGATTGGTTAGAAAGGCTCCCCAATCATTCCATCACAACTTGGGATGAATTGGCGGATAAATTCATTGGCAAGGTTTTTTCACCAAGTCATATGGCGGCACTTTGGGATGAAATTTTAGCCTTCAAGCAAGAGCCAACGGAACCTTTGCATGAAATCTAGGAGACATATAGAACAATGGTGAAGGAGTGCCCTAATAATGATATAATCGAGGTGATGATTCAACAAACCTTTTATCGGGGTATCAACACCACGAATCAATGCATTGTGAACCAATTAGCCGGAGGAAACTTCATGAAACTTTCTTACCAAGAGGCATGTGTTGTACTTGATGAAATGGAAGACACCTCTTTGGCATGGAAAAGTCGAGAAAATGTGCCCCAAGGTGACCCCACAGTCATCCATTTGCACAAGGAATTGCATGATCATGACCAAGATATTGCCGAGCTTACAACAACTATGCATCAATTGGCGAAGGCGCAATTGCAGCAAGTCCAAAACCCATGCCAAGTCAATGCAATAGAATGTGTCTCTATGTTGAAAAGGAGGAAAACAGGGCAACAACAACTTCAAGGTAATTGTGAGAAATTTGACAACAACAATGATGGTGGTGATTATTCGAATGAGCGCTGTGATGATCAAAGAGAATAATATCAATATGTTAATAACTGCCAAGGAAATAGACGAAATCAAGGGAATCAACAATGGTGTCCCCAAGGAAATTGGGGAAATCAAAAACAAGGTAGTGGCAATTGGAACAACAAAAATCAAAGCAACAATTGGGAAAATAACAAAGGTGGTGGTAATTGGAACAACAATAACCAAGGCGGTAATTGGGGTAATCAAGGTAACAATCAAGGCAATTAGAGTAGGAACAACAATAATTGGAGCAACAACAACAATCAAGGAGGGTGGAATAATAGTGGAGACCAAGGCAACCGGGGGCATGGTTTTCAAAGGCCTCCCATGTACCAACTACCAAACAATCCACCCCCTTTTCCTTCTTAAGATCCAAGTTCTTCCGGGAGTGATATCAGGAGAATTGAAAGTATGTTCGAGCAAATGATGAAAAGGAACCAAGATTCTGATGCACAATTGTCTTCGCGTAATACATCTATTCGAAACATGGAAGTACAACTGGGTCAAATTTCTCAAGCTTGAATACCTGCCCCAAGGGTGCCTTACCAAGTGATATCAATTGCCCTCAATACGAATGCTTCACTAACACATTTAAACTTTGAAAACTTTGGATCAAGTTTGACACAAGAGCATCAAGAGTTGATACATTTCATCGAAGAACTTCTCTCAATTACATTAGTTATTATGGAACCCAAACTCACACATCCTCTACTCTACCTAAGCGAACCTCACCTTTTTAGATTATTGACACACAAACTGAGGTTGATGGAATTTCACTCATCTATCTCAAGAAGAAGGTCACAAGTCTTAATCTGAGTACCATATACTTGCCCCTTATATAAATACCCACTAATGTAGGTCCCCTTCAACTCAAGATCCTATAGGGCTTTTGTGGAGTCAAATATGAAAGCTTTTGGGTAAGGTTAGGACATGCTTTTGTTCAAGTGGGTTCATCTTCCCTTAAGGACTTCTTTTGATTCATTTTGGCACACTTTCTTGACTTATTTGAGTATTTCACTTCCTTTTAGGTGGTTAGAGGAACACATTGTTGCTCTTTCTTATGCAATTGAAAACATTTCTCCTTTTTCTACTTTTTCCACACTATTTCACTTTTGTTTTCCTTGAATCCCTTTTTACTCTTGTCCATATTGGATTTTCTTTTTGTCTTTTTCTTTTCTTTCTTTTTCATTGCCTTCCTTTTCTTTTGCTTTTGTAAATTTTACCACTTTGTTTCCTTTCTTGTATCTCTCCCCAAACTTATACATTTGCCATTACTCAAGGGAAGATTTGGATGCCAAGAAAAGGTATCTTTTAGAACGGGTATAGGCTTGTAGCGTTGGTTCTTGAAAGAAAAAGGTTCAAGGCTCAAAAGAGTTAACTAGGGATTATTTCATTGGTAGGCCATAGAATTGGTAAACTTAACATTTGGATCAAGGAGAGCCTATAATCACTTCTCAAGTCAAATTTCACCTATGATTTCGCCTCAACAAACATTCAGGGCAAGTTCTAGACCATTGGCTTGTGACTTGGACTCACAATTCGATTCCTCACCACATACGCTAGGGGATTGCTAAAGACATCGAGTCGAGGGCCCACAAAGACCTTAGTTATGATTTAAGCACACAATGGTCCGAAATGACCATATGATGATTGTTTGGTCAACACAAGAGCCTCAAAGCCACAACTTTCACCATCCTAAACACAACATTATGTCTTTTACCGTGGGATCAAAGGCAAATGTGCTAGGCTCAAGTGAAGCTTTGCTTGAGGTACTCTTAACTACAACTATCAAAAATAAAAAAACAAAAGAAAGAAAAAAATCAAAGAAACAAACTCAAACCCATAAGAAGGTTGTCACGCCATCTATAATTGGGAAGAGCCACCCGGTTCATACAATACTCCACCCTTGGAAAGAACCGTGGCATTAAGAAACCATGGGCTTATTGAAGACGCAAAAAAAACACAAGACTATGAGCCTATATATAAAGCTAAAAATGAAAAAGTTTAAGACAAAAGAAAATTGAATGAATATGTAAAATAGGGGAGTAGAATATACAACGGGGATTGAATATACAGAAATGTAACTTTATATATAGACCAATGAGAGAAAAAAAGTACGGGGAATGTAGCTAAATGTGAAGTTATATACAGCCCAAAACAGAAAATCAAATCATAGTAAAGCAAAAACTATCAATGTATATGTACAATCATCCATGGATAATCAAAAAGTAGGACACACCCTACGAATAAGAGCAGGCATTGTCTCCAATGCCAACAACACAATTAAGCATAAAAATCAAGTAAAAGATATAGAAACTCCCTAGTCCTAGTCCGTCTTCATGGAATCACCAGTGGTCCTTTGGTCCTCTGCATGGGCGGAAACCTCAGACTGGTTCCCCAACTCCTGCTGCTCAGGTGCTGGGACTAGGGCCTGCTCTTGGACCAGCTGAATGATAGGTACCTCACTGGAGGGGACCTCTTGTGGGTCTTCCAACTCAATGACCGCATCAACTGTGCTGGGGAGATTCCTCTTCTTCCTTGGAAGCCTGGGTGCCTGCTCCTAATATGGTTGTGGCATTGGTGCTGCTGCTGGAGGGGCTGGATCCCCAAATAAGAAGTCTAAAGGCATCTGGTCTTCCAATAGCTTGTCCACATCTTTCCTCAGCGCTTTCACCGACTCTTTAGAAGCCCGTGACTTTCTCATTTTCTTGTGCTCTCTGATAAGATCTGCCAATTTCTTGCCATGTAACCCCACTGCCTTAGTCAAGGCATCTTGAGTCCTCATAATCTTCTCCTGGTTGTCCAGGAGTGTCTTCAAAGTATCCTCAATGGAATAAGGAACCTGAACAGTGGGAGGTGCTGAATGGGCCTCAACTGTGGCAGATAATGGCGACAACTTGGATGTCACAACTGACATCCAGTTGTTCAAACTGGCCAACGTCTGGCTCCAACTGATGAGCCGTGAAAGGGTGAGCTCGGGAAGATGGGACTCCCAGACCAGTTAAAGTGTTGGGCCCTGCAGGCAAATCAATAGAAGTAGGCATGGAGGGCAGCTTGGTGGAAAGCTCAACAGATGACTCTACCAGAACTGGCTCTTCAGACTAGCTAGTTGGGGCAGAAGAAGGTGCCTTGTACTTCTTGTCCTTTGGGTTGTCTGTCCCTTGAATGCTAAACCATGAGAATGGGGCGACCGGTCTTACTTTCACATTATAGGACTTTTTCTTTACTTTAAAATCCTGGAAATACATGGTGAGAGTGTTGGGAAAAGGGTAATTCCTGTAATGCTCTCGTCCCACATCAGCAATCACATGGGACATCACATTGCCCATATTGATAGGGTACCCGACCATAATAGATACAATCAACACAGCCCGCTGAAGAGGAATAGTCTGATAGTGGGTAGAAGGGTCAAGTCGACTGCACAAAAATGTCAACCACCCTCGAGCCAGAAAGTTGAAGGTATTCCAGAATATTTTCTTACCTGCTTGCAACCAATCAGGAGCAGCACTCAGGTGCGCCAAGTACCTAGCTAACCAAGGCCGAACCTCTTCCCCCATTGCCAATTTCTCATTGTACTAGGTTTCATCATCATCATCAAACCCCAATTACTCATTGTACACTTTCCCAGAGAATACAACACTTTTGTTTCGCACTTTGGTTGCAATTGAGCCCTTTTTGACGTGGGCCACATTGCAGTAAAACTCCTTCACCATATGCTCATTTGCATCAACAAACTCATCCGGAAAGTGCCCCCATCCCGCTCTAGTATGGAACTGTCTATGTACATTAGGGAGTAGGGGTAGCAGGTAAGTTGTAATGATACTCCTCTCTGAAATCAGTTTTTGCACTAGCCACCACTCTTGGAACTTGTGAAAAGCCACTTGGCTAACAAATGATCCTTCTAAACCTCCGATTGTCTTGTTCTTTCAACACCCCCAACTTGGGGCACACCACTGTCTGGTACTTCTTTATCACTGTCATCCCCTTCATCTGCGCTCTCCCCAGATAGTGAAGTTGTGGGGGAGGTGGAGTACTCACCACTACCGGCCACTGAGCCCTCAGATGACTCAGAATGTGCACGCTTTGGAGCTTGGGTAGGGGGTTAGGGTGGAGGAGAGTCACCAGACAATCTCAGCCTTCCGCTCCAGTAAAGGACACGCTCCGGTATAGAATCAGAGGAGACATCCTGGAAAGGTACAAACTCACTTCCCGGCTAGTCACAGGCTCTGTCAGCTGCTTTATTGGCTTTCCACATCTTTTTAATATTTTCTCTCACTTGGGGAATTAGTCGTATCATGTTCTCACCTTTGCCCTTGCCCTTGCCTCCCGGGAGGATTCGCCTGGCCCGGGTTATTTAGCCCCTTTTCCTTGTTGTTTGACCATTATTTGTAAGCATACATTTCTATCATTGTTAGTTTAAGTACACGCAGTTAAACGAGCACAGACATTGAATTGTAGATAGCATTGGAACTATTGTAGAAACAGTTTCAGAACCTGGAACTGTGGACGGCACCATTAGGAGTGTGTCTGCGTTGGAGGCATCGCGAACCGTGCTATGGCGATCGGGGGCCACGTAAAACAAGGTCCGGGAAATACATGTCTTTGAATATTCCACACGGTCCGCGTAAATAGAGGGCGCGACCGCGATGGGCTAGCGCGGAGCGCGCAATGAGTGACGTGACGCGGCCGCACTGGAAGCATTTATATTTTAGACATTTCAAGCACTGTGGTCCACGTAAAAATGAAATACGGACCATGTCGAGACACACAGACCGCGCTATGGTGACCGCGGGCCGCGCTGAGGCAAATCTTAGGGACTAAGTGATGGTTTTAAATTTTCTTCCATTTTCGCTCAATTTTTAACACCTACATGTTCCTACTCAGTTACCCAGTCCATTTATCATGTTTACCCACAAAAAACTAGCAAGCAATCTAAGCTAAATTACTAATTCAGAGAAAATGGGAAGAAAAAAGAATTTATAAGCTACTGACGGAGAAATATAATGAAAATAAGAAAATAATTAATCATCAAAGCATGAAATGTAACCAGGTATATGAAGAAGGAATGCAATCTATCCAAGCAATCAAGAAAAATGATCTCAAGAAGGGATGAACAGTAGATATAAGGCTCAGGCTTTCAATTTGCGAAAAGTGTAAAGTGAGACGCTAGGTATCTATTTATAGAAAATCCCATGGGCCTCGTAATTACCCACCAGTGCGGCTCGCACTGGCTTTGTTCACGAAACCTTATAGAAGGCAGCTACGCGGATCACATTAACATGAACGCGGTCGCGTGGAGAACTTCAGAGACTCTGCGTACTTAGCTCATGCTAGTGCAGACCGCACGAAGCTCACCGCGGCCCCACTGGCAACTTCAGAGACTGTGAACATTTTATACTTTAATTTTCACTACTTCAACACAATCCCTACAAGATCTCACAAATAATTAGCTCAAAAATCCTAATCTACAAAGAAAATCAAAGAGAAAAAAAAAGACATGGGTTGCCTCCCAAGAAGTGCCCGATTTAACATCGCGAAACGACGCATGTTACCATTACATCCCTTAAAATAAAGAAATGTCACCACGTGGATCTCATCAAATTATTCAAGAAGTAATAAAACACACGTCTAGCAAGTTTGTTAATTATCCGATCAACGAATATCAAGGGATAATGATCACAATGGGGCACTTTATTCAAGTCACCATTGTTCATGCAAAACCGTCAACTTGTGTCGAGTCTTATAGGAAGACACACATTATGAAGATTGGGCATAGTTTCATGCTCTGCTGCAGGCACTTTCCCTTGAAACTCCAAAAGAGGTGTTGTATCATCCTTCAAGATAATATCGGGCTTAAAGATTGTGAGGCAAAGGTGTGGCTCAACTTGTTTGCTCTCCAGCATTGGAGGTACCTCAATTGTTTGCTTTTTCTAGAGGAGATTCCCGATGATCAAGGTCCAATGTCAACTTATAGGGATCACTCGATTCCCGATGATTAAGGTCCAATGTCAACTTATAGGGATCACTCGATTCCATGACATGTAAAGAATCTATGCACATCACTCTACTTGCATCATCATTTACATCACAATCTAGAGGTGCATACATAAGGGGATCTTCAACATTAATCACACAACTTGTCCTATCCATTATCACAGTTGTGACAATGTAAACAAATGAGAATACATTGGTACCACTAGGTTGCCGCATGTACTTACAGATAGGGAAAATAACCTTCTCATCACCAACATAGAAAGTCAACTCTCCCGCTTCAACATCAACCAATGCCTTCCCCGTAGCAAGGAAAGGTCTACCCAATATTATTGGTACTTCATAATCTACCTCAATCCAAGATGACAAAGTCGGCCGGCAATATAAACTTATCCACCCGAACAAGTACATCATCAATTATTCCTAAAGGTCGCTTCATCGATCGATCCGCCATTTGAAGTCTCATTGAAGTTGGTCGAGGTTTTCTAATTCCCAAACTCTTGAAAACTGAGTATGGCATCGAACTAATACTAGCCCCCAAGTCACAAAGGGCCTTGGCAAAATCCGCACTTCCAATAGTCAAGGGATAGTAAAAGCTCCGGGGTCCTCTTACGTTAGGGCCATGGAATGTACGATAGCACTCACTTGATGAGTCATCTTAATTGTTTCACACTCCATCGACCTCTTCTATGTAACCAAATCCTTCATGAACTTTGCATAGCCCGTATTTGTTCGAGTGCCTCAACCAAAGGGACATTTATTGTGAGGCTCTTCATTATGTCAATGAATATTTTGAACTGGTGGTCACTCTTGTGCTTTGCTAACCATTGAGGATAAGGTGGAGGTGGTCTAGGCAAAGGTACCTTGGCTTTAGGCACCACTTGTTCGGGTATATCAATCACGTGCTCCTAAGATAGATTCATGACATCTTGTTTTTCCACCTTGGCCTCATTATCAATATCAATCAGCACACCATTGTTCACATTTTGTTCAACCACATATTCAACAATCAACGGACCCACATCTTCTTGGATCCCAATATTATCGTCCACAACTTTATTTTCTCTTGAGGCGTGCACATCACCACCTCTCCTACTTCTTGTTGTAACCACCATCATTTGATTGGTGTTCCCCCCCTTTGGGTTAACTACCTTAGTCCCAGTTGATGCTTGTTGAGGTTACTTTAGGGTGGCTGGAATTACATGGATTTCGTTTTAAACGGTGGGTCTTATTTTGTTTGCTTGAGGACAAACAATGGTTTAAGTTTGGGGGAGTTGATAAGTTAGGATTTTACCATGTTTTTACCCTACTTGCTATTGCTTTGGTTACAAATTGCTACAAAATAGTCCCAAAAATGCATACAAGTTGTACTTGATTGCCGATTTGAGCGACAAAGTGACAAATGTCAAAGATCAGCTCAAAATGGAGAAAAACCAACTCAAGCATCAAAGACCAAGAAAATTAAAAGAAATAGAGCCTAGTGCAGACCGCGCAACAGTGACCACGACTGTGCTAGGAAGTTTAGAGAGATGACATATACAAGACTTAAGCTACGCGGTCACTGTCAGATTCTCGCGGTCCATGCCAGAGCCCTCCGCGGCCGCGCTGCCCTTTTATGTGGTCCACACGAAGGAGATTCAGAGAGCTGTCATAATGACAAATCAAAGCCACGCGGCCGGCGATCTGTTTTATGCGGCCCGTGCCGGAGCCCTCCGCGACTGCGCTGCCCTTTTACGCGGTCCGTGGTACTCATTTTTAGAGAAGTAGAAATCATCAGTTCAAGAGCCAGCGGCGACGACGACCCTTTTTGCATGGTATTTTTGTCCGGTTTTTCTAGTTTAGTATAAATAGAACATTTTACTATTTTAGGGAACCTTTAGATATTCTTAATGCAGCTGTGCACCTGGGAACGAGATTGTAGCCATTTTTGGCACTTTTGCTCTTTATTATTGTAGATTCTACTTAGTAATTAATTAATATATTTAGTTCCTCATCTATTTCTTCTGTTTCCTCTTCAATTATGTGTAGCTAAACCCTTTAGCTAGGATTGTAGCTCAACCCTAGTGTGGGTAATTGATGGGTGTTCCCATCTAGGGTTAGATTGATATTGGCTGTTTGTTATTTGGGTTGATTTTGTGTTTTAGTTTCGAATTTGTGGTTACAAAATAAGATTCAAGCTTAGTGGGTTCAACTCTTCTAGAGAAAGAGAGTCTGTGACCCCAAAATTGACCCAACAAGGAATTGCTATGGACCCATGAGAAATGGTAGTCCCAATTAACAGGTTAAACCTCGAGAGAGTAATCACCCTACTTGAACCCTAGTTTCATGGTCTAATTGGCATACCCAATTGGTCTCTCGAGAGCCAATTAGGAAAAATCATTTTCTCTACCGAGAGGTGTGAGAATGGGTACAATTGTACAACGATTATAACATAAGCCCCAAATATATTAATCTACCTTTAGTAACTTCTACCCATCGATTATTCACCTAGGTAGTGTCACGACCCTAGTGTCTTTCTCTATATTAAATACAACTTAACAATATTCTCATAACATAATTTAGTATTAATCATTAGTTTTATAATAGTAGTTATAAAAACAAAGAAAACCAAAAATATTTGAAGTGACATTAGAAATACAACCGCATCTTTAGACTAGACAGACAATACATCTCCACTACTAGCTCCCTGTGGAAATTCGATCCTGAACCACCATTCGCGTAAAAGTTGTTGCGACCCGCTCTTCCTACCTTGGTGTAGCGTTGAGTCCGCAACGATAAGGTACCCAGCTGTTACTGGTTGTATATTCTCTGTCCCCTCTTACATTACTGTTCGTACTTATGGTTCCCTACCTTACATACTTAGTACTTTATTCGTGCTGACGTCCATTTATTTATGGACCTTGCATGTCGTGCTGCAGGTCCTGACAGACAGGCAACGCCGTTCCCCTACTGTAGTAGGCTGTCCAGTTCAGTAGTGATTGGTGAGATCCCTTCTTCGGACTTGCCATAGTCTTGGTATGCATTTTTGTTATAAATATTATGGGTATGTCGGGGCCCTGTTCCGACAATGTTGTAGCACTTATGTTTCTTTAGAGGCTCATAGAAAGGTGTTGACTCATGTATAGTTTGGTATGCCTTGTCGGCTAGTTTTTGTTGTATAGTATTTCATGTTAGCATGGTAGCTCGTACCATATATATAGTTTCTTGATTGTCCGGTCATCCCATGTTATGTATGTTCATGATCTTATCATAAGCTTGACTCCATCTGGGTGATAGTTGATTGACTTACAAATGTTGCCCATTTTCTGCTAGTTAAAACAACTTTTACGCCTGAAGATTATGCGAAGTTGTATATCAAGGATATTGCTAGGCTTCATGGTGTGCAGTGTCTATTATATCAGACCGAGGAGCTCAATTTACGGCTAACTTTTGGAGGTATTTCCAAAAGGGGTTAGGAACATAAGTAAATCTCAGTACTGCATTTCATCCACAGATTAACGACCAGGCTGAACGTACCATTCAGACACTTGAAGATATGCTACGAGCATGTGTTCTAGATTTCAAAGGGAATTGGGATGACCATATTCCACTTATAAAATTCGCCTACAATAATATCTACCATTCCAGTATTAAAATGGCCCGTATGAGGCACTATATGGGCCTGATTTGATTCACTAAGCCATTGAGAAGGTAAAAGTGATACACAAGCGATTGAGGACGGCACATAGCAGGCAAAATCTTATTTCGATGTCCGACATCATGCGAGGTTGGTGATTGGGTTTTCATGAGAATCTCACCAATGAAGGGTGTTATGCGTTTCAGGAACAAAAGTAAGCTGAGTCCGCAGTATATCGGGCCGTATAAGATTCTTCAATGTATTGGAAATATTGATTATGAGTTAGAATTGCCATCCAAATTGGAATTTGTCCACCCGGTATTCTATGTATCTACGTTGAGAAAATGTATTAGAGACCCTTCTCGAGTTGTCCCTATAAAAGATGTACAAATTATAGGGGATCTATAATATGAAGAAGTGTTAGTGGCTATATTAGATCGACAAGTCCGCCGGCTGAGAACAAAAAATATGGCTTCCGTCAAAGTATTGTGGAGAAATAAGAATATAGAACAAATGACATGGGAAGCAGAGAGGAGATGAAGTCTAAATATCCCTACTTGTTCCAGTATAAAGATAACAAGGATGCTAGGTGAATACAGGATGCATTAGAAGGTGGAACAACCCTATGAGGTAAACAATAGCTTGAGAATAGTCTTCCTTAGAACAAAATGGTGATATGCAAATAATGTACATACCGATAATGCTTTGCATACCCTTGTAAGTCCATACATTTAGTTAACTATTTGCAAATTCATCCTCTGTTTATGGGAGAAACTCGGTTGGAATCTACGATGATTTAAACTTCCCATGAACCCTTACATTCGAGGATAAATGTTCCTGGGGGAGGGGGGTGTTACAACCCATATCCACACGTGTTAGATCATTCCATATGTTAAGTTAACATAAATACAAGAATGATTTATCCTTGAGATGATAAGAAGTTAATGCTATTGGTCTTAAGTGATACAATGGTGTATAAGGGTGATTAACAAGTATTAGAAGTTAAACGAATCAAGGATATTGTAACTCGTATTTTCGGGTAAACCTAGAGGAGATTAATACATTAATGAGGTAATAATTTAAGTTATTTGAATCATATAATATCCATATCATAAGTCTTGAAGTAAAAAAATTTATGAGATAAAAGTCGACAAAAGTTGTCATAACTTAGGTTCATAATTTTACTTAAACATTAGGTGAAATGTTACTAAGGATTTATCCCAATTTGCTTATAATTATGGTTTGATATACCAACCAAATTTAAGATCTATGATTCTAGTTTCCAATGCATTAAACTGTTCATCTATACAATCTTAGAGTAGAGAGATATTCACGTTTTCGCGAGACTGCACCAGGCACCTCTCTATGGGGTCTTTTGGATATATATATGATGCCTCCAACCCGTTTTAATTCATTTAATTTCACTATATTCAGACCTTAGAACCCTAGGAACATCCTCTAAAGGTTCTCTCAAGATTCAGGAATCAAACAAAGAGAAAACACCACAAATCAAGTGTTGGGAATCCCGTTGCGCTAGTAAGTTTCTTGTTCTTCTTGTTGTTGCTCATTTTTGTGTAGTTCCAGTTCGTGTGGAAGATTGCTTTCAGGGGTTTATGTTCTGTAGATACTCCCTCAAGTTCTTACTATTAACCCTAGGTGATATCAATCCTTCTAAAGTGATTCTAGTACTGAAAAATCCTAATTGATTACTAGTTTCACTTCCTTGTTGTGGTGCAACATTGGAGGGATATTTCATGGAGAATTAATGTCAAATTGGAGATGTTCTTTCTATATAAATATAAGGAAACTCTTACTCTATATGTATTTAAGATTATCCAAGTTGTGGCTAAGTAATTGAAGCTAGAACTTGTTGAATATATATCGAAAGGCTTGGTAGTAATATTATCGGTTGGTGAACTATTTTGGGAGGTTCAATATGATTAACATTGATGTTGTTTGGACTATTTGGTGATTGTTTTCACTTGTGGAAAGTCATATAAATAGGGGAGATTCGGTCCGTTTCATCGTAAAATAGGTTGTGCTTGGTACAAAATAGTTACGATGCTTAAACGTTAACGATAGTGTCATTTCTTCTATAGTCACACTAAGGAGTTGTGGCATTTGCATAGCTTGAGGTTGGGCAGTATATACAAGGTATGTGAGGATATCCCTTTCCTTCTTTTGCACGACTCTGATTATACATAATATAATGAACGATCATCTAAATATTCTCTACTCTTAGAAGCTAGCAGTACTTGCATCGTTTTCCCTCTTACGGAACGATTAATGTTGATTTTGCTTCTCTTATTCTTATGTTATCAACGTTGTTGGTACTTCCTAATTCTTATAAGGTTCGTCGTGAAGAGTTAGTCCTAATAATGTGTACCGAGGATACTGACCTTACGTCACTCCGAAAGGTTTAAACATGATTCCATGAGTTGAGCATGCATTATATATATGTATCTATTTTACTGTACCGAGATGCGCTATTGTCGGCCGGGTATGGCACCTATTGTGCAACCTTGATCAGTTGGGTTTTACCGAGCTTCACGTGACCGGGTACGATTCAACCGAGCCTTATGAAGGCCTGGTATATTTTTACCGAGCCTATTACACTCAGGTACGATATGTTGATGATGATGCGCATAGAGGCGTATGTTTTAAACGTTTATGTGTATATATATATATATATGATGCACATAGAGGCGTATGTTTTAAACGTATATGTATATATATATATATATATGTGTGTGTGTGTGTGTGTGTCTGTGTGTGTGTGGGTTTGTGTGTGTGTGTGATGCATTGCATGTCAGTAGCCCTCAGAGGTACCAAGATATTACATGTTGTATATTCTTTATCCCTGCTTACATTGCTGTTCGTACTTATGGTTCCCTGCGTTACATACTCAATACCTTATTTGTACTAACATCCTTCTATGTATGGACGTTGCATGTTGTGCTGCAGGTCCTGCTAGACAGGCAGACGCCACTCCCCCACCACAGTAGGCTGTCCAGTTCAGCGGTGATCGGCAAGATCCCTTCTTCAGACTTGTCATAGTCTTAGTATGCATTTTTGTTATAGATATTTTGGGTATGTCGGGGCCCTGTTCTGACAATGTTGCAGCACTTATGTTTCTTTAGAGGTTCATAGACATGTGTTGACTAATATATAGTTTGGTATGCCTTGTCGCCTAGTTTTTGTTGTATAGTATTTCATGGTAGCATGGTAGCTCGTATCTTATATATAGTTTCTTGATTGTCCGGTCATCCCATATTATGTATGTTCATGCCATCAACTTTTATTGATGGTTATCGATGATCCATGTCTACCATTTATATTGGTCTCGTCGTCCCTAAAGATAATAAAGAAGGTTAGATAAAATGTACGTTGGTACTCGGCAAGTACGGCGGGGTGCTAGTCATGGCCCTCCAGTTTGGATCGTGACAAGAATGAGATTCTAGATATTAGTCTTATAATCCTATTAGCTTTAGGACATAATACTACACATTTCAAATCCTAAATAATTACCTTTAGGTATCCTATTAGTATAATCATTTTCGGGCATAGACATATAATACTACATGTTATACATACATCTCAACATCTTTTATGTTTTGTTTAATAATTTAAGTACAAAAAATATCTAAAAGGAGCGTCTATAGCAAGCTTCAAATAATTCTGGGACTTAATGTCGTTTATAAAAAAATAAAAGGAACTTCCGAATAGTATTATAAAAAATTCATTTTAGCGACAAAACGACTAAAATGTCAAGTGTAAAGTGGTAATATATTCATACTTCACTTCAAAGTCCTTAATATTAAGTTATTTATAATTTAATTAGTGATAGGCTACAACCTTTTGCCATTGTTCAAAATTGCACGCACCCAAAATAATCGAGGCCATTAGCAAACGATCTCATTGTAGAATTATAATTGGAGTTAATTTTTAAGTCCTAATATGGTAAAGTTTTAACTTTGATAATTTGTATCCAACATAGGATTATTCTTGAAAAAATATAGATAGATATAAATAGATAAATATTATGATCTCAAATAACCCGATCATGATGATGCCTATCACAGTACTAGACCAACCGAAATAACACGAACAATATAGAAGATCTTTTGTAAAAGATTGTCTTTTCTAAACAGAGTAAGTCTCAAATATTTCATTTTTAAAATATCAAAAGAAATACGCGGAAGCAGGTACGTAAATACATCAACACAACCCAAATCTGGTGTCACTAGTCTATTAAATACAAATCAACACTGTTTGCTTAATACAAAATAAGTCTGAAATATAGAGTACTAGGATAAGAAGGATAAAGGCAAGGCTGCGAACGCTGTGCAGCTACCTTGCTATCTCCAGAAATACTCAGAAGCTGCTAAAAGGCTCTCATTCTGATGCTCGGACATCTGGATCTGTACATAAGGTGCAGAGAGTAACGTGAGTATGAAAACTCAGTAAGTAACTAAAATAAATAAAGTATGAGTGCAGTGAGGAGCATTTAAAAATCCCATATGCATACTTAATCAAGAATCTCAACAGGAATATCAAAGTCTAAATCTGGAGCTTAATAACTAGTTACCTTGTAAAAACTCCAGTTTCAATGAAAATCCCTTAAAATTTTTATTCAACATTTTCCAGTGAAGGCTCAATATGAAAGAAGAGTGAAAACAGAAATCCCATAAACAAGCTCCTTGGGAAAAGCATCACTCATAAGTATAGCCCCTCGGAAAAGCCTCTCAGGAGTTTGTCACAATTACAGTAAGTGTTTTCAAAGATTCTTGCATTTCTTTCCAACCATATACTATAGAACATTTCTGTGATGGTCATCTTGAATGTGAGAGCTCGGACAGATTTCCCTTTGGATTGTAGAATGATCCAATTGCAGAATTGCATCCAGTTATGTCCATTGAAGTCATCCATATTCAGCCATTGTAGAACTTTGTGTCTCAGTTGTGTAGCATAGATACAATGTAGGAAGACATGATCTCTAGTTTCCTCTTCTTGCTGGCACATAACACACATCCCTGAGATATTCAATTTCCATTGCAGCAGTCTATTTTTGGTAGGCAGTCGATCCTGCAGCAGTAACCATACGCTAAAGATAGCCTTTGGTCTAGCTGCATTTTGCATAACCAAATTCTTCCATGGAACTCTGGCTGAATCTCCAAGCAGCTGCAAGTACACCTTCCTTATAGTGCAGGCAGTTTCATTGAGCAAATTATGAAGTTGCAGTAGCTTTACTCCTTCCACAATCTTCCTTACCATCCAGCTAGCATTATTTGGAATAGTGAGGCTGTCCAGTTGTTGTTGTTTAACATACACACTGTGAATCCATTTGACCCATAGCAGGTCTTTCTTGTGAGCTAAATCCCATCCTAGCTTAGCTATTGCAGCTTTGTTCCACAATGAGATGTTAGTTAAGTTAAGTCCCCCAACAGATTTAGGCATACACATTTTCTCCCAGGCTACATATGCTTTCTTGTTGATGGTCACAGACCCTGACCAAATGTAGGTTCTGCAGATAGATTCCAATAGCTTGACAACTTTAGAAGGCATAATGAATAGCTGAGCCCAATAAGCTTGGACTCCAAGAATAACAGATTGAACCAGTTGGCATCTGCCTGCATAGGATAGATATCTTGCTGTCCAGGATGTTATTTTTGCTGTGATCTTATCAACCAAAGGTTGCCATTGAGTAACTGATAGTTTCTTGGTAGTTAATGGTACTCCCAAGTATTTGAAAGGAAGATCACCTTTAACATAACCAAGAAGATTGAGGATATGATGTTGATTTTCAATTGCAACCCCCCCAAAATACACTGCACTTTTGCTTAGGTTAGCCTTCAGCCCAGTAGCAGCTAGAAATTGAGAGAAGAAATGAAACATAGCACTTACTGATTGAGTTTCCCCTTTGACAAATAATAACAAATCATCTGCAAAGCTCAAATGAGTGATTCCCAACTTCTTACATCCTGGATGATATGTGAAGTTCTTAGTATGCTGCAATTGTGCCAGAGCTCTACTAAGATATTCCATAATGATAGCAAACAAGAAGGGAGATATTGGATCTCCTTGTCTCAATCCTTTAGCAGCTTGAAAGGGCTTTGTTGTTTCACCATTAACTACAACAGTGTAGCTAACAGTTTGAACACATTCCATGATCCATTTAATAAACCTGCTAGGGAAATCAA
The DNA here is from genome assembly GCA_034376525.1 of Nicotiana benthamiana. Lineage (NCBI taxonomy): Eukaryota > Viridiplantae > Streptophyta > Magnoliopsida > Solanales > Solanaceae > Nicotiana > Nicotiana benthamiana. The sequence goes on from CM067341.1 coordinate 18,976,151, forward strand.
GTTCTTCCATAATCTGTTGTAGACTGCTCCATTCCACAGAGTCATAGGCTTTTTGGAGATCAATCTTGATCATGCATCTGGGAGAGATGTGTTGTCTGGAGTACTGTTTTATTAGCTCATTAGCTAATATCACATTATCTGCTACTCTTCTTCCTGGTATAAATCCTGCCTGGGAGTTGCATATAATACTACTCATCACTTTTTGGAGTCTATTAGCCAACAGTTTGGATATGATCTTATACAAGACTGAACAACAAGCTATTGGCCTAAACTCCTTCACAGTTTGGGGATTGGGAACCTTGGGTAACAAAGTAATTGTTGCACAATTGACTGGACTGTACATTTTGGAAGTTTGAAAAAAATTTGTAACTGCTAACATCACCTGCCTCCCAATGATATGCCAAGACTGCTTGAAGAACATGGCATTGAACCCATCTATACCTGGAGCTTTATCATTTCCAATAGCCTTCAAGCTATCAACTATCTCCCTTTCAGATATATCAGCTATAAGCTCCTTCCTTTGAATTTGAGATAGTTTTGGTCCATTCCTCATATATAGCTTATTTATTGCTGGAAGTGTGTTGGCTGCTGTTCCCATCAGAGCTTGATAAAAATCCCTGATCTCCTTCTTCAATTCTTCAGAATCATTTATCTTCTGACCTCCTTCTGTGGATAGTTCAATGATCTTTTTATATTGATTCCTCTCCTTCATAACTGCTGAGAAATATTTATTGTTGGAATCCCCTAGCTTGATCCACTTAGCTCTTGATTTTTGTTGTAAGGCTGACTCTTCTACAAGTGACCATTTCTCCAGTTGCTGTACCATTTCCTTTGCTTTTTGTTGGAGATTGTCTGAATAAGAAAGATCCAGTTGTTGCTGCATATCTATCAATTCTTTCCTGCTGCTTTCAATCCTTTGGGAAATGTTTTTAAAGTCTCTAACATTAAGAGATTTTAAAGGCTGTTTAAGTGCTTTAAGATTATTCCATACTCCTTGAAGGTTGTGTTTCTCCTTGGTCCGTGGTACTCATTTTTAGAGAAGTAGAAATCATCAGTTCAAGAGCCAGCGGCGACGACGACCCTTTTTGCATGGTATTTTTGTCCGGTTTTTCTAGTTTAGTATAAATAGAACATTTTACTATTTTAGGGAACCTTTAGATATTCTTAATGCAGCTGTGCACCTGGGAACGAGATTGTAGCCATTTTTGGCACTTTTGCTCTTTATTATTGTAGATTCTACTTAGTAATTAATTAATATATTTAGTTCCTCATCTATTTCTTCTGTTTCCTCTTCAATTATGTGTAGCTAAACCCTTTAGCTAGGATTGTAGCTCAACCCTAGTGTGGGTAATTGATGGGTGTTTCCATCTAGGGTTAGATTGATATTGGCTGTTTGTTATTTGGGTTGATTTTGTGTTTTAGTTTCGAATTTGTGGTTACAAAATAAGATTCAAGCTTAGTGGGTTCAACTCTTCTAGAGAAAGAGAGTCTGTGACCCCAAAATTGACCCAACAAGGAATTGCTATGGACCCATGAGAAATGGTAGTCCCAATTAACAGGTTAAACCTCGAGAGAGTAATCACCCTACTTGAACCCTAGTTTCATGGTCTAATTGGCATACCCAATTGGTCTCTCGAGAGCCAATTAGGAAAAATCATTTTCTCTACCGAGAGGTGTGAGAATGGGTACAATTGTACAACGATTATAACATAAGCCCCAAATATATTAATCTACCTTTAGTAACTTCTACCCATCGATTATTCACCTAGGTAGTGTCACGACCCTAGTGTCTTTCTCTATATTAAATACAACTTAACAATATTCTCATAACATAATTTAGTATTAATCATTAGTTTTATAATAGTAGTTATAAAAACAAAGAAAACCAAAAATATTTGAAGTGACATTAGAAATACAACCGCATCTTTAGACTAGACAGACAATACATCTCCACTACTAGCTCCCTGTGGAAATTCGATCCTGAACCACCATTCGCGTAAAAGTTGTTGCGACCCGCTCTTCCTACCTTGGTGTAGCGTTGAGTCCACAACGATAAGGTACCCAGCTGTTACTGGTTGTATATTCTCTGTCCCCTCTTACATTACTGTTCGTACTTATGGTTCCCTACCTTACATACTTAGTACTTTATTCGTGCTGACGTCCATTTATTTATGGACCTTGCATGTCGTGCTGCAGGTCCTGACAGACAGGCAACGCCGTTCCCCTACTGTAGTAGGCTGTCCAGTTCAGTAGTGATTGGTGAGATCCCTTCTTCGGACTTGCCATAGTCTTGGTATGCATTTTTGTTATAAATATTATGGGTATGTCGGGGCCCTGTTCCGACAATGTTGTAGCACTTATGTTTCTTTAGAGGCTCATAGAAAGGTGTTGACTCATGTATAGTTTGGTATGCCTTGTCGGCTAGTTTTTGTTGTATAGTATTTCATGTTAGCATGGTAGCTCGTACCATATATATAGTTTCTTGATTGTCCGGTCATCCCATGTTATGTATGTTCATGATCTTATCATAAGCTTGACTCCATCTGGGTGATAGTTGATTGACTTACAAATGTTGCCCATTTTCTGCTAGTTAAAACAACTTTTACGCCTGAAGATTATGCGAAGTTGTATATCAAGGATATTGCTAGGCTTCATGGTGTGCAGTGTCTATTATATCAGACCGAGGAGCTCAATTTACGGCTAACTTTTGGAGGTATTTCCAAAAGGGGTTAGGAACATAAGTAAATCTCAGTACTGCATTTCATCCACAGATTAACGACCAGGCTGAACGTACCATTCAGACACTTGAAGATATGCTACGAGCATGTGTTCTAGATTTCAAAGGGAATTGGGATGACCATATTCCACTTATAAAATTCGCCTACAATAATATCTACCATTCCAGTATTAAAATGGCCCGTATGAGGCACTATATGGGCCTGATTTGATTCACTAAGCCATTGAGAAGGTAAAAGTGATACACAAGCGATTGAGGACGGCACATAGCAGGCAAAATCTTATTTCGATGTCCGACATCATGCGAGGTTGGTGATTGGGTTTTCATGAGAATCTCACCAATGAAGGGTGTTATGCGTTTCAGGAACAAAAGTAAGCTGAGTCCGCAGTATATCGGGCCGTATAAGATTCTTCAATGTATTGGAAATATTGATTATGAGTTAGAATTGCCATCCAAATTGGAATTTGTCCACCCGGTATTCTATGTATCTACGTTGAGAAAATGTATTAGAGACCCTTCTCGAGTTGTCCCTATAAAAGATGTACAAATTATAGGGGATCTATAATATGAAGAAGTGTTAGTGGCTATATTAGATCGACAAGTCCGCCGGCTGAGAACAAAAAATATGGCTTCCATCAAAGTATTGTGGAGAAATAAGAATATAGAACAAATGACATGGGAAGCAGAGAGGAGATGAAGTCTAAATATCCCTACTTGTTCCAGTATAAAGATAACAAGGATGCTAGGTGAATACAGGATGCATTAGAAGGTGGAACAACCCTATGAGGTAAACAATAGCTTGAGAATAGTCTTCCTTAGAACAAAATGGTGATATGCAAATAATGTACATACCGATAATGCTTTGCATACCCTTGTAAGTCCATACATTTAGTTAACTATTTGCAAATTCATCCTCTGTTTATGGGAGAAACTCGGTTGGAATCTACGATGATTTAAACTTCCCATGAACCCTTACATTCGAGGATAAATGTTCCTGGGGGAGGGGGGTGTTACAACCCATATCCACACGTGTTAGATCATTCCATATGTTAAGTTAACATAAATACAAGAATGATTTATCCTTGAGATGATAAGAAGTTAATGCTATTGGTCTTAAGTGATACAATGGTGTATAAGGGTGATTAACAAGTATTAGAAGTTAAACGAATCAAGGATATTGTAACTCGTATTTTCGGGTAAACCTAGAGGAGATTAATACATTAATGAGGTAATAATTTAAGTTATTTGAATCATATAATATCCATATCATAAGTCTTGAAGTAAAAAAATTTATGAGATAAAAGTCGACAAAAGTTGTCATAACTTAGGTTCATAATTTTACTTAAACATTAGGTGAAATGTTACTAAGGATTTATCCCAATTTGCTTATAATTATGGTTTGATATACCAACCAAATTTAAGATCTATGATTCTAGTTTCCAATGCATTAAACTGTTCATCTATACAATCTTAGAGTAGAGAGATATTCACGTTTTCGCGAGACTGCACCAGGCACCTCTCTATGGGGTCTTTTGGATATATATATGATGCCTCCAACCCGTTTTAATTCATTTAATTTCACTATATTCAGACCTTAGAACCCTAGGAACATCCTCTAAAGGTTCTCTCAAGATTCAGGAATCAAACAAAGAGAAAACACCACAAATCAAGTGTTGGGAATCCCGTTGCGCTAGTAAGTTTCTTGTTCTTCTTGTTGTTGCTCATTTTTGTGTAGTTCCAGTTCGTGTGGAAGATTGCTTTCAGGGGTTTATGTTCTGTAGATACTCCCTCAAGTTCTTACTATTAACCCTAGGTGATATCAATCCTTCTAAAGTGATTCTAGTACTGAAAAATCCTAATTGATTACTAGTTTCACTTCCTTGTTGTGGTGCAACATTGGAGGGATATTTCATGGAGAATTAATGTCAAATTGGAGATGTTCTTTCTATATAAATATAAGGAAACTCTTACTCTATATGTATTTAAGATTATCCAAGTTGTGGCTAAGTAATTGAAGCTAGAACTTGTTGAATATATATCGAAAGGCTTGGTAGTAATATTATCGGTTGGTGAACTATTTTGGGAGGTTCAATATGATTAACATTGATGTTGTTTGGACTATTTGGTGATTGTTTTCACTTGTGGAAAGTCATATAAATAGGGGAGATTCGGTCCGTTTCATCGTAAAATAGGTTGTGCTTGGTACAAAATAGTTACGATGCTTAAACGTTAACGATAGTGTCATTTCTTCTATAGTCACACTAAGGAGTTGTGGCATTTGCATAGCTTGAGGTTGGGCAGTATATACAAGGTATGTGAGGATATCCCTTTCCTTCTTTTGCACGACTCTGATTATACATAATATAATGAACGATCATCTAAATATTCTCTACTCTTAGAAGCTAGCAGTACTTGCATCGTTTTCCCTCTTACGGAACGATTAATGTTGATTTTGCTTCTCTTATTCTTATGTTATCAACGTTGTTGGTACTTCCTAATTCTTATAAGGTTCGTCGTGAAGAGTTAGTCCTAATAATGTGTACCGAGGATACTGACCTTACGTCACTCCGAAAGGTTTAAACATGATTCCATGAGTTGAGCATGCATTATATATATGTATCTATTTTACTGTACCGAGATGCGCTATTGTCGGCCGGGTATGGCACCTATTGTGCAACCTTGATCAGTTGGGTTTTACCGAGCTTCACGTGACCGGGTACGATTCAACCGAGCCTTATGAAGGCCTGGTATATTTTTACCGAGCCTATTACACTCAGGTACGATATGTTGATGATGATGCGCATAGAGGCGTATGTTTTAAACGTTTATGTGTATATATATATATATATATGATGCACATAGAGGCGTATGTTTTAAACGTATATGTATATATATATATATATATATATGTGTGTGTGTGTGTGTGTGTGTCTGTGTGTGTGTGTGGGTTTGTGTGTGTGTGTGATGCATTGCATGTCAGTAGCCCTCAGAGGTACCAAGATATTACATGTTGTATATTCTTTATCCCTGCTTACATTGCTGTTCGTACTTATGGTTCCCTGCGTTACATACTCAATACCTTATTTGTACTAACATCCTTCTATGTATGGACGTTGCATGTTGTGCTGCAGGTCCTGCTAGACAGGCAGACGCCACTCCCCCACCACAGTAGGCTGTCCAGTTCAGCGGTGATCGGCAAGATCCCTTCTTCAGACTTGTCATAGTCTTAGTATGCATTTTTGTTATAGATATTTTGGGTATGTCGGGGCCCTGTTCTGACAATGTTGCAGCACTTATGTTTCTTTAGAGGTTCATAGACATGTGTTGACTAATATATAGTTTGGTATGCCTTGTCGCCTAGTTTTTGTTGTATAGTATTTCATGGTAGCATGGTAGCTCGTATCTTATATATAGTTTCTTGATTGTCCGGTCATCCCATATTATGTATGTTCATGCCATCAACTTTTATTGATGGTTATCGATGATCCATGTCTACCATTTATATTGGTCTCGTCGTCCCTAAAGATAATAAAGAAGGTTAGATAAAATGTACGTTGGTACTCGGCAAGTACGGCGGGGTGCTAGTCATGGCCCTCCAGTTTGGATCGTGACAAGAATGAGATTCTAGATATTAGTCTTATAATCCTATTAGCTTTAGGACATAATACTACACATTTCAAATCCTAAATAATTACCTTTAGGTATCCTATTAGTATAATCATTTTCGGGCATAGACATATAATACTACATGTTATACATACATCTCAACATCTTTTATGTTTTGTTTAATAATTTAAGTACAAAAAATATCTAAAAGGAGCGTCTATAGCAAGCTTCAAATAATTCTGGGACTTAATGTCGTTTATAAAAAAATAAAAGGAACTTCCGAATAGTATTATAAAAAATTCATTTTAGCGACAAAACGACTAAAATGTCAAGTGTAAAGTGGTAATATATTCATACTTCACTTCAAAGTCCTTAATATTAAGTTATTTATAATTTAATTAGTGATAGGCTACAACCTTTTGCCATTGTTCAAAATTGCACGCACCCAAAATAATCGAGGCCATTAGCAAACGATCTCATTGTAGAATTATAATTGGAGTTAATTTTTAAGTCCTAATATGGTAAAGTTTTAACTTTGATAATTTGTATCCAACATAGGATTATTCTTGAAAAAATATAGATAGATATAAATAGATAAATATTATGATCTCAAATAACCCGATCGTGATGATGCCCATCACAGTACTAGACCAACCGAAATAACACGAACAATATAGAAGATCTTTTGTAAAAGATTGTCTTTTCTAAACAGAGTAAGTCTCAAATATTTCATTTTTAAAATATCAAAAGAAATACGCGGAAGCAGGTACGTAAATACATCAACACAACCCAAATCTGGTGTCACTAGTCTATTAAATACAAATCAACACTGTTTGCTTAATACAAAATAAGTCTGAAATATAGAGTACTAGGATAAGAAGGATAAAGGCAAGGCTGCGAACGCTGTGCAGCTACCTTGCTATCTCCAGAAATACTCAGAAGCTGCTAAAAGGCTCTCATTCTGATGCTCGGACATCTGGATCTGTACATAAGGTGCAGAGAGTAACGTGAGTATGAAAACTCAGTAAGTAACTAAAATAAATAAAGTATGAGTGCAGTGAGGAGCATTTAAAAATCCCATATGCATACTTAATCAAGAATCTCAACAGGAATATCAAAGTCTAAATCTGGAGCTTAATAACTAGTTACCTTGTAAAAACTCCAGTTTCAATGAAAATCCCTTAAAATTTTTATTCAACATTTTCCAGTGAAGGCTCAATATGAAAGAAGAGTGAAAACAGAAATCCCATAAACAAGCTCCTTGGGAAAAGCATCACTCATAAGTATAGCCCCTCGGAAAAGCCTCTCAGTCACTCGTAACTAAACTCTGTCAATTAGTACTCACACTCAGCACTACCTCTCAATATATATATATCATAATAAATACCGCTGCGTCATGCAGTTTGATACGTAATATATAGTCGACTACGCTCACTAGAGGTGAATAGATTCCGGAGGGGCTCTTACATCCCAAACGCTATATCGCTTCGGTGTGCAGCCCGATTTATATATATACAAATATCGATGCGGCGTGCAGCCCGATCCATATATATATATATATATATATATATATATATATATATATATATATATATATATATATATGGATGGTAGGGGCTCGTCGGACCCGGTAAACCTCGAGAAAAATTCTGTATATATATGTATTATATTTATATATACCTTGAGAAACGACTTTATATTTAATTAGGCACCCCGAAGCACAAAAGCCTGCTTGGGGCACTGCTAGAATCTGCTAAATGCCTTTGCATATGTGGGGGATGTCCTAGGTTCGATTCTTGGTTCCCTCACCCTCAGTAATTTTTCCTTTTTAGGCTGAAACACTAACTGTAGCTAAGGATGTTCATGGTTCGGTGTGGTTCGATTTTCTCTAAAAAGAAACTAAACGAAGTAAGTCAGGTTTTCAAATATTAGAACTAAACCAAACAAATTAAGTCGGTTTTTTCTTGATTCAATTTATGTCGGACGTTGTTATTTTTTTTAGTTTTTTCGATTATGTGTTTCTTAAATATAAAGCATACACTACCAAATACATATTTCAATGACTACGTTTTCAGTGTAACACTATCAAATCAATTGCCTTTTAAGAAATCTATTATTTACTAAAATATATTGATGATAATTTAATAAAACAGTGATGAATAATTTAAGGACTCAATTAAACATATATTTTTTAATATGAAATGGATTCTTACACTTAACAAAAGAAAACTACTGATCGAACTAGAATATCAAGGTAAAAAACTATACTAAAAGCGCAAACGATTAACTGTCACCATAAAATTTTTGAAACTTTATATATATATATATATATATATATATATATATATATATATATATATATATATATATATATATATATATAATTATAATAATAATAAATGTAAATAGTTACTCCTAGAATCAATGTGGTTAGGTTTTTCCGGATTTTTTTGATTAAAATCAAAGCCAAACCAAACCAAAAAGTATCAGTTTGGTTTGATTTTTTGTTTGATTCAGTTTTTCGAATTTTTATGAACACCTCTAACTGTAGCCTAGTTCTTCATGTCTTGCCTTTTTACCTTAGGTTTCACACAACCCCTCCCCCCTAAAATCCCTTTTTTCTTTTAATTATTTTCTGACTCTTTTTTTGTTTTGATAAAACCTCCGTCGTAAAAGCTTCAAATTACTTCTCTCTTGCCTTTCCAAATTCCATGCCCAACTTCTCACTCACACGTACATGTATCACCGAAGGTTTGTCTGCATTCGGCAGGATCCAACAACTATCAGTAAAGTTCTTCACTCTAACTATATTAAAGATAATGGTGCCCGGTCATTTTCAAATCTTGGGTCCGCCTCTGTATATATATATCGCTGCAGCGTGCAGGCTGATCCATAAATATATATTATCCTCACCATTAGGTCCTCGACCTCTCTCTCAGTCAATAACCACATAGCCACTCGGGCATTTTAGTGAAAATCAGGGAACTCAACCCAAACAATTTTCATATATTTGAAGGTAGAGTAATGATACTGAATCAATTATAAACAGGTAAAATCATGATTGGGGATATGCTTTCAAAACAAGACAGTACGAGGAAAGTAGTAAAATACCCCTAGGGGTCTAAATAGTTTGGACAAAGGCCCCAAACATGGCATGCAACCTAAGTTAACAAATTCATTTCTAAAACATATAGATATCATATACAGTATATCAAAATACGCAACTATAGAGTCGGCACAGGATGGACTGAGTCACAATCCCTACAGGTGCACGCTCACCCGCCCGTCACCTAGCATGTCGTCGCCTCATGTATTGAAACAACACGAGATTCTGGAGTTTCATATCCTTAGGTCAAGATTTACAATCATTAATTACCTCGAAACGGATGGAATTCTACTCCACGACACCCTTGCCTCTTGACTCGGCCTCAACTCGCATCGAATCTATCCAAAAATCAGAATCATAACATCAATATACGCTAAGGGAACAAAGCCCACGCAAAAAATAATCAAATTACATAAAAAATTCAGAAATTGGTCAAACGTGAACCCTGAGACCATGTCTCAAATCCGATAAAATCACATCAATATAATCCTTATCCTTCCACGAATCCATTTATACCAAGAACATCAAAATCGGACCTCAAATGGACCCTCAAATCCCTAATTTTACCTCTCCATTTTCAAGCCCTAACTTTCCAATTTTTCATCCTTAATCTCATAAATTTCATGCTTACACAACTGAAAATCAACATAGAATCGAGCTTTAGATTCAAGAAACTCACGTCAATGAAAACCCCCTTGATCCCTCTTCAAAACCCCTTAAAAAGCTTCAACTTTAGATAGAAATGGTGGTAAACAACCCCAAATTCGCGAAAGGAAATATATACACTTCTTGACCCAGGTGTTCCGTACCTGCAGTCCTAAACACGCACCTTCGGTCCAACAGGTCGCACTTGCGGAAGTCACTATCCGCTCAAAACCGAATGTACGATCACTTACCCGCACATGCGACCTTGTAGGTGCGCTCACCTCACCTTATCTGCTGCTCCTGTCCCTACTCAACCTTGATTGCATCTACAACCAATTCATCGCTTCTGTAGCCCATACCCACGGTTCCCCATCCACATGTGCGGTTATGACAGGAATAGCAGTTGAAGCTGCACACTTTCAGAACCAAACTTTCCAAAAATCTTTTAAATTCATCCCAAGGCCCTCGAGACCTCAACCAAAATAGAACAAGTCATATATCACTATTCAAACTTATTCAAACCTTGGAAACACTCAAAACGACATCGAAACAACAAATTACACTCGGATTCAAGTCTAAGGATCCGAAAACTTTCATAATCCGCAAACGATCAAAAAGTCTATCAAACCTCACCCGAATGATCTAAAATTTTTCACACACATCACAATACTACAATTTCCGGAATTCTATTCCGACCCCGATATCAATATTTCCACTACAACCAGAAAATATCAGGATTTCAATTTCGACAATTCAAGCTTAAATCTACCACAAATCTCCAGAATACATTCCGATCATGCTCCTAAGTCCTAAATCACCTAGCGAAGCTATCCGAATCATCAAAACTAAATTCTGAGATAGTTTACCTACAAGTCAACTTCCAGTTGACCTTTCCAACTAAATGGCCAACTTAGGAGACTAAGTGTGTCATATCACTCCAAAACTACTCCAAACCCAAACCAACCAACACAATATGATAAAATGTAGCTCAACAAAACATAAGAAAGCAGAAATTGGGAGATTGGGATTGAAACTCATGAAAGACCAGCCGGGTCGTTACATCCTCCCCCTCTTAAGCAAACGTTCATCCTAGAACGAGTCAAGAAACATACCTGAAGCCTCAAATAGGTGAAAATATCTGCTTCACATCTCCAGCCCAATCTCTTAGGTAGCCTTCTCCACGGGCCAACCATCTCCACTGCACTTTCACGGAAGCTATGTCCTTTAATTTCAGCTTTCAAACCTGACGCTCTAAAATATCCATTGGTTCCATATCATAAGTCAAATCACCATCTAACTGAACCATGCTAAAGTTCAAAATGTGAGACGGATCGCCAATATACTTTTGAAGCATAGAAACATGAAATACTAGGTACACACTCAACAATTTGGGTGGCAAAACAAGCTCATAACCACCTCCCCAATCCTCCGAAGCACCTTAGAAGGACCAATGAATCGAGGACTCAATTTACCCTTCTTCCTGAATCTCATAACACCCTTCATGGGTGAAACCTTCAGTAGAATCTTCTCCCCAACCATGAAAGACACATCCAAACCTTCCTGTCATATTACTCTTTTGTCTCGACTGCACTGTACGAAGCCGCTCCTGAATTACCTTCACCTTGTCTAAAGCATCCTGCACCAAATTTGTACCCAAAAGCCTAGCCTCGCCGGGCTCAAACCATCTAACTAGAGATTTACACCATCTCCCATATAAAGCCTTATATTGAACCATCTGAATAATTGACTGATAACCGTTATTATAAGCAAACTCTGCGAACGGTAGCAACTGATCCCATGATCCTCAAAAATCAATGACACAAGCACGCAACATATCCTCCAATATCTGAATAATGCACTTGGATCACCCGTCCGTCTGAGGGTGAAAAGCTATGCTCAACTCAACCGGAGTACCCAACTCCCGCTGCATGGACCTCCAAAACTATGAAGTAAACTGAGTGCTCCTATCTGAAATGATGGGAATTGGAACCCCATTCTGGCGAACAACCTCTCGGATATAAATCTCTGCTAACTGCTCTAAGGAATAGGTAGTACACATAGTAATGAAGCACGCAATCTTGGTCAGCCGATCCATAATAACCCAATTAGCATCGAACTTCTTCAAAGTTTGTGGGAGCCCAACTGCAAAATTCATGGTGATCCGTGTGAGCACATGATTTTTTCTCTCTATGAATTACTCCCATAAAATATCAAAAAATAATTTTTCTCAATTTTATAGGATTTCTTGTAGAATTTTATTAATTATTTGTATTTTTGTGCATATTTAATTTCCATTAAAAATAAAAAAATACCAAAAATACCATGCATTACATTTGGATTTTTGTTCACGTTTTAGGATTAATTAATTAGTTTCTTTATTAAAAATGAAAATAAAAAAATAGCTCATTTTTACATTCTTTGCTTTAAATTTTGGGTTATTAAGTTTTTCCTTTTTAATTTAGGATCAACTAATTTTTGTAAATATTATGGTTAGATAATTAGCTTATCTTTAGGATTGGAATTAATTTAGGAATTTAATTTCATTTTTTTAAAATTATTAAAAAAGAGAAGAAAACAAAAAGAGAACGAAAATTGAAAATTTTGGTCTTAAATTCAAAATGAGCCAAACATTTTAGAAGTCCAAATTTTTTCCCGAACCCAATACCCTACACTAATACCTAGACTTATTAACCTAGACACAAAATAACACAAGAAAATATACAAAAAATATATACCCCAAGATATGAAAGAAGAGGACAGACGGAAAGGACAGAGGGCTGTACAGAACAAAAAAACCGACCCCCTGACCTCACCTTCCTCACACCAACCCCCTTCACTAACTCGCCATAAGTCAGCGGCGAGAAACCAGAAGCCCACCACTCATCCCACCATCTCGTCGCCACCACACCCCTAACCGACGAGCTGTTGCTTCTTCTTCATTTCCAACCGCAACACCAACCAAAAATACCTCCCTGTTCTTCGTCTTCTTTAGCAACAAACGCGAACCAGGGACCTACAGACGTTGCCCTCATCTAATTTTGCTTCTTCTCCGTTTTTGAATACACACACACATACACACAGAGATGGGGAATTTCAGTCCGGAAAAATCGAGTGAACCATTGTGAGAACAGATCTGGACGAGCCGAAAACAAGGTCAAAACCTTTCCGATTTCAAGTGAGGTTCAGTTGCTGAAGTTCCGGTGGCGATTTGGTCTATATCCAGGTTTATTTTTTCGAGTTTTATTATGGTTTTAGGCATGAATTTTCAATTTTAAAAGATGTAATTGTTGAGCTAAAAGACTACTTAGCATCTAAGCCTAAACACATACATTGATGAGTGCTGTATTTTTATTGTAACTTTATTGTATATTGTATGTATACTGTACATTGGGCTGCTACTTTACTTTTGGGCCTGTTTTAGCCCAATTCATTTTTTAAGACTGACCCAATGTATTAGGGTCAGTCATATTGATTATATGGCCTTCTAGAGAGTTCCGGTAATGTACAGAAAGAAACGAAATTCATTTTCTTCGAGAGAGTTCTCAAAATGAAGTCTCTCTCTTTTCTCTCCATCTACGATTCTCCATGTTTTCAAGGTATCAGAGTATGGTTCTTCTTCTCGGATGTCTCCTCTATGTTCTTAGTCCTTCCGGTCCAGCATTACTGAGTTATCAGCGGTGATTCTGGATTTTTGTTTAGCGATTTTTTGGTGGAATCGGAGATGTTTCCAGACTTCTCATATGGATTGTTGTTGCTTTCTCAAGCGCGCTGTTTAGGGTAAACTTCCGACACTGTTCGCGGTTGATTCCGATGGACTCAGAAGCGCTGGATTTGCACTGACTAAAGCTAGGGTTTTCATTGAACTTTTGAAGGCAGTTCTTCTCCGGTAGCGTAGAAGTCGGGTAACCCTATTCTCACTTTCGTTAAGAGCTTGCATGTGTTTTTGGTGGGAAATATGGTGTATCGAGTAGTTCACATATATTGAATCAATTTCTCTGCATCACTGTTGTTTTGTTTCTGATGACAAATATGAATCGCAATAATACTTCACCCATTGACCTACAAGCCCTTTCTTTGTTTACTCTTCTGATGTTTCTGGTGTTTCAGTTGTTCCTACTCCCTTTTCAGGTAGTGGTTATGGGGTTTGGAAGAGGAAGATGATAGTCGCCTTTTCTGCTAAGAATAAAATATGTCTTGCTGATTGTACCTGTCCCCGACCAGATACTAACCTATCTGAACAAAAATTATGGGACAGATGCAATAATATGGTAATCTCCTGGTTGACTGCATCTTTGTCTCCTCAGATAGCTGAGAGTGTGCAATATTCTGAGACTGCACAGAGTATATGGGCACAACTCGAAGCCAGATATGGCACAGCCAATAGAACCAAAAGTTTTGAACTTAAAAGAGAACTTTCTCAGACTTCTCAATGACCCCTAGATATAGCATGATATTTTAACAAACTCAAAGGGTTGTGGGATGAGTTAGGAGAAGTATGTACAAATCATGGCCAAATATGTATTTGTGCTTCCAAAACTGGTATCATACATGAGGATGAGGAGAATAAGGTGTTTCAATTCCTCATGGGCCTTAATAAGACATATATGGGGGTAAGGAGCAACTTGCTGATGATGCAGCCTCCCCTACCCTCGGCAATGTCTATAACATCCTCCTCAATGATGAGAAGCAAAGACAAGTTCAGTCTATTTCCCCGTCCAATCCTGATTCTATGTCCTTCAGTGTCAACACAAACAAAAATTCTACAACTTATTTTGGAATGAGTCAAGTTGCAGTGCCAAACTCTTTTCCTCTCAGATAGTATGCCCAAAGAGTTACTTTTGACCAATCCAGAGGACCTCTATTCTGTAGATATTGCAAGAAGTCTGGGCACTTAATTGATAAGTGTTACACTTCATGGGTTTCCACAAAGCACCAGGTTTAACAAAGGGAAGAGAACTGCTGCTGCCCATGTAACCACTGGTGCTGATTTCACCTCCTTCACCTCTTCTGATGGATACACTTCTAATGTTCCTGGAAATCCCACTGAGGGTAATTCATCTGTCCCAAATGTGGATGGACATGGATCTGTAATCCCTGGCTTGAGCAGACAACATTATGATCAACTGATGATTCTGCTGCAACAGAATAAGTTGGGGGACTCCACTGCTCAGACCTCTCCTCCTATGTGTGTTGCCAATTTTGTTGGTACTATGCTAACTGAAATTCCTGTTTCTGATTCCAAACTTTGTCTGCTTACTCATATTGCTTCTGTCTCTTGGATAATAGATTCAGGGGCTTCTGATCATATGACATCTAATAAAAGCTTACTCTTTAACATCACAACTTTACCTGTACCTTACCTTGTAACCCTTCCTAATGGATACGAAGTGAAAGTGACTTCTACAGGCTCTTTTGCATTAACTCCCTCCATCACCCTTCATAATATACTGTTTGTTCCCTCTTTCAAACACAATTTAATTTCTGTCCACAAACTAGTATAACAGTTGAACTGTATTGTCTTGTTTACTGCAACTTCCTATTTCCTTCACATGTTACAGGCTCCTTCTCTGAAGATGCCTCTGGATCTTGGTAATGAGGAGGCTGGTCTGTACATGTTTGCTTGGGTTCCTCCTTCACCATCTTCTTTTAATTGTTGCTCCTCTGCTTTTGTATGCTCCATTTCGGATTCTTGTACTTATGTTTGTTCTTCTAACCATAAGACTGTTGCTTTGAATTCCAATGTAAATAGTTCCATTTTTAATAATAATACTGATGCAAATGACATGAATTACATTTGGAATTTAAGACTGGCTAATATCCCATTTGCAAACATGAAAAACATTCCTGCTTTGTCCTTTTCTTCTGCTTCCAAACAACCATTTCATTGTTCTATTTGTCCTATGGCTAGGCAAACTAAACTTCCTCTCACTGACAGCTTAATCAGTACATGTAGACCTTTCCAACTTATTCATGTAGACACTTGGGGCCCTTATCACACACCCACCTCATCTGGCTCAAGGTACTTTCTTACGATAGTTGATGATTTTCTAGAGCAACATTGACACATTTACTGGGGCCTAAAAGCAATGCTTTCAGCCTTCTTAAGTCCTTTCTGTGTAAAGTTAAGACTCAATTTAATGTTACTGTACAAACTATAAGAAGTGATAATGCTTTGGAATTGGGGTCTAGTCTTGATGGTATTTCCTTCTTCAACCAACAAGGCATTATTCATTAAACTACATGTCCCCACACTCCTCAACGAAATGGTGTTGTTGAAAGAAAACATAGGACTCTTCTTGAAGCCTGTAGAGCTTTACTTTTTCAATCCAAATTACCTCTTCATTTTTGGGGGGATTGTTTATTGACTGCTACTACTTGCTTAATAGGATACCATCCATAATTCTTCACAACAAATCCCCTTATGAAATATTGTATGGAAAGGCTCCTACTTATTCACATTTAAGGGCATTTGGCTGTCTTGCCTATTCTACTGTCCCAATTCCACAGAGAGATAAACTGAAGCCTAGAGCTATTTCATGTGTTTTTCTGGGCTATCCCTTTGCCAAAAAGGGTTACAGGTTGTATGACCTAACTACAAAAAAGTGTTTTGTGTCCAGGGATGTTATATTTCATGAATCTTGTTTTCCTTTTGCATCTGCTTCTGATGTTACCTATGGTACTTCTGTTTTTCCTTCCCTTCTGTCTCTTCCCCTGAGCATCCCTATTCTGAGATTGATCTGTCTCTTCCCATTTGCTCTTCTCCTTCTGCTCCTTTTCCTTCTGCTTCCAGTCCTGTTCCCTCTTCTTTTTCTCCCTCACTACTTTCTGATCTTAACCAACCTGTTTCCAGTCCTTTTTTCAATCCTGATACTTCTCCTCCTGCTATTTCTTCTTCTATTGCTCCTACTAGCTATAGAAGATCTGGCAGGCAACATAATCTTCCCTATTATCTCAATGATTATGTTTGTCACTTACCTTCCTTTTCTGGCTCTTCCTCCTCTTCTTCTCCTTTGGAATCTGAACCTCTCTATTATTCTCAAGCTGCATCAGTCCCAGTATGGCATGACGCCATGAGAAAGGAGTTTGAGGCTTTGGATGCCAACCATACTTGGGATGTTGTTCCCCTCCCTCCTGGTAAGAAGCCCATAGGCTGCAAATAGGTTTATAAAGTTAAATATAAGGCTGACGGTAATGTTGAAAGATACAAGGCTAGGCTTGTTATTAGGGGTGACACTCAAATTGAAGGTGTTGATTTCACAGAAACCTTTTCCCCTGTGGTCAAAATGTCTATTGTTAAATCTTAATTGTTATGGCTGTTAAGAAAAATTGGAGTCTCTTTCAACTTGATGTTAACAATTCCTTCTTGCATGGTGACCTTGATGAGGAGGTGTATATGAAACTTCCTCCAGGTTTGTGTGTTTCTGCCTCTTCTGATCCCTCTGTTTCTGCACCCATTGTGTGCAAGTTACAAAAATCCCTTTATGGATTGAGACTGGCTTCCAGGCATTGGTATGCCAAATTGTCTCATGCTCTATATTCCAGAGGCTATGTCCATTCTATGAATGATTACTCTCTATTTGTCAAGGGCAGCCTGGGTGTCTTGTGGTTCTCGCAGTGTATGTGGATGACATTATTATCACTGGAGATGATGTTGCTGAACTTTCTGCCCTCAAGAACTTCCTGGATGACCAATTCAGGATCAAAGACCTTGGGTCTTTGCATTATTTTCTGGGCATTGAGGTGCCTACTGTTGCTGGTGAAGTGCTTCTTAATCAGCACAAGTTTGTATCTGATTTGCTGCATCACTTTGACTGTGTAGATGTCTCTCCTATGGTATGTCCTCTGGACCTTAATACCAAGTTACATGCTGATTCTGGTGATCTTTTAACCTCTCCTGAACATTACAGGAGCTTGGTTGGCAAGCTCCTCTTCTTGACACATACCAGACCTGACATTTGTTTTGCTGTTCAACATCTGAGTCAGTTTTTGAAGTCTCCCAGAGTCCCTCACATGTCTGCTACCCTGCATGTTCTTAGATATCTTAAGGGCTCTATGGATTTGGGGCTCTTCTATTCTAACACTCATGATTTTTCAGTTCATGCCTTTTCTGACAGTGACTGGGCAGCTTGTCCTGACACTCGCAGATTTGTTACTGGTTTCTGTGTGATTTTGGGTGGCAACCTGGTCAGTTGGAAGTCCAAAAAACAGCTAGTGGTCTCTTTATCCTCTGCTGAGGCAGAATCCAAGGCACTTAGTAAGGTGGTTGCTGAATTATGTTGGCTTCCTCGATTGCTCACTGACCTTGGTGTTTCTGTTTCCTTTCCCTTTTCTGTTTTTTATGATAACCAGGCTGCTTTACATATTGCTAAGAATCCAGTTTTTCATGAGCGGACCAAGCATATTGAGGTCGACTGTCATTTTGTTCGTACCAAGCTCACTGATGGCCTCATTTCTCTCTCTCTCATGTCTCCACTTCTCACCAGTTGGCTAATGTTCTCACCAAGTCTTTGCCTGGCACTGTCCATCATCGTCTTTTGGCCAAGTTGAAGGTGGTATCCCCCTCCAACTTGAGGGGGGGTGTTGAGCTAAAAGACTACTTAGCATCTAAGCCTAAACACATACATTGATGAGTGCTGTATTTTTATTGTAGCTTTATTGTATATTGTATGTGTACTGTACATTGGGCTGCTACTTTACTTTTGGGCCTCAATTCATTTTGTAAGACTCACCCAATGTATTAGGGTCAGTCATAATGATTATATGGCCTTCTAGAGAGTTCCGGTAATGTACAGAAAGAAACGGAATTCATTTTCTTCGAGAAAGTTCTCAAAATGAAGTCTCTCTCTTTTCTCATCTCTGATTCTCCATGTTTTCAGTAATCGTCATTGGGAGCTCTATTAGGTTGAAATGTGGAATAATTTTTCCTTTGTTTCTATGAAAATTTCATTTCTCAGTTTCTTCTTTCTCTGTTTTATTTCGCTGCTTACATGATGATTCGATGCCTTAGCTTTGGCTACTTTTCAGTTTTGCGATGTTACTCTCGTGATTTCGGATGGAATATTTGGCTGGTTGTTTGGTCGTGGAGTTTAAGTGGAATTCCTTTGTTTGTCCTGAACTTTAACGAGATTAATATACCAATTAGCTTACTTGATCCTTTTGTTAAGAAAGATTTTAGGTCAGATGGGTTTAATTTGTGGCATTTACAAAATACTCAGTCCTTTGTTTTGGTTTTGCTTTTGGATTTATGCGTGATATTTTGTTTTTCATGAGTATTTGGCCTATTCTTGGTAATGATTTTAAAGCCGAAAGATATTTATGCCAAAAAATATGAACTACTAGGCATTTGAATGGTGCTTTTGGTTTATTGTAGAACGTATGTATACTGCTCCAACTTTAGTCGAAGTAATATATTTCAAAATTTTGGTTCAGACTCTAGTTGATGAAGTTGATGACTTGTTTGCAACAGAATTCATTGCTAGATTTATTACAATTAGCTTAAAATTCATGTACTCCAAAAGCCTCCATGTACATAATCCATGACCATTCACAAATAGCCTGAACTTAGAAAAATAACAAATATAAAATACTCGTAGTTCGTTTTAGGCTTCATTTAGTTCAGTATTTGTAATTATATATACGTTCGCGTAACATAATTGCAAATTTAATTCTAAAAAAAATGACTCGAGGGATGCATTTGAAACCAAACTTTCCTTAATAAAATAAAGTGTTACTAATTATGGACACGTTCCTGTGACTGATTTTGACGCGCCAAAGGAAAAGAGTATACGTACGCGTAGCTCAATTATTTAATTACGAATAATCAAGTGATTTTACTTAAAAGCGGTAAAAGACAATTGTACATAGGTTTTAAAAATGAGTAGTTAAATAATTTAAGCCAAGTATAAACTGCTAAGCGACTGTGCTAGAACCACAGAACGCGGGAATGCCTAACACATTCTCCCGGATTAACAGAATTCCTTATTTAGAATTTCTATGTTTGCAGACATAAACATAGTCAATATTTTCCTCAATTCGGGATCTAAATCGATGACTTGGGACACTATAAGTTTTCCCAAGTGGCGACTTTGAATTCAATAAATAAATAATCCATTTTCGATTGTCACTTTATGTTGGAAAAACTCCCTTTATACACTTTTTGGGGGTGTAGGTAAAAAAAGGAGGTGCGACAGCTCTGGCGACTCTGCTGAGGAAAAGAACCCAGAACTTTTGGTTCAGGGTTAAAGATTTCGAGCTATTAATGATTTTTACTTGGCTTTGCTTATTGTTAATATTACTGTATTCTGTGAACCTTTTGTTCTACATGCTATTTGTTTATCGCTTTAATATTATTTGAAATATATATAATTGTCTTCTTACGCCACCCATCTGAGTCTTTCGAAAATTTGGTGCACACGTATGCATGACCCGCTTTCCGTTAGAAGTCACACCAAATAGAACAAGGCTGGGCAAGCGACAAGCCAGGTAGACTTCAGTGCTCCCGGTACGTCGCCCCCTCTTTGGCTCCAATTGTCCGCTCGGGGAGTCCAAGTCTAGACCAAACCCCAAGATTTAAACGTAGAAGAACACAACCTGATGTTGGATCACTAGTAGGAGCGCTTATTTGTGTCATGTGCACTTGACTTAGGGGACTCAACACAAGGGTTGGATCCATCTAGGACAGGTATACCCCAAAAATTAAAAGACCGTCCTAATGCATCTTATGTGTTACGTGTTACATTTATTCCAGGGTAAAGGGTCATTTGACTGACTAATGATAGTTGGGGTAAATGAAAAAAATAATAAAAAAAGAAGAAAGAAAAAAAAGAAAAAGAGAGAGTGAAGTGTGAAGATAAAGCGGGTGAGACTCAATTATATTTTCTGTCACATTTTGTTAAGAAAAAAAAAGCTTGAAAAATTCAAAAGATTTTGCACTTTTTCATTATTTTCTGAAAATCAAAGATTAAAAAAAAGGAAAAAAAGAAAATCCAAAAAGATGTTGCATGTTTCATCACTTTTCAAGAAAAGCAAAAAATATATTTTTCCTAAATTATTTATTTTTTTAATTCTCGCCCGTATCCAATCTGCCCGAACTATGCATACCTGATTCTCGTCTTTCGAGGTGTGATATGTAGGCAAACTACATAGGATCCGGTCTTCCTAGTAAATCTTAGGTTCTTGGCTTTGCAGGGTCTTGACCAAATTTTGCACTTCTTGAAACCTTTTGGCTAAATAAGTCATTTTGCAAAAATAATCACAATCATGCCTTGTATGAGTCGAATAGGGAATGTTATTGTCTCACATAGTGTTAGTTTAAGTTTTATCATACAGGTGTGGATCTACTTATCAGAGTTTGAGCATGATAGATACCCCAAGACCACTGCATTCAAGAGTCGCTTAAGGAGATTTATTTTTATTTTATTTTTTGAGTATGTTTTTTATGTCGTCTTTTAGTTTCTAGTTTTGTACACTAATGCCAAGTTTTTAGTTATTGTACTTTTTATTTTGTATTTGAAAGATGTGCTGTAACTCAAAAAGTCAAAACTGATATTGTTTGTTTTTATATTTCCGTTAGAATTTTCTTTGGAAATACTACTCCTAGAAATCAAGAAAAAAGAAAAGAAAAGAAATTTTGAGGTGGTTTTATTTTAGGAAATTAGTATCTAGAAATTAATTTTTTTATTTTTATACTTCCTTTAGTATATTAGGACTAAAAATTCAAAAAAAGAAGAGAATTTTCTTTTAGTAACTCTTTAAAAGGTTTTCTATAAAATATTAATTTCAAAATCCAAAAAGATTTTCTTATGAGGTGTTTCTTTGGGAAATTAGTGAACAATAATTTTTTTTTCTTTTCATTAGAACTTTAGGATATGGTACATAGAGAAAAGAATATACTTTTTCTTTGTTATCATTAGAATTTCTTCTTTAGGAAATCAAGATTGAAATCTAAAAATATTTTATTTAATTTTTTTTTGCTTATTTCGAAATCTTGTATCAGGATATCAAATGAAAATTCAAATACTTTTCTGTGGTTTACTCATTAGATTTTCTTCTTGAAGAAAAGAATCAAAAAATATATTTCTCTTCTATGGGTTTTCCTTAATAATTTCCCACAGAGTGTTTGTTTCAAAAAGAAAAAAGAACAAAAAATATATGCTCGTTAAGCTTGAGTTTGGAATAAGTTATAGAACATTAAGTCTAGAAAATTCAAAAAAAAGGAGGAGGGGGGAGAATTTCTTTTCTTTTTTTTTTCTCTTTTCTCATTAAAGTAGTCATTAATAAGAAAATGAAAAGAAATATGAGAATATTAGTTTATTTATTTTATTCACGATCTTCCAGTTGGTAATGATTTTAAAGTTAAAGTTATTTATGCAAAAAAATATGTACTACTAGGCATTTGAATGGTGCTTTTGGTTTATTGTAGAGCATATGTATACTGCTCTAATTTTAGTCGAAGTAATATATTTCAATTTTTTGGTCCACACTCTAATTGATGAAGTTGATGACTTGTTTGTAACAGAATTCATTGCTAGATTATTACAATTAGCTTAAAATTCTTGTACTCCAAAAGCCTCCATGTACATAATCCATGACCATTCACAAATAGCCTGAACCTAGAAAAATAACAAATATGAAATACTCGTAGTTCGCTTTAGGCTTCATTTAGGTAAGTATTTGTGATTATACATACGTTCAACAATAACAACAACAACAACTACCCAGTATAGTCCCACAAAGTGGGGCCTGGGGAGGGTAATATGTAGACGAGCCTTACCCCTACCCGAAAGGGCAGGGAGGCTGTTTCCAATCGACCACCGACTCAGTGAAGGAAAGGAAAGACAAAAACAAGAGAGCATTAGTAATTCCAGCAGAAATAGCCTAAATAATTATCTAAACATAAGAAACATAAATAAAATAGCATGCAATAATATAATACAGTAACTACCATAAATAACTACCATAAGGGAGACACAAGCCAAAACACAAATCATCTATTGATAGCCCTGACAAGCCTCACCCAACCCCGGGTGAGGAGCCTCACACATAACATAATCACAAATTTAATTCTAAAAAAAATTACTCGAGGGATGCTTTCCCGCAACTTCAACCAAACTTTCCTTAATAAAATAAATAAAGCGTTACTAATTGTGGAAACGTTCGCGTGACATGATTTTGACGCGCCAAAAGAAAAGAGTATATGTACGTGTAATTCAATTTTTAATTACGAATAATCAAGTGATTTTACTTAAAAGCGGTAAAAGACAATTGCATATAGGTTTTAAAAATGATTAGTTAAATAATTTAATCCAAGTATAAATTGCTAGGCGCCGTACTAGAACCACGGAACCCAAGAATGCCTAACACCTTCTCCCGGGTTAACAGAATTCCTTATCTAGAATTTCTGTCTTGGCAAACATAAATAGAGTCAATCTTTTCCTCGATTTGGGATCTAAATCGATGACTTGGGACACCACAAATTATCCTAATTTGCGGCTCTGAATTCAATAAATAAATAATCCCATTTCGATTATTACATTAAGTTGGAAAAAACTCCCTTTATACCCATTTCAGGAGTGTAGGTAAAAAAGGAGGTGTGACAATCCGCTCCCACTTTCACGCTGGAATATCTATCTGCTGAATCAAGCCACTTGGTCTCTGATGCTCATATTTCACCTGCTGAGAATTGAGACACCGAGCTACAAATCCCACAATATCCTTCATCATTATTCTCTGCCAATAGTGCAGTCTCAAATCCTGATACATCTTATTGGCAGCCGGATGGATGGAATATCGTTAGCTGTGAGCCTCCTCTAAAATCAACTCCCGAAGCCTATCTGCATTGGGCACATATATCCGGCCATGCATCTTCAATACCCCATCATCACCAGTAGTCACATCTTTGGCATTGTTGTATTGAACTCTGTCCTTAAGGACAAGCAAATGAGGATCATCAAACAAGGAAGATCGAGAAACCACACAAGCTATGACCCAACTAGGTTCCGAAACATCTAACCTCACAAATTGATTGGCCAAGGCTTGAACAACAACTGCAAGTGGTCTCTCCCTAACAAGAATATATGCCAAACTGCCCATACTCGCCGCCTTTCTACTCAAAGCATCGGCCACTACATTAGCCTTTTCTGGATAATACAAGATAGTGGTATCATAATCCTGTAGCATCTCCAACCATCTCCGCTGCCTCAAGTTGAGATCCTTCTGTTTACACAAGTGGTAGAGGCTACATTGATCAATAAACACCTCACAAGACACACCATACAAGTAATGCCTCCAAATCTTCAACGCATGAACAATGGCAGCCAACACTAAATCATGAATAGGGTAGTTCTTCTAATGTGGCTTCAACTAACGAGAAGCATAAGCAATCATTCTACCCTCCTGCATCAACATACACCCAATACCAACTCTCAAAGCATCGCAATATACGGTATATGAACCTGATGGAAAAACTAACCCTGGAGCTGTGGTCACGGTAGTCTTGAACTTCTAAAAGCTTGCCTCACACTCATCTGACCACCTGAATGGAGCACCCTTTTGAGTCATTTTGGTCAAGGGTTATATAATAGATGAAAATCATTGGACGAAACGACGATAATAACCCACCAAACCAAAAAAGTTGCGAATCTCTATGGCTGAGGATGGTCTGGGCCAACTCTGAACCACCTCTATCTTCTTTAGATCAAACTGTATATCCTCACTGGACACCACGTGCCCCAAGAAAGCCACTGAACTGAGCCAAAACTCACACTCGAAGAACTTTGCATAAAGCTTATGCTCCCCCAATATATGTAACATAACTCTCAAATGCTCTACGTGCTCCTCCGAACTATGTGAGTATACCACAATATCATCAATAATTACAATAACAAATGAGTCGAGATAAGGTCGAAACACATTGTTCATCAAATGCATGAACGTTGTTGGGGCATTGGTCAGCCCAAAAGACATCAAAAGAAACTCATAATGATCATATCTAGTCTTTAAGAATGTCTTAAGAATATCCAATCCCTGATCTACAACTTGTGATACCCTGATCGAAGATCAATCTTGGAGAACACTCTCGCTCCCTGAAGCTGGTCAAATAAATCATTAGTACAGGGCAAAGGATACTTGTTCTTGACTGTAACTTTGTTCAACTGATTGTAATCAATGAACATCCTCATCGTGCCATCCTTCTTCACAAATAGAACAGGCGCACCCCAATGCGACACAGTAGGCTGAGTAGATCCCTTATGAAGGAGTTCCTAAAGTTGCTTTTTCAACTCCACCATTGCCATATGATACGGTGGAATAGAAATAGGCTGAGTGCTCGACACCAAATTAGTACCAAAGTCAATATCCCTCTCTAGGGGCATGCCCGACGGGTCTGCAGGAAACACATTAGGAAAATCCCTCACTACCAGAACAGAATTAATACTAGGAGTCTATGAACTGACATCCCTCACAAAAGCTATGTATGAGAGACAACCCTTCCCAACCATCTGCTGGGCCTTCAGAAATGAAATCACCCTACTGGGGACAAAATCAGTTGAACCTCGCCACTCAATCCGTAGCACACCCGGCATAGCCAACGCGACTTTCTTAACATGATAGTCTAATATTGCATGATAGGGAGATAACCAATCCATGCAGAATATCAAATCAACGTCCACCATACAAAGCAACAAAAGGCCCACTCGGGCCTCTAGACCCCCAATAGTCACTACACACAACTGATATACATGATCCACAACAATAGTAACATCCATCGGTAGATACACGAATAGATAAGAGAAAAGAATCATGGCGCGTATCCAAATAATGAGAAAAATATGATGACATATATGAAAAAGTGGAACCATGATCAAATAACACAAATGCTTCTCTGTCGCAAACTGAGAAAATACCTGTAATCACGTCATCTGAAGCAATAGCATTTGATCTAGCTGGGAGTGCATAGAAACATGCCCGACCACCGCCAGATTGACCACCCCCTGGGGTGACCCCTAGATGACTGACCCCCACCCCTGGCTGCCTTAGCGTGTGGTAAATTAACTGGAAACTGAAGTTGAGGGTTGATTCCTCTATTGAGACGGGCCCTCAAGAAGCTCATATATCCAAACTCTCCATACTCGTAACAACTCCCTGGTGCAGGAAACGCGGATTGAAAGGAACCCCTTGCACTGTAATGACTAGTAGAAGGACCTAGCATGGAAGAGCCCTGAACTGATGGAGCATGAGATGAACTCTAGGCTAGTAGGGCACTAAGTGATGAATGGACCTGATGAGAACTATGATAACCATGGCACGATGATGGACCACAATGAACTAGGCGGGCTGTATGAGTTTTCCTTAATATGTCGACCTCTAACGTGCTGAAATTGACCTCTCGAAGGAACACCACCGGAACTACCAGATCCCTGAGGCTTCTTGGTTCCCTCTTATCTCGCTCCTGACGATGAACTAACTCAATCTTGCAAGCAATGTCAACAACCTCCTCAAAAGTAGCACCTATCACCCTCTCCCTTGTCATGAAAATCTGAAGCTGATATGTAAGGCCATCAACGAACATCCTGATCCTCTCTCTCTCTCTCTCTCTCTGTAAGAACCAACCAAGCAACATGATGAGCTAACACCGAGAACCTTATCTCATACTACGTCACTATCATATCACCCTGACACAACTTCTCGAACCTACACAACTCCTCCCTACGAGATTGTGGCATATATTTCTTCAAAAAGAGAACATAGAACTACTGCCAAGTAAGGGGCGATGCATCAACAGGCCTATGCCTCTCATAAGCCTCCTACCAAATAAAGCAGCTCCAAAAAACTAAAAAGTAGTAATGCTACCTCGGTGGTCTCCAAAATACCCGGTGTACGAAAAATCCTCTAACACTTGTCCAAGAAACCCTGGGCATTTCACCCTCTGTACAATTGAAAGTTGGAGGCTGAAGTCTACCAAACCTCTACAATCGATGCTACTCGTCGTCAGGTATAACTGGTACCACATAATCCTGGGCTGGTGCAACCGGCTGGGCTGGAGGTACCCCCAGTATTTGAAGTCCCTACACAACTTTCTCAAGTGTGCGAGCAACGGGAGTCTGAGTGCATGCCCCAGCCCGAGAAGTAGCTGCGACCATAGTAACTGAGACCGCCTGAGCTAGGCCAATGCATACTGATGGAATCTGGCTAGGGCCTCCTGAAGACCTGGAATGACAATTGGCACAGCCAGTGCCTGAGTTGATCCTTTTGGAGCGTCCACAACTGGGACCTAATACTGAACTGGGGTAGCTGGTGAATCTGCATGTGCTGCCTTAGCTGTTGTGAGGGCTACACCCCTGCTCCTACAACAACCTCAACTGCGACCTCGGCCTCTAGTGGCCCCAATTGGCAGTATTGGTGGTCGTCTGTCTCGACCGGAAGCATGTGTCCTCATCATCTGTGAGAGAATAAAATAAAAAAAGTTTAGCACCAAAATCAACAGATTTGCACGACAGGAATTTCAAGAATGTGAAGCTTTTCGTAAAGGTTATACAGCCTCCCGATGATAAGTACAGACGTCACTATGCCGATCCGCGAGACTCTGCTAATCGGCTCATGACCCCTGAGACCTATATAACCTAGCCTCTGATATCAACTTGTCACGAACCCATATACCCCGGTCATGATGGCGCGTATCATAATTCTAGGCCAGCCGAAACAACACGAACAATAAAAGATATTTTGTAAAAGTTGACTTTTCTAAATAGATTAAGTCTCAAATCTTTTAATTTTAAAATATCAAAAGAAATACGCAAAAATAGGTACGTAATATATCAACACAACCCGATTCTGGTGTCACTAGTCATGAGCCACTAAATACAAATGAACACTATCTGCTTAATACAAAATGAGTTTGAAATATAGAGTACTAGGATTGGAAGGAGAAAGTCAGAGTTGTGAATACTGTGTAGCTACCTAGTTATCTTAAGAAATACTCAGAAGCTACTGAAGGCTCTCACTCTAATGCTCGTGCACCTGGATCTGCACACGAGGTGCATGGGTAACGTGAGTACACCAACTTAGTAAGTAACACAAGTAAATAAAGACTAAGTTTAGTGACGAGCATTTTAAAATCGTAAGAATACTTAATCAAGAATCTCAATAGGAATATGAAAGACTAAATCTGCAGTTTAATAACTAGCTACCCCATAAAAACTCGAGTTTCAATGAAAATCCTTTAAAACATTATTTCAACATTTTTCAGTGGAGGCTTAGTATGAAATAGGAGTGATAACAGAAATCCCATGAACAAGCCCCTTGGGCAAAGTATCACTCATAAGTATAGCCCCTCGGGCAAGCCTATCAGTCACTCGAGACTTAACTCTCGTCAATCAGTACTCACACTCAACATTCCCGCTCAATAGATATATATCATAATAAGTCCTCCTGCGGAATGCAGCCCGATGTATATAGTTGACTATGCTCGCTGGGAGTGTACATACTCCGGAGGGCTCCTACAGCCCAAGCGTTATATCGCTGCGGCGTGCAGCCTGATCCATATATATAAATATCGCTACGATATATATATATATATCGCTTCAGCGTGCAGCCCAATCCATGGATATATATAATCCTCACCATCAGGTCCTCGATCTCTCTCTCAACCATTAACCTCACAGTAAATCAGGCATTTTAGTGAAAATCAAGGAACTCAACCCAAACTATTTTCATATATTTGAAGGAAGAGTAATGAAACTGAATAAATAATAAACATGTAAATCATTACAGAGCGTATGCTTTCGTAACAAAACAGTGTGAGGAAAGTAGTACAATACCCTTAAGGGTCTAAACAGCTCGGCACAATGGCTCTAAACATGGCATTCAGTCCTAGTTAACAGATTCATTTCTAAAACACATAGATATCATATACAGTATATCAAAATACGCAACTATAGAGTCGCCACGGGACGGACCGAGTCACAATCCCTATGGATGCACGCCCGTCACATAGTATGCGTGTCACCTCATTTATCAAAACAGTACAAAATTTTGGGTTTTCGTACCCTCAGGTCTAGATTTACAATCGTTACTTACCTCAAACGGGATGGATCCTACTCCACGACGCCCTTTTCCTCTCGACTCAGCCTCAACTCGCGTCAAATCTATCCAAAAATCAGAATCATAACATTAGTATACTCTAAGGGAATAAAGTCCACGCAAAAATAATCAAATTACATAAAAAATCACAAAATTGGTCAAACTCGACCTATCACGACCCGTATTTCCCACCATCGGGGGTCATGATGGCGCCTACTCGTAGAAGCTAGGCAAACCATGGAATCATAAACTCTTAACTCTTTTAATTTAATTCCTTTATGAATCATAACAACAAGCGAGAAATATTTCAATAACAATGGGATGTAAAATTAAAGTAGAAGACTTAAATTAAATAAGCTAAACAATACTGTGGAAATTAACATATGGCTCTACCCAAGAACTGGTGTCACAACATCCACGGACTACTAAGAGTACTAAATACAACCGTTTGAAAGAAATAAAACACTGCTTGTCTCGAATACATGAGATAACAGAATAAAATATAAGATGCGGACGCCTACAAGGCTACCTCAGTGTCTCGGTGGACTCAAGGCTGGCTCCCAAGCTGCTGCTGCGCACCAAATGATACTCCAGGATCTGCACACAGTAGATAGTGTAGTATCAGCACAACCGACCCCACGTGCTGGTAAGTTCCTAGCCTAACCTCGCCGAAGTAGTGATGAGGTTAGACCGGACTACCAAAAAGTGCACAACATCACCTTTCGTGCTTTTACTCTCATCCTTACCAAGCAATGATATAATAAAAGAGTGCACGGCATCACCCGTCGTACTTTTACTCTCTTTTCTCACAAAAGCAATTATATGATAAAATGTGCACGACATCACCTTCGTGCTTTTACTCTCTTTCCTCACGTATAATCAATAGAATTGGCACAGAATGGTACATCGTGCGGCATGGCACCACCCATCGTGCTTTAACACTCTTCTGTCATAATAACAAACAATGCACGACATCACTCTTCGTGCTTTAACACTCTTCCTCAGCCAAACAATAATCACAAACAAGGGCAATGGAATAAACATAATAATAATGGAAATCCTAGCAAGGGAACACAATTAAACATTTATATCCGGCAAGGGTACAACATCAATAATCTCAACATCCCGACAAGGGAGATAATCCACAAAGCAACAATATCCCGGCAAGGGAACAATTTAATAACTCTTTCTCTTTCTTTCACTTTTATTTCATATCTCACTTTACCACTTGAGCCAATGCTCAAAAGGGTTCAATCATCTCATATACTTTCACAATTTGTAATAAAACTCGAGCCAATGCTCCTCGATGCTCAAAGGTCACAATTTCTTTCACAAACTTTAAACAACATATAGAAATCATCACCAAAGGCATGAAAGAAATAATGAAATCATGATATTCACAACATAAAGACTCACGCTCATGCTAGACACCAACGTATAGATACTCATCACCATACCTATACATCGTACTTAAAAATTATCATATAGCAAATAGGACTCAACTCCTAATCCCTCAAGCTAAGGTTAGACCAAAAACTTACCTCAAACTTCCACGGCCAACTCAAGCCTCAATTACCGCCTAGCCTCTCGAATTTGGCTCCAAATCGATTATATCTATACATAAATGACTTCATAGCATCAATAAAACTCCATGCCTAATTATATCTTTCCAAACATTCTTCCCAAAAACCCAAAAATCGACCCCGGGCCCACATGGTCAAAACATGAGGTCGGACCAAAATCAAATCACCCATTCACCAATGAACCCGAATACATAAATTTTTTCAAATTCGACCACAAAATGAGGTCTAAATCAAGAATGATAAAAAAGTTCTAACTCTACCCAAATCCCTAATTTTCTATCCTTAATCACATGTTTTAGGCTTAGAAATTCAATAGATGTTGATGAAAATTGAAGAAATTAAGTCTAAGATTACATACCTTGAATTTTTAGTGAAATCCTTTTTCAAAAACTGCCCAGTTTGGAGTTAAGTTGAAGAAGTTAAGAAATTTGTGAAGAATCTCGTTTCTGCTACTTTTTAAATTACTGGGAAAAATTCTCTATGCGATAGCATAGGTTTGACTCTCCTGACTTACGCGTTCGCCAGCTAAGGGCCGCGTTCGCATAAGGTTAAGACTACCCGGCCCCAGACCTATCTCCTATTCTATGCGTTCGCGAGTGACTCGGTGCGTTCGCATAGAGTAATTTCGTAAAGCTCCGCGTTCGCACCCAGGTCCATGCATTTGCATAGTGAAAACTACCCTCTTCTGTGTTTGTGCATCGTGTTCGCGTGGATGACCATCCGTTCGCATAGACTAAAAGCTTGTGCACCAGAAGACAATAGAAAATACCAGATTTCTAAGTCTAAAACCATTCCAAAACACATCTGAAACATACCCAAGCCCTCAGGGCTCCTAACCAAACACCTGTACTAATTCACCAACATCATACGAACTTATCCATACGATCAAATTGCCAAAGTAACCAACAAAATAATGAATCAAACATCAAAATCAAGAACTTTTCTCTCAAACTTCATCAAGTTTCAAATTTAGAAATTCAAGTCTGAATCACGTCAAATGACGTTCGTTTTTAACCAAATTTTACAGAATGGCCTTAAACCATATATAAGACCTATACCGAGTGCTGGAACCAAAATACGGGCCCGATACTGTCGCTTCCTAATCAGATTTCATTTCAATTTTCCTTAAACATTTTCAGTAAATAATTTTACAAAAAAATTTATTTCTCGAGCTTGGGGCCTCGGAATTTTATTCTGGGCATACGCCCAAGTCCCATATTTTCTACAAATCCTTCGAAATCGTTAAATCATGGGTCTGGGTCCGTTTTCCCAACACATTGACCGAAGCCAAATTTATTTATTTTAAAATTAAAACTTCGTTTTTATTTTTACAAAATTTCATATTTAAGCTTTTCGGCTACGCGCCCGAACTGCATACACAAATCAGGGCAACTCTAAATGAGGTTTTCAGGCCTTGAAGAGATAGAATTTAATTAAAATAGGTGATGACCCTTTGGGTCATCACATTCTCCACCTTTAAAACAACCGTTCATCCTCGAATGAACAGAAGAAAGAAATACCTCAGTTGGGGAAAAGATGAGGATAACGGCTTCGCATATCGGACTCGGACTCCCAGGTCGATGCCTTAGGAGGCTAACCTCTCCACTAAACACGAACATAATGAAAACTTTTCAACCTCAACTGACGAACCTGCCAGTCTAGAATAGCCATCGGGTCCTCCTCGTAAGATAAGTCCTTGTCCAACTGGACAATGCCGAAATCTAACACGTGGGATTGATTGCTGTGATACCTTCGAATCATGGACACATGAAACACTAGATACACGACTGACAAGCTTGGCGCCAATGCAAGTCTATAAGCCACCTCTCCCACTAAATCTAGAATCTCAAATAGATTAATGAACAAAAGGCTAAGCTTGCCATTCTTCCCAAATCTCATCATCCCCTTCATAGGCGACACTTGGAGCAATACCCGCTCACCAACCATAAAAGCCACATCTCGAACCTTGCAGTCTGCATAACTTTTTTTCCTGGACCGAGCTTTATGAAGCCTATCATGAATGATCCTGACTTTATCCAAGGCATCCTAAACCAAATTCGTACCCAACAACTGAGCCTCTCCCGGATCAAACCACCCGACCAGAGATCGACACCACCTACCATATAGAGCCTCATAAGGAGCCATCTGGATACTCGATTGGTAGCTGTTGTTGTCGAAAAACTCTGCTAAAGGCAAAAACTGACCCCATAACCTCCAAAGTCAATGACACAAGCTCGGAGCATATCCTCCAAAATCTGAATAATCCGCTCCGACTGGCCGTCCATCTGGGGATGAAATGCTGTGCTTAACTCAACCCGTGTACCCAACTCTCACTGAACTGCTCTCCAAAAGTGCGTGGTAAACTACGTACCCCTGTCCAAAATGATAGATACGGGCACACCATGAAGGCAAACAATATCTCGGATGTAGATCTCAGCTAACCTCTCGGAGGAATAGGAGATTACCACATGAATGAAATGCGTGACTTGGTCAGCCTATCAACAATGACCCTAATTGCGTCAAACTTCTTTCGAGTCTGCAGGAGTCCAGTAACAAAGTCCATAGTGATCCGCTCCCACTTCTACCCGGGAAGCTCGATCCAAGAAACAATCCACTAGGCTTTTGATGCTCATACTTAACCTGCTGACAATTCAAACACCGAGCCACATATGCAACGATATCCTTCTTTATTCGACGCTACTAATAATGGTGCCGCAAATCCTGATACATTTTTGCGGCACCCCGATAAATAGAGTAGCGGGAGCTATGGTCCTCCTCTAAAATCAACTCTCGAAGACTATCTACATTGGGAACACAAACTCACCCCTGCAATATCAAAACTCCATCATCATCTAAGGTAACCTGCTTGGCATCTCCACGCTGCATCGTGTCTCTAAGGACACACAAATAGGGATTATCAAACTGCTGATCAAGCATACACTCCAATAATGAGGAACACGCGACCGTGCAAGCTAATACTCGACTAGGATCAGAAATATCTAACCTCACAAATCTATTGGCCAGTGCCTTAACATCCAAGGAAAGAGGCCTCTCACTGACTAGAATGTAAGCAAGACTGCCCATACTGGCTGGCTTTCTACTCAAAGAATCGACCACTATATTGACCTTTCCCGGGTGATATAAGATAGTGGTATCATAATTCTTCAACAACTCCAACCACCTTCTCTGCCTGAAATTCAACTCCTTTTGCTTGAACAAATACTAAAGACTCTTGTGGTTAGTGTACACCTCACATGCCACGCCATACAGATAGTGCCTCCAAATCTTCAACTCGTGAACAATGGCTGCCACCTCTAAGTCATGAACCATATAGTTCTTCTCATGAATCTGCAACTGCCACGAAGCATAGGCAATGACCTTACCTTCCTACATCAACACTGCATCAAGCCCTATATGAGAAGCATCACAATAAACTGTATAAAGTCCTGAACCTGTGGGCAAAACCAACACCAATGCCGTAGACAGAGCTTACTTGATCTTCTGAAACCTCGCCTCACACTCGTCTGACCATCTGAACTTGGCACCCTTCTGGGTCAACCTGGTCATCGGGGCTGCAATAGATGAAAACCCCTCCACTAACCGATGATAGTAGCCCGCCAATCCTAAGAAACTCCGAAATCTCTGTAGCTGATGTTGGTCTAGGCCAGTTCTTGACTGCCTCAATCTTTTTTGGATAAACCTTAATACCTTCTGTTGATAAAGCATGACCTAGAAATTCAACTGAACTCAACCTGAACTCACACTTCAAGAACTTAGCATATAATTGACTATCTCTTAGAGTCTGAAGGACCACCCTGAGATGCTGCTCATGCTCTTCTCGGCTACGAGAATATATCAAAATATCATTAATAAAGACTATCATCAACGAATCCAAATAGGGCATGACACTCAGTTCATTAACTCCATAAAAGTTGCTAGGGCATTTGTCAACCAGAATGCATAACCAAGAACTCATAATGCCCGTCCGAGTGCGGAAAGCTATCTTAGGGACGTCGGATGCCCTAATCCTCAATTGATGGTAGCCAGATCTCAAGTCAATCTTGGAAAATACCTTGGCACCCTGAAGCTGATTAAACAAATCATCAATCCTTGGCAGTGGGTATTGATTCTTGATTGTCACCTTGTTTAATTTTCGGTAATCAATACCCATTCTCATTGACCGATCCTTTATAACAAACAAGACCGACGCACCCCAAGGCGAAACACTAGGTCTATGAAATCCTTCTCAAGCAAATCTTGTAACTATTCCTTTAACTCTTTTTACTCAGGTGGGGCGATACTATATGGCGGGATAGAAAAGGGTTGAGTGCCCGGAGCCATATCAATGCAAAAGTAAATATCCCTGTCAAGCGGCATACCCGACAGGTTTGAAAGGAAAACATCAGGAAACTAATGAACGGGCACAAAATTAATAGAAGAGACTTCAATACTAGAATCACGAACATATGCCAAATAGGACAAACATCCCTTCTTGGCCATACTTCACATACGAGATGACACTACGGGTAGAGTAACTAGCCCTATCCACTCTAAACGAGGCATACCCGGTAAAGCTAAGGTCACAATCTTTGCATGACAGTCCAAGATAGCGTGGTAAGATGATAACCAGTCCATCCCCAATATAATATCGAAGTCAACCATGTCTAAAAGAAACAAATCTACACGAGTCTCACGACCCCTAATCACCACAATACAAGAATAATGGACTCGATCGACAACAATAGAATCACCCACCGGTGTAGACACATAAACATGAACACCCAATACATCACTGGGCAAGACCAAGTATGGGGAAAAATATGATGACACATACGAATACGTAGACCCCGGATCAAACAACACCGAAGCATATCTATCACAAACCAGAATCGTACCTGTAATAACTACATCTAGAGCCTCAGTCTCAGGTTTGTACTGAGGAGAATAACATCAGGGCTGGGCCTTACCACTCTGATCTACCTCTCTGGGATGACCTGTAGCTAGCTAGCCTCCACCTCTAGCGGTCTGAGCTCTACTTCTAGCACGTGTGCCTCTTCCTCTAGTACCTCTACCGTCACCTCTAGCTGGCTGGACAGGCTGTGGAACACCTGGTGCCTGAACCATAGCAAAGGAACCCTGTGCTGAGAGCTACTCCGTGCTCGAGGGCAGAACCTAGCAATGTGACCTGGATCACCACAAGTGTAACAAGCCCTCAACTGCTGAGACTGCTGGCCCTGTCGACCTGAATGACCACCGCGGAAACTTTGAAGCGGTGGTGTACTGATGGGAGCTGGTGGGCCACTGTAAGGCTGCTGATCAAAATAATACATCCGAGAACCACGACCTTCTAAAGCACCATGAGAAACCTGGAGTGCTGACTGTAAGGGCCTAGGAGGATGACCCCTATCATGTGAATCTCTGCCTCCAGACGGGGCACCATTGAATCTACCTGATTGACGTGGTCTCTTGTCTTCCTTATGGCCACCCCCTGTGATAATACCATCTCAACACTATGGGCCACATTGTCCTCCTCTTGGAAATATATCTCGCTCCTAAACTCTCTAGCCATCTGAAGACTAATCGGCTGAATGAGTCTATCAATAAACCGTCTCACTCTCTCCCTCTCAGTGGGGAGTATAATAAGAGCATGGCAAGCCAAATCAATGAACATGGTCTCGTACTTGGTGGTTGTCATGGATCTTTGCTGGAGATGCTCGAACTGCATCCGATAGGCTCTCGCTATGTAATAGGGATAAACGTCTCCAGAAATAGCTCCGTGAAATTCTCCCAGGTCAATACTGGCGATCCTGTTGGTCTAGCTAAACAATAATCTCTCCACCAAGTCCTGGCGGATCCAAAGAAGAGAAATGTAGCAAAATCAACCCCACTGGTCTTAACGATACCCATGTTCCGAAGAACCTCGTGATAGCTGTCCAGATAATCCTAAGGATCCTCGGTAGATACACCACTGAAAGTATAAGTGAAGAGCTTGGTATACCTGTCCATCATCCACAAAGCATCGGCGGACATAGCTGCTCCATCGCTGGTTTGAGCTACCACACCCGACTGTACTACCCAACTGGCTGAACTGCTAGGGTCAAAATCTGAGGAGCTACCTGCTCCAGAGCGCGAGTAGCAAGAGTTTGAGCCCTTCCTCTAGCCTGAGAGATGGCTGGTGCTGCGGGAAGCAAACCTTCTTAGGTGACACTCTCAATGAGTCTCACCAATCGGATCAGAGCGTCCTAAAGAACTAGGGTAGTGATAAAACCCTCTGGGAATTAAGTTGGGCCCACCGGAACTGCTGGGGCCGGAACCTCCTCATCAAAATCAACCTGAGGCTCCGTCACTGGTGCTGCTGCACGAGGCTAAGCTCTACCCCTGCCTCGGCCTCGCACTTTGCCCCTAATGGGAGCTACTGCTGGGGGCTCTAACTACTAATCGTTAGATTAGAAAGTGTGTAACCTCACCATCTGCAAAAGAACAGAGTAGAAATTCAATTAACATTGAGAAACCAAACGGCACGACAAGAAAGAACAAATGTGAAACTTTTCCTAACTCTATATCCTCTGGGGGATAAATACAGACATCTTCGTGCCGATCCCTTAGACTCTACTAAGCTTGCCTATGAATTGTGAGACCTATGTAACCTAGAGCTCTGATAACAGCTTATCACGACCCGAATTTCCCACCATCGGGGGTCGTGATGGCGCCTACTCGTAGAAGCTAGGTAAGCCACGAAAACATAAACTCCTAACTCTTTTACTTTAATAACTTTATGAATCATAACAACAAGTGAGAAATATTTCAATAACAACGGGATATGAAATTAAAGCGGAAGACTTAAATTAAATAAGCTAAATAATAGTGCGGAAATCAACATATGCCTCTACCCAAGAACTGGTGTCACAACATCCATGGACTACTAAGAGTACTAAATACAATCATTTGAAAGAAATAAAACACTATTTGTCTCGAAGACATGAGATAACAAAATGAAATATAAGATAGAGGATACGTCAGGCCTACGAACGCCTGCAAGGCTACGTTGGTGTCTCGATGGACTGAAGGCTGGCTCCCAAGATACTACTACACACCAAATGCTACTCCAGAATCTGTACATAGTGCAGAGTATAGTATCAGCACAACCGACACCATGTGCTGGTAAGTGCCTAGCCTAAACTCGGCGAAGTAGTGACGAGGCTAGATCAGACTACCACATAAACCTGTGCAGTATATATATATATATATATATATATATATATATATATATATATATATATATATATATATATGTGTGTGTGTGTGTGTGTGTGTGTGTGTGTGTGTAGATAGAGGATACATCAGGCCTACGAACGCCTGCAAGGCTACGTTGGTGTCTCGATGGACTGAAGGCTGGCTCCCAAGATACTACTACACACCAAATGCTACTCCAGAATCTGTACATAGTGCAGAGTATAGTATCAGCACAACCGACACCATGTGCTGGTAAGTGCCTAGCCTAAACTCGGCGAAGTAGTGACGAGGCTAGATCGGACTACCACATAAACCTGTGCAGTATATATATATATATATGTGTGTGTGTGTGTGTGTGTGTGTGTGTGTGTGCTGGTAAGTGTCTAGCCTAAACTCGGCGAAGTAGTGACGAGTTTAGATCGGACTACCACATAAACCTGTGCAATATATATATATATATATATATATATATATATATATATATATATATATAGGAAAAGAGAAATAGAGATAACCAATCAATATGGAAGGGGGAGCTTGCTATGGGGAAGCTAACTCTATGCGATAGCGACAAAGCCTATGCGATCGCATAGGTTTGACTCTCCTGACTCACGCGTTGACTAGCTAAGGGCCGCGTTCGCATAAGGTTAAGACTACCAGCCCTGACCCATCTCCTATTCTACGTGTTCGCGACTGACCCGGTGCATTCGCGTAGAGTAATTCCCCAAAGCTTCGCGTTCACACCTAGGTCCATGCGTTCGCATAGTGCAAACCTGCCCCTTCCCCGTTTGTGCATCGTGTTCGCATTGATGACCATGTGTTCGCATAGAGTAAAAGCCTGGGCACCAGAAGACATATGAAAATACCAGATTTCTAAGTCTAAAACCATTCCGAAACAAACCCGAGCCCTCGACACTCCTAACCAAACACCTGTACTAACTCAGCAACATCATATTAACTTATCTATGCAATCAAATTGCCAAAATAACCTCAAATATAATGAATCAAACCTTAAACTCAAGAACTTCTCTCTCAAACTTCATCAAGTTTTAAATTTAGAAATTCAAGTCCAAATCACATCAGACGATGTCCGTTTTTAACCAAATTTTACATAAAGGACTTAAACCATATATAAGACTTGTACCGGGTGCCGAAACCAAAATACGAGCCTGATACCATTGCTTCCTAATCAGATTTCATTTCAATTTTTCTTAAACATTTTCAGAAATAATTTTACAGAAAAATTTATTTCTCGGCCTTGGGATCTCGAAATTCTATTTCGGGCATAAGCCCAAGTCCCATATTTTTCTACTAAACCTCCGTGACCGTCAAATCACTGGTTCGGGTCCATTTTCCCAAAACGTTAACTGAAGCTAAATTTATTCATTTTAAAATCAAAACTTAATATTTTCATATAATTTTATATTTAAGCTTTTCGGCTACGTTCTTGGACTGCGCACACAAATTGAGGCAACTTTAAATGATGTTTTCAAGGCCTCGAAGACATAAAATTCAATTAAAACAAGTGATGACCCTTTGGGTCGTCAAATGACCCCTGGTCCTACATCTCAAAATCTGATAAAAGTCACATCAATAGAATACTTACCCTTCCACAAGTCCATACATACCAAGAACATCAAATCGGACCTCAAATGGCCTCTCAAATCCCCAATTTTAACTCTCCAATTTCAAGCCCTAACTTCCCATTTCTTCACCCTTAATCTCATATATTTCATGCTTAAATAACTGAAAATTAACATAGAATCGAGTTTTAGATTCAAGAATCCCACCTCAATGGAAACCCCCTTGATTCCCTATTCAAAACCCTCTAAAAAGCTTCAACTACGGATAAAAATGGTGGAAAACAACCCAAAATTTGCAATGGGAAACATATATACATTCTGACTCAGGTATTCCGCACATGCGGTCCAACAGGTCTCACCTGCGGAAGTAACTTATCTGCTCAAAACCGCATCTGATGCGGTCACTTACCCGCACCTACGACCTCGCATGTACGCTCACCTCACCGCATCTGCAGCTCCTACCCCTGCTCAACCTTGGTCGCATCTGCGGCCAATTTTATTGCTTCTGCGGCCCGCACCTATGGTTCCCAATCTACAGGTGCAATTATGACAGGAACAACAGTTGAAGCTACACACTCTCAAAACCAAACTTTCCAAGAATCTTTCGAATTCATCCCGAAGCCTCTAAGACCTCAACCAAAAATGCGAACAAGTCACATATCACTATTCAAACTTATTCCAACCTTCGAAAAACTCAAAAGGACACCAAAACACCAAATCACTCTCGGATGCAAGCCTAAGGTTCCCAAAACGTTCGAAATCCGCAAACGATCAAAAATTCCATTAAACCTCACCCAAATGACCTCAAATTTCGCACACTCTTCACAAATAACACAAGGAACCTACTACAATTTTTAGAATTCCATTCCGATCCTGATATCAAAATTTCCACAACTAACCGGAAAATGCCAAAATTTCAATTTCGCCTATTCAAGCCTAAATCTACCACTGATCTTCAAAATATATTCCGATATCGCTCTTAAGTTTCACATCACCTAACGAAGCTATCAGAACCATAAAAACAAAATTCCGAGACCGTTTGCCTACATGTCAACTTTTGGTTAACTTTTTTAACTAAATGGCCAACTTAAGAGATTAAGCGCTCATATCACGCCAAAACTACTCCAAACTCGAACAAACCAATACGATGAAATATAGCTGAACAACACATAAGAAAGCAGAAATGGTAAGAACGGGACTAAAACTCATAAAACGATCGGCTGTGTCGTTACAATAAATTACTTTCACGGTAGAGACATATTCTTAGTTATTTAATCCTATTACTTTTAGGATATACTTCTTGAAAATTCCTATTACTAATTTAATTTGAAAATGTATTATAATGTGCTATTACTAATTTAATTCGAGAATGTATAAATTTATTTAGAAAAAGAAGATCCAATATTATTATAAAAAAATTAATAGACCAAAATAACCATAAAATATTAAATAAAAGAACTCATAGGAAAAGGACATAACTGTAATAACCTATTTATTGGACTACACTATCTTCTACGCTAATGTTTGATATTTAAGATTTTAAAATTAATAAAATTATATTTATTAAATTCTTATTATAAATATGTAGGAAGGTTTAATAAAATCAATTTTGTATTGGCAATACATTACCACTCTATAATATCCAATACCCTCAAAAAGGTAATATTAAATGGACTACAAAAAGAGTTAAAAGAGAGAAAAAAATACCCCCACGATAATATATTTTTATATTATTTGAACTATGTTCCTACTCAAATAATATTTTTTAATTAGTTTTCTTGTAATATCGGAAATATCCAATTATTAAACAAGAACTAAGAAAATATTTAAGAATATAAATATATAAGAAAGAGGGAAAAAATGGTTAGTAATAATCAATACCACTAATAATTCTACAAACATAAAGATCTAAATACGAAATGTCAGATCAATCTTTAGTCTTTGAAAAAAAATTATGGTGAATAAAATAAATTAAGATTAAATATTCAAAACAAAAGGTGAACTAATATTAAAATTTGAATCGACATAGAATAAAATATTTTTATACTAAAACTAAATAATTAGATCTTTTAATTAACTATTTAGAAAGATTATCTAATTCTATTATTTTCCAGATTCATGAGTAAAATTCTTCTTTGAGTTTAAATTTTTTTAGGGTACATAAATTTATTCCATAAAAAAGCATTACAACATAAATTTAAAAGGTTAGTATATTATTAAATATCAAAATATTATACAGGTGTATTAGGAGACACAATCAAAGCTAAATCTTAAACAAGAATAAGTATTCAAGACTATATTATGAAGAGTTAACTCTGGTATAACATGATTATTCTTTGTAGAGGCCTCCGGTGGAGTCAAAATAATATTTTTATGTCACACATTACATGAAAATATAATATCAAGAGACATGATAGAGTGAACAATAAAAGTAAGCGATGTACCAATAACGATTTTATTGTGAGGCCACCCACTTTACAACAACAACAACAACTACCCAGTATAGTCCCACAAAGTGGGGTCTGGGGAGGGTAATATGTAGACGAGCCTTACTCCAACCCGAAAGGGCAGAGAGACTGTTTCCAATTGACCCACGGCTCAGTGAAGGAATACAAAAACGAAAACAAAAGAGCATTAGTAATTCCAGCAGAAAATAATTATCTAAACATAAGAAACATAAATAAAATGGCATGCAATAATATCATACAGTAACTACCATAAATAACTACCATAAGAGAGACACAAGCCAAAACACAAATCATATATGGGTAGCCCTGCCAAGCCTCACCCAACCCCGGGTGAGGAGTACGAAAAACTCTAGGAGCCCGCATCCTACAACCCTGATACTAGACCTCCAGACTTTCCTATCAAGGGTCATGTCCTCGGAAACCCGCATTCTAGCCATGTCATGCCTAATCACCTCTCCCCAATACTTCTTAGGCCTCAATCTGCCTCGCCGAACGTCGACAATCGCCAGCCGCTCACAACTCCTCACCGGGGCATCAGGACTTCTCCTCCGCACATGCCCGAACCGCCTCAGCCTCGCTTCTCGCATCTTCTCATTCACCGGGGCCACCCCCACCTTCTCTCGAATAACTTCATTCTTAATCTTATCTAGCCTGAGCCCGCACATCCTCCTGAGCATCCTCATCTCCGCAACCTTCATTCTCTGAACATGAGAGTTCTTCACGGGCCAGCACTCCGCCCCATACAACATTGCAGGTCTAACCACAGCTCTATAAAATTTCCCCTTGAGTTTATGTGGGACTTTCTTGTCACACAGGACTCCTGATGCAAGCCTCCACTTTGACCACCCCGCTCCAATACGATGAGTGAAGTCCCCGTCAATCTCTCCATCTCCCTGAATCACCGACCCAAGATATCTGACACTGTCCCTTGGCGATGACTTGAGGTCCAATTATCACGTCCCTGCCTACTTCGCTCGGCTCGGCGCTAAACTTGCACTCCAGGTCTTCTGTCTTAGATCTTCTTATTTTGAAACCTTTAGACTCGAGAGTCTGTCTCCATACCTCTAACCTTTCAATAACACCAACCCTCGTCTCATCTATCAAGACTATGTTATCAGCAAATAGCATACACCAAGGCACATCCCCTTGAATATGTCGGGTTAGAGCATCCATCACTAAGGAAAACAAGAGAGGGCTAAGCGCCGATCCTTGATGGAGCCCCATAACTACCGGAAAATGGTCTGAGTCTCCACACACCGTCCTAAACCTAGTCTTAGCTCCATCGTACATGTCCTTGATTACTCCGATGTAGGCTTCCGGCACGCTCTTCGCCTCCAAGCACCTCCATAGCACCTCCCTTGGGACCTTGTCATACGCCTTCTCCAAGTCGATAAGCACCATGTCCAGGTCCTTCTTCTTATCCCTGAACTGCTCCACCAGCCGCCTGACAAGGTGGATAGCTTCTGTAGTGGAGCGACCCGGCATGAAACCGAACTGGTTTCCAGAGATAGATGTCATCTCCTTCACGGCTTCACCCTCACCTTGATCACCCGCTCCCAGACCTTCATGGTGTGACTTATTATTTGATACCCCTATAGTTGTTGCAGCACTGGATGTCCCCTTTGTTCTTGTACAAGGGCACCACTCTACTCCACCTCCACTCATCCGGCATCCTGTTGGTCCTGAAGATCGCATTGAACAACCTGGAGAGCCACTCCACTCCTGACCTACCCATGCATTTCCAGAACTCCACCGGGATCTCGTCAGGCCCGGTCGCTCGACCCCTACTCATTCTACGCAAAGCCCCCATGACCTCCTCCGCCCAAATGTGCCTGCAGTACCCAAGGTCTCTATGTTGCTTTGAATGCCCCAACTCCCCTAGCTCTATGTTACGATCCCCCTCCTCGTTAAGTAAGTCTCTAAAGTACGCCTGCCACCTCTGCTTGACTTGAGACTCCCCCATCAGAACTCTACCATCCTCGCCCTTGATGCACCTAACTTGGTCAAGATCACGTGCCTTCCTTCCCTTGCTTTAGCTAACCGGAATAACTTCCTGTCCCCGCCTCTCTCCCCTAGTTCCTCGTACATGCGACCAAACGCCGCGTTTTTAGCTTCCGTAACCGCCATCTTTGCTTCTTTCCTCGCCACCTTGTAGATCTCCCTGTTTGCTCTCCGTTCTTCCTCGCTTGTGCTCCCTGCCAACTTAGCAAACGCCGCCTTCTTCACCTCCACTTTTTCTTCGACTACATCGTTCCACCACCAGTCACCCTGATGTCTGCCTGAATAGCCCTTGGCTACCCCGAGCACGTCCCGTGCTACCTCCCTAACCAAGTTCGCGGTCTCTGACCACATTGCGTCTGCTTCCCCAGAACTTCTCCAAGCTCCGCCCTGAGCTAACCTCCTCTCCAACTCCTGTGCTTTCTCCTTAGTCAAAACACCCCATCTAATCCAAGGTTTTCCCCGAGCAACCCCCCTATTCCTCTTCACCCAGAGACCGACATCCATCACTATGAGTCTATGAAGAGTCGAAGGGACTCTCCCGCAATAACCTTGCAGTCCTTGCACATACCCCTATCGCTCCTTCTAAGGAGGATGTAATCAATCTGAGTCCTCACCGCCGAACTCTTGAAGGTGACCAAATGCTCCTCCCTCTTCTGAAATGTCGAGTTCACAATCAGGAGCTCGGAAGCCCTGGCGAAATCAAGCAGTGAAGTGCCTCCTCCATTCCTAACCCCAAAGCCGAAGCCACCGTGCACCTCACCATAAGCACCAACATCAGCCCCAATATGACCATTAAAGTCCCCTCCAATAACTAACTTCTCAGATTGGGGAATACTACTTACCAGATCATCCAAGTCCTCCCAAAAGCGCCTCTTAGCCTCCTCGTCTAAGCCCGCTTGTGGCGCGTAAGCGCTGATGACGTTGAGGATGCAACCCCCAATAACCAACTTAGTAG
This sequence comes from Nicotiana benthamiana, assembly GCA_034376525.1. Lineage (NCBI taxonomy): Eukaryota > Viridiplantae > Streptophyta > Magnoliopsida > Solanales > Solanaceae > Nicotiana > Nicotiana benthamiana. The sequence continues at coordinate 19,021,145 of CM067341.1, forward strand.
ACATTAACCTATCATTCACTCGCCTAACCTCGACCACGGACTCCCTTAGATCCCTATCTACCAAGATTCCCACTCCATTCTTACCTCTCACGACCCCAGAATACCACAGCTTAAACCCGTCTACAATCCTCGCCTTCGACCCTTTCTACCTAGTCTCCTGGACATATGGTATGTTAACCCTCTTCCTCTGAAGAACCTTCGCCAACTCAATGGACTTACCCGACAGAGTGCCTATGTTCCATGACCCAATCCTTAATCTATGAGTGTCTGCTACCCTCTTCCCACCCTTGCCTCCCGCCCTACCCGCAGGACCACTCCCTGCCCCCCTACTCACCCCCGCCACCGCCCCCACCCCCCAAGGACATGACCTTACACTATCATCCCCCGCCGCGGACACTATCTCTCCAACCGACTATGGAGAAAAGTGACACACACACGCAAAATAGCGGAATACGCAAAAAGATGCAAACTAGATAGCAACAGTGTAAACCTCACACGGAATGCTAGCTAAAATACGTAAAAAGGTGTACAAAGTAAACCAGAGAGCGGAAGGTACCAACTCCCGGTGGAAAAACCTGAAAGTAGGCTTTGATGCGCCCAAGGTCAACTACTACCGACTCTTGCACGTCCCGGCCGGTGTTGCTTAGCTCTTCACTCCCAAACGCCGCAAACTGGCCTCGCTGCCGAGACTAGTACCTGGGGAAGTTTTCCTGAAACTTATCGGAACGTGTAGTTCTATTGTGCCGAACGGAAGTCGCCGAAGTACTGTAGCTTAAAGGAAATTCTCGCCGGAAAAATAAGGCACCCGTCCAAGAAACTGAACACACCCACACACACCCACAAAAAGCAGAAGAGATAATAGGCAGAAAAGAGCATGGGTCGCCGGAAAAATCACCGGCAAAAAGCAAGAATTCAAAAAACCTCTAAACAGCAGTAGAGACAAACTTGAATAACCAAATAAAGGCGAAGGGAAAGCTGGAACTCAGCGAGAACCAAATTCAGTGTATTTAAGACTAACTAAGTCTCGTATCATCATTAGCTAATGGAAATCTTATGTCGATAGAATAATCTAACTTTAAATAAGACTAGATATTCATAATAAACTAAATTTGCTTTAATTAAAATAACTCTCAAGGTATGAAATGTTATTCTTAGACTAATATTACTAAGACAGAATATTAAAACTGTGAGATGATTTCTATATCAAATGATTTCCTAAATCGTGATTTTATCATATGATAATAAACAAATAAATACAGCAATAAAGGTTTAGATCTAACCTTCTTGTGGGCAAAGAACTGTAGCTTCGACCTCGAATCTACTATCTCGTTATGAGCAGATCCGAACCTTAAGCCAAAGGAATTCGAGCACCTCTATCCCGGCGTAAGAAGGAAGTGAATCTGAATACTTGAAATTTTTTCAGATCTCTTAGCTCTAGCTAAGAAGAGCAGCTTGGACAAATGTCGGTTCAGAAACGGCAGCACACTCGAGCGGCAAAATCGGGAATCGAACGAGGAAAATACCAAACTCAAGCAAACACCGTGATTTTGATATCCCAAAAATTGAAATGAAAAAAATGAAGAAACAGAAGCTTTGAACAGATATCACACGAAATCCAAAATGAGAGTCACGTTCTGTCAAAAAGCTTTAGAGCCACAAAAAATACTGTTCAAAAGCTTCAAATTAATTTTTTTTCAATAAAATGCCTTGAAGTCCTATTTGAAATTACGTACATATGAGAAAATGGAGGGCGTGGGAGAATGAAAATACGTTTTTAATGCAAATACCTGAAAAAGTGGGTCGACCGAACCAGAGAGATGGAATAAAGTCCGGCCACCCACTTTAGATTTGTATACATCTTTGTAGACATGTGATTTTTGACCCTCCCCAAGATGTTTTTGTATTTTAGCGGGTTAATATTTAATTTAGGCTAATATAGCTATTTCAACTATTTTTGACTACTTTCCTTTATTTTCGTCATAACAATAGAAAATTACAAAAAAATATTTTAGCTTACGCATTTTTCATAAATGTAAAATAATAATAATACAAAAGTAGTACCTTAGCCTTATTTTTTATATAAGTTTGAAAACACAAAAATAGTTTCATGTCTTAATATAGTTAGTTTAATCATAAAATTAGTTTTATATTTTTATATTATAATTATGTAATTTTAAAAATAAAAATTAGTGTTGGGTCGGTTCATCCCGTCTTTATAATTTTTACATTTTTTAGTCTTTGGCCCGATTTCTTGGCTCAATACCTAATACCCATTAAGTCATCCGTAGGAACTCTTCTAGATTCTTCTTTGGGACACAAAAATAAATAAAAAGACCTTAAGAACTTAACACAAAAGATTTAGAAACTAATTGTCACAATACACAAAATATGAACCTAGACCGATTCTACAATGGGACCTAAGACCTACACTACCAAAAGAAGAAGAAGGCATATCTCTCCGTCAAAATTCATTCTCTCTTTGATTTGAAAAGACCATCGAACTCTACGTCCCTTACCAAAGCAGCAGCCAAATCTCTCGTTCTTTTACTTAAACACACACATAAACATATACATAAGGAGATTGTTAACATCCATGGAATCCATGGATGTGAGGATTAAAGCACAGAGATGAACAGTGCGGAAGAAAGAGAAAGGAGAGAAAAATGAAAAAGTCGGTGTATTGAATGCCTCGAATGTTTTGTACATCTGACCCCTCGAATATATCAAAAATACAAAAGTACAAAAATTAAAATATCCGTGTGTGTGTGTATACATGTGTTGTAAATGTATAAATAAAAGAATGGCTATATTTGCAATATCAAAACTGGCTACTTATGTAATGTCTGTGGCTATCAGCTTGTCTTGCACATTGGGCTGCTTGCCTTTTACATTGGGCTGGCCCAATACTTCAACACCCCCCCGCAAGCTGGAGGGTGGCTGAACACCCAGCTTGGGCAAGAAGGAATGATGCAACACACCTGTGAGGGGCTTAGTAAAAATGTCAGCAAGTTGTGAACCAGAAACTACATGATGCAAAGAGATGAGACCCTCCTGAAGCTTAGCCCGAATGAAATGGCAGTCAAGTTCAATGTGTTTGGTACGCTCATGGAAAACAGGATTGGTGGCAATATGGATGGCAGCTTGGTTGTCACAGAAGATAGGGACAGGAGAAGAAACAGGGAACCCAAAATCAGAAAACAAACGAGTAAGCCAAGTGATTTCACCCACAAATTTGCTCATTGCTCTATATTCAGCCTCAGCTGAAGACAAGGACACTACAGGCTGCTTTTTAGCTTTCCAAGTAATCAAAGAACCCCCCAAAAGAATGCAAAAACCAGAAACTGACCTTCTTGTGTCTGGGCAAGATGCCCAGTCACTATCACAATAGGCAGAAAGGGTTAGGCTAGGAGAATTATTAAGGAAAATCCCAAGATCAATAGTCCCCTTAAGGTACCTTAAGGTGTGTAAAGCAGCAGACATGTGTACAGTAGAAGGAGATTGAAGAAACTGACTTAGATGCTGAACAGTAAATGCCAAATCAGGTCTAGTATGAGTAAGAAAGTTGAGTTTACCAACAAGACTTCTGTAAGTTTCAGGTGAGGGAAGGGGAGGACCCATGTCATGTTTGAGTTTGACATTAAGATCAAGAGGAGAAATGACAGAAGAAACGTCAAGGCAGTCATAAGAAGAAAGGAGGTCAGTGATGAATTTTCTTTGATGAAGAAGGATCCCGGTGGAGGAATAACAGACCTCAATGCCAAGAAAATAATTGAGGACACCTAAATCTTTTATCTTAAAAGTAGAGTCCAAAAAGGACTTCAAAGCAGTAATTTCAGAGAGGTCATTCCCAGTCAAAATAATGTCATCTACATATACAGCCAATAGCACAATAGAAGAACCAGACTTTTTATGAAAAAGGGAGTAGTCATTAAGAGAAGAAGAGAACCCTTTAGAGAGTAAAGCTGCAGAAAGTTTGGCATACCACTGCCTAGAAGCTTGTCTTAGGCCATACAAAGACTTCTGAAGCAGGCATACCAAAGGAGGAGAAGAAGAAGAGGAAGAAGAAGCAGGAGAAGAAGAGACAACCAAGCCAGGGGGTAGTTTCATATAAACCTCCTCATTCAAATCACCATGGAGGAAGGCATTGTTGACATCAAGTTGGAAAAGAGTCCAGGACTGCTTTACAGCAACAGCAATTAAGGATTTAATGGTTGAGAACTTGACAACTGGGGAAAAAGTATCAGTGAAGTCCACACCTTCTATCTGAGTATCACCCCTAACCACTAATCTGGCTTTGTATCTTTCCACACAACCATCAGCCTTACATTTCACCTTATAAACCCACTTACATCCAATTGGCTTCTTCCCAGGAGGAAGAGGGACAATGGACCAAGTATTATTGGCTTGCAAAGCCTCAAATTCCTTGGTCATTGCATCCTGCCAGGCAGGATCAGATGCAGCTTGCTGGTAGGAAGATGGTTCAGTAGATGCCATGAAAACAGAACTAGTACAACAAGAGGATAAAGAACTAGTGCCAGAAAGAGAAGGAGGTAGGTTACAAACATATTGGTTAAGATGGGCAGGAGGTACATGTGGTCTGGATGATCTTCTAACTGGTGGTGGTACAGGATCTAGAGGAGGGGATGGAACAGGGACAGTAGGAGAGGAATGGATTGATGTATCAACAGGAGAAGATGGTGGAGGAATGCTGGAGACAGTTGGAACTGAAGAGAAAGGAGGATGAGAGGAAGAAAAACTGAGAGAAGGATCATCAGCAACATCTGGACACATAACAGGAGGATGGAGGATGGATGAATTTGTGGAAGTAGCAAAAGGGTAAATGTGTTCATGAAAGGACACATATCTAGAGACAAGGGTTGTTTTAGTCTTCAAATTGTACAATTTATATCCCTTTTTGCCTAATGGGTACCCTAGGAACACACAAGGATCAGCCCTTGGAAGGAACTTTCCTTTATGGTGCTGTGGTATGGAGGCAAAGCATAAACAACCAAAAGACCTAAGATGTGCATAGGAAGGACAGTGAGCAAAAAGTAATTCATAAGGAGATTTGTTGTTAAGCAATTTTGAAGGAAATCTATTGATAAGGTATGTGGCAGTTTGGACACAATCCCCCCAAAAATGTATAGGGAGATGAGACTGGAAAAGTAAAGCTCTGGCAGTCTCTAGCAAATGTCTATGTTTTCTTTCAACTACCCCATTTTGTTGTGGAGTGTAAGGGCAGGAAGTTTGGTGAATGATGCCATTTTCAGCAAGAAAATCAATCCCAGCTTTGCTAGAACCAAGTTCAAGAGCATTATCACTCCTTATGGTTTGGACATGAGAGTGAAACTGAGTTTTAACCATAGCAAGAAAAGCTTTGATTATAGGGAAGGCATTGCTTTTGGACCCCATGAGATGGGTCCAGGTGGCTCTTGTAAAGTCATCAACAATGGTTAAAAAATATTTACAGCCATTATAAGTAGCAGTGTTATATGGCCCCCAGGTGTCCAAATGAATAAGTTGAAAAGGGTGATTTGTTTTTATAGAGCTATCAGGAAATGGTAGTCTAGAATGTCTAGCTAATGGACAAATAGTGCATACAAAAGGTTGTTTATTAGAAAACTTGCATGGAATAGAAGACATGGTTTTCATTTTTACAAAGGGGATGTGTCCCAGCCTATTATGCCACAAGATTTCCAATTTATTCAAAGCAGAATGGTTTTCACAATGAGTAGAAGAAGTAGAAGAAGTAGCAGTAGCAACAACTAATGGGGAATTGGGAAGACAAGGGGAAATGGACAAATCAGATGATTGAACAAGTTTGTAAAGACCATCCTCCAGTTTACCAATTTCCACTGGCCTCTTCAGAGAAGGGGCCTGTATCAAACAAGAAAATTTTGTAAATGAAACAATAGAGTTCAGTTGGTGAACAAGTTTGGACACAGAGATGAGATTGTATTGAAAGCTAGGTATATACAGCACATTATGCAAGGTAAAACACAAAAATTTAATGGATCCAGTACAGGTCACTTTCACTTTGTAACCATTTGGCAACACAACTAAGAAAGGTACAACTAATGGTTTGATGTCAAAGAGAAGAGTTTTATTAGAGGTCATATGGTCAGTGGCACCAGAATCTATAATCCAAATGTATGTATTAACTCTAGTTAACATGCAAGCACCATAAGAAACATCTTTTAAAGGACTGAAATGAGAAGGAAGAGTACCAGCAAAGTTTGCAGACCCCATAATGTTTGGTTGAGGCTGAGATTCTGAAAGCTGAGTCTGTTGAAAAGAAGCATCAGGAGCTGTGCATATTGATCCTTTGTTAGCCCAGGTATACCAGCCTCTGAATTGGATTGCCCTTGACTACCCTCACTTGAGCTTGAAGAATCAACTGAGCTTGCACAACCTTGTGTTTCAACATTAGCAGCAACCCTTCTGTTTCTAGTAAACTTGAAGTCTGATGGGAATCCATGCAACTTATAGCATTTATCAATTGCATGACCTGGTTTCTTACAGTATCTACATGTAATGGGTGGCTTAGTGGTGTCAAAGTTGAGTTTTTGGTTAAATGGCTTGGAATGTGGATATGGTGTAGTGGTTTTGATAGGAGGTTTATTTATGAAGTGAGTGTTGAAGGCACTGGACTCACCACCAAACTGGGAGGGTACACGACTGACCTGTCTTTGTCTTTCATCTTGAAGGAGTATATTGTAGGCAGTGTCTAGTGAGGGAGGAGGTTGCATCATGAGAATGTTACTTCTGATTCCCAAATATGTGTCGTTCAGCCCCATAAGGAATTGATGCAACTTATTCTCCTCATCCTCCTGCTGAAATTCAGCCCTAGCTGTACATGCAGCACCACAACTAGCTGCATTACACCTTGAAGACCTCATGAAATTCAATTCATCCCACAGCTTCTTCAACTTATTGAAGTATGATGCTATGTCCAATGAACCCTGAGTGGTAGAAGCTAACTCTAGCTTAATCTCAAACAATTTTGTGCCGTTGACTGCTCCATATCTAATATTCAATTGATTCCAAATACTCTGAGCAGTGTCGGAGTATTGGACACTCTCAGCTATCTCAAGGGAAAGGGAATTTGTGAGCCAGGATATAACTAGGTTATTACACCTATCCCACTGCTTAGATTGAAGGGAATTTGCAGCAGGTTTTGGGACAGATCCATCGATGAACCCTAATTTGTTTCTAGCTGACAAGGAAACAATTATACTCCTTCTCCAACCCCCAAAACCAACACCTGAAAATTGGTTGGTAACTAGAGAAACCCCAGGAACATCGGAAGACATAAGGAATAGAGGATTTGATGGGTCAGGAACAAAACTAGCAGGTACAGGAAGAGGATTTACACTATCATCAGTCATTTTGAGTGTAAAGTATGACAAATGAACAAAATGTATAGGATAAAAAAAATGTTATTCAGAGAACTAGGTGATTTAAGGCTATACAACTTCTGTAAACATAATCAGACTTTAAACACACCACCAACAGTATCGATGAACAAAGGAAACAACAATCAAACTTCAAACACAAGACTTCAAACATAAAACTCCTGTAAACACATCACCATCCGTACTGATGAACAAATGAAACAACCACCAGACTAAAAAAAATCATGAATCAAAGTGGAAACACACAAAACTTTTGTGAATACATCATGAGGACTACCGATCAACCAACAAACAACTCCAAAATTGACAAATCGAAGAGGAACCACTAACCGATTGCGAAGTAAAAATCGAGAAAACCCTAGGTTGTGAAAGCTGGTGAAAAACTCAACGATAGAGGATGAAACTAGTACCGGAAGATAGGGCTTGACGAGGAGAGTCGGATTACCCGCTCTGATACCATGTTAACATCCATGGAATCCATGGATGTGAGGATTAAAGCACAGAGATGAACAGTGCGGAAGAAAGAGAAAGGAGAGAAAAATGAAAAAGTCGGTGTATTGAATGCCTCGAATGTTTTGTACATCTGACCCCTCGAATATATCAAAAATACAAAAGTACAAAAATTAAAATATCCGTGTGTGTGTGTATACATGTGTTGTAAATGTATAAATAAAAGAATGGCTATATTTGCAATATCAAAACTGGCTACTTATGTAATGTCTGTGGCTATCAGCTTGTCTTGCACATTGGGCTGCTTGCCTTTTACATTGGGCTGGCCCAATACTTCAACAGAGATTAAGAAGGAAAAACGAAAAAAAAGGATTGAGCCGAAGGACGGAAAAGTGACGGAATTGGGAAACGATTTTCTGGGTTTGAGAGCTGCTTAGGTTCGATCAGTTGATGAGATTGCTGTTGGTCTAGTCCAAATAGCTGCTGAGCCTTTTAATTTCTGTTTTCTTCCTTGCTTGTAAAGATACAATCCACTGTGAGAATGATGATCTTTGAAAGAAATATATTGCTGTAATTTTAGCTTGTCATGCTCGTTTTTCTTGTTCCAAACTTTGATTAATTCTTTTTTTGTTTTGTTTTGGCATTCCCCTGCTCATTATCATCACTCTTAACTCCATAAGATACTTCATATTCTTCTGCTAGCCTGATGCCATTGTACAAGATCCAATATGTTACTAAGCACTCCCTGTTTGGTCTATTGAATATGTTATTTGTTACTTTATAATTAGGATTTCCATGATATGATCCTTTGTTCCTTTACTTTATATTCTTTTGGCATCCAAATTACTAAATTAAACATGTTCTTTGCTGATTTTGAACCAAATAAAAATGTGCTATATCCTATGTTGATGGATCGGTTATGCACATAGTTATTTTGATGACCCCCTAAAAGAGTGACTGAACTTTGAAAGGCAGTTGTAAAGCTATAGTTTAAGCAAAAGTTAGAAATCTCATGGTCATTATATTAAAAGATTGGGTGTGATGAACATTAATGGAGAGGAGATTTGGTTCTCCGTATGGATCGTTTGAATGGCATTTGCAGGCTAGTAGTGAACTTGTCGGTTTGTTTTGTTCCGAATTTTAGCCGGCCTTCCCTCTAAAGAATAGTAGAATTCCACTCTTACATTAACTAACATTTAGAGTTGAATTTTATTATATATATATATATATATATATATATATATATATAGAGGTTGTTTAGCATATATTCAACTCTTTATTAAACTGATTAAGTGTTAAATTGTTTGGGGCAGAAACATGCTAAGTATGACTTTTGAAAATTTGCTTTTGATACTTTATTTATATTGTTATTGATGTACTATTTCTTGGCCATAAAGACAAGTAGAAACTTCTTGTTTGAACATAGTAGTTATCTTTCCTTCTCCGTTTGAGGTGCTGAATTACGCGGAGTTGTGTGACCTAGTTTACGCAGCTAATTATCTTAATGATAATGAGCTCTTGGATATATTGTGTCGAGAAACTGCTGATAGGATTAAAAGGAAAAGCCAGAGTATCTTTCGCCTAATGTTGACTGTAAAACAATGGCCAAAGTGATCGAATACTGGAAAAACACTCCGAGGAAGGCAACGAGTTAAAGGATTTTGATAAGAATTATTTGAACATCCATAACTAGTGTAGAAAACATCATGAACATCGTAGCTTACTTTAGGCGCGTTATTTTAATAAATTACCTTCCTAAACTCGGGTGCGCATTTATGTAACCCAAATCAAATCTCAGCAATGTTAAAATATGTCGAAGACTCGGGTTCACAATTGTCAAAATCAGATAATGAAGCCAAATATAACAGTTGAACGATCGTGCTAGAACCACAGAACTCGGAATGCCTAACACCTTCTCCCGGGTTAACAGAATTCCTTACCCGGATTTCTGGCTCGCAGACTGTATTACAGAGTCAATCTTTTTCTCGATTCGGGATTTAAACCGGTGACTTCAAACACCATTAATTATCCTAAGTGGCGACTCTGAATTCTCTAAATAACTAAATCCTGTTTCGATTGTCACTTTAAGTTGGAAAAAACTCCATTTTCTACGCCCTTCATAGGATGTTGTAGAAAAAATGAGGTGTGATAATCTACAAATAATTTAAATAACCATCACAAATTTATAAGAAAAGCAAAGTTGATTATATGGGATGACGCACTTATTGCTAAGTGTCAAATGATCGAAATAATTTCTCGGAGTTCTAGAGATATATTGGTGTTGGTGATCCATTTGGTGGAAAATTAATGGTTTGGGAGGTGATTTTTGTCTAATACTATAGGTAGTTCCAAAATCAACAAAAGCATCGACTATAAAAACTAACTGTCCAAACTTATACTTTTGGTCTTAAATGAAAAAGATTCAACTCACGAGAAATATAAAGTAAAATCGTATGAAGATTCAGTGTCTTCTTGCTTCACGTCAAAAATGAAGAAGAGCATCCAATAAAAAATGATTCAGTTCTTCCTGAATACTTGGTTATCAAATCCAATGGTAATAGTAGTGCATTTAATAAGAGAAATATTTCTATCATTAGATTAAAACGCAGATTGTGCAAATCGCATATATAATTAAAAAGATATCTTAACTAATAGAAATAAATATATTGATCAACTAAATAAAAGGTGTATTGCAAAATTTTAAAGTAAAAACAAAATATTTTTCAATTTCTGACTTGGCACAAATGATACCAATAATTACTACCAAGAAGAATATACTTAAATACTTTAATATCGAATGGCCTTCTACCATACATTTTTGTTGTCAGGGTTAATATTCTTTTACATATGTTAGTGTTAGAGTATACATTGTAGATAAAGTTAAAATTGATCTTCTATTATATATAGGTTGAATTTGAAGAAAAATATGCCCGTCATGCTACTGAAAACTTAGATACGGCGAATAAATTATATAATAAAACACACATGGTATATAGAAGTTTTCATAATAACCTCATGCATGGAAAAATTATGATACTGATCAATGTGTTTCTAAGTATAATTTTATCCTGAATTTAACTTTCGCCTTCTGAAACTAAGGAATCCTTTTTAATTTATACGAAAATAATTTTTAGTATGTTTATGTTTTGTAAATATAATAAGTATACAAGGACAAACATCCTAAATTTTGGATTATATTTACCGCAATATATTTTCTTGCACGAACAACAATATGTTACTCTTTCAAGAGGGATATCAAGAGTTCTGGATTAGGCGGATCAACCAAATCATTAGGAGAAAACATACACAAAAAAAATATTGTTCACAAAAGTTATCTAACATGACAAAATTGAACATTTTTGTAAGTTTTGATGTTGTCCTTTTATTTTAAATTCATGTATTATGCTAATGTAATAATATTTTTTGGTATTTAAATGATTGTTGTGCTATTATACATAAAACTACTCTCATTAATTAAATGTTATTATTCTTTCATATAAATAAAATTTTAAGCTATCACGTGTCATTATTAACATGCAAGCACTGTAACAACTTGATCGGCATTTCATGTGTTACCGCTCTGTTCCCTCATTTCTATTTTTTTATGCTTTGTTTATCCGTATTATGTGGTATCGGGTTAGTCGGTTCGAATTCGAAATAATTTTGGTAGGGTTTGAGACACTTACGTCTCTTTTGAGTAAGCTTAAGTTGGAAAAGTAAATCAGATGTTGACTTATGTGAAAAAGGGCTCGGATGTGAATTCCAATAGTTCGGATAGCTTCAGAGATGATATGAGACATAGGAGTGTGATCGGAACATAGTTTGGAGGTTTGTGGTAGAATTAGGCTTGAATTGGCAAAACTAAAATTTTGATGTTTTCCGGTTGATAGGTGAGATTTTGAAATATGGCGTCAAAATAGAATTTCGGAAGTTTCAGTAGGTCCGTTGTGCCATTTGAGATGTGTGTGCAAACTTTTAGGTCATTCGAACGTGTTTTGATAGACTTTTTGATCAATAGCGGAAGTCAGAAGATTTTTGGAACCTTAGCCTTGAATCTGATATGATTTGGTTGATTCGATATTGTTTGAGGTATTTTGAAGATTGGTATACGTTTGGAGTGTGGTATATGACTTGTTTGTGCTTTTGATTAAGGATCACGGGGGGGGGGGGGGGGGGGGGTGTTTTCGGATGGTTGACAAAAAGTTAGGAATTGGGAGTTTGTAGCTAAAGTTTTATGGTTGCTGTCATTACCGCATCTACGGTTAGGAGGCCGCAGGTGTGACTCCCATAGATGCGGAAGCAAGCCGCAGAAGCAGCATAGAGGTGAGTCAGGCGGAGTCGCAGAAGCAGATGTCTAGACGCATCTGCGATGGAGCAGGTGCGAGAGAGTGACCACAGGTACGGTTTTAAGCAAAAATTGCAGGTGCAGTGGGTTAGACCGCAGAAGAGGGATTGCATAAGCAGAAAAAGACCACAGGTGCGAGATCCCTAGGTCAAAAGGTATATATTTCACCCTTCGCGATTTTTGGCCATTTTTCTCAATATTTCAATCGGGGTAAAGCTTTTGGGAGCCATTTCAAGGGAGATTTTTAGAGGGATTCATTGAGGTAAGGTCCTTGTTCCTAAGCTCGTTGTTATGGTGATTTTAATCGTTGCTAGCATGAAATTTAAGGAAAAAATAGTGGTAAATTTGGGGATTAGGGCTTGGTTAATTAGAGAGCTTTGAGTGGTAATTTTAGGGGCTATTTAAGGTTTGATTTTGGTGCTTTCGATATGCATGAAATCCTGGAAGAACAAGGGTTCTATTAATGCAAAATTTGTCGAATTCCAAACTTGGACCGAGGGTTGGGTTTGGTTAATTTTGGGATTTGTGTAGTAATTTGATTATTTTCGCATGTGCTTCATTCCCTTAGCATATTTTGACGTCATGATTCTGATTGAGATCCGACACGAGTTGAGACCGATACGAAAAGCAAAAGCATTGGGGGCTAGAGTTTTGACCGAATAGTGGTAAGTAATGATTGTAAATGTTGTCTTAATGGATGAAACCCAGATTTCACATCGTTATGCTATTTTGAGGTGACGTACACGCTAGATGACGAGCGTGGGATCGTGCACCATTGGGGATTGTGACTTAGTCTATCCCATAATGTGTATTTGATTGAAAACTATTTGCTATCATCATGTTTTGGGTTGAATGCCATATTTGGACCTCGTACCAACTGTTTTGAACCCGTGGGGGATTTTTTACTACTATTCCTCATGGTTTTGATTTTGTATTTGTACTCAGTCATGTTGTATTCTACTGGTTTTCATAACTCAGCCATATTTACTCCGTCTTGACATCTTAAATAATATTTTTGGGCTGAGTATCATATTTTACTGTGTCCGAGTGGCTTTTTGAGGTTTCTGACTGAGTAGGGCGAGGAATTGTGTTGTGAGGATTATTATGGATCGGATTGCGTGCCGCAATAGTGTTGTAATGATTTATGATAATGAGGCTGAGGTCCTGAGTTGTTACGCTATGAGGTGGCTTGATATGAGGCCTAGAGCCTATTGATTTTTCCACGAAATGGCTTATTATTACGCTTGGGCTGTAAGGGACCCCTCCCGGAGTCTATACACCCTTAGTGAGCACGGGTACCCACTTTGTGATGTGATGTAACTTGGGGGAGGGGCTAATTTTGTACCATGTTATTGCCCGAGAGGCTAATACAAGTGATTGTGAGATAGTCCGAGGGGCTGGTTCTATTAGTATTTTGCCCGATTGGCTGATTTGTGTTTCTATCTTTTATCCCTGTTTTTCATTCACTCATTTGAACTGCAAAAAGGTGTTTTGAAAAGGTTTTACTAAACTAAGAAGATTTTGTGAGCTTTTACTATTTTATTGTATTATTCTGGTTTTACATTGCCTCGTTGTAGCATTTTCTGTGTTTTACGTGTTTTCTTATTGCTCAGCTGTCTTTATTTTTATTATTTACCGAGTTGTCGTACTCATATTACTCCCTGCAAACTATGTGCAGATTCAGGAGTCTCGGGTCACGCTAGTGAGAGCTAATTGCTTCTGGCAGGCTATTTGGAGTTCACTAGGTAGCTGTTCGACATTCGCAGCCTAGTGCTTCTCCTTCCTACCTCTACTTTCCTTGTACTAGATTTGCAATAGAATGCGTAATCATTTTTCATACTCTTATACAAATGTTTAGATTCTCATGACTGGTGATACCCCGATGTCGGGGTGTGTTTATTTTCTGTATTTGTTCTATTTCACTCAATTTTGGGATTTATCACTTATTAATGACTAAAATATATATTATTATAATTGTTTAATCATTTTGGGGTTTCTATCAGATGGCTTATTTCACGATAGACGCCATCATGACAGGGTGTGGTTTAGGGTCGTGGCAAGTTGGTATCAGAGCCTAGGTTACATAGGTCTCACGAGTCATGAGCAGGTTTAGTAGAGTCTCACAAATCGATACAGAGACGTCTGTATTTATCTTCGGGAGGCTACAGAACCTTTAGGAAAAACTTCATATTCTTGAAATTCTTGTCATGCGAATCTGTTCATCTACTAAACTTTTGTTATTCTATTCTCTCACAAATGGTGAGGACATGAGTGACCGGCTAGGATGGACAACCACCAGTACCACCAGCTTTGGCCACTAGGGGTCAAGGAGGCGGTCGATGCCCTAGCAAGGGCAAAGGTGTAGCCCGCAGCACAACTAGGGCAACACTTGCAGTTCAGGATCAGATCCCAATTGTGGACGCTCCGGTAGCACCAGTTCAGGCACCAACTGTGCCCATTGTGATTCTAGGTCTTCAAGAGGCCCTGGCTTAGACTCTATCAGTATGTGTTGGCCTAGCTCAGGCGGTCTCAATTGCTACAGTTGGAGCTACTTATCTGGCCGGGGAGGCACTCAGACTCCCGCCGCTCACACACCTGAGCAGGTCGTACATGGACTTCAGACACCAGTGGCACATCCAGCTCAATCGGTAGCACCTGTTCATGACTATGTAACTCCTGCTATGCCAGAGGACGAGCATTGCGGGTTGGAGAGGTTTGGTAGACTTCACCCTCCGAATTTCAATGGTGCAGAGGGCGAGGATGCCCGGGGTTTCTTAGACAAGTGTCAGATGATTCTTCGAACAATGGATATTCTAGAGACCAGCGGGGTTACTTTCACTACTTTTCAGTTTTCTGAAGCCGCTTTCACTTGGTTGGAGGATTATGAGAGGCGTAGGCCAGTTGGTGCAACACCCCTTACCTGGCAGCAGTTCTCCATTCTCTTTTTGGAGAAGTATGTGCCATAGTCTCACAAAGAGGAGCTGTGCAAGCAGTTCGAGTGGTTGCGTCAGGGAGAGATAAATGTGACTCAATATGAGATGAGTTTCTCAAAGTTAGCTTGTCATGCTGTTTAGTTGGTTCCTACGGATAGGGAAAGAGAGATAGAGAGAGAGAGATATAGAGAGAGAGAGAGATGATTAGGAGGTTTGTTGATGGCCTCATATATTATCTTCGTATTCTTATGATCAGGGAGAGAGTGTCTGGTGCTACTTTTGAAGAGGTTGTTGACACTGATCGCGAGATTGAGTTAGTTCGTCACCAGGAGCGAGATGAGATGGAGGCCAGGAGACCTCAAGGATATGGTAGTTATGGTGGTGCTCCTTCAAGAGGTCGATTTCAGCATGGCAGAGGCCATCCATTCAGACATGCTCAGTCAGCCCAGTTTATCATGGGGCGCAATCAGGTCATGGTTCTCACAACTCCCATCAGGGCCAGTCATCACTCAATGCCCTTTCAGCCTAGAGTTTGTCCCGTGCTCCATCAGTCAGGGCTCTTCTATGCCAGGTGCATTTGCTAGTCATTCCGGTACTAGGGGTTCCCTTCAGCCCCCATCTCCAGCACGCAGGAGTTGCTATGGGTGTGGAGAGTTGGGTCATATGTTGAGGAAGTGTCCTTGACATCTTGGTGGTTCATAGAGGTTTCAGCCACTGACTTCAGCGCTAGTTACTTCAGCCCCACCTACCCAGCCAGTTAGGGGTGGAGGTCAGTCAGCTAGGGATCGCCCTAGAGGGGGAGGTCGATTAGGTGGCAGTCAGGCCCATTTCTATGCACTCCCAGCTAGACTCGATGCTATCACTTCAGTTGTTGTGATCACAGGTATTGTCCAGTATGCCATAGAGATGCCTATGTATTATTTGATATAAGTTTCACTTATTCTTATGTGTTATCATACTTTTCTCATCATTTGGATACACCTCGTGAGTCTTTTGTTTTGTCTATTCATGTATCTACTCCAGTAAGCGATATCGTTATTGTAGACCGTGTGTACAGATCATGTGTGGGGACTATTGGGGTTCTAGAGACCCGAATGGATATTTTGTTGTTATGTATGGTAGATTTCGATGTTATATTGGCAATGGATTGGCTATCTCCGTGTGGTGCTATTTTTACTGTCATGCTAAAACAATGACATTAGTTATGCCGAGTGTGCCATGGATTGAGTGGCGAGATTCGACTGATTATGTTCCCAGTAGGGTAATTTCATTTTTGAAGGCCCAATGTATGGTTGGGAAGGGTTGTCTTTCCTACTTAAACTTTGTGAGTGATGTCGGTGCACAGACTCCCAGTATTGATTATGTTCCAGTTGTGAGGGATTTTCACGATGTGTTTCCTGCAAACCTGCTAGGCATGCCACCAGAAAAGGATATTGATTTTGGCATTAATCTGGTGCCAGACACTCATCCCATTTCTATTTCACCATATCATATTGCACCAGCGGAGTTGAAGGAGCAGCTTCAGGAGCTCTTTGATAAGGGGTTTATTTGTCCTAGTTTGTCGCCTTGAGGTGCGCCCATTCTATTTGTGAAGAAGAAGGATAGAGCGATGAGAATGTGCATTGATTGTAGGTAGTTGAACAAGGTTACAAATAAGAATAAGTATTCCCTACCTGGCATTAATGATTTGTTTGACCAGCTTCAGGGAGCAAGATTCTCCAAGATTGATCTTCACTCAGGTTATCACCAGCTAAAGATCAGGGACTCGGATATTCTCAAGACAACTTTCAGGACCCGATATAGTCATTATGTGTTCCTGGTGATGTCTTTTGGGTTGACCAATGCCCTAGCAACATTAATTCATTTGATGAATAACATGTTCTGGTCGTATCTCGACTCGTTTGTCATAGTTTTTATTGATGATATTCTGGTGTATTCACGTAGTCAAAAGTAGCACATGGATCATTTGAGAGTTGTGCTACAGGGATTGAGGGAGAATAAGCTTTATGCAAAGTTCTCCATGTGTGAGTTTTGGCTCGGTTTAGTAGCATTCTTGGAGAACGTGGTGTCCAGTGAGGGTATTCAAGTTTATCCAAAGAAGATCAAGGCAGTTTAGAGTTTGCCAAGACTGTCCTCAGCCATGAAGATTCGCAGCTTTCTTGGTTTGGCGGGTTATTGGCATCGGTTTATTCAGGGATTTTCATCTATCGCATCACCCGTGACCAAGTAGACTCAGAAGGGTGCCCCATTTATGTGGTCAGATGAGTGTGAGGAGAGCTTTTGGATGCTCAAGATTGCCTTGACCACAACTCCAGTGTTAGTTTTACCATCAGCTTCAGATTCATATACCGTGTATTGTGATGCTTCGAGAGTTGGTATTGGTGTGTGTTGATGTAGGAGGTTAGAGTTCTTGCATTTGCTTCTCGTCAGTTGAAGCCCTATGAGAAGAACTACCATGTTCATGATTTGGAGTTGGCTGCCATTGTTCACGCATTGAAGATTTGGAGGCATTATTTGTATGGTGTGTCTTGTAAGGTATTTATTGATCATTGTATCCTCCAGCACTTGTGCAAGAAGAAGGATCTCAATTTGAGGCAGCTGAGATTGTTGGAGTTGTTAAAGGATTATGATATTACTATCTTGTACCATCTATGAAAGGCCAATGTGTTGGCCGATGCTTTGAGCTGGAAGCCGGTGAGTATGGGGAGTTTGGCGTATATTCCTGTTGGGGAGAGACCTTTTGCAGTTGATGTTCAAGCATTGGCCAATCGGTTCGTGAGGTTGGATATTTCGGAGCACAGTTGAGTACTAGCTTGTGTGATTTCACTGTCTGCCCTATTTGATCACATCAGAGAGCGCCAGTATGATGATCCTATTTGCCTGTCCTTAAGGATGACGACACCAGAGATGTGACCATATGTGATGATGGGGTGTTGAGGATGTAGAGCCGGATATGCGTGCCCAAAATGGATGGTCTTCAAGAGTTGATTCGAGAGGAGGCTCGCGATATTCTATTCATCCGTGTGCCGCAAAGATGTATCGGGATCTGAGACAACACTATTAGTAGAAGAGAATGAAGAAGGACATTGTAGTATTTGTAGCTCGGTGTCTCAATTGTAAGCAGGTGAAATATGAGCATCAGAGACCGGGTGGCTTACTTTAGCGGATGGATATTCCAAATGGCAGTGGAAGTGAATCACCATAGACTTTGTAGTTGGGATCTTACGGACTTCGAAAAAGATTAATGCTATTTGGGTGATTGTGGATCGGCTGACTATGTCCGCTCTTCCTGTGGTTACTACCTATTCTTCAGAACGGTTAGTAGAGATGTATATCCGGGAGATTGTTCATTTGCATGGTGTCTCGCTTTCCATCATTTCGGATAGGGGCATTCAGTTTACTTCACAGTTTTAGAGGTCTGTACAGTAAGAGTTGGGTACTCAGGTTTAGTTGAGCACAACTTTTCACCCTTAGACGGACGGGCAATCCGGGCGCGGTATTCAAATATTAGAGGACATGTTATGCACTTGTGTTATTGATGTTAGAGGGTCATGGGATCAATTTCTACAGCTCGCAGAGCTTGCTTATTACAATAGTTATTAGTTAAGTATTTAGATGGCTCCATATAAGGCTTTGTGTGAGAGACAGTGTAGATCCCCAGTTGAATGGTTTGAGCAAGGAGAGGCTAGGCTTTTGGCTATAGACTTAGTGCAAGATTCTCTAGACAAGGCGAAGGTGAATCAGAAGAGGCTTCATACAGTGCAGTCGAGATAAAAGAGTTATGCTGACATGAAGGTTTAGGATGTGTCCTACATGGTTGGTAAAAAGGTTCTGTTGAACTTTTCGCCCATGAAGAGTGTTATGAGATTTGGGAAGAAAGGTAAATTGAGTCATTGGTTCATTGGGCCTTTTGTGGTACTTTAGAGGATTGTGGAGGTGGCTTATGAGCTTGCTTTGCCTCCCAGATTATCGAGTGTGCATCCGGTGTTTCATATTTCTATGATTCAGAAGTATATTAGGGATCCGTCTCATGTTCTAGATTTCAACTTTGTTCAGTTAGATGGTGATTTGACTCATGATGTGGAGGCAGTGGTTATTTTGGGGCGTCAGGTTCGAGAGTTGAGACCAAAGGATATAACTTCAGTGAATGTGCAGTGGAGATGTCTTCCTATGGAGGAGGTTACCTGGGAGACCAAGCAGGAGATTCGGAGCAGATATCTTCACCTATTTGAGGCTTCAGGTTTGTTTCTTGACCCGTTCGAGGACGAACATTTGTTTAAAACGGGGAGGATGTTGTTATCCAATTTTTTCCTATATTTTGTATATGCATAAATACCTTCAAAATAGCATATATGTTCATATATAAGCATGCATTAGGGTTTTATAATTACCTATAATTTTAAAAAGATTTTTAATTGAATTATTTCCTCTCCTTTTACTCATAAAACCTCCAATAATTACCCTTAAATTATTATTGGGATGATTTAGTCATTTAAATTCCATATTTATGACAAAATATGGTTAAAGTATTTTTTGTGTATTTTTATAATTACATTTTATATTTTTAAAGCTAAATTGCATACAATTGCAATATTAGCCTTATTTATGTATAATTACATTTATATGCGTAAAATTGATCTCCTATGTTTTTAATATGTTAAATATCTATTTTCAATCATTATAAGACACCAAATTATTTTCCAGAGATTATTTATTATTTATTATAAATTATATGGGAAAAAAAATTAGCTATCTAAAATGTAGCAAGATTTTCATTTCAGTTTCAGCCTTAATTTAAACCCAACCCCATCCCAATTTTGTATTAAAAACACCCGATCCAAACATCGAACCCACCTACCCGACCTAACATCAATTAAATCCTGGCTATTGATTTGAGAGATCAACGACCCATATTAGTTCTCACCATTTTTAATTCCAAACGATCCCTAGACCTAGCCATTATTCAAAGACCGCCGCCTCTGTATTCTCTCATCTTATCTCCTCTCTCAACCACTCAACCTAACCTTAGCTCCTTCAACTGCCGACGTCCCTTTCTCTTATCTTCTCCGGTTATCTTCCATCAACTCCTAAGCCTCCAATGGCTCCTCTAATGCTATGTTTGCCTTCTCTAAGGCCTTCAAGGGCCATGGGCCACGCTAACTTGAATCTATGGTTTGTCATTTGGCCATTCTTGGCTACTTTTGTGTGATTTCAAGCAAAATCACGCTGTATTTCTTACGATCCTTAGGATTCTCGACAGGTTCTTTCATCTCTACTTGGGTTTCTTTTGAAACCCTAATTTCTACCTACATCTCCTAAACCTGTATGATTTTAAAATGATTCGGGTATGTTTCTTTGATGTTTTACCCTATGCTTGGAACTCTTTACAAGAATCATCGATATCAAAATGTTTTCACCTTCTTCAAAAATTAGGGTTTTCGAAACTTCTTCTAAAACCTTATTTAAACTGATTTTTATGTTTAAACTTATGTTTTCTCACATACTTTGACTGATTCAGTGAGTTTACTACCTCTTCAACTTGGCAATGTTGAAAACTCTAATTTTTCTAGGTTTTTCGTTTTATTTTGTGACTAGCCTGTTCTTGTTTGAGTTTGTATGACTATCTCGCTTCAAATATGTTTCTACAAAGTTTTTTATGCCTAAATTATATCACCTCTATGTGCTTATGATCATCTTGACTGTTCAGACTCGCCTCTTTCTATCGATACTATTTAACCTGCATGTTTGCTACCTAGCCAAACCCGCCACCTCATGTGCCAAAGTCAAACAATGCTACTTAGGGAGAAGAATCTCTTGACTCAGGAGCACTTGAATCTATTATTTCTGTGTCCCACATCCGCCTATGTTAAAGCATCCGCCCATGTCTGGTTATTCTTATCTTCTCTATTTATATGTTGAATACTGAATCGTGACTTCCTCTTTGATTGATTCTGTATTCTCTATTTTATGGTTTGATTGAACGGCCTTCCTTTAAACCCTCAATTTCTACCTCTTCTATTCAAATTAACTGATTTACCTACCTTGTCTACTGTTATACTTTATTCTTACTGACTATTTCCTTAATTAGATTGTTCTGAATGTAGCCCTAATTGTTTACCCTATACTTAATGAATTTGAATCTTTCCTTATTAGTCATGCACTGATTTCTTTCCTTATTCGTTACTTGTTATTACCATTTGAATTAATTCCCTCAACTTAAAGGAGTACTTGTCCTGATTTTGCTCTAATTGATTATGAGTTCCATAATCACTATTCTACTATGATTCTTACCTTATTTATCTAGTTTCAAACTACTATATATACATACTCTCTCATTAACACAAGAGGCAGAAACACTTTGGTTCAAAAGCTCTCTCTCACACACATAAACTTTTCGCTCTCTCTTTCTGCTACTTGCTACTATTCTAAGTTAGTCGGCTACAAGCCAAGGATAACTATTGTGCTCTCCTGCTCCTTCACTTTTTTTACTATCTTCTATAATGGTATCTTCTAATTTCAATTCAAGTTGGAAAACAATATAGTTCTTTCATTGCTTCAGTTCATCCTATTTCTAGTTTGCTTCTATTTATGATTTTGCTGTGAAACTTGCAATTAATATGATTACATTATTAGCATGTTATGTACTCCCCTTCCTAAGGATTAGTATGAACATGTTACCCCCCTCTCTATGAAGCTTGTCTCTATGTGATTCTGCTCTATCTGGTTATTGGTTTGAGTCTCTTTGTGAAGTAGTCTGCACTCCTAACATTTATGGTTTTGGGATTGATCTTAAACCATGTGAACCCTATACCGAACCTCCTTAAGCATTGCTAGTTCTATGACTAAGCATGTCTGTACCAGTGCCTAAGACCTTTGCCTATTATGTGTTTACAATCAGGTGTTCTATGTATCCCCAATTCCCATCACCCTTGTGTGTAGGTTCTTTTCTCTTGTTTGGTCCTGTGAGTATTGATGATGTGGTTTTAGACTCCATGTGTGATTTGCTATTGTTTGATTATGTAACTTTCTCTTTTCAAAGTTGTTTTTTGCAGCATGACTCCCTTTTTAACTTCCCAAATTATTTCAAACAAACATCCTTTCAATATTGCTTTCCTACTAAAACCTTTCAAACTGTGTCAAGCACTCTCACTCTACTCCCAAGTCAATAGGTTCTGCCCCCTCCAGTATGTGTACTATCTTGGTATCCTCTTGAGAACCCTCTGAACTCTGGCATACTAAGGCTGGTCAATCCACACTGCACTTATTCAATTTGGTTACAAAGTCTAGATGTAAGCACTGTCCAGGATCCTAGAGATCCTTAGGGAACTTTGATGCACCCAGACTATGACATTGTTTATGGAATTTGGGCATCTGATGCCATTGGAGGCTTTGGAAATCCGGGCCTAATTGAAGGCTCCCTGTAGAATAACTTCTTATTTTATTATAAAAAAAGTATTATACTACACATGGATGTCACCAAAAAATAGCAATTTATAGTATGAAGTGATAAGTCATTCCCTAGGTAATATCATAGTTATCCATTTATACTTCAGGGAATTTACCAAGACAAGTAATGAATATAAATACACATAGATAGCATACATATATTATGCCGAGGTCGTACATTCCGGTCTAACATAAAAAGAAATATGCACTGCTAGAATGTCGAATGGAGCGAACCATAGATGCATTTATTTACACCGAGGTGATCGATCCGATGTACAAATATCAATCATCATCAAGAGGGCACATAAGGCACAATCATAGTCAAATAAATTCATACAAGTAATCAAGTGAGTACATGAGTTCTTATACATTTGTTTCCAACTTCCAACAAGTCCTAAGTGATCTTATTAACATGAAAGTATATAGACATTTACATACATAGATGATACGGGTCCTAAACTACTCGGACAAATAACATAATAATTGCTATGCATAAACTCTCGTCATCTAGTACTTATGTAGCCCCCACAATAGCAACACATGATTAATTAACTCACATATGGGGACAATTCCCTCTTACAAGGTTAGAAAAGAGGCTCACTCTCGCTCCAAAGCATACTTCCAATATCAAGAACATTCTCAAACCCTCAATATAGAGCCGAACGATCCGAAACTAACTAAACGAGGTAGGAACTAGTCAATACAAGCTCAAGAGTTTGGATTTTGATTACTAAAGTAATTTCCCAACTTCAAACACAAGTTTCCTAAAATCTTGCCTCGAGCCCACGTACCCAGAATCCGAATTTATTATAAGAAAGTTTTTCTATATAACCTAAGGATCAATAATATATGATTTCTACTTTATTCCATAACATATTTCGTGGTCAAAACTAACTTTTATCAAAACCCCAGGATTTTCTCTAATCCCATAATTTTTCCTTAATATTTGTGTGTTAATCTACCCGAGGTTCAAATATTAAACTAGAAATAAATAGGATGAACCTACCTCAAGATGTTAGGTGAAAGTCTTCTCTCAAGAGCTCCAAAAACGCCTAATAGATGACTGAAAATGAGCAAAAATGGCCTAGAGCCCGTAATAAATGAAGGTCACTACTTCAGTAATTTCCCCATTTGTGTCATGGGCAGCACCTGCGCCCACCGCATCTGCGAAAATTTAGCTAGGTCGTTTCTGCGGAAGCTTAGCCGCTTCTGCAGCTTCTAGCTTAGCCTGCCTTGGCTGCTTCTGCAAGAGCACGACTGCTTCTGCGGTCTTGCACCTATGGTTGATCAAACGCATGTGTGGTTATGACACAAGACTAGAGCTTCAGCTCCTTCCCAAATTTCCCAACTTCACTCGAGCCTCGGCCGATTGACGCTTGGGGCCCCCGAGCCTCGCCCGAACATACCGAAAAGCTTGAAATCATAAAAAAACTCGCTCGAATCCTCGGAATGCCTAAAACAGCACTAAATCTAAAAATCACCCCCTAAAACCAATTGAATCAAACTTATGAACTTCAAGTTCTTCAATTCACTTCTAACGCGCTGAAACGTACATATGCTACTCAGATTGATACGAAATTTTGCGTACAAGTCTTAAATATTATATTGGACATGTACCAGGATCCGACACCAACATACGGTCCCGATACCAGCGTTATCAAGCATTATTTTATTTCATTAAATCCTTACAATTTCTGTTTAACAATTTCGAACAAAAAATCATTACTCAGGCTAGGGACTTCGCAATTCGATTCGAGGCAAACACTTAGGTCCCATATTTTCCTACAGACCCTTCAGAACCGTTGAAACACAAGTCTAGGTCTGTTTACTAAAAATATTGACCAAAGTCAAACATAACCTTTTAAGAAAATCATAGGAAATCAAGTGTGTCTATTACAACCAAAACTCTTCCAAATCCAAAACCAACCATCACCGTAGGTTATAAATTAGTTAAAGCAAGCATGGGAGGTGTTATTTAGGGGGAAGGGGTTCTAAAAAGCAAAATAACCAGTCGGCTCATTACATTACGTACAAAATTTGTTACAGATAAAATTTATTATTTAAATAATATGTTTCTTTATACAAATGCATAATAATATTTTGTAATTATCTGTTGTTTCATGATTCATTCCAATTTTGTAAATTTGACATAGAAATTATTGTTAGTATAGCGAAGTATGCTTTTTATGATAGAAACGAAATAATATAAATGCATATGCATAAGGTGCTGATTCTAGGGAGTATACGATATGATAATTCAATATAGAGGACTAAAATAGTAAAACAAATTAAAGTCAAGACATGGTATCACCTCTCAATAAACGATTCATAGGCAATCAACACTTTGTTCTACTCCTGGTATTTCTGTAACTACCCAATCAGTCATTTCGAGAGTTATAGCCCTGTTCTCCCCTTTTTCTGCTCCATTTGTGATCTTTAGCTGTATTTGATCGTACCGTATTAGTTGGTTCAGGTTCGGAGTGGTTTGGAGATAATTGAGATACTTGGTCTCTTTTGAGAAAGCTTAATTGGGAAAGTTAACCAGATGTTGACTTATGAGTAAATGACCTCGGATTTGAATTTTGATGGTTAGTTTCGTTAGGTGATTTTGGACTTAGGGAAACATCCAAAATGTGACTTTAAGGTCCATGGTAGAATTACACATGAATTGGCAAAAATTGAAAGTTTGGCCATTACCACCGGTAGTGGAAATATTTGATATCAGAGTCAAAATGGAATTTCAAAAGTTGAAGTAGGTTTATAGTGTCAATTGTGACGTTGTGATGACCCAAAAGGTCATCACTTGTTTTGAAAGTAAATTTTGTATTCCTAGGCCCTAAAATCTATTTTGTCTTGCCTCAATTTACGTGCACAGTCCGCGCACATTTCCAAAAAGCTTTATCTAAGTAAAATAAGGAAATTTGCTTTTAAAATTGATTAAAGTTGACTTTGGTCAGCATTCTTTTTAAACGGACCCAGAATTGTGGTCCGACAGTCTCACAGGGTCTGTAGTAAAATATGGGCCTTGGGCGTATGCCTGGAATCGAATTCCTAGGTCCTAAACCCGAGAAAAGAATTTTAAATCAAATTGTTTGCTAGAAAATATAAAGTCAATTAGAAGTGAATTGATCTAATTTCTTGATGGTATTGGGCTCGTATCTTGGTTTCAGAGATAGGTACAAGTTTAAAATAATAATTAAGTTGAATCTGTGAAGTTTGATCAGAATCAGAGTTCGTTTGGTATAAATCGGACCTTTATTCGAGAAAATGAAAAATTGATGTTCTTGAGTAGTTTTATGACTTTGATGGTTAATTCATAGTTGTTAATGTTATTTTGATGATTTTATCACAAATGCAAGTCTGTATGATATTTTTTGACTTGAGTGCATGTTTGGTATGGAGCTCCGAGGGCTCGGGTGAGTTTTGGATAGGCCACAGAGTGAAATTGAACTTTGAAAAAATTGCTGGTATTTGGTATTTTTGCCCAGGACTCTAATCTCACAATTGTGAAATCAGGCTCCACAGTTGTGAAGTGTTCAGGTTTGGGAAATGCGACCAAATTACCGCAATTACGAACCAAGCCTGTGCAGGCCCTCATCGCAATTGTGACCCAGGTCTGGGAAATGCGAACCCCACTTCATCACAAATGCGATCTCTTCTTCGCAATTACATATTTGGAAGAAATTGGTCAGTATCGCATTTGTGAAGCTAGCAGAAAATCTTAAGGTTCGCAATTGCGAACCCTTGGTCGCAATTGCGACATCAGAGACCTATTAAATTGAATTTCAGACAGAATTTCATTCATTTTTTACAACTTTTCAAACTCTAAAACATCTTGGGCGATTTTTCAAAGGCACATACTCTTCCAAATCATTAGTAAGTCATTTCTAACTCATTTCTTTCAATCTACTCCATCTTTTTACATGATTTCATTTCAAAATCAAAGAGTTTTCATGGAAATTGGGTGATTTTGGGTAGAACTTAGGATTTTCAAATTTTGGGGATTTTCACCTCGATTTGAGGTTTGATTTCAAAATAAATTATATATTTGAGTTCGTGAGGGAATGAGTGATCGGGTTTTAGTTTGAACCTTAGGTTTTGACCAAGCGAGCCTAGGGTCAACTTTTGAATTTTTGGGAAAATTATTAGAAACCCTATTTTCATGCATTAGAATTGGCTTATTTAGAATTTATTAATGTTATTAAGTAAATTATGGCTAGATACAAGCGGGTTGGTGGTGGATTCAACAGGTAAAGCGATAGCTGAGGCTTGATTGTGTTCGTGGCATTGAGATAAGTGTTTGGTCTGACCTTAGCTTAAGGGAATATGAGTCATAGTATTATTTGCATGTGTTAATTGTTGCGTACGATGCATAGGTTTGGTGATGAGTATATGTACGTTGGTGTCAAGCATACCCGTGAGTCTTATACTATGATTTTTGTGACTACGTTATGTATTATCCATGCTTAATATGATGATAATTAATGTTGAACAAGTCTTATAGAAGTATTCTTGGTAATTGAAAATTGTAGAGCATTTGCTCAAGTTGAGATTTGTGTTGAGAAGTGACTGTGGAAATGAGGAGAGGTTTATGATATTGTTTCCCTTACGGGATGTTATTGCTTATGATATTGTTTTCCTCGCCGGGATGTTGTTGTATACCATTGTTCCCTTGCCGGGATTCTATTGTGAATTTTATGAATTCCCTAACCTGAATTGCTTGTGATTGTTTCTTGGGTGAGGATGAGTGGAAAGCATGAAGGGTGATGCCGTGCGTGATATTTTTAAGTGAGTGGTAATGCACGAAGGGTGATGCCATGCAAATATTGTGAGTGTAAAAGCACGAAGGGTGATGTTTTGACATGATATGAGTGATAATGCATGAAGGATAATGTCGTGCCATGATTATGTGAGGTAAAAACACAAAGGTTATGTCGTGCTGAATATTGATTCTTATGGTGAACGAGGTAAAAGCACGAAGGGTGATGCTGTGCAGTTGTTATTCTTGCTTATAGTTGAAATTCGGTGTTCCTTATGCTTCTTTATTGTAATTCTGTTTGTAATTGATATTCCCCGCAGCATGTTTCCCTTCTCATCTTTAACTGCAAATTTCTATTATTATTACTTGTCATATATGATTTAACTGCACATATTTATTTGGTAGTCTTTTCCAAGCCTCGTCACTACTTGGCCGAGGTTAGTGATACTACCACATGGGGTCAGATGTGCTAATACTACACTCTGCACTGTCTACAGATTCCAGTGTTGGAGTCATTAGTCCAGAGACGGAGACCCGAGGTAGTCCTGTAGATGTCCACATGCATTGGCGTACCCTTTTATCTTTTCCATTTTATTTTTATGTATTTTAGAGACACGCTTGTACTTTCCATTCGGACCATTGTTTGTAGTATTTGTAGATGGTCCGTGACATTGTGACACCAATCATGGTAGAGTTGTGTTTTGGATTTTCATACTGGTATTTAGTTAAACTATTAAATTTTCCGTCTTCCGCATTTTTGTGTATTATGATTATTCTGTTGTTGATCACATCTAAATTCGTAAATGTTAAGAGGCTAAGGAAAAGGGTAATAAAATTTGTACTATTCGGCTTGGCTAGCTTTTACGAGTAGGTACCATCACGACTCCGAAGGGTGGGAAATTCGGGTTGTGACAAGTTGGTATCATAGCTCTAGGTTGTTTAGGTCTCACATTTCACAGACAAGCATTGTAGAGTCTGAGGGATCAGTATAAAGACATCTGTATTTATCCATTTACATCTATCCTTTCATATCGTGTGACTTGATTTCTCAATGCTAATTGAACTCCCACTATGTTCTTTCGCAGATAGTGAGAATACGTACCGCTTCATTAGCTGACCAGTAGTTCGAGCCCCAAGTAGTAGCTCCTGCGAGTGGTAGAGGCCGAGGCCTTGCTGGGGCCAGCGGAAAAGGCAGAGCTCAACCCAGAGCTCGAGCAGCAGCATTAGCGGTGGAGCCTCATGCTGAGTTTGACGATTAGGTTCGAACCCAAACAGTTCCAACAGGACCAACTCAGGTCCAGAAGTGGTTTATTGCAACCCCAATACTTCAGGATGCTCTAGTCTATCTAGTCAGCCTTTGGAGAGTGTCGTCTAGACATGCTTGCTTCCTGTAGCACCATCCATCTCTCAAGCTGGAGGAGGAGCCCAAACTCCTACTACTCGCACTCTGGAGCAGATTGTTCCCCAGTTTTAGACTCCAGGAGGTCAGCCAGTGGGGTAGTCCAGCCTGGTGTTGTGGCATAGACTGTTGAGGGGCCAGCTCTGTTTGCTGATGCCTTGTGGAGATTGGACAGGTTCTCCAAGCTTTTCACTCGCACTTTTGGTGGTACATCTTCTGGGGATCCTTAGGATTATTTGGATAGCTGTCATGAGTTTCTACAGAACATGGGGATAGTGAAGACCAATGGGGTCGACTTTGCTTCTTTTCCTCTATTTGGATCCGCCAAAACTTGGTGGAAGGATTATTGTTTAGCTAGACTAGTGGTCACTGGCTTTGACTTGGTATCAATTCCCTCAGCTATTTCCGGAGAAGTTTCTTCCTATCACTCAGAGGGAGAACTATCGGAGGCAATTTGATCGTCTCCACCAGGGTTCTATGATTGTCACCCAGTAAAGACTAGATTTATTGACTTGGACCATTATTCTCTTCTTATACTTCCCACAGAGAGAGAGAGAGAGAGAGAGAGAGAGTAGGTTCATTGAGGGACTCATTCAGCCTATTCGATTACAGATGTCTAAGGAGACGAGGAGCGAGATTTCTTTTTTAGGATGCGACCAATGTGCCTAGGAGAGTTGAGATGGTTCTATCACAGGGGAGTGATTAGGGGTCTGACAAGAAGCCTCATCATTTGGGCACGTTCAGTGGTGCCTCATTTGGAGGCAAGGATTCTTTTGGTAGGGGCCATGTTACAGGCCATTTCATTCAGCACTTTAGGCTTTTCACGGTACTCCAGGTAGTCGTGGTTCCCATATGTAGTATTCTGATCAGTTGCCATAGAGTGCATCAATAACTCCTATCAGTGCACCTCTACTTTAGAGTTTTCAGGGTCGTCAGCCCAGCAACCGAGTACTTGTTATACTTGTGGCGACATGAGGCATATTGTTAGATTTTGCCCTCGAGCACCGAGCAGCTCTTAACATTAAGGGTCCTATGCCATGGTTCAGGCATCGAGTGTTCCACCGCCCGCTCAGTAGTAAGAGGTGGAGGCAGAGGTATTAGATGTAGAGGTCAAACCGCTATAGTGGAGGCCAGCCAATAGGAGGTCGTCCCAAAGATGTAGTTCTGAGTGGTGGGGCCAGCCTCGTTGTTATGCTCTTCTAGCCAGGCTTGAGGCTTAGGCCTGTAATGTAGTTATCACTACTGCCATTCTTGTTTGTAGTAGAGATGCTTTAGTTCTATTTGATCCAGGATCTGTATACTCCTATGTGTCATCTTATTTTGCACCGTATTTGGTCATGCCTAGTGATTCCTTGAGTGCTCATGTATATGTGCCTACACCACTAGGTGATTCTATTGTGGTAATCGTGTGCATCGTTCATGTATAGTTGTGATTGGGGGTCTTGAAGCCCAAGTAGATCTTTTACTTTTGGATATGGTTGATTTTGATGTCATATTAGGGATAGACTAGTTATCAGCTTACCATGCTATCTCGGACGTCATGCCAAGACTGTTACCTTGGCCTTGCCGGGTTTACCTCATTTATAATGGAGAGGGACTCCTAGTAATTCCACATGTAGGGTTATCTCGTATATGAAGGCTCGACGTATGGTTGAGAAAGGATGTTTGGCCTATTTGGAGTATGTTCATGATTCTAGTGGCGAAGTTCCTTCTATGGATTCTGTGCCTATTGTTTGTGAGTTTTCTGAGGTATTTCCTTCATACCTGCCTGGTATGCCGCCCGATAAGGACATTGGCTTTTGTATTGGCTTGGCTCTGGGCACTCAGCCCATTTCTATTCAGCCGTATCGTATGGCCGCACTTGAGTTTAAAGAATTGAAGGAGCGGTTGCAAGACTTGCTTGATAATGGCTTTATTAGACCTAGTGTCTCGCCTTGGGTGCACTAGTGTTTTCTGTTAAGAATGAACAGAACGATGAGGATGCGAATAGATTATCGAAAGTTTAACAAGGTCACAATCAAGAATAAGTATCCATTGTCGAGGATTGATGATTTGTTTGATTAGCTTCACGGAGCCAAGGTATTTTCGAAGATTGACTTGAGATATGGCTACCATCAGTTGAGGATTAGGGCATCTGATGTCCCTAAGACAACTTTCCGCACTTAGTACGGGCATTATGAATTCTTGGTGATGTCATTCGGGTTGACAAATGCCCTAACAACTTTCATGGATTCAATGAACCGAGCGTTCAAACCTTACCTAGATTCATTCTTGATAGTCTTCATTATTGATATTTTGATCTACTCCCGCAGCCGGGAGAAGCGTGAGCAATATTTGAGAGTTGTTCTTCAGACTTTGAGAGATAGTCAGTTGTATGATAAGTTTTCAAAGTGAGTTTTTGTTGGAATCAGTTGCTTTCTTGGGTCACCTTATATCAGTATAGGGTATTCAGGTGGATCCAAAGAAGATAGAGGCAGCCAAGGACTGGCCTAGACCCACATCAACTACAGCGATCCGGAGTTTGTTGGGTTTGGCATGCTATTACCGTCGATTTGTAGAGGGATTTCATCTATTATAGCCCTGATGACCCGGTTTACCCAGAAGGGTTCCCAGTGCAGGTGGTCGGACGAATGTGAGGTGAGCTTTCAAAAGCTCAAGACAGCTTTGATTATGGCGCCAGTGTTGGTTTTTCCCATAGATTCAGGGCTAAATATAGTTTATTGTGACACGTCTCGTATTGGACTTGGTACGGTGTTGATGCAGGATGGCGACATTGCTTATTCTTCGCGATAGTTGAAGATTCATGAGAAGAATTATCCATTTCATGATTTGGAGTTAGCAGCCATTGTTCACACGTTGAAGATTTGGAGGCACTATTTATATGGCGTGTCATTTGAGGTGTTCACAGATCACAAGAGTCTACACTACTTGTTCAAGCAGAACGAGCTAAATTTGAGGCAGAGAAGGTGGTTAGAGATACTGAAAGTCTATGATATCACCATCTTATATCATCCAGGGAAGGCCAATGTAGTGGCCGATACTTTGAGTAGAAAGTTAGTCAGTATGTGCAGTCTTGCATGTATTCTGGTCGGTAAGAGACCTCTTGCTTTGGATGTTCAGGCTTTAGCCAATCAGTTCGTGAGGTTGGATGTTTCTAAGC
Organism: Nicotiana benthamiana; assembly: GCA_034376525.1. Classification (NCBI taxonomy): domain Eukaryota; kingdom Viridiplantae; phylum Streptophyta; class Magnoliopsida; order Solanales; family Solanaceae; genus Nicotiana; species Nicotiana benthamiana. Next base: position 19,053,052 of record CM067341.1, read on the forward strand.
CCAACCATGTGTTATGTTGTACAGTCGCTTGTTCTTCATTATTTGAGCGTATCATTAAGTGACAGTATGATGATCCTCATTTGTGTGTCCTTAGGGACACATTGCAGCACGGTGGTGCGAAGAAGGTTAAGGTGGGAGATAATGGAGTTTTAAGGATGCAAAGTCGAGTTTATATGCGAAATGTGGATGGAATTCAAGAGTTGATTCTAGAGGAGGCCCATAATGTGAGCATGTGATTTTTGCCTCGCTTGAATTATTCCTATAGAATTCATAAAATTAGAATTTTCTTATAATTTTTTATAATTTAATTACATGATTTTGTTTTCAATTGCATTTTGTGTGCATTTTTAGTCAATATAACTCATAAAAGTACAAAATATATCACCCTTTGCATTTAGGATTCAATTTTTATATTTCTAGTTTTATTAGTTAATTAATATTACCAAAAACAAGAGGAAATAACGAAAATAGTGATTTTACGTTTTATCTGGACTTGATTAAATTTAGGAAAATTAATTAGTTCGATTTTAGATTTTAAATCATGGTCCTTGTCATTTTTAGGTTAATTTTGTGTTTAATAAAATCAAATTAGCAATTAAAATAAATAAGAAAACAAAAGAAGTTGAAAATAATGTGGTCTTAATTAAACCAATTTTTAGACATTTTAATTACATTATTAGCCAAAAATATATCCTAACCCTAGCCCAGTCCCGCATGCAACCCGGTCCAGCCCCCGTGAAATTGAAACGACGTCGTTTTGTGACCTTTGAATCAGGACTGTATGATCTCATCAATCCAACGGTGAAGAACTAACTAGGATGTTCAATATTTAAGTGTCCTAACGCCCCCCTCTACCCCTCAATCACCTCTCCAAACACCCCAATATACACCGGCGTAATGCCACCGTCCTCCACCAACCTTTCGCCGTCCGCCGCCGTTCGGAAATCGCCTCCGCCGACGGGGATGCTCCAATGGCCACCAAAATTACATCATTTCATCCCCTTAACCTCCTCTTTCCATTTCTGTAATCAATATTCCTCAAACACCAGCCAAAATCCTCAAATATTTATTTAAAGGAGCGACTGCTCCGCCACCCACGGCGCCGCCGCCACCCTTTCCCCACCAAATTAACACCATAGCTCCGCCTTCATCCTCCCATCCCATATATCGCCTTAATTTCCCTCAAAACATGCCCAAACTTCTCGAATGTTGAATCAAAACTCCGGCCAAAAACCCTAGCTCCTTCGAATCCAACCAAAATCCTACCATATAGCCTCCTCACATCTCTCAGTCTCAATCCCAAACTAGAGCCTTTCAAATCCAAGCGAAACCCCATTAATTTTAGATCTAGGGTTTTCAAATTTTAACCTGTTATTGGAATTTCAAGAACTCGAATGATTCTTAATTAATGTTATATGTTTTATTTTAACAAAATAAACATATAATATTAACTAAAAATCAATTTGGAAAAGCAATCAAGATGAAGACCAAAAAAGGAAATGTGAGTTTCTATTTTTATTTGATCGTAATTTTTGATGATTCTGTGTTTTGTTTTTTTCCTCTCTCGTATCATTTTGATTGATTTTTGTTTAATTTTGTTTAACTTTGTTTGGTTTTATTCATGTTTTGTTCCTGTTTTATCCATGACTTTTATTCATGTTTATTGATTTTTGCTTAATCGTCTTCTTTTATTTTTGATTAATGATTCTTGTTTCTTTTCTTTCTTTTTCTTGTTAGTTGACAATTCTGTTTGTTTTCTCTTTTAGTAGATGATTTTGATTGGTTAATCCTGTGTTAGTTCGTGTTTTTTAATTGTTAGTTCAGTTTAGTCTAATGTGAGTTAGTTAATTCATAACCCAAGTATTATTTTGATTTTTGTTTTGTTTAATTGATAGTGTGATAGAAGTACGAATTAAGATTAATTTTTAGTTTTGTCAATATTTGATAGTTCAATCCTAGAGTTTCTGAAACGGTTTTGGTTATATCTGAATAATCTAGACTTTAGTTAACCATGGTTAGTAAAAGGGGCTAGGGTTTAGTTAGTACTAGGTTAGTAATTTCAGGCCAGTTCAAGGGCAATATAGGTAATTCAATAGATAGGGAATCCTACGAAATAATTGAGTTGGAAACCCCTAGAACCTTCTAGATGGGGTTTCAATTAGAATTTCAGAAAGCTTAGTGATATATCTTGGCCAACAAGGTATAAATAAAAGGACTAACTAGCAAAAACTGAAAATAAAAGAGGGACTAAAGATAAAATAGAAATTTGAGTGTTGCCCTAGGTTTACCTAAAAAAGGCATGCCCATTGCCTTGTTTAAGGGTCTTGGAAAAATCTGGAAAAAAAATTCCCATAAGTTTCTAGACGTTTTGATATTTATTTGAATACCAAAATTGAAAAACCAAATATGAAATCTTAGAGTTAGGAAAGTTTATTTTAGGTCTTAGTTTCCTCAAAAACAAAAAAAAAGAGCAAAAGCAACAAGAAAACTCCAAAAAAATACTGTTACATTGAAGTTTTCTTAGATTAGTTCCAAAATTTCAGTTGTTAGTTCAAAGTTCTAGCCTAGATAGAGATAAATTTCTAATTGATGAAGTTACATAGATTATCCTGGTGTAATCTCAAGTTTATTTGGGTTTATTCAAGCTGTGTTGGTTGATTTACTAATCCTGTGTGATTTGGAACAATCCCTGGGCTTTTGAACCTGTTTCTGAACTGTTGCTAAATACTATTACTGCTGCTGAGTTCTCCTTCTTTCTATTTTGGTTCAAATTCCAGGTACAAGTCCTAAACCCCTGATAATGTGTAACTAAGTTGACGAATTAAATGGACAGGGCTCATTTAGCTTCTCCGTTTGCTGCTCCCATTCTTTTTTGCCTTCTCCTTCACATTAATTCATAGCTTAGCTCATTTAAATTTGAATAGTTAAATGTTGTAATTATGCTTAGACTGTTTGTATAATTAGGATTGTTCAGGCTTAATTTGTTTTGAACATTTTTAGCATTACGTCATGGGTGATTGTCTAGTAGTTTGCGAGTTCAAATCAGCTATTATATTAGATGCTAGTAGAGTCAATATCATGGTTAGTTTGAACAATCAATTTCAGTTTTTTCAGTACTTCATTGTATTTTATTGTAATTAACATGGTCTGGACGGTTTGAGACTATTGGATTGATGATCACTCGTCTAGTATTAACCTTAATATAACATAGGTTAATTACTTGTGTTAGTTGGTTTTTTGGGAGAATGTTCTAAACTTAATACTATCCTGTTGAGATCATAGATTTTCATTTGTAATTGGTAATTAGACATTCAATTTATTATGAGTGGTTAGCAGAAATGTCAGTTGTGATGTGTTAATTCAGAATTTTTTATCATATAAGTTTGAGAATTAAAGTGGAATTACGTGGCAAAATCAAATCCAAATAGCATGTGTTATGGTATTACTATAAAATCAAACACATCTGGTAGTATTGTTCCAGGCCCAAAAATAAACTGGCATCAAGTTCTTTGGGCTTATCGTAGGCCCAGGCTGTCCAGCCCTTTGCAAATAAAACCTGGGCCTGTTTCGATTCCATTTTTCTACTTATGAAAGGTATTGAATTTTGTACGATTTAATCATAGATTTTGTGCCTTTGAGTTAAGTAGCACACTTGAGTTAAGAGATGTTTCCCCTTATTCAAGTGTGGACTTGAACTTGATGCTCATTTTTCTTGATTACTTTAAATAATGGCAATTAACAACACTAATTAATTAGTCCCTATAGAGACAATACTTAATAGAAAATTCGTAGTTCTATTAGGTTAGCCTTTTAAATAAAAACGAGGTGCGCCGCGCCAAATAAAACTCACAAATTGTGTGGCCCTCTTTAAATATTTGTATTAAAATACGTAGACTTGAGACGAGTCGTTTAGCAAATTTTCACGGCCTCCCGCGAAGTTAATAACACGTTAAGCGCTTTAGATGCATTTTAATAATATTACCTTCCTAAATACGCGTGTGCATTTCATGTGACCCAAATCCAAATCCCAAAATGTTGGATAAAATGTGTAGAGGATCCGGGTGCATTTCATGTGACGTGATCCAAAAACATGTTTATACGACGTTTAATTTCCTAAAAGTTATTAATTTAAAGCGGTAAATAATTCTAAAATATCACTATAGGATGGCATGTATTAAAATCATATTTTTAGCCAATTATAAGAGTTTAAGCGTCCGTGCTAGAACCACAGGATCTGGGGGTGCCTAACACCTTCCCTCGGGTCAACAAAATTCCTTACTCAAGAATTTCTAGTTCGCTGACTCCATTTGGGAAGTCTAAAAATTTCCTCGATTTGGGATTCAGAACAAACCGTTGACTTGGGACACCAAAGCCAAACCTATCCCAAGTGGAGACTCTGAATAAATAAATAATTCCATTTCGAATAATGTTACATAAATTGGAAAAACTCCCAAATACATTACCTTTCGGGGTAGGTGTGTAAAAGGAGGTGTGACATCTCTTGCGACTCTACTGGGGATCGAACCCAGAATCTTTTGTTCAGGGTTCAAGAATTCAAGCTTAGAATAACTGTTATATTTGGCTTTTCTGCTTTTCCTACATGTTCCATGCTATATCTGCTAAATGTTTTACCGCGTTGATATTGGATGAATTGTATATATAAACTGCTACAAAACCTTTCCTCTCTATGAGTCTTCTACATCATGGAGAAGGGTGCATTTCGTGTGACTTCTCTTCTGTATAGAGTCTTTTCCCATATAGAACGAGGTTCGGATAAGTTGCTCTGTCGGCGGAGCTTTTGTATCCCCGGTATGCTGCCCCCTAGGCTCGAGTTGTCTGCTCGGGTAAGTAAGGTCTATAATAATAAATCCAGGGTTTAAACCTAGTATCACAAAACCTTATGACGGATCCCTAGTAGGAACATTTGTTTGCATCACGTGCATTTGATTTAGGGGACTCAAAACAGGGGTTGGGTCCGTCTAGGACACGTGACCTGTAATGCAGAGACCATTCTGATACATCTTACATGCTACTTGTGCATTTATTTGCTTTGGATTTGTATGTTGACCAGCTTGCAAATAATAAGAGAAAAATTAAGAAAATAGCAGTGTTAGGACTAAATGAGAGTAACCACTTGTTTCAAAAAATCAAAGCTCAAATAGTACCGAATTGCTGCCAGATTTTTGAAAAAAAAAAAGAAAAAAAGGGAAAAAAGAGACTTTCTAACAAAATTTTGGTTTTGAAAAAATATTTTGCCCGAACTACGCCAGTTTGATTCTCGCTGGATGTGGGATACGTAGGCGACCCTCATCGGGTCCAACTTCCTTTTGAATAATTTAACCAAAATAATAAACAATAAATATTTTGATTTTAGCCTCAAATAAGTCAAGTGATGCCACTCTTGTCTAGAATAAGCCGAATGTCCCCAAAAGGGCGCCGGAAGGCTGTTTTTGCGAGAAAAACCACCTTGAACCATTTTTAACGGTAAGCAGGCACAACCTTAAAATCATCTTCCACAAAGTGCTAAAATGCTGTATCTGGAAAGCCGACGTCTTATTTTGAAATAAAGAATTGAGAGGTCTTAAAAAAATGAAATGATGTTATTTTCTTCCTTCGGGGTCACAATCAATTTTCAAATCACCCTTGATAAATGTGCAGGATGAGCACAGATGAAAGTGAACCCTTCACAGTCCTAAAGAGATCCCTTTGAAGCTCCATATGTGGTGGTATGACTTAGGAACGTGTAGCAAAGAAATAGTGATAAGAGTTCTGGGAGGCCTCGTCGGATTATTAAAAGTCAAGCCAAAGTCGGACATAGTTGAGGCTTTGTTACCCTTCTGGGACCCCACTCGCAACGGATTTCGTTTTTCCGATTTCGAGCTCTCACCGACGTCGGAAGAAATAGCTGGTTATGTGGGTTTAGATGGAAATCTCAGAAGCCGCTACCCATTGGCACCAAGACCGGTGACTCCCCACGGGTCTCTAGACTTGTTAAGCATTAGTCAAGATGTTCGGGAGGGAAATATATCGGAAGGATTTTGCACAATCCATTTCTTGTATCATTGATACGACAATCCCCGCGGTTTCGAAGAGCTTAACATCGGTCTGGCCCATGCCATAAACAAAGATAAGTGGGAGGCAAGACGGGGCTTAGATTTCATGGTAGCTTTCTTGGGAGTTGTGGCTTGTCCACGAAAAGATCGTCATATAAATATAGGCCTTTTGGGAATGCTAGATGTTGCAACCAAGCGAGCCAACAACATGGTGGTTCCTCTAATCGTGTCTGAAATCTATCAAGCTCTGACCATATGCCGATAAGGGGGAAATTTCTTTCAGGGTTGCAATCTGTTGCTACAACTATGGATGCAAGAGCACCTTTGCAACCAAACAGGGTACATGAACTATGGTTTGACTGGGTTGAGTTGCACGAAGAATTTGGTATCCCGATAACATGTATTGAGTTCCCCGAGGGCACTGAGGCTTGGTTGTCATGCTCGAGATCTTTGACTACGGATAAAGTTGAATAGGCTTTCGGATGGCTTCCTGCTACCGAGGATGTGCACACATCGGCAGAAGTGCCTTATATTCTTTTGATGGGCGTTCGGAGCATCCAACCCTATGCTCCTTACCGAGTCCTGCAGCAGCTAGGAAGATTCCAAACCGTCCACAGTGACAAAGATCTAAGTACACAAGTCATCTAACTAGGCCCAAAAGTTGCATTCCCAGAAGGAAAAATCCGCTAGATATGTAACGAATGCAGGTATCTTAAGCCTAAAACCATAGTGCGGGATCAGGCTAAAGACGAAGTGGACCCCAAATACTTGGTCTGGTTAGGCAAAAGATTTCAAATTCCTGAGAGACCCACCAAGAGGCCACATGTACAAAAATTTATTGACGGGGTCCAGATACAATGAGATTGGCTAGCCAAGGAAAAGGAATACAGAGCCCAAATAGGAACATTAGAAAAATAGGCTTAGGATCTCCGGTTTGAAAACAGCTTGCAATGCGCGGCCGATAAAGGTGACAAAAGAAGCTGGCCTAAGAGAATGAAGCTCTCAAGGCTCAAATCCAACAAATTAAAATAGCTGCTAAAAACCAAGAAAGAAGCTTGTCCGATGAGAGATTGATAAAAGGGCTGAAAAAGCAAGTCTTAAAGTGCTAGGAAGAGCTGGAAAAATCCAAGGAGAATATAGCAAAAATCCAGGCGCAGTGGGCAAAGAAAGAGGAAGATCAGGCCCAATTTGTGCGACATATAAAACAAAAATAAAAGGGAAGAGAGAAAAAGAAAAGAAAAAGAAACCCCTAAGATAAAAACAAAAGAGGGAGGAAAATAAAAGAAAATTAAGAGAGGATTCGTTTCGATTGTCCTCTAATTGGAAAAACTCCATTATCTACGCCCTTTGTGGGGTGTAGATGTTAAAAAGGAGGTGTGAAAAAACTGACTAAAATTAGAGAAAACGGAAAATTTCATTAGACAGATGGTGAAAGGGTTTGGACAACAAAACAAGCAACTAAATTGGGGTTACAAACCTAGAACTAACCTAGACAACACAAAACGAGCTATTGCGACTAACAAAATAGGAAAAATGAAAGGATAGAAGGGTTTGAGTCACAAGACAATATCCGGATTACAACCCTGCAATAACTTGGACAACAAAAATGACAACAACATAAACCTCAAAAACTCCACTCCGACTGATCAAGAAATGGAGCGTCTCCCCTTACAAAGCCCGGCACCTTAGCCACTAAGTTTCGCATCAATATTGCCAAAACCATTATCAGCTTTAATCAACAAGTTCCCGAGAGTATTCGCATTCCCCCTTTCACTGTCATTGACCATAACTACCCCTTCTTGAATCATTATTTCTATTTCCGCTTTCAAAGAGCGACAATCTTCAATGCTATGCCCCTAGACAAGAGTGGTACATTCATCGAACAGCAGGATCAAAGCCTTTCACATATGGGTCTGGAGTATAGTCGAGGAGTGTCTTAATCAGGCTAGCATGCTTTAACTTTTCGAACAAGCATGTATAGGATTCTCCGATGGGTGTGAAAGCATTTCCTTTTTTAAGTAGTCTTTTCATTTTATAATCTGGACTTGGTTGGAAAATTTTGCGGGCAGGTAGTTGATAAGCCTAAAGAGGCGGGTAAAACATTTGGGAAAGTGGTGGGGGCCATCGTGGGCCTCGTGAGTGTGGAGCATATGGTGGTGCATTGCATATAGGGTACTAGGAAAGTGATGCATGACTTCAAAGGGTTCTGTGGAGAAAAGTAGCATTGGGGAGGGTTATTTGGTGCACAAGGATATCCATGGGGCTATTGTCGAGGTTGAAAGCATTTGTCAAGAACGACCACTGGACCATGTCGTCTGCGGGGCTCAGCAATATTTTTTCTATCAATGAGAGGGCTATCCCGAGCAGCTTGTTTGTTCCACTTGAGCCAAATATCCCTAAAGCTTTCCTTGGGTTTCTTTTCCATATGAAGTAGGGAGGAGCGTCCTGGGATAATGTCTATATTGCACTGAAGGTGTCACACAAAATCTTGAGCCATATCGTCCCATGTATGCCACTTGCCAACATTTTGACGATTATGCCATTCCAAAGCTGCCCCAATCAAGCTCTTACTGAAATATGCAATCAACAAGTCATCTCTCTTGCTGACACTTCTCATTTCATTGCGATAAACCTTCAAATGGGCTAGTGGATTTCCACACCCATCATACAAGTTAAATTTTTGCACTTTAAATCCCATGGGCAGGAGAATGTCAGGGGACACAAAAAGTTTTTTGTAATTCATGCTACCATGGTCCCTTGCCCCTTGCATGTTCATTAATGACTGTTCTGCGCTTTTTCCCGGGATATCTCATCTCGCCCTTCTCTTCCTGTAACCGTTTCATTTTCAGTATGAAGCTTATCCCGAGGGTTCTTCTTGTGGGCAACCTTTGAGGGGTAATATTGATCTTTGAGTGGATATTCCTTGTCGGGGATAGTGGATGTGACAGGAGGACACTTTTGGAAAAAGATGGTTGGAGGAAGAGTGATGGAGCTACTAGGGTGGTTGGAAAAACTGTGATAAGCAGGTGGATCTGGAGAGTATGGACGACCATCTGGCATTGCGTCCAGAGCTTGGGAAAGGGAAACATCTAGGAAGCTAGGTGGTGGCGGGGGTGGTGCCTTCCCAGTCATCCAAGCCTGATACATGTCTGACATGTGTTGTCTTAACATTTTTACCTCTTTAACCAACTCATTGTCCAGATTAACCAACCGCTTTTGGGCATCCGTATCAACCAACTCAGTTCTATTGTCATCTGCCATTGCCTTTCAACTTTGAGTTGTACAGAAGAGTTACCACTTTAAAAACCACAAACATACCACCCTTCTGCTATGAATACAACAAAATGAAGCCATCACGTTAGCATTAGGGGCATTTAACATAAGATAATTTCACTTTATGTGCAATGCACCTAGCCACAGTTATCAGTTTCTATTATGCACTAAATTGAATGCTTGCGTCATCCCTGCTTTATCCTATGCTACTTTTCTTTTCTCTCTTGTTTTCTTTTTTCTTCTTCCTCTTTTCTTTTGTTCAGCTTGTTTTGCCTACCTTCTCTTTTTCTATTATTCTCTCCGTTATTTTACCGTCATTTCTCTCATGATTTTCTCTCTTTTGTTTTCCCCCTTTTCTTGTTTCGGCTATCGACAAATCCTATGGAGATTGCCTACACATCATGACCCCACATTAATCAGACCGAGTGTAGTTCTAGCAGATAAGTGCAGAAAATATTTTGGAAAATTTTCAATTTTCATAAAGATTATAACTACTAACATACTTTATTAAAAGTAATCAACAGACTCTAACTCAAATGAAACCAACCGATTCTGACAGAAAGATGAAAATAACTGACTTAACAACCTATTACAGATTCAACTAGAAGAAAATAAAGACTTCACAAATGGACTAACAGATTTGAAAATCATGAATACATTAAGGCTTCTAATGCTCCTAGGCCCTGCAAAAAATCATTTAGTCTCGCAGCAGGCCTGTGTACTAAATCCCCTTGGAGGTGGTAGAGGTCTTCCATCACTTGACGAACGAAGGACATTGCGGTGGGAAAAAACATGGATCTTGCCATATCTTAATCGTGGCTACACTTACGGTGATGTAATCAGCGATCATCTGTACCCTCTCTCTTATAATACCCTTTTCTTGCAACAATCGCTCAATCTGATGGGCCCTAGCCTCCAAAGTTTGTTCGGCTATACGACTTAGTTCTTGAAATTGTTGCAAATCTCTTTCCAGTCGTGCTATTGTTGTGTAACAATGCTCTTTTTCAGCCTTGAAGTCCTTCACTTGCTTAACCATTTTGTTTTCAACCATGATGCCCCTCATCTTCAATCCTGCAACCTCGTTGGCATACCTTTCTTGCAGTTGTTCTAGCACGCGTGCTCGTTCCTCTACATTTTTGCCAATTATTTTTGGGTTCTGGCTAACTCACCCTCCGCTTTGTTTAAGTCAAAATCATATTCTCATACTTTTCGCCTTAGATTGTTTATGAGTTTTTCATCCTTCGCACTTCTGGTAGGATTCTCTGCGGCTACTTTTATTTTCTGAAATTTGGGCTCGCAAAGCTTCATTTTCTTTGGCTAGTCTTTTCTTTTCCCCTCATCTACCGCATCTTGTAAACCATTCTCGAATTGAAGGTCTTTGACTTGCTTTTGCAATTTCCTTATTATGGCCCTGGATTTGTTTTCTTTGGCTAACCAATTCCATTGTTCTTGTGACGCCTCAGCAAACACCTGAAGATGTAGCCTCTTAGCCGGCCTTTTGAACTCTATTTTATTTTAACCAAGCCAGGTACCCTGGTGCCACATCGCCTTTAGACAAGTCTCGAACTCAAGTGTTCGCCGTCAAGTACTGACATTCGCTCCAAATCTGACAGACTGTTGCTTCATGAAACTAACCATTGGGACCAATCTCGACCACATGGAGACTAATGTCTTCATCCCTAGGAAACATTTAGCACCTCCCTAACTGTATCACCACCCGGTACGGAGCATAAGGCTGGATGCTTCGGAGACCTATTAAAAGGAAATGAGGCCCAGTGGTTGGCATATATATAATTTCATCAATGGGGAAACAATCGATCTTCCACTCTATTTGACTTGCACTTATGGTACGGAGATATGATACCCTTTCTGTGACCCCCTTTGGTAATCCGAACCCATCAACTCTGGTATAAAATTCCTCTATGCAGCTCTTTTCTGATGACCCATAACTTATGGATTGAGGTCGATGGCATAGGTGCTCAACCATCTATATCTGTAACAACAAGTTACATCCTTCAAAGGAATTTCCTCCAACCTTACAAGTTGTGAGGGCACAGAAGATTTCAGCTAATATCATGGGTACGAGGGTGTTGTTGGCCTGAGTGAGCAAGGTGCTGACAACCCCTGCCATTTGTATATCAATATTCCCATCTTTCTATGGAAACATCAAGAGGCCCAAGAAGAATACCATAAATGCAAAACACATGTGTTCTTCCCATTTGAGTCGGTTTCCCTTGCTACCAATTTTATTTTCGGGTCTTTAAACCCCCATATGTGCCCATATCTTTGGTATATAAATTGTGGCGTGCAAAAAGCAGCTAACAGATCTAAACTGTGAACCCCCTGCTTATCATGAGTGAGCCCAAGAATTTGTGTACAGAGACGGCCCTTAGCGCAATCAAATACTCGTGTCTTAAAGGGATCTTGGGCTCCCAATATATCCGACTACTTCTTCCAGTGTTGGGGTGAGTTCAAAGTCGAGGAAATGAAATATGTTGTGGGCCGGGTCCCAGAATATAACCAACGCCTTTATGATATCCCCTCTAGGATTAATTTTCAACAACCTGGTAAGTCCTCCCAAGTGTGTATTGACCTTGATATGCTCCGATTCACCTAGATCATTCCACCACATGTGCAACTCCAAAGAGATCTTGTTCATGAATGTTATTGGAAAATTTTGATTCATGCTCATTCTGCACATTTATTAGGGTGATTAAGCAAAAACTATGATTTATTGGACTCAAAACATCGTTAAACATTTTCTTCAAATTTTCATTTTGAGATAAAATCACTGTTTTGCAAATGCGGCCTTTCAGCACTTCCGGAGAAAGATTTTATGGTTGTGCCTGCTGCCGGCTAAAATTTGGAAAATAATCATGGGCGGTTGTCCTTGCAAAATCAGCCTTCTGGCGCCTTATTGGGAATAATCGGCTAATTTTGAAAAGACCTGCCTTATTTATTTCTCACAAACACAATTTGGTTCTTTTTGTCTATTTTCGCAAAATAAAGTTGGGCCCGATGGGGGTTTCCTACGTATCTCACGCCCTGTGAGAATAACACTGGTGTAGTTCAGGCATTTTCTGATGAATTAAAAACTAGCTTCTTTTTCTCCCTTTTTTCGAAAATAAAATCCCTTTATTTGTGTTTTTTTCCCTCTATTTTTGAAAACAAACTCTTTTTCTTTTTTTTCAAAATTTTTGTAGCATTTCAGTACCGGTATTTGAAACAGGTAAATTCCTTCCTCATCCCACACACTATTATTATTTGTCAAATTCTCCTCTCTCTATTCTTCTTTTTTTTCCTCTATTTCTTTTTTTTAAAAGCCGGTCAGCATGCAAATTCGGAGTAAATGCACAAGTAGCACGCAAGATGCATCAAGATGATCCAACCTGTCCTATACGGACCCAACACCTTTGTTGAGTTCCCTAAGTTAAATGAATAATGCAAATACGCATTCCTACTAGGGATCCGGAATGAGGTTAAGTAATTCTAGGTTTAAAACCTGGGTATATGTTCTAAACTGTGTACCCAAACTCGATTTGAGGAGGGGACTACGTACCGTGAACCAAAAGGACATCCGGCTTAGTAACTTGTCTGGGCCTCTTTTTTATTAATAGGTTGACACTAACAGAATAGGGAGTCTCTACCAGCGAGCACATCTCCGGAGATGAGGAGAGAAGGGTTTCGTGGTAGTTACAGTTCAAATAATATTAAAGCGGTAAAAAGCAACAATTAGCACATTGGGCACAATCACGTAATAAAATTAGATAATAAATAAATCCAAATACCACAATTATTCTAAGCTCGAATTCTGAACCCTGAACCAGAGGTTCTGGGTTTGATCCCCAGCAGAGTCGTCAGAGCTGTCACACCTCCTTTTTGCACACTACACCCCTCGAATGGCGTAGGTAAGGGAGTTTTTCCAATTAAAGGACAATCAAAACACAATTTATTTATTTAGACATTTCAGAGTCGCCACTTGGGATAATTAATGGTGTCCCAAGTCACCGATTGAAAATCCTGAATCGAGGAAAGGTTGACTCTGTAGTACAGTCTGCGAATCAAAAATTTGGGTAAGGAATTCTATAAACCCGGGAGAAGGTGTTAGGCATTTCCGAGTTCCGTGGCTCTAGCACAGTCGCTCAACTATTATATTTGGCTTAACTATCTGATTTTAATACATTTGGTGCCTATGTGCAAATTTTAACTTTTAAACTCTTTTAATTAGTTTTAGGAAGATTGCAACGTTGTTAAAACATGACTTGAACCACGTCACATAAATGTACCCGTAATTCGCAACATATTTTATCCAACGTTGAGATTTGAACTTGTGTCACATAAATGTGCACCCGTATTTTAGGAAAGTGAATTATTTAGCTAGAGTGCCTAAGGCAATTGCGTGCTTTCATATTTTTGAGGACCACGAAAAATTCGCTAAGTGGTACACCTCGAATTCTAAGGGTTCAAAATCAATTAAGCAAGATCCATGTTGTTATTATTTTCTTAGGCGCAATGCACCTTGATTATAATTGTAAAGGGGGATTAAACTAAACCTCATAAGGCCGTGGGTATTTGTATCTGATACAACTCTTTTAATTAATGGTCGAGGGATCCAAATACAATTAGCTAGACTACCAGTCTTGTTTTAAATCTCCTTCAGGATTTTAGGCCTAAGCTAATTATCGTCCCAAACGCTATGAGAAAACTTTTATACGAGAAAGGCAGCTGGGCTCAAACACAAGCCCAAAATAGGCTGAAGAATACAACCAAGTAGACCCCAGACGACCTCAGATAAATAAAAATGGGCCATGTCTGATCTAAAATCACCCCTTTACTCATTTACACAAAAAATTAAACCACTTCAAACGAAAGCATAAAATACAACTCAAAATTAGATGATTATCCTGTATTCATGCTACTCTGATTCCCAGCATGGATTTTAAAGAGACTTCAACCATTGCTTAATAATTTCAGAAGTATAACACCAACAGTATCAGAGTTTAACCACAATATAAAAATTTAGCTAATTAACTAAGAGTGGCTAGACTACAATTGATTGACCCAGCATATAAAAAATACAAAGAGAATTGAAACAAAACAAAACAAATTCGGTTTCTATGGTTTCAAACTTTCATTTCATCTTCAATGCAACAAATACATCCAACAAAATTTCAAGAGAATATACCTGACAATGCAAAGAGAATAAGAAAAAAGAGGGATAAGCAGTGGTAGACCAGTATTAGTTGCAGCATTAACAGGTAAATCAGCTTGAGGCAAGTTGAAATCAACAAAAATCCAAATAATATTCAACGACCAAAAGGCAACCAAAATTGAACCAAAAGCTCTTGAAAAACAACCCAAAATCAAGTCATTTTCATGCTCCAATTGAACTAACAATTTTCAGTACCCAGAAATAAAACATTACATATAAGAAACCAATCTCAAACATCAATTTGAACCAACTGATCTCAAAATCTAATTTTAATGACTAAGTTTTAAACCATTTCTGAGTTCCAGCAATTAGGAAGCTGATTCAGAAAGTGAGGGATTTCAAAACCCAAAATTCAATGAAACGGTGTTTGTAACCTAAATTTTAGCCGTCTGCTTTGTGAAATTTTTTAAACTCTTTTTGTATTCTCATTTTAGGATCCTCTCTATTTTCCATGCTTCTAATCTTTTTTAAAAAACTTCTTTACCAAAGGCAAGAATGAATGCTTTCATAGGCAAGCAACTAGGGCATCCTTCAGATTTTTTATTTCATTTCAGTCCCTTAGTTTTTAACTTGTTAACCAAGTTATAGCACCAAAATTAACAGGAAGCCTCTACTAGAAGCTTCCTATTATCGTTACTATAAGATTCCCTAAGTGACTACCTATACTACCCCTTAGCTACCCAAGAATTACCCTAACCTACCGGCCTGGGCCAATTTGACCTAAAACAAATCCATCTGGGCCTTTTAAACCTTCAAATTAAACCTTTTATTTTGGGCTTTCACATGACAAAACCTTAAGCAAGTGATCAAACAACACTCATGAGTTAAACTACTGAATTAAACCTTTGAATTAAAAACCCCTAAATAACTAGAGTTAAAAGAAAACTAGGAACTAAACATGATCAAAGCGACATGAAATTATGCAATTAAAAGGTAAAACAAACAATCAACACAGTAATTGAAACCTTCATACAGTTACAAATGGGAAAACAACTGGATAATGAGATTTAAACAAGATCAACTTAGACCTAGTTCACCACTGTTTGACCACATGCAAATTTCCACTTAAAAAAATCTAATCAAATTCGGATAAGCAAGTTGTTAAAAGCAATCAAAAGAAATCAGCAAAAGAAACAAAAGAAAAGAGCAAAAAAAACCAAACCAATTAACATTTCAAAATCAGAGGCTAACGAAGATGGAACGGGGTCCAAAACACCGGACGTGGGATGAATTTGGGAAGAGGAGGGTATGAAGGTGGCCTTGTATCAGTCTGAGGCTGTTTGGAGCGACTTAGTTCTGGCCTGGCTTCTTTAATTTAAAATTAGAGACGAGGCAGTAGGATTCGAAGGATTATGTACGGAGATTTGGAATGCGAGAGGGACTGTGGTCCTTTGTTGTTAACTTGGGGTCGATTGGTGGCAGCGCTGTCGTGTCCGGCGGAGGAGCCGGAACCTCTAGGTGATATTCGAGGAGTTGGGCTAGGTTTTGAGGGAAGATGATGGTAGATTTGAGAAGAGAGGAGGGAGGAGAGTCGACGGTGTTAATTTAAAGGTCATCAAAGTTCCCCGCCGGAGGAGGCGATTTCCTGTCGGCGGTTCATTGTGGTAAACGGCCGAGACGGCGATGTTCTCTAGGTTACTGGGTGATGGCGAGAGACAGGGTTTGTGGGTGGGGTGGGTGGGGGGGTTTGGATACTTATATATTAAAAGCTCCTCATTTTTCAGCCGTTGGATCAAAAATCCTAGACGGCTGAGATTAACTCATGCCAAACGACGTCGTCTTGATTTACTGAGGCTGGACCGAGTAGTGGGGGCGAGTATGGACCGTGTTAAGGTGTATTTGGGCTAAAAAATTGGCCCAATTTCTCCTCTTTATTTTTTTCTCATTTTCTATATTCCAGATTTTCTTTTTTAAATTAAACCACTTTTTTTTATTTTCAAAATTAACTAAAATCTAAATTAAATTATAAATCCCAAATTAACCTATAAAAATGCTAATTAATCCTACATAATCATTATCACAAATAATTAAAAATAAAATTAAAAAAATCACCTAAAATTAAAATTAAAATTAAAAGTGCAAATTAAACTATTTTTTGATTTTTTCTTTTTTATAAAATGACTAATTGCTAATTAATTCGTGAAAAATGTCAAATCAACTTCTAAATGCACATGCAACATATTTTTTTGTATTTTTCACTAGTTAAAATGCAAACAATTAACGAAAAATACCACAAAAATCCATAAAATTGCAAATAAATAAATAAATTTTTTTTTTGAATTTATGGAAGTAATTCATATAGGGAAAAATTACATACTCACAGTGGGTTTCTTACGGTGATGATTTTGGGTAAGTACAAAAAGAGAGGTGATAATTTTGGGTAAGTACAAAGACAGATATAGTTTTCCTCGGAAAAAGAAAGAGTATCTTAAATGTGGGAGATTATGTGTAACTGATACCTAAGATTTAAGGTATATTTTATTTTCTCCTTTTTATAATTTTGTATAATACTAATAAATATATAGGTATATAAAATAATTAATAAGAAACCTAAATAAAGATAATAAATAGGTTTCTATTATAGTATAATTAGGTAAAAAAATCGTAATTTAAAGAAAGAGCTTATCCGGCACACGAGACCCAATATCATTAATCAAGAGAGGCCGACCTATCACAACAACAACAACAACCCAGTATAATTCCACTTAGTGGAGTCTGGGGAGGGTAGTATGTACGCAGACCTTACCCTTACCCTTGGGTAGAGAGACTGTTTCAAAAATAGACCCCCGGCATCCTTCCTTCCAAGAATTTCCCTACCTTGCTCTTGGGGAGACTCGAACTCACAACCTCTCGGTTGGAAGAGGCCGACCTATCACTCTTACAAAATCAAAGACTGTTTGTGAATATGAGGTACCAGGTCAAGTAAAATAATAGTGAAAAAATAGAAAGAAAATGTCCTCATTAATTGCTGAGCTAAATTTAATTAGGGAAATACGCAAAAAGGATCAACAATGGGAAGAACAAGCAAATTAACAAAAAAACAGCTTATTGAATTTCATTTTAAGTTTGTAGAGATAATTTCAACTTTTGTGAGACAATTATGCGAACAGTAGATATTAAAATTTTAAGAGATCAAGCTAAATCGTAAATTTGAAGATATTACAAGACACTAGAAATCTTAGGTGTCTATTAGAGTTTCTTGGATGTTATTCTACGCTGAACCCTAACTCACACCTATATAAAAGGATACATATTTCCCTGAATAGGTATCTCAAAAATCGCATAAACTCACAGCATACTCAGAAAGACACCAAAATATGGTCGGATACTTCTTGACAATGAAATAGTTCAAGAAACCGGAGATCAACTGCATCCAGGAGCTCTACATCATCCTTACATTCGAGAAATATGCTGCTTCAGCCCTCGAATCGTGGAGATTATCAGGAAAGAATAATCAAGGGAGAAACAGGATTGTACCGGCATTATTTTATCAATAAAATTATATTTCTTCATATTTATTTTGTGATTGCAACTTATTTTTGTATCACATATAATTTGTTGCCAACAAAATGGCACGCCTAGTAGGACCAATTCTGCGCTTCATCTCTTCCTCCTGTAAATCAAAATCTCCAAGTTTTGAAATCATTTGTTGCGATTGTCGAGTACTTCAACTCTCGTCTTAAAGTTCGGCAAGCCTACACCCGGACAAACCTTGAAGTAAAGGGCATTTGTAGACATCGAAATTTTAAGAGATCAAGCCAAATCCTAAACTAAAGATACTACATGACTCTAGAAATCATAGGAGTATATTAGGGTTTTTTGGAGGTTACTCTACTCCGAATCCTAACTCACACATATATAAAGGGATATATATTTTCCTGAAGAGGTGTCTCAAAAAACCCATAAACTCACAGCATACTCACAAAGAGACTAAAATATGCCGGATACTTCTTGATAATGAAATAGCTCAAGAAATCAGAGATCAACTACATCCAGGAGCTCCGCATCATTCTTATATTCAAGAAATACGTTGCATCAACCCTCGTATCACGGAGATTATCAAGAGAGAGATTATCAGCTTTCATGAGAACAACATTTTATTTTATTTCTTGTTATTGACATCAAATCTTTATGCTTTTGTTTCTTGTATAATATGGTCCAAAGTTCAAAGAAAGGTTGTTGATGGTGTTCAGTTTACAACATAATGGCGGCACAAAATGGGAAGGTGAGAAACAAGATTCAAAAATTAAAAGGTTAGAATATAAAGAACTTAGTTGTTTAACTGCAGTGTCTAGTAAATTTAGTTCAATCTCTGAATATTATCCCAGAGTATAAAAGCTTAACAATTCTACATATTTAAAGTCATTATGAAAATATCACAACCAAAAAAGGAGGGAAAAAGTATTTATTAATTACCTTAGCCAATTTTATGATAATAGGCACAATACCGTTGAGAAAAGAAAGTAACTTTTTTAAACATGGAGTAATTACCTTTAGAAAAATAAAACATCCAAAATAGAACTTATAAAAGTATCAAAACCTTTAACTAACAAATGTTGTCTTCTTGAAAAAAATGAGAGAAAGACGAAGCAAGATTCACATGACCTCTTAAAACCAGTGGACATTGCAACTCTCGATTAGTTTATGATCACTTCCGGTCCCGCAAATTCAATTTAAACTTGAATTTTGGTAAAATTAATGCAAAAATTACAGAGAAGAAGCTAGGTAATCCAAAGAAAAACGAAGAGGAGACATAGTAAAGCAAAAAATAAAGTGAAATCTGAAAGTGATGATGACCGTCGAGGAGGGTAGCCGCAAAATTACTAAGAAATCAACCCTCAAAATTACCAAGAAATCAAGAAATCCTTTTGTTGAACTGCAAAAGTCCACCATCGGAATGGCATAATAGATATTTTTACATAAAAATAATTTTAAAATGGCCAAAATGTCCTCATGTGAAGCAGGGATGTCAACGAAGACATGTTTTATATATATATTACATCAATGTACGGGAAGGAAGATTTCCCATGTTGATTGTCATCAACATCTACCATTGTATCCTTATTATAAACGTTAATTTTTCTTTGAAAAATAGTTCATGAGATGTCTGCTCACATTGTACCATTTGGAGGAATTGCTAAAAGTTGGATCTTATCAAAAAATTTCTTCCTAGCTCCTCGTTTGCGAGGAGACCCACCACACGGTTCTTCTCCCTGTAGTTATGCCCTATGAGTGGGATCCTCAGCTGCTCCACCAAAAACCTACATTCAGAATTAAGGAATTGTAAGCTAAGTTACCATGATTTAACATTTACAGCACCACTTTAGAGTCGGTCTCAATCACAATAGGTAACAAGCCTTGATTTCTAGCTATTTTTAGCCTCGCCCATTGAGCTCTGCAGTAATACTATCTCCATTTTAAATCAGTGTATTGTGTTTCATACCACTTTATCACTGACCAATAGTTTAGCTAACCCCTTATGTTTAGTTATGATCTGATTTTTTATCAGTCCAAAGAGAATAATCCTTTGGTGCTATAAAGATACCTTTATTTAATTTGTGCTCCAGCTTAAATTTCCCCAATTCACTGGGTGAGACATCATCATCAGGAAGAGGACTCCCAAGGATAACTGATCCGTGTAGTAACAATCTTCTCTTGAAATGTAAGGATGCATATGGATACGAGCACATGTTATGATAGCCGCCGACATCTGAATTATGGTAAGACAAGACGCCCCGTCAATGTTCAACTTATAGAAGTCCGTATCTGGTGGTTGCCACTTTGGCTATAAGGTTTATGTTGTTATAACATGCCTGGATGTGATTTCCACATGGTGGTATTCCATTATCTTTACAATTGTTTGGTGAACATTATTGTGTTTCTTATCAAAGACATTAGAGTTCCTCGTGAGCCAGATGGCCTGGAAGCAGAAGGAAAATAGTTGTTTCTAGTTTATGCAAGCATTGTATTCTATATTTTGAAGCCTATTCCATATGCCTTCCCAGTTTGGCATTGAAAAGTGATTGGCTCTAAGGTCAAGTTTAAGGTTGCACTGGTTCAGCAATTGTTGTCAGAACCCTTTGACATTAGCACCAAAGGAAATGTGGTTTATGTCTTCTATGGTTGATCATAGAAGTAGCATTTAGGATTATTCTCAGCCCAATGTGGTGTAAATGATTCTCTGTATGCAATTTGTTTTGTTGCATGAGACATATGAAGAACTTAATCTTATCAGGATTCTTTCTTTTCGAAATTTAGCTGAATTGGTATTCATTAGATGTGTCATTATGGATTAGTGCATCAACAAAGTAGTAGACTGATTTGGTACTAAACAAGCCATTGAGATAGAGGTTCCAGATTAGCTTATCCTCGACCGAGGTGTTGTTGGGAATGAAAGTGTTTTGGATCATCATGTTGATGTCATAGGGAATCGGATAAGGAATATTGTTGAAGTCCCATACCCTATTCAGGGGTGTACACACAGATTTTTGTAACCAGCGTCAAAATTTATAGAAAAGCTGGAATATTACTTTGATTATCATACTTCTAGCTAAGAAATAGCCTTAGTCTATTAGTTTCGTTGAGTTTTAAGTTAGAAAAGGTATTGAGTTCAATTCTACTTCATCATAATTTTTAACCACAAAGGCTCTCTCAAATATTTGCAAAAGAAAAATATGCTAATTGAGGTTTGAACCTTTGATCTCTTAGAGCAAAATCAAGCACATAGCCAATACATCCAATGCATAATTTATGTCAAATAGTGTCATCTTTTTCTACTTATTTGTTGCCGTACAATATATATATATATATATATATATATATATATATATATATAGATATATATATATATATATATATATATATATATATATATATATATATATATATATATATATATATATATATATATATATATATATATATATATATATATATATATATATTTAATCGACGAAGAAATATCGCGTGATATCGCTTTGGCAAGGAGGCATATGCCCCTGACCCCATTGGAGTATGCTTCATTTATCCTTGTGGTAATGTTATTTTGGTACCATAGATCATTAAGGATTTTATCAATTGGCTGCATCTTGGGAAGCTAAGTGTCAGTAAGAAATCTAACCCTATTCCGTTTGTAGACCACCCATCTAGTGCAATTGGTGCATATCTTCCATCCCTCCTGAACATTTTTCCTGATACTAGTCTTTGGATTAACCATGTTCCCTTTTCCATTAAAGTGCTTTCCTATGAGAACTCTAGCCCAGATGGATGGAGTATAATGGTAGAGTCTCCAAGCAAGACTGATGTGACATGTTATGTTCTTTAGGTGTGCCTGCTGGAGGCCCAATCCTCACAGTTTCTTGGGTTTGATGACAATGACCCATTTAACTATGTGAAGCTTCCTTTTAGTTGGAGTTGTACCCCAAATAAAATTCTTTTGAATTTTGTAAGGTTAACTGAATGTATTGCATTACATGGTTTGAAATGTTACTAAGACAAGATTTTGCTAGAGTTGTTCCTTCAGCTATATTTAGGAACTTTATTTTCCATCCTGCCATTATACTATTGAGGTTATCTATGATGAATTGGAAGTCATTATTTCTAATCTTTCTATTGAGATGGGAAAGCCCAAGTATTTCCCCAAGTCTCTAGCAGTTTTGATGTCACTGCATGATGTGGCACATTGCTCTTGGCAGTTTGAAGAAAAAATCACTTTAGATTTCTGGATATGCCGGACAATACAATAAATTATTTTACTTTTTTCTTTTCGTCTGTCTTTTGCCCCGTTATAGACATAGCATAAATAGAATTCTTAAATTTACTTTAGACAGTATGAATGATAGTTTTGACATTATTTAGAGAGAAATTTTTCTCCTCCTCGTTGAAAAAGGAAATACCTTCGCAAGATATATCAAATTTTGTTAAGAATATTTTGCTTTGATAAACTTGATTGATTTTCTATTCTATATTTCATTTTTATACACATGAAAATATGCTGCTTTGATTCATTACTAGAATATTAATAACTAACAAGGTTTTTGGTTTCATATAGAGATTATTTGTTAGTTTCACTCAACATATATAATATTTTGATTAATCGGCCAATTTTCTTTGTTATAAAATTTCAAATACTTCTAAATATAAAAGGCATTTAAAAGATATCATGTGCAAATATACTATAGTAAAATAAATGATTTTTATAAATATATTCTCTTCCTTAATTCTCTTCTTTAAGGAAGTAATATTTCAAATATCATGTTATCACATTGGAATATTATATTGGAACATTCTTTGACATGCTTTAACTTTATTTGAAGCCTTTCTTTTTGAAAAAAAAAAATAAATCCAAAGAACATTGTGGCAGGGGTCAGTGTTTGAATTTGCCTGCGAAAGAACATTTCAGAGGAAAAGTTCAGTTGCTCGTTCAAACCCTAACTCTTTGGTTCTATGGATCCTCGTCGTCCCTCTCGGGTTATAGATCCAAAAGTTCGTCGGGTGGGTTTTTTCGCACCCCACCCACACATTAACGACACGGATAACCGTCCCGGGCTTTCCTCATCTCCATCCGGCAATTCAATGATCCCTCATGCCTTCGAGAGCGTCTCACAGGCTGTTCCTGTTCCTAATTCTACGTCTACATCGCGGCCTCGGCGGTCTTCTTTTGACGAGAGTGAGCAATTGGTAGGAAGCTACAATCCTATGCAGTCGGTGCTTGGGACTTCGCCGGCATCTAGTGGAATTGGCGTAGAGGGAGAGTTTTCCGAAGACTCAACACACTGGAGTCGTCAAACTGACTGCTTCGGTTTGACTTCAGCTGCCCGATTGACAGAGTCGAAAGACGATCAAGGTACCTCTAGCATTCGTAATTTAGCCCATTTAAACTGGGCATTATTGTTAAATTATGATTCTCCAAGTTTTCGTATAGGTATTTGCAATGCTAGATAATGTGGAATGCGTTATTTGTGTAAAATGGCAGTACGAACTTTTGCTCTCTTTCTTTATTATTTACGACGGTGGTTTTTGAGCCAGCTTGCACACATTTTGATCACACGAGCTACCTGCTATCTCCCTAGCATACCTGCTACCTCCCACCAACACCATGTACCTGCTATCTCCCACCATTTCCCTAGATACCTGACCTCCCACCACCACACCACCAGCACAAATGGCTGGTAACTCTGCCCACCAAGGCTTAGGCAGATGGAGAGTTTTGCTCATTGCATTCTCTGCTCGATTTGGAGTACATGACAATTGGATTTAAACTTCTGAATCCAATCCTAAAGATCAACTGAACACAAGATCCAGAGATTCTATGTAGTATACTCTTATGAGACCATATACTCTGCACATTCAGTATCATCTTGTAGCTTGTAATTCTAGCTTTATATATGAGAGGCCCTATATTGTAATGTTTGATGTTATAATTAGGACGACATGTGGAGCATTATTACTGATGTAGTTCAAAAGTTTTATCTGTGCTATCATTTCTGACTTTACACATCTTAGGAGCATCAAGAATGCTGGTGATAAATAATGCTTTCCTGCTTGCATTATTTGCACTAAACCCCTTTATTCGTCAATTAACAACAATTAGGTGGGATGAAAAGCGAATTCTCCTCCCAAGAACTTTGATCTTGCTAGAACCAGTGTTTCTCAGATGATGATTAAAAACATTTTTGTCTTGCAGAACGGATCAGTGCACAAGTTGCTGAAACTTCAAATGAGGTAGAAAGAAATGCAAAGCCACTGAAAGGGAAGACCACCAAAGCTGAAAGGCGTGCACTGCAGGAGGCTCAAAGAGCTGCAAAAGGTGCTGGAAAAGGTTTCAATCATCTTCCCTATTAAGTTAGGAAATCAACCGCTATATGTTATCTTTGCATAGGGAAGTAGGGCGGGAACAAGGTTTTAGAGTTTACTTTCTTTGTGATACAACTTCTGTTAACTAGTTTGTGTCTTTATTATTCAGACTTCATCTGGGGCTAACTTGTCTAACGGAAGAATGTCATTGTTCATTTTCTAGAATCAATGATTTGCTGCTTACATACTTGTACAACATCGTGATTTCTATGAAACACCTCTCTTTGTCAGCAATCCCCACCTTTTCCAGTTGCTTGTGCTTCTATTTTGTTAATGGATGCCTTCGTTTATTGAATGTGCTGCTTTTGAAACATCTATCTTGTTGTTTGATTGTCATGCTTGAAAGTAGAATTGATAGAAAAAAAGAAGAAGATAATGGAACTGATAGAGGATAGAGTATATACTTGTTTAGGTTCTTTTTTTCATTTGATAAGTTATACTTAGTAAGTTTTTATATGACTTGTGTTAGTGAGACTCCATATATCCTGATTTTCTTTCGAAGAAAAAGTTATGCCATCACCTGGCATCTAATTTTTTTTTGATAGGTAGACCTAGCATCTCTTACAAGTGTTATTAGCTTTATTCTTAAAATAGCCATCTCTTTGTGATGTTGAGAATATCTAGTTGTGTGTCTCTGAGTAAAGATATGAAGTGTACCAGCTGGCTAGTACACTGCATATGTATTTGCATCCATAAAATTCTCAAGGACCTAGGTAGGTCAATGTCGAAGGCTTGCTTATTTTCATTTGTAACCACCAAATTGTGTCATAGAAAATTATTAGTCTTAATTATTATCTTCACGCTCTCCTTCTTATTCATATTTGTAACATTTCTAGAACATTTGCTCATTGGGAATTTAATAATTTAGGTGCTGTTCATTAGCCATCAGGAGTCCTTCAGCATAATTTTTTAACCCTTTTTGTTGTGAGCTGTAGGAGCTGCTTTGATATTGCCAATATCAATTACTTATGCATGAGCCTATAATTTTTTTTTCTTGAATAGCTTTGCAGTCGCTACAACATCTACAGTTGTTGCTCCTAAAGATATGAATTGGTTCCTCCCATTTCACTTTTTATTTTTGCTTTCTTCTTGAAACATTGGGGATTGGAGTGAAACGGCATTAAATGGAGCAAAATGAATATTGAAGATTCATTAGTCGAACACTAGTCCATGACTAGCTCAGAGTTTAACAACATAGTAGTAATAGTTGTTCTTGCTTTCTTTTTTGAAAAATGAAAGAAGGTTTTTAGTTGTGACTTGTGACATTACCGTAAGAACAAACAACAACAACAACAACCCAGTATAATCCCACTTAGTGGGGTCTGGGGAGGGTAGTATGTACGCAGACCTTACCCCTACTCTTGGGTAGAGAGGCTGTTTTCAAATAGACCCCCGGCATCCTTCCCTCCAAGAACTTCCCACCTTGCTCTTGGGGAGACTCGAACTCACAACCTCTCTGTTGGAAGTGGGGTTGCTTACCATCAGAGCAACCCCTCTTGACATTACCGTAAGAAGATTTCTGAATAGTGAGTACATGATGGTAATTGGAACTTCCAAAAGCTGTATGCTAATTAAAGTTACGTCAGAAAATCTTTTTGCGGAGTCATTAAATCATCTTTCTGAAAATTTATTTTATTTTTGGATCATATATAGGTGGAGAAACATCTGGGACAAAGTTACATGGACAATCTGGTAACCCTTCTAAGAAGCCTTCGCT
Source organism: Nicotiana benthamiana (assembly GCA_034376525.1). Classification (NCBI taxonomy): domain Eukaryota; kingdom Viridiplantae; phylum Streptophyta; class Magnoliopsida; order Solanales; family Solanaceae; genus Nicotiana; species Nicotiana benthamiana. The sequence continues at coordinate 19,079,162 of CM067341.1, forward strand.
AAAGAAAGATGGTGGCCCCGTGATATCATCTGTAGCTACTTCTGAGACAAAAGGAGATGACCGATCACTAGAGAAAGATCACAAGAAAGATTTACCTGCTCCTAGGATGCAATTTGATGATAAGAATCGTGTTGAAAAAGCTAAGAAACGTGCAGTAGTTAAAAAAACTGAAGCTAGAAATAGGGTAGAACTGTTTCGGCATTTACCTCAGTATGAACAAGGAACTCAGCTACCTGATCTCGAATCAAGGTTTTTCCACCTTGACCCTATGCATCCTGCAGTTTACAAGGTAACTCCTCCATGTTTCATGTCCCATTTTTGTTTATTTGTGCTTTGAATGGGAACATTTTACAGAAGTAGTTGTCTAAGATACTAAGCTTGTCATGGAGGACTTTATTCAGCAAGTAACAAGGAGAGATGCACATTATCATCTTGCGTCGTGATATTGCATCTGTTGTCAGATGCACTAAGACTGTATTGTCACCAGAGTGCTGAGATCCCTGCTGTTTTGACTTTCACTATGCCTCAGTCCCAACCTAATTTGAGTCAGTATATGAATCCTCAGTCCTAACCTATTTATATTGCTTTGAACCAGTTTCATTCTGGTACTCAATAATTTAAGTTTCTCAAACTCTAGATATCCCCTACAGTTTCTATGGGCATACAAATCTCTAAACAAACTAAAAAGAACTTTAGCAAACATTGAATGATTGAACCTAATGGAAGTGTACTAGTACGACAAAACCTTAAATCTCATAAATTGGTATTACCTAGATGGAGTTTGCTTTCTTTCCTTTTGATCTGTTCACCAAGTTTGTGTGAATTTCAGGAAATTATATGTCTTTTGAGATAAATTCATTCGGTATGCCCATTTTAAACCCTCCAATCACTGTTGTACCTCACCTGCTGATGGATACATCTGGAGATCTAAGTAGTACATGGCTAAACCATATCAGATGATCTTCTCTCATGTTATGGTTCTATATTTTCTTACTTTACGAAGCAGATGCTCTAACTACTGAGCTACAGGCTCTTTCGCTAATTTTATCCTCTATAATTTTCTTACTTTAGGTTAATTTTATTTGCTTTATGATATCCATTATACCCAATTGTTTTTTAGTTAAAAATTTGAATACAACTGCTAGTTTTAGTTTGTGCTTAAATGTGTACTTAAAGGATTGTTAATTCTAGTATGACACTAAATGGTTTAGAAATGTCACATGTCTCCATGATTGTTTGTGAACTTCTTACCAGGTAGGATTGCAGTATTTGGCTGGGGATGTTGTTGGGGGAAATGCTCGCTGTGTTGCAATGCTGCAAGCATTTCAACAAGCCATCAGAGATTACTCTACACCTCGTGAAAAAACTCTAGGTAGAGATTTAACAGCAAGGATCAATGGCTATGTTTCATTTTTTAACGAGTGTAGACCCCTTTCTATTAGCATGGGAAATGCAATTCGCTTTCTAAAAGCTCGTATAGCCAAGTTATCTCTAACTCTTTCTGAGTCAGAAGCAAAGGCTGCTCTTTACTCAGATATTGAGCGCTTCATTAATGAGAAGATAGTACTAGCTGACAGAGTAATAACAAGACAGGCAGTTACGAAGGTCAGAGATGGTGATGTTCTTCTCACATTTGGTTCTTCCTCTGTTGTTGAAATGATTTTGCTACATGCTTACGAGCTTGGGAAGCAATTCCGTGTAATAGTGGTAGATTCTCGCCCTAGACTTGAAGGCAAGGCACTACTTCGGAGGCTGGTGAAGAAGGGCCTGTGTTGTACATACACTCATATAAATGCTGTTTCTTACATTATGCATGAAGTCACTAGAGTGTTCATGGGTGCTGCATCCATATTATCTAATGGGACTGTGTACTCTAGAATTGGGACTGCATGTGTTGCTATGGTTGCTCATGCATTCCGTGTTCCTCTACTGATTTGTTGTGAAGCATATAAGTTTCACGAGAGAGTGCAGCTTGATTCTGTTTGTTCCAATGAGCTGGGTATGTCCTATTCCTAGATTATATTTCCTGCCATATATTACAATATTATCTGTGTGGCTGCATTGTCTATTAACTCAATTGCAGGTGAACCAGATGCCATTTCCAAAGTTCCTGGTCGACTGGATGTCAATTTTTCGGATAGATGGACAAGTAATGAAAATATTCAGCTTCTGAATTTGATGTGAGTGATTTTCTTCTTTTAATTTTCTCTCACAAATTAAGGATAAATTATAGTTTCCTTTGATTTTTATAACGCTCTATCTGTCCATAATATCCTAATTTTGTTAAATCGAGTCTTTAGCATTGGGAAGTTTGATATGGTTTATCTGCTTTCTTCACCATGTGCATTAGATACATTACAAGGGCATTGGGGTAGGGACAAAAAACTTCACATATATGTAGAAAAACAAAAGTTTCATGACATCAAGAAAAGGATGAACCTTAGTTTTATGATGAAATATGGAGTAAAAGTGCATAAAAACTTAAAGGCCTCCGAAGCTACCTATTATTTACAAGAACAAACTGAATTGCCCTTGAGCTCCCTAGGAAAAAGTCATTTTCCACTACGCTGCTCCTCTCAAAATCACTGCCTCAACTCCTTAATAAGCTGTAACTTGCTTAAAGTTTGCGGACTAAAATGGTTACTTGAGAAATCGAATGTTGTTAACTAGAAGTGAGTCAGAAAACAAAGACACGTTGTAGTGCAAAATTTGAGGCTGGAAAGCATAAATGTGAGTCCTAAGACACTACTCAAAAAGAAAGTCCGACTCCTAAGATACTCTTCTGGTAATAAGATATTGAAAACGTATTGACAAGTATAGAAGAAGTAACTTTTTGTCAGAGAAGTTTTCAGTCAACCCTTAAAGGAAATTAGACAAATAAGATTTTCTCATTCATCTAATACCTGAAATCCATGATTTTAATAGGTATGATGTTACTCCTTCAGACTATGTCTCAATGATCATCACAGATTATGGCATGGTAAGTGGATTTCACAATTTTGCTTCCAACCTTAGTTTTTTAGATTTCATTACTACAGTTTGAAATCTCTAGAAGTTGTATCCTTTTATCCCTACTCATTTCATGGTCTTTTGGTGTTTTTCAGATACCAACTACAAGTGTGCCTGTGATTGTGCGAGAGTATGGGAGAGAACACCTCCTGATATGAATTTAGCAATTGGACGTGGCAACGGCTACCAACTTACTGACAAATTTTTGCTGTCATATAATACCTTATAAGAAATCAATGCATTCATTAAAATCATTAACCTTACAGAAAAAAATGAATGCATGCATTAATTTTTTTTTGTCTTGGAGTTTATAGAAATTAATTAACACAGGTCTCGGTAAGATCTTTTATTTCTCTGACAAAAATTACTAGGTCATAGGTGTCGGGTGGCCCTTTGTTGGACTGATATTTGTATATTTTACAATACAAAATTTCTCACGGAAGATTCCGCTAAGATTTTGAGATTCCTTGTTATGAAAAATATTTTTGTTATCGTTGGTAGATGGAAAAAGAAAAAAGAAGAGTTGATAGCATCGATCCCTTGCGAGAAAATTTCAAAGGCTAGACTAAAATGTCACTACTTCTGTATTCGTTATTAGTTTGTCACATACATAATACTGTATTTTCCATCTTTTATTTGATGAATGTAGAAGTAGAAGAAAATGAAAAGAAATGGTTTAAAATAGTTCATAGAGAAAACAACACATACAAATTTAAATTTAAATAAATTTTGATTGTAATATTTTAATAAAATAATGGTAAGTAATTAATGTGTGTATCAAATAAAGATCTATCTCAAATTAAAACGGAGTAAGTTATGTTAGACAGATCATTACTTGAAAAGTAAACTTCTCTGCATCCTACTTGCTAAATAAAAAAACGGTGATAGTATAGTACTTGATATCAGTATTATTAGCTAATTAATACTATATCAAGTATAAAAAAACACTTGAATTGAGATATTAGTTATACTACTAGTATTTAGTGCTGTATTTTGTCCCGGGCCCGGGCCTAAACGGGCTTCGCGTGCTGGGCTTTACGAGCCGGACTTTGTGGGCGTGGGCCTTGACGGTCCTGGGCCTGGTGGTCCCGGGCTTCGTGGGCTCAGTGGGTGAGACCAGCTCGTGACGGGCCTAAGCCCATGTGGTCCTGGGCTTAGCGGGCCGGGCTTGGTGTGCCTGGCGGGCTTTTTTTGTAATTTTTTTTGTTTAACGCAATATCTTGTATAGTAGTTATTAGTATAGTATATAATATACTAGTATAGAATATATTTATATAGTATACTAGTTATTAGTATAGTATATATAATATATATTTCATTGTATATTGTATAGTAGTAATTAGTATATATTGTATGTTATGTATATATATTCCCTTATATATTTTCTTGTAGTATATTGTATGTTATGTATATATATTCTCTTATATATTTTCTTGTAGTATATATATTGTATCTTATGTGTATATATTATAACTTATATAGTTATATATTTTATAGTAGTATATATATTGTATCTGCTATGTATATATATTCTCTTATATATATTGTATCTTATGTATATATGTTATTACTTATATATTTTTTTGTAATTTAGGTTGTATATATATATATATATATATATATATATTGTAGCTTATAAATAATTCGAAGTAAAGACAAAGAAATATTGAGAAAAAAGATATTCAAGGGTATGTCTTATAATTTTTATTACCCAAAATAGCATATCTTTCTTAGTCTTCCTTCCCCCAATGGAATGAGCACAACAAAGTACTAATACCACCATTAAAAGAAAAAAAAACTAAAAGAAGATGTGCCAAAGTACATGTTACATCATAATCTACATTGTATCTCTAACAAATCTCATAAATTCGTCAAGGTTGGGAGGAGGTTGTGTTGGTGGTGGTGGAAAAGAAGCTAGTTCATCACCACTTCCGGGCGAAGGCGAATCCTCCGCAAGTTCCGCTATCATTTCTTCATAAGCTTCATCTATCGCCGATTGTAATTCTGCAATTCCAAAGTTTCTTCTTTTCGTGCGGTTCAAATCTCTAAAAAGTACTCATTTTTCCAAGCTATCCCTCATTGCCGCTCTATGATCACCTATTTGCAGTCTTGCTTGACTGAAAGCGCTCTCCGATGCAACAATTGAAGCTTGAATTGATAAAATATCCCGAGTCATCCTTGCAAGAACCGAAAAAATATTTTTCCCTTGCTTCCACCATTCCAAAAGATCAAAAGAGCCGTCTGGATTCTCCTTTTCAAGTCCATGAGACAAATAAACTTGAAGCACATTTAGATGTGAAGTTTCATCATAATTATCACCTTGAGAACCTCGGAACTCCTTCCAAGATTTAAGAGATGTTAAGCCCGACACTCTTTTAGACGATTGTGAGCTAGACGAAGTGGGGATTGGAATATCTGGCCTAGCATGCTCTAACGCAAGTTGATAAGCATTATAAACTGTTTGAGCATTAATTTTAATTGACGGTTTTGCATCTGCAAGTGTAGCAACTTCCTCGTTTGAAAGATCTAAAGCCTTATAAATATTTGAATACAAAAAAAGAGGACCTCCCAATTTCATTGTAGGATTTAATATTGTAGCAACACCAATAATAAAAGGGATAGGGAAAAAATATTTTTTAAATTTTTGTTTCATTTCATTTATAGCAAGTTCATAAATATCCCCACCCTCGCTATACTCAACAAACAAATCAGCTAGTGCGGCAATATAAACTAAACAGTTTGAAATAATATGATAATATTGCCCAGAAAATGCATTTTTAGCAACTTGAAAATGTTCTAAAAAATCTAAAAGAATTTTAACATTCGTCCAATCTTGGGTAGTAAGCATTTCATCATCATCCTCACCACCTACCCGAGAATTAAACTTTGCATTAATTGGGTTTCTATATTCATATGCAAATACTAAACTTTCATACATACAATTCCATGTAGTCGGGCAAGGTTTAGAAAACTTTCTTTCTCTAAGGCCATATTCATCACATTTTTTAAAATACTCTCTAAGTCTAGTTCTACGGTTTGAATGAAAAAGTCAATTAAGAGCCATTCGAACCTTTTCAATTTCTATGTTTAAAATTCGCATACCATCACCGACAATTAAATGATAAATATGACAAATACAACTAACATAGAAAATATTAGTAAATGCAGGATTTAGTGTTTTTGTAAGCATGCTTATAGCACTAGTGTTACTAGAAGCATTATCCATAGAAATTGCCATTATTTTATCGCTAAAGCAAAAATATCTACATATATCTGAAATAGTGTTAGCTATAAACTTACCTGTGTGACGTGAATTAATTATTCTATACGCAATTATACGTTTTTGCATTGTCCAGTCCTCATCTATCCAATGACTTGTAACAGTTAGATAATCACAATCATTACCACTTCTAGCAATATCAGTAGTAATAGAAATCCGATTAGGTATATGAGTAAATAAATAGCGCAGATATTGTTCATATTCATGTTTGAATTTATAAATATTGGCCTTAACTGTTGCGCGAGGCCAACCTTTATAAGTAGGATTAAAAACTCTTCTAATATAATGAACCCAATTAGGATTAGAAGCAAAAGTATAAGGTAAGCACATAACAGTAATCATCTTTGCTAATTCTTCACGATCTCTATTTGGATCGTAATATAAAATACCTCCAGTGACAGTATTAATTCCTGGTTGAACTAGATTTGAACATATACTAGGGTTAACCGCACAATCTACCCTTGTCCACTCTTGCTGCGCTTGCATTTGCAAAAAACTAGCCTTATCTCTAGGGTATGTTTTTATGTGCCTAGTCAAACTACTCGTGTTGCTACGGTCTCCAGTAAATTTATGAACCAGTAATTTCCTACAAGTTTTACACTTAGCCTTATTTAGTTCTCTTACTTGAGTAAAAAAATTCCAAACTAATGATGTTTCTTGACGTTTAGCAGGTTGTCTATTAAAAGTTGGAGTTTCTACAGGTGGGTCGGCCGGTGCATTACTTGAGTTATGAACATGAATAGTAGGTGTATCATCTAAATATGGTGCTTGGGTTTCATCATCATCATCATCTTCATTTTACTCTAAGATAGGTTCATTAGGATAAAGAGCATTCACAATTTCATCATCTAATTTATCACCTACTGCAACATCATGTAGAAATTCACTATCGGTAAATTGAAAATAAGGGTGATCACTATCAAGCATTACGGGAGGAGGAGGAGGACGTCTAGGTTGGCGACTACTTTCAACTTGCTTATCTTGGGGAGCCGGGGGAAGGATAGTATTATGGCCACTACTTTCACCGGTTTTACCTTTTCCTTTACCAAATATTTTTTTCAAAGAAAATGCAATATTAATTATAATTATGCAAAAACCACACAAAAATATATTATTAAAACGTAAGAGTTGAAACGAGTTTACCGGATTGCCGAACAACTTCTTGAAAATTGAAAATCGTTGAACACTTGAAAACTTCAATTCAACAACTTCACAATTTTTCACGAATTTTCAACAATAAATTAAGCAATTATAGTAGAAAGATAGAGAGATATTGATGAATTGGTGAATAAAAATGAAAGAATGAGGGGGTATTTATAATTGAGAAATGGGAAAAAGCATAATTATATAAAGATTGGGTTAAATTAAAGTTTGAGCGCCAAATGGCCGTTTTGTAAACTTTCAAACGGCCATATTTTCAGCCCAAACGACTATATTTTAAATATGGCCGTAGCTGATTTTTGAAAAATATTTTTTTTTAAATATAGCCGTTGGGCCCGCCAGGCCCGGCTGACAGTCCCGGGCCTAATGGTCCCGGACTCACGGGCTAATAAACGTGAATCGGCCCGTCACGGCTCTAAAAGTAATACCATGCCCAAAACCATCCCGACCGGCCCATCAGACCCACCACGAGCCCGGTTCGATCCGGTTCAGGCCCGGACCACAATGCACCATTACTAGTATCAGTCACACTGAAATAGAAAAAGCCAAATACCAAGTTATATACTGGAACTTCTTTTTTTCTAAATAGTTCCCACCAAACGGCCGTCAAGGGTTTAAGCCAGCAGAACAAGGGTTTACCGACACAGAAAATTCACATTTCTGCAGAAAATTGATGTTAATGGCGTCTTCACTATCGAGAAAGCTTTTATGCACGATCCTGACGAACCCTAGATCCATTAAAGCTTCGCAACTATCTTCTTTTTGCACAAAAATCTCTTCAGCTACAGAGGATTTCTCCTCTCCCGATTCTGACCGCATTGAGTTGGAGTCCGCATCGGACGCCGAACCCGAATCAACTGGATTTTCATCACCTTCAGCTTCTGATTTTAATCAAGAACGCAAATTCGTTGACCGTCCCCTAGAGAATGGTCTAGAAGTTGGCATTTATAAGGTGAATTTTGATAAACAAATTCGTAGATTAAGGCATTGGTTTGCGCGTGATCAATCATTTTGGACTCTAACCTAACTGTTTATGTATATATTAATTTTTATGTCTTTGTATGATATATAATGTGCAAATGTAACGGTAAGAAGGTTTGTGCATACACCTATTGGGGTTTATATGCACGTATATTGTTGAACATTCACTTTGTAGTTACACGGCGGATTGTGATAAATGGAGATAAATTTACACTCTTTGTGCATCTGTTAATTGCAATTAATGGTAAGAAGGCTTTGGATAGCATGTACCAAAACAGACAGGATCCTATCTGTACATGTATGAACTTGTGTGTCTCCATAGACAAGGAGGTATAGCATAGTCAAAAGGACCCTCCCAATCATGAGATTGAGGGTTCGAGACACCGAGGGAAGTGGGAAAAGACTGTTGAACACCGGAGGAGGGGAGTTGGGGTGATATTTACCAATCTTTGTGGCTCTAAGTGTCAATATCGGTTAAGATGGATTGGTTATATCCTGAGTGGATTTCCAGATGCATCGATTTGTAGGTGCAAAACCATGGTGAGTGAATGTGTTAAGAGAGGAGACGAGGCGGACGTAAAATCACATGGAAGGAAGTTGTCTTAGAAAACCAACAATCTCTTGGAATCTATGCAGACTTAGTGAAAGGTAGGGCAGAAAGAAAAAGATCTATATAGGTGTTGCACGCAGGGGTTTGGTCGAGTGGTAAGAGCGCATCACGTGATGTGTGGTTTAAGTACACATTGTGGGTTTGAACCGTTACACTAACAAAAACCTTATATTTAAGTGGACACTCAAGTAGTTGATACCAATTATTTAGGAATATAGTCATGTTAGTATGTTTACTTTAGGTCCTATGCTTTCTAGGAGTCTATTACCTTTCAGAGATCTTTATGCTAGTAGAAGATATAGTGACTTTCTTTATCGAAAATGCTAGTAGAAAATATAGTGAAATTCTAGTACACTTATTTTTATTTTGTTAGTTTTTATGTTTTATTTTTATAGTGTTGGTCTGATATGAATATAAATGGAGAATCACAGTCGTGTGAGGATTTATATAGCGGACCCCAAATTTGGGATTGAGGCATTTTTGTAGACATCTAATAGATTAAAACATTATTTTACATACTATGCTTCATACAAACACGATCCTGACTGTTCAAATGTAGTTTATGTGTCTATGTTATGATATGTAAATGCACCAATAGAATTTATGCATACATATTATGGTGTTTATATGCTTGTAATTCTTTGATGATTGAGTGGGGATTTGTCTGTTTGTTTTTTGCTTTGCGGTTATGATCGGAATTATTTAGTATTGGAATGAAACCGATCCTAGTAGAGCGAAATGGATATAGATGATTCATCTAACCAATCCCTATCTGTAATTGGGATTAGGACATGGTTGATTGATTGAATTGTATTTGAATTAGCCGTGTGAAGATTATGGGTTGCCAGTTTTGACAGAGAAATTGGTACAACTGCAATACCTACTTCCTATCCCACCAAATGCAAAAACATAAGAGGCAAAAATCATAGTCATATTAGCTTTCCACGAATATAAGTTGGTTTGATGTTTTTTGTTGAATCTGAACAGGCAATCTTGGTTGGTCAAGTTGGCCAGACACCAATACAAAAGAAGTTGAAGAGTGGGAGGAGCGTTACTCTGCTATCCCTTGGAACAGGTGGGATTCGGAACAACAGGAGGCCATTCGATAATGAAGAGCCAAGAGAATATGCCAATAGGTGTGCAGTTCAGTGGCACAGGGTCTCAGTCTATCCCGAGAGGTTGGGGGAAATGGCCATGAAGAGTATTGTTCCAGGGTATGCTTCCATTTTTCTTTCATCTCCTTACTTTTAAAGTTAAATATGGGTCCTGCAATTGCATATATTCTTGTAATTTCCTGTGTTCTCTAAGGTTTTCTTTTGGCTTAAAATTGAACCTGGTAGGGGTTGAGTTAATCTAGAGCTCACTTCTTATTCCTTTTTGTTGTGAAGTCAATCCCTGAATGAGATCAACAGAAAAAACCAATTGACTATTCACTGCTTTTCATTTTTTCCCTAAGTCATAAGAGTCCCAAAAGAAAACGTCATACATGAAATTCTACATCCCTGACGACTGGGTCAGTGTCATAAAATTACACAATATTTGAAAAAATATAAAACGAATTGCTAGATTTTCAGCTGATTTTGAGGACTAACTTCCTCCCAAGAAAAGAAATAGACTGAATTTTGCCATCTGGTGAAAGTTTGTGGTGCATCTTTGACTGAATGCTTACTTTCTGTTGAATCTGTAGTTTCATACATCTGCTTCCTGCTCTTGTCAAATGATGTGCTAATCTTCTGATAGTAGTTTGATACACTGCACATTGTAGTTCAATCTTGTATGTGGAGGGTAACCTTGAATCGAAAATCTTCACTGATCCTATCACTGGTCTTGTGCGGCGCATACGAGAGGTTGCTGTACGAAGAAATGGTAATTTCAGCCCTATGCATATTTTCTACTACTTCACTAAAGTTAGTTTCTCTTGCATTTTCCTGCATATAGTTTTAAAGTCTGTTACTATTACAGCCCTATGGATAGTAATAGGGCTTCGGGTTTTATTACAGCCCCTGCATATAGTTTTATTTTGTTTTTTCAGTATGCAATCATTTTGCCATCAGAAATAAGATTTCTAATGGCTATATACATGTTTCACCATGACTTGAAATTGTAGATTCTCTTTGGACATACTAGGTGGAATATACAATATACTGGATTCTAGTGTTAGGTTACCGTGCTTTTGTGGCCCTCTCAGCAACTGCTTCTTTTGAAGGCTGGGTCAGTTGCTCAGTGACATTTCAGAGTCTGTAAATTGCACTATTAGTTGATCGCTTTTCTCCATCTTCTATCATAGCCACCCTTTTAAGTTTGAAATTTGAAGATGTCCCGTAGAACTTAAGTTTATGAGCTTCAGGTGAAAGTAACCTAGGGGCTACACTTGAATTACAAGCCAACTCCGAAGGGCTTTAAAGCAAACCATGGATGCATATTGTACCGGCTTCTGAAACAACCTAGAATTCATGTTTTAGTGAAAAGTGAGTTATATTTTTTTTTGAGATGGCTAGGAAAAGTAAGTTACGTCCCTTGACAAATGAGGATTTGTCTCTGAGATCTCATGGTACCACTAATGGTAGTGCTATCTCTATTCCAGAGCTTGTTGTGCTATAGTTTTTACTGGAAAAAAGGTTTTTTGTTCTAAAGCGTGGGTGGTATGGTATTCTATCGTTGCCAATAGTTATCATGCATAAAACCATGTCGGCGAATAGGTCCAGGAAACATGCAAACTTCAATAGAACTTGTTTCATTTGCCACGAAGAACCTTTATGAACCCTAATTCCCTGGCTCTTTGCAGGTCGTCTGGTTTTCCTTGGGAATGGGAATGAAGCCCAGCAGCCATCACAAGCAGAAATTAAAGGGGTTGGTTATTACTGAGAGTCTGAGAGTGAGCTTGTAATGAAAGTAATTGAATCTTTATGTAGAAGAATTGTATTTGAGTTGTTTTTTGTTTCTTTTCTCATCATATTAATCCTAAGAGAGGTTAAGTTCAAACCAGCCATTTGATGCTCACTATGTAAACTGAATCAGTGATCTAACAGTTCTGCATCTACTAAGTTGTGTTCTGATAATTTTTTTCATCTGTCTTCTGGCTAAGTTATTCATATTAGCTTTGGGCTATTACACAAGTAGACTACTTTAATAATTTTCTCCACAAGTAGGCCCTTACTACTTTTTCCTTTTGGCTCATGAGTTGGAAACCAAAATGTGGTATTTTTGGACTAAAATTACATAAATAAGTGTAAAGAAAAAGATACCAAAGTATATATAACGCCACTAAAAGTGGCGCTATACAGTGACGGTAACTGAGCCGTTACTGTATAGCGGCACTTTTAGTGGCGTTATACATTGTATTTCTGGAACTCTGTATAGTGCCACAAAAAATGGCGCTATACATTATTTTTCTGAAACTGTATAGTGCCACAAAAAATGGCGCTATATATCCTTTTTTCTGGGCCCACCAATAATTTCTGGATTCAATAATTCAAAAGCGTATAAAGACAACTTTTTTGGCACTATATACAAAAAGAAAACTTTCTGGCTACTATTTCCTATATAAACAAGTTAGCTTTGCATATCTTCATTCAAAATTGTTTTTACTCCTGTTGGTTTCTATTGTTGTTAAATTCTTCAGCATTTTTTCATTATGTCTGAAGAGCGTAGAGTAAGAGTATCATTATATTTGAGGGGGGGGGGGGTGAGGTTGTGATGGAGAATAACTCTGTGGGCTATAGTTTACCTGCTAAGTGTCATGTTAAATTGCCACTTACAATGGAGTACAAAACATTGATATCGCTGTTATGCAAAAAAATGAGTGTGAGAAAATGTTTAGTGATACTGAATGTAACCGGAAGATATCCGTATTCCGTTACGCCGCAAGAGGTTGCTTTTTACTCGGAGTTTAACATCGACGATGATGACACTTTGAGTGATTTCCTGAGGACTCCGGACGAATGCCCGGAATTTCTTGTAATCACAATGTTGGAGATGTACGTGAAGGTCGAAGACGTTCCAAAAAAAGAGGTTGTGCGTAGTAGAGATAACCCCCAGTCATCGGGAGGTTATTCTAGATCAGTTTTTGGCAGACAGGTTCCAGGTGAAAGAGTTCTCCTTGATTTAAATTTATCACTGTCGGCGAATGAGCATAGAGAAAATAATTTATGCTATGTTTTCCATAATTCACAAGAAGAGTGGTAAATTTCAATTTTCATTTGTTTTAGTTATGTATATTTTTAGAGTATTGAATTTGTATTTACGCTTATTTATTTAATAGGGGGTACTGGCCGGATATGAATTTTATAAGTGGCTCATCCGGTAGTCATCACCTAATTGAAAACGTCCATCATGGAATGTCATCACATTACGACTTGTAAGTGAATTAATATAACCATATGGAAAGCATTTTTTAGTTCAGTAGCTTATATTTTTGTTCGCTGTGTAGTGAAAACAAGCAAGTTGAACCACCCGTATTCACTTAATTATCCGAAAATGATGTATTACATCGGGATCTAGCAGATGCACAGAGTGAGGAAGAGAACAGTGATTACGATAACAATGCCGATGAATCGGGAGATGAGACACCCTTTGCTCGTGAGGATGGCGATGAACATGATGCAGATGAAGGAGTCGGTTTGAAGATAGACCCCCCTAGACGAAGAGTGTATGAGTCCGAAGTGTCGTTTCATTCAAGGGAGATTCCTTACATTGATAACTTGCCAACTGTGCCGGATGTGGAAGCTCTCACAAGGGATTTTGATGAAATCTGGACAGCAATGTGGGATGAGTCTAGACCAACGGTGCTCGCAAATGGAATGCTTTTTCCTGATAAAGCGCGCATAAGCAGGGCTTGTAAAATGCACAACGTAAAAGAGTGTCATGAGATGCAGGTATCGGAGTCAAGTCCGACGATATACAAGGTTGTTTGCCGCTGGTGGTTTTGACCATGTGATTGGATGTTGCGTGCGACCAAGAAGAAGACAGGTACACATGTGAAATGCACACATACAACGGGAATCACTTCAACTTGGATATTGACTTGATATCTCTTGTACTTATTCCGCACATCGAAGCGTCCACAAGGTATAAAATCAAAGAGTGCATTACAGCAGTCCACTAGGAATATGACCATACGATTACTAAAAGAAAGGTATATCTCGGGTGCAAAAGAGCGTTTGAAATAGTCTATGGTAACTGGGATAAGTCATTTGCAGATCTTCCTAGGTACATGGATGCACTGTAGCAGTTTAACCCCGAGATGGTTGTTGAATGGAAGCTTGAGCGGAGTCGGGGTAAACCAGAATATATATTCAATTACGTGTTCTGGGCGTTTAATCCAGCAATTGATGGTTTTCCGTGTTGCTAGCCCATAATATACATAGACGAAACTCATGTCTATGGAAAGTACGATATCAAGCTATTGATAGCCGTGGCACTGGATGCTAATGGACAGATATTTCCTTTAGCTTTTGCTATTTGTGCCAATGAAAGCACAGAGACGTGGACGATGTTTTTGAACCACCTGAAAGAGCATGTTACAAACAGCGTTCAGGTATTTGTCTAATATCTGATCGGCATGGTGGTATATTAAGTTTTGTGGAGAACTTGTCTGCATGGCAAGAACCCTATGCATACCATTGTTACTGTGTGAGGCACTTGAAGGCCAATTTCCATAGGGCACATCCCAAAAAGGATCTACATAATTTAATGTAGATGGCAGCAACAAACCACCAACAACATAAATTCCGGAGGCATATGGATTCTATCACGCGAGAAGAAGAGGCAGCCTATCGTTGGTTAATGCGACATGACCCTGAAAAGTGGACGTTGCATGCAGATGGTGGCAGACGGTGGGGAATTCTTACTACAAACGTGTCATAGTCCTTCAATGGGTTATTGAAGTCGGCAAGAGGATTGCCCGTCACATCCATGGTACGGATGTCATTCAAGCAGATGGCAGAGAGGTTTATTCAACTGTCTACAGTTGCAACGGAATTGATGGAAAGGGGTGTTGAATTTATGCCAGTGCCTATGCGGAGACTTGTGAAATACAGACGGCGAGCATATTGGCATTGCTTTTTGCAATATGATAACGAAAGAGGTATATTTGAAGTTCGCACCACTATCCATAATAATTGGGGTAATAATGTTCGTACTGTAAATGAATCTACAAGGTTATGCTCTTGTGGGAAATGGTCAATCTACCACATGCCTTGCTCACATGCCATCAAGTGTTTTCAACGTGTTGGTTATGCGGAGACCAACTATATTGATCAACAATATAGTGTTTCCAAGTACCTAAACACATATAGTGGTCAGTTGCAGCCAGTGGGTGCTGAGCATTATTGGCCTCCAGAACCATTTAAAATGGTGTGTAACAAGTCTTATTTGCGTAAAAGACAGGTGTAGAAGAGAACGCGTATACGGAACCAAATGGATGTTAGTGATACCGTATATGCGTGCAAATGTGGTATATGCTCGCAAATAGGACACGACCGTAGAAATGTCCTTTGGGTGACAACAATAATCAAGCTCGGGGCGGGTGTTCTTCTATAGTACCTAACTATCCATAAGTTAATGTTGTAGTAATTATTTTTTATGTATATGTTGCAAGGTTTATGAAATAAAAATTCATTTGTTTGTTAATTATGACTTGTACTTTCCCATTTTACCTATTTAAATAATAATTTAATATAATTATCTGTGTATTTATTTTATGTGTGTTGTCTTGTCGAACTGAAAAAGCTTACCATCTGACTTAGAGTTGTCCCGTAAACATCGTGATATTTAATACGCAAAATATAGCACCATTAAATATGACGTTATGTCTATGTTGTCTTGTCGAACTGAAAAAGCTTACCATCTGACGTAAAGTTGTCCTGTCAGCATCGTGATATTAATACGCAAAATATAGCGCCATTAAATGTGACGCTATGTCTGTGTTATCTTGTCGAACTGAAAAAGCTTACCATCTGACGTAAAGTTGTCCCGTCAACATCATGATATTTAATACGCAAAATATAGCGCCATTAAACATGACATTATGTCTGTGTTGTCTTGCCGAACTGAAAAAGCTTACCAGCTGACGTAAAGTTGTCCCGTCAATATCGTGATATTTAATACGCAAAATATAACGCCATTAAATACGACGCTATGTCTGTGTTGTCTCGCGTATAAATAACGGGCTCATTGTAGTCACTTTGTGTGCTCAAAATTTACTAAAAGCAAATATTTTATTAAAATAATAGTTTTTTACTAAAAGCAAATATTTCACAAATGGCTCAACCTCTTCATCCACCAATGTGCTACTGTGGAAAAGCATGCTTGATGCAAACTTGGTGGGAAGGTCGTGCTGCTGGACGCCGCTACTGGTACTGTATGAACCAGTACTACAAGGTCCTTGGCGAACCTATGTGTGAATTTGATGAATGGGTTGATGAACCATGTTATCTGGATTTCTACAGAGAACAACTGCAGTGTCATCATAATATGTGGTAAGCCAACTGGGAGTAGAAAAAGAAAGCAATAGAATTATTACAGAATGAGAGAGAAACTGAAGGAGGTGGAAGATAAACAGTGGAGAGCATAATGGAATTGTGAAAGCACAAAAGGAACGAAAAAAAATATAAACACAAACTTGCGGAAGTGAAGGCGAAACCAAAAGAGATAGAAGAAGAAAAAGAACAAATGAATGCACGATTTAAGTGGTTGGAGCGGAGAATTAATGGCAATCGGGACTAAACATTAGCATGTATGTATTTAGTATATTTTTCATATTTCATGTATTTTTATTATGTTGGCATGTTATGTTTTTGTTTGTGCTATAGTAATATTTTCCTTCTTTATTATACTGAATTTTATTTTAATTGAAGTGAAAGTTAAATTTAAGTTCTTGTGTTGTTATACAAAATAATAAAACGAATGAAGAACTAAAAAAGGTAATGGACATATTCGATTAAATATTTTATTAATTTATACAAAAATATTATTTACACCAACTAAAAAAAAGGAAGGCCGACTCAATGTGTCTCGCATGTGGTGTGTCTTAATGTAGTCGTCGGCCTGAGGCGCATTCCTTCCCGTCCGGGTACGCTATCAGGATCATCATCATCATCAAGTCGTCTCCTCATAGTCGGATGCGGCCCAGGATGGAATGTATCGGTGGTGCTGTCAGGTCCAGTAGAAGGCTACATAATAATATAAAACTTAGTTTAGAAAACTACATAACAATTCACAATAATTTATATTATCTTACCATAATTGTGTCTGGATCCTGAATGTAGTCATCTTCCACAGCATCGCATAAAGCCTGAAAAAAGGAAATTAATAAAATAAAACAAAATAAATAAGTTATTGTTAAAACAAATTCAAATTCAATACTAATAAAGTCATACATGCGCATGTGATGAGGTTCCATAACTCAGTCGGCGCCTACTAAATAAATCTCGGGTCGGTCGATCCTCATAAGTGGTAGACGGGCCAAGGAAATAGCTCCTTGAAAATCCGAGCCTGTGATCAATAATTGACCTGATGGGGTCACCTGTGATGGCACTGGAGTGTCAAAAATTCCAAGGCTGTAAGACGGCATGTTTGTCTCATGCATGCCACCTGCCATATCTGCTGCAACATCATCAGCACGAGCCTCAATGCCCCCCTGCTGAGCACCACCTCCTCTCCGCCCATGACTATGTCGTCCAGCACCAGCAGCTCATCGGGCACCACCAAGTCGTCGGGAACCACCACCTCGTGGGATACCACGACCTCGTTGGTACGTGGCTGGGTCAATATAATCAGCCTCGTGTGCCAAACGTTGATCCGATCGGGCTCGCTGCAGTGTTTGGGCATCCACATCCATGAATCGACGATCATACTCCTGCATGACCACAGGATCATGGACATAACTCTGCATCTGCTACCCCATACGATAGGCGGTATGCAATCCAATCGTCTGCACAAAAGTAAATAATGCAAACTGCGTATTCGGAACGAAAAATTAAAGGTATATAATTAATTATAACAAAAAACATACCACAGCCTCGTATCTCCCGGCGTATGAGACATACCGACCTTCTGCCTGATGAACAAGGTTCCCGATAAAAAGTCGGGAAACAGTGAGGTACCATGCCATATAACCCTCTAAAGGAAAGTGCTGCGGAGGTGGGGTCAAGTCCCCTCGCATGTCCCAAATAGCCAACTGAGCATTAAGCCAGTCAGTAAATGCGTCGTCCACCCTGGACCGATCATCCCTCTCATAGTGTAAAGGATGCCATGCAGGCGGAGTCGGTATAGGCTGCGGCAGGGCAAACTGACGAAAAACCCACTCTGAGGGATGGTGCTAAACAATATCGAGGCATGTGAGAGGGACAGAAGCCCTCCAAATATGTCGGCCGAACATGCAATACGATGGCAGGGTACCTATTACCTCCTCGTTGTACGGCGTCCAGATGAACTATCAAATAACAACACAAACCGTTAGTATGCGCAACACTAAGTTAAACAATAACTTGTATGTTTAGTTAGATATTCACCTGTGCGTCCTCCAGCAAATCCAAGACATCCCTGATGCGGGGGAGATTATTATGGGCATCATACTCTCGTGAAAGTCTATGGCGTATAACCCACCTACATACAAGAGGGAGCTTCTGAATCTCTAGATTAGCGGGTAGCTGTGGTAAAGATGGCTGAAGCTGCAGAAATCGCTCCCAGACCCAAACCTAACATAGAAGGTTGATGTATAGTGTAAGATTAACTATAACTAGGTAGAATTATAACTAACGGACATATTAGTTGAATATGTTGTCACCTGTAGAAGCGGCAGGAAGCCACAAACTTATCTCTGTGTGCCCATGGAAGCCCGGCACATTTGCCTGTACAGAAATGAGAGGACAGCACTACCCCAGCTGTAGCTGACTGTATCCTCGAATCGGGTATTATGGTGCAGAAAACAGAGGCTCACTAGGTTCCCCGAAGTGTTCGGGAACAATTCCCCACCAAATAGAAGGAGAAGCAACAACCTTGTATATCGCTGCACATCCACCTCCGCTGACTCGTCGGTGATCGTATCGTGGATCTATATGAGGTGGTCTCTAATGGGGACTAACTGCATACGACTGACCCCAGAAGCTACCTCCTAGTCCTCCGATATGAAACCAGTGAGCATCTGCAGCATATCCCAATGCCTCCCGCGGATAACATCACATGGTCGCAGGCAGTAATACATGCAAGCCATTAGCGGACATGCCATATAAAATCTCTACGTCGTGGAGTATAATGGTGGCCTCGCCAATGGGCAGATGGAAAGTGTGCGTCTCCGGTCGCCACCGCTCAATCAAGGCAGCGATCAAAGCATAGTCGAGCTGTATCCGGCCAATCCTAAAAATCCTATAGAATCCCATCTCCTCCGAGTAATGGACTACGCGAGGATGTAGAACGCGTGGAGGACTCAAAAACTCCAATAGTAGATCCACTCTCCTGGCCCGGAAAGTCTGCATAAGCAACTGTCCCTACCATATACTCGGATCTATGCTGGGGCTGTAGGACTAATAGATCCGACTTCCGAGGGCCGGGATGTATATGCGCATCCATGTCGTCAACTGTAAAATCATAATTTTTAATAACTTAATTATACAAATTATGATTAATAATGATTAAAAATTATGTATTTTTTTGTGATTGAAATTCATATTTTTTAATAACTTAATTGTGCAAGTTACTTACCCATGGGTTCCGGGCTAGCTTATTTTTTAGGCCCAGTGGCACCAAACTATGATTAAAAATTATGTATTTTTTTATGATTGAAATTCATATCTTTTAATAACTTAATTGTGCAAGTTACTTACTCATGGGTTCGGGGCTCGCTTATTTTTAGGCCCAGTGGCACCAAATTATGATTAAAAATTATGTATTTTTTTATGATTGAAATTCATATTTTTTAATAATTTTTGTGCAAGTTACTTACCCATGGGTTCCGGGCTCGCTTATTTTTGAGGTCCGGTGGCACCAAACTATGATTAAAATTTATGTATTTTTTTATGGTTGAAATTCATATTTTTTAATAACTTAATTGTGAAAGTTACTTACCCATGGGTTCCCGGCTCGCTTATTTTTGATGCCTAGCGACACCAAACTATGATTAAAAATTATGTAATTTTTTATGATTGAAAACATATTTTTAATAACTTAATTGTGCAAGTTACTTACCCATGGGTTACGGGCTCGATATTTTTGAGGCCCAGTGGCACAAAATTATGATTAAAGATTATGTATTTTTTCTATGATTGAAATTCATATTTTAGTAACTTAATTGTGCAAGTTACTTACCCATGAGTTCCGGGCTCGCTTATTTTTGAGGTCCGGTGGTACCAAACTATGATTAAAAATTATGTATTTTTTATGATTGAAATTCATATTTTTTTAATAACTTAATTGTGCAAGTTACTTACCCATGGGTTCCGGGCTCACTTATTTTTGAGGCCCAGTGGCACCAAACTATGATTAAAAATTATGTATTTTTTTATGATTGAAATTCATCTTTTTTAATAACTTAATTGTACAAGTTACTTACCCATGGGTTCCGGGCTCGATATTTTTGAGGATCAAATACCAGTATAACATACTTAAACAAAAGGAATTCTAACCTAAAATATTACACATTACTACGCTACAAGGCTCTATATTTTACTATGCTAAAAGGGTCTACGAATTTACTACGCTTAAAAGGTCTACATTTTACTATGCTAAAAAATAATCTAAACTAAATATAAATAACAAATAAATTTAACTTCAAATAAAACACAAAACGGTATGAAAACACATATATATAAATGAGAATATTAACAAACAAATTTATTTTACTGATTTATATTTTTATATACAATATTGAAATTAAATCCGAATAAATTTAACATGCTAGTTTCGAGAAAAAAACACAAACTGAAATATACCACGTACAAATCAAGTAATTTGCATTATTATAATAGTTTCAACTTAAAATAAAGCGAAATAACCTCGATTTAGAATTTTCGAAAAGTAAGTAGATCGAAATTTTGACTCTGAAAACGTGAATTAACAATCACACGAAACTGTAGTCGAATGTAGGACCTATGTTCTTCAAGTTTTATATGTCGGGGGGACCCAAAAAACTTTTTTTTTAAAATTTGTGGGCAGATTTCTCACAGTTTCGTGGGAGCAAAAATGGGGGGACCAACAAGTAAAATAATGATAGAGAAGAAGATGGGATATTTTTTAATTGGAGGTATAGTGCCAGTAAAAGTGGCGCTATACATTGTGTCAGAAAAGTGTGTATATAACGCCACTTTTTGTGGCGCTATACCCAGATTTTTCAGAAAAAATAATGTATAATGCAATAAAAAGTGGCGCTGTACAGTAACGGCGCAGTTACCGTTACTGTATAGCGCCACTTTTTGTGGCGTTATATATACTTTGGTAAAAATAAATTTTAAACTTATTTATGTAATTTTAATCCAAAAATATTATATTTTGATTTCGGGTTCTTAGTTCATTGGTTTGATGTAGATACCAAGTGTAGATGTGTTTACTCAAATGTAAGCATTAGTGGCTGCTTTCACGGCTTGAAATTGTGATCTATAGGGTATTGGCCATACAAAGATAACTTTACCGTTGTTGTGAGGTCCACTCTAAAATTGTACCTCTACTTTTAAAATTATTCACGTTAATACCATGTTTTACTTTCCGGCTAAAATAATAACTGTCGTTATTAAAGTAGGAGAATTTATTCCTAAATCTAACAGATCTCCTATGTGACAACCGCGTCCCCCATAATAATGTACCAACGAGACAATAAAGTACCAACTATACTTTTTTAACCCTCCCCACTTTATAATCCTTTCGGTTAAGGGTCAAAACTGCCCTCAATCTATCGACTCCGGAACAAAATTGCCCTCCGTTTACCTTTGGCGAAGAAAATGCCCCCACCGTTAACTTTGTGGCCTATTTCTACCCCTAAAATCTAACAGAATCTTGAATTTCATTTTTAATTTTTTTTAATGCCACGTGTCACGTTTTGATTGGGACATATAAAGAACGGAAAATTGGGACATATAAAGAACGGAAAAAGGGTCAAAACTGACCTTAACGTATTGACTCCGGAACAAATTGCCCTCCGTTAACCTTTTTTGGGTTGGGCCGGTCGGGTTGAAGTGTAATGTGATTTCCCGCTTTCCAACAAATGTAAAGAGCTTGATATATCACATATATTCATCTTCAGTTAAAGTGGATTGGTCATTCCTATCCAATGGGGGGCTGTTTTTTCATGGCTTGGTTATGGGGGACGGGTTGGACGCATGGTTCGTGATGGAGGGGGGCTGTTTGGTTGTGAAGTTTTCCGGCGATGTGAAGGTGACGGGCTGGACGGGGAAGATGAAGCAACGGGGTAGCCATGAGAGGTCGTTTGGTGGTTTAGGGTTAGAGAGGGTGTGTTGTGAGGAAGATGAAGAGAGGGTTTGGTGTTTTTTGGGTCGGGTCGGTCGGGATGCTTGTATTTAATTTTTATTTTTATTTTTAATTCCACGTGTCACGTTTTGATTGGCCACTAAATAAACTTGACCCAAAATCAATTCTCACCCAAATTTCGACCCAACCCGACCCGACCCAAAAAGGTTAACGGAGGGCAATTTTGTTCTGGAGTCAATACGTTGAGGGCAGTTTTGACCCTTTTTCCGTTCTTTATATGTCCCAATTTTTCGTTCTTTATATGTCCCAATCAAAACGTGACACGTGGCAGTAACAAAAATTAAAAATGAAATTCAAGATTCTGTTAGATTTTAGGGGTAGAAATAGGCCACAAAGTTAACGGTGGGGGCATTTTCTTCGCCAAAAGTAAACGGAGGATAATTTTGTTCCGGAATCGATAGGTTGAGGGCAGTTTTGACCCCTAACCGTAATCCTTTTGATCATCTTGCAGGACGAACGGAGCTCTGAGGTACTGTTATAAAATGATGATTTGTCTTATGAAATAGTAGTAAATGTTACCTGTATGTGAAGTCTATGTACTATTATTAGTTTTCACATCCACCAGAGGAAATTTTCCTTAATAGAAACAGAAGAAGGGACTTCTCTGTTCAATATTTCTCTCCTTCCTTTGTCCAATATAAAATCTGAAAATAGTGAATGAATAACAGATTTTTCTTTAATACCACAACTTAAAGAAGAAGTGCCGCCTTCAAACACAAGCGGCAATCAAAAATATTTCACTTTGATCCCTTTATTTCTGGTAGCATATTGGCATTTGTTGCAAAATCTAGTACGTAGTCTTTCCAATTCTTAGTGTTTCAACTCTGTCTATTCACTTCTCCCTAGTTGTTGCAAACATCCCAGCCCCTTTCTTATTTTTCCTTTTTGGCGTTTAAGTTTTTCTAATAAGCTCTTTAAAGAATTATCTTATTTCTCAAAATTTGTGTATTTATTTTATTCTTTCAAGATCCTATTTTTGGAATTTAAATATTTCATTAATGAAAGAGTAAATACCTTGAAACTCTCTTAAACTATCGCGTTCTTATCAATTACATATTGAAACTATCAGGTGTCCCAAAAACACTCCTTAACTATATACCCCTATATATTAAAAAACCCTCGTCGAATTTTA
Source organism: Nicotiana benthamiana (assembly GCA_034376525.1). Classification (NCBI taxonomy): domain Eukaryota; kingdom Viridiplantae; phylum Streptophyta; class Magnoliopsida; order Solanales; family Solanaceae; genus Nicotiana; species Nicotiana benthamiana. Next base: position 19,102,811 of record CM067341.1, read on the forward strand.
GTGGTGCGAGTGGTACACCATTCTATTTACTCAGCCTAATTTAAATATCAATTTAATTAGTTTTTATGTAATAATAAAAATCATAAATGGGTAAACGCTTGGGGGTTAAAATCAAAGAAAGAGAATGAACGGAAACATATGATTATTTGTATATAAAAATAAAAATAAAACTTCTCCCATATCTTCCATAATGACTACACTATGTCTCAATCATAAATTTCCCCATTAAACATTGGATTTTACATTAACCATTGTTTTCACTCGGAATTTTAGTTTAATACAATGATTGGGATAATACAAAAATAAGGATTTCGTAAAAATTATGGGCTTTTGCTGGACTAAATAGTGTTAAAAGAAGAAGACCTAAATGAAGAAGAAAGATAATTTTAGGACAATTAAGAGAAGAATTTTTCAAATGAAACCCATAAAAAGAAAAGAATAAGAAAGATTAAAAAAGGGAGGAAGAAGGTAGAATATAAAGAAAATAGAAGGAAAACGTCACGATTCCAGTTCATCCTTCGTGAAACTGTCGTGATGGCAAATAAATCCAACTTGCGGAAATATAAATCTAAAACCAAGAATGACTAAAAGGGAATGGTATATAGAATGACGCTCGGCATATACAACACAATATCTCAAAACTTCTACATCACTATCCAAAAATTCGAATACTCACGGGAACACAAGCTAGAAGGAATGTCATAAAGTGCTCTAATCTCCAGAATGTCTACATCAACAGTAAGATAGAAGGGCTAACAATGTTAGATAGAATAAAGATGGAGACTCTTTGATTTGCGAACGCCGTAGATATACCTCGAAGTCTCCAAAAGCTCTCCCTGCCTCAAGGATGGTAAGCATGTGCAGAAGTACCTGAATCTGCACATGAAAAACATGTGCCAAAAAGACATGAGTACGCCACAGCGGTACTCAGTAAGTGCCAAGCCTAACCTCGATTGGGTAGTGACAAGGAAGGTTAAGGACCTACTGAGGTAAATAATAATAAAATGACAGGATAAGATAAAAAATATAATTGAGAATCTACAGCAACAGTCTACACAGAATAAAGAGAATACAATAACGAAAAACAGAAATAAAGGCAGAACACAAGGAAATACAGCTCACAACAAGGATAATAGCCGGGGATCTCTTGGTATCCCGGGGATCTCTTGGTAACATCAACGTAAACACTAGCGATCTCGAGGATCTCTTGGTATCCTCAAAATATACACAAGGGATCTCTTGGTATCCCGAGGATCTCTTGGTATCCTCAACATATACATATGCCAGGGATCTCTTAATATCCTGAAGATCTCTTGGTATCCTCAATATAAATGCCAGGGATATCTTAGTATCCCAAAAATTTCTCAGTATCCTCAATACACATGCCAATTATCACTTGGTATGCCGCACCTCAGTCCAAATCATTTTTTAATAAAGGATATCTCCCGGAATGCCTTCCCGTAGTCCCAATTTAAAATACACCACAACAACACAAGAATATTAAATTAAATGCCAACTTCGTATAAGTGAACAATTAATTCTAGCCTAACATATTTCATGTAATGCAATTAAGACAGTTAAGCAAATAGACAATTAAGAACCCGTTTGGATTGGTTTGTTTTAAGTGCTTTTAAGCCAAAATCGTTTTTAAGCCATTTTGTAGTGTTTGGATAAAGTAAAAAGTGCTTTTAAGCACTTGTTTTTAATCTAAAATGATAAAAACAAGCCAAAATCCAAAAGCTAAAATTCCTAACTTATGACTTACAAGCTATTTTGGCTTAAAAGTCACTTAAAACAAGCCCATCCAAACGAGCTCTAAGTCAACTAAGCATGCTTTTCTAACTAACAACAGACTAAGTTTGCAAGTAGAATAAGAATAGGTAAGAACAGAATTTAGTTTAAATACTTAAAGTAAACCGGATTTTTATCAATTAGCTCAAATACGCGCTCGTACCTCATGTACAATGTATTTTAACTATCAAATATCATCTCCTAAGAGGAGGGTCCCCCACACAAGGTTAGACAAGCCACTTACCTCGAACCGGCTTAAGATCAACTAGAAATCACATTCTTTCCACGAGTATCCTACTCCAAATGGTCTAAATCTACTCAATTCCATTTCATAATGTAGATAATACTTCAAGAAGCTAATTCTACAATTAAATTCTAAGCTAATACGCAAAATTATGTAAAATAACCAAAATGCCCCTTAAGCCTGCATCTCGGAAACGGGTAAAATTTATATTTCTAGAATCCTCACACTCTCATGAGTCAAGCCATGTAAAAATTATCCAAATACGATGTAAATTCCCTATTCAAAACTCAATTCTATCTCTAAGAATGTTTTCCCACTTTTCATTCAAAATCTGAAATTAAAGGAGGAATTCATGCTTAGATCAATGGGTTAAAAGGGAAAAGGAGTTTAGAATTGTTACCCAATCGATGTCTCTGAAAAATCCTCAAAATCTCGCTCAAATTTGAGCTCCTAAGATTAAGTTTTGATAAAAATGGCTAAACCCTCTATTTTGAAATCTTATATCTGGCTATGAAGCGGTTATTGTAGGTTTAAAAAAAAAGAAATCTTATATCTGCCCAGGCGCGTTCTTCATTGCGAACGTGAGGTTGCTATCCCATACGCAATGCACAAAAGTCTTGCTGGCAAAATTCCTCTTTCGTGAATGCGAGGTCCACTCACGAACACGTAGCTTACACGGGAAGAACATACACGAACGCGAGGACCATAACGTGATCGTGAAGGCCAATGAACCCTTACCTTGGGCGAACGTGGAATACCATTGAGAACGCAAAGAAAAACCTCCCCCACCCCACCACCACAATCTTAGCTCCTCTTCGCGAACGCGGGGCTCCACGCACGAATAGGAAGAAGGAAACCAGAACTCGGCTGCTGCAATATTTTCTGCAATTCTCTAAGTTCTAATAATGACCCGTTGAGCATCCTAAACACACTCAAGGCCCCCGGGACCTCAACCAAACATACGAATAATATCCCGTAACATCATTCAAACTTGTTCCAACTTTCGGAATGCTGTAAAAAATATCAAAACACCTACTTTTCATCGGATTCAACCTTAAGAATTTCAAAAACTCTAAAAATATATTTTTGATCAAAAAGTCTAACAAACCTCGTCCGAATGACCTAAAATTTTGCACACACGTCATATTAAACACTATGGAGCTACTACCACTTCCAAAATTATATTCCAACCCTCGGATCAAAATCTCACTGTCGGACCGGAAACTTCAAAAAATTCAACTTTCGGCATTTCAAGCCTAAATTAGCTACGGACCTCCAAAACACATTCTGATTATGCTCCTAACCCCGAAATCACCTAAAAAAGCTATCAGAACCATCGAATTTCCATAAAGGAGGCTGTCTTCACACTATTCCGACTATGGTCAGCTTTTCAATACTTAAGGTCTCATTTAGGGACTAAGTATCCCAAAACTCTCAAAAACTCAAAACTGAACGTCTCCGAAAATCAAACTAGCAGAAATAAACTTGGGGAACACAGTTAATAGGGGATCAATGAATTAATTCTTATGACAACCGGCGGGTCGTCACATCCTCTTACACTTAATATTTCGTTCATCCTCGAACAAGCATAGAGACATGCCTGAAGTAGTGAAAAGATGAGGGTAGCGATTGCGCATATCTTGCTCTGTCTCCCAGGTCGCCTCCTCGGCCGGCTGACCCCGCCACTGAACCTTTACTAATGCAATGTTCTTTTGCATCAACTTTCTGACCTCCCTGTCCAATATAGCAACTGGATCCTCAACATAAGATAGATCCTTGTCCAATTGGACGGAGCTTAAATCCAACACGTGCGAAAGGATCACTGTGGTACCTCCGGAGCATCGAAACATGAAATATCGGGTGAACTCCTGCCAGGCTGGGAGGTAAGGCAAGATCATAAGCAACCCCCCCCCCCCTCCCGAACTCGATGCAATATCTCAAAAGGACCAATAAAAGTCAGACTCGACTTCCCTTTCTTCCTAGATCTCATAATGCCTTTCATAGGCGAAAACCAAAGCAGAACTCGCTCTCCAACCATATAAGAAACATCACGAGCTTTATGGTCCACATAACTCTTCTGTCTGGATTGGGTTGTACGAATCCAATCCTGAATCACATGAACCTTCTCTAAAGCATCCTGAACCAAATCTATGCCCAATAATCTAGCCTCACCCGGCTCGAACCAACCCACCAGAGATCTATACCGTCTACCATACAAAGCCTCATATGGTGCCATCTGAATGTTGGATTGATAATTGTTGTTGTAAGAAACTCTGCCAATTGTAAGAACTGATCCCAAAAACCCCTAATCTACATCACATACGCGTGGAGTATATCCTCAAGAATCTGAATAGTGTGCTTGGACTCTCTGTCAGTTTGAGGGTGAAATACCGAGCTCAACTCCACCCAAGTACCTAACCCATGTTGCATGGCTCTCCAAAACTGCAATGTGAACTGAGTACCTTTAAGGGAAATGATTGAAACTGAAATATCATGCAGACAGATAATCTCCCGGATATAAATCTTCGCCAACCACTCCGAAGAATAAGTGGCACACATAGGAATGAAATGAGCGGACTTGGTTAGCCGGTCCACAAAAACCCAAATGGAATCGAACTTCTTTAGAGTCCATGGGAGTCTAGAAACAAAATTCATGGTGATATGCTCCCACTTCCACTCCGGGATCTCTATTTGCTGCAGCAATCAACCCGGTCTCTAGTGCTAATACTTCACCTGCTGACAATTAAGGCACCGATCTACAAATCTAACTATATCTTTCTTCATCCGCCTTCACCAATAGTGTTTCCTCAAGTCCTGATACCTCTTCGCAACACCCGAATGAATTGTATATCACGAATTGTGGTCCTTCTCTAGAATCGGCTCTCGAAGCCCATCAACATTGGGTATACAAACCCGAACCTGCATCCTCAATACTTTGTCCTCGCCAATGGTCATATCTCTTGCGTCACCATGCTGAACCTTGTCTTTAAGGACAAGAAAATGAGGGTCATCATACTGCAACTCCCTGATACAATCAAATAAGGAAGACCGAGAAACCACACAAGCTAGAACCCGGCTGGGCTTTGAAAGATCCAATCTCACAAACTGGTTGGCTAAGGCCTTAACATCCATCGCCATAGGCCTCTTTGATGCTGGTAAATATGCCAAACTCCCTAAACTTTGATGACTCAAGGAATCAGCCACTATATTGGCCTTGCCCGGGTGATATAAAATAGTGATGTTATAATTTTTCAACAACTCTAACCACCTCCTCTGGGCACAAATTTATATCCTTTTGCTTGAACAAATGCGGAAAGCTCTGATGATTAGTATAAATATAACAAGGAACACCATATAAATAATGGCGCCAAATCTTCAAGGTGTGAAGGATGGGAGCTAACTCAAGATTACGGACAGGATAATTCTTCTCATGTATCTTCAACTGTCTGAATGTGTAGGCAATCACCCTACCGTCCTGCATCATTACCGCTCCAAGGCCAACTCTCGAGGCATCACAATAGACAGTATAGGACCCAGATGTTGTAGGCAATATCAAAATTGGGGTCGTAGTCAAAGCTATATTGAGCTTCTGAAAGCTCGCGTCACACTCTTTCATCCACTGGAATGAAGCACCCTTCTGGGTCGGTCTAGTCATAGAGGGCTGCAATCGACAAAAATCCCTCCACATACTGATGGCACTAACCCGCCAAGCCAAGAAAACTACGGATATCTGTAGGTGAGGATGGTCTAGGCAACTCTGCACTGCCTTTACCTTCTTCGGATCCATCCGAATACCCTCACTCGATACCAAGTAGCCCAAGAATGCCACAGAATCTAACCAAAACTCACATTTGAAAACTTTGCATATAATTTGTTTTCCCTTAGAGTCTGAAGCATTGTCCTCAGGTGCTGATCATGATCTTCCCGAATTCGGGGATACACCAAAATGTCATCGATAAAGACAATGACAAAAGAGTCAAGATATGGCCGAAATACAATGTGCATCAAATGCATGAAAGCACCCCTAAGGTGAAACATTGGCCAAATAAAACCCTTATAAAGCAATTCCTGTAACTAATCTTTCAATTCCTTCAACTTAGGAGGAGCCATACGATACGAAGGAATAGAAATGGGCTGAGTGCTTGGCAACAGATCGATGGAAAAATCAATGTCTCTATCAGGCAACATGCACGGAAGATCAGCTGGAAACATATCGGGATAATCCCGCACTACTGGAACTAAGTCCACTGAAGGGGTATCAATACTGACATCTCTCACATAAGCTAAATACAAATCACACAACTTCTCAACCATACGTTGAGCTTTAAAGAAAGAAATAACTCTACTAGGGTATGATATAAGGTACCCCTCCACTCAACACGCGGTAGACCTAGAATAGCATGTCACGGTTTTGGTGTGACAATCAAGAATTGCATAATGGGGCATCAACTATTCCATGACCAAGATAATATCAAAATCAACCATGCCGAGTAACAACAAATCGGCTTTGTCTCAAAATCACAAAGGGTAACCAAATACGACCAATAAATGTGATCCACAACAAGTGAATCTCCCACATGAGTAGAAACATAAATAGGGAACTCAAAGAATCCCAAGATACACCCAAATGCGGAGCAAAATAAAAAGACACATACGAGTAAGTAGAGCCTGGATCGATAGAACAGATACATCTTTGTGGTAAACCAATATAATACCTGTAATGACAGAATCTGAGGATACAGCCTTGGTACGGACAAGCATGGCATAGTATCTGGCATGGCCTCCCCCTCGAGGGAGACCTCTACCTCTCCAACCTCCACCTCTAGCTGGCTGAGCAGGTCGGATAGCAACTAGAGCTTCAATCATAGCCTGAGAACTCTGCGAGGCACGCTATGGTTGAGAAGTCTGTGGAGGTGCACTCCTCCCAAGTCTAGGCCAATCCCTCACCACGTAGCGTGTGTCACCATATTCAAAACAAGCTCTGGGAGGGCATGGTGGCTGTGACTAGCTAGGGATAGACCTGTTAAACTGACCTCTGAAAGCACCTTGCGCAGGAGGCGCACTAGAAATCGGAGGTGCATAATAAGGCTCCTAACGCCTAGGAGGAGCTAGAGCACTAATGGCTGCTGGAAGAGCTGAATGAATGAGGCGACTCATATAACCCCTACTCGTACATTCCTCAATCCTCCCAACAATTCTCACCACCTGATTATAAGAAATATCCATCCCTAAATCACGAGCCATGCTAAATCTGATACTGGGAATAACCTCCTCAATAAACTGGCGAACCCTCTCGGGAACAGTAGCAACCAAGGCTGGTGCATGCCTAGACAAACTATTGTAACGGACAACACACTCTAAAACAGTCATAGCACCCAAGCACAAATGCTCAAACTCTATACGCCATGCGTCCCTGAGGCTCTAAAGAACATACTCTCTCAGGAACAGATCTGAAAACTGAGCCCAAGTCAGTGAAGAATCCTCATCTGGATTGTCTAACTCATAGGTACGCCACCACTTATAAGCGGCCCCTTGAAGCTGGAAGATAGTGAAAGAAACCCCGTTGGATCCTGAAATACCCATGGTACATAGAATGCGGTAACACTCATCAAGAAATCCCAGAGTATCCTCCGATGCTAGACTACTGAATACATGAGGCTTGTACTTCTTGAACCTCTCAAGCCTCAGCTACTCATCATCGGAAGCCATTGCCCTGTCCTCGGGCTGAATAGGCAATGTAGGCGGTATAGATATAATCTCGGCAACCTGCTCAACATGCACTCGCTGCTCAGGAGTACGGGTGGTGGGAGTCTGTGCTCCTCCCCTAGCCTAGGATGTGCCTGGAGCAAGGGGAAGTAACCTTGCCTGAGCCAAAGTGGTGTACATGCTCATGAACTGTGCCAGAGTCTCCTGAAGAGCTGGAGTAGTGGTAGAAATATTAGTAGACGTGTCAGATTCCTCGACATTGGTTGGATCTACTGGTGGTACCTCGGCGGCAGCTCACGCAGGTGTTCTGGCTGCACCACGTGCACGTCAACGACCTCTACCTCGGCCCTCGCATCTAACGGCTGCAGTAGGGGGCGCGGGTGCCTGATCCTCTTGGTTAGTACGTGTTCTCACCATCCATGAGAGATTAGAAAGACAGGAGTTTAGTTGTAAAATCAAAATCTCGCACGACATTAAATCAAATGAAGTGGAATTTATTCCCTAACAGTTACATAGCTTCTCATAGATAGGTACAGACGTCTCTGTACTTATAAGCAAGACTCTAATAAACCGGCCTGTGTTTCGTGACTCCTATGAACCTAGAGCTCTAATACTAACTTGCCACGAGCCCACATCGGCCGCCGTGAAAATATTGTGACACCACCTAGTCTCTACGACTAGGCAAGCCTAACAAGTGCAAAAAATAAATGGAACTTGCGAAAATATAAATCTAAAACCAAGAATGACTAAAAGGGAACGATATATAGAATGTCGCTCAGCATATACAACACAATATCTCAAAACTTCTACATCACTATCCCAAAACCCGGAAACTTACGAGAACACAAGCTCGAAGGAATATAGTAAAGTGTTCTAATATCCATCATGTCAACATCAACAATATGATAGAAGAGCTAATACTACAAGATAGAATAAAAGATGGAGACTCTTCAGTCTACGGATGCGGCAGATGTACCACGAAGTCTCCAAAAGCTCTCCTTGCCTCAAGGATGGTAAGCCTGTGAAGAAGTACCTGAATCTGCATATGAAAAACATGCATAGAAAAGGCATGAGTATATCACAGCGGTACTTAGTAAGTGCCAAGTCTAACCTCGGTTAGGTAGTGACGAGGAAGGTCAGGGCTCTACTGAGGTAAATAATAATAAAAAATGATAGGATAAGATAAACGGTATAATTGAGAATCTACAACAAAAGTCTATACCGAACAAAGAGAATACAATAACGAAAAATATAAATAAAGGCAGAACATAAGGAAATACTGCTTACAAGAAGGATAATAGCCGGGGATCCTCTTAGTATCCCGAGGATCTCTTGGTATCCTCAACGTAAATACTAGGAATCTCTTGGTATCATCAACATATACAGTAGACATCTCTTGGTATCCCGAAGGTCTCTTAGTATCCTCAATATATATGCCAAAGATCTTTTGGTATCTCGTGGATTTGTCGGTATCCTCAATACACATGTTAAGGATCTCTTGGTATCCCCCACCTCAGTCCAAATCATATTTTAAAACAGGGGATCTCCTGGGATACCGTCTCGTAGTCCCAATTTAAAATACCCAACAATAACACTAGAATATTAAATTAAATACCAACTTTATATAAGTGAAAATTAATTCTAGCCTAACATGCTTCACGTAATACAATTAAGGCAGTTAAGCAAATATGCAATTAAGCATGCTTTTCTAACTAACAACAGGCTAAGTTTGCGAGTAGAATAAGAACAGGTAAGAAAGGAATTAAGTTTAAATATTTAAAGTAAACCAAATTTTCAATAATTAGCTCAAGTACGCGTTCGTCACCTCACGTATAAGGTATTTCAAATATCAAATATCATCTCCTAAGGGCAGGGTACGCCACACAAGCTTAGACAAGCCACTTACCTCGAACCGGCTCAAGATCAACTAAAATCCACGTTCTTCCCACGAAGATCCGACTCCAAATGGTCCAAATCTATTCAATTTTATCTAATAATGCAAAAATAATACTTCAAGAAGTTGATTCTATAATTAAATTCTAAGCTAATACACGAAATTATGTAAAATAACCAAAATACCTCTCGGGCCTGCATATCGGAAACGGATGACATTTACTTTTCCAGAATCCTCACACTCTCACGAGTCTAACCATGTAAAAACTATCCAAATCCGATGTAAATTCCTTATTCAAAATTCAATTTCTAGGCTTAAGAACTTTTTCCCAATTTTTTTCAAAATCCAAAATTAAAGGAGGAATTCGTGCTTAGATTGATGGGTTACAAGCAAAAAATAGTTTGGAATTGTTACCCAATCGATATCTCTGAAAATCCCTTAAAATCTCGATCCAAGCTCCCAAGCTTAAGTTTTGATAAAAATGGCTAAACCCTCAATTTTAAAATCTTATATCTGCCCAGGTGCGTTCTTCATTGCGAACGTGAGGCTACTATTGAGAACGCGGTGCACAAAAGTCCTGCTGGCCAAATTCCTCTTTCGCGAACGCGTAGCTTACACGAGCAGACCTTACGCGAACACGAGGACCATAACGCGATCGCGAAGGCCAATGAACCCCTACCTTTGCGAACGCGGAACACCATCGGGAACACGAAGCACAACCTCCCCCACCCAGTTTCTCTTTGCGAACGCGAGACCCTACTCGCTAACGTGAAGAAAGAAACTAGAACTGGGGTGTTGCAATATTTTCTGCAATTCTCTAAGTTCTAAATATGAACTGTTGAGCATCCGAAACATACCTAAGGCCCCCGGGACCTCAACCAAACCTACGAACATATCACATAACATCATTCAAACTTGTTGCAACCTTCGGAACGCTATAAAACATCAAAACACCTACTTTTCATCAGATTCAACCTTAAGAATTTCAAAAACTCTAAAAATATTTTTTCGATCAAAAAGTCTATCAAACCTCGTCTGAATGACCTGAAATTTTGTATACACGTCATATTAAACACTACGGAGCTACTCCAACTTTCTGAATTTCATTCCAACTTTCGGATCAAAATCTCACTACTGGACCGGAAACTTCAAAAATTCAACTTTCGGCATTTCAATCCTAAATTAGCTACAGACCTCCAAAACACATTCCGATCACGCTCCTAACTCCAAAATCACCTAATGAAGCTAACGGAACCATCGGATTTCCATTAGAGGCCGTCTTCACATTGTTCCAACTATGGTCAACTTTCCCTTGCTTAAGCTCTCATTTAGGGACTAAATGCCCCAAAACTCTCTGAAACTCAAAACCGAACGTCCCAACAAATCAAATTAGGAGAAATAAACTTGGGAAAAGCAATTAATAATGGTTCGGGTAGTCATAGAAAATAGAAAGGATAATTTTTTTTAAAATAGGATAACATTAATTAACCATTGGATTCGGTCATTGGAGCTATTTTTATGTATAATTTTATCTTACACGCGTCTTTTGATGAGTAACTTTATATATTTTATTAAAAAATCGACGAATTTTTTTTAATATATAGGAGATATAGTTAAAAGAGTTTTTGAGACATCAAATCATTTAAGTATATAACTAATAAAAATATCATAATTTTAAAAGGATTTTAGCGTATACGCTCTTGGTTAATGAAAAGATAAAACTAAATCTTGCAGCACATCACCTGTCAGTCTGCATGCACGAAAATTTGAATTTACTTTTGCGGACTTGTATGATCAAAAAATAACGCAGTTCAATTTATTGGGATTCTCATGTTACTTTGATTTAATCCACACCAAAGATATGCACCATTATCAACGATTGAAACATTTATTCCCTTTGTATGCAGAAAATAAAGTACTCCTTTTTGTTTATAATAATGGATTGATTTGATTTTTTATTTTGATTCAAAGTAAATATTTATTTATATAATTAAAAAGAATTTAATTTATTTTTTTAAAATTAGTTTATTTATGTATCTTTAAAAAGTTATTTACTCTTCACATTTGAGAAGGGAAATAAATACTAGTATTATAACTATAATGCAATTTTTAATGAAAAGTACTTTATTCATACTAATTATTTATGTTTAGAATTTAATATTTTTTTAATAAATACGTTCAAATTAAATTAATCACTGAGAGTACACAAGTTGGCAGGAAAAGAAACTAAAGCTATAAACTTTGTTGAAAAGTAGTCAAGAAAAGAAGCACATTTTGAAAAAAAATAGCATCAAACATATAGCTGATTGGGAGTTTCAATGATGACCGTGGTTGAATTCCGCACAAGAGGACAAACATAGGACCCCTATTGCACATTTTCCACTCTAATGCTGTATTATATCGCGGTTCCGAACCGGAATCGGACCGGAACCGTGGCCCTGTCGGTTCTATCGGTTCCGATGGGTCGGGTCCGGCAGTTCCGGTTCTATCGGTTCCAGGAAATCGTGACGGGCCGGTTTTAACATCCGAAACCGCTAGAATCGGAATCGCCAGACCGGAACCGGCTGGCGGTTCTGGACCGGTTCTGGCGGTTCCGGTCCGGTTCTGGCAGTTCCAACGGACAAATTCTTTTTTCTTTTTTAAAATTTCAGTAACGGCAAGTCACTGCTGTTCCCATGGAAATTATAATTAATACTGAAGCATGCCTACATTGAAGCATGCTGTCTGCTGCGATTTTCCATGTTGACTGCTGCGATTTTCCATATTGACTGCTGCGATTTACCATGTTGACTGCTGCGATATTCCATGTTGACTGCTGCGATTTCTCATGTTGACTGCTGCGATTTCCCATGTTGACTGCTGCAATTTCCCATGTTGACTGCTGCAATTTCCCATGTTGACTGTATAGCAGCAGTCAACATGGAAAATCGCAGCAGTCAACATGGAAAATAGCAGCAGTCAACATGGGAAATCGAAACAGTCAATATAGAAAATCGATGGAAAATCGCAGCAGACAGCATGCTTCAATGCAGGCATGCTTCAGTATTAATTATAATTTCCATGGGAACAGCAGTAACTTGCCGTTACTGAAATTTAAAAGAAAAAAATTTAAAAAATATCCGTTGGAACAGCCAGAACCGGACCAGAACCGCCAGAATCGGTCCAGAACCGCCAGCCGGTTCCGGGTCTGACGGTTCCGGTTCTAGCGGTTCCGGATGTTAGAACCGGCCCGTCACGGTTCCCTGGAACCGGTAGAACCGGAACCGCCGAACGGCCCATCGGAACCGATAGAACCGACAGGGCCACGCTTCCGGTCCGGTTCCGGTTCGGAACGGCGACATAATACAACATTATTTTGCTTTGCACATGAATAGATCTTTTTGAGAGTTTAATTTGCGTGTGAAAATAAAAAATGAAAGAAATGGCATCAGGCTTAGTTAGAATACATGGGATCTTTCTCAATCAAGAAAACTGGTTGTGAATTGGGATCTTTCTGAAATGCAAAATGTACATGTCCGCGCCTGTGGCCGAAAAGGGTGCCTATAAGTGTATCCTGTTTCTGCCAATTGTTATTGGGACAGACTTTAGCCTGGCCACTGTTACAGTTTGCAGTTTCCTTCTTGTTGTTGTAACAGATGCTGATGAAGCTGTTGTAGCTGATTCTTGATTTAACTTCTTGTTATCTGCCTTGTTGTCATGGATATTTAGACTTGGAATTGGTCCTTGAGACTTCAAGGGTCTTCAAAGGAGATACCTTTACTGCTTTTGAAGTTATGATTTTGTTTGAAGAGGGAACTAGGGATGGACATTCTTCTACTTCTGCTTCTTCATTGCTGATTTTGGTTGTCCAGTGAAACTGCCTCTTGGTGTGTCTTGAGAACTCTTAGCCATGTTTGTCTTTGTCTAACAACAACAACAACAAAACCGGTAAAATCTCACAAGTAGGGTATGGGGAAAGTAGTGTGTACGCAAATGTTACCCTTACCCGAAAAAGTAGAGAGGTTGTTTCCTATAGACCCTCGGCTCAAGAAGACGAAAAGAGACAATAGATCACTAAGAATAATAGTAGCCAAACAGATAATACCAGCATCGTTAGGACCAGGAAATAGAGGGTATTGTCTTCATGACTTCTTCTAAGAAAGGGAGGGGAAAAAAGTCTAGGAACCTGTTAAGTGTTTTTGTGTAGGAGAATAGGAGTTGATGGGTGTAGAGATTCTGTTATGTCCTTTTGAAGGGATTTCTACTTTCTTTCCTTAATGTTTTGCTTCTACTACTTTGTAGGTATAGGAATCTGGCAAAGGGAAAGCATAGTTACCCCCACCAGCTTTAATATAAATTAGGAATGGACGGCCTATAAGGTGGGTTGGGAATGCAACAGAGAGAGAAAAAATTGTACATAAAGAAAGAAATCTCATGGAGACACAGGAAATGTTATTTCACTTTCTTTTGGGTATGGTGCAAAAGGAGTAACTTGACTGGCTCTTTATTGGCTTGAACAGTTTATTTTTTCTCTTTCAGAGAATGATCCAAATTTTATGCATTGACAATGTAAAGATTATTTTGATATCAATGTAGTTTAAACGGTAAGGGGTCATTTTGTATGATGGATAAATATAAAAATAACCCTGCGATAAAATTTTAGTACTGCTTAATTTATTGTTTGGTTACTCCTGGGATAAGTAATGCCTAGATTAAAAATAGTATCGAAATAACATGCATGCCAGAGGTGGAATAGTATTCTCAAGATACGTCGTCACATGACAAATCAATAAAATTGACAATCCCAGGATTAATACAAATGAATAAGAAATAATACCAAAATAAACAATTCTAGTATAACTAATCCCAACATAACTAGTCTTCAATCGAAACGATCCCAAATAGTAGGTTACTTACCATTTTTACTACTTTAGGATTTAGTGTTGTCTTAAGAGATATACAAGTATTTACCTCATAATTGACATGACCATCACTGTATAGGAACTTAAATGGCTTTTTGAAAAAATGACCCAAGCGGTTACTGAAATCACAGAGAAAGAGAACCAAGGATCAGTCACTGTTTACCGTAGAAATCCTCCCAACACAATGTTCAGCCTCATGTTTGCTGCTTGTGATAAACCTGAATCCAAACCCAAAGGACAGCCAGTGATGATGTTGGATTCAGCTCGAGCAAGCACTCAGATTCTATCGTCAACCCCGACAAAAGACATGAAACACAATGATTGATACTAATCAAGAACCTGCAACACTGATATAAAGCTGAAGTTGGCTTTTAGGATTCACTGTTTCCTTATCCTCTTTCACTGAGGTGTAAAATCACTGCTCAACAACACGCAAAAACTGATTTTGGGGCTAAATCAAACAGATTGGGAGGTGTATTCTCTTTTCTCAATACTGAATAGGATCACTAATTCAACAATGACCAATTAAATAACCATCACATTCACCATTTTTCCCCACAAGTTGATTAGTTTTATTTGGGTGGAATTGGACCTGCACACCCCAAAGAAATTGACCACATTTTGCTCCTTGGGGCAGTGGCTTAGTTGAAGGGCCTTTGTAGTGACAGAGAGCAGACTCTCGCCATAGCGACAAACACTGAAAGCACTTGAAGAATGCAGATCATTCTGCTCATTAATTACACACAATATATTAAGACAAGTACAAATTGAAGGAGAGTTCACATAACTAGCACGGGACAGGAGCTTTTTGTACATAAAGATAAGATAAACCACTTATAGAAATGAGTCAAAGGTGCTTGCCTACAGAACAAACATAGAAGTCCTAAAATTAACTAGTCAAGTTTTGGTCCACTTCTGAATCAGGCTGTTTCGAGGGAACTGTAACACCGCCGTTCATCCCTGCATGTGCCTCAGCAAACATTCTTTGTTGCTCAGCTAGTGCTTCTTCTGAATCAGGCTGTTTTGCGGGAACTGTAGCACTGCCATTCATCCTTGCACGTGCCTCAGCAAACATCCTCTGTTGCTCAGCTAGTGCTTCTTCTTCAGTCATTGCAGCGCCATTGCTGCACCTCCCTGATCTAACCGTGTCCTGTGGTTGAAGATACAGCAGAAGGCAATGCATTTATCAGGCTCTTTGTTTTTTTTTTTGTGAAAATCTACTTTACTTGGGTAAACCACATGCATGGGTTCATGGAGCAAGGGTGAGGATGAGACTCTTTTTTTTGGGGGGGGGGGGGGGCTTAGATGACAGTTCCATGAAAATGAAAAGAGACAGTGGCTCAATAGATGGATAAGTGTAGCTTCTTTTTTTTGTCCATGGGTAAATCTAGCTATACAACAGGAAGTCATTGAAGCATAACAGGTCAAACTAATGCAAGATATAGAAATGAGCAGTTACCATGGTCTCTAGCCTGTGTTGTTCGTATGCAGCATAAACTTCTTCAATATATTCCCCAAAGCCAAGAACCTGAGAAATCATTAATTAATATAAGTTGTGAATGCGTATGTCAACTGCAAATAATTATCAGCATGTTATGATTAGCAAATCAGGTCATTAATTACCACTCTCATTGTAAAGATGCCATAAAGGCTTTCATGTGCTTATGATTAAGAGGTAACCTATAAAGATACAAATTGATCAAACACTCTTGTTTGGTCACAAAAATAACTGTAAGAATACTGAACAGCATAAAACTGGTTCAGTTGATCTTCATAATGAATTGTTTATTCCTGTTTGGGTAAGGTGGTGAATATTTGTTCCTTGAGACCTATATATAATAAAAAAGGATTTCACCATAAATGTGGATCAGCCTAAATCATGAAAGAACATTTGCATCAGATCATATATCTGGCCAAATATAACCTCAGACAAAAACTTGAAGGCGGAGAATAAAATTTACAGTTAGTGTCCTTCCCAGTCTACTATCACCTCAAAGTTAACTAAGTTTCAAGTGGCTTATATCTCCTCAAAGTAAACTCATATTTAGCACAGTTTCAAGTGATATGCTGCAGAAAATTGCAAAACAAAATCAACATAAACAAGATGAGCATAAAAGATGAACTGCAAGATCAAGTCTAGTACCTCCAAAGCCTTGAGTACATGTTCTGGTGCAATTGTTCGTCTCTCTTCTCTATTACAAACTTCATTTGATTCTGATGAGATAAGATTAATAAACTCTGCAGAAGATCAGAGAGTACCAAAAATTAATGCAAATTAAAAAAGAGAACCCCCAGTACAATGATGCTTCATATACTAATTGAATCAATTATTTTGCTATCTAATCGTGGTATGTGAATAGGTAACACTCAATTATCTGTTTTTCTTTTCTTTTGACTGATAGATAACATTCAACTATCTATAGAGGGAAGAACAGGAAGGAGAAGGGACCTCAATCTTGTTCAAGTAGTAGAGACATGTTATCACAAATTCTCTTATAATAAACTTCATATGTGTTAATTTATCAGCTTATTTTAATATATTAACCTACATAATGTCTTAAACATGTTTTATGCACATTAGTCACTACCATGCACTTGCACCATACTCTTCTTAGTTCTTACTACAATTCACCATACATTATTTGACTTGACAGCTTTTAGACTCACTTTCCCTTTAGATCCATAATCCTACACTGGAAAAATTAATTCTAGTCATGTTACATATTACCTTTAATTTATACAGAAAATCAGCTGCTATTATACGCAAACACCACTAACAATAGCAATGACATATCACCAAACTTCAAAACTAAACCCGGAAACTAAATCAACTCACCTACACAACATTCAATCAAAAGATCCTGAGTATCCCGAGCAACACGGACATCTGGGGGCAACATCTCCTTAATAATTTTTGTCATAGTTGCTGAAAAGAAATAACAGCAGTATCAGATAGCCAAACAATATATCAATTATAGAAGTAAAGCAACAACCAAACACATTGAGACCTCCTCCTTAAATAACGAACTTCTGGCAAAAACTAAATGAGCTTCAGAGTATAAGGCAAACCCAGAGGCAACAATAATTCCTATAATACCATTGTTTTCAATTGAGATCATCAGTCTCATCAGCCTAACACAATTAGCATACTGTACAACAAAAAAGAGAGAGGGAGGGAGGGAGGGAGGGAGGGAGAGAGAGAGAGAGAGAGAGAGAGAGAGAGAGAGAGAGAGAGAGAGAGAGAGAGAGAGAGAGAATATGTGACAGAACTTCAGTAATTTATTTTTATTTTTTTTTGAATCTATAAAATAGAACTTCAGTAATTTTTCACATCATATAATAAGGAAACCTATAGAAATTGAAACATACAAGAACCAATAAGTTATCAAACTGATCATATACTTTAGAAAGTGTTCCCTGCTCAACCCAATTTCTCAACTCTATATTCAACTACAACACAGAAACCCAAACCACTGGAGACACTTTATCCAATGTTTAGCAACCATTCATCTGAGAAGATTTTCTCCAACAACCTTTGGGAAAACAAGGCAAAACCTCTATTCCAGCTACAACACTCGTCCACATATGGAGGACTGATCACACAGTTTTCTAATATCTCAATAGTGCTAATATTATCCTAAAGTAAATATAGAAAGTTCCAGCTATTATACAATTCATCTCACCCAATACTTCTAACTTTTGGTCAAAAGGGAACTCAATGAATTTTGTACAAACAAATCTGAGGCAAAGCAGTGACATCAACATGCATGTGCTGATCCAAATTTATAGCATTTACTTGCCACCACAGTTCACAGAGAGGCCTATACATGACAACTATTTCAGTCAATGCGTGCTCCATAAAGTGTATTAAATGCATCTCTTAGATTCAGAAGAAACCTTCCCTTCCTGAATCATAAAAGTCGCAAAGGCATGCAACTAAACTGCCACAACCTAATACCTTCCAAAAAGCACTTAATCATCAACCCGTGCGCGATTACATCATATGCATCCACTCAAAAGCTCTTCAATTACAAACTATGCCAAATTCCAAACTAGTCTGTGCACAGCTATATGAGTCCTGAATATACATTCCACTCCATTCAGGGCCGTTCCATTCCAATACTCAATAATTGTCCTTTCTTCAAGTTAGGTATACAAAGTGAAACAGAAACTTTGCACTCAAGGGTGCGGGCGGCCTAGTGGTCAATGAAGTCTGTGGAAAGACATGAGGTATCAGGTTCAAATTATAGCGACAATAAAATAAAAAAAACACTAGGTGATTTCTTTCTGCAAGCTTTGGTGGACACAGACCAGTTACGTAATACCGGTGATGGCGGGAAGTGGTAGGTATATTTAGTAGCTTAATCGAGGCGCAAACATGCAAAAACAAAATAGAACATGGAATACAGGGAGAAGGGAAGAAAATAACCTTTGGGAAGCGAAGCATCCTCCTTATTTTTACCAACGATGTCCATAGGTTCCATATTAACCCTAAAAAAATCAAACACAAAATCTCAAATACAATATATATAATACAAATACGAGAAAAATTGTCTATACGAATCAAAAAGGAAAGATCTAGAGCTATCGAGTGAACTAATCTCACCTTACGAATTAGAAAATCGCGAGTGGCAGATCGGATAGAGGACGACGACTTTACAGAGAATACAGCAGCAGCTCCGCCGATTGGAAGATAATCGGAGGGAGATCGAAGGAGGTGATCGGAATCGGAAACGGTGGCTCATGTTGCTGGATATAGATAGGGAAAAAGGGGAGAGGAGTTTCGCAGATGACTAGGGCAATTTTTTTCTGAATTCAATGGCGGATAGTCTGGAGCACGAATGAGGGAGGTGTGCTTCAGAATGACATGGGTCCCACAAGGTGTGAGTGATGATTGGGACGTGGTTTGCACGTAAGAGTTCAGTGCGTGAGAGAGTCGGAGATGATAAATATGATTCATTTGCTTATATAGTTTCTTCCGGAGAAAGTGGAGAAAAGATGTTGCAAAGAGATTTGCGGACTCGTGAAAATCTTCCAATTGAGGCCTAGCCTAACTAAGGGTGTCTAATGGGGGCGGATCGGATTTGATAGGAAAAATTTTAAGAAACTTTTTATTTTTTATATTATATATAAAATTTATTATTAAAAATATATATAATTTTTAATTTATCCGTTATATTTACAGTTTTTCTATAATTATTATATTATTTATTGTAGAAAATTTATAGATGAAGAGAAAATTTTTGTAGTTAACATTTTTTTAACATATATTGTAGTTTAATTATAATATAAATATAATAATTTTAAAGATAATTATGATAACAATATCGCTTTATATATTCTAAAATTAATGTGTAATTTATTTGTAGATTAATATAGGAATTTTATAGATAATGTCTAG
The DNA here is from genome assembly GCA_034376525.1 of Nicotiana benthamiana. Taxonomy (NCBI): domain Eukaryota; kingdom Viridiplantae; phylum Streptophyta; class Magnoliopsida; order Solanales; family Solanaceae; genus Nicotiana; species Nicotiana benthamiana. The sequence continues at coordinate 19,122,748 of CM067341.1, forward strand.
GACAGAAAGCCCAACACTCTGTGGACTAGGCTTCTGTTCTCGTTTAGAACTCCCCCTACACATCGCTTGCCTAATTGGTCAAAAACATGTAATGCCTAGTCTTTCATACAGTTCTTTTGCTATAATGAGAATTCTCACTGAGTGACTAAATTCATGTGCGCTGTCCTACAATCTCCTTATTTCTCTGACTATCCCAGCCCGTGGCTATCAACCCAAAATAAATAAATAAATAAATAGAAGATATATATTTATAAATATCCAACGAAGTTGAGAATATAGGAGACCATCTTGTTAGGGGTAATATGTGGGTGGGGCTAGGGGTTATGAGAAAGAAACGTGAGATGAGTGAGGATACTTATCAATACAGATTTATTTAATCAATGAGTAAAAAATATATTATAAATTAATTATGGTATAGAATTTGTAATTTGGTATACCAAATGTAATTTAGTCAAACATTAGACATTGAGGGTAATAAGGTTTCTTATGGGGCATAGGAATGTAAAAGTTCCAAATTTTAAACCGCATGGGTTTAGAACCGGACCGGTTATGAGTTAGGGGTTACCGGACTTAACGGGTTCGGGTTCATCCAGGTAAAAAATACACCGTAAGAGTTACGGGTACAAGGGGTTGGGCCGTACCGGTTAGTATTTGTTTTTTTTTGTATTTTATATAACTATTGTAATTTATTTTAATATAAAATAAAAAATATAAAGAATGCAATGAAGATGGAAAAAAATACACTTATAAATTGCAAGTGCTAAAACCGGTTCGGGCCGGTTAACCTTAAAAAAATAAAAAAATATTGAAATTTAGCCTTTAAACCGGTTCGGGCCGATTAACCGATTTTACAAGGATTTTGGTTGATCGGGTTTGACCGGTCCGGTTAATCGGTAAGATTTAAGTAAAGGGTCCAACCCCCCTCCCCCTCCCTACTCCTTTAACCCAACCCCATCCGGCCCCTTGTACCGGTCTAGATAGGGTTCGATTTTAACCGATTTGGGCCGATCCGTAAACGAGCTGACCCGACCTGTTAGACACTCATACGCCTAACACATATGCCCCAATATGGTATTTTGTAGGATATCCATTTGATGATCAAGCTCTTTCTATATTTAACTTCTTTCAATTAAGCCGTCATTATTAGGAGTTGAACGGCTAGACGAGGCAGCAACACTCGTAACAGTAGCACCCGTTCTTGCAACATTTCCATTAGTTTGGTTTTCATTCGTCATGTTTCTGTAGAGTTAGAAACAAAATAGAACTTTGTTAAATCAGTGAAGTTTTGATATCTTCAATCTGAATACCAAACCAAATATACATCACGTAACAACGGTGAAGTTTTTATATACTTCAAACACGTACATTTATTATTCCAGTAAAGTTTTGTTATACTTTAAATCGGATATAACAATTATTGGAGTAGAAAGCACGAAGGCATTAGTCTCCAAACCAGTATAAAAAATATAGATAACAATTTAATATATATTTCAACACAGAAATGTAGGGTTAAAATTCCTTAAGCTTGTTATCGCTGTTGTGTTAAAACACAAAATTAGAAAGACTGTTAGAAGGAAAAAAAACTAAAAAACAGTAAATTATAAGAAATATTCCGAGTCCACAAGTTGCTTGTGCGTCCTTAAAGGATTTTAACCCCCCCTCATATGTTGCCAAGATAATGGATTAAATCCTCCCAGGGTGAAACGGAATAAACCTTCCTACAACAGTGGCAATACAAACTGCAGGATACCAACAAACTCAAAGAACGGAGCGAAATCATACTTACGAATTTGAGAGAGAGAGAGAGAGACTGCAAAGTAGAATGCAGTATTCAGAAGGAAATTCTCGATTTTCAGTGAGTGAAAAAAGAAGCCATACCTCAGAATTTATAGGTAACTATCGGAAGAGGTAGCGATGTCTGTTCGGGAAAAAGTGATTGTTCATGAGGAAAGCAACATTCAACAAAGGCTTTTGGATTCCAGTTAATTCCTTTAATGAACTGACCAACATTTGTTTAATTATTAAATAATTAATTAAGTAAAGTTTGTCCAAAAAATAATTTTATCGATCGATCATTTGACAAATCTAAATTCAAAGCCGAAGCCGAGCCGAGCCGAGCGAGAGACGACGACGGCGCGAGGGTTTATTCTCTTCAACTCCTTAAGAGCTCTAAGAAGTGATCATATATTTATACACATAAGTTTAGTTGTCTTTCACCGATGTGATACAAAGTTCATGACAAAAGCTCACTTGATTCAAATTTTCATTTCCCTCTATTTTATTTCCCACCATTTCCCAATTCACACTCTTAGACTTTAAAGCCCAATGCTTAAAGTCTAACAATCCCGCATATGAATGGGAATGACTGTAACAAGAATGATCATAGATGAAAGCTATGTGATTTGCAAGTAAGGATTAATTGCATCTGGATAAGTAGGTTTCCCTTTGAACTTTCCGTAGTGAACACATGTCAGATATACTCGGTCAAGCGGTAGATATGATATCTTTGAACCGCCGAACTTTAGTGTATACCTAGACAACTATATGTCACACAACCAACCCTTAACCGTCTTTTGGTTCTCATTGTTATGTTCGTTTCAGCCATGAACACCGCCTGGTTTCATAAATGCGTAGAGAATTGGCCTTACAAAATTCTCATTGAAGCGGCTTCTACTTCACACTTACATAGGTGATTCCTAAACGTGTAATCCTTTAGATTGACACTATTTGATAAATACCACATCAAACTTAGGTAATCATTAAAGAACACGCAAAGTTCTATCCTTGTTACTGAGCATTGTTTTCATCACGAGAAGGGACCAAAGATTTTACTTTGACAATGTTGAACCGGTCAATAACAATTTTGTTTGAGCTCCTTGAACCTAGATCTCGGAATATCCAAATTCTAGGTAGAGTTACCACCATGTTGACTTGTCCTCGACCATAGTGCCATTCCCTTAGATGATTTCTTAACTCTCTCTCTCTCTCTCTCTAGTTAAGCCTTTTGTAAGCGGATCCACCACATTATCCTTTGATCTTACATAATAAATAGCGATAATTCAACTAGAAAATAGTTGTCTAACATTGTTATATCTTCGTCCTATCTGACAAGACTTTCCGTTATACATAACGTTTCATGCCCATCCAACTGCAACCTCACTATCGTAATGTATGTATATAGGAGCCAAAGGTTTTGGCCAGAACAGAATGTCTTCTATGAAGTTTTGAAGCCATTCAGCCTCTTCGCCGGCCTTATCCAAAGCTATAAACTCTGATTCCATTGTAGAGCGAGCGATGCACGTATGTTTGGAAGACTTTCAAGATACTGCTCCTCTACCAACAGTTAAAACACATCCACTTGTGGGCTTTGTTTCGTTTGAGCCGGTTATCCAATTTGCATCACTATATCCTTCTATAACCGCAAGATATTTATTGTAATGTAAACGTAGCCTTGGGTATATTCCAAATATCCCAGAACTCATTTCTCATTGCTACCTAGTGATGTTTGTTGGGATTACTTGTGAATCGACTAAGTTTACTTATTGCACAAGCTATATCAGTACGTGTAGAGTTCATGATATACATTAAGCTTTCCAACACACAAGCATACTCCAATCGAGACGTGCTTTCACCTTTATTCTTTATAAGATGATGGTTTAAGTCAATTGGAGTTCTTGCACTTCTAAATTCCTAGTGTTTGAATTTTTCAAGTACCATTTTCACATAATGTGATTGAGACAATGCTAGACCCTGAGGAGTCCTCTTGAATTTAATTCCTAGAATTACATCGGCAACTTCTAAGTCTTGCATATCAAACTTAGTAGCAAGCATACACTTAGTAGCTTGAATGTCGGGAATGTCTTTGCTCATTATTAGCATATCATCAACATATAAGCAAACAATGACTATATGATTTGGAATGTTCTTAATGTAAATACACTTATCACAGTCATTCACCTTAAAGCCATTTGATAATATTGTTTGGTCAAATTTCGCATGACATTGCTTGGGTGCTTGTTTTAGTCCCTAAAGGGACTTAACAAGTCGACACACCTTCTTTTCTTTTCGGGGAACCACAAACCCTTCAGGTTGGTTCATGTAAATTTCTTCCTCTAGATCACTATTTAAGAAGGATGTTTTTACATCCATTTGATGGATTTGAAGACCATAGTAGGCGGCTAACGTTATTAGCAACTTCATGGATGTAGTTCTTGTTAACGGCGAGTATGTTTCAAAATAGTCAAGACCTTCTCGTTGTTTAAATTCTTTGACAACAAGTCTTGCCTTGTATTTTTCAATAGTACCATCGCCTTTCATTTCTTCTTGAAAATCTATTTAGAACCCAATGTTTTGTTACCTGGAGGAAGATCAACCAATTCCCAGGTATGGTTCCTCAATATGGATTCTATTTCACTATTGACAGCTTTTTTTCAATATTGTGCTTCTGAGGAAGACATTGCTCCTTTGGAGGTACGAGGCTCATTTTCTAGCAGGAAATTAGAAAATATGGACTGAATGAAGAGATGTCCGTTGACGTTTACTTCTTCTCATATTTTCCTCATTAAGCATACCATCTATTAATTTCTCCCGAGGTCGTTTTGACTTTTGGTAGGTCAATTTACTTTCCTTTTTATATGGATAAATAGTTTCAAAGAATTCAGCATTATTTGATTCTATTATCGTATTAACGTGAATCTCAGGATTTTCTGATTTATGAACTAAAAAATGATATGCCTTGCTATTTATTACATATCCAATAAATACACAATCAACCATTTTTGGACCTATCTTAACCCTTTTAGATTTAGGAACTTGTACCTTAGCTAAACACCCGCACATTTTGAAGTATTTCAAGCTGGGCTTCCTTCATTTCCATTTTTCATATGGAATGGACTGTGTTTTACTATGAGGTACACGGTTGATTATTCGGTTAGCTGAAAGTATATCTTCCCCTGCCCCCCCAAGTTCTGTGGTAAACCAGAACTTATCAACAACGCATTCATCTTCTCTTTCAACGTTCGATTCTTTCTCTCCGCAATTCCATTAGATTATTGAGAATAAGGGGAAGTTGTTTGGTCAATAATTCTATTTTCAAACATATTTTTTCAAAAGGAGATTCATATTCGCCACCTCTATCACTTCTTATTATTTTGATATTTTTATTTAATTGTGTTTCAACTTCACTCCTGTACTTCTTGAAAGCATCAATTGCCTCATCTTTACTATTAAGTAAATAAACATAGCAATATCCTGTGCTATCATCAATAAATGTAATAAAATACTTTTTCCCACCGCGAGATCGTGTTGACCTCATGTCATAAATATCTGTGTAAATTAAGTCTAAAGGACTTGAATTCCTTTCAACGGACTTATAAGGATGCTTAACATACTTTGATTCCACACGTATTTGACATTTGGAATTAATGCAATCAAAATTTTGGCAATACTTCTAAATTTATCATTTTTACAATGTTTTGAAGTTGATGTGACCTAAGCGTGCATGCCATAAAGTGTTTGACTTAAGTAAGTAAGAAGAAGCATTAACTTTATTGATATGAACTGCTATTACATTTAGCTTAAAAAGGCCCTCATTCAGGTAACCTTTTCCAACAAACACATCATTATTACTTAGTACAACACTATTAGAAACAAAAATGTATTTGAATCCATTCTTGACAAGAAGTGAGGTAGACACAAGATTCTTGCGAATTTCTGAAACATGGAAAACTTAGTTTAGAGTCACAATTTTTTCCGACATCATCTCCAACACAATCTTGCCAACTCCTTCACTTTTGGCTATAGACGAATTTTCCATGAAAATTGTCTTGTCGGGTCCTACGGGGGAGTAGGAAGAAAATAACTCCTTGTTAGCACAAACATTGCGGGTGGCTCCAGAATCAATCCACCATTCTTTAGGATTTCCTACCAAGTCGCATTCAGACAACACGTCACACAAGTCCTCCATTTCTTCAGCATTTTCAACCATGTTAGCTTGATTATTCTTCTTCTTATCATTCTTTGGTGCATGACAATCCACAGCCTTATGTCCATATTTTTCACAGTTGTGGAAATTACCCTTGAACTTTTTCTTTCTTGGGTAATTCTTTGGTCCAGAATTCTTCTTTCTCTTCTTATTTTGTGGCGCCTCCTCGACAATGTTAGCCCTTATTATTGCCGAGTTTCCACGTGACTTCTTTTCAGCATTTTTCTTGTCTTTTTCGATTCTCAAACTAACAATCAAGTCTTCAAGCATCATCTCCTTCCGCTTGTGTTTTAGATAGTTCTTAAAGTCCTTCCACAAAGGATGCAACTTCTCAATGAAAGCGGCAATTTGAAAGGCCTCATTTATGACCATACCTTCAATAATAAATTCATAATTAATAACAAGATAAATCTTATTAATAAAATTATTGATTCGGGTCATACCTTCAGCTAGGAGGTCATGCACAATGACTTGTAATTCTTGGACTTGAGTTACGACCGACATAGTGTCAATCATCTTGAAATCCATAAACCTTGCTGCCGCGAACTTCTTAAGTCCGACACCCTCAGTCTTATACTTCTTCTCAAGCGCATTCCATAATGTTTTTGAAGTTTCTATGACACTATAGACATTGTACATACTATCTTCTAAACAACTCAAAATGTAGTTTTTGCATAAAAAATCAGAATGTTTCCATGCTTCAGTTACAACAAATTGTTCGTCATCCGGAGTGCCTTTAGACAGGACCGGAGGATCCTCCTTGATAAATCGCTGCAAACTCAATGTAGTAAGATAGAAGAGCATCTTCATTTGCCAACATTTAAAGTTAATACCGAAAAATCTTTCGGGTTTTTCTGCTGGTGCCGTAGCATGAGCAGGAGTTGAACGGCTTGACAAGGCAACAACACTCGTAACAGTAGCACCCGTTCCCGTAACATTTTCATTAGTTTAGTTTTCATTCGTCATGTTTCTGTAGAGTTGGAAACAAAACAAAACTTTGTTAAATCAGTGACGTTTCGATATCTTCAAACTGAATACCAAACCAAACATACAACACGTAACAATGGTGAAGTTTTTATATACTTCAAACCCGTACGTTTATTATTCCAGTAAAGTTTTGTTATACTTTAAATCGGACGGAACAATTATTGGAGTAGAAAGCATGAAGGCTTTAGTCTTAAAACCAGTATACAAAATATAGATAACAGTTTAATATATATTTCAACACATAAACGTTGGGTTAAAATTCCTTAAGCTTGTTATCGCTGCTGTGTTAAAATACAAAATTAGAAAGACTGTTAGAAGGGGAAAAAAACTGGAAAAACAATAAACTTTAAGAAATATTCCGAGTCCATAAGTTGCTTGTGCTTCCTTAAGAAATTTTAACCCTCTCACACGTTGCCAAGGTAATGGATTAAATCCTCCCATGATGAAACGGAATAAACCTTCCTGCAACAGTGGCAATACAAACTGCAGGATACCAACGAACTCAAAGAACGGAGCGAAATCACACTTACGAATTTGAGAGAGAGAGACTGTAAAGTAGAATGCAGTATTCAGAAGAAAATTCTCGATTTTCAATGAGTGGAAAAGAAGCCATGGCTAAGAATTTATTGACAATTATCGGAAGAGGTGTGATGTATGTTCAGGAAAAAGTGACTGTTTAGGAGGGAAAGCAACGTTCAGTAAAGGCATTTGGATTCCAGTTAATTCCGTTAATGAACTGACTGCATTTATTTAAATATTAAATAATTAACTAAATTAATTTTGTCCAAAAAATAATCTTGTTGATCAATCATTTTCCATTTACAAATCCAAACCCAAAGCCGAAGCCGAGCGAGCAACGACAATGTCGCAAGGGTTCATTCTCTTCAACTCCTTTTAAGAGTTCTAAGAAGTGATGCTATATTTATACACACAAGTGTAGTTGTCTTTCACCAATGTGGTACAAAGTTCATGACAAAAGCTCATTTGATTCAAATTTCATTTTTCTCCATTTTATTTCCCACTATTTCTCAATTCACACTCTTAGATTTTAAAGCTCAATGCTTAAAGTCTTTAAAGCCAATGCTTAAAGTCCAACAATTAGTTATATGGAAAATTTTTATTATTGACTATTTGATTTGATGTATTAAATCAATTATGTCTTTATATGTGTTTATTCATGTATTAAAAATCTATGATATTGCTAATGATATAGTTTGTTATATATAATTGAATATGATGTATAACTATTACAAGTATTAGTTATATATGTTGAAAAACACTAACAAATAATTGATCAATAATATCGAAACTAATACTACATATATTATTTTTCCTAATACATTCTACCGTACTACTCCTAAAATTATGAAATTCGGTTGTAAGTAATATTGTCTCTTTCAAAAAAAAATGTTGTCTCATTACTGTCTAGTTAGACATTTTTAAAGCAACAAAGCCACCTTGCCACCCACTGCCACTAAATCACCACCCCCCCAAGTTAAACTGGTACTTGCTGTTGCACCAGGAGCCGTTGCACCAGGTGCTAAAGCATGAGTGTTTTGTATCCATTGAGCAAAAACGGGTTGTAATTGTATAGCGGTATCTGAAAACATATCTTGAGGACGGGTCCCAATAGAGATATGTAAAAAGCAGGTCCGATTACGCGTATTCCTAATCCTGGGCTGGTCTCGATCTCGCTTGGTGGTACCCCTCTCGATGATTGTTGACTCAACATTGATTTCGTGCTTGAGTTGGAGGGCAGAGTGGGGTCCGCAGCTCAAATAAAAGCCATGAAACAAGTAGCTGGTAAATTAAAATTAGAACTAGCACAATTCGCAGAATTAGAAGCCTTTGCACAAGCTATGCTCACTCGGCAAGTGCAGAATCAGAGTGAGTCAAGCGAGAGGGAAGCTAGTGAGAGAGAATCCAAGTGAGCTAGCAAGAATGAGGACTATACCGACAATCAAGGCGATAGAGAGGGTCATAAGTTGTGGTGAATCCGTGTCGCTACTATAAAGTGCTTTCCATAGTTCAATAGAGGCGGGCGGATAGAAATGCCTATAGATGAGGTAGGCGAGGGTAGCTTGCCGGCAAAAGGCGTGTATGGTAGTCTTTTGTTTGATGATAACGGGAAGGGTAATTGACTGCAACCTTTTTCGGCCTATTGGCTATTGGGTGGGGGCAACTGGAGGAAGACAGCACGGGGCAAAGCAAAGAGCAGAGCTTCAAGTGACTTGTTAGGGCTGTCGAAATATCCTATTAATTAAGTACATAAGAAGAAGAGAAATTAATTTATTTGCCTGTCCATGTTCTCATAATTGATGTACCTATAGTATAGTAATAATATTGATGTATAAAGTGTATTCTAAATTTGTCAATCCAAATGTAAAAGTGATTATACACATTTTATCGTTAGTATTGAAATATGGGTACCAAATTGGAACTGGACACCATATTAACAAAGCTTTCATTTTAAATGTAGAAGTGATTAGCCATCTCGTTGACTACAAGAGTAATTTGATTGTTTTTGTCAATAGACTATAAAAAATATTGTAAATATTATTAGAAGATCAAGCTCTTCAAGTTATTCCTGGGTTGATGTAATACACTAAGAGGAACCTCCTGAAACAAAATCAAATTTCTACCATATGCTTTTTTATGCTAGTAAAATTTAAGTGATAATTAAATGCCATACCACTTAAACGAAGTTTGACTTTTTTTCTATTATGAAGAAGGGCCTCCAAATTCATTTCTCAATTTTTACAAATCCTTAGGTTGTTACTTCTTGTTATTATTTTGTATAAGTCTCCTACTATTTTCGAGCATTTTTAGTAGATATGCTCCTAAATAATATGAGACTTATTCAAAATAATACTTAACAAGAATTTAAAAACTAAGGAAACATACTTTTCGTAACCTGTTTACGGTGTAATAGCTCGCAAATCACATAAAAAATTATAAAGCGTATTAGGCAAGTCCAGTACGATGAATTCTGGCTGAGGAAGCTATTGGTGAGAGAAATCAATCATAGGCTCCTCGTGTGAGAAATCACTCACCCAACCAACTCACCAAGTACCAAGAAAAGCATCCTGGGGCCTGATATGCTACCATCACATTGTCTCCATTTCCAGTTATGATCATCACTTGAGCAACTTAATTTGTAATACCATTTCCAGGTGACCTGACTGCTGCTCAAACATTGAACCTAATGTCTACCAAGATTTATATCTTAATTGATATCAGATCAGAGAAGGAAAATGGTAAGGCTAAAAACAAGATGGTTGTCATCCCATAAGTTGGATGTTTCTTCAAAATTAAATTTCTTGCTCAGCAAAACGTTTTCATGTTTATCTCTAATTTGACTAACTAATTGCATATGTGTTCTTGTAATATTTCAGTTTGAAGGGTTTACCAGGTAAGGTGAGGAAAATTGTGAGAAATTCCAACAAACCGAATTAGTGGCTCTGAGGATACTTTTACTAAATCTTCTTGTAGGGAAACCAGATGTATATATTTTGTCTATTTTCCATTATATACCTGAAGACTCAGGGGTTCCCAGATGGCGGCTAATCGGCTAGACCCGGCAACTTTTGTTCATATCCTGAATTTGTCTTGTGAAATACATGACATATGAATAAATTGTTAAGTTAGAATCCAGTAACTTAAAAGAATTAGAATTCTCAATTTATAAATTTCAATTCCTAACTTCGCCTTTAATGGTGGTAACAAACTATATTGAAAGAATAACGAGCTTACCAAAATCTTGCTGGCCCCCGTGATTTGAGTGTTCATTCTCTTGTGTGATGTTACAAGTTACAATTACACTATACATTATACAGACAAACTGATTCTTTAATCTGGGAGTTGCACTAGAAGATGTCTACAGAGGTATCAGGAAATTGTCCAAATTAAACATTAAAGTAGTGTATTTTTCTGTTAAAATTTAAGGGGAAACAAGTGTCTATATATTGATGTAATGGTGTTGGTAATGAACTAGGATAATCTGCCTTCTCTTGTGGGAAGGCTGTAAGATATATGGACTTATATCTACATATATATGAACAATATATGGATAAATTATATGTTATGTGCTATCTTTTGGTTTGACCTAAATAAATGGTCTTATGGACATTATGTTAAGGGGCCAATGTATTGTCATATAAAGTGTAGGACTAATGTGTAGATACCCAAAAGGGTAACCTTAGTTAATGATGGGCTAACTAAGGTTACATATATGTAACCATGGTTACATGCTTATGACTTTTGAGTTTCATAACTCATATGTTATAAGTAGGGGGTTATGGTTCCCACATTATAGTAAGGCACTCTCTTCTTCCTCCCATTGAAACTAGAGAGCCACCATTGTTGTCTTGCATATCTTTGTGGAAAACCATTCTCCAATATTTTGGTCTTTAATATATTCTTGTGAAACCAATACTTCAAGAAGGATCAAGGAGACAATCTTGAAGGAAGGATTAAGGAGCTTTCATAGGCACACTTTGGACAATCTTCAACAAGAGGATTAAGGATTTCCACATATGGATTCAGGTACGCTTCCGTTCATGTTGTTATTCCAAATTATTCGATATGAAGGCTATTGTGTTTAGTCGGAATCATAATTCTAACAAAGGCTTGTATTATCTATTTGCATGTCATGAATTGTCATAAATCGTAAAAGTAGCACTGATTAGCCAATTTTCGAACTGATAATTGAAAAATAATTAACGTTTACAAAGTTATTGAACAAATAGTCACTATTTTACTATAATACAGAAATTTTATCAGAACCATGAGCTATTCTATCTTGAAAATATTACGGGCTAATACAATTAAAAGAACAATACTACTAAAATTAGCCCATATTTTGGCTTTTTTATCTAGTTTGTCCCACCTTTTATATAATTTGAAATTGCCTTTTCATCTTTTAGCCCAACATTAAAGACACATTTGTTTCATAATCCATACCTGTGATGACCCACAAGGCCATCTCGTATTTTAGAATTTAATTCGGGGTTTCGAGGCCTTCAAGACCAAATTTTCTTTCTTCTCGATTTGCGTGCACAGTCCAGGCGCATTTCTAGAAAGTCCTTATGTGAAAATTTGAGAAAATACTAAGTTTTGCCATTAAAATTGATTTAAGTTGACTTCGGACAATATTTTGAGTAAACGGACCTGGACCCATGATTTGATTATCTTGGAGGGTCCCTAATAAAATATGGGACTTGGACGTATGCCCGGAATTGAATTTCGAGGTCCCTATCCCGAGAAATAAATTTTAGAAGGAAATTGTTAAACTAGAAATATAATGATTTTGAGAAATTGAATAATATTTGATCTTGTTATTATCGGGCATGTATTTTGGTTCCGGAGCCCGATACAGGTTAATATGGTATTTAAGTCATGTTTGAGAAATTTGGTGAGAAACGGGACTGATGTGACGTGATTTGAACGTCCTATTGTGAAAATAAGTATTTCAAGTATTCTTAAGGATTTCATGGGTTTTATTGTTAAATCCGTAGTGTTAGATGTTTATTTTGGCAATTTGATCGCATGAGCAAGTCTGCATGATAGTTTTAGATTTGTGTGCATATTTGGTTTGGAGCCCCGAGGCTCCGATGAATTTCAGATAGGCTAAGGGATGTTTTGGACTTAGGAAATCTACAGTGTTGTTGTTTCTGGTATGACTAATATTTTGTGCTTCGCATTCGCGAAGCAACTCTCGCGTACGCGAAGTGCAAGCTGGGACGGGGAGGGGATTCTTTTATGCGAACGCGAGGCATGTCACGAACGCGGAGCGCTGAGCGGTTAGACCTTCGCGAGCACGATCGACCTTACACGAATGCATAGTATATTGGAGGTGGGCTAGGGAAATCATCGAGTTGCTCATTGCGAACGCGGTCCCAGGCCCGTAAACGTGATGGTCAAGGGGGACAGACCCTTGCGAATGTGAGAATCTCTTTGCGATCGCGAAGGCCCTTATGGCCGCAATGCATCACAAACGCGATGAAGACATCTCCGAAGTTTTAAAGACAGAATCAGAAAGGGGAATTGGCCATTCTTTCATATTTTCAAAACCAAGAAGGCTTAGAGGTGATTTTCAAGAGACAAGTTCTTCCCCAAAGTGTTGGTAAATGATTCTAAACTACATTATTCTAATCACCCCTTGATTTTCATCAATTTTCAACCTAATATATTGGGTTTTCATGATAAAAATTGGGGGTTTGGATAGAATTAGGAACTTTTGCATAATTGAAATTTAGACCTCGATCTGGGGTCGAATTTTGAAACTAATTATATATTTGGGGTCGTAGGTGAATGGGTTTTGGTCTGAACCTCGAGTTTTGACCAAGCGGGCCTGGTGGGGTGGGTTTTTGACTTTTTGGGAGAGAGTTTGGAAAAACTAAATTTATGCATTGTAGTTGATTCCTATTGAGTTAATTGTGGCTAGATACGAGTGGATTGGAGGTGAAATCTAGAGTAAAGGCGGTATTTGAGGCTTGAGTTTGGCCGTGGAATCGAGGTAATTGTTTTGGCTATTCTTAGCTTGAGGTATTAGGTATCATTGCCTTAATTTCTACGTGTTTAGTTGTTGAGTACAACATATAGGTGAGGTGACGAGTATCTATACGTTGTTGTTGGTCATAGCATACGAGTGAGTCTTATACTTGTGACTGTTGTGTTTCTTTATACGTAATATTCATGCTTAAATTGGTTATTCTCCATGTTAAACAAGTTTTATTATGTTTTATTGGTATTGGATATTGGTTGATTATTGACTCAAGTTGAGATTTATATTTTGAAGTTAAATATTGAAACAAGGTTATTCATTGATGATTCCCTTGTTTGGTTGTTATTAGTTTTACTGTTTGGGTGAGGAAGAGTGCAAAGTACGAAGGGTGATGCCTTGCCATATTTGACATTGATAATGCATGAAGGGTGATATCGTGCCATGATTATTAGAGAATTAAGGCACGAACTGTGATGTCGTGTCGTTTCTGTTGTTTCTTATGGTAAGGACGAGCGTAAAAGCACGAAGGGTGATGCCTTGCACATGTTGCTATGTTATTATTTTTGTTTGTTCAAAACATGGTATTTACTGTGTTTCTGTATTGTACAATTCTCGGGATTTGGTATTCCCATCAGCATGTTTTCCTCATTCCCGTTATTATCTGTTAAATTTCTATTATTGCTATTTCCTCGTATATGATTTAACTGCAAAGGTTCATGTCATTGTCGTGTCCTGGCCTCATCATTACTTCGCTGACGTTTGGCTCGTTATTTACTAGTACATAGGGTCGGTTGTACCGATACTATACTCTGCTCTTTCTATGCAGATTTTGGTGTCGAACCTCGTTGACTAGAGTTGGGTTGCTGCCTTTAGTCAATCAGGAGACCTAAGGTTGATCTACCGACGTTTGCACATCCCTGGAGTCCCCTTCCCTCTATCTTAATTTTCCTGTTTTTCTCCATTTCGAGAACATATGTATTTTCTTTAAACCAGTATTTGATAAACACTTAGAAGTTCATGGATTATGATACCAGATCTTTGGGTAGTCGTGTAGTATTGTGTTAAACTATTATAAATTTCTGTACTTCTTATTTGTTTAGTTCAAATATGGTTAATTACTATTTTGGTTAGTGTTTAATGTATTATATTTTTATCTGTTAGCATGCCTAGAATCGTAAGAGTTAGGCTTCATCACGATCCTGACAGTGAAAAATCTAGATCGTGATGAGTTAGTATCAGAGCACTAGGTTTCCTAGGTCTCACAATTGACGAATAAACTAGGTAAAGTCTGAAGGATCGGTACAGAGACGTATGTGTTTATCCCCCAGAGGCTATAGCGTTTAGGAATAACTTCACATCTATTCTTCTCTATCGTGCAATTTAATTTCTCAATGCTAATTGAACTTCTACTATGTTCTTTCGCATATGGCAAGAACACATACCGCTTGATCAGCTGATCAGTAGCCCGAGCCCTAGTAGAAACTCCTACGAGGGGCAGAGGACAGAGATAAGGCCATGCTAGAGGCCGAGGAAGGGGCAGGGCTCAGCCTAGAGCTCGAGCAACAGCACCAGTGGCGCAACCTTAGGTGGAATTTCATGATGAGGTTCCGGCTCAGACCGTTCCGGCAGGGCCGAATCGGGTTCCAGAGGGGTGCATCATTACCCCTGTACTTCAGGTTGCTTTGGGTAGTCTAGTAGGCCTTATGGAGAGCGTAGCTCAGACTGGCACATTTCTTGTAGTACCAGCAGTCTCTCATACTAGAGGGAGCCCAGATTGCCGCTACCCACACTCTGGAGCAAATGGCTCCTTAGTTTCAGACTCCAGCAGCTCAACTAGTGGGAGTAGCTTCGCCAGTTATTGCGGCTCATGCCGCTGGTGGATCATCTATGTCTTTTGAGGCTTTGTTGAGGTTGGGTAAGTTCACCAAGCTTTTCCCAGTTCATTTTAGTGGGGCAGCTTCTGAAGACCCCCGAGATTATCTTGATCGCTGTCATAAGGTAGCATGGAACATGGGGATAGTTGAGACTAATGGGGTCGCCTTTATGGTGTTCTACATGATAGAGGTTGGACAAGAGATGGTGGAATGATTTTGTTTTGACTAGACCAACCGAGTCGCATGCCTTAACTTGGGATCATTTCTCTCAACTATTTCTCAAGAAGATCCTCCCCATCACTTAGAGAGAGGACTATCACAAGCGGTTTGAGCATATTCAGCAGGGTTCTATGACTATCACTCAATACGAGACTAGGTTTGTAGATTTGGCTTATCATGCTCTTCTTATACTCCCCACTAAGAGAGAGAGAGATAGAGAGAGAGAGAGAGAGAGAGGTTTACAATGTTTATTCAGGGACTCGCTCAGTCTATCAGATTGCAGATGGCTAAGGAGACAAGGAGCGAGATTTTTTTCCATGATGCAACCAATATGGCTAGGCGGGTTGAGATGGCTTTATCTCAGGAGATTGGTCAGGGGTCTGACAAGAGGCCTTGTCATTCTGGTTGGTTTAGTGGTGCCTCATTTGGAGACATGGATTCTTTGATAGAGTCCATCTTCTCAGGCTGTTTCATTCAGCCCTTCAGGCTTCTTACGGTGCTTCAGGTGGTCGTGGCTCTCATATATAGTATGATGATAAGTTACCTACACTGAACCACGAGCTCCTATTAGTGCATCTCCGCTCCAGAGTTTGAGGGTGGTTATTCAGGCCGTTATTGCCGCTTTCAGGGTCAGTTTCAAGGTCAACAGTCTCAATAGCCGAGGTCTTATCATACTTGTGGAGATCTGTGGCACATTGCGAGATTTTGCCCTCGAGCATCGAGCAGTTCTCATCATCATGATTCTCATGTCATGGTTCAGGCAGTGGGTGTTCCACCACCCGCTCAACTAGCTAGAGGTAGGGGTCATGCAGCTAGAGGTGAAGGTCGAGGTGTTAGAGGTAGAGGTCAGGCCGCTAGAGGTTGAGGCCAACCAACAGGAGGCCATCCTAGAGATATAGTTCAGAGTGGTGGGGTCCAGTCCCAATGTTATGTTTTCCAATCACGCTTGAGGTCGAGGCATCCGTTGTTGTTATCACAAGTACGGTTTCAATTTGCAGTAAAGATGCTTCGGTTCTATTTGATCTAGTGTCTACATACTTCTATGTGTCATCTTACTTTGCTTCGTATTTGGTTGTTCCTCGTAATTCTTTGAGTGCTCATGTATATATGTCTATACCAGTGGGTGATTCTATTATTGTAGATCGTATTTGCCACTTGTGTATGGTTATTATCAGGGGTCTTGAGACTAGTGTAGATCTCCTACTTCTTGATATGGTTGACTTCGATGTTATTTTAGGGGTGGATTGGATGTCACCTTATCCTTCTATACTACACTGTCACAGCAAGACCGTGACCCTTAGCCTTGTCGGGGTTGCCTCTCTTGAAGTGGAGAAGGACTCCTGATCATTCTACTAGCAGGGTTATTTCTTATATGAAGGCTCCGCGTATGATCGAGAAGGGGTGTTTGGCTTATGTTCGTGCTTCCAGTGTGGAAGTTCTTTCTATGGATTCTGTACCACTTGTTCGTGAGTTCCTAGTGGTATTTCCTGCAGACCTGCCGGGGATGCCACCCGACAGGCATATTGACTTTTGTATTAATTTGGCTCCGGACACTCAGCCCATTTCTATTCTGACATATCGTATGGTGCCTCCAGAGTTGAAAGAATTGAAAGAGAAATTGTAGGAGTTACTTGATAAGGGCTTCATTAGGCCCAGTGTCTCACATTAGGGTGCGTTGATGTTATTTGTAAAGAAAAATGATGGATCGATGGGGATGTGCATATATTATCGACAGTTGAATAAAGTTACCATCAAGATCAAGTTTCCATTGCCAAGGATTGACGACTTATTTGATCATCTTCAGGGTGCCAAGGTGTTTTCGAAGATTAATTTGAGGTCTCGCTACAATCAGTTGAGGATTAGGGCATCTGATGACACTAAGACAACTTTTTGCACTCGATACAGACATTATAAGTTTCTAGTAATGTCATTTGGGTTGACAAATGCCCCAGCAACATTTATGGATTTCTATCCAGCCCTATCTGGATTCCTTTGTGATTGTTTTCATTGATGATATCTGGATCAACTCTCGCAGCCGAGAGGAGCATGAGCAGCATCTTCAGACTCTAGTACAGCCAGTTATATGCTAAGTTTTCAAAATGTAAGTTTTGGTTGAGTTCAGTCGCATTCTTGGGTCACGTTGTATCAATAGAGGGTATTCATGTGGATCATAAGAAGATTGAGGCAGCCAAGGACTGGTCTAGGCCCACGTCAGCTACAGAGTTTCAGAGTTTCTTAGGTTTGGCGGGTTATTACCATCAGTTTGTGGAGAGGTTTTCATTCATAGTATCCCCAATGACCAGGTTGACCTAAAAGGGTGCCCCGTTCAGGTGGTCGGACGCGTGTGAGGTAAGCTTTTAGAAGCTCAAGACAGCTTTGACTACGGCACCGGTGTTGGTATTGCCCATGGGTTCAGGGCCCAATATAGTATATTGCGACGCATCTCATATTGTACTTGGTGCAGTATTGATGTGGGGTGGCAAGGTTATTGCATATGCTTCACGACAATTGAAGATTATGAAAAGAATTTTCCAGTTCATGATTTGGAGCTAGACCCATTGTTCATGTGCTGAAAATTTGAAGGCATTACCTATATGACGTGTCGTGTAAGGTATTCACGGATCACAAGAGTTTGTAATATTTTTTCAAGCAGTGGAGCTAAATTTGAGGCGAAGGAGGTGGTTGGAGCTATTGAAAGACTATGATATCATCATCTTGTATCATCCCGGGAAGGCTAATGTGGTGGCCGGTGCTTTGAGTAGGAAGTCAGCTAGTATGGGCAGCCTTGTGTATATTCCAGTCGATGAGAGACTGCTTGCTTTAGATGTCCAGGCTTTGGACAATCAGTTCGTGATAGGGGTGGGAATTCGGTATTTCGGTTCGGTATTTAAGAATTTTGATTCGGTATATCAGTATTCGGTTTATCAATTGTGTATACTAAATACCCTACCAAATTAATTCAGTATGATTCAATATTTTTTTATTTTGGTTCGGTACGGTTTTGATTTAATAATCGCCAAATAAATAAACTTAATTTGGTTCGATACTGTAGGCTGTAGAAACTTTGCATAAAGTATTTAAAATTTTGAATGCTGACTTTTTAGATCACGAAACAAAGTAGACAGTTAATTAACAAAGTGTTCAAGCAGATAGAGGCATTCAGTAGTCTTTGTAATTTTATGTATCCAAGAGTGCACGAGTGTATTTTGTTTCAATGAAAACACCATATTTAAAACAAAATTTAAAACTAAGAACTAGTTTTTGTTGGTAATTTATAACTATTGGTGATGGATGAACGTGACAGTTTAAACTATTTTGCTTCTACGATTGAGATTCTACATGTGCCTAGGTAAGGGAATAGCAGAAAAACCTAAGTTAGTTATTCCACACTACCACCTTTTTTCACAAGTAAACTAGCAATCCAATTGAGAAATTAATACAATCTAAAAATCACCATTCCTATTTATCCAAAAGAACAATCAGAATGTCAAACAAATGCATAGTCACTAGTGAAAGAGATGGTGAAACTGAATCAGTTACCAATATTCATCGCAGTCTATTCCTACATTTTTTAAAAATTGATATTTAGATATACCGAATTATCAAGATCCTAATACCGAGGACCGTACTGAAATACTAAAATTGTAGTACAGGATTGAACCGAAATACCAAAAAACCCAAAACAAAACCAAAATACCAAATTAATTTGATCCGCTTAGAATTTTAGTATTTCGGATTTTATGCCCACCCCTAATTCGTGAGGTTGGATGTTTCTGAGCCCAGTCGTGTTCTAGCTTGTACATTCTCTCGGTCTTCCTTGTTTGAGCATATCAAGGTGCGGCAATATCATGATCATTATTTGCTTGTCCTTACGGACATGGTGCGACACGATGATGACAAGCAGCTTACAGTTGAAGATGATGGAATTTTGAGGATGCAAGGTTGCAGTTGTGTGCCTAATATGGATGGACTTCGTCAGTTGATTCCAGAGGAGGCTCACAGTTCTCGGCATTCTATTCATTCAGGCACCGCTAAGATGTATCAGTACTTACGGCATCATTATTGGTGAATGAGGATGAAGAAGGATATTGTTGCATGTATAGCTCGATGTTTGAATTATCAGCAAGTAAAGTACGAGCATCGGAGACCTGGTGGTTTGCTTCTGAAAATTGAGATCCCTGAGTGGAAGTAGGACCGTATTGTCACACTTCCTTTTTTACACTACACCCCTGGAAGGGCGTAGAAGAGATTTATTTCAATTTAAGTGACATTTGAAACGAGATTATTTATTTAAAATTCAGAGTAGCCTCTTGGGATAATTTATGGTGTCCTAAGTCACCGGTTTAAATCCCAAAAAGAGGAAAGATTTGACTCTATTTATGTCTGCAAACATAGAAATCCGGGTAAGGAATTTTGTTAACCTAGGAGAAGGTGTTAGGTACTACCAAGTTTCGTGGTTCTAGCACGGTCGCTTTGATCATACTTGGCTCATGAAATTTGTTTAATTACTTATTTTAAAACCTATGTGCATTTATCTCTTTCATCGCTTTTAATTAAGAAAATTTATCTTGAAACGGGTTACACGTACATATATCCATTTGTTTGGCACGTCAAAAATCATGTCCCGTGAACGTGTCTACAATCAATAATTCTTTATTATTATTAATAATAAAATTTGGCCAAAGTTGCGCGAACGCATATTCGGGTTTGTTTTTAGAAATCGCAATCTTGTCACGCGAACGTGTACGCAATCACGATGGTATATTAGCGTGCCTAAATCAAACTACGAGCATTTGTCATTTTTGTCTAAGGTTGGAATTTGCTCGAGGGCCACGAATGATTTAACTATAGATGGCGCACTTTGACTTAAAAATTACATTTAATTAATTAAGACTACGCTAACAACAAATTCATTACTATTGCAAAAGTTTGGTCGAAGTTGCGCGAATGCATAATCCGAGTTGATTTTAAAATTGTAATTATTTCACATGAACATGTACATAATCACGATTGTATTTTTAGATGACCCTAAAGGCTTCCCTACGAATGTTCCTCATTAATAACTAACTAAAATGTTGGAGGGACCGTAAGTGATTTGGTTAAAGTGGCATTCCTCAATTTATTATAAATTACAAAAGAAAATGAACCCCAGGATCTCACATATGCTCAATGCTAAAGCCCGATCATGGATTTGCTATTAACCAACGAGCAATCATAGGAATGGGGCTAATGCAACTTAGCAACCTAAAAAAGAATACCATTCTGATCTTGGCCAATCTTTTAGACTCTAGCCCGTGAAAAGAGAGACCAAGTCTCTATAGAATCATGCATGTGCTGTGTTGAAATAAGAGAAGCTACATGATTTAGCTTTGTATAGACTTGTACATTTTGTGTATACTCGTATATTTTCGGTATATCCATGGTATACCTTGTAATTGGGTTGTAATTGGGCTATGATGATTTGTGTGTCTGAGCCCACATGTCATTATTTAATTTTGGGCCGGATCACCCAACCCGACCCGTCCGTGTGTATTATGTATATATTGTTGGTGAGATATTTTTCTCACCTACCGGATTTCATTCTTTCATTTTGTTCTATAATAATATTTCTCTCATCTTCCAGAGAGTTCCAAATGCTCTGTCTTCTCTCTACTTTCTCTCTCTACATTTTTATGATTTCTCGGTCTAATATCAATGTTCTCATGGTATCAGAGCCTACGCGACGATCCGATTATGTTTCTCTACATCTTGTTGTCTTGGTTGAACTCTTTTTGAGATTTTCTAGGGATTTTTCTTAGACCTTATGGTCGATGATGGTTTCTGACCTAGATCGGATGCTTTTCCGAGTTTTTCATCATGATATTTGAGTATATTCTCTTCACCCGAACATTCTGAGAGTTTTTCCTGCTGATTTTGGGTGGTTTCTCGGTGACCTATCGGCTTCTAGGGTTTCTGGTGGTTTAACCTAGAGTTCTACTGCTTTCCGGTGGCTCGATTCTCACTCAGTGGACGTTTTAGGTGACTCTCCGAGGTTCCTGACCACATTTCCAGTAACGATTTCCAAGGCTACACCTAGGGTTTTCTCTGTTGTTTGAAGGCCGATCTTCTCCGGTCGCGAAGAAGGAGGGTAACTCTGTCCTTGTCTTCGGTATTGTATGTGATTATCTGACTCTCTGTATGTGAGCATCTGGTGTTGTCTGTGAATACCTGATTTGGTTATACTCTGTTTGTTGGTTGTTGTGTGTGAATACCTGATTTGGTTATACTCTGTTTGTTGA
Source organism: Nicotiana benthamiana (assembly GCA_034376525.1). Classification (NCBI taxonomy): domain Eukaryota; kingdom Viridiplantae; phylum Streptophyta; class Magnoliopsida; order Solanales; family Solanaceae; genus Nicotiana; species Nicotiana benthamiana. The sequence continues at coordinate 19,144,594 of CM067341.1, forward strand.
AAAAATTGTTCTTTTAAGCCGGTTCATTGACTATGGCTTCTAACACAAATACTGGTGCCTCCTCTTCTGTAGACTCTTCCAGTCCCCTTTTTTGTATATTCTTCTGATGTTCCTGGGGTCTCTCTCGTTCCCACTCCCTTCTCGGGTAGTGGTTATGGGGGCTGGAGACGTAAAATGATTGGTTCCTTATCAGCCAAAAACAAATTTGGTTTTGTTGATGGCACATACTCCCGACCTGCCACTAATGTGGCTCAACAAAGTGTTGTGGGATAGGTGCAACAACATGGTAATTTCTTGGTTGACTGCTTCCCTCTCCCCTGCAATTGCTGAATCTGTACAGTACTCTGACACTGCACAGAGTATACGGTCCCAACTCCAGTCAGATATGGCACTGCAAACAGGACCAAAATCTTTGAACTGAAAAGAGAGTTGTCCCACACCTCTCAAGGGTCCTTAGATATAGCTTCATATTCTAATAAGCTAAAAGGTCTGTGGGATGAACTTGATTCAATGTGTGTTAATCATGGTCAAAGGTGTGTTTGTGCTGCAAAGGATGGTATAGTACAGGAAAGTGATGAAAATAAGGTCTTCCAGTTTTTAATGGGTCTGAATGAAGCATATGTGGGGGTCAGAAGTAATCTTTTAATGATGCAGCCTTCTCCTTCTCTTGACAATGCCTATAATATGGTCCTCAATGATGAGAAACAAAGACAAGTCTAGTCTTCTTCTCACTTTAATCCAGACTCTGTCTCTTTCAATGTACATATTAATAGGCAGCCTGTTGGATTTAACAAGGCCAGAGTACCTGTTCCTCCTCCTCCTTTTAGACAGAGAGTCAATTTTGACCAAGCCAGAGGACCTTTATTCTGTAGATACTGTAAAAAATCTGGACACTTAATTGATAAGTGCTTCAAGATCCATGGGTATCCACAAAGTACCACTTTTAACAAGGGAAGGAGACCTGCTGCTGCTCATCTAAGTACTGGTCTGGATTCTCCTCTTTCTGATGGACTTTTGTCTGTTCCTCAAGGGAATCCTCCTGATAGCCATCAATCTATTGCCAGAATAGATGGCCAGAGCTCTGTGATACCAGGGTTGAGCAGACAAGATTATGACCAGTTGATGAATTTGTTGCACATACTCATTTTGTAAATATGAAATGCATTTCTGGTCTGTCTTTTTCATTTGCTTCCAAACAACCCTTTCCCTATTCAGTCTGTCCTATGGCCAGACAGACTAGGCTTCCATTTCCTGATAATTCCATTAAGACTTCTAGACCTTTTCAACTGATTCATGTGGACACCTGGGGACCTTATCATACTCCAACCTCTTCTGGTTGTAAATATTTCCTTACAATTGTTGATGACTTTTCAAGGGCAACATGGACACACCTACTGGGATCCAAAAGCAATGCTTTTTCTATGCTCAAGTCGTTTCTTTCTCTGATTAGAACCCAATTTAATGCTGTGGTTGAGACTGTTAGAAGTGACAATGCCTTAGAATTGGGCTCTAGCAATGAGGGTATTTCCTTTTTTAGCAGCCAGGGGATCATACATCAAACCTCCTGCCCTCATACCCCTCAACAAAATGGTGTTGTTTAGAGGAAGCATAGAACTCTCCTTGAAACCTGTAGGGCTTTGCTTTTTCAATCTGGCTTGCCAGTATCTTTCTGGGGGGATTGTTTGTTGACTGCTACCTATCTACTTAACAGAATACCCACCAGACTACTTTATAATAAGTCTCCTCATGAAATCTTGTATGGGAAAATTCCATCCTATACTCACTTGAGGATTTTTGGTTGCCTTGCCTATGCCACTGTCCCCATTCCTTAAAAGGGACAAGTTAAAGCCAAGAGCCATTCCATGTGTTTTCCTGGGATATCCTTTTGGCAAAAAGGGTTATAGATTATATGATCTCGCTTCAAAGAAGTATTTGGTCTCCAGGGATGTCCTCTTTCATGAATCATGTTTTCCTTTTAAATCTATGCCTCCTTCTGCTCATCCTCCTGCTTCATCTTTTCCCTTTGTTCCTTCTGGAGAACATGATGCTGATTCTGATTCTCCCATTCCCCTCTCTCCTCCCTCTTCTCCCACATCTGTGCATATGCCTTTTCCTGTCACTGTCACTGTCCCAAATGCTTCAGCCTTCCCTTCTCCTTCCAATCCTGCCAGCTCTCCTCCTGTTTTAGCTTCTTCGCCCTCTATTCCTGCTCCCAGAAAGTCTCAAAGACAGCATAATCCTCCTTCCTATCTTAAGGATTATGTCTGTCAACTTCCTGCCTTCTCTGGTTCTTCTTCCTCCTCTTTGGAATCTGAACCTCTATATTACTCTGAGGCTGCATCTGTTCCAGCCTGGCAAGCTGCCATGAGACAGGAGTTTGAAGCTTTGGACACTAACCATACTTGGGATGTTGTCCCTCTTCCTCCTGGTAAGAAACCCATTGGCTGTAAATGGGTTTATAAAATTAAATACAAGGCCGATGGCTGTGTTGAAAGGTATAAAGCAAGGTTGGTTATTAGGGGTGATACACAGGTTGAGGGGATTGATTTTACATACACTTTTTCTCCAGTGATTAAAATGACTTCTGTGAAATTCCTTATTGCTATGGCTGTCAAGAATCATTGGCCCCTTTATCAGCTAGATGTCAATAATGCCTTTCTTCATGGTGATTTGGATGGGGATGTTTACATGAAACTTCCTCCAGGTTTGACAGTCTCTCCTTCTACTTCTGGCTGTTTCTACTCCTTCTTCTCCTTCTCCTCCTCTGGTCTGTAAACTCAAGAAATCCCTGTATGGGCTGAGACAAGCATCCAGACAATGGTATGCCAAATTGTCTTCTGCATTTATTCCAGAGGGTATAAACATTCTTTGAATGACTACTCCTTGTTCATCAAAGCTAAGCCTGGCTCCCTTGTGGTGGTAGCAGTCTATGTGGATAATATCATACTTACTGGGGATGACAGTGATGAACTTACTGCTCTAAAACTGTTTGTGGATGCTCAGCTTAAAATCAAAGATTTGGGGTCTTTGCACTATTTTTTGAGCCTTGAGATGTCAGTTGTCCCTGGTGGGATGCTCCTTAATCAGCATAAGTATATTTCTGATTTGCTACATCAGTTTGACTGTGTCAATGTCTCTTCTGTTGTGTCCCCTTTGGACATCAATGTCAAACTTCATGCTGATTCTGGTGACATCTTGCCCTCTCCTGACCAGTACAGGAGTCTAGTTGGCAAGATGCTCTTCCTGACTCATACTAGGCCTGACATTTGTGTTGCAGTTCAGCATCTGAGTTAATTCCTCAAATGCCCCAGACTTCCCCATATGACTGCTGCCCTGCATATTCTGAGATACCTTAAGGGCACTCCCTCCTTGGGTTTGTTTTATTCTGATCATGCTGATTTTTCTGTTACTGGGTTTTCCGATAGTGACTGGGCTGCTTGCCCTGATACTAGGCGTTCTGTTACTGGTTTTTGTGTGCTTTTGGGTGGCTGTTTGATCAGTTGGAAATCGAAGAAACAACCTGTTGTTTCTCTATCCTCTGTTGAGGCAGAATATCGAGCCCTTAGCAAGGTTGTTGGTGAGTTGACTTGGCTTTCTCGTTTGTTGGTTGACCTTGGGGTCTCTATTTCTTCTCCTATTTCTGTGTATTGTGATAGTCTGGCTGCTATTCATATTGCTAACAATCCTGTTTTTCATGAACGTACCAAACATATTGAGGTGGACTGCCATTTTGTTCGGGACTTGTTACTATCTGGTTTTCTCAAGCTACTTCATGTGCCTACTTCTCGTCAGCTTGCCGACCTACTCACTAAGCCCCTGCCTGGCACTTTACTTCTTCCGCTTCTCACCAAGTTGCAGGTGGTTTCCCCCTCCAACTTGAGGGGGGGTGTTCAGATAAGAGAAGCTACATGATTTTGCTTTGTATAGACATGTATATTTTGTGTATACTCAGTGTATATTTTCGATATATCCATGGTATACCTTGTAATTGGGTTGTAATTGGGCTATGATGATTTGTGTGGCTGAGCCCACATGTCATTATTTAATTTTGGACCAGATCACCCGACCCATCCGTGTGTATTATGTATATATTGTAGGTGAGATATTTTTCTCACCTACCGGATTTCATTCTTTCATTTTGTTCTGTAATAATATTTCTCTCATCTTCTAGAGAGTTCCAAACGCTCTGTCTTCTCTCTACTTTCTCTCTCTACATTTCTATGATTTCTCGGTCTAATATCAATGTTCTCATGCTGAGCTATGGATTGAGGCCAATGTTTTACGATACATATTTTAGGCCAGGAAGAAATACAGTCTCGGACAAACTATAATGAAACTTAAATCAATCAGTATGATTCACTACATGTATTAGTTGGGAAACTTTATATATCACTCAGCATTAATCAGAGAATTCAAAACCATATGCTTGACTACAAAAATACCAAAGTGAACAAGGATCTTTACTAATTTTATCACACTCTGGCTTGAATTTTGAAGATTTACCTTACTGACGATAACATTAAATGCACTCTTTGCATTTTGCCATTGTCACTCAAATTAACTACTGAGCTATAGACCTTCCAACAACCAACTTCATTAAGCAATCTCAAGTCAGCAAATCCAAACACCAATAAAGGGTGCAGAATTCAAATTACTACATAGGTTCACAACAGTATCTATCACATCCCTATCATAACAGTCTCAATACATAAATACTTGAAGAGGAGTTCGATTAGACTAGAACTAAAATAATAAACCAAAATTCATGCGCAAAACCTAAAGATCATTGCATATCCGTGACTAAATACAATATTGCTCAAATAATTATATTAATTTATGCAGGAACACAAATGAGCAATTCCTTCATTATCAACTTCAGAGCTATCCTTCACATTTCTCACGTTCTGAAGTGTTGAATCATACCTGTAATTGAAAGTGAAAGGGGGTAAGATTCAGCAGTAGCAACAACAGTATCCAACAACATAAATAAACCAAAAAATAACTTTAAACCAACACTGATGCGCAACAATCAAAAGTCCACAACCAAAACTTCAAATCAATTTTTAAAACACCAGACTCAAATCAGCTCAGCCAAGATAACTCAAAAACTATTTCACGAATTAGAAATTGAGGAAATCACTAAAATAATTCAATGAAATAGCAACTTCAACAAACTTCAAACCAAAATCCCTTCTAAAACACATGAAATAATACCAAGCTTAATCCATTTCAACCTCAAGCTATTCAAAAATTATCTCAGAGGTTGAAGGCTTCAGAAATCAAAGGAAAGAAAAAAAATTCAATGAAACAGTGAACTGCAAGTGTTTGTATTTTTTGAATTATTTTCTAAAAACAAACCTCCCTTTAAAGGCAAGATAAAGATGCCTTTATGGGCAAGAAAATAGCGCAACACTATATGGATCAGATTTGCATTTTTATCTCCTTTCTAATTCTTATTTTAGTTTAGGTGTCCCTATTTTGATTTTCTATCATTCAAAATAACCCCTTACCCAGCTTCCTAGAAGCTTCCCCCAGCAGTTATAGATAAATTCCCTAGCTAGATTACCTAAACTACCCTTTAAAGACCCTGAAACTACCCTTCTAGCCAAGCGGAGCCTGGGTCCAATTGACCCAAGTGGCTAGGTCTAAATAAACCCTACTTAGTTCCTTCTGGGCATAACCCTTAGGTATTAATTGAAATCAATCAAATACCCAACATTTAGAACAAATATGCCCAAAAATTTGCACTTTTTATCATTTTTCAAAAAATAAAAAAAGGGAAAAAAATTCAAAAGATTTTGCATGTTTCAATATTTTACAAGAAAAAGAAAAAAAAAGAGAGAATGTTTTCTCTAAATTAGTTGTTTTTTTTAATTCTCGCCCATATCCAATCTGCCCGAACTACGCAAACATGATTCTCGTCTTTCGGGACGTGATACGTTTTCAACCCACATAGGGTCCGGTCTTCCTAGTAAATCTTAGGTTCTTGGCTTTGCGGGGTCATAGCCAAATTTTGCGCTTTTAGCCACATAGGTTAGTTTTAGCCACTGTGGAGTTCTGAAGCTTGTCTTGTTGAAGTTTACCACTATTTGTGAAGTTTTTGGAGTAAATTGATAGCTGAAATTCTCTTAGTTTGAACTTGTTACCACTGGTTTCTAATAGTTGTTGTTATTGTTGAATTTAATAGAGGGAATTCAGTGGGACTAGAGATTGAGCATGATTGAATTGTGATTTGGTTGAACATACAGTAAGCTAAATCTGTCAGAAATTTATGTTAGTTGAGATTGTGCTTGAGTTCATCAGTGATAGTCGAGATCTGGTTTTTACTTCTAAAAAAGGGTTCTCCTTGTTGAATTGAGTGCTCTTGTTACATAAGCTATTGTCCAGTTGGTTAGAATCTGTTGATAGAGTTGAAGGTTTGCCGGGCCATAATTTGTTGTTAGTTTCCTGTTGCTTCCGAAGATTTCGTGCTTGCTGCCCGTAGTCCTGTATTGTTCTGTTTCATCTCCACATTGTATTATCCTCTAATAGCTTTCTTCTTAGCTCTCACAGTACAATTAAGTGGATTGTAATGTATCGACTTAGATTATTTTTCTACTTGGAGTGATTTGATCTTTTAGTTGTATTCTTTTACATTGCAACACGTCTGGAGTTAGTTGTTCTGGCATTCAAGTTCTCAAAGTGGATGCAAAATGGGCTCTTATACAAGTATTATTATACGTGTTTTTTCAGCATGTTTTAGTTGTAAATATTGATCTCTGCAAGGTTGATCTTTTCCTAAGCAGCTAAAAATTGAGAAGAACAGGATATTGGTGAAAATCTATATATATACTGTGCTAAGTTCTGCATTTATCAACATTGGCATCCAAGTACGCTTTGCTTTAGTTTAGCTTCAGTTTATATGCCAACAATACACTATTAAAATTTAAATTTTGAGCTGTTTTTTAAAAGCACATCCTGCATTATTCAACTGTACTTTGTGGTTATTTTGACTCAATATTACTGTGATTCCGATGCTTTGTTTCTACTATTGAGGTCGTCATTCTGAGTTGAAAATTTCTCTGCCTACTGCTGCTGAATTTAGTGCTCACGGTGTTGCTGAAGTTTTGAGTTTTAGGAAGCAATGGAATAGCGGACCTGCCAGCTTGTTGGAATCTTAAAATTTTGCATTTAAATGAAATCTGTTGATGTAATACAAGTTCCCTAAGCATTATTTGTATTTTTCTACAATATTTTGTGAACCTGAAATTGGGTTTGGACATTAGAGTTTGTTTGAAGAATTTTGAACTCAAATAAGAGTGTTTTGGACTACTATTGAAAGTTGTTGAAACAACCTTGAAAATCTGCACTTTTTGCATCAGTTGTCTAGTGTGTGCAAGCTGATTTTTCTGCACAGTTGAATTCAGTCGATTACAAATGTTTCAATGATTCAGTTAACAGGGAATTACAAGCTGAAAAATATTGCTTAGTGTACTGAAATTTCGGTTTGCTTTCAGTAAATTCTGCCAGGTTGAGTAGTTATTTGCAGTTATTTTTTTACCGTGTTATTTGGATTTTCACGCACTTTTAGTATGTAAATATATTTATTAAGTTTAATCTCGATATTCTAGTCTTTATTTCACTTTGTAGTTGGTTTATTTAACAAAATTAAAAAAACTATAAAAGAGTTACATTTTTAGAGTATTAATTTTATTTTCATGTACGAAGAAAGTAGAGTTTCTAAGAATATAGTTTATCTAGTATAGTGATTTTTTTTAGTTGTATGCTTTAGAAAATACTTAGATTGGTAGTAGTTAATTTTTTTAATATAGTTACTATATTTTTCTGTCTCATTTTTGCTATTATAATTTAGTAGTATTTAATTTTTAGTTTTTGTTACTTTGGATTATCCTTAAAACAAATTAAAAAGATGAAAAAGAAGAAGAGAAAGCAGGAAGTAAAGAATGAAAAGAAAAAGATTTGTTTTTTTTGGGATTACTACTTTTTTGGGTGATTTATTGAGGTTTGCAAATGTAAATGGAAATTGCTTGAAGTGTATTGAGGCTGTAAAGTTATTTGGTTGAATTACCATTGCTTCAGTTGTTCAAGAACATGGCTCGGGAGATTACCATTAGGCTGCAACTTTGTCAGTTATTGTGAGGCTGTCCAGAATTGTAGAATTGACCAGTTTTTGCATATGTGACCATCTTTTGTAAATGATTTGGCCGTAAGCTAGTAGCTTATCTTTAATAAAGGGTCAAGAGTTAGATAAGGTTGGATTTGTATCTTTGTTGCTTAGTATCAGATGATTTTTGTGGTATTGAAATGGTTTCAAGTTGATTTTCAAAAAAAAAGGAAAAATATATTTTTTTTTGTTTTCTTAGAGCTTTCATGGTTTGAGTTGTATAAAAATATACAAAAAATGAGTTAGTTTATTTTTTCCATTCTCGATCTTCCAGAACGACGCAAAGATCTGATTCATGCGGTGTCATGATACGTAGGCAACCTACATATGGTTCGATCGAATAATTTATCTATTTATTAAAAGGAAAAAGAAAAGGAATAAAGAAGAAAAAGAAAAAAAGGGTGAAATCATAGGATGTGAGATATGAGAGGAAAGAAGAGAGTGATAATCATAAGGGAAAAGAGGAGGGTAAATGAGCAAGCAAGTGCTAGATATCTCACACCCCAGGCCTAGTCTTAACAGATTACTCATAAGGCAATAGAGACACTTGCGAGAAATAAGAATAGATTTGAACCCTTTGAGATCTTTTGAAGCCCGAACCACGGGCATATAGAACATAAAGAAATCCTAAAAGCAAGTTTACCAAACTGGCAGGGACCATTTGTTGTAGATGGAGTGTTGTCCAATGGTGCATTATATTTGATAGATGTGGAAGGAAAATGTGTAGAAATGGCTATCAATTTTGATGCAGTCATAAGATACTATGTATGATTCCTTTGTCTGATTGTGCTCGTTTGTCTTGGTGTATTTTGGAAATTGGAATGAGGAAGGCATTTTATTCTGCTATCGAAACACTTTATCCTTTACTAACTCTTTTGGGTTTTAGTTATTCTTTCATACCCCTCTTTCGGAATCGGTAACAAAAGTCAGAAACACAAGTGAAAGAATGAAAAAATGAAAACAAAAGAAAAGAAAAAGAAAAGAAAAACAGGAAAAGAGTAGAGAAAAGAGAAAGGGGGAAATGAAAAAGAAAAGAGAAAGAAAACAAAACAAAGAAAAGGAAGAAAAGAAAAACAGAAAGAAAAAAAAGAGAAGAAAAACAACAACAAAATAAGGAATCGTTATGAACTACATTTGACCTGATTCCTTTTAAGGATACGTAGGCAGCCTCACGGTTTGGTCTCATCAAAACAAAAAATCTAAACGTCCCCAAACAAGAAACTCGGGCAGAAATGGTGGTTGTTGTAAGAAATCTGATTCCGAAAGTTGTAGTTTTAAACCCATGTGAATTGTTTTGAGTCCTTGATACCCTTGCTTTCTAACCTATCCAAAAGCACACATTACAGCCCAAATAAAGACCTTTTGATCAGTCTTCAAGAGATGCCAAGTTGAGCAAGTAGAGGTTATTCATGTTAGGGGCAATACTCCGGTCCAAGCAGGAAAGATAATAAAAATGAGAGAGTCTTATTGGTGAAAACTCTCAGGGGCATCGTAAGGCGACACGAGCTGATCGAAATAAAAAATGAGAGTGTTTTATTGGTGAAAACCCGCACGAGCACCTTGAGGCGACTGTAAGTTGAGAGAAAGAACAAAATGAGAGAGGCTTGAAGGTAAAAACCCTTTTGGGCGCTACAAGTCAAATAAGGATTGTGAATCAGATTGGATAATCGGAGCATTGAAGCCCAGCTTCATGGTTTGGGGGGTATAACAAGAGTTGAACATCATATTTGCTTAACGGAACAGGCCGCAGGTGCATGTCATGGTCATCAGAGTTGGTACCCGCATTTTATAGGTTTCTACTTTGTAGGTGTTTTTGTTAGGAATCATCTCCTTTCATTATCCTCTACTATGTTCCTTTTGTCTTGTTTATTTCCTCTTCTTAAGTCTGTTGGGTCAAAACAAGTGAGAAATGACTTCAAAATCGGCCACCATCTTTCCATAAGTCAGGAAGGAACAACACGCACACTGAGCTGGTAACAATCAACATGCTTTGGATTCGTTTGAAATACAAAGGCTCGGTATATATCAAATCGTGGACAATGCAATAGAATGAGGGCTAGGGTGAACAGATCAAAAGTGTTCCAAGAAGAAATCGAAGTTATCATGGCTAGCGATGGAGTAGTAGACCTCAAGGTCAAAGCCAATGATTTGGGTCAGGAAAGAACATCACACATTATGTGGTCGGTAAATATGCTTTGGGATCAGGTGAAACACAAGGGTTTGGTAGATGTCGGTTCAGGAACAATGCAACAGATGGAAGGTATTGGGTTCGAACGAGAATAGGTATTTTCTGGGTTAAGGTTTACAAAGAAAGCGGTTAGTCAAGGGGAAAACATGGTCTTCAAATGAAAATCAATCATCGTGAAAAATAAAGGAGCAACGAACCTCAAGGTCAGGGCCAGTTGTTTAAGTCAATAAAAACAGCATACACTTGAAGTGGGGGGCGATGGACGTGCTTTGGGGGGTCATGTGAAACAAAAGGATGGGAAGATGTCAATTCATAAGCAATGCAATGACTAGAGGATATGAGGTCTAAATGGAGAAGGGGTATTTTCTGTGATAAGGGTGACAGAGAAATTGGTTAGCCAATAAGCAAGCAATGTCTTTCAAAGTGAAATCAAAGTTACCGTGGCAAGTGAAGGAGCACAACAAAAAGATGGGAAAGGCCACAAAGGTTAGCCAAGCATAGTAAATTGACTCAGCAATCTTAGGAAAGATGTAAGAGTTCTGGCAAAGGGTCGAAAATGCAACACAAAGATGGGAAGCGGAGTAAAGCCACAAGGCTCAAGGGACGACCGAGCATAACACACCAACCGGGCAATCTCTGAAAAGATGCAAGGATTCTGGCGAAAGAGTCAAAAGCGCAACACGAAGTAGGAAAGGCCACAAGGATTAACCAAGCGTAATACGTTGACTCAACAACCTCAGGAAATGATGTAAGAGTTCTAGCAAGATGGTCAAAGTGCAACAAAAGGATGAGGGAATAGAGTAAAGGCATAAGAATTCTGGCAAAAGGGCTAGGAATGTAACATAGTAATGGGCAAGCAAAGTAAAGCCATAAAGGTCCGGGGGTCAGCCAACCAACTTAGGCAACTCACCATCAACATGGAAATTTGAACACAACGGAACACGACAGTGAGGAGGCCGCTTCCAACAAGAACGACGCAATCTAACCACCACTTTTCAAACTGACAAGTTTTCTTTGATTGACACAGGGCAGAAAAATTCCAGAAGAGCCTAAGGGGGTCATCCACATGGGAAGGCAGTCACATAGCAGGTATGATCAAAATCTCAGGGCCCACCTGGAGGTGGGACCTAGTTAAAAACTCAAAAGGAACATAGTCCATCATAAATGTTCTCCCCTGCAAGAGTATAATTGGATGAAACTTTAATTAGCAACCTCTACCAGAGACAACCGAGAGTTAAAAGGGGCATGCAAGTTGAAATTCTCAAGACCCCCCCCCCCTTTTGAGATGGAACGCAGTTTAAAACTTAAACAGGTGCGGGCAACATGGGCATGCACAAACACCTTCCCTAGTAAGATTCACCGAAACCCTCCTGAACAATGATCACCATCAGAAACAACCGGAAGTTAGAGTTGACATTTAAGCTGGAACCTTCAGGACCCTCCTGGAAAATAAGACTCATTTAAAAGTTAGAGGTAGTCATGGATAACAAAGAGCATAAAGTGACTTGCATATGATTCAGTTTGAGGTTGTTAGGACCCTCTTGAAAAATGGGACTTAGCCTAAAATACAAACAATTAGGTGGCATGGTCAAACACAAGTACTTCCCCAACAAGAGTCATCAGGATCCGGCTGGATAATGGGATTTAATCGTAGGTGTTGTCAGGACCCCCTGGATAATGGGACGTAGCTCTAAATACTAACCCCCAGCAGATACATTTTGTCATCTAATTAAGAGTTGTCAGGACCTGCCTCGATAATAGGAAGTAGTTTTAATCAGCAGATCCCCAGCAGATATAACTCATAACAAGACACAGTGGAAAATAATACCTTTTGAGAAATATAACATGATCTTAAAGTTGTCATCAGTTAAGAATTGTCTGGGCCCTCCTGGATAATGGGAGTTAACTTAGATTTTGAGATATTTGGTATGGGGATTTGATTAACACTCATAGAACTGCCCAATACCAAACTGGGGCAGAAAGAATTTCTTGTGTTTGGTTTATTTTGTTGTGATCATGTACACAGGCAGCAGTTTCAAGGAATACTTTTCAAATTTCAAGTTTTGGTAATCAGGCGCCCACTTGTAGAACAAGGGAGTATTTTTCAAGATTCAAGTTCTGGTAATCAGGCGCCACCTGTAGAACAGGGGAATATTTTTCAAGAGTCAAGTTTTGGTAATCAGTCGCCCACCTGTAGAACAAGGGAATATTTTTCAAGATTGAAATTTTGGTAATCAGGCGCCCACCTATAGAACAAGGGAATATTTTTGAAGATTCAAGTTTTGGTAATCAGGCGCCCACCTATAGAACAAGGGAATATTTTTCAAAAGCCAAGTTTTGGTAATCAGGCGCCCACCTGTAAAACAAGGAAATATTTTTCAAGATTCAAGTTTTGGTAATCAGGCGTCCACCTGTAAAACAAGGGAATATTTTTCAAGATTCGAATTTTGGTAATCAGGTGCTCACATGTAGAACAAGGGAATATATTTCAAGATTCAGGAATTGGTAATCAGGCGCCCACCTGTAGAACAAGGGAATATTTTCCAAGATTCAAATTCTGGTAATCAGGCGCCCACATGTAGAACAAGGGAATATTTTCCAAGATTCAAGTTTCAGTAATCAGGTGCCCACCTGCAGAACAAGGGAATATTTTTCAAGATTCAAATTTTGGTAATCGGGCGCCCACCTGTAGAACAAGGAAATATTTTTCAAGATTCAAGTTTTGGTAATGCCCGCCTGTAGAACAAGGAAATATTTTTCAAGAGTCAAGTTTTGGTAATCAGGTGCCCACATGTAGTACAAGTGAATATTTTTCAAGATTCAAGTTCTGGTAATCAGACGCCCACATGTAGAACAAGAGAATATTTTTCAAGATTTGAATTTTGGTAATCAGGCACCCACATGTAGAACATGAGAATATTTTTCAAGATTCACGTCCTATAGAACAAGGGAATATTTTTGAAGATTCAAGTTTTGGTAATCAGGCGCCCACCTGTAGATCAAGGGAATATATTGCAAGTTGTAAATTTTGGCAATGAGGCGCCCACCTGTAGAACAAGCGAATATTTTTCAAAATGCAAGTCTTGGTAATCAGGCACCCACCTATAGAACAAGGGAATATTTTTCAATATGCAAGTTTTGATAATCAGGCCCTCACCCGTAGAACAAGGGAATATTTTTCAAGTTGCATGTTTTGTCAATCAAAGTCCACCTGTAGAACAAGGGAACATTTTTCAAGATGAAAGTTTTGATAATCAGGCGCTCACCTGTAGAACAAGGGAATATTTTTCAAGTTGTAAATTTTGGCAATAAGGCGTCCACCTGTAGAACAAGCGAATATTTTTCAAAATGCAAGTCTTGGTAATCAGGCACCCACCTGTAGAACAAGGGAATATTTTTCTAAATTCATGTCTTGGTAATCAAGCGCCCACCTGGAGAACAAGAGAATATTTTTTAAAATTTCAAGTTTTGGTAATCAGGTGCCCACCTGTAGAACAAAGGGAATATTTTTCAAGATGCAAGTTTTGATAATGAGGCGCCCACTTGTCGAACAAGGGAATATTTTTCAAGTTGCAAGTATTGGCAATCAGGCGCCCACCTGTAGAACAAGGGAATATTTTTCAAGATGCAAGTTTTGGTAATTAGGCGCCCACCTGGAGAACAAGGGAATATTTTTCAAAATTTCAAGTTTGGTAATCAGACGTCTACCTGTAGAACAAGGGAATATTTTTTCAAGTTGCAAGTTTTGGCAATCAGGCGCCCACCTGTAGAACAAGGGAATACTTTTCAAGTGTCAAGTTTTTGTAATCAGGCGCCTACCTAGAGAACAAGGGAACACAATTTGAGTTCAGCAATCAGGCATTCACCTGGAGAAAGGGAAAACATTTCAGATTACAATTCAAGTCACCAACAAAAGAAGCTTGTGGCAAGAATGCGAGTCAACAGTCCGAGGTAATCAACAAAAGTTGGTCACAATAAAGAAAAAAAGAGAGGGAATAAAAGAAGAAGAAAAGAAGACAAAAAGGAAGGCAAGAAAGAAGTTAATCCAAATAAAAGCATATGAAAGATGTGAATTTCTCAAGGCATGGTTGAGGTCGCAAGCGTTACATCTCCGGTCTTAATTAAGAAAATCTAAAGAAGAACGAGCTAGTACTTGTACATAACAAGTGTCAAGGTTGAAATCTAAAGTCTGAATGAAGAACCACTCAAGACTCAAGATCAAGCTTCAGAAGACTTATAGATAGGAACCTTGTAACTCGTAGTTGACAGGTTTAGCTAATCTTTTTCATTCTTTTGATTTTGATGTAATAACAGGACCGCGGACCGGAACCTCGGCGGAACGGCACCTGGACCGAATCTTCACCTCGGCATACTCATTTATCTCACTCATTCTTGAACTACACAGACCTGATTCCTTTATAGCCAAGGATATGTAGGCAACCTCAGAAGCAGGGTGTGGTCAAATCTTCAAAAATGCTTCCCACGGAGTATTCAAATGAAAAAAACTCGCTCGCATCCGCTCACTCTATATTTTCACAAAAACTCATCGTGTTTCCGAGCAAAGAGAGGCAGATGTGAGCACGCGATTTTTGTCCTACATGAAAGTAACTCCTAAAAATAGACCAAAATAATTTTCATTGATTTTTAGGTATTTTTATTTATTTAGTTGCATTTCATACATTTTTAATATTTTTAAAAATCATAGAAAAGCCATAAAAAGTGTCACATTTTAATTTTATGCCACCTTAGGTTCAATTTCCATTTAGGAATTAATTACATTGAGTTAATTGTATTATTAATAAAATATCACAAAAAATGATCGTTTTTACACAGTTAGATAATTAGCTTAATTTTACAATTTGAATTGATTTAGGAATATAGTTTAGTTTTTTTAATTAATTAAAACAAAAAAAGAAAAACAAAAGAGAAAGGGAATTGAAAAGGCTTGATATTAAATTCAATTTGAGCAAAATTAAGGTTGAGCCCAAATATAAACCCAAATAGCCCTTACCCAACCCCAAACCGGGCCAACCCAACTAGACCCAACACCCAAAAACCCTATCTCCCCACCTAAAATACCCTAATGCCTATGTCTTGAATAGGAGGACATAATACGCCTGATACAAGAGAGGGGATACAAAAAATCAACCGCCGCTGAACTCCAAAAAGGACCCTGCCAATCCCCTGTCATCATTTTCACAAAACCAGAAGAAGCAGCAAACAAAAGAACCGTCGCTGACAACCAAAATCAGCAACCCCCCCACCCCACATCGTCTTCTTCTCCAAAGGACCAACACAAGAAGCAGCCATTACCGAAGACCAGCAACAACAACTCACCAGAATCGAAACATCACCTTTCAACTCCATCCATCTTTCTCTCCCCACAACCGTACGCACCAGACCAAAAAGAGGCATCTGGAATACTCTAAGGGACGGTAATTGTGAGTCGAGAATGGAGTCCTTTCATCTCCAAGTGGCAGTAGCTTATGTAGTTAGCTATTGATGTTGACGTTATAGTTATGTGTAGTCTCGACAATTTTATTTTTTCTTTTCTAATTTTCAATTTCGAAATCATGGAGTCCAATCGGGTCTGAGTTTCACTGCTGGGATAGAGCCAGTTAAAGTTGATGTTCGAGTGTTTCCGGTCAGCGAGCTTGGTCGACGGTCTCTGTCCGTGGTTCAAGTCCCAGCTTAACTCTATCACTACATCGCCCATCCTGGTTCTGTCTCTCATCTTTCTTGATGTTTTGTTAGGATGGTATGGTGTTAATGGTTATGTGAAGATATACAGTTCGTTGCCTGCGTTTCATTTTGTATTCGTTATTCTACGATACTTTAACTTGATTTTGAATGCTTTCTATTAAGTCTGATCTTGCTTTGGTCGTGCCTATTTATTGGTACCGTGAATCTGATCCTAAATGGTTTGATATAATATTAGTGGAAAGATTGAACTTGGGGTTTGTTGGTTTAATATTGGGTATGGTATTGCATGTTTGTCTGGACCGACTCAACTATTCTGCAAATGAAGACCCACCAAAGTAATTCAATCAATAAAGGTTTATGAAAAGGGAGACAAATTGCTCTTCCTGGCTCTAAATTCATCGTTTATTTAATTGGTAAAGAAAAAACACCGAAAATGGCATTAAAATCAAAATAATGTACACAATTTCTTACCAGAAAGAACTAAGCAAAACTTCACTTTTCTTGATTGTGTATATCAATTGTGATTGTGTACACGTTCGCATGATCTAATTACGATTCTAAAATAATTCGGAGTATGCATTCACGCAACTTCAATCAAACTTTCTTAGTAATAAATTTGTTATTAATATAATCCTCTTTAAATTAAATGTAGTTCTTTAGGCCGAAGTGTGCCATCTATAATTGAATTCCTATGGCCCTCGTGTTAATTTATAACTTAGATATTAAAAATGATGCTCGTAGTTGCTTTAGTCCCGTTTAATATGTCATTGTGATTGTGGACACGTTCGCGTGACATGATTACAATTTCTAAAAAATAAAATCAGAGTATGTGTTCGCGCAACTTCGGCTCAAACTTCTCATAATAATAATTAAGTATTATCAATTGCGGACACGTTCGCGTGATATGATTTTTGACGCGTCAACAGGCGGATATACGTACGCGTAACCCGTTTCAAGATAATTTTCTAATTAAAAGCGGTGAAAGAAGCAAAAGCACATATGCTCTAAATCAGTAATTGAATAATTTTACTAGCCAAGTATTATCAAAGCGGCCGTGCTAGAACCACGGAACTCGGGAGTGCCTAATACCTTCTCACGGGTTAATAGAATTCCTTACCCGGATTTCTGATTCGCAGACTATAATAATAGAGTCATTCTTTCCTCGATTTGGGACTTTAAATCGGTGACTTGGGACACCATAAATTATTCCAAGTGGTGACTCTGATTTTTAATAATTAATCTCGTTTTGATTGTCACTTTAAATTGAAAAAAACTCTCATATTACGCCCTTTCGGGGTGTAGTATGAAAAAGGAGGTGCGACAGAGGTCACAAGCACTACATATCCGGTCTTAATTCGAAAAGCTGAAAAACGAACGAGCTAGCACCTACAGCTAACAAGCGTCAAGATTGAAATCTGAAGTTTGCATGAAGAACCACTAAATACTCAAGATCAAGTTTCAAAAGACTTATAAATAGAAGTCTTGTAACTCGTAATTGACAGGCTTAGCTAGTCTTTTTTATTTCTTTTGATTTTGATGTAATAACAGGACCGCGGACCGGAACTTCGGTAGAATGGCACCTTGGCTGGCTCTCCCCTCGGCATACTCCATCATCTCACTCACCTCTGAACTACACGTGGCTTGATTCCTTTATAGCCAAGGATATGTAAGCAGCTCAGATACCAGGGCTCAGTCACATTCCCCTTTTCTCAGTTTTAGTCCCTCCAAATAAGGGTCGGGTTAAAACCTGTCTAGTCGTTCTTTGTCTAAAAATCCTTCGCGTTTCCAGTCAAAGAGGGGCAGTTGTACACATATGATTTTTGACTCCCCAAAATTTTTCACATTTCAGCATGTAGATATTTAATTTAGGTCTAGTATAGACACTTCAACTTATTTTGACTCTTTTACTTTATTTTATTGCAAAAAAAATAAAAATTACAAAAAACATATTTTAATTTATGTATTTTTCATAAGTTTTAAAAATACAAAAATAGTACCTTATTTTTATCTTTATATAGTTTCGAAAATACAAAATTAGTTTCATGTTTAGTTTAATTAATTAGGATTAGCTTTGACATTGTGTAGTATTTCTATCTTATTTTAAAAAGAGTCTATTAAAGTTAGACCACAATTTCAAGAGTTTTAGAGCTTAATTCTTAGTCCAATACGCATTAAGCCAACCCTAAGGACCCTTCTAGATTTTTTTTTAAAACAAAACATAAATAAAAAAACATGGGAACTAATTGACAAATACAAAAAAAAACAAAATACTACCAACGCCTACAATAGAAAAAACGAGAAGTAGAGGCAAAAAAAGATCTGGAAAAGAAGGCAACAAAGATCCACGATTCTGCTTCTTCTTCAACCAATAGAAACGACCCCCCTCCCCAAATTCATACAGCAGCCATAGCCAAAACAAAATACAAACCATGGAACAAATCTGAAATTTAGAGCATTCAAACCCAAGAAAGAGATCAGCCGTGCCGACCAAAGAAATCCAGTCTCACACCCCATCCCTGAACTCGCCGGAACATGCACACCCAATAGAGAACACGGGCAAAACTTGGACAAAAGTTAAAAATGGAGTTTCCCGGAGGTTGAGGTGTTCGAGCTTTCCGGTTGATATTTACGGTCCGCATTGCTGTTCGAGATCTTCTATTTTTTATTGTTCATCTCTGAAATTTCGGCAGTTTAAAAGGTCTGTTCCTTCATCATTTTAGTAATAATATTTACAGTAGTCCAATTTGGTCTTCTATCATTGATGTCCTAGGATGATTGTTTAATTGATTTGCCCATTAAGAACGTTGGTACATAAATAGTTAATTTTACTTTTTAGATGGTTGTAGTCTTCTTTGTGTTTGTCGATTTTTTTTAAATCTTTAATTTTGTTCTCATAGCTGTTCGATTAGTTTGGGTGTTAGTGGTTTGCTCAACAAAGTTAATTTGAATGAGAACCTTTTTTTGGGTTAATATATGAGAGTTGTTCTGGTATATAAAATTGTTTGTAATATTAGGTACTAATATTCGGGCACATGATAGAGTCGAAGTATTTTTTTCTACCAGAAGTCCATTGTTAGAATTGCCTTAAACTTCAAATGGACAAGTTCATGTTCTAATCCTCTTTTCTATTATTTCATTGTGCAATTTTCTATCTTGTTATGCATGTTTAGATGTTTTCTCTATAAAAATGTATTTGATCTTGTTGGTCTGGTTGGTGCCTATTTTGGATAGCTCGGGTCGTGCGGCGGTCTCGATGGTGCATTTCATGTAATCCGATTATAATAATTTTGAATAATAAAACCCTTGGAATAATTCGAAGCTTGCCATGCCAAATAAAATCCCAAAACCCATGGCCCTCACTCAATCAAGTTTTATTCTTAGAAATCGAGGTGCACCATTTAGTTGAATTTTTCATGACCGTCGCAAAGTTGATAGTGCGTAGTTGCTTTAGGTGCGTTCTTTTAATAATATTATCTTCCTAAACTCCGGTGCACATTTATGTGACCCAAGTCTAAATCGGAACCTTAAATAAAATATGTTGCGGACTGCAGGTGCATTTATGTGACTCGGTTCGAAACATATTTTAAATGACGTTGCAATCTTCCTTCAATTAATTAAATAAAAGCCGTTTAAAAATTAAAATTGTCCAATAGGTCTAAAATGTTTTAAGTTAGATAATTGGCCAATTATAACAGTTGAGCGATCGTGCTAGAACTACGGAACTCGGGAATGCCTTATACCTTCTTCTGGGTTAACACAATTCCTTACCCAATTTTTTTTTTCGCGGATTGTGAAACACAATCAATCTTTCCTCAATTCGGGATTTGAACCGGTGACTTGGGACACCATTAATTATCCCAAGTGGCGACTCTGTAAATTTGATAAATAATTAATCCCGTTTCGATTGTTACTTAAATTGGAAAAAAGTTCTCTTTATGCACCCTTCACGAAGGTGTAGTAAAAAAGAGGTGTGACAATAATGAAGTACGTGAACCTAGCGGAATATCTCAAAGAGTGCCCAAACCGTCACTATAGATGAAGGATTATGTGTTATCAACACATGGGAAGTCCAACTGTTGTTATCCCATATCGGACTATGTAAGCTATGCCGACATCTCTTCTGTCTATAGCTATGCACTAAGTGTCTACTCATTTATTAGTGAACCACAATCTTACAATGGAGCACTTCAAAATCCTAAATGGAATGCTGCGATGAAGTCAGAAATTACAACACTATATGAGAAGAAGACTTGGAGCATTGTTGACTTGCCAGCTGGTAAGGTTCCCATTGGATGCAAATGGGTTTTCAAGGTTAAATACATAGGCTCAGGAGCTGTAGAAAGATATAAAACAAGACTAGTGGCTAAAGGTTACGACCAGCAAGAAGGGTTGGATTATACCAAAACATTCTCTCCTGTGGACAAGATGGTCACAATCATGTCAGTTATACAATTGCAGCAGCTAAGCATTGGCACATTTTTCAAATGGATGTGCACAACGCCTTCCTTCAAGGGAATTTGTTAGAAGAAGTGTATATCAACATTGCACAAGCTTTTTATACTCAGGGTGGGTCAGGCAAGGCCTATAGGTTACACAAGTCACTATATGGCCTCAAACAGACACTAAGACAGTGGAACAAGAAGCACTGATGCTTTGCTGCAGCTTGGTTTCACCCAAAGCCATTTTGATTACTTTTTGATCGCTAAGAAAGTGCAGAACATGATGGTGTTTGTCTTAGTGTATGTTGATGACCTTTTGATTACAAGGAGTTGTCCTCAACTTATTATGTTGACTAGATGTGATCTGCAAGTCAAGTTCAAGATGAAGGATCTTGGTGAGCTCATATTCTTCTTAGGCACTGAGTTTGCCAGATCAAGGAAGGGTATTGTCATGAATCAAAAAAATAATTCCTTGAGCTAACTCCTGAGTTGGGACTAGGAGGAGCTAAACCTATTGGTGCTCCATTAGAGCTCAATCAAAAACTCACCTCTGCAGACATGACAACTTCATCAACAATCAAAGCACAAACAAAGACATTGCAGATATAGATCACCAGCTGTCTGATTCTAGCCAATATCAAAGGCTAGTAAGGAGACTTCCATATCTGACCATGACCAGGACAGACATTGCATTTGCTAATCAGGTTCTTCGCCAGTTTATGCATAAGCCTAAGCAATCTCATATGGAAACTGCACTAAGGGTAGTAAGGTACATCAAGAATGCATCTGGTCTAGGATTGTTGATGCTCTCTGAAAGCTTGGGAAAATAAATACCCAATGTGGCTCATATTAGGGAGGCTACTTGTAGACTAGAATGTTTGTTAAAGGTTATCTCGTGAAGTTTGGAAATGCCTTAATTTCTTGGAAGTCAAATAAGCAAGAAATTGTAGCTAGGAGTTCTACAGAAGCAGAGTTCAGAAGCATGGCTTTAGTAGTGGCTGAACTAACTTTGTTAACAGGTCTATACAAAGAACTAGGAGTGAAGATTCAATTGCCTATTGATCTATAATGTGATAGCAAGGCTGCAATCCAAATTGCAGTCAATCCAATGTTTTATGAACGCATAAAATACATTGACATAGATTATCACTTTATTAGAGAGAAAATTGTTCAAGGAATGGTAAATACACATCATATTTCTACAAAAGAATAGCAAGTTGGTCTACTAACTAAGAGTATGGGAAAGACACAATATAATTATCTACTAGTTGAAAGATGTATTTCAACCATTAACTTGAGGGACGGTGTTGAAGGTTCGAGCACGAGTTATAGCTATCAAGCAGCTTCTTTAGCTCAGGTAGTTAAAGTCCTTAGGTGACAGCTGTCACCAGCTAAGTTAATAAAGGCGGTCAGTAGAAGTTAGTTAGAGTTAAGTTGACTGTACATATATATGCATAGCTACTGCACACAGATAGTCGGTTAGTTGATTTCATGAAAAATGAGTTCATTTTCTGTTCAGCTCAGTCTCTCATTTGTGCTCAAAAACTTGATCAATTGGTTCTAGATCTCAACGCATAATTCACAATTTAAAAAATTCAACGAATCTTTTTCAGTTTAATAAATATTGTTAAATATAATTTTATCAGTTTTATATTTTCTTCAATATAAAATTTTTATTTGAAAGCTTAAGAAATTCATATTCAAATTCTGGTTGAAAAAGTAATTTGTATCGATCATTCTCTAACTTATAGAAATGTTTAATTTTTCATGAAGTATGACAATATATCACAACCAATATTAGACACGCGATTGTTGTGTTATATTTAGTATCAAGATATATTTACACAATTCAACCAATATTCTTTTATCAAATTCACAAATGAAATGATTCATAATTCTGGATCAGATAAACGGTATGTGTACATGTAGTTGTGATTTATATACATGAATCGAACTTACTAATTTTAATAATTACCTGTGTATCTTTATCACAATTCACTTCTACTTTTACATCGCGTACATTAGAAATGGACTGGATTATAGGGGTAGGGGGTTT
Source organism: Nicotiana benthamiana (assembly GCA_034376525.1). Taxonomy (NCBI): domain Eukaryota; kingdom Viridiplantae; phylum Streptophyta; class Magnoliopsida; order Solanales; family Solanaceae; genus Nicotiana; species Nicotiana benthamiana. Next base: position 19,167,144 of record CM067341.1, read on the forward strand.
GTTCAATTCACATTTGAACCGTTGGTTAATCGGACTAGTCAAACCGGTCAATGAATAACACTATTCATCCGGTTAACTAGCCCGGCCCGAACCGGTATAACAATAACAATTTTTTAAAAAATGTTTGGGCCTCTTCTAACTGTTGGCAAAGGTCCATTTCACAATATCGCCGTTGTCCAACTGCCAAAATTCACTTTGAGCCCAATTTTTGGATTTGTTTTTTTAAAATGAACCTCCTTTGAAAAACTATAAATACCCTCCCTTCTCCCCCCTCCCCTCCCCTCCCCCTCTTCCTCATTTCTTCACTCAATCTCTCAATTCTCAATTCTCAATCTCAATTCTCATATTCTCTCATTCTTTAATCTTCACTTAAAGTGAAATTAACTATTTGGCTCTTCTTTTTTTATGAATTTAATTTATCGTAGTATTTATTATTTGAAGTTTGAACAATTGAACTTCAAAATTGGAACAATTGACGTTTCTTTGTGGTAACATTAGAGTTGCGAAATCATCAAGTGCTCAATTTATTGCCGATTTCGGTACACTCCCTCCAACTTTTTCTCTATTTAATATTTTATTTGCATATTTAATTGGTTCTAGTAGTTAACTTTTTACAATATATTGAATGCTGCAAAAAGAGTTTGCAATAAGGTTACTAACCGAGAAAATAAAAAAGGAGGTAGTACTTCAGCATCTGGTAGTAATTTAAATACCTCTACAAATATTCCTGAAAGCATTACCTTATAATAATATATATTATGAACAATTCCAGGAAGATTTCGATATAGAAGATAATGAATTAGAAATGGAAGATGAGATACCACTTACACCTAGTAGTGTTAGAGCTGGTAGTGGGGGTGGTGGTCGTGGTGCTAGTAGTAGACCACCTGTGGGCTAGCAATCGTAGAAAAAGAAGTAAGGTTTGGAAATTTTTTGAAGACATACCGAATACTGATAGTTAAATGAGAACTTTGTAATGATACTTTTAAACATAAGACTGGAGGACAACTAGGGGGACTGGGACACTTAGTAGACATATGAGAATTGAGCATCCTATTGAATAGAGCTCTGATGGAGAAAGAAATCAAGCAACTCTAAACCCTACTATCGGAGGTCTTATATGTCACGACCCAGTTCGCCCTCCGTGAACAAGTTGCAACGACACTTGGTCCCTACGACTAGGTAAGCCTAACGATGCGAAAATAAAATAACAATGCGGAAATTATAACTTAAATCAAGATTTACCAAAATGAAAAGCGGAAATGTAGAATGCCACTTAACACATACAACATAATATCTTAACTATTACAATACTATCCCAAAATCCGGAAACTCTCGAGAACACAAGCTAACAGAATATAATACACAACTCTAACTCCAAAATGTCTAAAATAGCAGTACGAAAGGAAAACTAACTACTAAAGCTAGAATAAGATAGAGACTCCTAGTATGCAGGCGTGACAGATATACCTCGACTCTGCTAGTTCTCTCCGCCTCGAAAACAATACGCCTGGGTGGAGGTACCTAGATCTACACCTGAAAAACATGTGCAAAAGGGGCATGAGTACACCACATCGGTACTCAGTAAGTGTCAAGCCTAATCTCGGCCGGGTAGTGACGAGGAAGGTCAGGGCCCTATTGATAATAAACACAATAATAAATCTTGAAATAGTATAACATAAACAGGAATAATGAGTACAACTATGAAGTAGACATGTTATATAAGGCAACAAATAGCACACAAAAAGTAAGGTAACACGGAGTAACAGCTCAATATCAGTCCAACAACGAGGATCTCCCGGGATACCGTCTTGTAGTCCATTTCATCTACTGTCCAAGGATCTCCCGGGATATCGACCCGTAGTCCATCATATGTGTATATTTGAAGGTTCCCCCGGGGTACCGTCACGTAGTGTAACTATCAATGCGCGGGGATCTACCAAAACCCCGGTCCGTAGTCCCAAATGTAAATACCCAGTAGTTCCACATAACTATGCAAGGGGAATGTATCAGGAATCGAACAAACAGTCCCAAAGTAAATGTGTAGGGGGATCTATCGGGAATCTAACCCACAGTCCCAAAGTAAATATGCAGGGGGAATCTATAGGGAATCGAACTCACAGTCCTAAAACAAATATGTAGAAGGATCTATCAGGAATCGAACCCGCAATCTCAAAGTAAATGTGCAGGGGGATCAATTGGGAATCGAACCCGGAATACCAAAGTACATATGTAGGGGGGATCTATCGGGAATTGAATTTGCAGTTCCAAAGTAAATATGCACGAGGATCTATCGGGAATCGAACTCGCAGCCCCAAAGTAAACAGACAGGGGGGGAGTTACCGGAATCTCACATCCGTAGTCCCAATGTAAATACACTGCAACAACAAAGAGATATTCAGAATGAAGTTCCATCCGAAGGCAACAAGTAATTCTAGCCTAACATACTTCACGTAATGAAACCCATGGCAATTTAACAAATAGGCAAATTTTAAATCAACTAAACATGCTCTTCAAAACTAACATAGATTATATTTGCAAGTAGAACAACGCAGGTAAGAAAGAAACTCAGTCTAAATATTTAAATGAAAAATTAGATTTTCAAAAATTAGCTTAAGTACGTGCTCGTCACCTCACGTACAAGGCATTCAATTACCAAATATCATATCCTAGGGGAAAGGTCCCTCACACAAGGTTAGACAAGCCACTTACCTCGAATATGCTCAAAGTCAACTAGAAATCACGCCTTTGCCACGAGTATCCGACTCCCAATGGCCCAAATCTATTCAATTCAATTACATATCATAAATAACATCTCAAACAACTGATTCTACAATTAAATTTAAAGTTAAGACGCGAAATTAGCAAAAATGACCAAAATGCCCGTCAAGTCAGCATCTTGAAATCGGACAAAGCTTATATTTTCGGAAACCTCATACTCTCACGAGTCTATACATAACAAGAACACAAAAATCAAAGTTCAAATTCCCCCCAAATCCCAGATTAAAATTTAAAAACACCAAGCCCTAGCTCTTCCATTTTTGTCCAATGTTTAAAAAATTCCTAGGTTAATTTCATAATAGAATCACGTTTTAGGTTAAAAAATCTTATATCCAATCATCTCTCCTTGATTCCCCTTGAACATCCCTCAAAGAAGCTCTCAAATGCTTAGTTATGGTGGAAACTAGGGTTCAACTCGCAGATGAAATGTTTTATAACTTCATTGCCCAGGTATTTGTTCAATGCGATCACAGGAATTTGAATGCGATCGCGAAGGGTAAATTTTAAAGGTTCCAAAACTGGTCTATGAGAATGCGGCCTAAAGCCTGGGATCGTAGAAGAGAAACAAATAGACGTACACGATCGCAAACAGGGCCACGCGATCACGAAGAGGAAAATGCAAGGAATTACCAGATCCTAATTTCTACTATGCGAACGCGGGAGAACAATTGCGAAAGCAAAGAAGGGGAAAGATGACTTCCGCGATCACAAACCAGATAATGCGACCGCGTAGAAAAAAAATATCACCCTCCAAATTTACACTATGCGGTCGCGTAGGAACAGCTGCAATCGCAGAGAAGGAAAGTCTGCAGCAGACCTGAACAGAAATTTGCAACTTTTACAACTCAAAAATGCCCCGTTGAGCATTTGAAACACACATGAGGCCTCATGACCTCAACCAAACCTACGAACATATCCCATAACATCTTTCAAACTTGTACCAATTCTTAAACCGCCTAAATTAATGTTAGAAAAGCGAATTAATCAAAGATTTAAGCCTAAGAACTTTAAAATTTCTCAAAATACACTTTTGATCAAAAACCTAACCAAACCACGTCCGAATGACCTGAAATTTTGCACACACATCCCAAATGACATGATAGAGCTATTGCAACTTCCGAAATTCCATTCCGATCCTCGGATCAAAATCTCACTATCGGACCGGAAACTTCAAAAATTCAAACTTTGGCATTTCAAGCCTAAATTAGCTACGAACATCAAAAACACATTCCGAACTTGCTCCCAACCCCAAAATCACCTAACGGAGCTAATGGAACCATCAGATTTCCATTTCGAGGGCGTATTTATATTGTTCTGTCTACGAGCAACTTTCCAACACTTAAGTTCTCATTTAGGGACTAAGTGTCTCAAAACTCTCCGATACTCAAAACCGAACATGCCGGCAATTCAATTTAGCAGAAATAAACTTGGGGAAAGACATTAATAGAGGATCAGTGCATTAATTCTTAAAACGACCAGCCAGATCATCACATCCTCCTATACTTAAACATTTGTTCGTCCTCGAACGAGCATAAAGACATACATGAAGTAGTGAAAAGATTAGGGTAGTTGTTGCGCATATCCTGCTCGGTCTCCTAGGTCGCCTCCTTGGCCGTCTGACCCCGCCACTGAAACTTTACTGAAGCAATGTCCTTTGACCTCAACTTTCTGACCTTCCTGCCTAATATAGCCATTGGCTCCTCAACATAGGATAGATCCTTGTCCAACTGGACTGAGCTGAAATCCAATACGTGTGACGGGTCGCCATGATACCTCCAGAGCATCGAAACATGAAATATCGGATGAACTCCTGTCAGGTTGGGAGGTAAGGCAAGCTTATAAGCAACCTCACCAACACACCTCAATATCTCAAAAGGGACAGTGAATCTTAAACTTAACTTCCCTTTCTTCCCAAACCTCTTAACGCCCTTCATAGGTGAAACCCCAAGCAGAACCCGTTCTCCGACCATATATGAAACATCACGAACCTTCCTATCTGCATAGCTCTTCTGTCTGGATTGGGCTGTACAAAGTCTATCTTGAATCACCTTAACCTTCTCCAATGCTTCTTGATCCAAATTTTGGCCCAATAGCTTGGCCTCACCCGGATCGAACCAACCCACCAGAGATTTACACCTCCTACCATATAAAGCCTCATACGACGACATCTGAATGTTGGACTGATGACTGTTGTTGTAAGAAAGCTCTGCCAATGGCAAGAACTGATCCCAAGACCCTCCAAACTCGATCACACACGCACGGAGCATATCCTCAAGAATCTAAATAGTGCGCTCGGACTGTCCGTTCAACCGAGGTGAAATATCGTGCTCAACTCCACCTGGTCTCTGCTGCTCATACTTCACCTGCTGACAAGGCATCTATATCCTTCTTCATCCACCTCCACCAATAGAGTTGTCTTAAATCCTAATATATCTCCGCGGCACGCGAATGGATGGAATACCGCGAACTATGGGCCTTGTCTAAAATTAACTTCCGAATACCATCAACATTGGGTACACAGACCCGACCTTGCATCATCAATACTCCATCCTCGCCAATGGTCAGTACTTTGACATCACCATGCTGAACCCCGTTCTTAAGGACAAGCAAATGATGGTCATCATAATGCTGCTTCCTGATGCGACCAATTAATGAAGACCAAGAAACCATGCAAGCTAGAACTTGGCTAGGCTCCGAAAGATCCAATCTCGCAAACTGGCTGGCTAAGCCCTAAACATCCATCGCCATAGGCCTCTCTGACACTGGTAAATATCCCAAACTCCCTAAACTCTCCGCTCGACGACTCAAGGCATCAACCACTATATTGGCCTTGCCCGGGTGATATAAATAGTGAGGTCATAGTCTTTCAGCAACTCTAACCACCTCCTCTGGTGCAAATTTGGATCTTTCTGCTTGAACAAATGCTGCAAACTCCTATGATCTGTATAAATCTCACAAGGCACACCGTATAGATAAAGGCGCCAAATCTTCAAGGCGTGAAAAATTGAAGCTTACTCAGGATTGTGAATAGGATAATTCTTCTATTGTATCTTCAACTGTCTAGACGCGTAGGCAATCACCCTACCGTCTTGCATCAGTACTGCTCCAAGGCCAACTCTTGAGGTATCACAATAGACGGTATAAGACCTTGAACCTGTAGGCAATACCAAACATGGGGCTGTAGTCAAAGCTATCAGCTTTTGAAAGCTCGCTTCACACTCCTCTGTCCACTGAAATGGAGCACCCTTCTAGGTCAATCTAGTCATAGGGGCTGCAATCGATGAAAACCTTTCAACAAAACGATAGTAGTAGCCCGCCAAGATAGGGAAACTACGAATCTCTGTAGTTGAGGATGGCCTGGGTTAACTTTGCACCGCCTCTACCTTTTTCGGATCCACCCGAAAGCCCTCATTCAACACCACGTGGCCTAAGAATGCAATAGAATCCAACCAAAACTCACATTTTGAGAACTTGCATATAACTTCTTCTCTCTCAAGGCTTGAAACACTGTCCTCAGGTGCTGCTCAAGATCTTCCGAATCTGGGAATACACCAGGATATCATTAATAAAAACAATAACAAATGAGTCAAGATACGGCCGGAACACACTGTGCATCAGATGCATAAAAGATGATGGGGTATTGGTCAGCCCAAATAGCATAACAAGGAACTCATAATGACCGTACCCAGTCTTGAAAGCAGTCTTCAGGATGTCTGGCTCCCGAATCTTCAACTGATGGTGACTTGAGCGCAAGTCAATCTTAGAAAACACTCGCGCGCCCTGAAGTTGGTCGAACAGATCATAATATGGGGCAAATGATAATGGTTCTTCATTGTAACCTAGTTCAACTGGCGATAATCAATACACATACGCATAGAAACATTCTTTTTTCTTCATAAACAAGAGAGAATCATCCCAAGGTGAAACGTTGGGTTGAAAAGGCCCTTCTCAAGCAATTCCTGTTACTGATCCTTCAACTCAGAAGGAGCCATACGATATGGAGGGATGGAAATAGACTGAGTGCCCGACAACAAATCAATCCCAAAATCAATGTCTGTATTAGGCGGCATGCCCGGAAGTCAGCTGGAAATACATCGGGATAATCCCGCACCACTGGGACAGAATCAGCAAAAGGGATATCAACACTAACATCTCTCACATAAGCTAAATATGCAACATACCCCTTCTTAACCATAAGTTGAGCTTTAAGAAAAGAGATAACTCTGCTAGAAGTGTGATCTAAAGTTCCACTCCACTTAACATGCGGAATACCTGGCATAGCCAGCGTCATGGTCTTGGCATGACAATCGAGAATAGCATAATGGGGTGATAACCAGTCCATGACCTAGATGATATCGAAATCAACCAACTAAGTAACAATAAATCTTCTCTGGTCTCAAAACCATGAATAGTAATCAAACATGACCGATAAACGCAGTCCACAACAAGTGAATCCCCCACATGACTAGAAATATAAACAAGGGAACTCAAAGAATCCCGACATACACCTAAATGTAGAGCAAAATTAGAGGGCACATAAGAGTAAATAGAGCCTAGATCAAAGAGAATTGGTATACCTCTATAAAAAACTATGAAAAATATCTGTAATGATAGGATCGGAGGCAACAACCTCGGTACGGGTAGGTGGGGTAGCAACTGGGGCTGTAACCATGGCTTGGGAACTCTGCAGGGCACGCTGTGGCTGAGAAGTCTATGGAGGTGCACTCCTCTCAAGTCTGGGCAGTATTTTACCACATGGTGTATGCCACCACACTCGAAGCAACCTCGCAACTGACGTGGTAGTGCAAAATTGTGGGGTACGGGCACTCCAAAACCCCTAAACACATAAAGCCCTGTGTGAAATCTGGGATGCAAACTAAGCTGGCTGACCTATGAAATCTCTACCATGCCGTACTCTTTCTCCAAAATAAGGACCAGTGGGTCTCCCCAATATGCGAGGCCTACTCACTCCTTTATACTCTCCCTCATGACCTCGTCTGTCCTTTCTCTTGTAGACCCACGTGTCTCCTACTCGGCAGGAGGTCCTTACCACCCGCTGAACTGGGATCACAAACTGTGTCTCCATGAGACTTGGAACCTAACCAATAGGAACTCACTGCTCTGGAGTGGGGGCGGCGGAAGTCTGGGTCCCTCCCCTGGCATGTGAAGTAGTCGGTACAACCTGAATCAATCCCGCCATATCAACGTATCTAACATGCTCAGGAAATCTGCAACTTTTACAACTCAAAAATGCCCCCTTAAGTATCTGAAATACACCCGAGACCCTTGGGACCTCAACCAACCCTACAGACATATCCCATAACATCCTTCAAACTTGCACCAATCTTTAAACCACCTGAAACAACGTCCGAAACTCGAACTAATCAAATATTTAAGCCTAAGAACTTCAAATTTTCTCAAAATACGCTTTCGATCAAAAACCTAATCAAACCATGTACGAATAACCTGAAATTTTACACATACATCCCTAATGGTATGACGGAGCTATTGCAACTTCCGTAATTTTATTCCGACCCTCAGATCAGAATCTCACTATCGGACCGGAAACTTCAAATATTCAAACTTCAGCATTTCAAGTCTGAACTAGCTACAGACCTCCAAAACACATTCCGAATATGCTCCCAACCCCGAAATCACCTAACAGAGCTAATAGAACCATAAGATTTCCATTCCGAGGCCATATTCATACTGTTCCGACTATAGGCAACTTTCCAACACTTACGTTCTTAATTAGGGACTAAGTATCGCAAAATTCTCTGAAACTCGAAACCGAACATCCCAGCAATTCAAATTAGCGGAAATAGACTTGGAGAAAGTAGTTAATAGGGGATCGGGACATTAACTCTTAACACGACCGGTCAGGTCGTCACATTATTTAATATGATAAAATAAAATATCATGAAGAGTTAGCAAAAATGATTGCTTTGAGTTGTCTACCTTTTTCTTTTGCTTCTTCATCATATCTTATTATGTATATTCAAAGGATTTACAATCCTTTATTTAAAGGTATACCTAGAATTACTTGTAGAATTGATATCTTTAGACTGCATGGACAATATCAAAAACGTTATTTGTTTAGCCACCTTCATTGTAGAGTTTCTCTAACATTAGATATTGGCCATGATGTTAATAGAAATGATTATTTGACAATTACATGTCATCGTATTGATGATAATTATTATATGCAAAAATGTATTATCGCTTTTAAATATGATGAAGATCAAAGTCATACTGCTGCATTTATAAGTACTACTATTTGTGAAGTTTTTGAATTTTATAATCTCAAGGAAAAAGTATTGTGCATGTCTTTTGATAATGTTTCTAACAATAATGCCGCAATTTAATTATTAAAATTGCATTTGCAATTACCACTTGATGAAATTTTTCATGTTAGGTGTGAATTTCATGTTTATAATTTAATAGTTAAAAGTGATCTTGATTTATTTTCAAATGAGATTACTCATGTTAGAAAAGAAGTTGGTGTTATTCAAGGAAATAATTAATAATCTAGAATAAAGGAATTTAAGAATGAATGTATCCGGTATAACCTTAAATCCAGATTCATGCCACACGAAATTGTTACTAGATAGAGTTATACATATATATTTTTAAAATGTTGCTACAAATATAGATTCCCAATAACTGAAGTTGGTAATTTGTATTGTACTGATCCAAACCGTATGTTAGAAATTACTACTTGGGAGGTCATTAATGATGTTGTTAAATTCTTACATAAATTTTATACGGCTGTTGTTGAGTTTTTTAGAGCATATTGCCCTACTGTTGTTGTGGCTTTAGTACATATAGTTGAAAATTTTTTTTTTACTCTTTGAATTTAAGAAGAAAGAAAGATATATGAATGCTATTGGAAAAATGCAAGCAAAATTCAAAAAATATTTCTTTGCAACTCCTCTGATTTACTAAATTGATGTTGTTTTAAATCTTTCTATTAAGAAGTCTGGTTGTCACTAATTAATGAATGCTTATATACTTATAAGATGATTGGACCAACTGAAACCCCATATAATATGTTTCTATGAACAAGCTAAATGATTATTTACAATAATCATATAATTATTATGCAAATATAATTGATAATGTTGCTCTTGATGTAGACAATGTTAATCCCACTATGCAATGTACCACTTCTACTACTATGGAGGATGAAAAAGGCCTTTATAGTTTTAATATTTTTGCTACATTTTCTAACATTCAAACCAGTAGCAGGAACATTGATGAACCTCAATTCTATTTGCAGAAGTAAAAAGAGCCTCGCACAAAGGAATTTTCGCAGTTGGGATGGTGGCATAATAATGGAAAGCAATTTTCTACTCTTTCCCCTATGGCTCGGGACGTGCTGAATGTGCCAATTTCAACTATTGCATCAGAGAGTGCATTTAGACAAGCAAGACAACAACTTTGAGACACCCATCAGTCATTGTGAAGCAACGTTTTGAAATTTTTAGTATGTTTTAGAGATTAGATTAGATCGGAACGAAAAAAATCAAGGACGTGGAGATGTTGATAGCCCAGAAGAAGAGGAACTTGGAGATATATTAAAAAATGGTAACCCATCCAAATTTAACACTCTAGAATAAGGCGACTCAGTTTATATTGATTATGACAAACTTACTAAGGCAATGCAAAACCCTTGAAAGTTTGAATTTACTCTTGTTTGTTTAATTTACGTACCGTTAAATATAAACCTTTCAATTTGTAAGTTTGAATTTTGAAATAAATGTAGCACTTGCAATTTATCAGTGCAATTTTTCCCATCTTCATAGTATACTTTATATTTTTACTTTATATAAATATAACTTGCAATAGTTATACAAAATACAAAAAAAAAAAAAAATACTAACCCGGCCCGACTTGGCCCCTTGAACCCGTAAACCTTACGATTTAATTTTTATCCAGATGAACCCGAACCCGTTAAATCCGATAAGTCTCAACACTTAACCGGCTAAAACCATAAGCCGTCCGATTACTAACTTTCCTTACCCAGCCCGACCCGGCCCATCCGTTAAACACCCATAATTTTAAGATAGAAGCATTTGCAGCCAGCCATCTCTAATTGCACAAAGCTAAAACATCAAAGTCAACATCTAATGAAGGGGAGTTAGAAAGAGAAGCTCCTGCTTCTGTCTAGAACATGAAGAAGAGACCAAAATCTGCAAAATAAAACTCCCATTCACCAAACAAGAGCAACACCACACATAGGTAACAAAGGATCTCAAACCTCTAAATGAACATAAACGATTCTAAACTCACAGATGCAGGAACAAGTAATAAAGATCAAACAATGGAGATGGACTAAGATCAACCCAATGAACCCACCAGTACCATTAACATACAAGGCTCAGCTAAGGAAAACAATATCCAGACAAGCTCATTCTTGCTCAAACTAAAAGGAAATCTGGCAGAAACACAACACTAAAACCAAATAGCAGTGCAAAAATCTGTGGACGGCCATGACACATCTGATGAAACTGAGAACCACTATGATTCCGGAAACTTCATCCCTATCACACACATAGACAAAGAAAGGATCTACAATAACTGGACCGATGTTGTTATCATTAAACTATTTGGTAGGAAGGTAAGTTATGCTTTCCTCCAAAACAAAACAACGACCATATGGAAACCAACAGAGAACATCATACTCATAGACCTAGGAGACGATTACTACCTAATTATGTTTATAAGCTCAGAAAACTACGATAAAGCTCTCCATGGAGGACCATGGTTCATAGGAAATCAATTCCTCACTGTCCGGAAATGGGAAACAAAGTTCGTAGCTTCAACAGTCTCACAAACTTACTCAGCCATCAGGGCCAGGCTACCAGAACTACCAACAGAATTTTACGACTATGAAATCCTTAAAAAATAGGATCTAAGCTAGGAAAGCTACTAAGGATCGATTCATGCACTGCTTCAGCTACTAAGGGCAAATACGCGAGAGTTTGCATCCTAGCACCTATAGAAAGCCCTCTCAAAACTCATGTTATTATTGGACGCCTTATCAAAGAATTGCATATGAAGGTTTCAACATGCTTTGTTCCCATTGTGGCAGATTGGGTCACACATTAACCAACTGCCCTCAACCAAAGACCTCGAAGACTACTACAGTATAAGGAATTCAACAAAACAAAGATGGAATTGCGTCCCTAGCAGAAGAGATAGATCATTGGACCATAGTTACTCATAAAAGAACTAAGCCAAGACAGGACCAAACGGAAAGGCAAAGCCCCCGTCCACAACGACATACAAAACTGGAACAAAAAATGCAAGGAAAATAGACGTCCCACGATGAACTCAGGTACGCAAACGCAGGCAAACACCACACCAACGACAGGAGTTTAAGAGGAAGGAAACACAACAAAACACATTAGACATTAGCACAAATCCAAACAAAAGCAATAATAATCAATTTAAGGCATTAAATGCTCTAGTGAATGACAAATTAGACACGATACAATCTATATTGACACAACCACCGTACCCCTACAGATATTAACCATAAGCAACTAAGTTACACCAAATCACCAATGACACAAACACCCTCCTTCATTAACCAAAGACATGGAACCCTTAATGCATTAGAAAGACCTCCCACCCCAGAAATATCCACCGGTCCATGCAATGATAACACCACACCATACGCCAATCCAACAAAACTAGCAGATTTCACTGCAAAACTAAATGGCATTATTGTCTATAATGAGGGATCAATGCAAGTTGACCTTTGTTCCACCCAAAAAGATGTCAAAAATGTATTAAATGTTGACAAAAAGAATCTGACCACTGAAGATAATACATCCTCAGCAGCCAAACTTCACATCAATAGCAACAATCATAGTACAAATCCTAGCACACTCCTAGTGTACGTTACTCCCCATGCACCAAAAAACCATGCACATTCAAGAACAAAAGCATCAACATACTTAAGCCCTCCAGCCTGTGACAACAAAGACTTAGAACAAACTAAACACAACAAAAACCACCATCACCAAAGATGCCAAAGCGACCCACCAACAACTTCTACATGAGGCATCAAAGAAACCACATGAGGAATGTTTGGTCATGCAACCAAGTTGCTCAACAGATGAACAACCAAACTTAGGACAAAGCCAACCACTAGTGTATGCAACTCCTCCACTAGCAATGAACACACACCATTATTATGGCTCAAAGACGGCCTAATGGGATTCTCATTGAATATGAACCTACATCTAGAGGGGAGCGACATCATAATACAAATAGAGAACCCAAGCTACCTAGCCCAAATTGTAACGTAGGGACTAAGGATTGGGTTGGACAATGTATCCAATCACCCACGGCTAACCCTAATGCACCCACAGCCCCAACTAAACCTCCAACACCCAATCATGGGGGCCCACCATCCCCATGGAATCATCTCCAGAGGATCACCCCAAGCACCTCAATCCCTCTAAGCATGAACCTCCCACTATTCCACAACAACCCTACCCACAACCACCCTCCACACATGAACTACTCCGACATGGAACAAGCCCAATACAATACTGCCCCATCTCCAACAGTGCAACTGACGGACGATGAGGGAGAAGGGGAAGTAACATCAACAGTACGAAGAGTGGTATACGCCATACGACGCAGGTCAAAAACACTAGTGTTCAAGGAAAGAAGAGAAAAAAAGGGTAATCTTACGTTGCCCGCTGAATTTGAGGGAATGCTTGATCAATATTAGGGAACTGACAGCACCAACAATCTAAAAATATGGAATAGTAATGATCCCAACGATGTATGCCAGCATGAACACCCCATGCACAGGTAGAGGAGAACACCCCACCCCCATCTAGACCAATGAGTATGATCGTATGGAACTGTAGGGGGTGGGGAATGAGGAATTTAGAAGAACTTTCAGGTCTATGCTACACTACAACATGCCTTTCCTTGTAGCACTCTTGGAAACAAAAATGGCGGATCACAAACACTCATGAGCAGTTTTGGATTCACTCACATGGCATAGGTAGCAGCGCGAGGTAATTGGGGGGGCATGTTATGATGTGGAATGCGGGAGATATTCCGGTGGATCAAATCGGAACAACCGATCAAGAAATTCATGTCATGATCAAGGTAAACAATTCTAACTCAAACCCTTGGATGTTGTCCATTGTTTACGCTATTAACTTAATAAAAGAGAGAATTATTCTATGGAATAATTTAAAAACAGTTGCAAATAGCTTTAAGGGGGGCTGGCTAGTCCCAGGAGACTTCAATGAAGTCACCAAATCAAATGAAAAATTCGGAGGCCTCCCTATTAGGTACCCCAGGGTATCCAAATTTCTTAATTGTCTAGACTACTGTGGGCTTATGGACTTAGGGTATAAGGGTTCAAAATATACTTGGACTAATAAAAGGGAAAAAACTAGAACCGTAATAATGGAAAGGCTAGATAGATATGTAGCTAACGCAAATTGGATTAATCTATTTAAAGAAGCACATGTTACTCATTTAACTAGAATCCATTCCCACCACTGTCCCATAAAACTAGACCTTTCAAGAACTTCTCCCATAGTAATAACATCTTAAGGTTGGAATCCATGTGGCTATCTCACCCTTCTTTTAAAAATCTTGTTAAGGAGCCATGGACCAATCATGATAATATACTAGGAGCAATTGAATACTTTACTAAAAATATAAAGGAATGGAACACTAACCTTTGGTAATATTTTTCATAAAAAAATATACTAGTTCCTAGAATTAATGGGATACAAAATTCCCCAAAATACACGACAAGTCAATTCCTTCTAGATCTAGAAACAAATATTCTGAAGGAATTAAATGACATCCTAAAACTAGAAGAGGAATTTGGAGACTCAAGCCTCGAATACAGTAGTTAAATGAAGGGGATGCGATCACAAAATTCTTTCACATTACCACAATGCAAAGAAGAAGGAAAAATAGAATTCTAAGTCTTAAAGACGAAGTGGGCAATTGGTTCTACGACCAAAAAGAGGTAAAATCTCTAATAAATAATTACTACAAAAACTTCTTCACTACAAGTCACAACAAGTCCCATAAAACAAAACATTACATATCTTTCTATGCAACCCTGAATAATATGGACCAAAAAGATTTGTGCCAAGATGTCACAGTCTGCGAAACTAAAAGTGCTTTGGACTCTTTCAAGCCATACAAAGCCCCCAGGCCAGATGGCCTTCATCCATTCTTTTGCCAAAAATTCTGAAGTGAAACCAAAGAAGCACTAATCGACTTCTGCAAAGACACATTTAGGGGGAGGAAAATGGCTGAGGACATGAATAGCCCATATATCTGCCTAATCCAAAAGTGCCAAAATGCTGAAACTATCAAGAAATATCGGCCTATCAGCCTGTGTAACACAACCTACAAAGTAGTTACAAAAGTCATCGTCAATAGAATCAAACCCCTCTCGGCTAAACTAATCCATCCAACACAGACTAGCTTCACGAAGGGTAGAAGATCATCCGATAATGCTATTATTGTCCATGAGGCCCTAAACCACTTCAAAAAGATTAAAGGATTAAAAGGGAAAATGCTACTTAAAATATATTTGGAAAAAGCTTTCGATAAGTTGGAATGGTCTTTTATAAAATTCTCTCTAACTTTCCTAAATTTTCTACAAGAATTAGTTGACCTAATCATGTCCTGCATCTCCACTATGTCTACCTCTATCATAGTCAACGGTTCCAGCTCTGAATTCTTTAGACCGTCCAGAGGTATCCGACAAGGCGACCCTCTATCCCCATATATATATTCATCATCTGCATGGAAATGTTGTCACGACTAATCCACACGAAATTGACTGATGTAAATGAGACCTGGTAAAGATCTCTCCAAACAGCCCCCCTCTATCACATCTATTCTTTGCAGACGATCTAATCCTACTAGCAACGCTAACCAAAAAAAGCTGCAATTCTATAATTGATACCCTCAATAAATTTTGCGCACACTCGGGGCACTCCATCAACTTTAACAAATCAAGGCTAATATTTTCCGAAAATGTGCCAATCGATTTAAAAAATGACTTTAGAATTTGTCTCTCAATAAATCACACTAGAGATTTCGAAAAGTATTTAGGGTTCCATATAGGATTCTCCAACCCCTCAAAGAAAGACTTTTAGTATATCATCGATCGGCTAAACAACAGGCTAAAAGGGTGGAAAATCAATTTCCTTAATATAGCTGGAAGGACCACACTCATAAAATCAACTTTGGGCGCAATCCTTAATCACGTCATGCAAATATTCAATCTCCCACAAGCTATCATTAAGAGCAATGATAAAATACAAAGGAATTTCTTATGGGGAGCACTTCATAAAAAAAGGAAATGCTATTTGGTAAATTGGGACACAGCTACAAAGCAAAATAAAGATGGGGGGTTGGGATTATACAAAACAAAATGTAAAAATCAGTTTTTCAATGCTATCCTAATTTGGAGATATAAAAAAGATAATAATAGCCTCTGGAGTAGGGTACTTCATAGTAGATATGATAAAAAGAATACAAAGCAAAGCTGGAATCTCCAAGAGAAAAATGGCTTTCATATATGGAAAAATATAGTCTAGGGCTCAAACTTTTGTAAAACAGGCATACATTAGGAAATTGAAAATGGGGAATTAATTAGGGTCTGGCAAGATGTTTGGCTAGGAAATAAGTAATCTCTAAGAGCCCAAATCCAAGGACCATTAATGGAACACGAACAATACCAACCAATATCAGCCATTATTGAAAACAACTCTTTTAAATAAAATAAATTATCATTCCAGCTCCCCATTGAAATTAAGAATAAAATCTATAGCACTTACATCAAGCAAATTCAACCTATCGAAGATAAATGTAACTGGGGTAAAAGTTCAAACGGGACTTTCACCATCAAATTCGCTTATGAAATGATACAAGGTAAAGAAGAGGGGTTACACAAGATTACAAATGGTTATGGAAAATCAATACTCTCAATAAAATAAATTTCTTTCTCTGGACGACTATTCACAATAACTCCCACAGCACAAATGCTCTTCAACATGAATATCACCAACTCTCCAAACTGTCACATTTATAGCACTAAGGGGGAATATATAATGCATATGTTTTTTAGATGCAAGCACTCCAAAACTATCTGGACTCAAGCGGGTTTTAATCTCCTACCCCTAGAACCACCAGACAATTATACATTGCACAACTGGCTAAGCACTCAAAGTAGCTCGAACAGAAAATTCAATGAATATCTCATCTGGTCTGATGTTCTGCCTTTTATCCTCTGGCACATCTGGCGGCATAGAAATGAGACAATATTCAACAACAATTGCAAACCTCTCATATTAAAAACCATTGTTAACAAATCCATGAAATATAAATTGATGGCCTCAACACAAAATCGACCCTTCACATCTAGAGATACCATTCTCATCAAATGGAACCTGCCAGAACAAAACAACTATAAACTGAATGTGGATGGATCATGCTGTGGCAATCCGGGTAAAGGTGGAATAGAGGGAATCATCATAAGAGGCAACGGGGAATGGGTCTTGGGTTACAACATGGGTGTCACACCTCCTTTTTGCTATCTACCACCCGTCAAATGGCGTAAATAAGGGAGTTTTTCCAATTAAAAGACAATCGAAATGGGATTCAATCAATTTAGAGAATTTCAGAGCCGCCACTTGGGAGATTTATGGTATCCCAAGTCACCATTTAGAATCCCAAATCGAGGAAAGAATGACTCTGTTTAACAGTCCGCAAATTAGAAATTCGAGTAAGGAATTCTGTTAACCCGGGAGAAGGTGTTAGGCATTCCCGGTTTCTGTGATTCTAGCACAATCGCTCAACTGTTATATTTGGCTTAAATTATCTGATTTTAGAACATGTTTTAACTTATGTGTTTTTAACCTTAAACTACTTTTATCATATTTTAAAGAGAATTGCAACGTTGTTAAAACATGCCTCGAACCACGTCACATAAATGCACCCGTAGATTTTGACACATTCCAACTTTGTTGAGATTTGGATTTGGGTCACATAAATGTGCACCCGTATTTAGGAAACGTGAATTATTAAAGACGTGTCCTAAGGCGACTAGCGCGTTATTATCTTTGCGAGAGGCCGTAAATATTCGCTAAACGGCTCATCTCAAAATCTAAGTATTTTAAACTCAGTCTTTTATAGGAGATACCTATAGGACTATTTGATTCTAAAAATTAACTATGAGGGTTTATTATCGATGCCACATCTGAATGGCCTGGGTTCACATATCAGCTGGACCTCAATGGAGCCCAGCTTGATAGCCCTAATCTTGGGTCCGAGGGCAACACTTTCACTTACCCTTCAAATGTGATGAGTCATTATTTATTACTGTACTTTGGGCCCTATCTTGAATCAAAGCTGAACTGCAAGGACTATACATATAAACTACTGAAGTTGGTGGGCCAGATGGCCCAATCAGCCCAAACAGACTTGGCATTGCACAAACAATTGTTACATGCTTGCTTATGTCACGAAATGGATGCGACCAAAGTCACCTTCTCAACTTAAATTTGTTCAACACAACCAACTATCAAGCTCGAATTTAGCTAACACTTAGGAAATCTCAGACGAAATTATATTACTAACAAATATCGTATAATGAATTTTAACAGTCCAAATAGTTCTTCAAATTTGTACGGCCCTTAGTAACCCTAGAACCAAATTACAGCTACTAACAATTATAACTAATCTAATAATCCAAACAGTCCTAGATTCATTTACATTCAGAAAACTTAAATAAATCAAAGAATCTACTCAAAATGTAAGAACATTAGACAACAAATGTAGCAATATTGCAGCTGACTTCATTTCAAATATCAATTGGACTTCTACATTTGCATCAGACTTAGTAAGTGTATGGAGATTGCGAATAGGAAAAGAAAGTGAGATCAGTAGCAGTAGATGGCAAAGCAACAGATCACAGCCATAGTAAAACCATCTAAACCCAGTAGAGTACCAAAATAGGCAAAGGGGAGCCCAATAAACGACACAATCAATGAAAAGAACACTTCAATTGTGCCAACAAAATCCCAGGACTCGACTTAATAGCAATTCTTAAACCTCTATCTAAACAGGAAGCTTTTGGAAATAAACCAATCAATGGAACAGTAACAATTTCTGAATTTTAGCTTCAAGTTTTTTAAGAGAATTATGGAGATATTTCTTCCATTTGTTTTCCAACCCCATTTTTCAGTGATTTTAACCCCTTTTTTTATAGCCAAAACTAGGGCATCCTCTGTTATTATGATTTTCCCTAAAGTCTATCTTTACTTTTCAGATATTACATATTTGAACCCTCATTCAATGACTTGTTTTTCAAGTTACTGCAGCAATGTTGTGATTTTGTATTAGAGACCCATTCTAGAAGGGTCTAAATGCTTCTACCATTTTCTACCCTTTAGATGCTACCTATATTATCCTTGTTTGTCCCCGATATTACCATTAACAACCTGAAAGGTCCATAATGCCCTTGATTGTCTTAAAAATTATCAGAAATCATGTGCTACCCTTTAATTATCTATTTGAATTCTGAATTAACTCCTAAGACTAATTTCCTAATCCTAACAGTCATAACCAATCGAAATAATAATCACTCAAAGACAAACCGTCCAAATTCAGCATTCAACTAGAAATCAAGTCCAATATTCCAATATCACAAAAGGAACTAGGAGGCTACCATTACCACAAATTAAATCTCAAGAGTCAATCCCTCAAAACATGTGAGCCAACACTTACTGAAATTAACAACCAACCATGGGCATTGTTATGCTAAGCACATTAAACAACTCAAGACCCTTTCCTGATTATATGCGATAAAACTCATATTCAGATTGAGAAATTAAGAGGATTACAACAATTAAAGACCATATGCATATGTCACACCTCCTTTTTTCGGCTTACACGTGGCTACCCCGAAGGATGACACGTGTAATGGAGTTTTACCAATTAAAGTGACATTATTAGAAATGAGATTAATTATCTATTTCAAGAGTCGCCACTTGGGATACGTTTGGCTTTTGGTGTCCCAAGTCACCGGTTTAATTAAAATCTCAAATCAAGAAATTTTGACTGCCCAATTGGAGTCTGCAAACCAGAAATTCTTGAGTAAGGAATTCTGTTGACCCGAGGGAAGGTATTAGGCACCCTCGGATCCCGTGGTTCAAGCACGGTCGCTTAAACTATTATAATGACTTAATATCTGATTTTAATACATGTTTCATCCTATAGTGCAATTTTAAATTATTTACCGCTTTTATTTATTTTAGGAATATTGTAACGTTGTTAAAACACGTCTTGAACCACGTCACATAAACGCACCCGTGGTTTTCGACATATTTTAACATCGTTGAGATTTAGATTTTGATCACATAAATGCGCACCTGAATTTAAGAAGGTATTTTTTTTAAAATCGCACGCCTAAGACAACTACGCACTTTAAGTTTGCGAGGAGCATAGAAATTCAACTAAATAGTAGGCCTCGACTACAATTACAAATGATCATAATTACGTTGCGAATGTGTTCAAAATTATGATAATTTATTAAAATGAACCTAGAGCATTCTATAGCTTTTTGAAATATTAATCGTTGACAGGTGTTCCCTCATTGCATTATCCGAATGATGAGCAAAATACTCTTGCCTGAGTAGTATATAAGTTATCCAAAAGTGACAGGCAATGTGCAAGCTTTGAGAAGGAAAGTATTTCATACCAAACTTAGTTGCTCTCGTCCAATGCCATTAAAAACGGACAAAAACAATCCTAATTAACATAGAAACGATCTTTAATTTGCGAGCTCCTTGTCTTGCTTAAGTTGAATAGCAGGTTTTCTATAGCTCCTCTAGATTTATTATTATAGTTAAAGGACCCAAACTTGTTGATACGTACTTTCTGTTCTTTAGGAGATGGACGACTCAAGTAAAAAGAAAATACCATCAGTACTAATGTGTAAGCAATTCATTTAATTTTCAGATAGCAAGAGATTACAACACCACTAGTGACGCGATAGTGATAGTGAGCAAATTTTGGGGAGTGGACGGCAACTTTGCAATGTCCATGAATGGAGAAGACGCAGTAAACGAACACGAGACAACACCAAACCCAGCATAAGGCCCTAAAATGACTAAGCTAAACGCAAATGAAATACACAAAGTAAAATGGAAAATATTTACAAGAAACTAAATAGAAAAACAAATAAAAACATTAATTTAAAGGCCTTCCAACTAAAACAAGCTTAATACCATTGAAATAAAAGGTGGAGAAACAGACCTACCTCAAACCAGACTTTATTTATGAGGGAAATCCAAGCAAAGTTTTATACATATATGATGATTGTCCAGCTGCGAAGATCAAAATAGCAACCATTTCGGAGCCAAAAACGCGAACAGGAATTTGAACCGGAACCGTAGATTCACTTGAAAAATCGACCGAAATTCCGGTGAGTTTTAAGCTACATTTAGAGTTTCGGCAGCAGCAAGTTTTTGTTAAAAATAGGGTGTTGTTTCGCTGGGATTTTGGCCAATTTTTGGCTGGTATTTTGGTGGTGATGTTTTCATGGTGTTTTGGGAAGTTTCGGAGCTGATCTTGGATGGGTTTTCAGCTGGCTTTTGGTTAAAGAGGAGCCATGGAAGTTGGTCTCTCTTCTCTGAAGAAGAAGAAGATCGAAATGGGGTGTCTTTTGTGTTCTAGCGACATCCCATTTTTTGTATTAGGGTGTCGGTCTTTTCCAGCTTTTTTGTGTATTAGAGTGTATAGGTAGTATTATATACGGTAGAGATTAGGTAAGGGGTATGTTCATACGGATTATGGGCTAGGGAATGAATTGGGTTATGTGGGTTTATGTAGGAAAATTATGGTTTGGTTTGTTTTGGTTTTAAAAATGGTCGAATTGCTTAAATTAAAGGGATTTTTTCTTATCAAATCTTATCACTAAAAATGTTCATAATTGTATTTATCCGCCTAATCCATAGTTTGACTACAAAATCTGTATCAAACCAAAATAGATAGATTCTATCCTAAAAAGGTGCCAAATTTGTAGGAATTAGATTTAACCATTAATTTCGAAATTTAAAATAGAAGCAAATCCATTGCAGAGTAATTCTCTCCTTCTCCATATATTTTCCACCATTGATAGCCATTAAAAAGCTTGAAAGCTTTGAATTCAAATTTGGATTTTCAAAAATTATTATTTTTTTGGATTGAGTGTTGTTGTAAATTATTCGAAATATGTTTAGGAGTTTATATCTCAATTTTGAGGGATTTTCGTGAAGATTAGACTTGGTTTTGACTGAATTTCACATTGAAATTCGTCGAAGAAGAAGGAGACATATTTTTTCAGAAATTGTAGTTAAATTGTAGAATTGTAGATAAATTGTTGATAAAATGTAGATAAATTATAGATAATTTGTAGATAAATTGTAGATTTGGAAGACTAAAACTTCTACAAGTCTTCTACAATTATGTCGAAAATGCCAATTATGCTACAATTGAAATGAGAATTGGGGTATTAAAATTCAATGTATTCAGTTTATAGATATCTTGTAGATAAAATTTCTACAAATAAAATACAAATCAGTTTAAATATTGTATAAAGTTATATTATTTTTATGAGTATCTATAAAATTACTATATTTATACTACAATTAAACTACAAGCTTGTGTCCAAAAAATATTGACAATAAAATTAACTGAAGGTAAAATGTGGGGGTTTAGCTAGCCTGTTTACTTTGGGATCTTCTTAGAAAGAGAGTATACAGAAAGGAGAACAAGAAGAAGAAGCAGAACGTTCGAGAACAATGAGACTCCAATGGAAGCTCCAAGGTACATGCATAATTTGCCATACATGTTGCAAGCCTTTTCTCATCCCACATGAGTGTTGCCTTTTAGTCCTATGTATGCCATTGCTTCTGTTGCTCCCGTTGCTGATGCAACTAAAATTAGTGGGTGGGGGTGGTAGGAGAGAGAGGCACGTAAACTAAAATTGGAGAATATATGCTACTAAAATCATGCCTAGAATAAATAAAGCAATAATAGTACCCTTAATTTGAATTATGGCATATAAATTGAAATTTGGTATGCTTAAATGTAATAAACACAAACCTTAAACATGGGAGGTAATAAGGTTTAGTATATGATATACATAGGTAAAAATCCCGAAATTAAAATCTCATTGCAATTAAATCCTTATTCTCTTTTCTTTTTATTTTTAAGTAACAATCATAGAAATTTAAAATTCTATACTCATCTATATTTTTTTTGTAGAAATTAAAACTTCTTTATTTATTATATATTTATTTTTTTAACATTAAAATAATTATTTAACTTAAAACTAAAGAAAAAAATACTAATTTAAAGACTAAGATAAATATGTAAAATAACCATTTTTAGAATTTTTCTACGATTTAAAACGGATAAAAATGCATGAAATGCAAATAAACAAAGAAAAATTCTTAAATTTAATAAAAATTATTTTGGTCTATCTTTAGGAGTTATTTTCATGTATGGCAAAAATCATGTGCTCACAGCATAAACTACATCAGGCATGGCACAAAAGAACAGAAGTTACCTGCTAAACAATTCACAATAGACATTCAGGATAATCAGAACATAAAAAAAAATACCAACAACAATTAGAGATTATTTGAAACAAACATACGACCTAAATCATATGACTACAATGTTCAAGAAGCCTAAATCAAAGAACTCTAACTCTCATGAAAGGAGACTTGAAATAGAAGACTAGAAGCATAAGTGCTAATTAAAAGCAGAACATAAAACTAAAAATGATTTATCAGCAACAAACACACAATCAAATACGACCTAAAACATACGATTGCATTTCAAGAACCAAAAACCTAAATCAAAGAACCCTAACTCACTTAAAAGAAGTACTGGAAATAGGAGACTAGAAGCGTGCATTAAACTTATGCAAAGAGAAAGAAAAAAACAAGCAAAGGAAAAGATTGAAAAACTCACAGTTTTGGGCCATCGCTTGGACTGACCTTGAATTGGGTCTCCAAATAATGTTGCATGCTTGTTCTTACCAAGAACAAGCATATAACCTTATTTGGAAACCCCTATTTGAATACTAGCACCTATGAAAATTTAACATGCTTTGAATGTGACCTTAGATCTAAAATTCGTCCAGTTCTGGTTGGTTTTAAAAGAGGTTGGTCTTGGATTGGGAAAAGAGAAGGTGAGGAGACCCTTGTATATGATTTTGGGGGGATTTGGAAGCAACGCTGCCGGAAACACTGGAGCCGGCGATCACTTCTTCGAATATTCGAGACGTTTGGAGATTATTCGAGGGCCAAGAGTTGTATATTTGGATAGATGAGGTAGAGGTGCATATGGGGTGTTAATGTGGTACGGTTTGGAGATTTGCCGTCGGCGGCGGCGATTTTCGGCCGCCGGCGGACGGTGGGGGTACGTGGTTCGATGGTGGTGTTACACTGTCGGTTGAACCGTACGAGAAGGAAACGTTTAGTCTCTAATGTTATTACACAGTGTTTGGACACTTTTATGTAAAATGCAGGGCTTTATGTGAGCCGTTGGATGATGGGCGATGGACGGCTAAGATGAAAGGCAAACAAACAACGTCGTTTGGCATCCCTGCGGCTGGACCGGGTTGATGGATGGGTGGACCGGACATTTAGGCCTGGGTTTTATATAAAAAATGGCCCAGATGAATATATATTAGAATTTCAGATTTCCCATTCTCTTTTTTTATTTATTTTCAATTCCAAAATTATTTAAAACCTAAAAAATTCCTAAGTAATCTATAAAAACCTAATTAGCCATGCAATAATTATTATCACATAAAAGATTAAAAGAAAAAATAAAATTACCTAAAATCAATCTTAAGTGCACATTAAGCTATTTTTTGAATTTTCTTGCCCAATTACTAATCAATTTCTTCAAAATGCAAAATTACTCCTAAGTGCCCATGCCTCATGTATTTTTGTATTTTTGTTATTTAAAAATGTACAAAATTCAAACAATTAACATAATAATGCCACGAAATATTAAAATTACAAACAAACAAAATTATTTTGTTTTAAATTTATGGGAGTGATTTGTATCGGGCAAAAAATTACATGCTTACAATGGGTATTTCACATGCAACCAATATTTATATGGAAACATTAGCACTACTGCATGGCCTGAAATTAGCTATAGAGAACAACTACCTATCCCTCACCATTGAAACAGATTGTAAGGAGCTCATTAATTTAATCCATAATAAAAACTGTGCCTTTAATCTGATTGATAACTGCAAATGCCTATTGAGTAGAGTAGGTGACCTGCCACTACAACACGTCTACAGAGAAGCAAACCAGGCGGTTGATTCAATGGCGAAAAATGGAAGCGGATTAACAACTTATATTATTCCTCCTACTTTTGTTATTTTTATTTTGGAAAGGGACAAGCTAGGAACTACGTGTCCTAGGACAGTGCCCATTTGTAATGTATTATGTAATGACTTTTAGTGTATATTTTTTAATATATGTCTTAATTACCAAAAAAAAAAACTCATTGCACTCTTATTCTAAAAATATTTCAATCGTTTTAAAAAATTTATACTTATATGCAATACACGCGTAAGAAAAGTTTGGATGCATGAATTAAAACAGATGGAGTGTATAAACTAAATTAATATTTTAGAATCACGTAAAATGAACCAAAGTGTAACAAAATAGAAACTCATTCTAACAAGATAACTCAAAAGATCGGCATATTTGGCAGCCATCAACAAGTTGCCAAATCAGTCAAATTAATCAATAGTTGACAGGTAGATAGTGACAGTTTATCTTCATTTAATACCCAACAACTGCAAAGTGTTTCATAATCATTGCGTACGCAACCATATGCTAATTTCTCTCTAATTTTTGTGTAATCAATCCCTCTTTACCACTGTGTACCCAAAAAATTTATAGCAGTGGGTGTGGACTGTGTAGGAGACTATGGCTAATCAGAATTACAAAGGCTTAGATTCCGTCACCGTCACCGACGTTGAAGCTCTAGGAATAGCCTCTGAACTCGCCGGAGAAATTCACGAAAAACTGACCCGAATTGTTCGTAATTACGGTGCTACCACTCCCCAAACATGGCACCATATTTCCAAAGAAATTCTCACCCCCAAACTCCCTTTCTCTTTACACCAGATGATGTACTATGGATGTTACAAGGATTTTGGCCCTGACCCGCCTGCTTGGTTACCCGACTCGTTAGTCCCTCTTCTCTTTCTTTTATTTGATCATTTTTTTGGGTTAAAGACGGGAAATATGGATTCTATCAGTTTATCAAGTCACTCAATCAACTATCCCTCTGTTTTGATCTAATTGTTAAATGAATGGTCATAATTGGACTATTTTTTACATTGGTCGGTAAATATCTGTTGAGTACGCTAAGCTTCAATTGCGAACTGGTGTGGGATTGACTAAATTAGTCGTATGCTTTAGAGGCCTGACAATGTACCAACGTTTTAGTATTCAGAGGATTCGTCATAATTGACTATTTTTACACTGATGTCAACTTCATGACCATCGTGCTTTATCTGGATTTGTGGTTGACTATGCTTTTGAAGCTCACATAGGCAGAATCTGTTAATGTACATGTGACAAAATCTTAGTAACTTACTTTCTCGTGTGGAGTTACTTTCAATAATTTGAAAGCAAAGACATCTAACTGATAGCTAGTGTAATTTGGGACTAATGGGTGAGTGTACTATCACGCGGCATAGTTTTGTGGGTTTGCTTGTCAAATGGTTTAGCGGATGTCAATCATGCCAATTTTCTTTTACTTATTTATCTGAATGGTGATCCCCCTTTTGCTTTTTTTTTGGGGGGGGGGGGGGGGATAAGTGAATGGTGATCCTTTTTCAACTGCACCTACGAGTAGATTTTTGCATTATTGCATGCACTGTATGGAGCAAACAATACATGACGTGTGTTATAGAATTCATGGAAATTAAATTTGTTAGAGTTTTCTTCTTATTGTCAACTTTATTTCATATTTGCTGGAACAGGAAAAAAACAGGTTTGACGAATATTGGCCAACTTCTGGTGAGGCGTGGAAAGGAGTTCTTGGGATCAAATTATGAAGACCCAATTTCTAGCTTCTCTGATTTTCAACGATTTTCAGTCTCCGAGCCAGAGGTAGGTAGAAAGTACTTTGAGGATGAATTCATGATCTTCTGTGCTGTGCTTCTGATGCTAATAAGGAATCATGCCTTTGTTGACTCTCTCATTTCCTGCTCAATCACTTCATTTGCTAGGTATATTGGAAAACCATATTGGAGGAAATGAATGTTTCATTTTCAGTTCCTCCTGAATGTATTTTACGTGAGAGTCCATCTCATCCAGGTGGTCAGTGGCTTCCTGGAGCACGAGTGAACCCAGCGAAGAATTGCCTCAGTTTTAGAAACAGGACTTTAAGTGATGTAGCCATAGTGTGGCGAAGTGAAGGAAATGACGAAGCACCTGTTGAAAAAATGACCTTGAAGGAGTTATGTGAATCAGTTTGGTAAGATACATTAGTGTTGTCAATTATTCTTTCTACAAATTGATGTTCCGTTTTCAAGAGTTGTCTAAATCAGGTTTTATCTGATATTGAGAAATGATAACATCTTTTTCAAATATAAGTTATAGATCAAGAAACTAGTGAACTACATGAAAATACCCCTACCCAGCAATTTTAAAATTTTGAAAGCAATATGATTTAACTTTAAGTTCATGGAGGTTCTGTTTGTTTAGTTCTCTAAGTAGTAACTAGGTCAAAAAGAGGGGTGGGGTGATGCATTAGCAGTGAATCACTAATTTACTAATTGAATCCATCTAACCTGTTTCATATCTCTTTATTGTTCAATTCCCGGCGGTTTCATGTAGGAGTACTTTCCGCATCGTGCTCTTCATGTGAACATGGGATGGAACTTTCAATTGTATCGTGCATGTAACATTAATTCTAGCAATTTGCTACTCTTCTATGAAGTAAACTGTAAATCAGCATGTGAACCGAGTTGTTCGCATATATTTTGCTTTTGCCTACAAGTGCATTTGTCTAAAGGGAGTCTTGGAGCAACGATAAAGTTGTCTTTGTGTGACTTATAGGTCACAAGTTCGAGTCGTGGAAGTAGCCACTAATGCTTGCATTAGGTTAGGCTGGCTACATTATACCCCTTGGGTGCGGTTCTTCCCTGGACCTTGCGTAGACATGGGATGCCTTATACCCCCACCCCACTCACCCCTTTTTCCTGCAAGTGCATTTTTCTAGAAATTCTTTGGTACTTAATTTGAAACATGCTTAGGGTGCCCAAAAATTGTGGTTTGATGATTATGTTACTCAAATGTGTAACATATAGTTTGGTAATGACCTGTCGTCTGGTTCTGGTGATACTTTATGGTTGACACTAGAAATGCTCATCAAGTTGCATGATGTTGTGATGGCCATCTTACTCCAACTTTACCCGACTTTGCAGTCTCTATAATGTGAATTTTCATACAGTTTACAGCTTTTGCAGTCCAAGTTGCATCGTGTGGTTTGCTTTTCTCCAAGTTTGCTTGACTTTGAAATCTGAGAAACATCAATTTCTCACAGTTTTAACCTTTCATACAGGGCAGTTGCATATGCTCTTGAAACCCTGGGTTTGGAGAAAGGATCTGCCATAGCTATAGATATGCCGATGGATGTTAATTCTGTGGTGATCTACTTGGCTATTGTTCTTGCTGGTTATGTAGTTGTGTCAATTGCTGATAGTTTTGCTCCAAGTGAAATTTCGACAAGGCTCATCTTATCAAAAGCAAAAGCAATTTTTACGCAGGTGCCCTACTTATCTTATCTGAGGATATTATTCTTTTTGTGGGTGTTGTATCATATATGTGCTCTTTAAGGTCATTAGACAAACCTACCAGTTGAGTCTGGTATAGAGTTTCTTTGGACCAATGCAAATTTCTTGTTCTTTTTATGCTGGCATTTCCACATTCAGAAAAGATATGGTTGCATGGACAGGACCCACACTGGTGCATCGGCTGTGATGCACCTGATAACATAGTACTAAATCTACAATTCTGATAGTATTAGATGGTTTTATAGTTCGTCATTCAACAATTTGTCGGATATTAACCCAAATTTAGCAACGAATTGACGAAAAGTCGATTAATAAAGTATCACTATATTAAAAAGTAGATACATGTGAATTCGAAAAGATATTATGAGTTTCTATTTTACATCAATCAGGCAATGTATGAAGACTATTTGTGAGACCAAATTAGCGGGACAAGAGACTGGTTGAAACATTACAGCTTGATATCTTCTTAAAATATTTAGATATGTCAGTATTGGATAGAGCCGTGGTTAGACCTGCGATGTTGTATGGGGCGGAGTGCTGGCCCGTGAAAAACTCTCATGTTCAGAGAATGAAGGTTGCGGAGATGAGGATGCTTAGGTGGATGTGCGGTCACACCAGGCTAGATAAGATTAAGAATGAAGTTATTCGAGAGAAGGTGGGGGTGGCCCCGGTGGATGAGAAGATGCGAGAAGCGAGGCTGAGGTGGTTCGGGCACGTGCGGAGGAGAAGTCCCGATGCCCCAGTGAGGAGCTGCGAGCGGCTGGAGATTGTTGGCGGTCGGCGAGGCAGAGGGAGGCGTAAGAAGTATTGGGGAGAGGTGATTAGGCAGGACATGACTAGAATGCAGGTTTCCGAGGACATGACCCTTGATAGGAAAGTCTGGAGGTCTAAAATCAGGGTTGTAGGATAGGGGCTCCTAGTGTTTTTCGTACGCCTCATCCGGGGTTGGGTGTGGGTCGGCAGGGTTACCCATAGATGATTTGTGTTTTATCTTATGTCCCCCCTATGGCTGTTAGTTATGGTAGTTACTGTATGATATTGTTGCATGCAATTGTATTTATGTTTCGTATGTTTAGAGAATTATTTACGCTATTTACGCTATTTCTGCTGGAGTTACTAATGCTCTATTGTTTTTGTTTTTGTTTTTGTTTTTGTCTTTGTTTTTGTTTTACTGCTGTTTTTCCTTTTATCCTATGAGCCGGGGGTCGATTGGAAATAGCCTCTCTGCCCTTTCGGGTAGGGGTAAGGCTTGTCTACATATTACCCTCCCCAGACCCACCTGGTGGGAGTATACTGGGTAGTTGTTGTTGTTGTTGTAGATCTAGAAGATTTATGAAGTAGTCACCTAATGAAAGATCAAGACATATTCATGATATTTTATTATTTCTGAAAAAACTTGGAGAAATTTGGTGAAGAGTCTGTTAAGCACCCAAAGTCAATGTATTAACATGACGAAAGAACTTCTATTTGAGACTCAAAATAAGGGCAAGCCGATGCGTTAAGCTCTTGCTATGTGCGGGTCTGAGGAATGGCTGGACCACATTGAGACTGAAAGCTGGTATATGAATTTCAAATATAAAAAATTGTATGAATGTTTCAAATATTACCATCCAGCGGATTTGTTATGGTTTCATATTTGAATCCTTCAAATGAAACAAAATAGTTTGAACATGGAGAAATAAACTCTTCATAACATTGTGTCTTTTTGTCTCTATTAAAGGCATTTGGAGATTTCCGGGGAGATCCAGTATTTTAAACATGGCCTTCCACAAATCTAGTTGAGTTAACATTCTACAGACGTATTCCTGACCAAAAAAATAAAATAAATTCAACAGATGTATCCAGTACACAAACTATTTTCTGGCTTTCTTATTTGATCACTGCTTCTTATGGACCCTGATGCAATTAAACTTGTTTTAGATTTTCTATTCCTTATGTTCAACAAAACTCCGATAAATGTTGAACTTTGGTTCAAATAATTTTTATCTCATTCTTATTACTCCTTTTTGCATATGCAATTTTGCTCATTCACTTCCTTTTTTTTTGAGTACTTCATTTGTTTAATTTTGTTATTTATCAACCATGTATCCAGGATTTTATTTTCCGTGGAGATAAAAAGATACCCTTGTACAGGTCATCTCTCTTCTCTTTCTGATGTACATTTTAATTTTTTCATTTCTTCTGTGTTCCTGAACTGCATCCAGGTTCATGCCTAATTGCTAGTGCCACTAGTAAATTTTGTATTTCCCTTTTTTCATTTCATTTCTTTCTTGACTCAATTGTTGAAACTGCAGTCGAGTTGTTGATGCCCGTTCACCGACAGCAATTGTCATTCCCAATAGAGCCTCCAGCTTAAGGCAATTACGTGATGGAGACATCTCTTGGCCTGACTTTTTAGAAAGAGTGAAAGGTTCCAGGTAATAACTCCTTTCACAGATATTCTTGTCATTCAATTCTTTCTCTTCTACATGTTTAATCGAGGAAACGGATAGTAAAATGTGTGTTCTTTATATCTGCCATACTTAATTGTTACCAATGAATTGGCTCAGATCTTGGTATGTTGTATCAACTTCTTCTTCTCATAAACATTAAGAAGTGTAGATGAATACCGGCTAAGAATACTCATTTATATGAGAAGTATGATGTTCATTATACATGTGCTTCCTAAGATGAGGTGCAATCGCATTTTGTCTTCTAGTGTTAGGGAGGGGAATCTTCCACATATGACATATTTAGGAAATTAACAGTTTGTATACATAATTACATAACCTCAAAACATAACTGGGTGAGCTTATCCATCCTTAGCTTGTATTATGGAGATATCGGAAAATGTCTCCCTGCTTGTTCTGTAACTTTGGTTTTACTTGCTTCCAACAAACAGGTAGGGCTCGGAGCCTCCCCCCAACCTTCTTTGGTAAATTATGAAAAAGAATAGAATAAGTGCTAATTGTTTGAAATGTTCCAACGCTGGGAATAATGGTTTAATTTCCCGCATTGAGTGCTAATTGTTTGAAATGTTCCAACGCTGGGAATAATGGTTTAATTTCCCGCATTGCAGGGGTCTCGAGTTTGTTGCAGTAGAACAACCTACTACTGCATTTACAAACATTCTGTTCTCATCTGGCACAACAGGTATAGTAAAAGTTAAACTTGTGTCAAATTGTTTCATGCCAATATGCATTTTAATTTTGTTTTGAGCTGAATGACACTCTCTAAAATCGTAAAGCTGGGGATATTACCTTCTGAGAACAGGATTGAGATTCTTGGGTAAGAATAAATCCAGAGCAAGCTGGAAGATTGTGGGAGGCAATAGTGACAAAACTCATAGTGCTAGGAAAGTTACCTGCCCTTACCAGTGGAGAAGCCATGAAATTCAATAAGGGTGTTTAAATTTTGAACACCCTTTGCCAATGGGCTGTGCAAGGGTATTCAAAGTCTATTTTTAATCAATAACAAGTAATATTTTACCTTTCTGGCAAAGAATGGTCAGTTGACCACCCTTGGGCCAACATAGCTTTGCCCCTGGCCCTTACCTACTGTGGTTTTAGGTGGTACAGTAATGAGGAAGGTGGTGAGATTGAGAAGTAGTTGTTAAGATCATAATATTAGATTTGAAGAAGGAAAGCGAGGAAGTTCACGTGTAATCACAGTGGCTTCACTTAAGGGTCACGTGTAACCACTGTAGATTAAGTTCGGGCCTGTCACGTGAACAACACAGTAAATAGGACATATTGTACATTGGAATGGACTCAAAAGTTTTACATAATGCTGGATACCAGTTTAGTGTAATTCTTGGGTTTCAACTGGAAAGCTTGTCAATCTTTTTTTTTTTTGGTTAAATTTTGGTATTGACACTTCCCTTTTTCGTTTTGGGAAGGTTAGGAGGGAGGT
Source organism: Nicotiana benthamiana (assembly GCA_034376525.1). NCBI lineage: Eukaryota > Viridiplantae > Streptophyta > Magnoliopsida > Solanales > Solanaceae > Nicotiana > Nicotiana benthamiana. The sequence goes on from CM067341.1 coordinate 19,199,725, forward strand.
GAGTGATTGTAGAAGATTCTTTTTCATAATAAATTAAGGGTTGAACAACACACATAAATTGTTTTGTTACATTCACATATAGATACCCTTTTTCTAAACAATAATGAATAACTGGTAGTCAAGTCAACCGTCAACCTGAAATGGGAGCAAAATCCCCTTTATGTTTATCAATTGATTGTAAAAAATTCATTGAATTGGTAATTCAAAGCAATTGAGTAAATGGTCACGACTAAAACTCTAAATGGTCCAGGAGAGCCAAAGGCAATTCCATGGAGTCTCCTCTCACATTTCAAGGCGGCTGCTGACGGATGGTGCCATATGGATATCAAAAAAGGTGATGTGGTTGCTTGGCCCACAAATCTTGGGTGGATGATGGGACCTTGGCTTGTTTATGCTTCACTACTGAATGGGGCGTCCATTGCCTTGTATAATGGATCTCCCCTTGGTTCTGGTTTTGCTAAGTTTGTACAGGTTAATTTCTTTCGTTGTTATACATTTTTTCTCCTATTTCTTGTTGAATGACTCGATGAAAATCACTTTGTATCACAATTCTATTCAAATAAGATAATTCTTGTGTTAGCTGACAACATGTTACTTTGTTTTCTTTTAACCTGATATATTTTGTTACTTGAAGTAAAGAAAGGTAAAAAAAAAAAATAGGCAAAAAAAGGTATCTGTTTCTTCGAGATTTTGGTCTTCCTATGTGCATTAGCCTTGCGGTCGATTTTGAGTCGACTATCAAGAAAAGAAACGGGCTAAGTTGCGCTACTCCTAGCTTTAATTGCTGAGGGAAAAAAATCATGAGTGGAAAGAGGAAACACTTAAGTTGCATGTACAGTCTTGAAATTTAATAAAATTGTTGCTAAGCCTGCGGGTTCTCACCGCCCAGTATCAGTAAACTAATCGGCATTGCAATATCTGATAGATACGGTATTTTAAATCATTCAGTTGATTCATCTCAAATCTATGTTTTTTTTGAATATCTTTTGTTATCCATGCTCATGAAAAATCCTCTTCCAACCTAACCAGGATGCTGAAGTAACTATGCTCGGGGTGATCCCAAGTATAGTGAGGACTTGGAAAGCAAAGAATTCTCCTGATGGCTTTGATTGGTCGACCATCCGGTAGTTTCTAGTGACCCTTATATGTTTTTGCTTCGCCAGGAGCTTTAGTTGCATCTTCTTCCTTGTTTTACTTCTCTTTCGTTGTCTCTTAATTTACTGAAATTGGTGGCCAAGCTTGCATATGGTTGGTTCATAACTTCAAGTTTCAGAATACTGATGTAACTTGACGACAAATATGTTTGGTTCCTGTACATATGTACATTAAATGAATTATGCTCAAGTCTACTTTTCCTTTCTTTGAGACAAGAGGGGTTGCTCTGATGGTAAGCAGCCCCCACTTCCAACCGAGAGGTTGTGAGTTCGAGTCTCCCCAAGAGCAAGGTGGGAAGTTCTTGGAGAGAAGGACGCGGGGGGTCTATTTGGAAACAGCCTCTCTACCCCAGGATAGGGGTAAGTTCTGCGTACATACTACCCTCCCTAGACCCCACTAAGTGGGATTATACTGGGTTGTTGTTGTCTACTTTTCCTTTCCCTTTCTTGGGCTTAATGTAGTTCATACATGATGGTAGTTGCTTTGGCTCCACTGGTGAGGCATCGAGTGTGGATGAATATCTATGGCTGATGGGAAGAGCTCAATATAAACCAATAATTGAGTATTGCGGCGGTACAGAGATTGGTGGCTCCTTTGTTTCTGGGTCATTGTTGCAGCCCCAGTCTTTAGCCGCTTTCAGCACAGCAGTCATGGGATGTAGTCTTCATATTCTTGGGGACGATGGTCTTCCTATAGTAAGCACTTCGCAACCTTTATATCTGCAACTTCAATAGTATTTGCTAGAGCAGGACTGGAATTAATATCATGCGGTGCATTTTATGCTTGCATAGAAAGTTCCTTTAAGCTAGTGAATGTTGAGTGTTTACCAAATGTGATCAGTTCGCCTGCAGCTGCGACATGCTACTTCTGTTTGGGATCCTCATAAAGAAACCATTAGGATTCCTGCTTTCTTTTTGGCCACATCTTAAAATATTCACAACCCCTTATTGCTTGTTATTGTGGTATTCTAATCTAAATGTTAAGAAAATGGAACTTGGACCTAACTTAACCCAAAAAGCTAGCTCATAATATGAGGATTGTCGAAGATCATATAAGGAGATAACAGCCCCTCCCTCAACCAATGCGGGAAACTTAACATCCCCCATCCCCCCCCCCCCCCCCCATGCTCGGACTAGACATCTCATGCATAGACAATACATATGGCCTAAAATTTGGGTTAGACCAAGAATAGGAATAGGTCTGATTTTGATACCATGTTAAGAAAATGGAGCTTGAGCTTGACTCAACCCCATAACTTAGCTCATGAGGTGAGTATTCCACAGGACCATATAAGGATGACGATAGTCCATTGCTTCTACTGCTGCGGGACACTTTAACAGTAGCACTTTTACCTTTCTGTAGCCATCGGATGTTCCTGGGATTGGTGAATTGGCCCTTGGTCCTCTCATGTTTGGAGCTTCAAGCACATTACTGAATGCGGACCACAATGAGATCTACTTCAAAGGAATGCCTGTTTTGAATGGAAAGGTAATGCAAATTATTATCCGATAGACTAGCTATTTCAGTTTTACTAACAAAATCTTGTTTGACGCTATTATATCACAGGTTCTAAGAAGGCATGGGGATGTGTTTGAACGTACTTCTAAAGGATATTATCATGCACATGGTCGTGCGGATGATACAATGAACTTAGGGGGGATAAAGGTCTGCATTTAGCCTCGAAATTGAATCCGAAAATACTTTTAGTATTAAGATCCAGTAAACTATGCCCATGAATAGACATTTGAGTTGCCGAGCAATTTTCTGGACTGGATTGTTTCCTTTCCTAAAAGTTCTGTTATTCTGTTTTGTCAGGTGAGTTCACTTGAGATTGAGCGCATATGCAATGCAGCAGATGAAAATATACTAGAAGCAGCAGCAGTTGGAGTACCACCTGCTGAAGGTGGGCCTGAGAAGTTGGTAATTGCTGTCGTATTCAAGGATTCGGATAACTTGGAACACAACTTGGAGAATTTGATGATTTCCTTCAACACGGCTTTGCAGAGAAAGTTGAATCCTCTGTTCAAGGTACAGCATAAGCTTTGAAAGAATGTAAATTTTGTTAGGTAAAATTTTCTCACCTAAACACAAGATGTGCAGGTTTCCAGTATTGTTCCTCTCCCTTTACTTCCAAGAACAGCAACAAATAAAGTTATGAGAAGGGTATTGAGGCAGCAGTTTTCTCAAGCAGAGCAAGGTTCCAAACTGTAACCTATGCATTCCCAATGAAGGCACATCATTTATAGTACAACATAGTAATATGGTTCAAATTTTTCTTAATCACATAACAAATCGAATACCATAATTTAGAAGCAGCAATCCAAGTAGTTGATCCATAACTTTGTTGTATAGTAATATGTACTTTACATGTGAATTAGTAATGTTCGAGGGAGGAAACATCGTTTATGCATCCTAAAATAGAGATTGCAGGTATTGATCCATCGAATTCCAACGCCATTAGAGCACCTAAAACATGGAACTTCGTTTAGGAAATACTCCCTCCGTTTTAGTTTAGGAAATATTGAGACTTTCGATGAGGTTAGTTTGACTCGGACGGATATTTAGAAAAAAGAAGAAGATTTTTGAAACTTGTAGTTTTAAAAGTTGAAAGGATAAAAACTTTGTGGGACCATGATATTTGTGTGGTTATAATAGCTTTTCATTAAGGGTAAAATGGAGAATTTAAAGTTGAATTATTTTCAATTGTAAAAATATATTTTTCTTTTGGAAGGGACTAATAAGAAAAGTATGTTATCTAAATTAAGCAGAAGAAATACTAGATATGGGAAAATAATCTAGGTCAGTTTTGGGACTCGCTGAAGGGTCAAATGTTTGCCCCATCGAAAAATGCAGCGTGAAAAGGGACAAGTGAAGAAGCAAATAATTATGAACTAAATTGTGTCTAGAGCAATAAAAATCAGAAAATAGTCATTTAGGTTCCTAATTATGTGTTTGAATCTTAAAATTATTGTTTTATTTAGAAGGAGAAGATCAAATCACATATATGTTTCAGCAGTTTCTCAAATTGGGTCTGAACTGTGTCATACGTGCTAGTTGAATTGAAGAGTGCTTGTGGCATGTAATTTTGATTGGAATTTTTATATTCCTATGTCACATAATTAACTTTATTATGCTTAATGTTTAAGATTTGATTTAATTATATTTAGTATACAAAATTATTAATTCTATACTATAATTAATTAAGAGTATAATTAATTGTACATTTTTTACTCCTTAATTAAAGGAATCTGCACGTTTCCCGCTCCTAACCCCCCAGACCCATCCACGTTTTACCAATACCAACGCTCTTTTTACTATTTTCTATCTTTTGAAATCATATTCTCCCTTTAAATTCACAAAAATTTGAAGAAACTCTTCAACAAAGTTGGTTCCCCATTTTACTCCAGTTGAAGTTTATCAATGAAGAACAACAAAGTTCATCAAAATTGAAGTCAAATCTTCAAAGTTCATACACACTTTTACCTTCGGCTTCAAATTTTCTCAATGAAGAAGAACAAATCTTCAAAGAGGCAAGAGAGCAACAATTCCATCATTGACAACCATTAAAAAGTTTTGAAGCTTTGAATTTAAATTTGGGTTTTCAAAAATCATTATTTGTTTTGATTGGGTGTTGTTGAAAATAATTGAAAATATATTTTGGAGTTTATATCTCAATTTTGAGGGGTTTTGGTGAAGATTAGACTTTGTTTTGACTGAAATTCAGATTGAAACTCGAAGAAGAAGAAGAAGACATATTGCAGAAATTGTAGACTGTTTTTTGCAGAAGATTTTGTAGAAGTTTTAGTCGTTTTGGATTTGTGAAAACAGAAAACAATGCATCTACAATCATAATACAAATAATCTATAATTTATCTACAAATATCTACAAACCGGATATATTGAATTTTTATATCCCAATTCTTATCCAATTGTAGCATAATTTTTATTTTTGACGTAATTTCATTTTTTCAGAAGATTTATAGAAGTTTTAGCCTTTTTTTATTTGTGAAAACAGAAAATAAACCATCTACAATCAGAATACAAATAATCTACAATTTCTGCAATATGTCTTCTTCTTCTTTTTCGAGTTTCAATTTGAATTTCAGTCAAAACCAAGTCTAATCTTCACCAAAACCCCTCAAAATTGAGCTATAAACTCCAAACCATATTCCCTATTATTTTAAACAACACCTAATTCAAACAAATAATGATTTTTGAAAACTCAAATTTGAATTCAAAGCTTTCAAACTTTTTAATGGCTATCAATGGTGGAAAATATCTAGAAGAATATTTACTTCCACATTTGTAGCGCGCCTAAATAGGAATATCTGAAGAATATGATTTGGTCTGATTTACACCAAATCTTTTTAGAATATTCTGTTTCTCAGTTTTAGCTCGACAAATTAGAAAGATTCAACTACTATTAATTAGTATTTAATAATTAATATAATAACTGTAGAAAAAATATGAACAACGATAATAGCTAGTAATTACTAAAAATTATCAGTTCAGTCGTTCCATCATATATGAGCAAGTGAATTTCCAAAATATTTTGGATCAAGTTAGTGTAGTAAACACGAACTAAAATATGTTTTTAATATTGTGGTACTGTACATAGATCGCCGCGGCATGACCGGGTCATGGCTTAATGCTGCAGGAATAACCTCTTACGTAAAACATGAACTTAGTGCATCGAAATACTCATATATTGCAAGTTTAGTGTGTCGTGATACCGTAAACGCCTAGTGCGCTCAGCTACCCTTTATCACGTTCATCGGCGAGTTTTATGGTGTTAGCAAATTGTGTATAAGTTGACAGAATAAATTGAATTAGACCAAAATCCAAGTAAGCTACATCAACTAAATATCAACACGCTTGTGAGTACAATTTCTTGATATGTTATTATGTATATAAATTAAAACACAATAGCGCCCATAAACGTGTCTTTGTATTGTTAATGTGGATAAGGTATCAGAAGAATTAATCCGTCAAAACTACAAAATAAATATCGCAAAATACAAGCCAATATAGGTCATTGTCTGAAACAAGTTGCTAAATATAGTGAAATCTGCACCAGTTTAAACTGAACTTAATCACCGTTATAATTGATAGATACACTTAAAAAGGGAGCCCTCTTCACTGTATATAAAACATCAAAATGATAGTAATATCTAATGCATAACGGGGAACATCCAACCATTTCATCTCCAAAGCTGGATCACACGCTCAACCATAACATAATTGTCTTTCGTATTCCTGTCAATATCCAGCAGCATATTTGTTTTACTGCCCAGCAATGCTCGGAGTAGCTGTAGAATCAATATAAGGTGGTAAGGTACACAACAGTCTATGGAACAAATTGCAATTGAACAACTATAGAACTACATCGAAGAGGTCACTGTAGATCTTTGAAAGATTGAGCTGCTATTGAACAACAATTAGGAGGTAACTTCAAGTGGGAAAAGTATTTGAAGTTTTAATGCTGCACTCAATCTATAAGTATTTTAGTTAATCTATGAAACTTCAACAAGACTGGTTTATATATAGCGTTTTAGCTCAAACATCAAGCAAAAGAACATGGAAAGACTATCAGAAAGTTCACGTCGATTGTTAATCTAAGCCAGGATATATATCATAAGCAGCTCTTGTTCACAACTTTACGTCTTAGTATACTTTTGTAAAGCTTGTATATCAACCTCAGGTCCTCTCTGCTATAAGAAGATTAAATGAAAGAAAGCTAATGCATAAATAATAGAGGTTTTAATTGAGAAATATATCACAAGTACACCAGTGTATGCTAATATTCCATAATACTATCCACAACAATTCATCCTACCTAATATATGGAGTAGATTGTTGAGACAGCTCATCCAACCATGGTACGCTTTCTACCTCTTTGTCGCACTAAAAGTTGTAATTTAAAAAGACAAGAAGTCAGTATAGCAATAAATGTAAACATCAAACTATTGCCAACTCTAGAAGATCCATGGGAACTTAACTACCAAATTGTAGAGTACACACCTTGGGCAAGCTTATTTAATGTTGAACACCATTGTTTGGAGGATTCCTGTACGCAGCAAGTATCTTTTCCATCTACAAAATGCATAGCGTTACAAGATTACGTCCACCTGCATAAGATGCTGTTTATGGGTGGAATTCTATTTCGATATTGCTTTTGCGTGTGCATGTGGGGCGGGGCGGGTTTGGAAGTAGGGAGGGTCATGCTTATCAGCGATGTGAAAGAAAGAGGAAAGCAAAACGAACACTTAAACCCTCGGTTTGGTGAAAAAGCAAGAACTACTGATCGTACTTACCACATTTCCACATGAAGAGTGCATAGAAAGCAACGCTCGTTCAAGTACATATAAATCTACTGCTTTATCTTCTGGAAGGGTTGATGTAAAACTCAGACCAAAATCATTCAATACCTGTTGAAACACAGTGCTACTGGTTACCACTGGTTTAGCAAGATAAAAATTAAGAACCAACCAATCCATGAATAATCAATATGTGAACTACGTCTCAATTCCAAACTATTTAGGGCATGCTATATGAATACTTCTTATCTATTCCTATGTATTCAGATACATATGATTCCAAGAAATATAGAAAAAACAAAAAGGGAAACAAACTGTAACAGAGCTTCACATGTAGTATACACTACCCAACAGATCAACAAAGACTCATATTAGACCTTTACAAACACTTACCAATCGATTTGCATCCTTGCAGATTAACATGTTTGATGTGGTCAAATCTCCATGAACAAGGCCACCATCATGGAGCTTGCCAATTGCACGGCCAATCTGAATCGCAATGTCATTCATTCTTTCTTCAACTATACCATGTAATCCAAAATCGAGAAGTACGTCCTTGACTGAAGGGCCTTCCACATATTCAAATGTCAGCGAATGGGATATAGCATCAACAGCATAAAGAACTGGAGTTAAAACCCCTAGCTTCCTAGCTTTAGTCATACATCGGGCCTCCTGCTCCAGCATTAACACATCTTAAAGTCATGCAACTATACTGGTCAAAATTCATATAATAAAGAATTGATAATTTCTGGCTCAACTAACCACATTTAATCGTTTGTGAGTGAGCTTTGTGTCCAAAATCGGATGCCTGTAGTTTTTCGAGAACCGTTCATTAACTATTCACCTCTTTCCAACAAAAGATGTCTCAAAGACTCTCTGCAGAAAAAGAGCGAAAAGCAGAAAAGATGCATAAGATATTGTTAGAAGATTCACATAGTAAACAACAAAAATAAACAGCTCAAAATCAGTCCCTTCAGACTACTATATTCTACTATTGATGCGCCTCAGGACAATTGTTAAGTGGTAAGAGCACAGCCTGCGATGTGTAGGTTAGGCACTCATCACTTCTAGGGTTCAAACTTAAGCAGAGGAGGTAAAGGGGCAGGTACTTTTATCCACTAAGTTTTGAACTGTGCACCATTGCCTTGGGGGATTTCTCATTAATTAAAAAAGAATATTCTACTGTTGATACGACTCAAAATCAAATAACTAAATGGTAATATAGCTAAAAAAACAAATAGAACAGCAGCTGGTAACTTACAGCCTCGGCACCTTGCTTAATCAAAATTAAGGAGCTTTCTTTTACTTCTGAATCGATTTCCATCATAATTTCCTCTAACAATATAAGCTTCCTACCAAAATTATCTGCATTAACAACACTAAAATCACTTCAGGAAATCTCAAGCAACAATTTTAGACCCTTAAATTGCTACAAAGCTATAGCCAGACACTAATATCAGAACAATAATAAGATGAAAAAATATATATATATATATATATATCAGCACATAATATGCTAAAAGGGAAGGGGGGGGGGGGGGGCTTTTTTTTAAATTATCTAAAGAAAGTTCAAAACTCGGAAATGAAAGTACACAAATAATGCAGAAGTTTTAGGGTTTCGTAGTGACGACGGAAAGTAGAGGGACAGTTGTTTACCAGTTCAAAACTAACAACTGTAAGTCTGATTTGGGCGCTTCCGTTGCTAATTAGGGTTATACCTGTAGTTGTTGTAGGGAAATTTGTTTTATATATCTATATCTTTTATATTTACTTAAAAGGAAAAAAATCAGCCGTCAGATTTTGCCAAATATTGTGTGCATAAAATACTGTGTAACAATTTTAGGACAAAATAGTTAATTTAGGTAAAATTAGTTTTTATTTTAAATTTTGAATTTGAAAATAATTAAATAGGTATATTATGTTTTAAAGAAAAAGAAACAGTAGTTTCTCCACTTTATATCTATTGTTTTTAAAGGAATACGGTAATTTCTACACCCTACTTAATTCAACGTCTTTTTGCCCGAAAATATCAAATTTGGTTCTTCAATCCTCACACGATTGCAACTCCCCACCAGGATTCCCATGATCCCACCATGATTCCCATGATTTCAACTCCTCACCCACGAACTCTTCTGCCCTACATTCCCAATAATATGATTTTATAGTTTTATCAAATTAATTTTTTATTTTTACAGTATATCGTTCTATTGTTTCTTCCTTGTGTGCATATCAAACAATAATTCTCGACAACAAGAGGTGATTGATATGATTTTTATTTCATGAACAATCTTTCAATTTCTGTAATAGATAATTAAGTACAATTCTCTTTGTTATTCCAGTTGACATTGTATTTCTGTAACAGATACTTTCTATGAAGTTTATTGATGGCGCATGTGATATAAAAAAAAATCAAATTTTCATAATCTATATGCGTGTTTGCGTATTGATTATCACTGATCTTTGGATTGTCTTGAAATTTTGTATAGGATGTTAAGTGTTCACTATATATGGTACTACATTTATTTGCTAAAATATCTATCTATATTTGCAGGCGATTACTCTATTTAAATTGTACAGGAAGATGAACTATCAAACATCATTTCACTTTTCGTTGCTTGATTAAAGGTACGACATAATAGTTAGAATGAGTTTTATTAGTAAAGATATAGTGGAACTATTTGAACAGAAAAACTCATATTGTTATGGTGTTAAATTTTTATATTAATTTCATGGCATATGATTATGTTGCAATTAAATTATAGGACCAGATGTAAATAACAATTTCATTGTCTGTGATTACCATGTAGATCTAAAGCGTGTGTTGATAACTAATTATTGAACCTCCTAAGTTTTATTTTTTTTTAAATTAGGTTACTCATTTTGGCTCACCTTTATTATCTTGTGACTTGATAAGTATATGTCTAATTTTAGAAAGGAAGAGTTTGTACACATACTTTGTCGTCTAAGCATTGGATTGTACTAAACATCGAACTAGTAGAACGCAATCTCATCTTGGATATAGGAACGCCTATTCAGTTTCTGCTAGCATACCTGTTAGTTGAACATATTGTATGGAAAAGTGTAGTCTCAAATGGATAAAGTTGATTATAAGTAAGACATTCGCGGATTGTCTTGTCTTAACAAAGCCTTAACTTTTCCATATTGAACAACACTGCCAACTTTACTTGGATCCAATTGTTTAATGTTGTCACCAATTTGATATTCCCCTGCAAATCCAGTAAAACACACATTCTTAAACTCCATCTCAAATTAAAGATGTTAAGGCCCTCTAACCAATTAACCAAAATATATCTCATCTTACCCAACGTAAGATTGCATAAATCAATAAAGAAGATAATTGTTTCCAACAATATGCTCATATGGCTGTCAATTGAAAGTTGCCTATGACTAAAAAGGCATACAATATCAAAGATACCATTTTATCAACTAAAATTTGGTGACAGATAATTGAATTTACCATGTCAAAGGTTATTTTCACGACTTTAACTGGTGACCTCTTGTTCACATGGCAGTAACTTCACCAATCAGCCAAGGCTCCCCTTTGAACTCAAACTAATAGGCTAAAAGGGAAGAAAACTTTAGAAAATTGACATGTAATCCAAGAAATCCAAACATAGTCATAAGTAGAAGAAAGGAAAACAGATATATGTTCACGCTCAAATCTTTTAACTTTCCTTTGAACTCTGGGATCGGTGTCTGGCAAATCAACAGCATGTCCTTTGAATCTTTGGTCCAAAGGTATAATCACTGGCTTAAAAGTTTCATAAAGTGTGGTTGAAATTCGACCCTCATTAACCTCAACAAGGCTAACAAAAATAAAAAACGAAACCAAGAATGACACAAGAACAACCCCAGAATACTTCGTATCTCATTCAAAAATTTGCATGTCCCAAAATAACAAACTTCAAAGCTCAAGAAATCAAAAGGGTCCACAACAAATATATCAAAGATTAAAACTTTAGCTCCAAAACCCCAACAAAATTAAGAAGGGGTCATATAATTATTTTGCATGTTGTCCCAAAATAATAAATGGGAAGCTTTTTGCACTTTATCAGTAAGAAGTAACTAACTATTTATATTACCATAACTTAGAAATGTCATAATATCAGCGACATAACTGTTAAAAAGCTTACTTGATATATTATCATATCATTATACAAATTTTAAGAAGAACAAAGAATATCGTGTAATTGGATATATGCTGCACTATATTGTTGGAAACACGTTCTCAAGGCATTATACTAAACGTGTGTTCATATTTGTAGGTTTTGATGAATGACAAACTATGCGCAAAATTGATATATAACGAGATTCAAGCACAAGACAAAGATCGAGATTAAGTTTTATATGAGTCGGTATTTAATTGTGATCTTGATACGACAACTTAAACTCAAGACTTGGCTTCTCTCGTAAAAACATTTTTAAATCATGCATATTTAATTTAGAGCAAAATGATTTTAAATAATGCATATTTATCTTAGTAAAAATGATTTTTAAACATGCCTCAAAAAATCTGGACTAAGATAATCGATTATGTACTTATGATAATTGACTATGTTTAAGTCAGCTGCTTGACAATCGATTGTGAACTTATGACAATCGATTGTGTTAAGGTAGTGGGCATCAGATTTTTCAAATCTGCATGACAATCGATTGTGATGAGGCAGTGTACATCAAAGTTTTTCAACGCTCAAAATAATCGATTGTGAAGTTAATGACAATCGATTGTGAAGAGACAATGTCCATCAGATTTTTCAAAGTCATAAAATAATCGATTGTGCACATATGACAATCGATTGTGTTGAGGCAGTGTCTTCCAGACTTTTTCAAAATTATTAAATAATCGATTGTGAGTATATAACAATCGACTGTCACGAGGCAGTGTCTAAATTGATTTTTCAAGACTGATATATAATCGATTGTTAACTTAGTATAATCGATTGTATAACTAACCGTTGCCAAAATATTTTCAAATACCGTCAGGTAATCGATTGTTGATATTCTATAATCGATTGTTGAAATTAAAATCTGGAAAAGATTTTTTAAACGTTGCTGAATAATCGATTATTGATTTTGTATAATCGATTGTTGAAATTAAAATCTGGAAAAGATTTTTTGAACGTTGCTGAATAATCGATTATTGATTTTGTATAATCGATTGTTTTACGTAAAATCTGGAAATGATTTTTTGAACGTTGCCAATAATCGATTGTTGATCTTAGATAATCGATTGTTTAGCGTAAAATCTGGGATTGATTTTTGGAACGATTGGCAAACAATCGATTGTGGATTCTTGACAATCGTTGTCACAGAGTAAAATCAGCAGTTCTTAATTGGCAATTAGGGCAACGGTAATACAAGGTTTTTCAACTATAAATACAGCTTAAATTCAGTCTTTTGAGTACACAATAACACACAACAACTGATCATTCAATTGCTAAAGCTTGCATACTCTATTGCTTATTATTTTATATTCATTACATAAGTTTTTGAGAGCCAAATTATTGTTCAAAGTTGTTGTGATCTTGAGCGTATTCTTTTACTCATATCTACTCATTAAGGAGTGTCTTGTTTGAGTGCTTAGTGTATTGTACACTTGAAGAGAATTGTTATTCTCTTGTTGTAAGAAGGAACTTGTGTTCCTTGGTTGAAGTCTTGGAGTGTTGTATCTCCGAGCAAAGGTGTTGAGGCTTGTGTCCTCAAGTTGTAAAGGTTTGTTAAGCACCCGTAAGCTTGACAAGTTAGTGAAAATCTCGAGAGAGTCTCTCGGGGACTGGACTAGCCACGGGTTGTGGTGAACCAGAATACATCGGTGCGTTCTTTCTTATTTATCGCACTTATTTATTTCCTGCAATTTTTAAATTCCGCAAGTTTACGCTAATTTTTATTATAACGCTATTCACCCCCCCCCTCTAGCGTTAAGCGTATTATCTAACAATTGGTATCAGAGCCCAACTCTCTGAAGACTTAACCGTTTGAGAGAAACATCCATGGCTTCTACTCCTGACTCTTTTGCAGGAATAGGTGAAGGACAATGCTCCACCGACCACCGCTATTCGATGGTACAAATTATACATACTGGAAGGAGAGGATGAGAATATTTGTGCAATCAAATAGCTTTCATCTTTGGAAGGTCATAACAAATGGGGAACAAATCCCAACCAAGAAGGTTGAAAATGAATGGGCACAAAAGTCCGAAGATGAATACGATGCGGATGACATCCGAAAGGTGCAAAATAATGCTAAAGCTATTAATTTATTATATTGTGCTGTAAATGCTGATGATTACAGGAAGATATCTTGTTGCACAACGGCGAAGCAAATGTGGGACAAGCTAGAAGTTACATACGAAGGTACGGACCAGGTAAGGGAAGCTAAAATTGATTTCCTAACCCATGCTTATGAATTATTTCACATGAAGGAAGGTGAAAAGGTGGATGAGATGTTCGAACGATTGTCAATAATCGTAAATGACTTACATGCTCTCAAGAAGACATTCACGGATAAGTAACTTGTCCGAAAAATTCTTAGAAGTCTCACTCCGGCATGGCGATCAAAGGCCGGCGCGATTCAAGAGTCCATTGGCGTTTCAAATGTCACCATCGACGCATTAAGAGGTAATCTTAAGACTTATGAATCTACTATACTTAACCCTCTTGTTGATGATCAAAGGAGGCAAAGAATCGCTCTAAAGGCAAGCACAAGCCAACCGCAAGTTGATGAGGACGGAGACAACGAGTTTGGACTCGTTATCAAAAGATTTCAAAAGTTCATGCGAAAAGAGTATGAACGAAAGGGCAAAAATCAAGGAGGACAAATAAAGTGCTATGAATGCGGAGAAACCGGGCACATCAAATCAAATTGCCCAAACATAAAAAAGGAAAAGAAACCTTTCAAAAAGCAACGTGCATATATATCTTTGGGAGGAGACTCCGGAGATGAGTCAAGCGAAGAAGAAGAAGAGGAAAGCGCAAACCTTTGTCTTATGGCACAAGAAGACAAGCAAGATGAGGTATGTCAAATCTCTTCTAAAAATTTCTTTTCCCTTGAAGAAATGCAAAATGCTTTTGATGAGTTATATAGTGAATTTATTAAAGCTTCAAAAACTGTTAAAAGCAGAAAAGAAAATGCTTCTTCAAAAGAAAAAGTTTTTCAAAAACAACTCTCATTGAAAGAAAAGGATTTGGAAAAACTGGTTTTAGAAAATGAGAAGTTGAAAGAGGAAAACAAGTTTTTCGGAAAAGAAGCGCCGACAAGCCCGAAAGCTCTATTAGAAATTGTACTTCTTGCATGCATCTCAAAAATGAAGTAGAAAGGCTTAAGGGCACCTTAGATAAGTTTAATTCTTCTCACAAAAATTTGAATGAGGTCCTTGTTAATTTGAAGTCAACCAAGCATGGCATAGGTTTTAAGAATAAGCCTAAAGAAAAGGTTGAAGCCAAACCCCAACCACCTAAGGCTCAACCTAGGATTAATAAAACCAATGCTCATCCTAGAAATAACAACCCTAGAACCAATATGCATGCTAGACCAAATGTTGAACACTTTAGAAGACCTAGAAATGACTTACAATGATGCATATTCTAGGCCAAACAATAGAAGGAATTTTGAACCTTTTAGAACACCTAGAAATGACTTCCAACCTAGAAATAATTATTCTAGAAATACTAGAGCAAATAGTAGGAGAAATAATGTTCATGAAATGCGAAATAGTCATAGTGTCGAAAATAGAGTAAACAATTTTCGTCCGTCCAATTACTATGAACCTAAAAGGATGCATAATCCTAACGTGACTTGTCATTATTGTAGACGAATTGGTCATATTGCTCCTGCTTGCTTTACACGTCATAGACATAACACTCAAACGCATCATTATAATATGCCTAACCCCCAAGGACCCAAAATGGCATGGGTACCTAAAACGCATTAATTTGTTTTGTAGGTGTTTGAAGGGATCAAGTGTACTATGGTACCTTGATAGTGGATGCTCCAAGCATATGACGGGAGACGAATCCAAATTCCTTCAACTAGAACACAAGGAAGGGGGAAGTGTTATTTTTGGTGATAATAACAAAGGAAAGATTATTGGCATCGGATCGGTCGGTAAGGATGAAATTTCTTCCATTAAGCATATATTACTTGTGAAAGGTTTAAAACATAATCTCTTGAGCATAAGTCAATTATGTGACAAGGGAAATCTTGTTTTATTTGATTCAAATGAATGCCTAGTTTTTAGACGTAGCGATTTCAAAATCATCCTTCGTGGTTTTAGAATGGATAACATTTATATGGTTGATCTTGCAAACTCCTCACCCGATTATGTGAATTGTTTAATGAGCAAAGAGGATGATTCTTGGTTATGGCATCGTAGAGTAGCTCACATTAACATGCATCTTTTGAACAAATTGGTTTCACACAATTTAGTTGTTGGTCTTCCAAATTTGAAATTTGAAAATGACTCTATTTATGATTCTTGTCAAAAAGGGAAGCAAACAAAAGCATCTTTTAAATCGAAAAATATTGTTTCAACTACTAGACCATTGCAATTGCTTCACATGGATTTGTTTGGACAATCTCGCATTGAAAGTCTTGGTAGAAATCGTTATGCTTTTGTTATTGTTGATGATTATTCCAGATTTACTTGGACTTTATTTCTTGCCCATAAAAGTGATGCTTTTCAGAATTTTAAATATTTCATTAAACATGTTCAAAACGAAAAGGAAACAACCGTCACTTGAATTAGAAGTGATCATGGGGGAGAGTTTGATCACAATCTCTTTGCGGACTTTTGTGACAAACTCGGTATCGAGCATACCTTTTCTGCTCCACGAACACCACAACAAAATGGGGTGGTGGAAAGGAAAAATAGGTGTCTCGAAGAGATGGCTAGAACCATGCTCGAAGAGGCTAAGATTCCCAAACATTTTTGGGCGGATGCCATGAGTACCGCATGCTACATCTTAAATAGAGTAGTCATACGACCAATACTCATGAAAACCCCTTATGAACTCTACAAGGGAAGGAAACCAAACATCTCCCATTTTAGAGTATTCGGTTGTAAAGTTTTTATTCATAACAATGGAAAAGATCAATTGGGAAAATTTGATGCTAAGTCCGATGAGGGAATTTTCATTGGTTATTCTTCACGTAGCAAAGCATATAGGGTTTTTAATAAAAGAACCGAAACTGTGGAGGAATCCCCTCATATTGTGTTTTCCGAAAATAATGCTCGCTTGGCGAGAAAGGATTCCGGTTTTGATCTTGCAGGTATTTTAGATAGCTTGAAAGACAAAATACAAGAGGAAACACCTAAGGAAAATCAAGAAGAAATTTTGAAACAACCAACGGAGGAAGCGCCACAATTGGAGAAAGAAACGACAATGCCTAACGAATGGAGGACAATCAAAGATCACCCTCTCGACAGGTAATTGGCGACATCGGAGAAAAGGTAAGTACCCGAAACTCCCTTAAGAACACCTTAGGACATACTGCTTTTGTGTCTCAAATTGAACCAACAACCATCTCCGAAGCAATTGGGGATGAATTTTGGACCTTGGCAATGCAAGAGGAGCTTAACCAATTCAAACGGAATGACGTTTGGGATTTGGTGCCAAGACCCGAAAATCATACCATAATTGGTACGAAATGGGTTTTTCGAAACGAACTAGATGAAAATGGTGTAATCACTAGAAACAAAGCTAGGCTTGTATCAAAAGGCTATAATCAAGAAGAGGGTATTGACTATGAAGAAACATATGCTCCCGTAGCTAGATTAGAAGCTATTCGTCTATTGCTCGCTTTTGCCTCTTCTATGAATTTCAATTTATATCAAATGGATGTGAAAAGTGCTTTTCTAAATGGTGTTATTCAAGAAGAAGTTTATGTTGAACAACCCCCCGGTTTTGAAGATTTTAAATCTCCCGATCATGTTTTCAAACTCAAAAAGGCTCTTTATGGTTTAAAACAAGCTCCCCGAGCTTGGTATGAAAGACTGAGTAAATTTCTATTGGAAAATGATTTCATTAGGGGGAAAGTTGACACCACTCTTTTTGTTAAGCATAAAAACAATGATATTTTATTAGTTCAAATCTATGTGGATGATATTATATTTGGTGCTACTAACAATGTCTTGTGCAAGGAATTTTTCGATTTAATGACAAGCGAATTTGAGATGTCTATGATGGGAGAGTTAACATTCCTTTTGGGATTACAAGTAAAGCAAATGAAAGAAGGTACGTTCATTTGCCAAGCGAAATATTGCAAAGAATTACTGAAACGATTTGAAATGACCAATGCAAAAGCAATGGCAACCCCCATGAGCACATCCGATCATCTAGACAAAGATGAGAAAGGTAAGGAAGTCGACATCTAAAAGTATCGAGGTATGATTGGCTCTCTCCTTTATCTTTCTGCTAGTCGTCCGAACATCATGTTTAGCGTGTGCTTATGCGCTCGTTATCAATCGTGTCCGAAGGAGTCTCACCTAACTGCGGTGAAACGGATATTGAAGTATCTTGTTGGTACTGTAAATGTGGGTCTATGGTACCCCAAAGGTTCTTCATGCCAACTTGTTGGCTATTCCGATTCCGATTTTGCTGGATGCAAATTGGACCGCAAGAGCACTAGTGGCACTTGCCATTTGCTTGGTAGCTCTCTCGTTTCTTGGTTTAGCAAGAAACAAGTAAGTGTTGCGTTGTCCACAACCGAGGCTGAATATGTAGCCGCGGGGAGTTGTTGCGCTCAAATCCTTTGGATGAAACAACAACTCTTGGACTATGGCCTAAGTCTTGATCATATCCCTCTTAGATGTGATAATACTAGTTCCATATGCTTGACGAAGAACCCCGTTCTTCATTCGCGAACAAAACACATTGAAATTAGACATCACTTTATAAGAGATCATGTTCTCAAGGGCGATGTCGAAATTGAATTTGTTGAAACCAAAGATCAATTGGCCGATATCTTTACAAAGCCCTTAGATAAAGAGTCTTTCTTCCGAATTCGTAGTGAACTCGGGATCCTTGACTCCACGTTGATCTAAGTCATGCATTGCATTTTCCCTTTCACATGTTTTCTAACTTGAGCGTCGGAGACGTCTAACGTATTTTTGCAGGTATCGCCCTAAAGGCAGAGGGAATTATAAAATTTGACGCACAGAACAATCGATTTCTCCTTTATATATTCGATTATCCAGTATCAATAATCGATTGTCTTGACATTATTTGTGTTATTATGTCTGAAATCGTGTTTTTTAATAAATAAACAAGTTTTTTGTATTCCATTTTTTTGCTAATGGCAAAAGGGGGAAGATAAGGGGTATGCACTATCAAGCACTCTCAATACTTATCGTCATAAATTGAGGGGGAACAAATTGCATATCCATATACTTGTTGCATATCTTTTCTTGTCTTGAATCGTCATTATGATGCATATCCCGATTAAAGTTTGCCATTATCAAAAAGGGAGAAATTGTTGGAAACACGTTCTCAAGGCATTATACTAAACGTGTGTTCATATTTGTAGGTTTTGATGAATGACAAACTATGCGCAAAATTGATATATAACGAGATTCAAGCACAAGACAAAGATCGAGATTAAGTTTTATATGAGTCGGTATTTAATTGTGATCTTGACCGACAACTTAAACTCAAGACTTGGCTTCTCTGGTAAAAACATTTTTAAATCATGCATATTTAATTTAGAGCAAAATGATTTTAAATAGTGCATATTTATCTTAGTAAAAATGATTATTAAACATGCCTCAAAAAATCTGGACTAAGATAATCGATTATGTACTTATGATAATCGATTACGTTTATCAGCTGCTTGACAATCGATTGTGAACTTATGACAATTGATTGTGTTAAGGCAGTGAGCATCAGATTTTTCAAATCTGCATGACAATCGATTGTGAACCTTATGACAATCGAT
The DNA here is from genome assembly GCA_034376525.1 of Nicotiana benthamiana. NCBI lineage: Eukaryota > Viridiplantae > Streptophyta > Magnoliopsida > Solanales > Solanaceae > Nicotiana > Nicotiana benthamiana. The sequence continues at coordinate 19,219,149 of CM067341.1, forward strand.
TGTGATGAGGCAGTGTACATCAAAGTTTTTCAACGCTCAAAATAATCGATTGTGAAGTTAATGACAATCGATTGTGAAGAGACAGTGTCCATCAGATTTTTCAAAGTCACAAAATAATCGATTGTGCACATATGACAATCGATTGTGTTGAGGCAGTGTCTTCCAGACTTTTTCAAAATTATTAAATAATCGATTGTGAGTATATAACAATCGATTGTCACGAGGCAGTGTCTAAATTGATTTTTCAAGACTGATATATAATCGATTGTTAACTTAGTATAATCGATTGTATAACTAACCGTTGCCAAAAGATTTTCAAATACCGTCAGGTAATCGATTGTTGATATTCTATAATCGATTGTTGAACTTAAAATCTGGAAAAGATTTTTTAAACGTTGCTGAATAATCGATTATTGATTTTGTATAATCGATTGTTGAAATTAAAATCTGGAAAGGATTTTTTGAACGTTGCTGAATAATCGATTATTGATTTTGTATAATCGATTGTTTTACGTAAAATCTGGAAATGATTTTTTGAACGTTGCCAATAATCGATTGTTGATCTTAGATAATCGATTGTTTAGCGTAAAATCTGGGATTGATTTTTGGAACGATTGGCAAACAATCGATTGTGGATTCTTGACAATCGATTGTCACAGAGTAAAATCAGCAGTTCTTAATTGGCAATTAGGCAACGGTAATACAAGGTTTTTCAACTATAAATACAGCTTAAATTCAGTCTTTTGAGTACACAATAACACACAACAACTGATCATTCAATTGCTAAAGCTTGCATACTCTATTGCTTATTATTTTATATTCATTACATAAGTTTTTGAGAGCCAAATTATTGTTCAAAGTTGTTGTGATCTTGAGCGTATTCTTTTACTCATATCTACTCATTAAGGAGTGTCTTGTTTGAGTGCTTAGTGTATTGTACACTTGAAGAGAATTGTTATTCTCTTGTTGTAAGAAGGAACCTGTGTTCCTTGGTTGAAGTCTTGGAGTGTTGTATCTCCGAGCAAAGGTGTTGAGGCTTGTGTCCTCAAGTTGTAAAGGTTTGTTAAGCACCCGTAAGCTTGACAAGTTAGTGAAAATCTCGAGAGAGTCTCTCGGGGACTGGACTAGCCACGGGTTGTGGTGAACCAGAATACATCGGTGCGTTCTTTCTTATTTATCGCACTTATTTATTTCCTACAATTTTTAAATTCCGCAAGTTTACTCTAATTTTTATTATAACGCTATTCACCCCCCTCTAGCGTTAAGCGTATTATCTAACATATATTATCTTGGACTGATTGACAACGATATGAAAGTTTCAAGGTCTATGATCATAACTTGACTCTCCCCTTCCCTTTTATGCTATGTCATTGACACTTTCAACATTGATAGGACGATTTTGGCCCATGCTGTATAATAAGACTGCTATAAAGTGTAACATGAGGGAGGCAAATACTTTTTAACCTTTGCACAAAGTGAAGGAGAATTAGGTTCGAATGCTGATAATGGAGGTAGTATAAATAAGTCTTTACCATAAATTTTGACTACTTTTTGATTGTTTACCCTGTTATGTTATGCAATTATCATGTTTAATGAATATGTTGGTTTTCTTTGAAGTCTGTCCAAGCTAACTAATTTAATACTCAAATGCATAAGATGAGTTTGAGTTCCACTAATCCAAAAGCTTACAAGTAAATGATTATCAAATTAGCTACTTGATATAATCAGTAAATAATATAGGGGAATAATTGGTACATCAATTTTTAAGTTATGCTAAACAACTTATATGCTTTACCTTTTTGCCATACTGGCACACAAAGCAGAGATATGTATTTCATAGATGGTCAATTAAGGTTGCAAATGAGTTTGGTTTACCTTTATATCTGTGAAATTCTATAAATTTCATATACTCTCTTAATCAATTAAATGAGGACAAATTATAAATATAAAGCGTTGAGCAATATAGTTATTTGATACAAAAATATGCTGTCAACGATCAATAGAGAAAGGCTTCTCGCAATAAATTTTCCCGAGTGCTTTTATTTCCTGAAGGGATTACAACCAACGGAAAAGCTATTGTTTCTTTTCAATTTGGTGCATTGAGCCCAGGCTATCCTATCCAGTCTGTTATTGTACAGTATTCTCATGTGCACTTTGACCAATCATGATATACTCTTCTTTATCAGCAAGTTCATTGGGACCGATACGATGGTTTTATTTATTCTTGCCCTCATGTATAGTTTTATTGTCGTGCAAGGGGAATGTTTCCCTAGGTATGCTGATGCTTAGAATGTTCACTCTCAGTTCCACAATTTCATGGAGGTATATATCACTCGCAGTATGACAAAAAGTGACTAAATATTCATGGACATATATGCACTCTTCGATGTGTTACTGCTCTTCTAATGTCAAGTTTCAAATCTATTTATCTGCTTTTCTACTTTGAGTCATATGTGTGGAACTCTTCTCCTTTCCCATCCGACAGTCTGTGCTCTTTTACATGTATATGCATTACTTTGGGCTTAGTTCATTAACATATTTATCAATATAATGATAATATGTTTGCTAGTTGTTCATGGAAACTATGATTATTCCACAGGTGTTTTTGATTTCTGGAGTAATCTATTGAATGTTGCTTAATATTAGGTGCCCTTTGTGAATCTTTTTGGTGTCTTAGCTTGCATCGTTACTATTAGTAAGTACAACAGTACAAAAAGGGTTGCTTTTTTTCCTCTTTTTTTTCTTTTTTTTCTTCTTTTTTCTTTTGATATGTCGAATCAATACAAAAATATTTATAGCTACCATTACACATAATTCTCCTAACTAACTCTGTTAAGCAAAGTTGCAACATTCTTTATCGTTATCTTTATCTTCTTAGAAACATATAAATGTTTTGGTTTGCAGAATCACTTTAATATAATGAAGCGTGGCATTTTATTGTAGCTGCTTCGAAAATACTTGTGTACAGTAGAATCCTTGATCTGGACAGGTAGTTAAAATACTACCTTTTCATTATGAAATTATATTATTTCTAGACTAGATTGCAAATTGCCTTCTTATATTATTTGCCCTTTAATCACGTTTTTTGTTGTTCACGAACTGCAGAGTATTTCTTGAAAGTACTATTCTTTTAAAGTTAGATGATATCCTTGATGAAGAATGGATCGGAAAGACAATTATAAGTGTTGATGATTTACTGAAATTCATCTTCACTTATATTCTTTAGCGTTGGATACGCTTCAAATGCTACAATCAGCTTTTGTAGTACATGATTCTAAGTAGACTATAGCCTTCAATAGAGTAGACTATAATGAAGTAGTTCTTATTCAATTTAACCCTTTATAATTGAGGTACTTAAATTTTTTATTGATGGTAATACAAGTAAGTTCATCAATTTATGTAATCAATTAATATTGAAGCATACTTTAAGTCCTTATGGATTAGTAGGAGTATTTTTTGGGTCTATCTTTAATTTTCTTTTGGCTGTCAGGTAATTTATTGATAGGAAGTGGCTTGATGTGGATATGTAGCAAACGTAAATGATTTAGTTGGGTTTTCTTAATCAACAAATTAAACTTTTTGAGGTTAATTCTTCTAATCTTAACTCATAATAAGGAAGAGATTCTTTACCGATCAACAAGAAGACCAAATATTTCATGGTCAGACCCCTTTTTTAATAAATCACTTGGGATTGGTAGTCCATGAAAACAATAATATAGGGACAACCTGATGAAATTCTCCTCTTTGTTTTTCGTTTTAATTGTTTTGATTGCGATCGATAAATTTAATCTGTAATATACATATGTTCTTATTATTTCTCGCAGTTCTTTTTTTTTGTGCATTGCGCGAATATATATATATATATATATATATATATATATATATATATATATATATATATATATATATATATATATATATATATATATATATATATATATATATATATATATATATATATATATATATATATATATATATATATATAAAGGAAAAGAAAATAAAATATTCCAAAGTAGAATTTTGGCTATTGATTCCTGAATTTCTTGGTAGACATTGAATATTTTAAAAACTAAATAGAAGAGTACTTATATCACAATTTTAACAATGAAAGAGTACCTAAATATGTTCAAGATAATGTCAGTAATTTTGATCTTTTGATAGTAGTTAATTAATATTTTCGTGACATTTTTACTTTTGAAATTCATACTTTTAATTTTGACCGAGCATTTGGATATAAAATCGTTTGAATTTTTTAAAAAGATTTATATATTTAATAACTAATAAAAAATACTACAATTATGTCATAAAAATTAATAGTTTAAAATATTTAAAATACATATGACGAAAATGGTTAAAAAATATTTATTTGCTCTTGAAATCTGAACACCATCCTGGACGTAGGGATTATCAAGTAGAAATTGCACGGGGCGTCTTATTTGCTATACTAATTTTTTTAAAAACTTTTAACTTGTATCTAATTTTTAAAAAACTTCAGTTCCCTTTCTCCCTTGCAGTTCCATTTTAGCTTCTGCTTCTTTTGCTTTCTTTCTCTCTTCTGCTATCGTTTTCTCTTCCTTTGTCCTTGCTGCTGCTTTCTCCACTGCATTGCTTACCTCTTCTTTTGTCCTTGCTGCTACTTTCTCCACTGCGTTGCTTACTTTCTCCTTCACAGAATGCATCTTCTTATTTCTTCTTTGCCTTGCGTAGAATACTACAGTTATTGATAATGTAGTAAATTGAAGGTTCTGTAGTTTGTGGGGAAATAATTAATAGTAATTAAATAGAACTATAGCTGAAGTTATGTGAAAAGAGTGTTATTTGGGGTAGTAACATACGATGAACTAAATAACTTCAGCTCTATAGCTGAAATTTTCCGGTTACAAAGATAAATACTTCAACTCTAGAGCTGAAGTTTTTCAGTTACAAAGAAAAACTTCAGCTCTAGAGCTGAAGTTTTTATTTTATAACTGGCAAACTTCAGCTGTAAAACTGAAGTTTTCCGGTTACAAAGACAAAAACTTAAGCTCTAGAGCTGAAGTTTTCCAGTTACAAAAGAAAACTTCAGCACTAGAGCTGATGTTTTTATCTTTATAACCGGAAAACTTTAGCTCACACAATAGAAATGTTGAGACAATGTACTATATCTCAAAATGGAGAGGCCAATTGCAGACATAGTTTTAGCTATTCTCGTAATCACTTTCTCATGTGCAATATTCCCACAGGAAGAAGATATGCTTAGATATGAAAACAACCAAAATGATTCCTGCTCCTCTCTGCCTTTGAAACCTATTAACGAGATAAAATAACTTTTTATCTTCTTCTTTTCTTTACTTCTTCTCTTGCACCAACCAATGAAACTAGAGGTGCTTCTGCAATTTTCTTCAATCTTTCTATATTATCCAGCATGGAGGAGCCAACTCGGTTAGTAGAAGAACCAATGATTAATAACATGGACAAACAACAGAAAATTATTGAAAATAAAGAATATTCATAAAAGAGCTACGAAGAATTTGTCAATTTGAGAACTTAACATTATATATACCGGCAGCATTATATATTTCCTCCCTTTCGTACTGCATTCATAATATGGAAAATAAGATGACTTTAAAGGTCCTACTAATTGAGTTAAGAAAGCAAATTAAAATAGAAGATTCAACCAAACAATAAGAAGAATGTGATATATATATATATATATATATAGCTCACTTCTTGGTCTTCGGTTTGAACATGCAAATGAATTTCGGCGATTTCAAGCATGAATTGCATAAAGACTATGCGGAGAGTACTTAGTATTTTTCGTTTTTCCCGAGTTACGTACATTGAAGGTTCTATAGTTTGTGAGAAAATATTTAATAGTAAATAAATAGAACTATAGCTGAAGTTATGTGAAAATAGTGTTATTTCGGGTAGTAAACATACAATGAACTAAATAACTTCAGCTCTATAGTTGAAGTTTTCCGGTTACAAAGATAAAAACTTCAGCTCTAGAGCTGAAGTTTTCCAGTTACAAAAGAAAAACTTCAGCTCTAAAGTTGAAGTTTTTATTTTATAATTGGCAAATTTCAGCTGTAGAGCTGAATTTTTCCAGTTACAAAGATAAAAACTTAAGCTCTAGAGCTGAACTCCAGTTACAAAAGAAAAAATTTCGCTCTAGAGCTAAAGTTTTTGTCTTTGTAACCGGAATACTTCAGCTTTAGAGCTGAAGTTCGCCAGCTGTAAAAAAAAAAACTTCAGCTCTAGAGTTGAACTTCAGGTCCGACTACTAAATGCTGAAGTTTTGCGTGATTGCCTTTGCTATTTCAGCCCCATGTGCTGAAGTTATGTTAAAAAGTGGATACGTTTGTAATTTATTTTACAAAGCGGATACAAATTAAAATGTGACACAAAAATAATATAAATGCAAATGCCCAATTATCAATATTTGGAGGCGGCCCAAGTCCCAACAAGCTCAAACTATAATGAATTTGACAAAATTATAGGGGAAAATCCCTTAAAGTATGTATACATGCTAGGAAATGAATTATTAGTTGGAGTTGGTTGAATTATTTTCTTAACGATAATACCTGACATATACGGAAGGGTGATATATATGAAGTGAGATTTTCTCTATTTAGGAAAATGAAATTATTAATTGGGAAATACACAAAGAAAATGTGTTACATGAATTGGGGAAAAAAGTTATAAAAAGGTAGAATTGCCTACACACGTTTCTCCATTGCATCAAACATGTGGAATAGCTCGAAATTATTGTAATTTTTGGCCATTAAGTTAGAAAATTGGAGTCTGGATTTTGTATTTAACTTTGTAAGAGTAAGCATTTAAATTTTATTAGATTTAAACCTATAAAATAATTTAAATCATATTAAATTCAAAATATTAGTCCAAATAAATGTTATAGTTAGTAAATTGGGCTAATTATTTAAATCTAATACATGTGTTGGGCTAGTCCATTTGATTGGACTACAAAAAAAATGATAAGCCCATTTCAGTAGCCCAAGGTTTAAATGACTATTAGGCCATCTTAAAGCTCAGGCTCATACCACGTGTCAAGTGATGTGACAATCTAAGTCAAAAGAACAAGCAAATAATATCATGCGAAGTGTCAAGTGACGTGGAAATCCAAGACTAATAAATGAGCGAATGAAATCATGCCATATGTCAAGTGATGTGGCAATCCAAGACAAGTAGCAATCCAAGACAAATAAATGAGCTAATGAAATCATTCCATGTGTCAAGTGACGTGGCAATCCAAGATTAATAAGTGAGCCAATGAAATCATACCACGTGTTAAGTAATGTGTCAATCCAAGCCAAATAAATGAGCCAACTAAATCATTCCAAGTGTCTGGATGGTATTAGTCAGTTCAAACGGATCAATCAAATCGCAGAGCCACATCAGCCCCTACAACTATGTATAGAGGTCTTCATAAAGCTAAAAGGCACCACAAGTAATAATAAGGAGCAAGCAGAGAGCTCGTGGATCAAACATTGCAGATTTCTCTACAAGCTGCAAGTTCAAATACTCAAGCTACAAGTTCACGTCCAAGTTCAAGATCAAGAACGAAGCCAAATCAAATACCAAGGGGTTCAAGATCAAATTACTTGTTCGTGATCAAACCCAAATTCAAGTTCAAAGAGGAGATTCAATCAATCTTTATAAGCCCTTGAATCAAATCAAAGTCAAGCTCATCAAGATACTTTACATTCTTGAAGAATCAGAGGAATACCATAGAGATTGTAACACTTTCATTTATTGAAATCAAATACTACATTTGTGACATAATTTTCTAGTCTTGATTATTTATTTTTCTCGACGCAAAAATTTATTGTTACAAATTCCGACACGCCCAGTGGGACAATCTATACCTCTCATCTCTTCGAATTACCAAATTTCAAGAACATCGAAATGACTCCTAAAAAGATCAACTTCAAACTCACCACTGCTAAGGCTACAGATTCCAAGTTTTCATCTGATGTTGAAAAATTGTTGGATGCTACTATAGAAAGCGTAGGACCTCACACTAGGAACAAAGTAAACTCGCTGGGAAAAAAATGTTTCAAATGATGTCTGCAACGGTTCCTATCTTTGATTTTCAACCATAAAGGGGTCAAGATCCTTTCCAACTGAATTGGAAGAAGGGGTGAACATTGCTGAAACTGTTGAAAAGACATTGGCTCTACTTAGCCATTCTAGATCTAAGAACATCATCACACAAGGTGATGATGGTGTCTTGATCACTGGATCTGCTCCAAGCACTCCACGTGAGTTGTTCCACTCAAAGTATAGTGTAAGAGAAAATTCGTGCTTTGCTCCACCATCCGCGACGGTTATCCAATCAATGGTGACTAATACCTCAATTGTTGAAGAACAACTTGTAACTTTAACTAAGGTCATTGAAGGGTTAATGAAGCATATGCAAGATCAAGATAATCAAATTGTTAAGCTGACAGATAGAATTGAAAGCATGATGGAGGGAGATTCAAGTCATGCACCTGGAAAGCTCTTAATAATGCAAGATAAGGGACACTCATCTGCAAAGCAGACAATGGCTCCTAATGAATTTCAAATTTCATCGGACGGGGTTACTTTCATTGACCAATTGAAAGACTTCATTATGGAACCATCAAAGATAAGTACGATATTGCTGCCAAGTCTTCTCTCGCATATAAAAAGCCATGTACTCCGAGAATTAATAGTTTGAAAATGCTTGCAGGTTATCAACCCCCAAAGTTTTAACAATTTGATGGTAAAGAAAATTCAAAGCAACACATTGCACACTTCGTTGAAACTGGTAATAATGCTAGAACCTATAGAGATTATCTTGTCAAGCAATTTGTCTGTTCCTTAAAAGGAAATGCTTTTGATTGATACACTAATCTTGAGGCTTGTTTCATCGATAGCTGGGAGCAACTTGAACATGAATTTATCAACCGCTTCTATAGCAAAAGAAGAACTGTAAACATGGTTGAAATCACAAATACACGTCAATGGAAGGATGAACCAGTTGTTGATTTCATCAGTCGATGGACGAATGCGAGCCTCAATTGTAAATACAAACATATTGAAGCTTCTGGAATAGAAATGTATAACAAAGGAATGCATTGGGGACTTTGCTACTTCCTGCAAGGTATCAAGTCTAAGTCTTTTGAAGAATTAGCTACACGTGCTCATGATATTAAGCTAAGTATTTCTTCAAGTGAAAATCAAGGGCCACCTATTTATGAACCTCGCAAAGTGAAGGATAAACAAGAAATAAAGAAAGGAGGCAAGTTTTTGCCGAAGTCTAAGAGCAAGGAATAAATGAACGTTAATGCCTCGCCATTAAAGGTACCTACAAAAGTGAGTAAGAAGAAAAGTGTGAAGACAAAATCCTTACAGGATAAAGTTGGCCAAAATTTAACTATGAAGGAAATGCAAGCGAAAGAATATACATTCTTGGACTCCAATGTCCCAGCAATTTTTGAAGAACTCCTTGAGTTGAAACTTATTGAGTTACCCGAAATGAAGTGGCCAGACGAAGCTGGAAAGACTAATGATCCAAATTATTTCAAGTATCATCTGTTGATTGGCCACCCTATTGAAAAGTGCTCTGTCTTCAAGGATAAAGTCATGGACTTGGCCGCTGAAGGAAAAATCTTTCTTGAGGATGAGAAAGACAGTTCGAATCAAGTCTCTTTAGTTTTTAGTTCACTTGATCCCATTAACCTTTTAATTTTGTCGAAGTACATGAATGTGATGACATCTAAAATGCATCATCACCAAATATGATTAAATTTGGTGATTTTGAACATATCTATGTGAGAAAACCATTGCTTCCCCCCTTTGGCATTTAAATTAATAGTGGAGGAAAGATTTCAAGAGAAAAGTGAATTATGTGATGATCAAACTGATGATGAAGGTTGGATTCTTGTGACTCGGTGGAGACGCTACAATACAAATTCACAAAGGGAGTCAATAAGCAGTTGACTAGGGTAAAAATGGTGAAAAAACCCAAGAAGAAAATGATAAAAAAGAACTGGAAGAAACCAAAAATGGCGGAGAATCAATATCAAAGGCTACGTCGTGCAATGACATTGAAGGAATTCCTACCAAGATGGTTACACCCATGAGCTTCCTGTGAATATATCAATTCCTCACGTTGTAAGATAGATGAAGAATAACAAAAAAGGAGGATCCATCATTGCTGCCACCTCCCTTGCCTGAAAAACTCACTGGGAATTATGAAGAAGTGGACGTTTGTGATGCAAAAATCACATTTACTAATAATGATCTTTTTCTTGGTGAAACATACGATAATCACCCCTATTTATGGTTAGCTTTGTTCGAGAATAGAGAATAAGTAGAATCTTAATTGATGATGGGCTTGGTGTCAATATTCTCCCAATTCGTACTATCAAAGAACTTAGCATACTAATGGACGAACTATGTGAAAGTCGTTTGATGATTCAAGGGTTCAATCAAGGGGGTAAAGAGCTATAAGGGGCTATCAAATTGGAAATAAATATGGGAGATTTGCATTCGAGTGCATGGATGCACGTGATTGATGCAAAGAACTCATATAATATCTTTCTACGAAGGACATGGATATACGAGAGCAAACTAGTATCATCAATCTACCACCAATGCTTTAAATACTATGAAGGTAAGGTTGGAAAGAAGATAGTTGCTGATGAAGCCCTTTACCGAGGTTGAATCATACTTTGCCAATGAAAAATTTTACTTAAAGAATTATGTCTCAAAGGAGGTTAAGGTTGATGATGTGATGTTGACCAAAAGTGTTGTAAAGAAGGTTGATATTACAACTAGCAAGGAAAAGATTACAATTGAAAAAGATTATGTGCTTCATGATAGGAACAAGATGATAAGGCATCTCAATTAAGAAAGTGACTCCTGTTCTTCCTTATGTCCCAAGGACAAGGAAGGTCGAAGATCTATCTTCTAAGCTACTAGGTAAGGTGTTAGGAAACATGACCTTTCCTATCAGGCGAATGGATGCAATTAAGTCATCAACAAATTTTCTTAAAGCGTTTGTCAAATCATCAAGCCACAATTCGCTTCTAAATCTAGCACTTCCTGCAAAGCACACAGATGAGGGCTTTGAGCCAAACGCCTAAAAGTTGTTAGCAAAAGATGGATATGATCCCAACGAACAATCCAAGTTGGGAAAGCTCCCGAGTGAAGCTTCAAACCCTACTCAAAAAATAATGATGGATAAAGGGTACCCACTGAAGAAATCACATGACAGATTGGGTTACAAACACCCCCCGCCAATCCATATCTCTATTAAAATGGCAAGTTATAACTATATTACAGCTAAAGAAGTGTCTATGACGCTTAATAACAAGCTTTCTATGTTTGACCGACTTACGAAACCAAGGACCTCAATCTTTGATAGCTTGGGATAGCTGAAGAAGGAAAACAAGCTCCATGGAAGTAATGGAAGGATTGGAGCACCTATCTCCCTTAAAAAGGAGATTTTGACCACAGACTACCCAAGTCTGATTCCTTCTCGAATGAGGCGATAGACAAAAGTTGTAGTTTCGTGCGAAGAGGTCCTCAAAGCAAAGGCTCAAACAATAGTCCACACTAAGGAAAATGAGGAAGATGAAGAAAGTGTGGGGTCATCATATCATATCACCATTTGTGATGAACAAAATGATTCAACTTATATGGAAATTGAGGAAAAGTGCCTAGATATTCATGTATGCCATCACATATCTTTCAATGATGGTGATCCTCAAGAGGATGAAGACGCTAAAGATGCACCACTAGAGCTTGAAGAAGGGGTGAAAACAACGGATGACGCACTAAAAGAAGTCAATCTTGGTATAGTTGAAAATCCAAAGGCCACATATATAAGTTCCTCTCGAACTGGTGATGAAGAGAGCAAATATATTGAGCTACTTAAAGAGTTCAAAGACGTATTTGCTTGGAGATACAAAGAAATGCCAGGTTTATACCCCAAGGTAGTTGTTCATCATCTTGCTGTCAAACGAGGTGCTCTTCCTATAAAGCAAGCACAACATTGCTTCAGACCTTAACTGGTTACCTTGATTGAAACCAAAGTTAACATGCTTATTGAGGCTAGTTTTGTTCGTAAAGTTAAATATCCTACATGGATTTCACGCATTGTCCCTGAAATAAAGAAGAATGGCCAAATCCGAGTTGGTGTTGACTTCAAGGACCTAAATAACGCTTGTACTAAGGATGAACTTCCTCTTCCTATCCCTGAGCTCATGATGATGCAAAAACTGGATACGAGACTATGTCTTTCATGGATGGTTCATCTTGATATAATCAAATTTGCATGGCACTGAAGGACAGAGAACTTACTGCCTTTTGCACCCCTAAAGGTATATACTGCTACAAGGTAATGCCTTTCGGTTTGAAGAATGTTGGTGCTACATATCAATGTACCATTCAAAATTATTTTGATGACATGCTTCATAAAAATGTGGAGTGCTATGTTGACGATTTGGTAGTAAAGTCAAGGAAGAAAGATGACCACTTGCAAGATTTGAGGATGGCATTTGAACGGCTTTGGAGATACCAACTCAGAATGAACCCATTGAAGTGTGCTTTTGGAGTTACTGCTGGGAAGTTCCTCGATTTTATTGTTTGACATCGAGGTATCGATATTAATCAAGCTAAGGTGGATGCTATTTTTAAAATTCCCGAGCCTAAAGATATTCATGAATTAAAAAGCTTGTAGGGTAAGTTGGCATATCTTAGGAGATTTATTTCTAATCTGGCTGGAAGATGCCAACCATTTAGTTGCCTCATGAAAAAAGGGGTCCCCATTGAATAGGACCAAGCTTGCAGAAATGCTTTTGAAAGTATTAAGTCTTATCTGATGAAATCTCTAGTACTGGCAGCCGCCATACTTGGAAAGCCATTAATATTATACATTTTAGCATAGGAAAGGTCAGTAGGGGAGCTTCTCGCTCAAGGAAACAATGAAGGAAAAGAAGATGCGATTTGTTACTTGAGTAGGATGATAAAGACAAATGAGCTCAAGTATTCGACTATTAAGATGTTATGTTTGGCACTTGTCTTCTCTATTCAGAAGCTGAAGCATTACTTCCAAGCTCACGTTGTGCAACTCCTCTCAAGAGTAAACCCTATCAAGTTTGTCATGTCTAATCTAGTCCTAAGTGATCGATTGGCGAGATGGTACCTCCAATTTTAAAAATTTGAAATTGTGTATGTTCCTCAAAAGGCAGTAAAAGGACAAGCATTAGAAGACTTCCTAGCTAACCATTCAATTCCAGATGATTTGGAGTTGTCTGATGAAGATGCAATGGTCATAGAAATTTAGCCTCCTTCGAAGAGCGCTGGAATAGTGTTTATCACTTATCAAGGACAAGTTTTGACCTATTGATATATTCTTTCACTCCGACACAACGATGCTCCAATAATATTGCTGGATATCAAGCGCTTATACTTGAGCTTGAAATGGTTGTGGATATCAAACAATTGCAGTTACAAGTCTTTGGAGATTCCAAATTAGTTGTGATGACCCAAAAGGTCATCACTTACTTTTAAATTTAATTCTATGTTTATGAGGCCTTGAAAACCTCATTTAGAGCCACCTCAATTTGCATGCACAGTCCCTGTCCCATTGCCGCAAAGCTTAATTATGAAAATCTATGGAAAATGGTAAAACTTTGGCTATAAATGAGATAGTTTGAGTTCAGTCGACGTTTTATGTAAACGGACCCGAACCCATGATTTGATAGTCCTAGAGGACCCGTAGGAAAATATGAGACTTAGGCGTATGCCCAGAATCGAATTTCGAGGCCCCAAGCCCGAGAAATGAATTTTTGAAAGAAATTATTTTCTGAAATTGTCTATAAGGTTTGGAAATGATTGTTGATTAGAACATGTCGGTATCGGGCCCGTATTTGGTTTTAGCACCCGATACAGGTCTTATATATGACTTAAGATAATTCTATGAAGTTCGGTAAGAAGCAGAATCCATTTGACGTGATACGGACCTTAGATGCAAATTTGATGTTTAAAGAAGTTTCGAGAAATTTCATTGATCTTGAGGTTTAATTTGATGTTCGTGATGTTATTTTGATGATTTTAGTGCATGAATAAGTCCGTAGGATATTTTTGAGGTTGTGTGCATATTTGTTTTGGAGACCTAAGGGCTCGGGTGAGTTTTGGATAGGCCACAGGGTGAAATTTTGGACTTAAGGAATTGTAGGTCTGCAGGCTTTCGCAATTCCCAAGCTTGTTCGCATTTTTCCAAAACTTTTTTCACAATTTCCAGGCTTGTTTGCATTTCCCAAACTTTTTTCGCAATTCCCAGGTTCGTATTTCCCAATCTTTTTTGCAATTCCCAAGTCAACAGAGGTTGGTTTGCAATTGCGAACCTCTGTTTGCAATTCCGATATCAGAGACCTGCAACTTTTATACTTAGACGATTTTAAGTCCCATTTTTCATATTCTCTCAAACACAAACACAATTAGGCGATTTTTTCAAGGATTTCTTCTTCTCCAAAAACTAGTTTTCTTCAACTATTAATATCTTTTAACATGATTTCAACTTAAAATCAAAGATTTTAATTGGGGAAATTGGGTGTTTTAGATAGAACCTATGTTTTTAAAAAATTTGGGGATTTGTACCTCGATTTGAGATCCGATTTCAAAACAAATTATATCTTTGGGTTTGTGAGGGAATCGGGTAATCGGGTTTTGGTTTGAACCTCAGGTTTTGACCATGTGGGCCCGGGGGCGATTTTTGACTTTTTGGCAAAACTTTGGGAAATTCGTTTTCATTCATTCAAATTGATTTATTTAGCGTTTATTGATGTAATTAAGTAAATTGTTACTAGATACGATTAAATTGGCGGTGGAATCAAGGGGTAAAGCTATAATTAAAACTTGAGTTGTGGCTGTGGAAGTTCGAGGTAAGCGTTTGGTCTAACCTTAGCTTGAAGGATTAGGAGTTGAGTCCTATTTGCTATGTTGTAATTGTTGAGTACGACGTATAGGCATGGTGACACGTATCTATATGTTGGCGTCTAGCATGACCGTGAGTCTTTATGCGGTGAATATCTTGATTTCGTTGTAACTTTCATGCCTTGGTGATGATTTTTATTTGTTGTTAAAAGTTTGTGGAATGATGTGTGACCATTGAACATCGAGGAGCATTGTCTCAAGCTATGTTACGAATTGTGAAAGTAAATGAGTTGATTGAACCATTTGGAGCATTGGCTCAAGTGGCAAAGTGAGTTATGAAGTAAATCTAAATAAGAGAAATTAGTCATTAAATTGTTCCCTTGTCAGGATATTGTTGCTTTATTGGTTATCTCCCTTACCGGGATGTTGATATTTTATGATAGGCAAATTAGACTATAATTAGGCCCTAAAGAACCATATTCCTTTTACGGTAAAAAGTGATAACAAAATGCTCTGACTAGTGCTTTTCATGCTTTACAGGTTATATCAAATAAAAGAAGTCCGTGGAGTGCTTTTGGGATAAGGAGGCCAACAATACAATATCCACAAAGTGCACCAAGCGAAGGGATAAAACCAGAACTGAAGCTAGTCTGCCGCTGTCCGAGCTTAACCGCGGTAGTAACAGTGCTGTAGATTCTGAAGGCCACTCTGGCCGCGGTCCTGGCGTTACCACGGTAGGACCGCGACAGGACAAGTAAACTTTAGGGACCAAAGTCCAAAACACGGGATTTTAACCCCTAAACCCTATATTAAACGAAGGAAGCCGGCTAAGAAATGGGAGAATGATTTTTGGAAGTGAAAAACATAAAAAGGAAGGGCAAGAGGCAAGGAGGATCATTGGGTATCAATCTTTAATCTTCTTCTTTGTTCTTTTACCTTTGAATATGAATTCTTTTGTGATTTTTGTTATTTTCATGAGTAGCTAACTTTTCTAATCTAAGGTTTTGGTGAAACCCTGGGGGATGAATTGGTTGTTATATTAATAAAGTTTTGAGTAATTGTTAATATCTATTTGTTCAACTACATTTTGATTGTGGTTAATTGAAATGATCCTTAATTCCTATTTATTATGTATCTACTTGAGAAAGAGTGCATATTTAGGTAGTTGTTTGAACAACATCACTCCTGGAGTATTGACGAGAGTCATAACCAAGGGTTTAGAGGTAGGATTAGAGATAATGATACCTTGGGTGCGATCTAAGTGAACTGTAATGCGAATCGAGCTAGCGTAGCTTGAGAGAGTGCGTCTAGTAAATTATCATAATTGCTTAAGAGAGATTTATGATAGCTGGAGAGTTCATGATTGATAGAGGCTACTAAGTCAAAGCTATAAGAAACATACAACTAAGGAATCAACAACGGAGGAAACCATTACCTTAGACCTTTATTCCAATTGTTTACAATTCAAGCATAGTTAGTTTTCATCTGGTTATTTATTTTCAATCTTGTCTTCTTGGTGATATTAAACAAATACAGCTAAGCCTTAGTTATCTGTGGGATTCGACTCTAGACTTTTAGACCAGATTATATTTGCAGCGACCGCTTATCCTTTTTAAGGCTAGAGTTGGGCATGATCAAATTTTGGCCCCATTGCCGGGGAACTAACAGTGTAGTTGTAGCTGTATATATTGCTAGGGTTCAACTTTGAATTTTATTTTGTTTTATATTTTTTGTGTGTATTTTTTTATATAACTGTTGATTTGAGAAATATGACATCTTGGAATTATAGGAATTTAAGTGTAGATAATTCGACTATTGATCTCCATACATATTGTGAAGGAAACCACATGTGGGATTCGACTCTAGACATTTATACCGGATTATATTTACAGCGACCGCTTATCCTTTTTAAGGCTAGAGTTGGGCGTGATCAAATTTTGGCGCCATTGCCGGGGAACTAACAGTGTAGTTGTAGCTGTATATATTTCTAGGGTTCAAGTTTGAATTTTATTTTGTTTTATATTTTTTTTGTTATTTTTTTGTATAACTGTTGATTTGAGAAACATGACATCTGGGAATTATAGGAATTTAAGTGTAGATAATTCGACTATTCATCTCCATACATATTGTGAAGGAAACCACCAGTGGAAAAATTGTCAAAACGTTCCTAAGAGCGAGTTATGTGTACCAACTCAATCTTATTTGTGGACTGTGTGTGATGGTAAAAATGGTCACCTTCATGGTTATACTTATGTTTCTTATTTTCTCCCAACCCCTTACTATGATGGTTCTACCATTTCTTTTGAAATTAATAGGAACAAAGAACATAGGAATGCAGACCTGAAGGAGATCAAGGATATGTTAAAGTGCCTTTTGAACAAAATAATGAAAAGCAATTTCATATAGAAAGGCAAGAGGCAACTATTCGCAAGTTGGAGGCTCAATTGAGTCAAGTGGTTGGAGATTTTAATGCTCAACAAGCCAATATTGAGGATAGTAGCCAAGAAGAGCATGAATTTGAGGTATTAATTTGGGAGGTCAGAGTAGAACATCAATAACCTAGCCAACCACAATTTGAGAATGTCATTATTGAAGAAGTGAGACTAGAGTCAGCCAAGGACATTGAGGATACAAATTCTGTTGACTTTAGTATCATCGATGTTGAGGATATTGAAAGTCCTGAAGTTCATGTGTTTGAGCGCATTGGCCCTCACTCCATACATTTTTCTACATTGTGCTTGGATGACGATATGGAAATAGAGTCACCCGAGCCGATTGAGAAGTCAAGGAATGAGGAACAAGGTGCCTACAGTCTGGAATTTTTCTTGCCAGAAAGACAGGACTACATACCTCATCTAAAAGCCAAGAAGTGTAGAATAGTATAATGGTTACTTGGGCCAATCAGATTTGTTCCTCCACCCCTAGATCATAGCCGAATACTTGATGCTAATTTGGGGGTTCAATTCATAAGCTCGAGGTGGAGGCAAAAACTGATTCGCATTGTGCCGCGACGTTAAATCAAGCGCTTGTTGGGAGGCAACCCAACTTTATTCTTTCATATATTTATTTATTTTATTTTTTTAAATTGTATTATTATTGTAGTGTCAATTTTTTATTTTCTAGGAGCATGGAAAGCAAAGGTATTGGAAGGATGCAACAACAAACAAAATGGTTAGAACTAAGTGAGAGGTACCCGCATGAAGGACAAAGCTTGGGAGAAGTTTGAGTACCCCATGAGATGTTAATGCTTCGGCCTTTGGCCTACCAGAGAGTCTGTTTTATCCTTTTATTAGTTATGGTGTGCATTGGGGACAATGCACAATTTTAAGTATGGGGTGAGGAGATTGTCTGGGTGACTTTCTATGCTATTTTAATTGTGTTAGTTTAATTGAATAATTTTTTTAATAGAAAAGATTGGACTTCTCCTGATGACGAACCACTTAGACAGTATTCCTGAGGGAAGTAGTCTAAATTTTTTATTTTATTTTATTTTATTTTTAGGTAGTGTAGTAATTCCACCTTAATTTTTCTTTTGAACACGGTTCTTTTCCAAGGGATTTTCTTGAACCGAGTTAGGTAGATTCTTCTTTAATATTTTTAGGGCTCTTAGGACTCTCTTGGGATAAGATGGGCGAGGGAAAGAATGCATCCCGTAGTATACATACCTGCAAATAACTAAAATGAACTCGAGGCCGCGACATCTAGGCTCACTTGTAGACTCTTAATCTTATGCCTTAATTTCGCACACCGTGTCTTACTTGAACGCTCACGTAAGTGTGTTGACAAACTAATTCAGAATGAGTTATATGCCAAGTTTGTGTGACGTAATACATGTATTCTATGATTGCATGCGATACCTAGAACGTGCCCTGTATGTGTGCAAAGCGAAATAGAAGTTGTTTGGTCTTAGAGATGATTTAGGCATTTCTTTGTATAGCCTATATAATTATGAATCCACCTATACATATTACGATAGTAAACCCCTTCGAGCTTGAAGCCTGTTTCTTTGATAACCTTACAATAACCTACATCCCTGTGTTTGAATAGCTTGACTTTTTGAACCTTTACCTCCTAGAAGCACTTGAATCGTTAAAGATCATATAAAAGTCAAAGTGTGGGGTGGTAATGGAGTGGGAAAAAGGAAATTTAGGAAAATAATTGAATGGTGCAATGGTTCTTAAAAAAATTGAATAATAGAAGAAGGACCTTGTAAATAGGTGGTCCTAAAATATTGAATGGCAAGAAAAAGCCAATTGCACCTAGAAAAAGTGGGGTGGGGGGGAGGGTAGCTTATGAAACAAGTGTGGAAGAATGACTGGGCTGAACATGGAAATTGGAATAAGGGGAACTATTGTATTAAAAGTGCTTAGGGAGGTTTGTCACTATACCTACCAAATGAAGCCCTATTGATCTTAGACTGAATAACTCGATTAGTAGAGTATTACACTAAGGGCAAGCTTATGGTGTATCTGTGTGGCATGTGAATGTTCTTTACTGAGAGTGAGTGAATTCATTCTATCTGTAGTTCTTTGTTGTTTGTTTTTATGTGCGTGGAACGTCTCTAAAAAATGTGATGCGAGGGCATTTAACTCAGGAAGAAAAAGCAAGTCTTCACCTCTGTTTAGACTACATAGAGTAAGCACGAGTGTGACATGGCATTAGAGTATTCAATTGAGGTGTGGATGTTGCACTGCTTAGGTTGTTCTTTCATAATGGTGAGTGTGACATAAACAGGGTAATGCATCAAACGATTAGGCCTAGAAGTGTGGTTCAACTTGCTCGAGGACGAGCAAAGATTTAAGTGTGGGGTGTTGATGATAGGTAAATTAGATTATAATTAGGCCCTAAAACCACATTTTTGTATAGCTTTTATAGTAAAAAGTGATAACAAAATGCTCTGATTAGTGCTTTTCATGCTTTGCATTTTATATAATAAAAGAAATCTATGGAGTACTTTTGGGATCAATTACAGAGAAAAGGAGGCCAATCATACAATATCCACAAAGTGCACCAAGCGAAGGGACAAAACCATAACTGAAGCTGGTCTGCCGCTGTCCGGGCTTAACCGCGGTAGAACAATGACAGTACACTGCTGCAGATTCTGAAGGCCACTCTGGCCGCGATCCTGGCGTAACCGCGGTAGGACCACGGCAGGACGCGTAAAATTCAGGGACCAAAGTGCAAAACACGGGATTTTAAGCCCTAAACCATATATTAATGAAGGAAGCCGTCCAAAAAGGGGAGAATGATTTTTGGAAGTGAAAAACATCAGAAGGAAGGGCAAGAGGCAAGAAGGATCATTGAGCATCAATCTTTAATCTTCTTCTTTGTTTTTTTACATTTAAATGTGAATTCTTTTGTGATTTTTGTTATTTTCATAAGTAGCCAACTTTTCTAATCTAAGGTTTTGGTGAAACTCGTTGGGGATGAATTGGTTGTTATATCAATATAGTTTTGAGTAGTTGTTAATCTCTTTTTGTTCAACTACGTTTTGATTGTGGTTAATTGAAGGGATCCTTAATTAGCCATTCATATTTATTATGTATCTACTTGAGAGAGAGTGTATATTTAGGTAGTTATTTGAACAACATCACTCCCGGAGTATAAATGAGAGTCATAACCGAGGATTTAGAGGTTGGATTAGAGATAACGATACCTCGAGTGCGATCTAAGTGAACTGTAATACGAATCAAGCTAGCGTAACTTGAGAGAATGCGTCTAGTAAATTATCATAATTGCTTGAGAGAGATATATGATTGCTGGAGAGTTCATGATTGATAGAGGAAATTAAGTTAAAGCTATAAGAAACATACAATGAAGGAAATCAACAACGGGGAAAACATTACCTTAGAACTTTATTCTAATTGCTTACAATTCAAGAATAGTTAGTTTTCAGCTGGTTATTTATTTTCAATCTTGTCTTCTTGGTTAAATTAAACAAATACAACTAAGCCTTAGTTTCAGTGGGATTCTACTCCGGACTGTTAGACCGGATTATATTTGCAGCGACCGCTTATCCTTATTAGGATTAGAGTTGGGCGTGATCAATATTCTTGATGTTGCTCACTTGCCAGGACTTATTTGTTAAATTGTTGTTCCCTTGCCAAGATTCCTATTATAATCTTGTTTATTCGCTTGCCCCTATTGTTTGTGATTATCGTTTCGTGAGAACGAGTGTTAAAGATGAAGGGTGATGTCGTGCATTGCTTGTTTTGGTGAGGAAGAGTGTAAAGCACGAAGGGTAATGCCGTGTATTGTTAGTTATTGTAAGGAAAGAGTGTAAAGTACGATTGTTGATGTCGTGCCGCACGATGTACCATCCCATGCCGATTCTATTAATTATATGGTGAGAAAAGAGAGTAAAAACACAAAGGGTGATGCTGTGCACACTTTTGTTACATAATTGCTTTAGTGAGGATGAGAGAAAAAACACGAAGGGTGATGCCATGTATTCATTGATTTCTGCTTCTTTATTGATATCCGAGATATGTTGTTTCTTCGTTAATTTATATCTCTCTATTTGTAGTTGTTATCTCTCCCACAGCATGATTCCCCACCCATATTGACTGGTTATCTCTGTATTTCTTTTCCGCCGTATATATACAACTACATAGGTTTATTTGGTTTGGTCCTAGCCTCGTCATTACTTCACCGAGGTTAGGCTGGATAATTTCCAGCATATGGGGTCGGTTGTGTTGATACTACACTCTTCATTGTGTGCAGATCTAAGAGCAACTTTCGGACAGTAGTTGGAGTTCTTCCTTCAGCCCACCCGGAGACCCAAGGTAGACCTGCAGGCGTCCGCAGGCCCTAGCGTCTCCCTCTATCTCTATTTTCTGTTTCATTTTCTTTTATTCAGAAACAGTGTATTGTTACTTCTTCAGACTTTGTATGTAGTAATCTTAGATAGGTCTGTGACACCGTGACACCGAATTTTGGGTATTTGAGGTTTTAAAAGTTGTAATAGACGTTGCCTTAAGATATATAATTTTGACTTCCGCTTATTTATTTAAAATTCCGCTGTTATCATATTATCGCCATGTGTTTGTCAAAAAGAAACAATATGAAGGTGTAGCAAGTAGTTAAGGCTTGGCTTGCCTAGCTCCCATTAGTAGGTACCATCACGACTCCCGAGAGTGAAAAATTCAGGTCGTGACATTAGTGATCAATCAGATTTTGGGTAGCTATGAGAGCAAGAAGCCGAAATTGGTGCCATATCACAAATATGCTCAAAGATTGGTAGGTTGACTTGGAGAGGTAACTATTCAACCTGTGCCGAGAAAGGAAAATGAGAGAGCTGAAGCATCAGCAGCCTTAGCTTCTACATTATCTTTGCCTGATCAGACGCATGTCACTGTTTGCCAAAGATGGGTAGTTCCTCCACCAAATGACTATGAAGAAGGAGAGAGCGAAGTTGAGCAAATTGCTTCCGTTCTTGAGGTTGAAATTGAAGACCGGCGACAACCATTAATCGATTATCTTTGTTACGATATATTGCCAGAAAATCTTTGAAGGAAAATGGAAATCTGAAGGAGAGCCCCTCGTTTTCTTTATTATAATAATACACTATATAGACGATTATTTGATGGAGTGCTCTTACGTTGTTTGGAGACTAATGAATCCCTTCAATCCTTGCAAGAAGCACACTCTGGAGTATGTGGTGCGCATCAATATAGGCCAAAACTTCATTTCCACATAAAAAGAATGGGGTATTATTGGCCAACTATGGTGAAAGATTGTTTAGATTATGCTCGAAGGTATAAAGCTTTCCAATTCCATGCTAACTTCATAAACCAACCACCTGAAGTATTACACCCAACTGTTGCTTCTTGGCCATTTAAAGCTTGGGGTTTGAATGTTGTTGGTCCATTGCCAAAGTCTTCTGGTGGACATCTATACATTTTGGCCGCAACGGACTATTATCGAAGTGGGCTGAAGCTGTTTCTCTTAAGGAAGTAAAGAGGGAAAATATGGCTAACTTCATCCGAATAATATTATCTATCACTTTGGAATTCCTCGATATATATTAACAGACAATGTTAAGCCATTTGATAACAAGTTGATGAATAAAACATGTGATCTTTTTGGCTTCAAGCAACGTAATTCCTCCATGTATTATGTTGCTGCCAATGGACTAGCTGAAGTATTTAACAAGAAACTCTGCAACTTGTTGAAAAAAGTTGTTCCTAAGTCCAAATTAGATTGACATTTGAGAATGGAAGAAGCTCTTTCGGCATAAGGACCACATATCGCACCCCAACGCAATCAACTCCTTATTCGCCTGTTTATGGAGTTGAGGCAGTCCTTCCACTTGAGCATCAAATCATATCCTTGCGACTTGCCATTCAAGAAGGACTTGCTGATGAAGAAAATGCTCGGTTACACCTTTAAGAATTGGAAGCTCTTGATGAAAAGTGGCTAGAAGCTCAATAAAGCCTTGAATGTTATCAAGCTCGCTTGTCTTGATCTTTTAACAAAAGGGTACGCCTTAGATCTTTCCAAGCGGGTGATCAAGTTCTTATGGCCAAAAAGCCTATTATTACCTGTCATCGATCTGGGGGCAAATTCTCCACTAAGTGGGATGGACCATATATTGTACAAGAGGTATATTCAAGTGGCGCTTACAAGATAATTGACTTGGAAGGTTTGCGAATTGGCACCATCAATGGGAAATTCATGAAGAGGTACTATATTTGAAGAAAACAAATACACTCCTTAATGCATGAACATAAACTGCATGTTACTCCTGGCTCGCAAGAGTATAAAATGTGCACGGTCCTAAAAAAAACTCGGCTAGGTTGAAAACCTCGAAAGCGGTAGCTTTGGAAAAAGCTGGGACATCCAAAAAAACTCACCCATTTAGAACTACGAAATGACTTGGTCCTCTTCACTGGGGTACATAGGTAGCTTAGAATTTCATTCTAAGTTCAGTCATATGAGTTAAAAAAATACATATTACCTAAAGAATTTTTCAAATGAGGTATAATGGAATATAATTCACTTGATCGACACTAAAAAATTAGGTGACATGTATTCTTTCGTTGAACTCTCTGTCTTATCTTGATGGGTCAATAGGGGCAAGCCCTCCATGTCAATTGAGGTCGTTGATGGAATGATTGTAGTTTATTTAATAAGAGGCTAAATATTCAAGTTAAATGCTCCAATTCTAAGTCAAATTGATTTTGTCAAGTCTATTACATCATCAATTTGAAGTATTCAAGCCTTCTAGCTCTTAAAGTTGCAATATTCAAGTGCGCCAAGTCATCAAATTCATAAATTATTAAAAAAAAGAAGCTCACTCATTATAAACTGCAGAGTGACTTGGGCCTCTTCACCGAAATTGGTATCTTCAAGACAATTACAGTTTTTAGCAAGCTGCAAAGTTTTCAAGACCGTCATGCCTTTTAGTTGAATTATTCAAGTTAAGTCGCCAAGTTGAATTCTTCATATTTTTTATATAATTGATTTGAAGTCTCAGTATGCTAAATCTTCAAGTTGAAGTTTAGTTAAATTCTTTTAGTCCGCTAAGTCTTCAACTATTCAAGGCTCCCATTCTTCAAAGTGGCTACATCTTCAAGTTTAACTCTTTTACTTTAACCTTCAAGTTGAATCATCAAGTTAAAGTCTTCAAATTTACTAAGTCTTCATGTCGAAGTCTTCAAGTAGAAGCCTTCAAGTCTATCGTGTCTTCAAGTTGAAATATAAAAAGATTCTTTCAACTGTGAGGTCATCTTTACTAAAGTAGTATCTTTGGAATTGATTTCTTCTTCTACCTGTAAAAATATAAAGGAGAAACATATTTATATAAAAGAGATCATAAAATTACATGTGAAGGTTGAAGTTGAAGAGATATTCTGGGTGGTCAGCATTTTTTTTAATAAAAATCACGCTTCATACAATCTCTGATTCATGTATCTCGAAATGAGGACGAGTTTTCATTCCTTTGCGCCAAAAGGTCAAATCTTTTGGCGGTGAAGTAAAATCTTCAAGTTGGAATGTATAATGGACTTTGCTGGTCTTTATCTTGGGCAAGATATAGTCTTCAGCTTAGATGGTATAATGGTCTTAGCCTCAGACAAATTAAAGTCTTCAGCTTAGATGATTGTCTTCGCTTCAGACAAAATAAATCTTTGGCTCATGCAGTGTAATGGTCTTTGCCTCAGATAAAAGTAAAGTCTTTGGTTTAGATGGTGTAATGATCTTTGCATAAGATAAAGTAAAATCTTTTACTCAGACGGTGTATGGTCTATGCCTGAGATAAAATGATGTTAAATCTTCAAAAAGATAAAGTCATTAACTTAGATGATGTATCTTTAGCTCAGATGGTGTAATAGTCTTCACTTCAAACAAAATAAATCTTTGCTCAGACGGTGTAATGGTCTTTACCTCAGATGAAAGTCAATTCTTTGACTTAGATGATGTAATGGTCCACGTCATAGATAAAGAAAGTCAAATTCTTAGATAAAATAAATCTTTGGCTCAGATGTTATACTGATCTATGCCACAAATAAAGTAAAGTCAATTCTTCAAATAAAATAGAGTCTCCAGCTTAGACGGTGTAATGGTCTTCACTTCAGACAAAGTAAGATCTTTGACTTACACAGTGTAATGGTCTTCACCTAGGATAAAGTTAATTTTTGGCTCAGACATAGTAATGGTCTTCGCCTCACACAAAGTCAAGTCAAATTTTCACGAAATATAAATTTTTTTGGCTTAGACGGTATAATAATCTTTGTCTCAAATAAAGTACAATTTGGCTTAGACAGTGTAATCTCCATTCGCCTAAAAAAAGAGTTTTCCATTTGAAACGGTGTAAAGTTTTCCTCTGGTTCAAATAATACTTTCGTCTTGTATGATGTAATTTTTTTTGCCTACATGAGTAAAATCTCGGGCGGGTAAATTTTAATTGCTTCATATTTGCTATTTTTCTTGAACTTTACGGGTGTTAAAAAAAAAGATAACACAATAAAATACAAGCTAAAGATAAGAAGTTACATGTCAAAAGAGAGTGTAACTTCAAAATACTTCCTTTACTACTGCAAAAAAAAAAAAAAAGCAGAGTAAAAAAAGAAAAGAGTACAAAAAAGAATTTATTCATGAAAGGTTATTTCATGTTAAAACAAAGAAAATAACTCTTCAGAATAGCTAATTCTTCTGGTGCACTATGTCCTCAATATGAGTTTTGAAAAAAATTGATTATGCGATATATGATTATGTGAAGAAAATCGAAAGCTAAGGCAACCAAAATAAAAAATGACCAGAAGGGGTCTCTGCTTTAAACAAGCAATACGCTATAAGATATAATGACCCATGTCTTATATAGATGTTGAAAAGAGCTCTTTTAATCAATTTAAATGTGTATAATCTTTTGTCTTCCGAAAAGGAAAAGATTTGACCATTTCTCTAAAAATAGGAGGTGCTAGCATACGGTAATTATCTATCCCTAACGGAATCAGATTAATTAAGAGTCCTACATGGATTAGGCAAGATGATAATCTAGCGGAATTCAAAATTGGAACTAATTTCAATTGCCAACTCTCCGTGGAATGCTAGGAAACAACAAAAAATAATTCCTGGCAAATT
Source organism: Nicotiana benthamiana (assembly GCA_034376525.1). Taxonomy (NCBI): domain Eukaryota; kingdom Viridiplantae; phylum Streptophyta; class Magnoliopsida; order Solanales; family Solanaceae; genus Nicotiana; species Nicotiana benthamiana. Next base: position 19,245,645 of record CM067341.1, read on the forward strand.
AAGGAAAAGAGAATGTGTTGGCCCAAGCTCAGTTGAAGTTTTGAAGAATGACAAATGAACTCAGTGAAGGATCAGGTCCATCATGGGAGACACGGTGGTTATCAACCTATGCATACGAGATGCACATGAAGAAGATAAGTCTTAGGGATCAAGCAACAATATTTTCTAAACTGATCGAAAAGATTGCATATGGGATAAGGAGAAGAAGTCTCCTTATGAGAAAAGAACACAATCCGGATCAAGGATAAGGGTTGGAGTTTGTATTGGTCTAGGACTCAAATTCGATGGAGGATACACAATTAAGTCTCAATCAAACTCTAATTACTAACATAATAAATAGCTATGTTTGTTCTCTTTTACAGGTATGCACATTTCCTGTAAAAGGAACTCAGGATGAACCAGGCCCATTACTCAGGTGCACAAAAACGGGCAGATTCGAGCATGTGGGTTGTACGTGAAGGAGATAAGCTTAACTTGGTGTATTTAATATCTCCTGATCGAAAATGTTACATAATTGATAAGGAGAAGGAATCCTTAATCAAAGAAAACAATATCCAAGCTAGGGAAGGAGTTAGAAGTTGAAATCAACTAGAACTCTTCCACCAAGGAAGAGTTGCATCAGAACTCTAGTTATTTCTTCATCTACTAACTCAATAAATTGCTGGATGTTCTCACATTAAATGTGTTGCACAAAAATGCAGAAGTTAAACGTGAATTGAGAGAAAAATAGCAAGGCTTTTTGCAAGCGGTTCGTGTGTGATTCAAGTGTGCAAACCTGAAGCTATATGAACCAGATTGAAGAACCAGTTCCATAAAAAGTTTTATGTGTCTTTCTTTATTTCTAGTTCAATTGTAGTAGGTGTTTTTATTTGTACCTTTCAGCTTTCATAGTAGTAATTGTAATTGGTGCTTTGAGTACTCAAGATAGAGTTAACTTGAAGTTGTCGCAACAGTTATAGGCTGGTTGCTACAACGAGATTAGAGTTAATCCTTAGATTTAGAAAGAGTTTTTGTAAATGCTATTTTGGCTCGGTGATTTTAGTGGTAGTTTGGGAAAATCCTACTGAGTAGTAGGTCGTGGTTTTTTCACCTTTTGAGCCAGGTGTTTTCCACATAAAATTTCTTTGTTCTTTATTCTGTATTTATTATTCCACAATAACAGTAGTTAGAACACATAAAAGAACCAGGTTCTTCATAAGCAGTTTAAGCGAAAAATTGGGTACCATACAAATCACCCCCCTCTTATGTGGTATTGACGTATAAAACATCAATTGATATCAGAGAAAGTTATCCTTGAAAAGGCTAACACCTTAGGAACATATCAAGATTAGCCCACCACCTGGAAACTGGGAAGGGCAATCAACTAATAGGCCTCTACTCTTTAATGGCCACTACTACTCTTGGTGGAAAAATAGAATTAGAGATCACATCATCGGAGAAGACTATGAGCTACGGGACATTGTCACTGATGGTCCCCTAGCTACCATGAATAAGAATGCTAAAGGAGTAACTGTGCCAAAACAAGAGCTGACTGCAATGCTGTGGACTTGACAAAATGGGAAAAGAATGCTAAGGCTAAAAAATGGCTTGTGTGTGGACTTGGTCCAGACGAGTACAATAGAATTCAAAGCTGTACCACTACCAAGAAAATATGGGACACTTTACAAGTGGCTCATGAAGTAACTCCTCAAGTAAAGAGATCAAGAGGAACATTTCTATATTCTCAATATGAGAATTTCACCATGGAGGAAGGGGAAACCATCCAGGAGATGTATACTAGGTTAACCATATTGACAAATGAACTTAAGTCTCTTGGAAGGGTTATTCTTGAAGAGGACAAAGTTGAAATTTTTTTGACAAGGGCTCTGCCATTCACTTGGAAAAGAGCAAAATCATCGCCATTCAGGAATCAAAGAACATTGCCACTCTTAAGTTGAATGAGCTAATTGGAAATCTCACAATCTATGAACTTACAAGGCAAACAATGAAGATGGATGCACCCAAGAAGGAAAGGAGCATTACATTCAGAATCATAGAAGGTGTTGATCTAGAGGAGGATGAAATGACCATGATCACAAAGGAATTCAAAAAGTACTTATCGATAGGAAATGGTCCTTCAAGAAGTGGAAGCTACAACAAACCAAGGGTTCCTGAAAAATAAACCAATGAGGGGTGTTACAAGTGTGGGAAGACTGATCACCACATTAGAAACTGCCCTCAATGGGAAATTGAATGGAAGAAGGAAAGAGCTGAACGAAGGAATAAGAAAAAGGAACAGGTTCAACTCAAGGAGAACAAATGATCAACAAAGGTTATGGTTGCAGCTTGGGGAGAAAGCTCAGATAAGGACTCAGAGGGTTAAGATGGAGATGAAGAAGCACTTATGGCAATTGGAGAATCTGATGAGGAATCCGAGGTAAGTATAAATCATCTCAAAGACATGATTAATTTTGTCTAAAGAAAGGCTATATGAGTTACTCCTGGATTTCATTGATGAACATGAGGATCTAAACAATGAAAAGGAATAGCTAGTCTAAGGAGTGTGTGATTTTGAAAGCTAAGTGCGAAAGTCTAGAGTCTAGGGCAAATGAAAGTGATAATAAAAATGCTGAATTGAAGAACTAGGTTCATGAACTTGACACTACTATCTTAGAGCTTAGATCTGACAATTTAAAATTGAAATTAGGAACTAGTAAAAAGAAAGATGATCACACACAACTCACTTTAGAAGAGAATGTAGGAAAAACAAGAGTTGAGTTGTACAAAAAGGATGAGCAGATAAGAGTTCTTAAGGAGGATCTAAACAAGGTTAAGTATGAGCTACACAGAACGTGTAAATGGAATAGGTCCTCCGATGCACTTTCATGGCTACATAAACACCATAGTATCAATACAAGAGGACTTGGGTATGGGACCTCTGGATTTAAGTGGGATCCCAAAAGCAAGTATCTCACACTTCGTGAGAACATAATTTGCACACACTGTGGTAAAACAGGTCACTATAAATCTGAATATATTGCAAAAGAAGGGCTAGTCAAAAGAATAAAGAATTTATTCAAGGGAAAAATAGGCTACCAGGTTGGGCTAAAAGGAATCTGATTCACCCTTTTACCTATAGAAAGGGACCTAAATTAGTTTGGGTTCCTAAGACTAACCCCTAATTTCCTTTTGTAGGTCCAACTGAAGGGGAGCAACCAAATATGGTACATGGTTAGTGGCTGCTCAAAGCATATGACAGGAAGTAAGAACCAGTTCCTTTCACTTGAAGACCTCAAAGGAGGTGATGTCTCCTTTGGAAATGGGAAGAAAAGTGAGATCATTTGGGTTTGAAAGGTAGGTAAGGCTGATTCTCACTAGTGAGAATGTCTACCTGATAGATGGCCTAAAATACTGCCTAATATGACAATCACAATAGTGTGATAGAGGTAACTTGGTACATTCACCTCTACATAATGTTTTATGATTAATCTTACCACTAACAAGATTGTTTTGCAGGAAAAAGAATAAACAATATATAAATTGTAGATTTGTCCACACTTTTAGAAAATGCGTTCACTTGCTTAAGTGTGTTGGACAATGATCCCTCCTTTGGCACAAGAGACTTGGAATTTCCAGTCTAAGTCAACTCAACAAACTAGTCTCCAATGATTTGGTGATAGGACATCCTAACATTAAGTTCAAGGAAGATTTAATTTGTGAGGCTTGTGCAAGGGGGAAGTAGGTAAGATCCTCTGTCAAAAGCAAGAAAATGGTAAGTACCACCAGAACGATAGAACTGGTCCCTGTGGATCTCTGTGGTCCAATGAGAATATTAAGCAGAGGTGGTAAAAGATATATGATGGTGCTTGTTGATAATTACTCTAGGTTTACTTGGACATTTTTTTAACATCTAAAGTTGAAGTATTTGACATGTTCGCTTCTTGTGTTAAAAACAAAACTAAAAAAAAATAAAATCAGAAACAACTAGGTAATCGACTTGTATCAATTAAGTCTGATCATGGAACTGAATTTGAAAATGCTAAGTTTGCTGAATTCTTACATGCTACATCATATTTGCATGACTAGACCTCTTGTTAAGAAGATTTCCTATGAGTCACTTAAAGGAAGAAACTAAATATATCCTATCTTAGGGCATTTAGATGCAAGTACTTTGTGCACAATAATGCCAAAGAATCCCTATGTAAAGTTTGATTCCAGAAGTGATGAGGGAGTATTCTTAGGATATTCTTCACATAGAAAAGCATATTAAGTGTACAACAAAAGAACTATGTGTGTAGAAGAAAGTATACATGTAGCTTTGATGAAACTAACAGTCTTTCTGAGAGAAAGGAACATGAAGATGAAGCTATTGGGATGGTAAAAGGATTAAATGAAGTCACAATCCTAGATGAAGCTGCACCAGAAGAAGGAACATGCGATGGAACAGATTCTTCCACCCATGGAAACATGACAGGGGGAACTGACCTTAGAATAACTGATCCTCAAACCTCGAGGGAACCAGCCCATGAACCTATTCTTCAGTAACAAAACCAGGAAGAAACATCCAAAGAAATTGACACTCTTATTGTAACATCCACGAAATTGGATATTGATGAACCTGGTTCATCTGTTGATCAGAAGTTGTATAGGGGATTCTCTTTTTATATCTCCCTACTAGCAGCCCTGACATTGTGTGTAGTGTAGGTCTTTGTGCTCGATTTCAGGCAAATCCAAAGGAGTCCCACTTGACTAATGTAGAGAGAATATTGAGATACTTGAAAGGCACCACTGACCTTTACCTTTGGTATCCAAATGTTAGTAACTTTAACCTAATGGGATATGCTGAAGCTAATTATACAGGTTTCCTGGTGGATAGGAAGAGCACCTCAGGTATGGAACACTTCTTTGGTTCATGTCTTGTGTCATGGGATATTAAAACACAAAATTCAGTGGTATTTACTGCTGAAGCTGAGTATGTTATTGTTGCTTCATGATTGTGCTCAATTGTTGTGGATCAAACAACATTTGATGGATTTTGGTATTGAAGTCGTTTGCATCCCTATTTTTGTGACAACACTAGTGCTATTAGTATGACTAAGAATCAGGTTCATCATAAGAGAACTAAACTCATATATGTTAGACACCATTTTTTGAGGGACAACTATGAGAAAGGCTTGATCACTGTGGAGTTTTCTACTACTGACAAACAAATTGCTCACATATTCACAAACGGCTTAAGTAGAGATCACTTTGAGAGGAACAGGTCGGAATTAGGGATGATTAAGATCACCTAAAAGGACCAGTTCAAGGTTAAACAAAAAAAAAATGAAAATATATATATTTGGTTAGAAAGTCTGTAAATTGTGTATAGTCAGATTAAATCTTGCTCAGTCTCATACTTTCCATAGTATACTCTTGTGCCATGTGTTAAAATAACTCATTAATCTCTAATGATATTTTATCTATTTTGAAGAATTTAGACTTACACAAGAGAATTATCAATGAAGAACCTGGATCATGAGCAGAGTCCTACCAAATACCAATCTCTTTTTGGACTTATCCGTTATAAGTGAACCAGTCCCAATCAAACGGAAATGATTAGATTCTAGGGATACACTCCAACACTGAATTTCAGTTTGATTAAACTTCTAAATGTTTGAAAAGTTGTAGTTATCCCATCAAGTATTCCCTTGTATATTGGTCAGCTTTAGTGTATTCCTTACCTCATTTCTCTCGAGCCGTCAAAAACTCTCATTCTTCTTTTATCTTCTAAACACAATCCAATTTTCTTAACTTCCATACCCTAGCCCAGATATGTTATATATTTTTGGAAATCCTTCATCATCACCACAGGAAACCACTTCCACACCTTCTACAACACCAATCTCTAAGAAAAGTAGAGTAAAGACGATGGTTTGTAAGATTATCACTGAAGGAGAGCAGACCAAGAAAATAAAGAAGCAATTGAAAGCAAGTAGGGAAGAAGAATTCCAGAAATTTGAAGATTCATGTAAGTCTGCTACTAAGGGGGAAGACAGTAGGTATTCCGAAACTAAACACTTATCATCTTATTCTAAAGTTACTCCTGAGACAATTTCTAAAGTTGCTACAAATTTGTACTGGTAGGATCTATAGAAGGTGTTGAGACTACATAATCTGGAGAAGTTGGTGGTAAAAATAAAAAGGAAAAGAAAAAGAGAGCAAGGGTTCTAGGAGCACTTTGAGGGGAAAGGGCACAAGAGCAGTTGATTCTTCACCCACCCATGTTGATCTAACAAAAGAAATTGAGGCAATGGTTGTTTGGGGAGAGGAATTTAGTGAAATTGAATAGAGTGTGAGTAAAATAGGGGGAAGTGGGTCTGGTTCAACTTGAAAAAATATAGATATATTCGTTCCATCTGAACAGGGAACCTTCTCGGACTTACTGATAAGGTTATCAATAGCACCAAAACTCATGCCATTCCCTATGTTTTCATTCTCATGACTGTGCTTGTAGATTTCAAGGTACCTATGAAGAGGTGGGAGGTTAGTACAAGAAAGGATCCTTTTGGGGTTAATACTCTGCTTGCTTGTGATTATGAAGTCAATGTCATGCTTAATGAACCTGGTTCAACTAAGAAGACACCTATCAACACCAAAGTCAGAGTCTTGGTACATGAGAGTAAGGCAAAGGATATTGAGATACCAAGGCTAAAGACATGATTGGTTGAGGTAGAATCTAAGAGAGATGTTCTTAGAATTGAAATTGCAAGGGAAAAGAAGAAGAATGATGGAATTTTTGAAGACATGCTGAAACTTCTCCAAGCAAATAACTCAACCCTACCGCTTCCAAGCCTTAAGACTCCTAACTTGGTGTAGTCAACCAGTGACCCAATTCAGGTCGTTTTGTTTCTTTTGCTCATGTTTTCAATATTTTTATTTCTTCTTATGCTTTGTGGTAGAATCTTATCAATCGTCAATGAAATTCATTATTTTTGCTCTAACTATTTGTTTATATTTCTTGATGGTTAAAATTCTTAGCATGATCTATGATGATTAATCCATGATTGTATTTGAAGTAGCCCCAGTGGTCATGAGTAAGTTTTAAAATCTGGTTATCTCACATTTTTTATGCAACTTTTCGATGATGCCAAAATGGGGAAAAGGTTGTGCTTTAAACAAGTGATGTTTACACTTTGAGCAATGATGCTTATAACCTAATGTACCTGGTCTTTGATGATAAGTGATAAAAAGGAAAAATGTTTCTAACATTGTGTTGATGTTGAGCTGAGTTGAGACAGTTTCTCTGATTAGTAAAAGCACAGAGTTTGTCATCATCAAAAATGGGGAATTTGTTGGCCCAAGCACATTTGAAGTTTTGAAGAATAACAAATGAACTCAGTGAAGGACCAGGTCCATCATGGGAGACACAGTGGTTATCAACCTATGCATATGAGATGCACGTGAAGAAGATAAGTCTTAGGGATCAAGCAACAATATCTTCTGAACTGATCGAAAAGATTGCATATGGGAATAGGAGAAGAATTCTCCTTTTGAGAAAAGAACACAATCCGGATCAAGGATAAGGGTTGGAGTTTGTATTAGTCTAGGACTCAAATTCGATGGAGGATACACAATTGAGACTCAATAATCTAGTTACTAACTTAATAAATAGCTAAGTTTATTCTCTTTTACAGGTATGCACATTTCCTTTAAAGGAACTCAGGAAGAACCGGGTCCATCACTCAGGTGCACAGAAACGGGCAGAATCGAGCATGTGGGTTGCACGTGAATGAGATAAGCTTAACTTGGTGTATTTAATATCTCCTGATCGAAAAGGTTTCATAATTGATAAGGAGAAGGAGTCCTTAATCAAAGAGAATACTATCCAAGATAGGGAAGGAGTTAGAAGTTGAAATCAACTAGAACTCTTCCCCCAAGGAAAAGTTGCATAAGAACTCTAGTTATTTCTTCATCTACTAACTCTATTAATTGCAGGATGTTCTCACATTAAATATGTTGCACAAAAACGCAGAAGTTAAATGTGAATTGAGAGCAAAATAGCAAGACTTTTTGCAAGCAGTTCGTGTGTGATTCAAGTGTGCAAACCTAAAGCTACATGAACCAGATTGAAGAACCAGCTCCATAAAGATTTTTATGTGTGTTTCTTTATTTCTAGTTTAATTGTAGTAGGTATTTTTATTTGTTCCTTTCAGGTTTATAGAAGCAATTGTAATAGGTGCTTTAAGTATTCAAGTTAGAGTTAACTTGAAGTTGTCGCAACAGTTAGAGGCTGGTTGCTACAACGAGATTAGAGTTAATCCTTTTATTTATAAAGAGTTTTTGTAAATGCTATTTTGGCTCAGTAATTTAAGTGGAAGTTTGGGAAAATCCTATTGAGTAGTAGGTCGTGGTTTTTTCACCTTTTGAGCCAGGTGTTTTCCATGTAAAATTTCTGTGTTCTTTATTTTCTGTATTTATTATTCCGCAACAGTAGTAGTTAGAACACATAGAAGAATCATGTCCTTTATAAGCAGTTTAAGTAAAAAATTAGGTACCACATAAATCATCCCCTTGTATGATATTGACGTGTAAAATATCAAAATGTCGTCCTTTTGCATAAAATATGGTGTTCAAATTTCGTATGCAACTAATGGTGATTGATATTACTCATTTGCTCAGATTCATGACTTTAATATTAATTTTGATATTGAAGTGTGAGTTAAAAAGTAAAAGCCACTAGCAATCACGAACAACTTATATTGTATACTTTAGAAGGATATTGACGTTACTAATCTTATGAACTCGACAACTTAGAAAATTGACAAAGTTTCATTAGATTACTGGTCCATTTTTCTTTTAAATGAATGAATGTCATCGGTATTTCAAGACTGATCTCCGAAGGTCAATTACGACAAGTTTTGAAATAGGGGGCTTTTAGTATTTAAATTTTATTGGATTTAAATCTATAAAATAATTTGAACCATATTAAATTCAATTTATTAGTCTAAACAAATATTGTTGCTAGTAAATTGAGCTAATTATTTAAACCCAATACATATGTTGGGCTAGTCCATTTAATTGGACTATAAATTAAATAATAAGCCCACTTCAGTAGCCCAAGGTCCAAATGGCTATTAGCCCATCTTAAAGCTCAGGCTCATTTCACGTATCAAGTGATATGGCAATCCAAGTCAAAAGAACAAGCCAATAATATCTTGCGATGTGTAAAGTGATGTAGCAATCCAAGCCAAAGAAGTGAGCCAATAAAATCATGCCATGTGTCAAGTGATGTGGCAATCCAAGACAAATAAATGAGCCAATAAAACCATGCCATGTGTCAAGTGATGTGGCAATTCAAGACAAATAGCAATCCAAGACAAATAAATGAGCTAATGAAATCATGTCATGTGTCATGTGATGTGGCAATCCAAGACAAATAAGTGAGCCAATGAAATCATGCCATGTATCAAGTAATGTGGCAATCCAAGCCAAATAAATGAGCCAATTAAATCATGTCAAGTGTTTGGATGGTATTGGTCAGTTCAAACAGACCAATCAAATCGCAGAGCCATATTACCCCTACAACTATAAATAGAGGAATTCATAAAGCTAGAAAACACCAAAACCGAGAACAAGAAGGAAACAGAGAGCTAGTGGATCAAACACCATTAATTTCTTTACAAGCTAATAGTTCAAGCACTCAAGCAACAAGTTCGAGTTCAAGAACGAAGTCAAATCAAATACGAAGGAGTTCAAGATCAAATTACTTGTTCATGATCAAACCCAAATTCAAGTTCAAGGAGAAGATCCAAGATCAAGCTTTACAAGCCCTTGAATCATATCAAAGTCAAGCTCATCAAGATACTTTACATTCTTGAAGAATCAGAGAAATACCATAGAGATTGTAACACTTTCATTTATTGAAATCAAATACTATATTTTTTACACAATTTTCCAGTCTTCATTATTTATTTTTCTCGATGCGAAAATTTATTGTTATAGTAAGCACTTAATAAAAATTCTATTAGTAGATTTTAGATTCTTGACTATAAGTTTAAGCCAAGGTTAACGTGCCCTTATCCTATTTGATGAATGTATGAGATATAAATTTCATGGTAATCATAAGTTAATTTCATATGTGACATTGTGAATGATTATTTCACTACGATCAAATTTTTTTTAATGGACAAGTATTTTCAAACATCATATATATAGGAGTATCTTTCCAATAAACGTACATCATATAAAATGGACAAATTGTATTGGTCGAAATTTGACCACAATGGTCGATCCAACTGGGATCCCGCCCAAGCGGCGGGACAACAAAATACGTCATGATTCGCTCCAAATCACGTACTCCTGGTATTTGCTATGATTAAGAAATCACATTCATGCGACGACGACGCTAACAGTTGTGGTACAGAAATGTCTCCATCTATTAATACAATAGACTCCATGGCTATATATAAAGGGGGAGAATCTACGGAAAGGGGAGGGGGCTTTTTCCTTTTTCCTTCTTTTTGTAATCATCTATGTAATAGAAAGATTTCAATATCTTTAGAGGAAGAGAGAAATCGTACAAATATGATGTAAACAATACTCTATACGGACTGATGAGAGAGAAAATGGCAATAAGATTGATTACCCGTACTTTATCTCATTCTATATTTTCTACTTTAGTGATAGGTCTGAATCTTACTATGCTTGACTAAGACTACCCCTTCATCTTCATTGATTGATTTAATAAAATGGTTTTAATATCTTTTGGTAAAACAATTTGGCACCGTCTGTGGGGATTTCTAAATCAAAGTTCATAGTCTCATTCAGATCAAAACCCGAAAACATAATCACTCACAACACAGAATGGTGAGTGAATCTCACGTTCTAATCTAAAGCACGATGTTGCACAAAAACAGAAGTCACAATTAAATCTCTGCGCAAAGCTTAGAAGGGAAGACATCGCTCAGCACGCAAATCCCAAAAAGGAATGGGAATGTCTTACAGAATAACCAGCACATCAAATAATCCGCAAACCTAACCCATATGAAGCCAAGGCATACAAAAAAGGGAAAGGATGAATACGACCAATGAGTCCCGAATCATCATGTCATCAACCGCCTGAAATCCAGGAAAAGAAAATGCGTCATAAGGTTGTCATCGACCATTGGCGCATCGGATAAATGTAAGGAAGAGTTCAACTCGGCTCACCTTATGTTGTTTGCTTGAATAGGGATTTAAGCGTAGAAGCAAGAGTAATGGACCATGGAATAGTTCGTATCCTCCAAAGCAAGCAAAGCAAAGCCAATCAAAACTCACCCAAGAAACACAGAAGCTAAGCAAAACAAGGATTCCTCTAGGGAACGCCCGATATTCTCCAGTAAAAACAAAATTGAGTACATAAGGATTCACCCCAACGTATGAACAAAAAGAATAGCAACCTGCGATCCTCCAAAATACGACAGTGAAACGACGGGTTAATATTTCGACAAAAGCTAGAAATAACACCCTTACGGCCAATGGCCATCTCCAAAAAGAAGAGTTCGACCTCAATTGAACAATGACAGGTTAATATTTCGACGAAAGCTCGAAATAACACCCTTAAGGCCAAGGTCTATCTCCAAAAAGAAGAGTTCGACCTCGATCGAAAAACGCCGGGTTAATATTTTGACAAAAGCTCGAAATAACACCCTTAAGGCCTAGGGCCATCTCCAAAAGGAAGATTTCGACCTCGATCGAACAACGACGGGTTGATATCTCGACGTAAGCTCAAAATAACACACTTAAGGCCAAGGGCCATCTCTAAAAAGAAGAGTTCAACCTCTATCGAACATTGACGGGTTAATATTCCGACGAAAGCTTGAAATAACACCCTTAAGGTCAAGGGCCATCTCCAAAGAGAAGAGTTCGACCTCGATTGAATAATGACGGGTTAATATTTTGACGAAAGCTCGAAATAACACCCTTAAGGCCAAGGCCATCCCTAAAAAGAAGAGTTCGACCTTGATCGAACAACTACGGGTTAATATTTTGACGAAAGCTCGAAATAACACCCTTAAGGCAAGGGCCACCTCTAAAAAATACAGTTTGACCTCGATCGAATAACGACAGGTTAATATTTCAACGAAAGCTCGAAATAACACCCTTAAGTCCAAGGGACATCTCTAAAAAGAAGAGTTCGACCTCAATCAAACAACGACGAGTTAACATTTCTACGAAAGCTCGAAATAACAACCTTAAGGCCAAGTTCCATCTCCAATAAGAAGAGTTCGACCTCGATCCAACAACGACGGGTTAATATTTCAATAAAAGCTGGAAGTAACATCCTTAAGGCCAAGGACCATATCCAAAGGAAGAGTTCTACCTCGATTGAACAATGATGGGTTAATATTTCGACAAAAGCTCGAAATAACACCCTTAAAGCTTAGGGCCATCTCCAAAAAGAAGAGTTGACCTCGATCGAACAACAACATGTTAATATCTCGACGAAAGCTCAAAATAACACCCCTAGGGCCAAGGGCCATCTCCAAAAAGAAGAGTTCGATCTCGATCAAATAACGACGGGTCAACATTTTGATTTATACTCGAAATAACAACCTTAAGGCCTAGGGCCATTTCCAAAAAGAATAATTCGAGCTCGATCGAACAACGACGGGTTAATATTTTGACAAAAGCTAAAAAAAACACCCTTAAGGCCAAGGTCCATCTCCCAAAAGAAGAGCTCGACCTTGATCGAATAACAAGAGGTTAATATTTCAACGAAATCTCAAAATAACACCCTTAAGGCCTAGGGCCATCTCTAAAAAGAAGAGTTCGACCTCAATCGAACAGCGACGAGTTAATATTTCGACGAAAGCTCGAAATAACACCCTTAAGACCAAGGACCATCTCCAAAAAGAAGAGTTCGACCTCGATCTAATAACGACGGGTTAATAATTCGATGAAAGCTCAAATAACACCCTTAAGGCTAAAATGCATTGCCAGAATGGACTAGGACTCATGACAGGTTAACATGTTGATGAAATTTTGAAAAGGTATCCTTAAGGCTGAAAGCCATCGCCAAATACAATTAAGATATGCGGTAGGATGATATTTTGATATAAACTCGAAAGGTAACATCTCTATGGCTAAGGTTATTATTAGAGGAAAAAGTTTGACGCCACTCGAATTACGATAAGATAGTACTTCGATATGAGTTCGAAGATATCATCCCTACAGTTAAAGCCGTCATTGACGTCTTGCTCAATCTATATCGTATTAAGCTACCTGAGAGTAAGAATCCGCCACAGGGGAATCTACTTCCCTGCGCCGAAGTTATGAAAAACAAAAATAAAAAAGAGAATATGAGACAAACAACAATGAAAAAATCCTTTTATACGAAGCTACATCCCAAACAGCTATAGATTACATATATCTCAAAGCAATAGAGTATAGGAAAAAGCAATTAAAAAACAATAAAATAAATAAAAACAACAACAACAACAAAGGCAACAATTCTTTCACTCGGCGACATCACCTCAATCCTCTTCTCTGTTGTCTCCAGGAAGTCCTCCTTCATCATTAGCAGCCTTATTGCCCTCCGACGTTGTAGGGTCATATTCGCAAATAACACGAGCCTCTCGTTCCTTCGCCCTTGCTCCTTCATGTGCGGCCTCAGGAACAGTATCGGCCTCCCACAAACTCTTGTATATGTCCCACTAGGCTTTGGTATGAACCCAAAGCTCATGCAAATAACGGGGAACAACAGCAGAGAAAGACTCGACTTGAGCCTTTTTGGCCTCAAGAGTAGCAACCTGATCCCCCAATGTTGACGCCTCCCGATTGATCTCACCAATACTCTCTTCAAGCCTTTCCTCCATTAGCGTGGCCGTTTCCCTCTCCGATTTCTGCTCGGATTGGAGGACGCAAATGGTGTTCTATAGAGCTGCCACCTTTGCCAAAGTCGATGATTAGGTACTCTCGATATTTTCAAACCTGGAAACTTGTCTCTCTAACTCGGTAAACTTTCCCATCCACTCCGCGCTCATTGTCTCGACCTTGAAAAGATTCTGATCCACCCCAGATTACATCGACCTCTGTTTCTCATGAAGAGTTTTCGCACTCTATAGTGACCCTTTTACCCAACTCAAGCTCTTCGTCCTTTTCACGAAGTTGATCCTCAAGTATGCTATTTCTGCGAATAGCCTGTATTACCTCATGATCCCTCTTCTCCAATTCCTCACCGAGGGATCGATTACCAGAGCTCGCCTTCACCCGATCATGCATCTTACGAGTCACAACACTTATTACGATAGCGCCAATAATATTTCTCCAGCATCATCAGGAAAATCTTGGCATAAGTATCGGCCCTACGAGTGCTTTCAATCTCTACCATGTACGTCTGAAAAACGAAAAGACAAGCCAAGGACGGATTGTCAAAAAAAATGAAAGGAACATGAAAGACAAGTGAAAACGTACCCTCAAGCCCATAGAGGCCACTTCATTCACCAACTCAATATCAGGAATATTCCAAAGAGACTCGTTCTTGGCAGCAGAACACAAGAGGTCAACCTGCGGCACCAGGTCCTCCGTATCTCCCAAGAGGTTAATGTCCGATGCGATCTCAAGAATAAGGGACGGGCCTACCGCATGAACAACCAAACGGGTAAGACCCTCTTCAAATATCCTGACATCATCAGGATCAAGATCAGACTCATATTCATAGTCATCGACCATGGTGATTTTTCCCTTTCTGCGATCAAGAAGGAAGCACAACTCGGCATCAAAGATAAAGGTCGTCCAAAGAATTAACAATGACTGTAGGAGCCTGACTCCCATCGCAGCAGGTTGGTAGTCAGTGATAGCACCTGGAACCTCTATTGATGGGGCAGATGTAATAGCCGACTCTGTCTCCACAGGTCGAATGGCATCGACTCCCATCCCAGGTCCCGTCAAGCAGGGGTCGTCCTCTAGATTGCATCATAGCCGAAGGAGCCATTTTAGATTCCACTCGCCACCTTTCTAATGGCCCAGGCATCAGCACGGGACATTCCCTCGCTAGGTGAGTTACAAGGGTTGGAATCTCGGTTCTAGGAGTAGCCTCCATGTGCACAACCATGATCGTAGATTCAACTGAAGCGGCCTTCGACGAAGGTCAGAAAGTAGACATTAAGGCAGGGCGAGCAGATGATATAGGCTGGCGAAATTCTAATGGAGGAGCCCTCGCTCTCCACACCCTCCCTGACATCGATGAACATCACGTAAGCTACAAAGTCAAAAAAGGGGTGGGGCAAAAGGGAGAAGAAAAGTGAAAAATAAAAATACTATCACTCACCAGTAAGGAGTCTGCGTCCATATTTATCATAGAAGGACAACCATGTGCGGATCTTCGTTGTATGAGGAATGATATCATTCACCCACTTGCGGATGCCGTCGACAAGTACAGGTGGTAATTTCGCGACTATAAAAAGGAAAAATAAGTTTTAAGTACTGCCCAAATAAAAGTGGTCAAGCATCAGTACAACCAAAAAGTTAGAAACTTTCGTGCAAAATTCAATTTCTCGAGAAATCCCGTAGGATCCGCTATAAGGTGCTTGGTCCGCATATCAAAGTAATTCTTGTAGAAACGACGGTTGGCTCTGTTGTCCATTTTCATCACCAAACTCTTCGCCCTCGGTGGCGTATGTGAATCATTGTGACGCGAATGATTTGTGGAGAGAAGATATTGAGCATGTGCCTCAGAGTGATCTCCCGACCAGCGAGCTCCGCAAACTTGAGCAACATGAAGAACAATTTGTATAGGAACGGCGAGAGTTGAGCCGGGCATACCTCGTAAAAACGACTGAAATCTACCACTAAGAGAGGAAGAGGGAGCGTATACTCCACAATAAAGGGGTAGTCATAGAAAGCATACAATACCCTGGGCGGTCAAAATAGACTATGTCGTTCCCTATCGCTTTCAGCTCTGCGATCCCCTCCACATTTATAATAGAAGGAGCAGGTTCCGGCTCCTCCCTTGTGGGACTGTGGAATTCATTCCATGGTTTCCCGGGGTGAGGCAAGATCTCAGCCACCATCGGAACTCCTTCATCTTCCACCACTTCTGCCCCTCCAGTGGGAGGAATATCGCTTTCCAGCACTGGAGTTGTGGCAGGGTGATCACCACGAGAAGAATTACTAGTAATTTGTATCAATTTGACTAAACAAAGGGATGGAAGAAAAACGAAGGAACTAAGGCAGAAAGTTCATGACTAGCCAGAGAAAATAAAAAAATCTGAAGTATTAGGAGAAAAGAAAAGGTAGATAAGTGTGTCAATCGAATGGTACCTTCCTTCTGTTTATAAAAGACGTAAATTCTCTGAGTGCCAAACCTAAGAGCCGCCAATCGAATCTGATAGGACATGAAACGGTTCAATCCCCGGGGAACGTGTGTCATAATGGTTGTATTCACAAACAATATTTCAAGTCAAACGATGCTTCAGTTCCGAAACAACCGCAACGGTCCAAGGTTAACTCAAGAGCGCCGCCACATCGTTTGAATCTCAAAATCATACCCAAAGGGAAGATAGTCAGATTTCTCCTAGATGCATAAAAATGATAATCCGCCTACCGGACCCAACAAGAGACGACCCCAGCAGAGAGAGAGAGACTAAGTATATTGGCCGAAATCTGACCACTATGGTCAATCCAACTGAGATCCTACCCAAGCAGCGGGAAAATAAAAGACGCCATGATTCACTCCAAATCATGTACCTCTGGTATTTTCTACGATTAGGATATTACACTCAGGCGACGACGACGCTAACGGTCATGGTACAAAAATGTCTTCATCCATGAATACAGTATACTCCATGGCTATATACAGAGGGAGAGCACCTCCAGAGGGGGGGGGGGGGGCTTTTTCCTTTTTTCTTCCTTTTGTAATTCTCTATGTAATAGAAAGATTTCAATATCTCCGGAGGAGGAGAGAAATCCTACAAATATGATGTAAACAATACTCTCTACGGATCGGTGAAAAAGAAAATCCAATAAGGTTGATTACCCCTACTTTATCTCATTATGTGTTTTCTACTTTAGTGATAGGTCTGAAATTTATTATGCTTGACTAAGATTTACCCTTCATCTTCATTAATTTATTTAATCAAAAAAGTTTTAATATCTTTTGCTCAAACACAAATATACTTTGTAATAGCTAGGAAAAGGATGAATGGACATCTAAAGAGTTATTTTCCAATTTCATTTTCAATGTGGTACTCTGGAGACCGGAGGAGATGAACAATGACACTTCCAATGTTAAAGTAAGTATATATCCTTATTATTTCCACCTTCAATATAATATTACAAACTATACAAACATGTAAACTAAAATTCTTGACATAGCAAGAAAATCAATGAAGCAGCCAGCCCAACAGCTGATCAAGACTCAAAAGTGTGTGTATGTTTTAATCTAGTAAAGTCATACACATATTACAATAAGAACAATGCAGCAAAAAAACTATGGCTAGTTCTTATCGATCATGGGTAACCATAAGGGCCAGGACCATGGGGTCTATAACCATGGTAGACATAAGCCCTACGTCTGTAACTGTTATTAGTAAGAGCACAGCAACCAACAGAGTAAATAATTGATATAACAAGGAAGATGCAAAAACTTATGAGAGCTGAGTGTTTGTCATATTTCTTGATATTGTCAATAACAGCTCTTTTGCATGAATTGCAGTTGTAACACATCTGTTTCTCTTCGTTGTTCCAAGCTTTACAGTCTGCATCGTCTGGCACTTTTGCGCCTGTTTTAGGCACGATCCATGTTGTTGCATTTTGGAACTCAAAGTTGCAGTATGTGGGTGGTTTGCAGCAACCCGACTGTATCAAAGGAAATAATTAGCATGTTACTACTACTATTACTATTTTTATATAATGGTTTATTCTGGAGCTTTGACGTAACTTGCTATCATATGAGTCATAGATTCAAGCCATGGAAACAACTCTTACAGAAATGCAAGATAAGGCTACATACAATATATACAGACTCTTGTGGTTCAATCCTTTCCTAGAATCCCCGCATGACGAAAGCTTAGTGCACCGGGCTTATCACAGAATTAATTTGCATGTCATTACACTACATGCGACCTAATTTTATATATTTTTTTTGTAGTGCTAGTGCATATATAACTTCATACGAATAAGCATAAAACCCAAATAGCTAGGACTTCATTCTTCACGAACCACCGGCAGACAAAGGGTTTAACAGCTTATTCCATCCCAATTTTCTCTCAAGATTGAAACATAAATTGAAGTTTCCTAGTATGTAATAAATTCTTTATGATAATATTGAGATTAACAAGATTGAGCTATTTCCTGATTAAAACCTTTGTCTCTAATTCAACAAGCAAGATAGTAAATTAAACCACATTGCGATAGCGGTATTCAGGGGCTGAGGGTTCTAGCGAATCCACTAACGCTGATTCACACTATGCATCTATTTTAAAATGTTCATTGAAAATGTACGACTTATCTATTTAGAACCTAATAACTTAAAATAATTCGATTCCTGAACTCATAACTTTCAAATCCTTGCTCCATATTAGGCGATACTAATTGGTGCGTCTCATGCATGCACTCACATTTATGGTAATATTGAGATTTACCAATTTTTCCTTCGAAAAGAAAATAAAAATACAATAGTATGGTAACAAATATTGCAAATTTTGACTCATTTTTGTTTTAATCAAACGGGATAACATTTCAATGAAAATTTACTTAAATTTCGAATGAGATCATTACACATTGATTGCATGATCATCTCGACCTTTTTATTTTGACTATCTTCTCAGAACCAACCGTGATGTTATACTTCGTATGCAAATATATACTATACGCATATTACATAGATACCCAAATTTGGCATACTGCCTTTTTAATCTGTCTCAAAAATTAAAGAATATTACATTTCTATATATAAAAACAATCTAACTTTAAAGTTTATATTTTATCCTTAATGCGATGATTTATAGCTATACAAATACCTATAACTTTTTTTAAAGTCAAGATTAAAAAGTTTTCATTTCTTTTTTAAATTTTATATCTGATCAAAAGGTATTGGTATAAATAAGAGAAAAGGTGAAGAACCTGAGTAGAGGACAAATTGTTTTTGTAAAATTCAGCAATTCTGTCCTGGGGAAGCTGATATTTACAGTATTTAGCATCAATCAAACAACTCTTAATCTTTTCCCATTCTCGATCATCAGGCAAACGCTCCTTAATAAACCAATGTGAGTATTCTTGAAATTTATCTTCCCAATCACCTTTAGGTTCTTGATTATTACTATCTAATTGTGTCACCGCGTTAACGATGCAGAAAAGCTGGTAAATAATCATCCCTGTGAGGACCACAAACAACAAAGCCAAATATATATACAACAAAAACGAGACATGACAACATGCCCCTATAATTCCCATTAAAGAAAGTATCAAAAAGAATAACCCTAATATCAACAGAGGTTTTTGAAGAGTTTTTTGGCAAACGGTAGCATTTGTGTTCATATTGAATGATACGGCAATTAATATGAGAACTAATGAAGCTACCAATATGAAAAGATTAAGCGTTGTGATAAAACAATTGCTGCACCGAACCATTTTTAATTGTTTGGTGATAAAAAAAAAGAAGAGAATGATATGTTATAATAGATCAGATCTCTAGAGGCTAAAATGGAAGTAAACCCCCCCGAAATCTGATTAGAACTTATTTTTTTATTTTTGATTTTTTTTCTTTTCTGTTTTTTGCTTGTTTGTTTGGTGAATTTGGAGTATACGGGAGATTAGGGAAAGAGCAGTTGATTTGGGGTGGAAGAGAGAAATGGACGGAATTAGGAGAAAAAAATTTGTTAGCTGAATTCCATGCATAATAACGTACGTCCCATGCTCTTTAAATTTTGGTTATCTACGTACCTCTCATGTTGTATTAACATATGTATGGACAAAAAAATTATTATTATATTTTTCTCACTCATTTTTTATACTAAATTTTGATTAGTTTAATGCATTTTGGAAGGATCGAGATAGTGCTCATGCTAATTTTGGCGCTAGCAGTCTACCACATAAGATATGGATCAAGAGAGCGATCAAGTACGTGTCTGATCCTTAATTTTATTTTATTTTTTATAACAAAAATCGTTATTGTTCTACCTATAATAGTGAAATCAATGTTAAAGAAATTTAGGCAGCTTGAAATTTGTGAAAAGCTTAAGTAACTTTGACAAAACTTTTTAAGAAATTCTTGAAAAAATCATAAAAATAAGTAATTTGACTTCTTCAATAAATAATTAGGCGCGCACACATGACTAAAATGAATAATACGACAACAACTTACATTTGACATGATATTTACCTTAAATCAACCAAGGCCAGACTTGTGTTTTTTAAAATCACATTGATGACTTAACCACATATATATGTGTGTGGGTGGGGTTCGTTTAATTTGTAAATGTTTTAAATGATCTGTTTCCATAAATATTTTTTAACACTCATAGAAACTAAAAATCTCTATTTTTTAAACTTTGATTTCAATCAGATTGAAAGAGGGGTAATATACTTTTACAGGCAAAAGTTCAAATTTGCCCCAAAACTATGCAAAATGATCTAACTTTTCCTTATTGATGTCGATTGTGTCCATGTCGTTACCAAATTAGGTTAGATTTGCGGCTTATATTCGAAACATTTTTGGAGACTTGGCATTTATATTTTAGGCATTTGAAGTGGCTTATATTACTTTCTAGGCATGGAAACACTTAGACAAAAATAGGGCATTATCATGTGTTAAAGGAAATTCACCTTTCTAGGCATTCACCAAAGAAGGGCCTTTGCTCAGTGATCCCACCATTTATCGATACATTATGGAGAAGCTGAACTATTTAACCCATACAAGGCCCGATTTATCCTTCACGGTGTTGAAATTGAGTCAGTATATACAGCAGCCCCGATCTTCTCACTTCACAACTGCACTTCGAGTAGTACGCTACTTGAGATCAGACCTAGGACAAAAGATTCTTTTAAACTCAAATCTCTCACTTTCCTTGTTAGCATTTAGTGATGCCGACTGATCTTCTTGTCCAGACATTCGATGATGTATAAGCGACTTCTACATCACTCTTGGGGGATCTCCAATTTCTTGGCCATCGAAGAAACATGCCTCTGTTTCCTTATCATCAACTAAAGCGGAGCATTACTCTATGCGTAGAGTTGTTGCTGAGCTAACTTGGCTCACACGTCTTCTCTCCAATATCTCTGTTTCGCCGTCTTCGTCGGTGCCGGTCTTCTCTGATAGAAAACAACCATCAACATTGCTCGAAAGAACGAAGCATCTAGAGCTCGATTACCACGTTGTTTGACAACAGTTCCTTTCCGGGCTCATATCCCTTTCTTATGTTCCATCCTCGTCTCAACTAACCGATCTATTCACCTAATCTCTCTCAGATCCTTCAATCTGCTGTTACCAAGCTGGGGGTAATTTCTTTACCCTCCACCTTGAGGGAGGATGTTGAGAAGAAATCATTAATGGCGCCTGCTATCACTTATGAAGAAGAAGAGGGAAAGGAAGGTTCTAGGTCTTTAGACAAATGAGAGTATTTCTGATACTTTTAGTTCCAAGACTTATTTGGACTCTCATTTGGTCTCTCCTTTAGACTCAACACCTCCCCTTATCTCAAGAGTTGTGCAAAGATAAAATGAATTAAATAATAGCCATTCAAGTGACCAATATCCGAACTTATTTCACAAGCGCAACATTGGATCCCAATCATACAAATTCGCACATGGAAGTGTATATAGCATAGAGAGAATATTATTCAGTTAATTTTGTTATTAGCTAGCAAATAGGGTTTAGATACGGTTGTAGCTGGTTACTTTGATTCTTTTATTTTTCATAGAATAGTTCTATATATACATTCTCTCTATACAAAATGAATACACAAAGAATTTCTACAAAATTGTTTCATCTCTTTTACAATCTTTCAGACATTGATGATCAGACTTCAAGACAAAACTGAAGAGTAATTGGTAAATGAGGCACCAGCACACCTCGAGATTAGTGTTACTAATTTGAATAGACGTAGAAATTGCATCCCCTTGTCTGAAGTTATGCCGGAGAAGAAGGCCCTTCCTCAGGCACATTAACGACATGCATGATTGAATTAGATTAGTTAAAGTTGCTTGATTGAATTAGATTAGTTAAAGTTGCTTGTCCATTATTGATGACATTCATTACTTTTGTTGAGTCCGTATCTATTTCTATTGGGAATAGATCAAACTTCATTGCTAGTAGAAGCCTTTCGTGGAGTGCCTGCAATTCCAGATGTAGTGGGAATAAACCCTTGCTGTATTTGTTAAATCCTAGAATTCATTTTCCAGTACAATCCATGAATACACCATGTATGCCACTATGCTATTCTGTGAAATGCCCATCGATGTTTAATTTAAACCAGCTTCTCTGTGGTGCATGCCAACTAATTTTGATAGGAATTATATCTTTTGTAAGTTGGTTTGTGTTGGTCAGGAAACGAAATTCATGTGAGTGATTAAGAATCTTCAGTAAGGACGGTCTATGAGTAGTGTTGTTAATGTTGTTGTTCCTGTTTAGCCAGATACCCCATATTACAAAGGCTAGAAGATCTTGCCATTCCATATGAATATGCTATATGTTTATGCGGGTGTAAGACCTTTTATTTTTGTTACGCAGAATAGCCTCTTAGACACTTGTACTTGTACCACTTTGTCATCCGGGTCCGTATAATCTACAAAGTTCCATCCAGACACTTCAACTTGATCAAAATTTATATTTTAAACCCCTCTAACTGTTGACCAAGCACCTGTGGCAATAAAATGGTTGAGCTAGACAATACGAGTGTAGTTCATGCAGACGGCGAGCGTGCATATGATATTTCGAATAAGAAATAATTAAAATAAGAAGGAAAAAAATAATTAAAATAAATTAATAATATAAACATAAAATAAGTCAAAAAAAAAAAGCGTTAGCTTCTTCTTCAACAAATCCCGCGCCCTTCCGCTTTTTTCCATGTACGCTTCTTCTTCCCCCCCCCCCCCCCAAAAAAAAAAAGAAGAAAGAAAAACCACCCCTGCCTTTTCCCTTTTCGTTTTCTTTGACTACTTCTTCTTCTTTTCCCACTCTTCCCCTTCCCCTTTAAATAAAAACAACCAAATCCCCGAAGTTCTCTTAACCATCTCTGTTTACCTATGATGTCATGAAAAAGTCACTAATATTAAAAAGGGCGGTGGGGGTCAATATACTAAAAGGGAAGCGGGTATTAATTTTTGACTTGGACAAAAAATGATCCACCGAACTTCTTCTCCATCATCTAACGCCTTCAGCCATGGAAATGGACCACCGAACTTTTTCTCCCTCTTTTCGATATGGAAAAAAATTAATTTTACCTCGATTTTTTCTTTATTCATTTTAATTTTATTTCTGTAATATAAAAAGGAAAGATGTGAAAGGGGAGAGGAGGCAGAAAAAAAGAGAACGGGATGGGCAGGAGGAAGAACATGGGGGGAAAGAGAGATATCAATGAGGGAGTGGGTTAGGAGATTAATGTTTGAATTTTATTTTTATTTTTTTAATTTTTGATTTTAATTATTTTTAATCTACCATGTGACATGGCATCTATACATTGTTATTTTTTGACGTGGCAGCTAACGAGGAGAAGATTGTATTATACGTACTGCAGCCTCTTGTCATAAGCGTCTATGATACAGGATTTGAAGAAGTGTAAAAGTTTGAGAACTGGCATGACAAAGTGGAACAAGTATAGGTACTATTTAGGCTATTTTGCCATTTCATTAGCAGTAAGAAGTGTTGGTGATATTTAGATTGGGAAACTCTAGATTCAACCAAAGAGCTTGAGTTATGGGGCAGTTTATGAATATGTGAATAAGGGATTCCTCTTCCATTCGACACACAGGGCACATGTTATCAATGTTGATCCCTATTTTGTGAAGGTATTGACGACATGGACTATGGTTGTATAGACATTTTCATAGAAAATATTTTATTTTGTTTGGACATTTAAGCTTCCATATCCATATGAACCAGTACTGAGGAATAATATTGTTATCCTTAATGATATTGAGGCATCTCTTGCTAGTGATGAGACCATTAGTGTTGAGTTTTCATATTGGGGTATCACTGCTACCTTGTTTCAGAGGCATATGGATTAACTTAATATTAGATTTAAAATCTGTAGGGATGTCAAAAGAGATATTTGATAAGTTCTATTTCCTAGAAGTGATAATATTTTTGACTTTTAATGATGAGTCAGACTTGGTGAAAGGACCTTCAATGCATAGTCTAAGGTTTTGAATATTTGGGAACCAGGTGGAGTACCATATATTTAGGTTAGAATTCATGCTTGGTTTCCACCTTATGCATTTAGAAAAAAAAGACCATCCTTTTAGAATACTTTTTCAGATAAAGGAGGATTGCGTTTTTGGGCTCTTATTAGCATATTAGATATGAGAATTCTCGACCATAAATTATTAGGATTCGTCAAGATTCTCCAAGTAAGTTTGCTAAGAGAAATAATATTTTTAGATTTGGCTTTCTAATGCCAAAACCCCCTTCTTCTTTTTGCTTGGTTATGGTGTCCCAGTTGACATAGTGAGTTTTCTTGATTTTATTTGTAGATCCCCAGATAAAATTGCGTTGGATATGATCTATTTGACTTAGCGTTTTATTATGAAGGTAAGTGTATTGCATTGCATGGCTTGGTATTGAGTTTAGGGTGGATATTGCTAAGGTCGTTATGCCAGCAATATTGAGAAACTTTGCTTTCCATGAAGCTAGTTTTTTTGTTGTATATTATCGATAATGAATTTGTAATCCCCGAGTGTTGGCGTATTCTGTAGAATGGGATACCCTAAGTACTTTCCAAAGGAGTTGTTAATATTCATTGAAAAAAGGTCAGCAACTTCTTTTGCTAAGTTAGCATTGCAATTTTTTGAGAAGATTATCCTAGATTTCTGAAGGTTAATGTTTTGACCTGAAGCTTACAAAAAAAGAGAGGCATTTTTTATTAGAGGTGCATGATTTCTCATTAACCTTGGCCATTAGGGTTGGGTCGTCGGTGAAGAATAGATGGGATATGCCTGGGTATTGATGATTGAGGTGCATATATCTACTTCATGATAGATGATCCTAGAGAATATTTTCATACAAAGTATGAGAACGTAGGGAGATTGGGGACAACCTTGTCTAATGCCTCTACTATGTGTAAAAAACTCAGTGGTAGTACCATTGATTAAGATAGCTATCTTGCTAATACTAATACTGTTCATGATTAACTTGGAGATGGATGGGAAAAATTTAAAGAACTTAAGCATACGATGGACAAAAGACTATTCTAATTAGTCAAAAGCTTTTTCTAGATCGATTTTTAAAATCATACTAGCCCTTTGCCCTTATGTCATTTGAATTAGTTGATTAGTTCCTGAATTATAATGGCATTGTCGTTAGTATGCCTTTCCTTGATAAAGCTAGCTTAGTGAGGACTAATTAGATTATTTAGGAAAGATTTCAGTCTAATAACAATAATTTTTGTAATAACTTTATATACTATATTGTACAAACCAATTGGACGAAAGTTCTTTAAGTTATTGACATTATAAATTTTTGGAATGAGGCAGATGTAAGTGTTATTCATGTCTTCAGGAATTGAGTTGTTTTGGAAAATTTGAAGACAAAGCTTGATAACTGATGGTCCCACCAATTTACAGAGAAAAATTTATGAATCCCATTAAGTCTAGCTTCCTTGAAAGGTTTAAATGAAAAAATTACATTGGTGACCTCGAAGGATAATAAGGGATTATCCAGCATTATAAGATCGATGTTATTGAAACCGGTGGGATCCCAGAAAATGTCCTTCCAGTTAGTATAAATGTGAGAAATTCTGAAGGAATTTTTAAAGTATTGCTTAGTATGAGGTATAATTTCATACAGATCATTGATCTACTTTCCTTCCTCATTTTTGAAAAAGATAATATATTCTTTCTTTTATTATTGTTGGCCATGATGTGGTAGAATTTTGTATTGGCATCACCCTCCTGTAGCCAGGATATTCTAACTCTAAGTTTCTAGTAGTCATCTTGAATTTTGAGGTAATTGTTATACTCTAATGGAATGGATTGTTCCAGTTAATGCAGGAAGCTACTAGTATGGTAGTGCTTTGATTCTTGCACACCTTTAAGTCTAGCCAATATTCTGCTATCTTTTTTGAAAATATCTCCAAAGATTTTATTTTTCCAACTTTTAACCTTATCTAGGAAGAGTTTTGCTGAGCCTATGTAGTTGGAATTATTCTAGTTTTCCGCTGCTAAGGAATTGAAACTAGGGTTCCTGCACAGTAGTTTTCAAGTGTAAATGTTTTTGGTAGAGAAATATTCGATTTAGGAATAATTTCCAGTCAAAGAGGATTATGGTCCGATTGAATTTTTGGTAGATGAGTTACGGAGGTATTAGGAAAGTTACTTAAGCACTCACTATTGGCAAAGATTTTGTCTAGTCTCTCCATAATAACGTCCTTATTTTTCTTTCTACGGTTAGTCCAAGTATATTTGAAACTTTTGAACCGTAGATCATTTAAGGCACATTTATTAATACAATTCCAAAGATATTTAGAGCGATTTCTATTGACTTGGTTTTCTCCTAGTTTTTTTGATGAGTCAATTACATTATTGAAATCTCCCCGTACTAGCCATGGCCCATTAGAATTATAATGCATATTAATGAGGTTGTTCCATATTTAATTTCTAAGGTTGATGTTAGTGCTAGTATATATAGAAGTAAAAATTCAAGTTTTACGGGTGAAAATTACCTCAATAGTAGCACTGATCTCTTTGCTTTTGTGCTCGAAACTATGAACATTTACCATGTCATGTCTTATAGAATGACCATTCCCCCTGATTGACCTGAGGTTGGGATCTCAATCATGTCGGAGAAACCAAAAGGATTAAGGAGGGATATATGATTATTCGTTTTGATTTCCAACAGTGTGACCATGCAAGGGCGATGCATGTCAATCATTTTCCTTAGATTTAATCTGAAGTGTCATTATTGCCTCCATGAACAATGATGAAAGATATGGGCCTATTCATATTGATCATTCAGTTTTGAAGATCCCCATTCTCCAGCACTCTTGGTGTATGTATTCGTTTCCTTCTCTAGAAGGCAACTGAGATTATGGCATGTTGTTCCACTGTTGGGTCGCTTGGTGGTCATATGTCCATGGTGCATTTGTAAAGTGCCACTAGTTAGTTGAGTACTTGCCTTTGTTCCTGCATCTCCGTAAAGATGAACACTTTTACCCCGTCTAATTTTGAACTTCTATCACTAATTTTGGGAGTAAGCTGATGGATGGTTCCAGTGTCTCCTCCATTATTGCCTCTTGGTTTGATGAATTTCCTTGGGTGAGAAGTTGTGACATGTTTTGGGGAGGGTGGACTGAAGCTGCATGAAGTGCATTGGGAGCCTGGGCTTAGTTTGCATGTGCATTCCATTAGTTTGCATGTGCATTCCAAGGGTTAAAGATAGTGTTAATGGTTGTTGTTATCTCTGGGGTGAAGAATGGCAAATCCATCACAGGATGGTTGTTTTGGATTTGGACAAAGTGGAGGGAGGGGGCAAATTTCATCCTCCCATCATCATTTGGGTAGGTTGGGGGGGGGGGGAGGGGGGAAAGTTTGGTACCACTGGTGTAGAATGTTGTTCATCCACACATGATTTATGAAATTGTTCATGGACATTCGGATGCTCTACGATATTTGTTGAGATAGATAGTGTGAGTTCTGTAGTATTACGAATGTCTCCCTTCCAGTCAACATTATATTGAAGGAGATTGCATGACCCATTAATCCTAACTCTATCCAACATAGTGGTTGATAATTTACCGGTGGTGGTGGTTGAACGTAGATTGTGAAAATGTTCTGTGCTTGAGGATTTTGTGATGTTAGGTTTGCCATGTTTTGGAGATGACTCAGACGTAGTATTTCGATGAGGGTATGCCATCTCCGACATGGAAAAGGAAGTCTTGACATTTTCTAATGGATTATCAGAATTAATAGGAGGATTGAACGGATTGTTGGTATTCCAAAAGATTTCAGTATCTTTGACAATGATTTCCTCGTCCGTTTGCATGTTATTTAAGCGGGATAACGTATAGGATTTATTAAGAATGGTGTTGTGTTGGGCCGAGGATACATGTTTAATGTTATTGGCCATTTGGAGGTTTGGTGTTTGGGGTGTTGAAAAGTCTTTCTATTAGAAGCATGCAAATGATTATTAGTAGGATTAGGTATTATTTTGTTGGTTAGTTCATGCGTATTAGTAGTGGCGAGGGTGTTTATAGGAGCAAAATTTTGTAGGTTATTCAGAAATTTTGCCGAGTTAGATGACACGTGTTCATTGGCCGTGCCATTAATATCCAGCACATTGATCTTATTATTTTTCTAAATTATTTTTTGTGGTAAAAAACTTGTGAGATTTTTCAAAATCATGTCCTCATCCATCAAGGCTGAGAAGTGATATTTTTATTGGAATTTATTATTATTAAGGGTGGATTCTTCCTTGATCATATTTCTTCCAGTATTAGAGCGAGCTTTGTAACTAAGAGTTTGAGAGCTAAGAAATTTACTTGTATTTGCATCGTAAATATTGACATTAATACCTGTCTTGTTTGGAACTTCTGGGTATAAATCTTCAATTTTTTTCTTCCCTTTGTTGAAAGTGACAGTCTTCTGTTGGAAAGTTGTTGTTGTTCTTCTTCTTCCTTTTCTGTTGATGTTTTATTAGATTGTATTTTGGCTTTTTTGTACTGGCCTACTGAGTGATCAAGCTAGCCACAACAAGCATAGAAGTTTGTCACACTCATATAAAATTTGTTGTTTGTGGGATCCTATCCAAACGTTGGATTTAGCGACTCTATGTAGTGGAAGTTCTACACAAAGCCTTGCATAACGGCCTCTGAGCGCTGACAATGTGCAAGCCTCTACCTTAAGAAACCTACCAATAGTGTTGCCTACTTTCCTCACGATTGTTTCATCATAGAATTCAATGGGGAATTGTGGGAGTCATATCCAGATTACCGTAAGAGATTGTTTTTCTTTTGATGGAACAATATTTGGCTCCGAGCATTGAATTGATAGAATGTGGCGATCATATTTTTTTCTTTTTCAAATTTTATTATGAAGTAGTCTTCTCCAAAATCAATAAGAGGAAAGTTCTCTGTTGGCTTCCATATGTTAGTGAGTTTTCGTTTGAGAATTTGGTGAGATTTTTTTTCCTTGAAGTTTAATTATCACTGAACCAAATTTTTTTCCCCTTATGTTTTTTTTATGAATTGTATAATTACTAAATAATACTTTTTTTCTTTTATTATGGTCATATATAATATACCAAACAAAAAAAATATTATTTATAAGATATATTGGCTAAGTTATTCATGGATTAATTTGAGGCAAAAATTGGTCAACTTTAAATATGTTGAGATGGGTTGAATCAAGATGGGCTGAGTTCAATAAATGAACGAGTCAATAATCAATCCAACCTTAAGCGGGTTGAACAGATCATTTGGGGTTGGGCCGAATTTGACAGCCCCTAAAATTTGGTAAGGTTGATAGAGGATAATCTATTTACCATTGTTATAGCTAAATTATAAGTAGCATTTGTGTTTTATTAACCTTTCAAAGGATATCTTGTCTAGAAGAGTTGGAGAAATCCAATTCGTATAATTTCTTATACAAGAGGTTTTCCTTTTGCCGATTTCCTCTTTTATCGATGAACTAAGGAAATTAACACTTCTTTCCATGTTAACGTATGGAAATGATTTTCCTATTTTTGGTTAGAACTTAAGCTCACGTACTGTTTTACTTTGCATTGTTAGAACATTTTTTTTCTTTTAAAAATTTCTCTACTTCCAAAAATATAAAGTTCAAGTTAACTAAGGGGCACTAACGTCAATCTCTATGATCCAAATTAAGTGCATATTCATTCCAACGGGCAAAACTAATTGATTTGCAAACGTGAAAGAAAGTAAACCAAATAACATCGTAAAACTATATATATATTCTACGCTGTATTTGCCCATATATACATTGACAATTCCATTGTTCAAATTACTTACCAAGAGAATTCATGGCCAATATTTGAGTACTATGATCTTAAAGCAATGGGCGTTTCCTCCATGTTCATGTTATTCTTTATTTTTCCAGCTTTCATTTTTTCTATTGAACTCACAAACTTTACCAAACTCCAATTACCTCCTTATGTTGGATCAAACACCTTTGCCTTTGATGTCCACGGTGAAGGTCCATGTTAGGAGTGGCAAACAGGCGGATCAGGTTAGATATAGTTCGAGTTGAAAACGGGTAATGAAAAAACAGATCAATTATTTGACCCGTCCTATATTTAATACAGATAAAAAAACAGGTTAACCGACGAATAATATGGGTTATCCATATTATTCATGACTTCTTGTATATGATCACTTTTGGGAGAGTTCTTAGTCTCCCTAACTTGAAGAACCCCCAAATTGAGGCTTTACAAATGTAAAAGTTACTCATTGGTTATCCATTGGTTACTCATTGATTATCCATTTTCTATATGGATAATATGGTTCTTATCCATACTTAATCCGTTTTTTAAAAGTTCATTATCCAACCCATTTTTTAATGGATAATATGTGCAGTTAACTATTTTCTACCCCTAGTCCCTATACTAGCGTCACAGATGGTCGAATTTTCAAATATATAGATAACAGTAGGAGTCTATTACTCAAATATTCATTGAACTATCCCAAATTATCTTCTAAAGTCATTTTTTCTTCCATTTGTAATAACATAGTCATTGAACTATGTCTATTGCATTCAGAAGGTCACTCAATTAGATTTTCTATATTTTGAATTGTTAAATACCTATTTTACCCTCTAAATTATAAACATTATCTTCTTTTTATTATTTTAAAACTTTTTAGTATTATAATTTTCCCCTTTTTAATGTATATTATGGACTTACCTATAGAATAAGTAAATATTATTTATAAATAAAAAATAAAAAATATTTAAGCATATATAATGATGGAATAATAAAATAATGAGCAGAGTAAAAAATTAATTAGAATAATTTGTTAGTTATAATAATTTTTTTATTAACAATAAAAGTTCAAAAATTTATTTACATAATTCAAAATGAAAGAAAGTAAAGATTGTAAAATATATATTCCACGCACGTAATATAAATTAATTATTTAAATAAAGGTATTTCTTAATATACATTATATAGTCTTGAAATTATGTTCAATTGTGTAAGTTGAAATTGTAAAAGTACTTGTGCTTGTAAATGCATGTAATATAGTTTGAAATTATGTATGCACATTTTAAAATATATGAGGAAAAAATAGGATAGCAACAATATATAGTTAAAGTAGTCCAATGAAGTGTGTGTATATAGGTGTAACCATATATATATAGGAACACGAAGCGCTAGGACCATAGGGTCGGGTTCCTTTGGGGATAGACTTATGAAGAAGCAATAATCTAATTAGTAAATATAATCGATCCTTATCAAATATATTAATTTATGGTATATATATATATATATATATATATATATATATATATATATATATATATATATATATATATATATATATATATATATATATATGGGTTTACCACAGGGCATTAAAATTGATTGTAACGGGGAAGTTCTTGACTCTGTTGATTTGAGAAGAGAATATATTACTACTGTGCAGGAACATAATTATAAGTGATACATTGCTTCTCCTTTTGAGAATTATGTTGGTGTATAATCTTCAACTTAGATACTTTTATAATTCAATATTGTGTCAATACTTGCTCCTATATCAATATCGTACCTAATTAAATTTGGCATAGCTTGACTTTTCACCCTTTGGTGTTTATTTATTTGATCTGATAATTTTGATTTATTCGACTTCAATACTAACTAGTATATAAAGTCATAAACTATAATATTCTTAATTAAGATACTCGCATCCAAAAAATAAAATCGTTATCGTAGAGTGAAAAAATTGAAACAAAATAAAATGCAAAACCTCAAAGGGGGAAAGGTCGAAACATCAGTAGGTAACCAAAAAGGGGGGAAACGTAAGTATTGCGTTTTTTAAAAAAAAAGGTGGGAAGGGTTAAGAAAAATCCTAACAGTAAAGGGAAAATAGAATTCTATAACTTTTATATTTATGTTATAATCAATAACCGGTGTATTGTCTAATTTAGTATACATTTCGCACGGTATCACGGCATTTCATATTTTATTTTTAAATGTTGAATATCGTACCGAATATTAATTTCTTTTTAAATTTAAATATCGTAACAAATACCAAAATATTGGATATTAAATATAAAATAAATCATTTAGTTATAGTAAATTGATATTTATCAAATTATGCATAATCCTACTTGTATCTTGGTATTTATCAACCTTATTATTAGTTTTTTCAGTTAAGATCAAATTAACTGATTTATGGGGAAAATATTTTACTTTTTCATGACAGAGGGTTGCTTACCATCAGACAAGAGGCGTTGCTTTGATGGTAAGCAACCCCCACTTCCAACCGAGAGGTTGTGAGTTCGAGTCTCCCCAAGAGCAAGGTGGGAAGTTCTTGGAGGGAAGGATGCCGGGGGTCTATTTGGAAATAGCCTCTCTACCCAAGTGTAGGGGTAAGGTCTGCATACATACTACCCTCCCCAGACCTCACTAAGTGAGATTATACTGGGTTATTATTGTTGTTGTTGTATGACAGGACTATTAGTCTTTGTTTCTTTACTTCTGCATTCATTCTGTAATTCTGATTGCACTTGCGTCGCTTAGTTCTACTTGCAGAACTCACTATAACCTTAAGCCAAATAATTTTTAGAGATGGATAGACTAGTCAAGATCTTAATTAGTATATATAAATTTTTATTAAATATATCTATGTGTAAATTGATTCATCGATTTATAACCTATTTAGATGCATCGTTGAATATTAAAAAACATAACGTCTTGACTTATATCAGTTAATCCGCTATCATTAATTCATCAACTTATAATCTAGTGATGAATGAATGTAATTCATTAACTCTGTTATAATACAAATAATGAATACTATTATATAAATTAATTGAATAGTATTATATTAGTTTTTCAATTCATTAATTATTCGTAATAAGATTGATCATCAGTTACAATATAGTTTACGCGTGTGTATGAAATTATTCATATACTTAAATATAACTTAAAAAATTCCTTTACATACATGCGCTATGATAATCTATTAAAAATAATTACCTAGTTAATATAATTTTTTAAAAGATTGTACTTATAGTTTATAATTATTTATAATAATTGTAGTTAAATAAAATAAATATTTATAGATAATAAGAATTTTTCTATAATAGCATATAATATTTAAAAACTAAAATAGAAAAAGAAATTTATTATTTTTTTAGAAATTGGTCGCTATTTTGGTCAAATGGTCAAAACTTAATAACCCACCAAAAATAATAACCAACTTTGGCCGCGTTTCCTAAACCAGACTCAAAAATGGTCCCCTCTTCTTCTCTTATTTTCTTCCGCAAAATTTTCTCAACTCTCTCTGCACACCTTCCCCTCTCATTCTCTATTTCCCTTATAGAAATTCCATCCCCCCATCCCGCGCCCACGCCACTGCCGCTGCCGCTGCCCCTCTCTCTCCTTCTCCACCTAAAAAAAGCCTAGGTTTGAATTATAACCTTGTATCTTTATTATTTCTAGTTTTTGTTTCAATTATTTCAATATTGTAGTTTAAGGATATGAATTAGTGTTTCAATTCTTTGAACATTGTATTTTATTGATGACTAGGGTTTAGGTGTTGTTTTAATTAGTTTTATTAATTAAATTTATTAACTAATTAGTTAAATTTAGTTTAGTTAGATTTGAATTATGCTTTGTATTGTCTTGATAGTTTAGTTAGAATCTAGGGTTTAAGATATGAATTGAACCTTTAGGATATGAATTGGACTTTTAGTTTATGAATTGAATTTTTAGTTTATAAATTGAGTATTTTAGGATATGAACTGGATTTTTAGTTTATGAATTGAACTTTTAGGATATGAATTGGACTTTTAGTTTTTGTATTGGAATTTTAGTTTATGAAAAGAAATGTAGTTTATAAACTGTAATTTTAGGATATGATTTGAGCTTTTAATTTAGGAATTGAACTTTTTGGACTTGAATTGGACTTTTAGTTTACAAATTACAATTTTAGGATATGAATTGAACTTTTAGGATATGAATTGGACTTTTAATTTATGTATTGAAATTTTAGTTTATGAATTGGACTTGTAGTTTATAAATTATAATTTTAGGATATGATTTGAACTTTTAATTTTGGAATTGAGCTTTTTGGATATGAATTGAACTATTAGTTTATAAATTAAAATTTTAGGATATGAATTGGACTTTAAGTTTATGAATTGAATCTTTTGGATATGAATTGAAATTTTAGTGTATGAATTGAAACCTTTTGGATATGAATTGAACTTTTAGTTTATGAATTGAACTTTTAGTTTATAAATTGAACTTTTAGGATATGTATTGAACTTTTAATTTATAAATTAAGTATTTTAGGATATGAAATTAGACTTTTAGTTTATGAATCGAACCTTTCGGATATGAATTAAAATTTAAGTGTATGAATCAAACTTTTTGGATATGAATTGAACTTTTATTTTATGAATTGAACTTTTTGTTTATAAATTAAACTTTTTGTTTGTATTGAATTTTTAGGATATGAAATTAGTTAGCTAAAAAATATTAGGATACGAATTAACTAAATTAATTTATTCTTGTTTTATTTGTATAGATGGAACATCGTACTTGGATGTACAATAGAAATTATCTTAATCGGCAGAGATTACGGGAGGATTTCGTATAAGGGGTTGATGACTTTATTAGACATGCAATGTCATTTCCACCATACCTAAATAAAGGAGTAATTAGGTGCCTTTGTGTTAGGTGAGACTATATGATGTTTGGAATATCGGAGGAAGCTAAGCTTCATCTTTATAGGAAGGGGTTTATAGTGAATTACTTTGTGTGGACTAATCATGGGGAGATCGATAGTTCCCATGGGATATTCGTGAGAAAGTAATTTTTGCCTAGCTGAAACTACTCCTTTAAAATTCTTAACATTAGTATTTTTCTTTATTTATCTTATTTTTAGAATTTAATTACATAATTGTGTGTTTGTTTGCATTTTGAGCGTATTTTAATTCATAAAAATACAAAAATAGCACATTTGCAGTTAGGATACCATTTTTATATATTAGGTTCATTAATTAGTTAACATCACAAAAAAGAGAAGAAAATGACAAAAATTGTCCTCTTTGCATTTTTACTTTTAATTTTGAGTTTTCCTTGAGTTTTCTTTTAAATTAGGGTTTAGTTAATTCTTGAAATTAATTAGTTTAATTCTAGAATTAAAATAATTTTTTTGTTCATTTTTATTTTTGTATATAACAAAAATAAAAAATAAAAGAAAAGGAAAAAATTAAAGGAAACATACCCATTTTTTGGGCCAATTACCTTAAACCCGCCCAAACCCCTCAAAATTGGCCCAAACCCATCTCAGAAACCCGGTCCAATCCCCCCAGTGCCAAACGATGTCGTTTGGTTACTTTGAATCTGAGTCGTCGAGGTTACATGATCCAACGGCTCAGAAGCTGGGATCTTTAAGTATATAAATGTCGGAACTCCCCCTACCCTTCATTCACTGTCTGTAACACCCTTATATACACCACCGCCCCTCCGTCGTCCACCGCCGGTCGAAAATAGCCTCCACCAGCGACGATTCTCCGATGACCTCGTCAAGATCGTACTTGGATGTACAATAGGAATTATCTTAATCAGCAATGATTGCGGGAGAATTTTGTATAAGGGTTTGATGACTTTATTAGACATGCAATGTTACTTCCACCATACTGAAATAAAGTAGTAATTAGGTGCCCTTGTGTTAGGTGTGACTATATGAAGTTTGAAAAATCGGAGGAAGCTAAGCTTCAATTTTATAGGTAGGGGTTTATAGAAAATTACCTTGCGTGGACGAATCATGGAGAGATCGATGGTTGCCATATCATATTTCATAACATGGTTGTGGGTGAAAGTAATAGGTCAGTGGAGAATACAAAGCGTGATTCTAAAATTCATGATATAGTTCCAAATGCTTTTGGAAAGCACTTAAGGGTGAGCCCAGTGAAAATGTTGAACAAACTCCTAACAAAGATGCAAAAACATTTTTATGAACAGTTAGAGGAAGCTAGTCGTCCACTACGTAAAGGAAGTCCGCACTCTGAGTTGTCTGTTGCAATTAGATTAATAAGTATAAATCTGACCGAAATATTTCACAAGCGGTCATGGACTCTTTCATTGACCTTATGAGTGAACTGGTTGACCCAAATATCAAATTACCTGGTGATTTCTATACGGCAAAAAGATTAGTTCCTAAGTTAGGACTTTCATCAATGAGAATTGAATGTTGTGAAGATGGTTGAAATGTTATATTATAAAGATGATGCAACTTTAAACAGTTGTAAATTTTGCCAAAAGCCTCGTTTCAAGAGGCTTTCCAGCGGGAATATGGTCGTTATCAAGTCGATGCATTATTTACCTCTTATACCTAGGTTAAAGAGGTTATATGCGTCGATGAGTTTTGTAGCTCATATGAGATGGCACATTGAAAATAGAAGACCAGTCATTTTTCAGATGGAGAAGCTTGGAAGCACTTTGATAGGACATATCAAGATTTTGCTTAGCAAACCAAGGAACATTAGATTAGGTCTGTGTGCGGATGGATTCACGCCTTTTTCTGTACCTGCAACACCATATTCATACTGGCCTGTCTTTCTTACACCTTATAATCTACCACCTTATAATCCCTGGTCCACGTAATCCGAAAAGTTTGATTGATATATAAAAAAATTATGGTACGATGGTGTTGAAACATATGACATATCAACCAAGCAGAATTTTAATTTGTGTGCTAATTTAATGTGGACAATAAACGATTTTCAAGTGTATGTGACACGATCCCGGTTCGCCCTCCATGAACCATAATTACGGAACCTAGTCGCTACGACTAGGTAAGCCTAACTTGCAGAAGATAAACAAAATTTGCGGAAATAAAAATAACTGAGACCGAATTAGAGAGATAAAAAAATATTTAAAAGGTGCCGCTCGGCATACACAATACTTAACTTCCCAAAACCAATTACACCCAAAACCTGAAAATCCATGAATCACAAGCTACGAAATATAGTAAAATGCTCTAACTCCGGAATGTCTATATCAACAATAAAGGTAGAAGGGCTATGACTACAAGATATAATAAAGAGAGAGACTCCTCATTGCAGATATACCTTAAAGTCCTGTAGAATTGCCTCGCCTCAAGAATGGTAGACCTGAGTACAGGTATCTGGATCTGCACATGAAAAACATGCGTAGAAAAGGAATGAGTACATAAACAGCGGTACTCAGTATGTGCCAAGTCTAACCTCGATTGAGTAGTGATGAGGAAGGTCAGGGACTTACTGAGGTTAAATAAAAGATAAAGTTCGACAGTGTAGAACAGATAAGTATAAATAAATACATAAGTAAAACTAACACAGGATATAAAGGATAGCAACAACTATGCAGAAGCAACGTAGTCACAGAAGGGAATACAACTCAAATCCAATAATATCAATCAGGGATCTTCTTAGATACCATGCTACAATCCCAAATATACATATCCAATAAGTCTATCGGGATATCATCCCGTAGTCTAGCTCATAGTACACGGAGATCTACCGGAATCTCGTTTCGTAATCCTAAGTATAAATACCCAGTATTGGGAGAATTTACTGGGTGCATTACCATAGTTCCATATAACTGTGCAGGGTGATCTATCGGAATCCCACATCCGTAGTCCTAAATGTAAACAGACAAAGGGGGAGCTACAACAACCACACATCCGTAGTCCCAACGTTAATACATAACAATAATAGGAGAAATGCTCAGAAATATCAAATTTCATATTAAGTCAAACAAATAGTCTAGCCTAGTATGCTACACAAAATTCAGGTAAGCAGTTGAACAAATAAAGTAATTTAATCACTTAGACATGCTTTCCTAAGCTAACACATGTTTAAATAGTATAAATAATAAAACATGAAAAAATACATACTAGTAGTTACTTAATCAAAATTGAATTTCCAGTAATTAGCACAAGTACACACTCGTCACTTTATGTACAAGGTATTTCAATTATCAAATATACCAAATCCTAAGGAAAAAGTCCCCACACAAGGTTAGACAAGCCACTTACCTCAAATAAGCTTAAATCAACCCGAAACCACACTTTTGCCATGAGTATGCAACTCCAAATGACCCAAATATATTCTATTCAATTGCATATTATAAATAACACTTCAAGTAACTAATTCTACAATTAAAGTCTAAGCTAATAACGAAATTAGGTAAAATGACCAAAATGCCCCTCAGGACCACGTCTCGAAGTCGGACGAAATTTATATTTTTGGAATCCTCATACTCTCACGAGTCTATGCATAACAAGAACACTGAAATCAGAGTTCAATTGGCCCCTCAAATACCATTTTTAAAGTCTCTTAATCTCAAGTCCTAATTACCTATTTCCCCAAATTTTCCACCAGTAATTAGGTCTTTAATAATATAAAAACGAGTTATGAAGTCAAAAATATTACCTCGAAGTGATTCCACTTGATTCCCTGTTCAACCCTCTTCAAAAAGCTTCAAAATCGCCTAAAAATGGAGGAACTTAGGCTAAAAATCACAGAATAGACCTTTTAAATCATTCTGCCCAGGCATTTAAATCCTTCTTCGCGAACGCGGTCTAAGCCTCGCGTTCGCGAAGCACAAAAATAAATTTGACCAATTTCCTCTTTCGTGATCGTACCTTCCCATCATGAACACGATGCTTCACTCAGACCAACCTTCGCGATCCCGTTCCAACACTCGTGAACACGATGAATAATTTCCCATGAGGCTTAGCTGCCCATTTCTCCTACGCGAACGTAACACTCTCGCGAACGCGATGCCTAGATGCCCATCCCTTTGCGAACACGGAGCCTGCCTCGCAAACACAAAGGCTAAATTTCCAACTACTCAACTGACCCTTCGCAAATGCAAAGGTCATTTTTCTGCAGCACTTACCTACAATTTTCTATAGGTTCCAACTTCATGAAATGACCTGATTGACCACCCGAAACTCACCTGAGGCCCCTAAGACCTCAACCAAAGGCATCAAATTATCTTATTACCTCATTCAAACTTATTCCAACCTTCGGGATGCAAAAAACAACATCAAAACACCAAATTCACATTGGATTCAAGCCTAAGAATTCCAAAATCTTCTAAATTACGGTTTTGATAAAAAATCCAACCAAACCACATCCGAATGACCTAGAATTTTGCACATATATCCCAAATGACACAACGGAACTACTGTAACTCTTAAAAGTCCATTCTGACACTCGAATCAAAATCTCACTATCGAACCGAAAACTTCAAAATTTCAACTTTAGGCATTTGAAGCCTAAATTAGCTACGGACCTCCAAAACACAATCCGAACATGGCCCTAAGCCCGAAATCACCTAATGGAGCTAACGGAACCATCTGATTTCTATTCCGAGGCCATATTTATATTTTTCCAACTACAGTCAATTTTCCAACACTTAAGCTCTCATTTAGGGACTAAGTATCCCAAAACTCTCCGAAACTTAAAACGGAACATCCTGGCAAATCAAAATTGAAGAAATAAATATGGAGAAAATAGTGAATAGGGGATCAGGGTGTTAATTCTTAAGATGACCGGCCAGGCCGTGACATCTTCCTACACTTAAACTCTCGTTCGTCCTCGAACGAGCATAGAGACATAACTGAAGTAGTGAAAAGATGAGGGTAATGGCTGCATATATCCTACTCGGTCTCCTAGGTCATCTCCTCAGTTGCCTGACCGTACCACTGAACCTTTAATGATGTGATGTTCTTTGACCTCAACTTTCAAACCTGCTTGTCCAATATTACCACTAGCTCCTCAGCATAGGATAGATCCTTGTCCAACTATGATACCTTCATAGCATCGAAACATGAAATACCAGATGAACTCTTGCCTGCCTGGGAGGTAAGGCAAGCTCATAAGAAACCTCCCCAACTCGCTTCAATATCTCAAAAGGGCCAATAAACCTCATACCAACTTCCCTTTCTTCACAAATCTCATAATGCCCTACATAGATGAAACCCCAAGCAGAACCCGCTCTCCAACCATATAGGAAATATCACAAACCTTCCTGTCCGCATAACTCTTCTGTCTTGACTGGATTATACGGAGTCTACCCAGAATCACCTTAACATTTTCCAAAACATCCTGAACTAAGTCTGTGACCAATAACCTAGCATCACCCGGTTCAAACCAACCCACTGGAGATTTACATCGCCTACCATATAAAGCCTCATATGGTACCATCTGAATGCAAGAGTGATAATTGTTGTTCTATGGAAATTCCGCCAATGGCAAGAAATGATCCCAAGACCTTCCAAACTCGTTCACACATGCACGGAGCATATCCTCAAGAATCTGAATAGTGCACTCAGACTGCTCGTCCGCCTGAGGGTGACATACTGTACTCAACTCTACCCGAGTACCCAGCTCATACTAAATGGCCCTCGAAAATCGTGATATGAACTGATTACCTCTATCCGAAATGATGGAAACTGGAATACCATGCAGACGAACAACCTCTCGGATATAGATCTCCGCCAACCACCCCGAAGAATAAGTAGTACACATAGGAATAAAGTGAGAGGACTTGGTCAGCTGATCCACAATCACCCAAACAACATCGAACTTTCTCAAAGTCCACGGGAGCCCAACTACAAAGTCCATGGTGATCCACTATCACTTCCATTCTGGAATCTTTATCTGCTGAAGCAACCCACCCGGCCTCTGGTGCTCACACTTCACCTGCTGACAGTTGATGCACCAAACTACAAACCCAACTATATATTTCTTCATCCGCCTCAACCAATAGTGATGCCTCAAATCCTGGTACATCTTCGCGGCACCCGGATGAATGGAATACTACGAACCGTTGGCCTCCTCTAAAATCAGCTCCCGAAGCCCATCAACACTGGATACATAGATCTGACCCCGATCCTCTATACTCCATCCTCGCCAATGGTCACATCTCTAGCATCATCATGCCGAACCTTGTCCTTGAGGACAAGCAAATGATGGTCATCATACTGCCGCTCCCTGATAAGATCAAATAAGGAAGACCGAGAAATCACGCAAGCTAGAACCCGACTAGGCTCCGAAAGATCTAATCTCACAAAATGGCTGACTAAAGACTGAAAGCCATAGGGTTCTCTAATGCTGGTAGATAAGAAAAACACCTTTAATTCTCTGCCCGGTGACTCAAAGCATCGGCCCCCACATTGGTCTTGCTCAGGTGATACTTTACAGTGATATCATTGTCCTTCAGCTAAACACCTCATATGGTCAAAATTTAGATCCTTTTGCTTGAACAGGTGCTATAAGCTCCAATTGTTGGTATAAATCTCATATGGCACGATGTATAAATAATGGCGTCAAATCTTCAGGGCGTGAACAATGGCAACTAACTCAAGGTGATGAACAGGTAATTCTTCTCATGTATCTTCAACTGTATATACGTTTAGGCAATCACCTTACCGTCTTGCATCAACTCCGCTCCGAGGCCAATCCTCGAGGCATCACAATAAACAATATATGATCCCGAACCTATGGGAAATATCAAAATTTGGGTTGTAGTCAATGCTGTCTTGAGCTTATGAAAGCTCAACTCACACTCTTCCGTTCAATGGAGTGGAGCACCCTTCTGGGTCAGTCTTCATAGGGGTTGAAATCAATGAAAACCCCTCCACAAAATAATGGTAGTAACTCGCCAAACCGAGAAAACAGCAGATCTCTGTAGCTGAAAATGGTCTGGGCCAACTCTGCACTACCTCTACCTTCTTCGGATCCACTTGAATACCCTCACTTGATACCATGTGAACTAAGAATGCCACAGAATCCAACCAAAACTCACATTTCGAGAACATTTCATATAACTTCTTTTCCCTCAGAGTCTGAAGCAATGTCCTCAGATGTTACGCATGATCTTCCCAACTCCGGGAATATAATAGAATGTCATCAATATAGACAATGACAAAAAGAGTCAAGATATGGTCGGAATACACTGTGTATTAAATGCATAAAGGCTGCTGCGGCATTGGTCAGCCCAAATGACATAACAAGGAACTCGTAATGACCATACCTAGCCTTGAAAGCAGTCTTTCAGATATCTGGCTACCGAATCTTCAATTGATGGTAACCTGAGTGCAAGTCAATTTTAAAAAATAACCGTGCGCCTTAACGCTAGTCAAACAGACCATCAATACGAGGCAACGATAATGGTTCTTCACTGTAACATTGTTCAACTGGTTATAATCACTACACATACGCACAGAACCATCCTTTTCCTTCACAAACAAGATAGGACCACCCCAAGGTGATACACTGGGTCGAATAAAATCCTTATCAAGCAATTTATACAACTGATCCTTCAAGTGCTTCAACTCAGGAGGAGCAATACGATACGAAGGAATAGAAATGGGCTGGGTGCCTGGCAACAAATCAATGCTAAAATCATTATCTCTATTTGGCGGCATGCCTGTAAGATCAGCCGGAAACACATCGAAAAAGTCCCGAACTACTGCAACTGAATCAACTGAAGGGGTATCAATACTGACATCTCTCACATAGGCTAGATATGCGTCATACCCCTTCTCAAACATACGCTGAGCTTTAAGGAAAGAAATAACTCTATTAGGAGTGTGATCTAAAGCATCCCTCCACTCACCACGCGGCACACTTGGCATAGCCAGTGACACATTCTTGGAATGACAATGAAGAATAGCATAATGGGCCGACGACCATTTCATGCCCAAGATAATATCAAAGCCTACCATGCTGAGCAACAATAAATTGGCTCTGGTCTCAAAACCACTAAGAACAACCAAATACGACCGATAAATGCGATCCACCACAAGAAAATCTCCCACATGAGTAGAAACATAAATAGGGAAACTCAAAGAATCCATAGATACACCCAAACACGAAGCAAAATAAGAAGACACATAAGAATAAGTGGAACCTGGATGGAATATAACCGATGTATCTCTGTGACAAACCAGTATAATACATGTAATGATAGAATCAGAGGCAAAAACCTTGGTATGGGCAGGAAGGGCATAGTATTAGGCCTGGCCTCCCCCTCTAGGGTGACCTCTACCTCCCCAGCCTCCACCTCTAGCTGGCTGAGCAGGTGGGGTAGCAACTGGAGCTATAACCATAGCCTGAGAACTTTGCGGGACACGCTGTGGCTGAGAAGTCTATGGAGGTGCACCCCTCCCAAGTCTGGGGCAATCCCTCACCATGTGGCATGTGTCACCACACTCAAAACAAGCTCTAGGAGGATTCAGTGGTTGTGACTGGCTTGATCTAGGTCTGCTATATTGACTTTTGAAAGCACCCCGTGCAGGAGGCGCGCTAGAAACTTGAGGTGCATAATAAGGCTCTTGAGGCCTAGGAGAAGCTGGAGCACTATTGACTGCTGGAATAGCTGAATGAATAGAGCAACTCATATAACCCATACCATGAAGACCTATAGCTGCGGTACGGGCACCAGAATAATGTCCCGACTCTCGAGACCTCTTGGCCTCCCTCTTCCTTTCTCTTACTATATGCATACCCTTTATTCTTCTAGCAATGCTCACCACTTGCTAATAAGGAATATCCAACTCTAACTCACAAGTCATGCTAGACGTGATGATGAGAATAAGCCCCTCAATTAACTGGTGAATCCTCTCACGAACAGTAAAAACTAAGGCCGATGCATGTCTAGCCAAGCTAGTATAACTTACAACGTACTCTGAGATAGACATAGCACCCTGGTGCAATTGCTCAAACTCATCATGCCATGAATCTCTAAGGCTCTAAGGAACAAAATCTCTCAGAAATAGATACGAGAACTGGGTCCAAGTCAGCGAAGCAGCCTCGTCTGGGCTATGTAACTCATAGGTGTGCCACCCCTCATAGGCGGTTCCTCGAAGCTGGAAAGTAGTGAATGAAACCCTGCTCGATCCTGATATACTCATGGTACGGAGAATACTGTAGCACTCCTCCAGAAATTCCAAGGTATCCTCTGAAGCTAACCCGTTGAGTACAATAGGATCATACTTCTTGAACCTCTCAAGTCTCTGCTACTCATCCTCTAAAATCGCTGCTCGATCCCCGGGATGCTGGGGCTATAGGCTGTACAAGAGTAATCTCTGGGACCTTCATCAACATGCACTCGCTGCTCATGAGTGCGGGAAGCAGGAGTCTTTGCTTCTACCCCGGCCTGGGATGTAGCTACAACAAGAGGAAGCAACACTGCCTAAGCCAAAGTGGTGTACATGCTCATAAACTGTGCTAGAGTCTCCTGAAGTGTTGGCGTAGTAGCAGTAGGCGTGTCAGGTTCTTGAACTCCGATTGACACTGCTAGTAGCTCCTCGTTCTGCGCACGATGCAGATATACCTCGAAGTCCTGTAGAATCGCCTCGCCTCAAGAATGGTAGACCTGAGTAGAGGTACCTAGATCTTCACATGAAAAACATGTACTGAAAGGTATGAGTACATCATAACGGTACTCAGTAAGTGCC
Source organism: Nicotiana benthamiana (assembly GCA_034376525.1). Lineage (NCBI taxonomy): Eukaryota > Viridiplantae > Streptophyta > Magnoliopsida > Solanales > Solanaceae > Nicotiana > Nicotiana benthamiana. The sequence continues at coordinate 19,290,440 of CM067341.1, forward strand.
AAGCCTAACCTCGGTTGAGTAGTGACGAGGAAGGTCAGGGCCCTACTGAGGTTAAATAAAAGATAAAGTTCGACAGTGTAGAATAAAGTAGTATAAGTAAATATAGCAGTAAAAGTAACAAAAAATATAAAGGATAGAAACAACTATACAGAAGCAACGTAAACATAGAAGGGAATACAGCTCAACTCCAATAATATCAATAGGGGATCTTCCAGGATTCCATCATGCTATCCCAAATATACATATCCAATAAGTCTCTCGGGATAGCGTCCCGTAGTCCAACTCATAGTACAGGGGATCTACAAGAATCCCATTCCATAGTCCCAAAGATAAATATCCAGTGTTGGGAGAAGGTGCATTCCCATAGTTCCATATAACTGTGCAGGGGGATCTAACGGAATCCCACATCCGTTGTCCCAAATGTAAACAGACAAGGAGGGAGCTATCAGAATCCCATATCTATAGTCCTAATGTAAATACACAGCAGTAACAGGAGAAGTGCTCATAAATATCAAACATCATATTAAGGCAAACAAACAATCTAGCCTAGCATGCTGCACAGAATTCAGGTAAAGCAGTTGAAAAAATAAGGCAATTTAATCACTTAGACATGCTTTCCTAAGCTAACACATGCTTAAATAGTACAAGTAATAAAGCGCGGAAGAAAACATACTACTAGTTACTTAATGAAAACCGAATTTCCAATAATTAGTGCAAGTACTCACTCGTCACATTACGTACAAGGCAATTCAATTATTAAATATACCAAATCCTATGGGAAAAGTCTTCCACACAAGGTTAGGCAAGCCACTTACCTCGAAAATGCTCAAATAAACCTGAAACCATGCTCTTTCCATAAGTACTCGACTCCAAATGGCCCAAATCTATTCACTTCAATTGTATATTGTAAATAACAATTAAAATAATTGATTCTACAATTCAATCTAAAGTAATATGCTAAAATTAGGTAAAATAACCAAAACACCCCTCAGTCCCACATCTCAAAATCGGGCAAAATTTAAAATTTTGGAATTCTCATACTCTCACGAGTGTATTCGTAAAGAGAGAACTGAAATCGGAGTTCAATTGGCTCCTCAAATATCCCTTTTAAGGCCTCTTAGTCTCAAGCCTTAATTACCTATTTTTCCCAAAATTTCCACCACTGAATAGGTCTGTAATCCCATAAAAAAGAGTTATGAAGTCAAAAAAGTTACCTCCAAGTGATTTCCCCTTTCAACCCTCTTCAAAAAGCTTTAAGATTTCCTAAAAATGGAGGAAATTAGGCTAAAATTTGCATAATAGACCTTTAAATCATTCTGCCCAGGCATTTAAATCCTTCTACGCGAACGCGATCAAATCCCCACATTCGCAAAGCACAAAAATAACTTTGACCAAATTTTCTCTTTCGCGATCGTGAACATCCCATCACGAACGCGATGCTTCACTCATACCAACCTTCATGTTCGGGTTCCCACACTCGCGAATGTGATGAATAATTTCCCCTGAAGCTCACCTGCCCATTTCTCCTACATGAACGCGACAACACCCCCGCGAACACGATGCATAGAAGCCCATCCCTTAGTGAATGCGGAACCTGCCTCACAAATACGAAGGCTAAATTTCCAACTTCCTCAACTGACCCTTTGCGAACATGAGGACCCTCTCGTGAATGCGAAGGTCATTTTTCTGCAGCACTGAGCTGCATTTTTCTGCAAGTTCCAACTTCATGAAATGGCCAAATTGACCACCCGAAACTCACTCGAGGCTCCCGGAACCTCAACCAAAGGCACTAAAATATCCTATGACCTTATTCTAACTTGTTCCAACCTTCCGAATGTCAAAACAACATCAAAACTCCAAATTCTCATGGGATTCAAGCCTAAGAATTCAAAATCTTCTAAGTTACGCTTATGATAAAAAACTTAACCAAACTACATTCATATGACTTGAAATTTTGCACACATATCCCAAATGACAGCATAACTATTGTAATTCTCGGAATTCCATTCCGACCCTCGGATCAAAATCTCACTATCGAACCAGAAACTTCAAAAATTCAACTTTCGGCATTTCAAGCCTAAATTAGCTACGGACATCCAAAACACAATCTGAACATGCCCCTAAGCCCGAAATCACGTGACGGAGCTAAAGGATCTATCAAATTTCCATTTCGAGACCGTCTTTACACTATTCCGACTATGTTTAACTTTCCAACACTTGAGCTCTCATTTAGGGACTAAGTATCACAAAACCCTTTTAAACTTAAAATCGAACATCCTGGCAAATCAAAATAGCAGAAATAAATATGGAGAAAAGATTTAATAGTGGATCGGGGCGTTAATTCTTAAGATAACCGGTCAGGTCGTCACAGTATGGAATGTTGCCTGGGTGGTTGACTGCTGGGAAGCTAGCTAGTCCTTACTGCATGGAAAATAGTAAATTGTTGACTTTGAAATATTGCCAAAAGCAATCATGGTTTGATTGTCATCTTCAATTCTTTCCTCCCGATCATGAGTTCAGAAGGATGAAAAATACATTAAAAAAGAATAAAATGGAATATCATTCTCCACATCCGATACTTTTAGGTGAGGAAATTTTGGGAGAGGGTCCAGAATTTTAGTAAAATTACTGAAGCTCCACCTTATAGATCCCTAGGATACGGTGTTACTCATAATTGGACAAAACATAGTATATTTTGGGAGTTTCCTTATTGGAAGGACAATCTTCTTCGTCACAACCTTGATGTCACGCATATTGTGAAAAATTATTTTGACAATTGGTTCAACACGGTGATGGATGTTGAAGGTAAGACAAAGGATAACCCGAAGGCTAAAATAGAATTACAAGAATATTATAGGCGGCTTGAATTACACTTGTAGACAGAAAACAATGATAAGATATTCAAGCCCAAAGTAAGTTACACAGTCACTTTGGAGAAAAGACATAAAATTTGTGATTAGGTAACGAAATGGAGGTAGGGAAGTTGAGCCATTTGAAAAGTCATGACTGTCATATTTTTATGGAGACCTTAGTGCCTCATTTTTTGGTTTACCTGAAAGAATCTGGAAACCATCATAGAGATTAGTTTGTTTTTCAAAGACTTGTGTTCATCCACATTTAGGGAAGAAAACCTACTCCGGATGGATCAGAACATTCGAGTAACTTCTTCTAAGATGGAAAAGATATTTCCATGTGGTTTTTTTATGTGATGGAACACCTTCCAATCCACTTTGTACACGAGGCACAACTTGGAGGGCATGTTCAATGCAGATGGATGTATCCCTTTGAGAGGTAATATTATAAGTTTGATGAAATTTTTTGTTTTATTTGAATGTTCTTGGCTAACCTGGAACTATGTAGGATAATTGGCAAATGCAAACACTTTTTTAAGCATAGGAATAGGATTGAAGGATCTATATGCAAAGCTTATCTTGCAAGGGAAACTGCTCATTTTTGTTCTTATTATTTTGGGAGTGATGTGCCATGTTCTAGGAATATGCCCAATAGGCACACGGTCGAATGTGTGAATGATCCACTATATCCGCATATGTCCATTCAATCAACCAGGCCGATGTTCTAAGGATGTTAGAGAGAGAATTTTGAGTGATATGGAGTACAAGTTAGCTACACTTCATGTGTTGCTAGATTTTCTCGAAGTTGTACCATTTCTCAAGTAAGTATTTATTTAGTATTTATCAAAATAAAAAATTTATTGTGACTACATCTCAATGGAAATACTAAAAATATTTGATGTGTCAGGGTCACTTCGTGGGTCAATTTGGCCATGATGTTGTATATACGAGATTTGATACGTGGTTCAATAAATTTGTAAGTTTATCCTTATAATATTCTAACACTATGTAGGTAAACAATGTTTGGAAGTTATGCTAAATTATAATTTTTTTTAATAATTTGTAGGTAAATGATCCAAATAATAGTGTAAATCAATCTTTGAAAGATATATCTTGGGGACCTGGGCTTCAGGTCACAACAATGTCTAAGTACGTTGTTAATAGTTATAAGTTTCATACAGAGGATTGCTCTAAAAATAAAAAATAAAAACAACAACAGGGTGTGGGTTCAAGGTGGTGATGGCAACCAAGTTGGAGAATTGATTATTATGGTGTTCTCAAAGAAATAATTGAACTAGAATATATAGGTTGGCTGATTAAGAAATTGATACTCTTTAGATGCAAGTGGTTTGACCCAAATCCAACAAGAGGTAAAAGATTACACAATCAATACAACATAATTGAGGTTAATCATACGAGGGAGTATGATCGCTATGATCCTTTCATAATTGCAAATAATGCTAGGCAAGTGTATTATGCCCCTTATCTATTGCGGCAGAATAAGTCCGACTGGTGGGTTGTAATAAAAACTAAGCCTGTAGGTAGGGTGGAAGTCGAGAATGTGTTAGATGTTTTATATCAAAATGATATATCCAGTGTTCACCAAATAATGGATAAACTTTTGGAAAATGATTTGGAACATTCTGAACACATATTAGAAGAAGTTGATATAAATAAAGTAATAACTATAGAAAATGAGGAAGAAGAATCAAGTGATGAAGCTCAAACTAGTGAGGAAGAAGAATTCTCGTACGAGGAACAACACGTCGATGAGCTTTAAAAAGTTGGTTTCTTTAATAACTCTCATTATATATCTAGTTTTGTATATGTTTCAATCTAAATATGTATTATATTATGCAGATGACAGGAACGGGTCGAGGTAACAATGACTTTACTAGTTCTTGGGGTCGAGAAAAATCTAGGAAGGCAAAGATGAGGGTAGAAGATAATGCTGCATCTTTTCCACCTTTTTCAAAGATGACTTTGCCTATGTCTTATCCTCCATCTCAGGGATATTCGGAGTTGCCACAGCATCACGAGCCCTACAACTTCGTGCAGACACTAGGTCTTCCATCACAGGATCATAGGACTATACGTCCGGTATACAGTCCAGCTGCCTCACGACCACGTGGATCGCAACCATCTGCATCACATGGATCACATCCATCTGCCACATCCACATGGATCACATCCATCCGTGTCACAACCACCCGGGTCACAAACACCAGTATCACAGCCACTTGCGGTCCATCAAGCTATGTCACAGTCACAAGGATCGCATCCATCTTCATCTGCGACTCCGTCTATTTTAGGCATTCGCTTGCAAGATAGTAGCTCTGACCCCCTACACCTTCCACACATTCCTCTGATATACATGATTCGGATGGTGATGGTGATGATGACGAAGAGGTGCATTATGATCAATATAGCAGGATTATCATAGTCCTTGAGGGTGATGGGTAAGAGTTATTTGTTATTTTTACATTTATTGTTTTGTACAGTTTGTACTAAGATATTAATGTGTTTTTTAATTAAATACAGGTTCATCTCGAGTAATATCACTACGAGGATAATCATCAAATCCACCAGAAAGCTTTATGATGGCCCTTATGCTACTTGGAGTGAATTCCCATTCTCGCTAAAGGAGCAAATTTTCAATCATTTAAGGTATAACTGTTATTTTAAGCAGTATAATTATTTTTATTGATGATTATTACATATAATATTTAACTTTTGAAATATAGAGCAAGTGTGTATGGGAACACCGCTATAGCATGGAAGTGGCTGCGCAGTTTCATCATAAAGCTCGCAAGTAGTTGTTGCATAGTTTCTCCAAAGCTAGAAAGTTGAACCAGACATCTGATTGGTTGCTTCAAAATTTATGGGAGGATTTGAAAAGGCAATGGCTTACCGCAAATTCTTAAAGAAGAGAAGAAAAGGAGAGAAAGTTTGCGCATCTGAGAAGGGAGGATCCTTGTACACTTGAGGTGAAATCATCCTAGGGACGATAAAAAGAAGATTGGTACGTAATTGGTTAATTTATTTTAATTTTCAAAGTATATATATTCTATTTATTAACTTAAATTATGAGTTTTCAGAAAGAAAAAAAGTTGGGGTGTCCAATGAACCAAGATGAGCTATTCAAGGAGACTCATATTGTAAAGAAGAAGAAAGAGACGGATCAAGAAAGGTGGCTCGAGGGCCAAGCCTCGACTGTACATGTAAGTTTTCACTTCATTAAGTATTTTGATTTACTTTTATAAAAATTTTGAAATACTAATTAAATGTAATTTTTCTTATAGGGTCGCTTCACAGCTGATGTGGAGGAATTCATACGTATTGAGCCACCTAATGAGTCGGGCGAGCCAATCAAACCTTCAGAAGAGGATGCTGAAAGAATATGAACGGAGGCTGCTGGCGGTCCAAAATGGGGGAAGGTATGTAGGCGTCCTACTAAGAAATTCCATCGCTATAAGTGTGAAATGCAAGGAACAGGGACTTCCTCGTAAAGCGAGCAACTTGACGGGGAGAGCATCTCCACTATACGGGAGACTGTGACAAAGCTCACATCTGAGCTAGAAGCGGCCAAGGAACGAGAAAAGTTTAGAGATGCTCAGTACATCGGCATGCAAGCTCAGTATCAGGGCATGAAAGAGTAGCTCAAATCTTTCCTAGCTTGTGGAGGTTTTCTAATTCCCCAGTCTCGTGAGTCATCGCTAGAGGCTCAACTTGGACGTGAGCATTCCTTCCGTCCTACCCATGGTCGTTCTTTCCTTCCTTGACAATTAGACTCTTTTGTATGCCGTCTTGTTGATGAAAGTTCATAAGACGGGGATGATATTGATGTTGTACAAAACACTCCTTGAATTTTATATATTTTGAACTAGACAAATATAACCGGTTTTGAACTAGGTGTAATAAGCATTAACTTAGTTTAATTTGTTAGTTCTATTGAACTTTAATTTATTGACTTTAATGTGTTTTTTAAATGTGTTGTTGTTGTGGTGGTGTTGTTGTTGTTGTTGTTATTGGGTTTTTGTTGAGATTTTGGTATTGAAATTGTAGTTTATGAATTGAATTATATTGTTATTTAAGAATTTTGGTATGCTGGCAGGTGGTGTATCTACCAAAATAGGCATTTAATGCCAAAATAATTACCCAGAAAAGCGACCAAAGTTGGTCGCGTACCTATAAAAAAACAATTCTGGCAATTAGCGACCAATGTTGATCGCTTTTTGTGGTCGCTAAAACCCGAATTTCTAGTAGTGATCCCTGTATGGTTCAAAAGCAAACTGGAGAAATTCGATACACGTAGACGATTGTCATGAGTGACCTGCAAATCAATATGGGAAGTTTGGACGAGGTCAATCAGTGGTCAACAGAACAAGCCGCTGAGTGGGTCATCAGGGCCGAGGTCAAGCAGCATGGACTGAAATAACGGCTAGTACAACTTTGGAACCCTCAAAGGGAAATTGAATGATCCTTCTGTTTGCACTTTTAAGGTTCTTTGGAAATATTCCATATAAATAGTAGGAGCGATAAAGGCAAAATGCATGTAATATTGAAGTGTGGCTATAATTTCATTGTTTTTTACATTATTTGCCTTGCATTTTATATGATTTAATGATAAATTACACATTATTTGTGCGTAATGGAGTCTGTTTCATGTGTTAAATTGGAGATGAAAGTAGAGCAACGAAAATAAGTAAAGTCTAAAGCATGCTCGAAAATAGTTGAAAAAGAAGATGAAAGAAGTGAGCAGCTAACAAATGAAGAACGGGCGAATCTAGGCCTAGAGTAGGCGTTAGAGCAGGCTAAGCGATCTTCATAGCTGGAGAGGGAGCTGGTGAGGTGCTGCCTAGGGCGAGGTCTATCAGGCGGTGAAGCTGGCGAGACGAGAAGGAAGGCGATCTCAAGGCGTTGTTACACCTCGCGACGTAGGCTTGGGGTGAGCTCAAGCAGGCGTTATGCCTCGCGAGGCTAGGTCTGGGCGTGCACATTCCGAGCTTTGAAGACTTATTTTATCTCCGGGTTTGACTAGGACTTGGCCTATGCGTTTAGGTTTTTCCTAAAATATAAGTAGACCTAAAAATGCTACTTTTGGGGCTTTTGCATCCAGAGGCAGGAATAGCTAGTGGAATACCCATTGGGAGTCAGAATCATCGATTTCTACATTCTTTTATCTTTACATTGTATTTTAATTATGGAAAATACTTGGAATATTGTTACTATGAGTATGATTAGCTAAACTCATAATCTAGGGTTTTGATGGAACCTATTGGAGGATGATTTTCTTGTTACATTAATATAGATTTTCCGTAGTATTTTCTCTATTTGTTCAACCACATTATTATTGTTGTTTATTGAAGGGCCTTCAATCGACTTTTCTTATTTAGTATGTATTACTCAGGAGAGATTGCATATTTATGTAGTTATTGAATAACATCACTCCTAACTTATATAACAGATCAATACGGAGGGTTTAAAGGTGGAATTAAGAATAACGAAACCTTGGTGTGATCCGAGTGAGCCGTACTTAATGCCAGCTAGCGTAATTCAGGAGAATATGTCTAGTAAATTAAGATAATTACTCGGGGAAAAGTTAATACAGTCAGAGTGCTCATGATCGGTAGAGAATACTTGGGCAAATTTAAAAAAAACGTAGCGAAAAGGATTCTGAAAATAGGGAAAATCACAACCTCAGATCATTCCAATTCTTGTCTACAACCCGTCATAGTTAGTTATTACTTATTACATTTTCATTACATAATATTTAGTTAGTAAACATCCAATTTGTTACTCAGATATTTCTGAAAATTGATTACATGAATTTGTGTGTGTCTAGTAGTTCTGTTTAATAGGTTAATTCCTTGTGGGATTCGACTTCGGACTTATTAACCAAAATATATTTGCAATGACTGTTTAGTCCTTTTCATTAGGCATAGTTGGACGTGATGAAATTTTAGTATCGTTGTCGGGGAATTAACAGCATTAGTAATTGCAACTAAATGAAGTGCTAAAGATCTTAGTGCAGTCAATTTTCTTCACTTTAAACTAAATACTTTGAAATTATAGCATTTGTAATCTTGGGTGTAGCAGGTGCATGCCTAGAAACTTCTCAAGAACTGGTGAATTATTCGAAGCATTATCAGATCCTGAGAAATTTTTCAAGGCACTGAATCGTGCAAACAAGAAGGGTAAACAACAACAGAACTTAATAGAACAAATTGAACAAGACATGGAAGACGAAGTAGAAAATACAAACAATATAAACAATGTGAATGACCTGAACAATCAGGGTGTGGTGCACTCTTGTACCAGAAGTAGCATTGTATGATTGGGCACAACCCAGCGCCGACAACCTGGCAACCACAATTGCAGTCCCTCAGATACAAGCAGAATCATTTCAAATCAGAAACAACTTGATACATTTGTTGTAGAACAAGGGACTATTCTCAGAGTCATATATTAAAGATCCTCAACAACATCTGAAGAATTTCCTATCGATATGTATCATGCAAAGGCAACCTAATATGACACCAAAGCAATAAAGTTATTGTTGTTTCCATTCTCAGTGATAGGAGAGGCTCAAAATTTTCCTAATACACTCCCCATAAATTCCATCACTACTTGGGAATAATTAGTCAAGCAATTTTTGATTAAGTTCTACCCACCCAATAAACTGCCAAGCAAATTGATGATATATTAAGCTTCTGGCAAAGACCAACAGAATCACTATAAGAAATGTGGGAGAGGTTCAAGGGTATGCTGGTTAAGTGTCCATATCATGGCATTCCATATCATATGTTGAGGCAGAGGTTCTACATGAGACTGGCAGACGACTTAAAGGCCAATATTGATGCTTCAGCAGGTGGAGCATTTTTTAGCAAAACATTCGTAGAATGCAAGATCCTACTTTATAAGATGGCCCAAAACTAAGGATGGATGAAAAAAGACTCAACAATCACTCGTGTAGGTTACTCAGTTGCTTTGGACCCAAACAACTCTATATCTGAAAATATGGCCACTCTAATAATTCAAATGAGTATCATCACCAAAAAGATACATGAATCGGGCAAGAATCAGCAGGTACACATAGTTGACGTAGCTAATGGGGGCTTATATACATCACGCATTAACCAACCATATGTTTTCTCATGGAGTTCAAAAGGTGACAAACTGCAAATCAGGAGGATATGAATTATGTGGCCAACTACAGGGGACAAAGGCAAGGTGGTTAGTGGAATCAACAATATAAACCAGCACATCCGCAGTACAATAACAATAACAATCATGGAGCTATGTGACCACAGGGTCAAGTGGTGTCTTACCAAAGGCAACAGGGTTACAACTAGCAAAATCAGCAGATGGACTATCAACGACCTCAACAACAACAGATTGTAGACAAGATGCTGGATTTGCTTAACTTAAGGGAATGCTGAACAAAAACAACAGAATGTTGCAGCAACTGATTGGGTCCACTTGAAAAATAAAAGAGAGAGCGGACTCACATAAATCCGCAATAAAGTGTATTGTGATTAAGTTAGGACAGATTTTGATTGCTCTAAATAATCGTTCCCAAGGGACATTTCCTGTAAATACCCAAATCAATCCAAAAGAGCTACGCCAGAAACATCTTATGGCAGTGAGTCTATAAAATGGTAGAGACCTAGATCTAGAGCAAGAAATTGCTCGCGAAAGCCGACCTGCTGAAACACTTGTGCTAGTTCCTATTGAGATAGATGATTCAACAGCGTTGACTGAGGTGACAGTACAATATGCATAAGAGAGCATGAGCAAAGTAAAAGAGGTTATGAAGGTGACTGAGGTAGTACAGGAAACGACAGTAGAAGCAGCGCCTGAGCAAGATAAAACTCAAATCACAGGAAAGAAGTGTGTATACGGTAAAGTTCGAGGGACCAATTTTATGATAATTTTGAGGCTCCAAGATGCGCCTTTTATAGCCCGAGGAAGTGCTCGAAGTGCGACCTCATAGAGTATTTAAAATACTTGTCTCAAAAAGAATACGAGTCGATGGAAACCATAGAAAATGGGGAGTTCCCTAGGCACTTGATCGAAATTGGCAGGTTGAAATGCGTCCGTACCGAGGCAATAATTAGCTATATAAATCTCATATCTTTGTAATAGATACATTTGTACTATATTGGAATTTTCCTACATATATATAGGGGATGCTTGTCATTTTTAGGCACCTGATACTCAATACAAGATTCTCTCAGCTCTCTAACTCAACATACTCTCTTGATCTTGTTACTTGCATTTATTGCTTATACTAATTGTGTTCTATTTATTGTTCATTTATTTCTTATTATTGGCCATATACAACCTTTATTGATTTTATCATAGCTGTTAGCCATCTATCGACTACCCTCAGTGAGATATCGTACTCGACCCCAAGGCCCTTAATAGGCAAGCTCGAGGCCCCGATAATCATCCACTCAATTTGGATATCACCCTATTTTCAGGCGATTATCTAGTCTCCAAGTCATTCACTTAGTATCTATTTGCCTAAACAACTAGCATAAAAATAGATCACATATTTTTAGAACCAGAAAATCAAATTTTATTGTAATTACCATTTTCAAGGTAAACAGTTTGGCACCCTTTGTGGTGCTAAAACTAATAGTGATTATTTTCTTGCTGGTTTTTTAAATAACAGAAGTTATCTTTCACACTTTTTCTTGTCCAAGATATTTGATTTAAGGTCAAAATGTCTAACTCAGTAAACACATGTGAAAACAACAATCTTGAAGACCATGGAGAAAATGGTGTTGACGTCCTAAGTGTTGGTGTACCACCACGAAACTTTGAGAATACACCAGAACCAATTCCCATGGACGTTGTCTCGCGCAACGCTCACCACATCGATATAAGCTCCCACACCAACAGGAGCATCCACCAAGACGATCAACAAGAAGCTCAGAAAACCCTAGCTCAGGAAGAACATAGGGTTAGCCTTCATGTCATTTTTGAAATTTGACAAGCACAACAGCTGGTGATTGCTTAGTTGCAAAGCCACCAAAAGACTCCCAGCACAGTATCTCGGGAAAAGGTTTCCCTAGCCTAGCAGGTACAAGAAAGATCAAGCAAAAATGGTTTGGCAGCCGACCCCGCCATTGTAAAGATACTCGAATACCTCACAGGGAGGATCGAGTCAGGCGAGAAGAAGATAGAAGCCAACAACAAGAAGGTAGAGACCTACAACTCTAGGGTCGATCAAATTCCGGGCGCACACCGATCCTGAAGGGTGTAGATTCGAAGAAGTTTGTTTAAAATCCATTCTCGTAGAAAGATACTCCAGAACCCATTCGAAAGAAGTTCAGAATGCCCAACCTTCCAAAGTACAATGGAACCATGAACCCCAACGAGCACGTCACTGCATACACTTGTGCGGTGAAAGGCAATGACCTAAGGGACGATGAGATCGATTATGTCTTACTGAAAAAATTCAAAAAGACGCTTTCAAAAAGGGCGATGATATGGTATCACAACCTGGCCCCAAAGTCAATAGATTCATATGCCATGCTGGCAGATTATTTCATAAAGGCCCATGCTGGTGCCATAAAAGTAGCTACCAGGAAATACGACATTTTCAAAATCAAGCAAAGGGAGAACGAGATGATACGAGAGTTTGTATCTTGATTTCAAATGGAATAACTGGAACTACCACCAATCTCCAACAACTCGGTGGTGTAGGCCTTCACTCAAGGCTTACACGACCGATGCTCTGTAGCATACACAACCGATGCTAGTCAAAGATCAGGGTCGAAGACGACCAACTAGGAGCCGTATCGGGCTCGGTATATCCAAACAGGCTTCCGGAAAAGGAGCTAAAGCCAAATAAAGAGAGATACCAACCATACTCTAAAGATAGAAGAAACGCCCCAAAGAGCAAACATACCACGCAATGAGCGGAGGACGACCAGAGGCCAGAATCCTCGGGGACTTGTTAGCAGTTCTGGATTCAACAAGCACATAGGGCCAACAAATGTGCCCCACTTGTAGGAATACAACTTCTACATCAACGTTTCAGAAATCGTATTCACCATCAGTAAAATCAGATACACCTGGTAGCCAAGGCCTGTACAATTACACCTTTCACAAAATAACCATAACTTAGTGTGAGAAGTTCATAACACGCGCTCTCATAGAACCAAAGATTATCGGCAACTCCGGCAAGAAGTAGCCCGAATACTCAGCAAGGGTCACCTCCGAGGATTCCTCAGTGATGGCGCTAAAAATCAGTTCTGGAAAGAGAGGCAATCAAGAAGAACGAAACAAATGAGCCACAACATGTAATCCACATGATCTTTGGAGGCATCGATGCTCTACAAGAACCCGTGACCAGAACAACAAAAATATCCATCACTAGAGAAAAGCGAACTCAAGGTTACATACTCGAGGACCACTCACATTCATATACGAGGACATTGAGACCTTGTCTCAGCCTCACAATGACGCACTGGTAATCTCTTTCCTTATAAATACATTTTAAATTAAACGTGTACTTGTGGATACATGTAGCTCGACCAATATTATATGGTCGAGGGTGATAGAACAGGTCGGACTACTCGATCAAATCGTACCTGCCTCACAAGTCCTTAACGTGTTCAACATGGCAAGCGAAACAATGAAGGGGAAATCACCCTTCCGGTCAACGTGGCTGGCACAATTCAAAATGCCAAATTCCATGTCATTGAAGGAGACATGAGATAAAATGCCTTGTTGGGGAGGTCGTACATACACTGCATGTGAGCGAAACCATCCAACTCCATCAAATGATGAAATTCCCAATAAAGGAATGGATAAAAACCATCTACGGGGAACATCATGCAGCAAAAGAGATGTTTGCATTACATGATGTGGTACCAAAACCAATACCTCCACCACCGTAGGAGCCAAAGGATAAACAAACAATAAAATAGCGATAACAAACTACATCTTTGGGTAAACCCGACCGTATGAACCAGAGGACCCTACCGCATCCTCGTATCAAGCGACTGAAATATATAAAGACTCGAAACACTGCCAGCACTAAGGTATGACTGTCTCCTTTTTTTCAATTACATTTTAACACTAACCCGAGTGAATGTATCCGATCGAAACAGCCGAAGTGCTTCCAACTTGAAGGACTTAGGTTCCAAAACATATGTTGCACTCTTTTCCTTCGATTGTGTTTCATCTAAAGAAGGGTTTTACCGGAAAGATTTTTAACGAGGCAACACCCATATGCTACCTAAGGAAGACTCAACAAGTATCCAAGACTTCCTTTTCAATCAACCTCGAATATTCGGGGACTCCCCCTATAAGATTGCCTCCTAGGAAAATCCAAGATGTGTTGATACGGTCTCGATAGGAATATAACGAACCAGGCCAATAGGTCGAACGAACTGTGTCCTTATAGAAGAACCGAGCCCTTAACAACAAAAACATGTATATTTTTACCAAGTAATCAAAGAATACATTCCAAAGCATTTTGTGTCATAAAGAAGCTCGGTATTTTTGCAGAAACGACTCCAGAGCCAAAAGTATCCCGGACACTAGGGGACTAGCGTCAACATTTCAAAGCCGGAATGACCTCTGCGTCTAAGTTTCAAACTCACAATCCCTCAATGAGGCAACATCAAGTTCACAAAACATCCCAAACACTCAGGTACTGGTGTCAACAACTCAAAGCCTAAATAACCTCCGGGTCGGAGTTTCAAACTCGCAAGCCCTATATCAAGTTCACAAAATGGCTATAAAGCCAAAAAATATCCTGAACACTCAGGGACTAGCATCAACAATTTGAAGTCATATGACCTCTGGGTCGGAGCTTCAAATTCGTGAGCCCTCAATGAGGCAACATCAAATTTGCATAAATGGCTCCAGAAGCCGAAAATATTCCAATCACTCGGGGACTGGCGTCAAAAAATCAAAATCCACATGATTTTCGGGTCGAAAGCTCCAAATTATTAAGCTCTTATGAGGCAATTCAAAATTTGCAAGAAATGGCTCCCGAGCCAGAAATGTTCGATGACTGAGGGACTACCGCCAATAGCTACCCCCTCGACTTATCAAAAAACCGAGGCTATAAGACCACAAGTGGACAACTTCGATCTCGTAAGACCTATATAAGGCAACAACAAAAATTGTAAGACCTCAAGCAAGGCATGAATCACACTTGTACCAAGTGACCAAAACTGTAAGACCTCAAGCAAGCATGAACCACATTTGTACCAAGTGATCAAACTGTAAGACCTCAAAGGCATGAAACATTTTGTAAGACCATACAAAATGCATAAACACAACCATAAAGTTAAGGCTATATATCGAACTTGTAAGACACCTAAAAAGGCATACCCTCGATATAGATGTCGAAACAACTTCACTTGGGAATTAAAAGGCTTCGGGCAAACACAATGACTATGCTCACAAGGTTGTACTAGCCAAACTAATGTGGCTCTGGGACGCCCGACCGTCGCTATAGAATCACAGGACTTCAATTACTTTGAAATTACTTCCTAGTTAAAGAGGCTACCCTCGACATCAGGCAAAAGAGCTTCGACCATGTCAGCTCCAAACTATAGACTTCGAGATACTCAACCACCGAGCCAAACCTCCCGAGTTGCTCGATTATTTCCATATAACGACTCACGATCGAGGTTTTTGTCGAACCATCAAATATTCATGCAAACAAAATTTCACTTAACAAGGGAAAAGTAAATCCTACTAGAGGTCGTATCGATCCAATGCGTAAGAGCCACTATCGACAGCCCATACTAGAGGTTGTACCGACCAATGCATAAGAGCCACTGCCGCCAGCCCATACTAGAGGTCATAACAACCAATGCATAAGAGCCACTATCGCCAGCCCACACTAGAGGTCGTACCAACCCAATGAGTAAGAGCCACTGTCACCAGCCCATACTAGAGGTCGTACTGACCTAACGCGTAAGAGATACCATCCCAGCCCATATAGAAGGTTGTACCGACCGAATGCGTAATAGCCTAAGGGCCAACCTTAAATATAAAAACTTAAGGGTCAAATGAGCTCGAGTCGAAACCTGATTTAGAGACTAAACCGGAAACAGTTAACTAAATATGCCTAAGAGCAAAAGCGTAAGAGCTCAAATGTCGGGTTATACTGAAAGGTCGTACCGATCGAGCGTGTAAGAGCCTACGGGCTAGCCCAATAAGCCTCAGGTCCATTTTATGAATCTGAGGATTTACTTTTAACTCAAAGACCAGTTCTTCTAGTTGATGGCTAACAAACATCGAAAAGTACATAAAAAATAAAGTGGCAAGACTTCTTTTTATGCACGTATGTGAAATATTACAAGCTCCATTACAATGTACTTTGAAAGTACTATATACAAAAATAGAAAAGAAAAGACCTAATCTACGTCCCTCTTAGGGACTACGACCCATCAGTGTCTTTCTCGCTATCTTCGGCATCGACAAAAGGAACTTAACATCACATCCATTCCTATTTCCTACTTTATCTCTTCCAAGAGATCAAAGCCCCTAACATGGATCTCCTCGAGGGGTTTCCTTCGAGATTTGCACCGTGCATAATCCTTGCTTCTGCTCTCATGGTGGAGAGCCTTTCTCAGCCCAGCTTAAGCATCAGTAACGTCCTTCAAATAGATTGCCACTTTCTTGTCAGCCTTAGTTCGGTTCATTACAGCTTTAGCACGGGTATCTAAGATATCTGCCTTCATCTTTAAAATTTCCGATTTGAGCCTTGCAATCATGCTCGTTTGGACCATGTTGTTCGCACTAACGTTTCAAAACTGCACCTCAAGGGCGGAGGCCTTTGCCAAGCATCCTTCTGAGTCCCGATCTGGGCTTTTAGCTTGTCAAGATCATGATAAACCAAGCCAAATTCGCCCCAATGTCACTCCAGGTCCTCTGTTTTCTCTGCAGCTGAAAGAGGAAAATATTGTCCTGCGAAAGCAGAAGGAGGAGCATGTATTGGCTCAAAACAAAGGTTACATGTCCTTCGAGACAATCCTCATAGTTTCTACGTCGATCCTACTTATATTGCATGTATGCCAACTCATCTTTCTTTTTCGTACAAAGAAGCCTAAGGGATTTTTCCCCATTCAAAGCTTTCGCAACCTAGCCTCACAGCGCAGCAGCTCGGACTTAAGCTTGTTAAAGTCCTGTAAAAGAAAGTAGGAAAAGAAGGAGGCGGCGGATGACCTTTGTCCCTTGAAGTACCTTCGAGAGGAATAGGAAATGGTAGCAAGGATGGAATTATTTTTTGTAGAATAAAGGACTCAAAGGTCGGAAGCTCGGCTGATTCGTCTTTTCTTACTCTTAGAAAAGGACTCGTCTCGCTGTGATCATCCTCGAACCTCGAAGGCTCCTTCTATTTATTATCAATCCTCGACCCTAAGGTTGGAAATCTCTCCTCCTTCCCCAGGGGACATAGCCTCATCTTGGAATATTCTCCAACATCTACATTGGCAAAGTCAATGCGCTATAAAAAAATAGTACATTTCTGAGAAAACAAGCCACTATGCATCTACTATAGTGGCTGCCTCCCATTTCCCCTTGTATAGGCCACGCTATTTGCACTTATCATAAGTCAAGCAAGCTGCCAGCTTACAAGACTATTCCGCTAGATCAGAAACCTCATTCAGCAGTCAAGGGATCGTTACAGATTAAAAAAGAAGAACATCTTCACAGAGCTCTCCACTATGTACAAAAATAGTAAAAGCACAAGTGTACCACTTATGTGTGAAATTCTATTTCTCAAGAAATGGCAGATACTCTAAGAGGATAATATCGATTGTCCGTGCATTAACAAATTGACTCATCCACCCTCGATCCTCGTCCTCTTCATTGTTAACAGTGATGGGTCGGGTGGATCAACGTCTCAACGTAATCAAGCCCCGGTAGTGCAAAGGCAGATATAACCTGATGATGTGACTAAGGGTAAATTTGAGCGCGGCCTTGTCTGCAAAGTACCTTATCATCAACACTATCTTCCAAAGAGATGGGTGAGCCTGTGCCAAGGTAACTTGGTAGCTTTTGATAAATAAAAGCACGACCTTATCGAGAGGTTCTAATGTGAAGTGGTAGGTATACACAATCAAGAACCCATCGACATGAGCCATGGCGCTCTCCGCCGTGGAACGTTCTTGCAACACCATCTCTCTCCCCCATCTACAGTCTTCTCTGACTATCTCGAGATGTTTCTCCCTTATCGAGGAGATAAACCTCGACGCATGCTCCCGGTGTTCCAGGACATTAGGAGGTTTCACTAATAAAAGTCCCTCTTCGAGAAAAATAACCTTGATGCTAACTCGCCAGACACCGGTGATGTACCACCGACCGAGCACGAAACTAAGAAAGAACCCTCATCTTCTTTACAACCGGACGCATGCACATCAGCCGTGGTTATGGTAAGGCAAAGAAATGGGAAATGAGAAGACACGGGCGAAAGCTCTGAGTTGAAGGAAACTTGGTGCATAAAGGAAAAATCCTATAAAAATAGTCACAAATACAACAGTGGTTTCAAAAGAAGAGAAGTCAAGTACATAGATAGAGCAGGTGGCGACTGTTCGCTTGCCCTAAAGACCAATAATATCTGAATATGTCAGTATCATTTTCGTATAAAATGCACTGGTGGGGGCTACCTTGGACATTATACGATCATATCATCAAGTGATACCGTCGCACCAACACCCGGGAGTCATTCAACCCAGAGAGCTTTCGAACCTTGCAGGGTATCGACCATGTAAAAATGCTCGTCCTTATTATGAGACGGTACCTGATCTCAAAGGCCTCAACTGCTCTGTGCATATGTTCTGAAGAACCAGTAATAAGAATTTAGAGACAAAAGCAATATAGCATTCAAAGATTTGATCGGAAAGAAAAAGCATTGTAGTCCCAAAAATGCATGTACAAGAGCATTCGCAAAAGTCGTTCCTAAGAAACCCTGGCACAAAAGGGGAAAGGGACGACCTAAATTTACTCTTTCACCGCCGAAGTCACCACCAGAACCCTCGTTCGAAGCATCTAAATAGACAGTTTCTTCCTTCATGGTTCGTGCCTCCTCGATCTTTACTAAGAAATCGATGACTTTTCCACTAGCTTCCTCAAAGGCCTACTTCCGTTCTTGTGCACGAGCACGAGCAACAGCTTGAGTCAGCTTCTGCTCGACCCTTGCTAGTATGTTTCAATCCTTTTCATTCGTAGTAGCGGCGTCTTTACTGTACGAGGATGCTTTTTCTTTTGCTACAGACCTGGCCGACGATAGTGAAATAATCTTCTCTTTGGCACTCTTCAAGAGGTTCCGGGACAATGATATCTCTTTCTCTTTGACAGCTATCTCCTTCTGAAGATGCCTCATGAGGGTATTCCTTTTCCCAACATACAAAAAGTGAAACAAACTGGTAAGTATCAGGTTAAAATAAGAGGAAAGTTCAAATGATGTAGTACTATCAGCTCAATAAGGTTGTCTCTGTCTTGGCTCACTTCTTTCAACCTTTCTCGGAGCATAGTCAACTCTTCTTCCTTTCGGGCAGAAAGGGCCTCCGACTCCTTTAAACCCTAGGCAAGACCCTCGACCTCCTTCCTATCCTCATAACGCAGTTTAGAGATAGCGTGTTCGTACCGTCTCTTGGCCTACAACAAAACAAAAGAGTCAGAAAAACAGGGAGCAATACTTAGAGCACTAAAGGTATGTGCAGAAAGGTTATCATATGCTGATGGAGCCTCCTCGCCTCCTCGATAGCATTGGGAGCGTTGAGATCAATGTCTTCACTAACACCATCGAGGAAGTTTTCAAGGTCACCTCCTCCCTCGAGGGGAACCCCACATTGGTAACCTTTGGGTCCTGTACATCCCTAAGCTCCCTGGATGAGAATCGGGGACCCAAATTAAGGCCCTCCAGAACATAATAAAAAAACCCAAAGGACATGTCTTGTCCCCGGAAAGCTCGGGGCTCAGGCCCTTTAGAGCCGAAAGCAGCAAGTTCTCCAGCAAGGACCGTACCATGTGTGGTCGAGGATTCAGGAACCGTATCCACGCCCTCCTCGAGGTCGTTTGAAACATGAACTCGAGCCGAATCTACCATTCCTGACTCAGCGACCCTTGGCACACACACTTGTAGGGCATCCGTGCCCGACCTTTTCCTTTGTACCAAAGGGATATCGCTGTCACCATCATCCTCATCCTTGCCACCGAAACTTTCTACAGAAGATGAGGAAGAGACCTAAACCCCCGATCAAGGCTTGCAAGACATGGGCTTTTTTGATATAAGGGACCCAACATCCGTCCCCTTTTTCCTTTTTCCCCTTATCGGGCTTAAGGGACCCAACAAGCGTAGTAATCAAAATTTTCAGCATGGAGAATATGGGGAAGAAATACGAAATCATGATAGAGCTGGAAAGAAGGGGTTACTATGATTCTTGGCCACCCACTTCGTTTTTGCCAACTCCGGCCAAGAACGCTCGAGATAGGGGAATGAGGCATCAAATCCCCTAATCCACCCCAAACAGGTCTGCAAAGATTTGGGGTACCAAGGGTGGCTGCGTGAACAAAGGGAAAGTTAGTTTTTGAGAAAAAAGTAAGAAGAGAATAAAGCATACTCAAAGAAGAAGCACTTATGCTTTTGTTCCACTCCTCTAGGAACGACGTCCGTTCATTCGGAATAATGTCTGAGGTCCTTACTCGGACAAACTGGCTCATTCACCCCAGATCTTTGTGCTCGTCGATACTCCAGAAAAAAGTTCTCAAAGATTGAGGGTGAATCTTGATTAGGCCTAAAAAGATGGGGGTTGTACAAACTGATCATATGATCAAGGGTAAAAGTCGCATCCTTGACTTTACTGGAGAAATAGCAAAACATGTAAACTATCCTCCGGAAAGAGGAAAAAATTTGGCAAAGCGTCACCCAGTATTTACAGCAGAAGTCAATAATGAGCGGGTCTACAGCTAGAGAAGAAGGATTGAGGAGTGGACAGAGCCCAAGGTGAATGGTATGTGTATATATAAATAAAATCGGCCTTATGGTCCGTTATTCTATCGTTGAAGCTAGGGATCTCAACCAACACTTTTTCCCCTATTGGCAGTCAGCCCACACTTTGCCTATGTCCTTTACAACGCCAATGAACTGAACACATGTTTGCATCGACTCGGCATAGATGAAGGCCTCTCGATGGAGAAATCATTTATACTATTAAATTCGGTGGGTGTACACTGTTCGACGGTAGGATCCACTTTGGGCTTACCTTGGATTTACCCTTGGATGCTCAAGATGAAGAGGAAGCTTTATCTTTCCGATGCACTATCTTGGAGATCCTAATAAAATTCTTTTTCTCCAGAAGGAACGAAGGAAATAAAGAGCAGAGGAAAAATGGGGCATTGAGGAAGATGGATTTGGCTCTGAAATCTTGAAGGAATAAGTACAAGTCACTAAGCAATTGGGGTATTTATAGAAGTTGTATGGGCAACAGAACATCCAATAGCAGTTCGTAGGTTATTCGATAATCGGCTGATAGTGACCCTTGTGTGGCCATTGAACTATGGCATTTAATGCCCTGACTGGCTAACGTCATGGCGAGGGCAAAGGTTCAAAATTGTTTCTTATCATCTTACTCTAGGAAATGCAGGGACTATCTATATACGGTAAAATCTAAGGGACCAATTTTATGATCATTTTGGGGCTCCAAAGATGCACCTCTTAAACCCAATGAAAAGCTCAAAGTGCAATCTCGTAGAGTCCCTAAAATGCTTAGCTAAAAAGCAATAGGGGTCGACAGCGGCCATAGAAAAAAAAGGATTTCCTTGGGCACTTGATGGCAGTTGCTAGGTTGACATGCGCCCGTACCAAGGCAATAATTAGTTGTATCAATCTTATATCTTTTTAACAAATGCATTTGTACTATATCGTAGTAAATGCATTTATACTATATTCGGATTCCCCCTAATATATATAGGGGATCCTTGTCATTTTATATGTACCTGATACTCAAGAATCAATTAAAGAATATTGTCTTTGCTTTCTAACTTAACATACTCGCTTGATCTCGTTACTTGCATTTATTGCTTATATTCGTTGTGCTCTATTTACTATTCTTCATTTATTGCTTATTATTGTCCATGTAGAGCCTTCATTGCTTTTATCATCACCGTTAGCCATCCATCGACTATCCTCGGCAAGACATCGTACTCGACCCCAAGCCCCTGAATAGGCGAGCTTGAGGCCCCAATTATCATCCATTTAGTTTGGTTATCACCCTATTTTTAGGCTCTTATCTAGTCTCCAAGTCTTTAACTTAGCATCTATTGCCTAAAAAATTAGCGTAATAATCGATCACGTATTTATAGAACCACAAACTCAAATATAATTGTAATTACCATTTTCAAGGTAAACAAAGCGACCTCCAGCACCATTCCCACAGAGTTGGCCAAGTATCATAAAAACGAGCAGTACAAGAAATTCATGGAGATATTGAAACAAATCCAGCTGAATATTACCCCGATAGACGCTTTGCGGAAGATTCCTAGGTATGCAGAAATGATGAAAGATCTAATGCCAAAAAAATTTGACTTCCAAGACCTATCCACTACTACTTTGACATAAACCTGTAGTGTAGTCGTGACGAGACCCATAGCTCAGAAGTTATTAGACCCGCGAGTTTCACAATACCATGCATGATTGGCACCTATGCTTTTGCGAAAGCATTGTGTGATTTGGGGGATAACATAAACTTGATGCCCTTGGATATCTACAAAAGGTTAGGCATTGGAAGAGAAAGACCCGCATCCATGCAACTAAAACTAGCCGACCGGACCGTAAAGAGTCTATCAGGTATCCTTGATGATGTATTAGTACAGGTTGGAAACTTTGTGTTCCTAATAGTTTTTGTCATTCTAGACTACCAGGTTAACGAGAAGATTCCCATAATTTTGGGAAGACCATTGTTGGCCACTGGGAGAGTTTTAATTAATTGTGAAACTGGAGAGCTAAAAATGAGACTAGATGATGGAGAGATAACATTCAATGTGCAGAAATCTATGCGATGACCAAGTGAATTTGCTAACTTCTCTCTAGTAGACGCGGTGGATGTATTTTTGGAGGAGGAAGATGAGACCTTGAATGCTAAAGACTCTCTAGCAGCCTTTCTCATGAACTTAGATGAAGCTAATGGAGAGGACTTGGTGGAATGGGTATTGGCTCTTGAAGGCAAAGGGTTTTGGAAAAGGGAGCTCAAATTTGAGCCTTTGCATTTAGAAGAAAGGAAAACTCCTCCAGCTAAGCCACCGATAGAAGAGCCACCAAAATTGGAACTGAATCCAATACAACCTCATATCAAGTATGCTTTCTTGGGACCTAACTCAACTTTACCTATTGTTATCTAATCTAGATTGTTAGATGTGGGCAGAATTACTTTTGTAGGTATTAATGGAGTGCTAGACTGCAACTGGTTGGACCATTGCAGATATTAAAGGTATTATCCTGGTACTTTGTATGCACAACATTTTACTAAAAGAGGTGCACAAACCTTCTAAAAAATATCAAAGAAGGCTAAACCCCAACATGAAAGAAGTGGTAAAGAAAGAAGTGATAAAGTGGTTAGATGCGAGAATCATCTTCCCCATATCTCACAGTAACTGTGTTAGCGCAGATCAGTATGTGCCAAAGAAGGGAGGTATGACTATAGTGCAAAATGAGAATAACGATTTGATCTCAAGACGAACAATCACAGGTTTGCAAATCTGTATGGATTACAAAATGTTGAACAAGGCTACCCGGAAAGACCATTTCACAGTGAAATTCATTGATCAAATGTTAGATAGATTGGTAGGGAGGTCCCACTTGTGCTTTCTGGATGGATACTCGGGGTATATCCAGATCTCTATTTCCCGGGAGGGTAGAGATAAAACGTCATTCACCAGGCCTTATGGCATCTATGCCTTTTAGAAAATGTCGGCTGGCTTATGTAACGCACTTGCCACATTCCAAAGGTTCATGATGGTCATCTTTATAGATATGGTAGAGGAAATAATGGAGGTCTTCATGGATGACTTCTCAGTGGGTGGGGACTCATTCGGTGTTTGCCTTATGAACTTGAGAATAGCATTAAAGAGGTGTATTGAGACTAATCTAGTACTCAACTGGGAAAGTGTCATTTTATGGTACAGGAAGGTATAGTCTGGGGGAACCTAGTGTCGAGTAAGGGCATTGAGGTAGACCATGCAATGGTTGATGTGATAGAAAGGTGTGACGACTTGACTGGTCGTCTTAAGAATAAATGCCATGATCCCCTATTAAGTGCATTCCCTATGTTTATTTCTAATATTTTTATTTGCAGGGATGTTCGATTTTGAGTTTTAGAGTGTTTTGGGACACTTAGTCCCTAAATGAGAGGTTGGGTTTTGGAAAGTTTACCGTAGTCCAAGCAGTGTGAGGACGGCTTCAGAATAAAATTTAGTCGATTATGTTAGCTCTATTGAGTTATTTCGGGCTTACGAGCATGACAGATTGAGTGTTGGAGGTCTGTAGCTAATTTAGGCTTGAAATGCCGAAAATCGAATTTTCAAAGTCTCCGGTTCGATGGTGAAATTTTGATATGGGGGTTGGAATGGAATTCAAGAAGTTGGATTAGCTCTATAGTGTTAAATGTGACGTGTGAGCAAAATCTTAGGTCATTTGGACGAGGTTTAATAGACTTTTTTATCGAAAGCGTATTTAAGAGTTTTTGAAGTTCTTAGGCTTCAATCCGATGATAAATTGGTGTTTTGATGTTGTTTTAGGTGTCTTAAGGATTGGTACAAGTTTGGGCAGTGGTATTACAGTTGTTGGTGCCATTGGTTGAGGTCCCGGGGACTCGGGATGATTTTTTATGGTTGTCAGATGAATTGGAAGTGGTTTGAAACAGCTGAAGCTGCTAATATCTATCATAACCACACATGTGGTTGGGTCCCACAATTGTGGAGCCGCAGAAGTGGCATTTCCATCACATAAGCAAAAATGGAGAAGAACAACAGAAGCAGCAGGATTTCTGCAGGAGCGGTACCGCATCTGCAAATAGGGAGTCACAGTGTGGAATCAAGCTGAGTTAGTGATTGTGGCAGATCCGACCATTGGTCCGTAAAAGCGGGACCGCAGAAGCAGATTAACTGGGCAGAAACATATATTACTTGGCTTCGAAAAGGGACTAGCCATTTTTCACCTCTTTTTAAACTGGAAAAAGCTTGGGGATCGTTTTTCAAAAGGGATTGTCATAGGAGTCCATTGGGGTAAGGTCTTTGGTCCCTAAACTCGTTATTGAAGTGATTTTTATCATTATAAGCATGAAAAATTAAGGAAAATTAGTGGTAAATTTTGGGTTAGGCCTTGACTAATTAGAGGCATTTGAATCATGATTTGAGGGATCAATTAAGGTTCGGTTTTGATACTTTTGGTATGTCTAAACTCGTGAGAGTGTGAGGATTCTAAAATGTATCTTTTATTCGGTTCCAAGATGTGGGATCAAGGGGTGTGTTGGTCATTTTTACTAATTTTGTGTATTAATTTAGAATTTCCTTGTAGAATCAGTTACTTGAACTATTATTTACATTGTGAAATTGAATTGAGTAGATTTGGGCCATTTGGAGTTGGGTTCTCGTAGCAAGAGTGTTGTTTCGAATTGATTTTGAGCTGGTTCTAGGTAAGTGGCTTACCTAACCTTATGTGGGGGACCTTCCCCTTAGGATTCAGTATTATCTTTAATTGAAATGCCTTGTATGTGAGATGATGAGTGCGTACTTGTGCTAATTGTTGAAAATCCCGTTTTCATTAATGTAATTACTAGTTTGTTTCCTTTCCTGTTTATCTTACTTGCACTTTAAGCCCGTTGTTAGCTTAGGAAAGCATAACTAAGTGATTTAATTGATGTATTTTCTCAAACTTCTTTACCTGAATTCTGTGCAGCATGCTAGGCTAGAATTACTTGTTTGCCTTAATATGAAATTGATATTTACTGAATATTTTTCTTATTGCTGCTATTTGTTTACATTTGGAACTATGAATACGGGATTCAGGTAGCTCCCCCTTGTCTGTTTATTTGTGACTACAAATGTGGGATTTCGGTAGATCCCCCTGCATAGTTATATGGAACTACGAGATTGCACCCAATAGATTTCTCCAGTACTGTGTATTTATATTTAGGACTACGGATCGGGATTGCGATAGATCCCCGCGGACTGATTGTTAGACTACGGGACGGGATCCCATGAGATCCTTCGGATATATATATGATGGACTACATGACGGTATCTCGGGAGATCTACTAGATAGATGTAATTAGGACTACAGGACAGTATCCTGGAAGGTGCCTTGGTTGTTATCTCTGTGTTGAGCTGTATTTCTTTCCCGTGTTTATTTTTTCTCTATCTAGTTGTTGTTGTTCCTTCAATTCTATTTTATTTCTTACCGTTGCACCTATTTATACTATTTTATTCCATACTGTCAAACCCTTATATTTTATTTAATCTCAGTAGGGACCTGAAATTCCTTGTCACTACCTGACCGAGGTTAGGCTTGGCACTTACTGAGTACCGCTGTGGTGTACTCATGCCCTTTCTACACATTTTTTTCATGTGTAG
Source organism: Nicotiana benthamiana (assembly GCA_034376525.1). Lineage (NCBI taxonomy): Eukaryota > Viridiplantae > Streptophyta > Magnoliopsida > Solanales > Solanaceae > Nicotiana > Nicotiana benthamiana. The sequence continues at coordinate 19,316,902 of CM067341.1, forward strand.
ATCCATGTACTTTCACTAAGTCTTATCACCCTTGGCGAGGTGCTTCTGTAGAGATTCGAGGTATATCTGCTGCATCCGCAGATCGAGGAGTCCCTTTATATCTTTATGTAATAGTATAGCCTTCAGTATTTCCCGTTTGTTAGACATTTTTGGAGTTAGAGCTTCTTATGTATCTCTTAGCTTGTGATTCGGGGGCTACGGATTTTGGGAGTGTTAGGTTGAGATTTTGTACTGCTATGTGCCAGGCGGCATCTTAAACACTATTTTATTTTGTCATATTGGTTTTATATTATTTCTTTCCGCAAATTATTTCTTTTCTGCATTTGTTAGGCTTACCTAGTAGTAGAGACTTAGTGCCGTCACGATAGTTCATGGAGGGCGAACTAGGGTCGTGACAAAAAGCTTCCACCACCCACTTTTTCAGAGCTATAAGAAGTTTCCTTGGCCACGCCATTTACTATAGACAGTTTCTAACAGATCTTTCCAAAATTGCTAACCCCTTGGGTAAATTGCTTGAAAAATATCACCTTTTTGTGTTTTCTAATGACTGTAGGGTAGCTTTTGAGGAACTAAAGAAGAGGATGCTAACAACACCTATCATAGTTGCACCTGACTGGGAGAAATCATTTGAGCTTATGTGTGATGCGAGCGACTATGTTGCAGGAGCATTCTTGGGAAGTGAAAAGACAAAGTCATGCATCCAATATACAATGGAAGTACGACTCTGAGGGTGCCCAACTAAATTACACAGTGACCGATAAGAAGATGCTAGCAGTGGTACGCATTTGATAAATTCAGGTCGTAAATTTTAGGATCAAAGTTAATTGTTTATACTGACCATGCCGCTCTCAGGTACTTAATCGAGAAGAATGAGTCAAAGTCACGCCTGATTCGATGGGTGCTATAGCTGCAAGATTTGACTTGGAAAGCTGTGGCCGAAAAGGAACATAGAGCCTAGTGGTTGTTCACTTTTCTAGGGCGAATGGAGCCTAGAAGAAGGTTGAGGTGAAAGAGATTGTGGGAACTTTCCCAGATGAACGGCTATTAGCCACGAGTCTTGAGGTAGTTCCATGGTATACAGACATTGCAAACTATCTGGCGAGCGGTATTGTTCCCTATGGCCTTTCCTCTGTTCAAAAGAAAATTTTCTCTCGTTATTGTTGCATGTATTGTTGGGATTAGCCTTATCAGTTCAGGATTTGTGTTGATAACATGATCTGAAGATGTATCCCCGAGATAGACCATTCTTTTATTTTGTAGGCGTGTCATGAATCACTATATGGTGGCAATTTTATATGAGTAAGGACAATTGCGAAAGTGTTGGAGTCGAGCTGCTACTGGACGACATTGTTCAAATATGCACACTTATGGGTGAAGGGTTGTGATGAATGCTAAAAAATTGGGAATATCTCCCGCCTACATGAGATGCCTATGAACCCAATTCAGGAGGTAGAAGTGTGTGATGTATGGGGAATCAATTTCATGGGGCCTTTCATTGGCTCATATGGAAACAAGTACATACTCGTAGATGTGGACTACGTGTCCAAAGGGGTGGAAGCAGAACCTCTCCCTAAAATTGATGCAAAGGGGTAATTGATTTTTTTGAGAAAGAATATATTCACCCGATTTGACACTCCATGGGCACTAATAAGTGATGGAGGCACTCACTTCTATAATCGAGCCTTCGCAAAGCTGTTAGAAAAGTATGATGTACTCCACATAGTTTCTGCCCCATATCATCCACAAATGAGTGGACAAGAGGAAATTTCGAACATAGAAATATAGAGCATTTTAACAAAGATAGTGAATGCTACAAGAACGGATTGGGCGAGAAAGCTAGATGATGCACACTGGACCTATCATACTGCGTTCAAAAATCTAATTGGCATGTTATCATATAAATTAGTGTTTGGGAAGGCATGTCACTTACCAGAGGATTTGGAGCATAGAGCTTTGTAGCATTGAGGCAGTTGAATCTCGATATAGAAGCTGCGGGTACAAGTAAAGTCACAGAGTTGCACCAGCTTGATGAGTTTCGCTACCACGCTTTTGAGAGCATGAGACTATACAAGGAGAGAATAAAGATGATTCATAACAAAAATATTCCTGAGTGGAGATTTAAACCCGAAGATAGGGTACTGCTATACAATTCAAGATTACATTATTTCTGGGGACATTAAAGTCAAGATGGTCAGGACCATTTCATATGGTAGAGATTCACCCCGCTGGTGCCGTAGAGATTGTTGTGAAAAATGATTCTCGCATGTTTAGAGTCAATAGGCACATTTAAAACATTATTTAGGCATGGATGACATAAAAGAAGTGTCGGTGACTCATTTGTTTAAGCCACCAAGGTTGAGTGAGCCTTTAGTACGATTACTTGCATCGTTCTGCACCATTAAATTAGGCTCTTTATGGGAGGCAACCCATTACAATACTGTATTTGTCGTGCCACGACGTTAATTAAGGCGCTTGTTGGGACACCAACCAATTCGTAGATGATTTTTATTATAGTTAGAACTTTTCTTTTCGTTTTTAGGTACTAACAAGTTTTAGGTGATTTTGGGCATATCAAGTAGAGTTTCAGCATCTCATGAAGGAAACTAGGTGGGGGAGTTGGGCTCACGAGGGTTGAGGCGAGGTATAGCTGGCGATGGAGCTCACCTAGCCTAGGTTAAAGCGAGGTGAACCAGGTGATAGGCCTCACGCCGCAAGACTCTAGGCTTGCTTTGGAGCTGGCCTCGCGAGGGGTAACGCAAGAAGAAGCCTAGGCATTACGAAGTAAGTACTTTTCTTTGTTTTTTTAATTTTCTCTCCCTTATTTATGTCTTACTCCCTCACTTAAATTCCCAAATAATAACAACACAAAACCCTTATTTCCACTTCCCCTCCCAATCAAACTCACACACTCACGCACAAATCTGCTAAAGACCTCCCCATCCTAACTCCATTGAAGTTAAGCAAGCTGCTCCTATTTCCTTCACTTGAAACAACACTAACAAGGATAATACCTTCTCTTGCAACATCTAAGATATGATTCTTATCTCCTTCCTAATGCAATTTCGAGTTCGATAAGGGTATGAAATTAGATACATAATGTGGGTTTGTCTTTATGGTAGTAATGTGTTTGTCCTAATCCCGTGAACCCCATAGGAATGGCATTGCTATTGTATGAAAACATGGTGGTACAAAACTCTCAAGCCGACACCAAGCACTCCCATGGCATTAGTGTATGCTAAGCATTCGTTATAATGCCTCAAAAGCATTCTTTGTCCCCATTGGATCCCAAGTCACCGAGATGTATGGCTGGTTCTATGTAGTTATCCACCATTGTAAAATCCTAAGTGTGGGGTGGCTCACCGGTAGCCCAATTCTTCAAAATTGGAGGAAGCACCCATGTGTCGTTGCTAATTCTCATGTTAAGAAAATTCGAGATAAAGTATGAGTAACCTCGGCAATATATAAAGACCATGTGTTGAATGTTGTAATGCAGTTTTAACTGATTAATGATTGTCTATGTAGGAACGAATATGCCTCCGAGAAAAGACACCGGAAAAGTAAAGGCTACTTCTATTGCTCCACCTAAGGTGTAGGCCACCTCCGTACCTCCTCCAAACAAGAGAAAATGAGGAGGAGCCACGTCTAGTTAAGGTGAATGAGCACAAAATATGGAGGCTATAACATCCATGCGTCCACAACATCAAGGTCCACAGGAGTTTGGCATCAAAACCATACCCATACATACTCAGGATTGGTACAAGCGTTATATGCCAAAACATGTACACCAGGAAGCTACTATCCATGAACGCCACCTGAAAGCAAAGTACCAAGAAATTTAGAGGGTCATCCAGGATTTGGGGTTGAGCTATGTATTAAAGAAAACATGGGGATATTAATCTCAATCTAGTCCAGGAACTCTAGACAGGGTTTGATCTACATGATACTGAACAGCTAGTGTAGATTCGTGGAGGATCGATAGATTTTTTAGCCAGACATATGTAACTTTTTAGGTGCTCTGGATGATTCATTGGAATACTTCATTAGTAGGCCTACATATAGAAGCTGAGACACATGTTGTATGGTGTCAATTCTACGACTGTGTTAGTTCGAGATAAGAAAATAAATCGGCACGGGAAATTTTCCAAGAATAAGAATGAGGTCGAAGGCTGAAGTGTGGCTTAAAATGATAAATACACGGCTCTCACCATACAATCATGACACGCTCATTAGCCGTAAGAGAACCTGTGTGCTCTACTTCCTTATGATGGGTCAAAGGGTGAATGTGGGTCACCTGATCCGCTAGCAGATGTCATTAGTAAGAATGAGTAAGAAGGTCAATCGTATGCCATTCGCCAATTTTTTGACTTTGTTCTTAAGACATGAGGAGGTTGACGAGGATCCAGAGTTTGACAACACCATTGATAAGCCCATGTGACAAACAGACATCACTAGTATCCGAATGAAAGGGGAGACTGCCATAACACTTTGACAGGTGCCTAGCGTAATGATCATGATGATAATTTTATGTCTTATTTCTATAGGATGATGGATTTGCAGTTGCAGATAGGGGCCGTCCGGCCACATCTGAAGAGAGGACCTTATTGGAGCAGTGGTACCCGCTCAATGCTCATGCTTAACAGCTGGTTGGGATAGGTGATGGATACAGACTCCCTGATGATGAGGATATCAACACAACTAAGCAGTCAGAGGCTGATCTGGAGTAGTCAGATGATAAGGACGATGATGATGAGGATGAGGAAGCATAGAATGAAGTGTAGAGAGCATCATAGGATGAGGACGCAACTTCATTAGGGAGTTCCCTTGTACCCTACTAATTTTTCTTGTTTTGTGAATTTGTGCATGCACTGAGGCAAATGCATGATCTAAGTGTGGGGTGGGGACTTGTAAAAATTATTAGTTTTTTGTTTTAGTAAGTGTCAGTTTTGTTAGCTAATTATTTAGTTATTTGTTTTAAGAATTTGTTTTTGTTATTTGTTTTTAGTTAGAAAATAAAAATTAAAAAAAATTAAAAAATAGATAAAATTAGACTCTTCCCGACGATAGATCTCCTAGACAGTTTCCGTGAGGGGAGTAAGTCAAAAGAAAAATACCAAAAAGATTTTCTTTTATGTAGTGTACTAATTTTCCCTTGGTTTTTCTTTTGGACGCGGTTCTTTTTCAAGGGTTTGTAGTTGAATCAAGTGTAGTTAGTTTTAATTTTTAGGAGTAAGACATGGGGTCATGCATTTAATTGCAGCAATATATCTTAGCTTTGTTATGCTTTGAGAATAGTTAGTACTATGGTTGTGATGTTAAGGCTTCGTTTTTATTATAGTAGAAGTACCTTAAATCATATATTCTGAATTTGTCTTAACTGCTTTGACTGGAGTATCGTGGTAAACCAATCCTGAGTGAATTATGTGCCATGTATGTATGAGGTTTGTATGTATTATGTGCATTGTATTTGATGTCTAGAACTTGTCTTGTGTGTACAAAGTGAAATAGTAGTATTGTTTAGTCTAGGAGGTAATATAGGCGTTTCTTTTTTAAGCTAGATATATATAGTTTATCCACCTAAATGTTATGTATCGTAGTTAACCCCTTTGAGCATGTAATCATGTTTCTTTGGTAATCACATTACAAGTTGTACCCCTTAGTCTGAATCGACCATATATTTGAACCTTGTTACCTCTCATGAGCACTTGAATTGTCATGGATTATGAAAAAGTTAAAGTGTGGGGTGGTGGGTTGGCTTTTGAGTGGAACAAATGAAATAAGGAGAAAGGTGCACCGTTTGAAAGAAAAAAAATGTCAATATAGCCACTTGGATTGAACGAAAAGAAAAAAGAAAGATAAAAAAATATAGTTGTATTGTATGAAAAATATTCTTGATGGTGGTGGCTAGTGATATACTGGTACTTAAATTAATATGGGGTAATATAGAGTGAAGTTAAGGTGGAGTTTTGGTTTAACAAAAGTATATGCTTGAATGTTAAAGTGTATGTATTAAAGTGCTTAAGGGAGGTGTATTCACTCATATCGTATCATACCCGACCCGCAGCCTACATTTCAACCAACAAAAGTCCTACTAGTTCTTAGATTGAATAAACTCGATTAGTAGAATATTATACTACGGGGCAAGCCTATGCTGCATCATTTGTGGCATACGAATGTTATTTCTGAGAGCGAGTGGAACTTTCCTATCTTGAGTTCCTACGTTCCCAAAAATTATTGTGTGTGGAACTAAGCTCTTCGGTTGGGTGAGAGCACATGATTCACAAAGAAAAGGTATTGTCATTGACCTCCAGGTTCGAGTAAGTAAGTGAATTGTGAATAAGTCATGATATTTGTTAGTAAAATCTTGAGGCTGGGATGTTACACTTTAGTGTTTAGACTATTTAAATATTCTTGGTGTAATGAGTTAAGGGAATTATTTAGCAAAGTTGTGTCTGTATTGAATTTTATACTCTCTAATGATATATTACACTTTATTTGCGCGTAATGTAGTCTGTCTTATGTGTAGGTGAATTGGAGATGAAAGTAGAGAAAAAAGAATAATTAAAATCTATAGCATGCTCAAAAACTGTTGAAAAGAAGAAAAAAAGAAGTGAGCAGCTGACAAATGAAGAGCGGGTGAAGCCAGGCCTAGAGCAGGAGTTAGAGTAGGCTGGGCGAGCTCCTTAGCTAGCATGGGAGATGGTGAGGCAAGGTCCATCAGGCGGTGAAGCTGGTGAGGTGGGGCAAAAGGTGAGCTCAAGTAGGCATTATACCTCGCAATGCCAGGCCTAGGGTGAGCTCAAGCAAGCGTTATTCCTCACGAGGCCAGTCTGGGCGTTCACATTCCAAGCTTTGAAGACTTACTTCATCTCCTGGTTTGACTAGGACTTGGCCTACGCATTTAGGTCTTTTCTACACATATAAATAGACCTAAAATACCACTTTTGGGGACTTTTGCAACTGGAAGCAAGAATAGCTCGTGGAATACCCGTTGGGAGTTAGAATCATCGATTTCTACATCCTTTCATCTTTACTTTGTATTTTAATTACGCAAAATATTTTGGATATTGTTACTATGAGTATGATTAGATAAAATCCTAATCTAGGATTTTGATGGAACCTAGCTAAACTCCTAATCTAGGGTTTTGATGGAACCTATTAGAAGATGATTTTCTTGTTATGTTAATATAGATTTGCCGTGGTATTTTTTCTATTTGTTCAACTATATTATTATTGTTTATTGAAGGGCCCTTATCGACTGTGCTTATTTAGTATGTATTACACAGGAGAGAGTGCATATTTAGGCAGTTGTAGAATAATATCACTCCTAACGTATATGAAGGATCAATACGGAGGGTTTAAAGGTAGGATTAGGGATAACGAAACCTTGGTGCGATCCGACTGAGCCGTACTTAATGCTAGCTAGCGTAATTCGGGAGAATATGTCTAGTAAATTATGATAATTACTTGAGAAAGTGTTATGACTGTCATAGTGCTCATGATCGGCAGAGAAGACTTAGGCATATTTCTAAAAAAATTAGCGGAAATGATTATGACAATAGGGGAAATCACAACCTTAGATCATTCCAATTCTTGTCTAAAACCCATCATATTAGTTATTACCTATTGCATTTTCATTACATAATAATTAGTTAGTAAACATCCAACTAATTAACCGAAATATATTTGCAACGACCGCTTAGTCCTTTTCATAAGGTATAGTTGGGCGTGATCAATGCTCCAGATGATAAGAACACTTCTAAAAAGTAAGCTCTCTAGATAAATAAATTGGGTTTCAATCAGGCACAAACAACATACCCATTAAGGAAAAACCGACAGGCCCAAAGTTAGGGGGCCGATAACTCAAGACCTTAAACCCTAGTAGTCAAGTACCCAATATACTACTAATTCATCTTCCTCATAAACCCTAGTTTCTGCTTACCCTTCCAAAAAAAAAACAGAGACCAGTAGCTTCGGTAGAAATGGGTAGCGATAGCGAAATAGAGAAAAGCGCACAAAAGGAGAAGAAGAAGCTGTTGGCCTTAGCTCCTATTGCCAAACCCCTTGCTGGAAAAAAACTCAACAAACGCATCTTCAAACTTGTTCGCCGAGGTATCCTGTAGACTTCTTAAATAGTTCGATTCGTTCGTTAGTAATGGCGTGGAAGTGTATTATTTTACTTTTTTTTACAATCATTTTAATTTCCGAAACAATAATGTTAGTATTGAGTTGTAGTTGTTCGATTGATTTACCCTTATTTATGATTTCAGCTGCGGAGAAAAAATGCTTGAAGAGGGGCGTTAAAGAGGTGGTAAAGAGTATTCGACGTGGTCAAAAAGGGTCAGTCAATTATTTTTTGGGTCATTTATTTCATTTTAAGGTTTTATCTGAATGTAGCTTGGTTGCTTTATTTTCACTGCTCCTCGAGCCGAGGGTTTATCGAAAACAGTATCTATAGGGTCTGCTTACACGCTACCCTTCCCAAATTCCATTTGTGGGATTAAACTCTTTTTTTGGTTGTTTTATCTGTATGGTGATGGGTATTATGTGTTATATTTCGTGTTTATAGTTATGTGCCCTTTTGTTTAATGACATAGGTTTGTTTTTAGATGTCTTTATGCTCTATACTTGTGGATAGAGAAAATAAGGAAGAATGTCACACTGATGGACATCTTTACTCTTAAGTTTTAAGTTTGGAGATATTTGAATTGACAAATTTTTTCTCTTATTTGCCGTTTCTCAGTACACATACTACAGCTATGCTATTTAAAGGGTTATTTCTGGTTTAATGCCTCCTTTTACAATCTTTTGTTACATTAGTAGAGAATTGGGAAATATTTTGTCTTAAAGTATATTGGGGTATTTGTACAACTTCAAGTTGGTTCACCAACTATCACTGTAGTAGAATGGGAATGACAGAGTGTAGGCTATTATAATCCGAGGAAGTATGTCTCAGCCTCTTCGCGTGTGTTTGGCATGACAAAGTCATTTTTCTACGTTTGGTTACGAGCTGAAAATAATTTTCAGGAAAAATATATATGAAAGAATAATAGTATTAGCACCGGAGAGTGTTTTGATTAAATTTTTGATTCATAGAGATTAATCATTCTGTCCAATGTTAGTTGGAGCAAGTAATATGGAGTTAAGTTAAGATCGTTGTGGAAAATGAGTACTGCATATAAGAGAGCTTAGTCATTTTCTCCTGTTTGAAATTTTTTTGGTTGCCAAAAACTGAAAGTGACTTCCTTATGAAAAAGTCGTATGAAAACACACCTTTCCTTGTCCAGACTCCAGATAATTATATTAAATTTGCTTATCAGTGATGTTCTTCCAGACAACAAAGATATTAAAATCGATGGAATAGACGATACTTTAGGAGTTAAGTGCAATTTGAAAGTGAGTGAGACTGGAGTAAAGAGTTGGACTGTTCTGGTTATTGCTGTGATGTGCTTTTATAGTGACATCATCCAATCACAGCATGATATAACGGGCTAGCTTTTCTCAATACTAATTTTTTGTTCTTTATATTGTAATTTAGTTACTTTGACATGAATTTTGTTTGCACAGTTTTCACTCATGATACTGAACTTACACTGATGCTATGAACCTAGCGTTTTGTCATTTGCAGACAAATTTACTAACACATATTGTTGGCGATAACAGATTTTCTCTATTTCTCATTATCCATTTGATTTTGTTGATTACAGAGTGTGTGTTATAGCCGGAAATATATCTCCTATAGATGTCATCACCCATGTTCCAATCCTGTGTGAAGAAGCTGAGATACCATATGTCTACGTCTCCTCAAAAGAAGTAAGCTGGACTTTTCAGGCTTTTATGTCATATTATTAATATGTTGTTATCTTGTCTATTCATTCACTAGTTACAGTTTGCGACTTCGTTCGGCTTTGAACCTGTGATATTACACTAACCGTACTATAGTGCTCGTGTAATCCCTTTTCATTCTTATCAGAGTAATCAAGATTGTATATCACCTCTTTCATTGTTTCATGTCATAAACCCCTTTGGTTCCACCCATTTTTGTCTGGAATTTCACTTGTACCGCATATTTAAATTTGTAAGATCTGTTAGATTTTATTTACCATCTCAAACTCAATAACGCTGTGGTACTATTAGAATTCAGAACACTCAAGTCTCGTAACTGCGTTGGTCATGAGTGAAGTTTATCAAATATTATAAAGGCTCTATGATGTGTGCTCTCTCTGCCTTTTTTGTCAATGTCATGCATTATGTTCTGTATAACTTCATGTGTTACGTGGTCATGGTCGTAAAAATTCGTCAACTCTGTTTCAGGATCTAGCAAATGCCGGAGCCACCAAGAGGCCAACTTGCTGTGTTTTGGTACAAACAAAGCCTGCCAAGGAGGAACTTACCCAGGAGGATCAAGAGAAACTGAAAGCAGATTATGATCAAGTTGTATCAGAAATCGGTGAAATGGCATCCTCGATGTTCTGATTATCAACATTATGATTTTTAAGTTTGTACCTATTTCCCCTGTACTCAGCTTTAGTAACGAATCTAGTACTTAATCTTTTGAAGCTGAGCTGCACCTGTTTCTTTTTTTCCTTTGCGTCTTTATTCATATCCGAGTATTCTCCATTTTGTGTGAGTTGTTGCAGGCTGGTGGTTAATTATTGCGCAGTGGATGCAGTAGCAGTGACAATTTTACCTAAATTGGATCAGGGATGGTGATAATCGATAAATGAATATTTTATAGTCCCTCTATTTAACGCTGGTTATTTGTTTATTTATTCTGACTTTTGTATGTGGAAGATTTAGTAAGCATATGAAATGGGTAGAATAAGGAGAGTATAAGTGAAATTACAAAGGATTAGGGTAGATTTCTATCATATAAGTATTTGAAATAAAAAGAAAGAGTAGGGAGCAATATAACACAGCAACTCGTTTGACGTGACTTTGTATCGACTAGGGGGTCACTTAGGAAGTATAAACTGGTTATATAAAAGAAGTTTTTTCTCATTTGCTCGTGATAATTTATCCTCTACAATAATGTTTATTTATACCATCAGACTTTTCGCATTTTTAGATAATATCAAATTCATTAAAAAAGTATAGTTTTCTCGCAATCGATTTATAATATATGTGTTCTATAACAACATTATAGCAGTCAAAATTTCGGAACAAATGAGACTATTATAAAGTGATTTGACTGTATTTCAATTCTAAATTATTGCGATAAGTAACATGCATCTTCAGGGTTTACCCTTCAGTAATCATGCTGCATTAAGATGATAGAGTCTAATAACACATTTAGCAAAGTAGTTTGTGTTTGGATAATTAGTTTGATAAAAAATCGCTTCTAAGTATATTTTCTTCAAAAGTACTCTTGTACGAAAACTACTTTTTTCTGCTTCTTCAAATTGGAACCCAAATTTATTGCCACAGATCTGTATTGTTTTGTAAAAGTGACCCCATTTGTTGCATATATATGATTTTTTCCCCCTTTTTGGTTGCATGGCACCGTTGTGTCGAATGTAATTATATAAGTGCTTCTTTGATAATCAATACAAGAAATGTAATTTGATACTCAGTATACTGATATATTTCTTAAATTCCACTTATATAATTATACTGAATATATTAATGTCGTCTAACATATTTAGTTCAAATGTTTGCCGCGATAAATTTGCTATTCTTTACGTAACTCAAAATGGAGCCATAGACAACAATTATTGATGTTCTAACACTAGGTGCCTCAGTTGATTTAATGAGACCTTAAACTCATTTGGTCTGACATGATATTCGTCGTACGATAATATTTGATTGAAAATTAACCTAAATTCTTTTAACCAAAACCACGGCATCTTAGGTTGATGGCTGCCTCGCCCCATCTCCCAACCCAAAACCCCCAAACAAAACTCAATAGAAACATTAACCTTTTTTCTCATTTCATGTCAAATCATGAACCAACTTTCACTTTATGAGTAATAAATTAAATTAAATCAACGGAAAAGGGTCAGAATTGCCCCTAACGTATTGATGCCAGTTTAAAAATACCCTCCGTTAACCTATTTTGAAAAAAATGCCCCTACCGTTAAAATTCTGGCATATTTGTGCCCCTAACGTATTGACTCCAGTTTAAAAATGCCCCTACCGTTAACTTATTTTGAAAAAAATGCCCCTACCGTTTTAAATATAAGTACAGCCAGTTGTTAGACTTAGGGGCACAAGTATGCCACATTTTTAACGGTAGGGGCATTTTCTTCAAAATAGGTTAACGGAGAGCATTTTTAACTTGGAATCAATACGTTAGGGACAGTTCTGACCCTTTCCCCTTAAATTAAAGGGAACACGACCACGAGTATATTTAAAATTATCATATTTCAAAGTAATGTGAAAGCAATACAAATTTATCAAGTTTAATTACTACTCTCTCTATCTCATATTATCTATCATTATTTTCTTTCATATGTCCTTTAAGAAAAATTAATTAAGATTGGATTTTGACTACTTTACCTTTATTTATGTTTTAATATTTAGTCTTTCTCCATTGGTATTTAAACAAAGTTATTCATAATTGAGATATTTATAGCTTTCAAGGATAATTATTACTAAGGGTAAGAAAGGAAAAAGATAATCAATTTAAACTTTTAAAATAATAAATAATTTGAGATACTTATTTTTAGTAACTAATATGATATGGATGGAGTGTATTAAAGTATATTCTGTTCACTTTTACTTGTTCACTATGGACTTTGTACACCCTTAAGAAATAATAAATGAAGTGCATAATTTTCAATGATATCTATATTAATTAATGCTTATTTTTTATGGATTTGAGAAAATTATTTGAAATGAGTAATTAATAGTGTGAGCATAATAAGAAAAAAGAAATTGTCATTCTTTTGAGATGCTAAAAATGATGAGTAAAAGTGAAAATTATTATAAATAGAATTTTATTTATGATGAATATCTATATTTAGAGAGATTCTAAGATTTATTACTTGGTGGCATGTCACGCTATCCCTATAAATAAAGGGTTCTATTGTATTGTAAATAAAGATTATCAAAATAATCCTTCACTATGTGAAAGTAATATTTGTCATCGATTTAACATGAGATTTTATAAAGCACATATAGATGACTTGGTTCATTCATGATGTGAATGTGACAACAACTGATTTATGAATACATATTCATTCTTCGAAGGATATGAACGTGTTAGTGGTAGTAAATATACCAAACTGACCTCTAGAAGGAGGTTTGAGATGATATAAGAAAATAATGTCATAATTATGGCATGAATGGTCATTAATTACGTACCTATTGTATGTCAAAATATTTTGGCAATGTGATTGTTAAAGGACAACAATAATGCAAGAAACATATATTGTATGACTATAATGGTATAACTTTCTCCTTAAAAGAGATATTCACCATATGAATGTTGATGAATATGTGGTACTACAAAATTAATTGAGAACTCTGCAAGAGCTAATTATACTACAAAATTAATTGAAAATTTTGCAAGAGCTAATTATACTATTTTGGAGAAACACAATTAATCACCAATAAGGTATTATGTTGTACTAAGTGTCAAAGAAACTTATTCAGTTTCCAAAGTATACGCGAAAGTAGTTAATTATATGAGACTATAAATAAAGAAAGTATTTAATATATTCTATTACTATAACTTGTAGCGGGATAATATGTATGTGAAAAGCTACCCGCTTTATTCTCCAGTTTGTATTTCACAAATAAAAAATATCATACTAAAGTGGATGTTTATTGATATAAAAACATATATCATAATAAACTTGGAGTTTATTGATAATTGCACACGTCATGGTATAAATCTGAAGTTTATCAATATTAATAATTTATTCAGTTTGCATAATTGATTTAGCTAAGTATGATGTGAAAAAAGAATAAAGAATTCACATGAGTAAATATTAAAGAACTAGAAAGTTCTTTACGAATTCTCTTATATTGCTTGTTCTCATTAATTAATAGATCAACTAAAATTGGGATTGTATCTGATGAATGCTGGAAATATCAAAGGTAAACACTGGCCCATTCACCTGCCATGTATACCATATAAGATGCATCTATGAGATGGTTATATGTGCGATTATTATTAACCCGCAACATGGTATTTGCGACATAACTTGCTTAATAATTTAATTTAGAACATAATTTCTAATTATTTTTATTCAAGATAGTTCATCTTGATAAGTTGGTTTACATCACAGTTGGTTTAGCAAAATAATTTTTTGAGTGCATCCACTTAATAGCTAAACATTTGCTTATGGGAATCAAGTTATCTATATCAATTTGATATACGTTATATATCAAAGTATATTATTTTCTCCCCTCAAGTGGTTCATGGTCAGGAAGTATATTTTGATTAACATCATAACACACAAAGATGGATTTTCAAAGTTGAGAAAACAAGTTAGTTTTTCTAACTTGAGGGGGGGGGGGGAGGGGGGACAAGATACAACAGTTGAGAAAAAGTTACATGGAATGAATTATCATTTATTGCAAAGCATGCCAAATGCATTTGTTGACCGAAAGAAACTAACTATATTCTTATTGCAAATACTCCTATTAAGTCCTAGAAGAACATAGTCTATGATAAGCTTAAAACATATAGACAGATCGGTTTCAAATAAACTTCTTGATAAAGAAGGTGAGGAAATGTTAAAAATGATCATAATAAAGGAGACAAGTGATCAAGAAGATTATGTGACATAACACTTCATAAAATCTCATAAGAGATCCAGGCACCTGAATATATGAATAAAGAGATCTCTATGTTATATCTATACGAAAATAAGGAGGTTGGAACCGATATAAAATATTTGTTGACGACACATACATATATATATATATATATATATATATATATATATATATATATATATATATATATATATATATATATATATATATATATATATATATATATATATATATATATATATATATATATATATATATATATATATATATATATATATATATATATATATATATATATGGGATTTTAAGTCTGGAAAAATAATTTCGAATAGAATTAGTTTCATATGAAAGACATGTAGTTTTGAACATGTAGTTCAAACACTTGAAAGTATAAAGCCAATGGTATGTGTAATCAGTTTTCGATATCTCATATGTCTAGCATGGAATAAAAACTTGATATGCATCTAAATTCTCTTTAGATGGATTATATGACTTAACTTATATAACAATCCATGAATAATTTAAGTTGCTTGAAGCATATACAATTCTTGATCTTGAAGTACCACTTACTCGGTGCAATTTGTGCACAAATGTATCTTTTCATAACTATAAGCATGATAATAGTATAGCAAGAGTTTTCATCCCTATGTGAAGATATTGAAATGATGATTCCAACAAGATCATGTGAAGACATTACATCTATCAGGGATGATGATTTCAAGGTGAAACAAATTTGTTCAAGAGATCTTTTGAAAATGGTGCACAAGATTGGAATGCAAATGCTTAAGGATGTGAATTGTTGCTCTCATCAGGGAGAGTTAATGCGCGTTGTACTCTTTTTCCTTTACAAGATTTTGTCACTGAGTTTTCCTTGCTAGGTTTTTAATGAGGCAACCAAAAGACGTATTGTTAAATGTGAACTATTTGCCGTTACTATATTTTTTTCCCTATTGAGTTTTATTTTAATTAAGATTTTAACGAGACACATTATTTGTTGAATATACATTCAAGGGGGAGTATTATAAATAAAATTTTATTTATGGTGAATATCCATATTGAGAGAGATTCTAAGGTTTATTACTTGGTGACTAAGTCACTCTCTTTCTATAAATAAAGAGTTCTATTATATTGTAATCATCCTTAGATTTAATAAAAATTATCTCTCTTTCTCTACAATATTGCTCTTATTCTTTTATTATTTCATAACAAAAATATATTTTTAAAATAGTTAATAAGTAAAAGTGAATAGTTAATTCACCAAAGAGGAAAAGACAAAATTCGAAGGCACAATTTATTTGACGAATCTTTTTTTTTTTTGGGAAAAATACTAAAAAAAAGAATCTTAACAGCGTCCCAACTCACGCGCACTTAATTTTGTTGTCTTTCTGCAGAGGGCAGACTCCTTTCTTTTTTCTGTTAATTTACTGAAAAAGATTCACACTATAAACGCCAAAATTGGTGAAAATAGCACAGATATATATAGAGAGGAAGAAGAGGAGGAGGAGGAGGAGGAGGAGGAGGAGGAGGAGGAGGTTAGAGATGGATCTGAAGGGGACGCCAGTGGAAAATGGATACCGTATGCCTGCTGAATGGGAATCCCACTCTCATTGTTGGATGGGCTGGCCTGTTAGTACTCTCTATTTTTAGCTGTTTATGTTACTACTATTTTGCTTGCCTTAAATTTTAGTACCATTTATTAGCTATGTGTATGATGATGGCTAATCATGGATATTTGCCTCCGTTTAGGTGGAGAAGTTTTACCTGAGTAGTTTCCGTTTAGCTCAATTAGTCTATCCATGTTGGAGAATTTAATGAATTTTTAATTGCAAGTTCATATTCGACTTGAAATCTAACGAAGTTGCCTTTGAGTGGGACTTCCTGGCACGAGTCCGGATTAGTTGGGCACCAAAGCGGGTAACAGGGTGTCGGAAACTTAGAAAAAAAGATTTAATCTAGAGTGTGGATACTTCGGCAGATCTAGCTCTATGCTTGGGTTTAACAGAAACCACTGCTTTCAGCTTAGACCTTCTATCCTTATACAATAATAATACCAATAACAATAAAATAAATAGATGTATAAAATAATATAAAACATGTACGTGTTTTTTAATATCATCCACTCCAAACCCATTGATTCTAATCCTTGTTTGGCACTATGTGACTGTGTGTGCGCGTGTGCGGTGGAGGTGTTTCAAATCATCTAGAGAATAGGTTATTAACAAGTGAGAATCCTTTTATGCTTATCAAATATAGCAGTGTAGTTCAGCATCATGCCTATATGCAGCTGCAAAAATAAGTACTGTGCCAATTACGATCATTGGACGATAATGGGATTTGGTGCAACTCATTGTTTCATGTGAGTTTGCATATCATTCAAGAACATGATTCATTTCTTTTCTTGATCGTTGTACAAGTGTTTTTTAAAGCTGTTCTGTTGCAAGTGAGAAGATACTTTATGTGGTCTCTAGAAGAAAATAGGATCACTGTTCATGATCCTTTCGTTTCTGATTATCTGCTGAAGTTGTCTTTGGTTGCTTTTAGTCTCAGATGTCTCCTTTTGAAACTTTATATTGGAGTTCTATCTTAGTAAAGTATGGCTGGTTGAATAGTTTATGAAATGTGAGCAATCTCACAGTCTGAACTACAGATTTCACATTTCTTAATGACATTCTATGACATCATCTGTATGGTTGACATCTTGACATGACTCTTTATTGTTTCTTAAAAGGCAATACATCTTCTTCCCTGTTCGATTAGAACTTCTATTTTGTTTCCTTTTTTTGGCTCAATTTCCATGGAGTATGATATCCAGGTAGTAATTTCTTCTGAAGACGCAGAGATATCGGTTTCTGTCGGCTGATAGCTTATTTTTGAGATGCAGGAGCGTCCAGATAACTGGCGAAACAATGCACTCTATGGTCAACGTGTATTTGCCAATGTAGCATCTGCTATCTCAAGATTCGAACCAGTAACAGTCTGTGCTAGTGCTGCTCAGGTTTGCAGTTTTTAGAAGGCACCAAAAAAGTTTTCTCAGTACATCATGATAGTCCCTCTTTAGTTCTGAAAAAAATAATTTATATATTGAACAGTGGGAAAATGCACGCAGCCAGTTACCAAAACATATCAGGGTTGTGGAGATGAGCATGAATGATTCTTGGTTTCGTGATACTGGTCCAACTGTGAGCTTTTATTTCCTTTCTGTGGAGTGCAACATTGTATTTACTTTTAACTGTCTACACCACACATGGAGTTACAAGAAAATCATATCTCTATCTATGTAGTTTGTCATCAGAAATACAGCAGCAAATGCAGAACATGTAGCGTCAAGTGTTGCAGGAATTGATTGGACCTTCAATAGCTGGGGTGGTAAGATATTTGGATCTCACTCTTGATATCTATATGAGGAACATGCTGTTTTACTTTTCTTTTTCACGTGAAAGTTATCAACTGGTATATCCCGTCTCAGGTGTTTTCATCCATTAGTTACAAAATGCTGCCCGATTTCCATTGATTGTACCGCAATATTTTTCTTGGGAGGTTTAACAAATATTCTCAATACCCCAATCTGCAATTTACGTTGGAAAATTCTCAATGATCCCACTAAAAAAGTCTTTCTTTTTTCCCCCAAATGTTAATCATCATGATTTAGCTAATGGCCAATCTTACATGATGGTACTTTATGTTGAGTTTTTCTTCCCAAATGCTAGAGGCTTTCATAGCCTTCCAGCTCCAGCATATGACACGATTATTGTACAGCTTTTCATGTCATATGGAATCGAGACAAATATAGTTTGATGATATGTTGAAGTGCTCAGGATATTTAACTTCTGCGTTTTGTAGTCTGCTTTAATTCCCTAGAACTTCTAGAAAGAGAAATGTACCTGTTTGCCTTTGTTCTATAAACAAATAGTATTTCGTATCTGTTAAATATAAGTAATTGACAGGAGCTTTCATCAATTCTAGAATGCTTCTGGAAGTTGCTGAACTTTTCAGACATGTTTGTGCTGATGATCAGTCTGTAGTGTGTTGTTTGTTATTTGAATCTCATGTGTGCTTTGGTTCTGTCTTGCCATAGTAATATTGTCTCAAAATCATATCCAGTAATATGGAGTTGCTCTTAGATTGACCAAGATTCTTTTGGTTTCTTTCTCGCGGGCAAAACATATTCATGATCGTGATATTTAAAATATCTAGGTGTTGATGATGGATGTTACGGCGACTGGAGTCATGACCTTCTTGTTGCAAGAAAGGTCTGCAAGTTTCTTATGCTGCAGATGTGTCTTGTTAATAATACATTATGGGTTACGAAATACACATGTGCTATTGAGTTATCCATTATGTTCCTCTTGTTTAGATTTTGGCAATTGAAAAGGTCCCAAGGTTTCCACACACTATGATTCTTGAAGGTGGAAGCATTCATGTCGATGGAGAAGGTACATACATTTTATTTATTTTATGGACTCGACTTGATTTCCTAATAATTTAAAAGTGAGTCTCTTTCTCCATTTCAGTGTAATCATGTTTGAAAGTTGATTTTGGATAGCTGTGAATTATTTATGAAGTTCCAGTCATAGACAAACTGCTTCATCTGCCTGTAAGATATTAAGCAAACGGAGCATGGAAGTGAAAAAACAGACTCTTGAACTAAATGACATCTTTTTTAATTTTGTAGCTAGCAATAGAAAGTACTGAATTTTCCAAATTTAATTTAGAATGGTTAAAAAAGAGTTGAAAGTTTCTGCTGGTAAATGACTTTCATCTACTTACCCGGTTATCCAGTTCCATGGGGGTGTCTTCATCTGTTTGCGTTGAATCCCATATCGTATTCTGAATTCAGATGCTACGCTTATGATTGTTGGTTAGATGCAAAGAGCATGCTGTCTTATCCTCTATTATCTTCTCTTCAGGGACTTGTCTCACGACAGAAGAGTGCCTCCTGAACAAAAACAGGAACCCCCATTTGTCTAAGGAACAGATTGAGAATGAACTAAAAGCATATCTTGGAGTCAGGAAGATTATTTGGCTGCCTCGAGGGTTGTTTGGTATTCATTCTGCTTGCCATCTTTTATTTTTCTTTGCGCATAATTGAGATAATGGATTTGTGTCCTTGACCTGCAAAACTTCGTGCTTCCATGTGGTAGTGTTGGATTTGGCAAAGTTCTATCCTTTATTGTATAATTAGGATGATGTGTATCCATTCTCATTTTTGCATAAGAGAACAGCCATGAGAATCTTGAAATTTTATAGGTTAATTAGCATGGCTGTTTCCATCGGTGCTTTTAGCATGTTCCCTCATTCAGGTCTCCAAAACATTTTTTTGTCAATCCTTTTTTCTTCAAGCTGGCCTTTTTAGAGACAGGAACATTTGGAAAGGAGACTGTAAACTGCGGTTTGAGGTTAAGCCAAGTGTGTAAGGTTTTAAGAACTGAACCTGTATGGAAATAAAAAAGAATTGATTATTGAGTCGGTTACAACATTGTGGTAGGATCAAAATACACTTAAATAATCTAAAATACTTGGCAAAATTTTAATTATAATGCAGAGTCACGTTCAAAACTTAAATAATCTAACATTGTGGTCCGGCGCTTCCCTAGTCCCGGGCATAGCGAAAGCTTAGTGCACCGAGCTGTCTTAGTCACGTTCAAAACTTTTCTCTAATTAACAATCCCAAGGGATCTACATAAAAAATATTACTCCCTCTTTTCCACTTTGTTTGGCATATTTACTATTTGGAGAATCAAAGAGGTTTCTTTTTTTTTTTTTCCATGTTTTTCTTAAATATTTTTTCAATATTTCCAATTATCAATTATTTTTTACTTGTAGTACTTTTTAGATTGTTTCCAAATATGCTAAATTTTATTTCCAAAAAATTGAAGAATTTATGTTCGAATTCACCTAGAAAATTAAGTAATTTGACCCTCGTACTCCGAACCATTCCAAACAAAATGGAATGGTGGATTATTAATTTTGGTATTCGGAACGAAGTTGGTAGTTTGAAATTTTGTTAATTACTTAAGAGATTACAAACCTATAAAACCCTTTTTTATTAGAGAGTTTAAGTGCCATTTTCATATAACATATTGGGATGTTACCCGTTCAAAGAATTCGTGTTTTATTATTTATCTTTCAAACTTTGTGCAGTGGACCTTGAGATGATGTTTCCTTTTTCTTTTTCATTTGTGTACAAAATAATAATAGAGAAGTGAACTGCTAGACTTCAGTTTACTGTTGATGCTGCAGGTGATGATGATACAAATGGTCATATTGACAACATGTGCTGTTTTGTGAAGCCTGGTGTTGTTTTATTGTCTTGGACCGATGATCATTCTGATCCACAGTATGAGAGATCCATTGAAGCCCTTTCTATTCTTGAAACTACTTCTGATGCGAATGGTAGAAAACTACAAGTGATCAAACTCCATGTACCTGGGCCACTCTGTATGACAGATGAGGAGGCAGATGGAATATTTCAGGTGATGTTTCTGGTACCTCTTTGGTGACATTATTACTGCCCGATGAGAAAAGGGTCGAACTCATACTTGGCTTAATGTAATCTACTTGGATCCTGGATTCCGTTCCATTAAGGCATTCATTCCCTGTCAAACATAAAATTTTGAAAAGAAAAAGAAAATTGTGGAGCTGTCTAAAAAGAAATTTCGATGCATCTCAAGTCAACGCTTGCTAGAATTTGTGAATATGATATAGGCATGATGATTTATTTCTCTTTCTTTTTCTATTTATATGCAAAACATTAATTATTAGGATGATATTCATCAGTTCGAATTTTGGATCAAAGATAACTATATATGGATTAGATTTGTTTTAAAATGTTGCTGTCTTCCTTTCTGTGGAAAGATAAATCATTTTTACTCACAGAACAGTGAAACATCATATTAATGACATTATAGGTATTATGCAATACTAATCTTTTGTTCTTTCCAAAGTTCTCCTAGCACTTTTGTAGCTTTACAACTCTACTTGCTTTCTTGAGGATCTTCAACAGAGGAAAATATCAGGCATCTTTTCTCTGTTTTTTCTTTCAAGTAAATCATTCTGATTTGATCCTACTGTTTTCCTAACAGGATGGTGATGCAAAACCTAGGACTTCAGGTACAAGGCTTGCTGCTTCGTACGTAAACTTCTACATTGCCAATGGCGCTATTATTACTCCGCAATTTGGGGACAAAAAATGGGATGAAGAAGCTATTAGAGTCCTCTCACTGGCATTTCCAGATCATGAGGTAAGCAAAGAACTTGGTCTGGTTACTATTTGCAATGGTCATTAGTCATTCGACATAATGGGTAGAGCTGTATGCAAAATTACCAGGCTTTAATACATTTTAAATAATGATAATTGATATGCTTATGCATTCATGTGCAGAGGAATGTAATTGTTAAACCTACCTTGCATACATGCACAAGGTTAGCTCCATTATCATTTAGCATTGCAGATAAGGCATTGTAAATGAGAGTGTGTTATTGGGTGCATAATTATGTCAAACTTTCATCGGAACCACTACATTTGAAATATGCATTAGAAATGACTAAACTGATTGTACTCTCATTGGAGGTGGGAGGAAAATTCATGTTTCAACTCAAATTCTTGCACCCCATGTCTCCTCTTGTTTCAGTTATTAATCTGAATAGTCCCTCCCGAACTCATGTAATTTGAAAATGGTTGGTGGTAGGTGGTAGGAGTTGAAGGTGCAAGGGAGATTGTATTGGGAGGTGGCAATATACATTGTATCACGCAGCAGCAGCCAAGCGGCCCATAATATTCACCCAAGATTACAAATGGTTCCATATTTTAGCAGAAGGATAACTATCATCTGGCATATGCTAGTTATATTTGGTCCATAATCTGGCGAATAGCAGAGATTCCATGATTGATTCCGCACTTGACACATGGAAAATGTACTTAACTTTTACGTATTTTCTTTTTCTTAAAGAGTCTGAAGTGCAAAAAAGATAGACTTCTCCAAAGAAAACTTCTGTACTGTTGGATCTGGATTCTTTCTAGGTTACAGCACAACTGATTTTTGATGAAGTTTTTGGTAAGCTATAGACTTCACTGAAAATTTAGATGCAGATCGTACCGACTCTAGCTTGCTTCTTGGTTCACATATTTTTTGCAAACGGACATGTCGGATATGGGGTAAATAAAAATTGGATAAATTCTCCGACCCGGACCGTATTTAATACTGATAGAAAATTAGTTAACCAACGGATAAGATTCTAATTTCTGGACATAATTTTTGAACGTTAGGACACAATGTCACTAAAGTTTGAATTTTGAGATTTAAACTCTAGGACGTTGTGTCCTGAAGTTTGAGGGAAATTGACTCATCTTTAAATATATTATAAATTGTGGATATAAATTAAACACCATGCTTGAAGGTGGCTACTTGGTGTCTTTTCCACGAGATTCCAGCATAACGTGCTAGAATTTTATAATGTGTTTGGGTTACAATATAACATGCTGCAAGTTTATACGAGCTTTATAATCCATCATATAATGTTGGAACTATCCGTGGTGTTGGAGTTACAACATAATATTCTAGAACTTAATAAGTAAGAACTTTATAATCCAACACATTATGTTGGAACTTTCTATGTTTAAAAAAAATGGTTATTTTTAGATTCCGGAACCTAAATATTGTATTTTTGGACTCAAAATACATTAATAGGTGTAAAAAAAAAGTTACATATCTATATATAGCGTATAAATTAAATGCGCTATACCTTAACAGTAACTTTTGTCGTTGAGGTGTAACGTTTTTTTTATTTATACGCTATGCTGATTGACACGTTGACGTGACAACATAACACTTTTTTTATACGCTATACATAACGTTTAAAAAAATGTTATACCCCTTTTTATGGACCCACCAATAATTTAACTAACATAACAGTAATCTATATTAGTATAACGTCTATTTAAAGAACAATATACGTTAAAAAAATTTCACATCCCGGGCAAGCCATTTCCTATATATAGTGGTTAGGATTTTAGAAAAATTCGTTTACAAAAAATTTCAACTCCCATTCAATATTTTCTTCTTGTTAAATTGCTAAGCATTTTTTCCATAATGTCTGAAGAGCGTAGAATAAGAGTTTCATTATATTAATGAGGTAAGTTTGTGATGGAGAATAACTCTGTGAGATATAGTTTATCTCCATCAAGTCATGTTAAATTACCACTTACAATGGGGCACGATAAATTGATATCGTTGTTATGCAGAAAAAAATGCGTGGGAGGAAACATTCAGTGATACTCAAAGTAACCGAAAGGTATCCGTATTCCGTCATTCCGCAAGGAGCTGCTTTTTCATGGAGTTAAACATCTACGATGATGAAAGTTTGTGGGATTTTCTGAGGACTCCGGATGAGTACCGGAAATATCTTGTAATCAAAATGCTGGATATGTACGTCAAAGTCGAAGAAGTTCCAAACAATGAGGTCGCCGGACAGGTTTTGGATAACCTCCAGTCATCAGGTGATTATTTTGGAGGAGTTTTTGCAGGACCGGTTCCGGATAAAAGAGTTTTCCTTGACTTAAACTTGTCCTCGCCTGCTTTACATAATTCACAAGATGAGTGGTAAGCTTCAATTTTCCTTTGTGTTTATGATGTACTTTTTTTGTTGTATTGAATTTGTATTAACACTCATATATTTAACAAGGGGTACATGCCGGATATGAATTTTACAAATTATGAACCCAAGCATAATTTGGTGTGTTGGATCATGGTGGTCCATCCGGGAACCATCACCTAAATGAAAATGTAATTAACATCATATTACGACTTGCAAGTGAAGTGATACAGCTATATGGAAAGTACTTATTAAATTTAGTATCTTATTATTTTGTTGGTTGTGCAGTGAAAACGAGCAAGTTTAACCAAATGCACTCACTTAATTTCCCGAAGACAACGTATTAAATCGAGATCTAGTAGATACACAGAGTGAGGAAGAGAATAGTGATTACGACAACAATTCTAATGAATCTAGAGACAGGACACCCTTTCATTGTGCGGATGGTGATGAGGAGGATGAGAAGGACGGACCTGATTTGACGAGAGAGTATGATCCAGCCCCTCCCCCTCCCCTAGAAGAAGAGTGCACAAGTCCCAAATGTCGTTTCATTCAAGGGAGATTACTTACCATGATAACTTGCCAAGCACGTCGGATGTGGAAGCTCTCACAAGGGATTTTGATGAAATTCGGATAGTAATGTGGGACAAGTCTAGACCAATGGTGCTGGCAAAGGGCATGCTTTTTACTGATAAACCTCGCCTAAGCAGGGCTTGTAAAATGCACAACGTAAAAGAGTATTGTGAGATAATGGTATGTAAGTCAAGTCCGGATGTATACAAGGTAGTTTGTCGCAGGTGGTTTTGACTATGTCATTGGATGTTGCGTGCGAGCAAGAAGAAGAAAGGTCTGTGGAAAGTAGGTAAATACATTCCTACCCACACATGCGAAATGGACACATTCAACGGGAATCACTTCAACTTGGATATTGACTTGATTTCTCTTGTCCTTATTCCACATACCGAAGCATCCATAAGGTATAAAATCAAAGACTACATTACAGTAGTCCACCAGGAACATGGCCATGCCATTACTAAAAGAAAGGCATATGTCGGGCGCAAATGAGCATTTGAAATAGTCTATGGTAACTGGGACAAGTCATTTGCAGATCTGCCTAGGTACATGGCTGCACTGCAGCAGTTTAACCCCGGGAAGGTTATTGAATGGAAGCTTGAGCGAAGTCAGGGTAAACCAGAATATATATTCAATTACGTGTTCTGGGCATTTAAACCAGCAATTGATGGTTTTTTGCACTGTCGGCCCGTAATATTCATAGACGACACTTATGTCTATGGAAAGTACGATATCAAGCTGTTGATAGCCGTGGCAGTAGATGTTAATGGACAGATATTTTCTCTAGCTTTTGCTATTTGTGCCAATGAAAGCCAAGAGACGTGGACTCTGTTTTTGAACCACTTGAAAGAGCACGTTGTCAAACAACGTTCCGGTATCTGTCTAATATCTGATAGGCATAGTGATATCTTAAGTTCTGTAGCGAACTTGCACGAAAGGAAAGAACCTTATGCCTACCATTGCTACTGTGTTATGCACCTTAAATCCAATTTTAGAAGGCATATCCCAGCAAAGATCTGCATGATTTGATGTGGATGTCTGACAGACTACCAATAACATAAATTCCGGAGGCACATGGAATATATCAAGCAAGAAGACGAGGCGGCCTATCGTTGGTTAATGCGACATGACCTTGAAAAGTGAACTTTGCATGCAGATGGTAGAAGACGATGGGGAACTTTGATTACAAATGTGTCAGAGTCTTTCAACGGGTTATTGAAGTCGGCAAAAGGATTATCTGTCACAGTCATGGTGCGGATGTCGTTCAAGCAGATGTCGGAGAGGTTTGTTAAAAAGTCTGTAGCTTCAACATCATTGATGGAAATAAGTGTTGAATTTATGTCAGTGCTGATGTAGAGATTTGAGAAATATTGACAGCGAGCACATTGGCATTCATTTTTGCAGTACGATAGCGAAAGAAATATTTTTGAAGTTCACATCGCAATCCATTAAAATCGAGGTAATTATGTACATACTATAAATGAATCTACAAGGTTATGCTCTTGTGAGAAATGGTCCATTTATCACATGCCTTGCTCGCATGCTATGAAGTGCTTTCAATAAGTTGATTTAGGTGCAACCAACTATGTTGATCAACAATATAGTATTTCGTAGTACATAAACACATATAGTGGACTGTTGCATCCAGTGGGTGCTGAGCATTATTGGCCGCCTGAACCATTTAAAATGGTGTGTAACAAGTCCTATTTGCGCCAAATATAATTGAATAAGAGAACGCGTTTATGGAACCAAATGAATATTAGTGATACAGTTTATGCGCGCAGATATGATATATGCTCACAAACAGGACACAACAGTCAAAAATGTCCTTCGGTTGGTTTGGTTGATGATAGTACTCAAGCTCTTGATGGTCCTTCTTCTATTATGCCTAACTATCAATGAGTTTATGTTGTAATAGGACGTTCTTTTGTTTGTGTTTCAAGTTTTATAAAATAAAATTATTTTTGTTAATTATGAATTGAACTTTTCACTTCAATTTTTTTAATGATATTTAAAAAAATTATATATTCAGAAGAACTGGAAACAACATTGAAATATGATAAAGCCAATTAATTTAGTTTTAATTATACTTGCTATTTTATATATAAGTATTGTCTTGTCGAACTAACATAAAGCTATTTCGTACCCATCAGAATCTTTAACACGCAACAGATAACGTGGTCAACTGCTATGTTATGTGTATATACAGCACGGTTAAATGATTGTGTGTTGTCTTGTCAAACTGAAAAAGCTGCCCAACTGACATAAAGTTGTTTCGTACCCATCATTACATTTAACACGCAACGCATAGTGTGGTTAAATATTACATTTTATCTATATATTGTGTGGTTAAATAATATGTTATGACTGTGTGTTGTTTTGTCGAACTGAAAAAGCTGCCCAGCTGATATAAATTTATTTCTCCCATCATCACATTTAACACGCAAGGCATAACGTGGTTAAATATTACGTTATGTCTATATAAAGCGCGGTTAAATAATACGTTATGGCTGTGTATTGTCTTGTTGAACTGAAAAAGCTGCCCAGCTGATATAAAGTTGTTTCGTATCCATCATCACATTTAACACGCAAGGCATATCATGTTAATTTACGTTATGTCTGTATATAACGCAGTTAGATACTACGTTATGTGTGTTGTCTTGCCTATAAATGAAGAGCTCATTCTACATATTTTCTGGGTTCAACTACTAACTAATAGTAAATCTTTCAAAAAAAATAAGTTTTTTAGCACAAATATGTCTCAACCTCTTTATGTACCAAGGTGCAAGTGCGGAAGAAAATGCCAGATGCAAAGTTGTTGGGATTATGGTGAAGCTAGAGGTCGCTACTCGGAGTGTTTGAATAAGTTTTATAGGTTTTCCGGGGAGCTTGTTTGCAATTTTGAGGTATGGATTGATGAACCATGTCGTAAGGAAAATTACAAAGAGTTGTTGAACCATCGTAATAATATGTGTTTACAACAGTGGGAACGGGAAAAAGAACTTAAAAAAGAGGTCGTGGAGTTGAACATGAAACTGAAAGAGGTAGAAGAAAAAAAAAAGCCGTTAGAACAATTTAAGTGGTTGGAGCAGAGAATAATGGGTGGCAGAGACTAAATATACGTGTTTCCTGTGTCATGTATTTTTATTAATTGTATTGAATTTTAATTATGTTAAGTTCTATATTTGTGTTCGTGTAGTATTATTAAACTAAAGTAGCTGTAATGAAGTTTAATTTCAGTCATTATTATGGAATTTAAGTTATTGCGACCTGTGTTTGTGTTGTAGTACCATTCTAGCTAATTAACATAGAAATAAATAAGTAATACACATATTATATAAAAGTTGTTGTTAATGTATATACAAAAATATTATTTACATCTAATATTAAAAAAAAATAGAATAAAATCAATGTGTCCCGCATCCAGTATGCTTCAACGCAGCTGCTGGCCTAAGGCGCATCGCATCCCGCCTGGGTACGGTATCAGGATCGTCATCATCAAATCGCCTCCTTATAGCCGGATGCGCCACTACATGTTCATCAGTGGTGCTGACAAGATCATACGAAGGGCCGACATTCCAGCAGAAACCTACATAACAATAATAAACTCAGTATAGCAAAGTATATAACAAGTCACAACAATTTAAATTGTCGTACCACTATATCGTGATGCTTCTGAATGTAATCATCTATCGCAGTCATATCAATATCATGTTCAGCCTTAAAAAGGAAATTAACAAAGTTATGGAAAATAAAGATAAATTATAATTCAATATTATGAAAACTATACTTGCCCTTGTGATGACGAGCCATAACTCAGCCGGCGCCCACTATGTAAATCTCGGGTCGGCCTATCCTCAGTAACAGTAGACGTGCCTCGAAAGTATGTATCCCAATCCACTCTAGAAAGGTCCGTGCCCGTAATCAATAATTAACCAGACGGGGTCACCTGCGAAGTCCCTAGAGTGAGATTCATCCCAAGGCTGTACGACGGCATGTCCGTGTCATGCACGCCACTCGGCATATCGGCAACAACATAATTAGCAGGGGCCTTAACTCTCCCTTGCTGGGGACCACCTCCTCTGTGCCCACGGCCAGGTCGTCGGGCACCACCACCTCATTGGGCACCACTACCTCGTCGTGCACTACCACCTCGTACCACGCCATGGCCTCACTTGTACTACTCTGGCTCCACATAATCATGCATGTGTGCCAAACGTTGATCCTCTCTCTGGCTCGTTGCAGTATCCGGTCAGCCAACTATACAAAATGACGACTATAATCTTACAAGGCGACCGTAGGATCGCCGACGTAATCCTATATCTACAGCCCCATCTGATATACTGAATGTAGTCTAATAGCCTGCACAACGTATATAATCTAAACTACATATATTGCACTAAAATACAATAGTATAATTAATAATAACAGAAAATATACCAGTGCCTCGTGTCGCCCGGCGTAAGGAACGTACCTACCGTTAGCCTGATGAATAGGGTTATCGATAAAAATTCGGGTGACGTGCCGGTACCAGGACATATACCTCTAAATAGCCACCTCCTCCATCTGTGTAGGTGGGGGGCGGTATCATCTGATCTCGATGGTCCTAAATATGGATCGACACTGCTAACCATGCCATAAATGTGTTGTCCGTCCGGCAACGATCATCTCTATGATAATGCGTTGGCTCCCATATAGGCCCCCTCAGTATATACTGCAAGCGGCCAAAATGCTGACGTACCTTCTCTGAGGCATGATGATCTATAATATCAAGGCATATGAGTGGGGTAGAAGTGTTCCAAATCAATCGGCCTGCTGAGAAATAAGTTGGCAGGGAAGCTATCAATCGTTGCTGTATGGCGTCCATATGAACTATCAAATAAAAACATTAAATGTGAGTATGCGCGACACTAAATTAATCTATACCCGGTAAGTTTAGGTACATATTTATTTGTGCGCCCTCCAGCATATCTAACACATATCTGCATAGGGGGAGATTATAATGAGCATCATACTCTCGTGAAAGTGTACGGCGGACAACCCACCTTCTGGCTAGAGGGAGAAATAGAGGTGGTACATTAGGAGGTAAATGTGGTCGAGATAGCTGAAATTGCAAGAGTCTCTCCCAAGCCTAAACCTAACATGCAAAGTTGATGTAAGGTTTAAGATAAATTCTAACTAGGTAGAGTTGGGACTGATGAACTGATTATTTGAATAGGTTATTACCTGTAGAAACGGTATTAAACTACAAATATCTCTCTGAGTGCACATGCTCACCCGACACAAATGCCTATATATGCAACCGAGAACAGCAGCACCCTAGCTATAATAGGGTAACTTATCTAGCAGTTGAAGATGATAAAGAAATTTCAGGCTGACTAGGTTTCCCGAAGTGTTCGGGAACAAGACACCTCAAAATAGAAGAAGCAACAACAACCTCACATATCGGGTGATATGTAACTCATCTGTATCATCGGTCATATTGGGGTGGAGTACCTCAAGGTACTGTCTAATAGGTGTCAGAGTTAGCCGACTAGCTCCCGACGATGCAGTCTCGTCCTGTGGCCTGAAACCCGTGATCTGCTGAATCATGTCCAAATAAGCATCACGCGACATACATCTCATAGCAATAAGCAGTGAAATGGCCATGCCATCAACAACCAGGCCATATAAAACCTCCACGTCCTGCAGCGTGATGGTAGCCTCGCCAATGGGCAGGTGAAAAGTGTGCGTCTCCCGTCGCCACCACTTAGTCAATGCCGTGATCAAAGCCCAGTCAACATGTATCTGCCTGATCTCAATAATCCTATAAAATCCCGTATCCTGGAGGCGGTGGACTACACGCTAATGGAGATATCTCGGACTCAAAAAATCCTACTGGTCGTCCACTCTCCTAGAGCGAAGAGTCTGGGACCGTAACTCTCCCTCCCATATATGGGCGGACCTGTGATCGTCCTGAAAGACTAATAGCTCACGAGAGTAAGGGCCGGGATGTATAGGCGTGTCCATATCGTCAACTGTAAATTAAACAACATTAATTGTATGTTTATTATTTAATTGTATAAAGTACATATACCTATTGGGTTCCATGCTCGATATTTGAGACCCAATAGCACCAAACTATCATAATATTTATATGTGTCAAATTCAGTATTTTGATTTTGTGTGTGTTTGTTTTATAATTTAAATTCTTAAATATACATACCTATTGAGTTCTAGGCTCGATATTTGAGGCCCGCTAGCACCAAACTATCTTGAATATTTATGTGTGTCAAATTTAATATTTTGATTATTTTGTGTGTGTTTGTTTTATAATTTAAATTCTTACAAATATATAGTTATTAGGTTCCAGGATCGATATTTGTGGCCTAGTAACACCAAACTATCATAATATTTATATGTGTCAAATTCAGTATTTTGATTTTGTGTGTGTTTGTTTTATAATTTAAATTCTTAAATATACATACCTATTGAGTTCCAGGCTCGATATTTGAGGCCCGCTAGCACCAAACTATCTTGAATATTTATGTGTGTCAAATTTAATATTTTGATTATTTTGTGTGTGTTTGTTTTATAATTTAAATTCTTACAAATATATAGTTATTAAGTTCCAGGATCGATATTTGTGGCCTAGTAACACCAAACTATCATAATATTTATATGTGTCAAATTCAGTATTTTGATTATTTTGTGTGTGTTTGTTTTATAATTTAAAATCTTAATACATACCTATTGGGTTCCGGGCTCGATATTTGAGGCCAAGTAGCACCAAACTATCATGAATACCTATGTGTGTCAAATTTAATATTTTGATTATTTTGTGTGTGTGTTTGTTTTATAATTTAAATTATTAAAAATATATAGTTATTGGGTTCCAGGCTCGATATTTGAGGCCTAGTAACACTAAACTATCATAATATTTATATGTGTCAAATTCAGTATTTTGTTTATTTTGTGTATGTTTGTTTTACAATTTAAAATCTTAATACATACCTATTGGGTTCCAAGCTCGATATTTGAGGCCCAGTAGCACCAAACTATCAGGAATATTTATGCGTGTCAAATTCAATAATTTGATTATTTTGTGTGTGTTTGTTTTATAATTTAAATTCTTTAAAATATATAGTTATTGGGTTTCAAGCTCGATATTTGAGGCCCAATATCACCAAACTATCATAATATTATATGTGTCAAATTTAGTATTTTGATTATTTTATGTGTGCTTATTTTATAATTTAAATTCTTAAATATATATACCTATTGGGTTCCGTGCTCGATATTTGAGGTCCAGTAGCACCAAACTATCATGAATATTTATGTGTGTCAAATTCAATATTTTGATTATTTTGTATGTTTTTTTATAATTTAAATTCTTAAATATACATACCTATTTGGTTCCAGGCTCGATATTTGAGGCACAATAGCACCAACCTATCATAACTATTTATGTGTCACGTTAAATATTTTGATTATTTTGTGTGTGTTTATTTTATAATTTAAATTCTTAAATATATATACCTATTGGGTTCCAGGCTCGATATATGAGGCCCAGTAGCACCAAACTATCATGAATATTCATGTGTGTCAAATTTAATATTTTAATTATTTTGTGTGTGTCTTTTTAATAATTTAAATTCTTAAATATACATACATATTAGGTTCCAGGCTTGATATTTGAGGCCCAGCATCACCAAACTATTATAAATATTTATATGTGTCAAATTCAATATTTTGATTATTTTGTGTGTGTTTGTTTTATAATTTAAATTCTTAAATATATAAACTCATTGGTTCCAAGCTCAATATTTGAGGCCCAGTAGCACCAAACTATCATGAATATTTATATGTATCAAATTCAATATTTTGATTATTTTGTATGTGTTTGTTTTATAATTTAAATTCTTAAAAATACATACCTATTGGGTTTCATGCTCGATATTTGAGGCCTAGTAGCACCAAACTATCATAGTATATATATGTGTCAAGTTCACTATTTTGATTATTTAATTGTACAAAGTATATATCTTCATCAACTAGTATAAGAAATACTTTAACAACATGGATTCTACGCTAAAATACTATATGGTTTACTATGCTAAAAGTTTCTACATTTTACTACGCTAATAAATAAACTAAATATAAACAACAAATACATTTTAATCACATAACATGAACAAAAATACATAGAACATGCTAGCTTCGCAAATAAAACACAAAACGGCATGGAAACACTAATATCTAAATTCAGTTATTAACATAAAAAATTAAATCTCAATCTAAGTTCGGATAAATATAACATACTAGTTTCGCAAATAAAACAAAAATCAACATGGAAACACATTCAATAGGCAGTGATATACATTATTATACAAGTTTGGACATAAAATAAATCGAAATACCTCGATGTAGTGAGTGTTTTGTGTGAAAATTTAAAGACAAAGGAGTTAAACCATAATAATATAATGCTCCAATAGGATGTGGGACCTACATTGTTCACATTTTATGTGACGGGAGAGACCTAATTTTTTTTAAATCGGGCATTGGGAGGGGGTGAGGGGACCATAAGCAGAAAAATTTTAAAAATGGGGGAAGGGTTTGTTTGGTCGGGGAAGAAGACGAATGGTGTACATAAAAGGGGGTATAACATTTTTTTAAACTCTATGTATAACGTATACAAAAAAACGCTATGCTGTCACGTTAACGTGTCAGCCAACATAGCGCATAAATAGAAAATGTTATTGTAGACAATAAATTTGCGTCGAGAAGATAAAATCAGGACCGAAAATATTGCAACAATCGTAGTATTTGATTTTGAATATTTGAGTGTACAATTTTCTCTGATTCTACTTTTCTAGTATAAATTCAAGGGCTTTGGAGCTTGATCATGAACCTACATTTGTTTCCACGAACGATGATCTTGTTCTTGAGCTTGAGCTTGATTGCTTGAACTTGATCTTGATTCGTTCGTCGTCCTTGAGCTTGAACGTTATTTCTTGAACTTGAACTTGATTTCTTGAAGCTTGAAACTTGGAGGAATCTGTGGTGTTAAGTCCACGAGCTCTCTCTTGCTTCTTGTTATGACTTTTGGTGTCTTTTCTGAATTATGAATACCCCTATTTATAGTTGTGGGAGGGAAGAGTCATGATAAGAACAAACTCTTTCCGGCCAATCAAATTGAAGTGTGACATGACCGCATTTGATTGGCCAGAACATGTCACTTGCACACGTGACACGATTTCATTGGCCTTTCAGAGTGACTGGGCATGCCTTGTCAGTTTGACATGTGGCATGATCCTATTGGCTCTTCCGTTTGACTTGGTGCGCCACGTCATTTGACACGTGGCACCAAACTGGACCTCTAAGAAGATGACATCTTGGGCTTAGTGAAGTGGGCTCATCACTTTAGCCCAATTAAATGGGCTAGCCCAATGAATTAAGGTTTATTTATTTAATCCATATATGTTGGACTTATTCAATTAATTCAGTTATAGTAGTCCATATATTTATTTGGACCAATATATCTCGAATTTAAAATATAATCTAAATTATTTATAGATTTAATTTTAATAAAATTTATATGTCCACAAATATCCCTTACTTTAAAACTTGACGGGTTTAAGCGTATCCAGTACCAAAAGGTATTAGCAAAATATTTATTTTGTGTGAATACTCCCGGAAACATATTCAAGTAATGTGAAATATGTTTGTCTTTTACAATACATATTAATCACGTGGACTAGTGTAAGCATGTAGGCCATGCTCTTTTATTTGATTTGGAACTTTTTCTCACATTAGTACCTTATACCAAACATTTGGTCTCATGGAAAAGTAACACAGAGGAACCCACGTACACATAGCATACAAATATCATATTTGCATATTCCCATATGACTAGAAAATAGGAAATCGCAAGCTTCAGTTAACTTGGACTTTGTCGTATACTAGGTTCTGATTCCCACTTGAACTCGAAGAAGTGAAGTAGTCATAAGATTAGAGACAACTAGGTAATTCCGTGAAATTACACTGCCGCTTTAGCAGTCCAAATTCTTTTCGGGAACTGATTCCGTGATTCCCACATTGACACTTTCGCATTTGAGCAGCCGTTTTGACATCTATATAAACCCTATGTACTCGTGTTTATTCACCATCAATTTGCAGTCATCGCAAGCCATTTGAGTCTACTTTTGTAGACTCAAAAACATTAACGCGGAGGTAATTTCTTTTTTTTTTTTTTTTGCTTTTCTTGTTTTGTAGTCTTTCCTTTTTAATTCAAGCGAAACCCACACATGAAGGAGACGCTCTTAGGGTATGAGGGGATGGGTACTCATCCTTGCCCAACTATCGGAGGGATTACTTTCATGGCCCGATTCTTAGAGAGAATACTCTCAATGTGGCCCAAATTATCGGTGAGGCCGATTTAAGGTGCAAAGGGACTCATATGTCCACCTTAATATTGAAAGACTTATATGTCCACAGAATGTGGATTGACTATCGGAGAGATTACTCTCAAAATGGCCATAGAATGTGACTTGACTATCGGAGAGATTACTCTCAAAACGGCCACAGAATGTGGCTTGACTATCGGAGAGATTACTCTCAAAACGGCCACAGAATGTGGCTTGACTATCGGAGAGATTACTCTCAAAATGGCCACAGAATGTGGCTTGAATATCAGAGGGATTACTCTGAAAACGGCTACAGAATGTAGCTTGACTATCAGAGAGATTACTCTCAAAGAGGTCACAGAATGTGGCTTGAATATCAGAGGGATTACTCTGAAAACGGCTACAGAATGTAGCTTGACTATCAGAGAGATTACTCTCAAAACAGTCACAGAATATGGCTTGACTATCGTAGAGATTACTCTCAATATGGTCGAATATTAGCGGCCATTTCATCCATTCAGACCTTTGTGCCCATTGTAATATTCCTTTTTTTTTATCTCTTTTGCAGCCCAAAGAGATGGCAAATTTCAGAGACTATACCTCACCCTCCTCCGAAGTTAGATATCTAGTAATCGAGATTGAAGATGGCATAAAATAAACCAAGCTCTTGGTTCACACCCCACAAGCACGCCGGTATCCAGCCCCATGGTCTTCTTTGAGGAACTCTCTTTATGTAGAAAACTGGACCTTGGAGCACAAGTCTACTTCAATCCATTGTCCAAGATGTGGTCTCTCCAAGCGCCAAACTATCGCCATGTAAACATTGCCAGCACCCTTCCAAACTTAGGGCATTGCACAATTCAAGGCGAAGTATGTTGGGGAAATACAACAACAATCAAGGGCGAGTATCGTCATATTCTAGGATATTAGGAATGGGCTGAAGATGTACTTGGCGGAAGCCAACAGACCCTAAGTACATCAAAGATTTATGATGCTGTCTATGCCTCACCTTTCACTAATGATCGAAACTCGAACATTTTGCAAGCATTTTGTGAGGCTTGGTGTCCCAATACGAACACGCTTCTTACATAAGCTGGGGAACTATCCATCTCTCTTTGGGACCTACATATCCTTGGAGGTCTTCCCATCGTGGGTTCTCCGTACGAAGAAGTGGTACCTGAGACAAGAGAACTTATCGGTTTAAACGAAAAATATATGAGATTCATTCCTCGTTCTTGCGAGTATTTATTTGCTGCTTTCCATCACCTTTAAGGAAGGTACACGTGTTAACCAAAAGGTCTCCTTGAGAAAGTGGACAAATTTATGGTATAAAAAAACTTTAATATATAAACTTGCCTCACTGCGAAAGGAAAAGAAATCTGCACGCCTAAAATCAACACATAATCCTAACGGAGTTATCCCCGAGACAACTAGGTGGTCGAGTGATCAAGAAGCTATATTCTCCAAGCTTAGGGTGAGGTTTGACAAGAAAGATGAAACATATATAGCAGCATTCTTATCAATTTGGTTATGTGCTTTTGTATTTCGCAATAAGTCGGAGAACTTCATTTGTCCCGAGACTTTTAAGATGGCAAGCATGATGGCAAGCGGACGAAAGATTAGCCTTGCGATCCCAGTTTTGGCAAGTATTTATCATGGTTTGAATAAGATTTCGTGTTCTTCACAACCTGATCATGTTGAA
The DNA here is from genome assembly GCA_034376525.1 of Nicotiana benthamiana. NCBI lineage: Eukaryota > Viridiplantae > Streptophyta > Magnoliopsida > Solanales > Solanaceae > Nicotiana > Nicotiana benthamiana. The sequence continues at coordinate 19,353,877 of CM067341.1, forward strand.
GTTTGTTTTCCCATCCATTATGTTTACAGCTGGCTTGCACATTACCTTAAAACTCATTATCCACTTGCTAAGGGTACTCTGGAGAGGGAGCTGCGAGGTACTTTGACGAGAAGGATGCAAGAAAACGCATCCACAATGGGGAGGATATAGTTTGAACACCAACAATGTTATCCAATTCTCGTCCTTATTATTATGTGGATAATGATTCCCCTCAAGAGTTGGAGTCAAATTACTTCATGAGCTTACGTTTTAATCACCTCCCATTGAGGCATGATAAGTCAGTCATCATCGAGCCAGATAGCCTGCATCGATATGGTCGTCAATTTGGGTTTTACCAGAACGTTCTTGATTTTTTGGAGAATGATTTCCGTAGCACCACTCTAGATGAAGGAATCAGATTTTGGAGGATCTGCATACTATATCGGTCTATGTCACGTGCGGTTTTTCCCCAAACGGGGGATCCTGTGGAGAAGCCTTTCTCTGCCAATTATATGTCTTGGTGGAAGAAAGCGCATGAAAAGTTCCTCGAGAATAATTTACAGGCTCTGGTAGACAATGTTTGGCTAAAATCTGCTACACCTTTAGGAGGTGAAGATCAAAGTGTTGAAAAGACGCTTTCAAAAGTAAAAAAACCACCAACTCCAATCCCAAAAGTAGTTATACAACATAAAAAAGGAAGCTTAAATCCTCAAAGGCAGCTTTGAAAGAAGTGGTGCGCACTTTAACAGATATAGAGAAACACCCTCCAGTTCTTCCAGTTAACACGCGAGTTCCTCAAGATACAAGCTAGAGTACCAATGAAGATCAAAATTGGAAAAGGAAACGGCCTATCCCAGTGGAGGTCGTACAGGTTCAAAGTGTTGATAGTCCCTCGAGAATGCATACAACTTAAAATGAAGAGGTAAAATACAATCACTTCGCCTTTTTCCTTCTTCTTTTCATTTTTTTATGAGTAGCTTCATTATAAATTACTTATATTCTTTGCCTTTTCTTTATGCAGTTAAACGCCAATGGGCATCCAATGGTATCCCCGTACAATAAGCCACACGCGAGTGATGAATCTATTGGAGGGCCTACGTGTAAACTGAAGCCATCTTGAAAGGCGTCATCTTTTCCTCAAGACGAATCCCTAACAAGAAAAACTCCAAATGAGATAACTCACATTCCACCAACGATAAATACATCAGTATCTATATTTGAAGGAAAAAGCATTATTTTTAACCGCAAAAAGGAATTCATCTTGGGACTTAGGGAGGATATTTGCAATAGGCTCTCCAAAACTTGTCCGGAATTGCTCTCATCTTATAGGGAGCAAATCATTGAGATTTTCGAGGATATGAAGAAGACAAATATTTTGGATCTTTCTCCATTAGAGGGTTTATTAAATTCTCTTTTTGAACTTGCCTCATCATATGACCAAGAGCGATCCAATATGGCTGATAAGACGAGTGAAGATGAGAAGCTAGAGCTGATTTACAAATCTAAAGAGCGTCTCGAATCATTCAAACTTGAAGCAAGTGATAAAGTCAAGAAAGTTTCCTCTAGTGAAAAGAAACTGAAGAGAGTTGTAAAGAAGTTGCAGACATTACAACAAGAGAGGAAGAACATCGGAGGTGTTATAGAAGAGACTCAAAAGGAGGTTGAAGAGATTCAGGAAAAAATTTCCACTGCCGAGACTGAGGACTCTTCATATGACAACATAAATTCATTGATTGTTGATGATTCAACCAATTTGGAGGAGAAGAAGAAGTACCTGGAGGCTAGTTGTCAAGAATTGATCAACTACAAGTTTTGTTTAGATTAGGCTATTAGCATTATCTCCCCTTTTATCTTTATATTAGGTTGACCTAGTGGATATTTATTTCATCTTAAATAAGATTGCTTTTTTTTCTTTACATTGCTCGACATTTATCTTAGTTGCACAATTTTCCGCTTTACGCGCTCGTAGTGAAAGATTCATATCTTGTTGTGGAAGAGTCCAATAACAAACCATTTGATTTCTCAAAAATTAGACTTCAATATCTAAAATGTATCCAAAACTTAGAATCAAACACTTTTCAGAATCGACCCAGGTAATATTTTAAAACCAACTGTAGATTCCACCATGTAGAAAATTTCAGATTTATGTAGTCTCACCAAAAAAATCATATCTTGATGTAGAAATATCGAAATTATAAACCGTTTGATTTATTGAAAACTAGACTTCAAGATCTAGAACATATCCAAAATTCTTGGTCAAACAACCTCTGAATCGCCCCAGATAATATTTTGAAATCAACAGTATATTGCACCACGCTGTCAATTCCAGATTTGTGCAGTCTCACCAAAAAATTCATATCTTGGTGTACGACTGTCGAAATTGCAAACTGTTTGATTTATCGAAAACTAGACTTCAAGATATAGAATATATCCAAAATTAATAATCAAAAAACTTTGGAATCGTCCCAGATAATATTTTGAAATCAACTTTAGGTTCCACCACAATGAAAACTTCAGATTTACGCGACTTTGCCAAAAGTTTTGTATCTTGATATGGAAGCCTCGAGATTGGAAGACGTATTACTTGCCTTAAATCCAAATTTAAGAGCCATATTCTAACAAATATCTTGAGGTTCAAATCTCACTGAATTTTGAAACGTTGTACCAAGCAATCATTTCCTTATACTTGTGTTTCCTTTTGACGCCTCGTTTCTCTTCCCCCCTTTTTTTAAGGTAGAGAGAGGACTTGGAGACCAACAAACTTGAAGGTTTGCGAACCCGGAGACGTAGAGAATCCCTGGACTTCAATGCAAATACTTGACATCTTTCTAAAATCGGCCCATTGAATATATCAATTTACCATGTAGGGTTTCCCCCTTCAAATCGAGTGAGATCAAAGTTCAACAGGAGGATGACATTTTAGCTTGATCTTACATTCCTTCATACTTCATTCGAACAACAATTGAGGCAACATGTATCTTTTGAACTTATGCGACTGACCTTAGAATGAAACTCTAAGCTGCCTACGTACCTCGGTGAAGAGGATTAAGTCATACCATAGTTTAGAATGGGTAGATTTTTATTTTTTATTTTTTTGTGTCCTAACTTTTGCCTAGGCGGCCTCTTTTGAGATTTTCAACCTAACAGACTCTTTTTTTTCTATTGTAGGGGCCATACACAGTTTAGACTCATGCGGACCAGGAGTATAGCACCATGCAATTTAGGCTCGTGCATCAAGGAGCATGTCACTTCAAGGATGATACTTCTTCAAAAACTTTCCATTGATAGGGGTGATCTTCATACCATCTGCATCAACCAGCTTGTAAGCCCCACTTGAGTAAGCTTCTTATACGACATATGGTCCATTCCATTTTGAAGCGAACTTCCCTACATGTTTATGGGAAGTAATTATGGGTCTTCGTACGGCAAGGACTTGATCTCCTACTTGAAAGGATCTCGGGAAAACTCTTTTATTGAAGGTACGAGATAATCTAGCTTGATAACATTTAAGACTCTGTTGAACTTCCAATCTCTTTTCATCAAGAGATTCTAACTCTGCTAATCGAAGTCGAGCATTTTCTTCATCAGTGATCCCTTCTTGAATAGACAGTCGTAACGAAGGTATTTGATGCTCAAGTGGAAAGACAACTTTGACTCCATAAACGAGTGAATAAGGAGTCGCCTGTGCTAGCGTACGGTGAGTCGTCCTATATGCCCATAGAGATTCTTCCATACGGTCATTCCAATCTTGTTTGGATTTGGAGATGACTTTCTTTAAAAAGTTGCATAGAGTCTTGTTGAACGACTCAGCTAGACCATTGGCGGCAACATTGTACATCGAAGAGTTACGTTGCTTGAAGCCAAAGAGATCACAAATCATGTTCATCAACCTATTAGCAAATTCCTTTCCATTATCCGTTATTATGTAACGAGAAATGCCAAATCGATAAATAATGTTTACTCGGATGAAACTTGCAACATTTTCTTTCTTTACTTCCTTAAGAGCAACAACTTTAGCCCATTTTGAGAAGTAGTTAGTTGCAGCCAAGATGTATAGGTGCCCGCTAGAGGACTTTGGCAGTGGTCCAACAACATCTAATCCCCAAGCATCAAATGGCCAGGATGCAACAGTCAGGTGCAACACTTCAGGAGGTTGATGAATAAAATTTGCATGGAATTGACAAGCCTCGCATCTTCTAGCGTAGTCCAAGCAATTTTTTACCATCGTTGGCCAATAATATCCCATCCTTTTTATATGGAAGTGCAGCTTTGGTCCAGACTGGTGTGACCCACATAACCCAGAATGTGCTTCTTGCAAAGCTTGGAATGCTTCACCTTCCCCTAAGCATCGCAAGAGTACTCCCACAAATGATCTTCTGTATAGGGTATCTTTGTAGTAAAGGAAGCGAGGTGCACGGCGACGGATTTCAGTCATTCTCCTCGGATTTTCTGGAAGTATCCCATAGCATAAGTAGTCGATGATGGGTTGTCGCTGTTCTTCTTTCTCAACTTCAGAAACAGCAACAAGATGCATGAGTTCGTCTTCTTCACCTTCAACCTCATTTGGTGGCGATACTACCCATTTTTGGCAGACGGTAAGTTGCACTTGGTCAGGCAAGGATAATGATGAATCTAGAGCAGCTAAAGCATCAGCCTTCTTATTTTCTTTCCTTGGCACATGCTGGACAGTCATATCACCGAGCCATCCCATCAACTTTTTAGCGTAATCATGATATGGGTGTAGTTCAGACTTCTTAACCTCGTAACTACCCAAAATCTGATTGACCACTAACTGGGAGTCACCGAAGACTTGCAATTGCAATTGCTTCATATTAACGGCCATTTTAAGCCCAAGTATTAAGGCTTGATACTCAACAACATTGTTGGAACAAAGTTGTGTCAAAGTGAAGGAGTAGGGCGAGACTTCTCTTTGGGGAGTGACAAATACAACGCCCCCGGCTCCCCCATGATGTGCAGCACCATCAAAGTACATCTTCCACGGAGGTTGAACTTCAATGACCATTGCGTCCTCATCAGGTAGTTCATCAATTAGCTCCCAATTATCAGGTATCAGATGATCTTCCAAGAAGTCTGCCAATGCTTGTCACTTTATAGCCTTTTGAGGGATGTACAAAATCTCGAATTGTTGAAATTGGAGGTACCATCTCGCTAGTCGATCACTAAGAACAGGTTTTAACATCACGAACTTGATGGGATTTGCTTTAGAAACAAGACGTACAACATGAGCTTGAAAGTAGTGCTTCAACTTTTGAATTGAGAAGACTAGCGCCAAACACAACTTTTCAATTGGCGAATAGTTCAACTCGTTAGGTGTCATCATCCTGCTCAAGTAGTAAAGAGAGTTTTATTTCCGCTCACTATTTTCTTGGGCCAATAATGCTCCAACAGATCTTCCTACGCCGCAATGTATAGTATCAATGGCTTCCCAAGTATAGGAGCTGCTAAAACTAGAGGCTTCATCAAGTAGGTTTTGATACTTTCGAAGGTGTTGCTACAAGCTTGGTCCCACTTGAAAGGAACGCCTTTCTTCATGAGACGGCTAAATGGTTGGCACCTCCCAGCCATGTTTGATATGAATCTTCTAAGGTATGCTAGCTTTCCTTGCAGACTTTCTCAATTCATGGATATCTCGAGGCTCAGGCATTTTCAAAATGGCATCCACCTTGGCTTGATCAATTTTGATCCCTTGATGTCGGACAATGAAACCAAGGAGCTTTCCAGAGGTAATTCCAAAGGCACATTTCAACAGATTCATCCTACGTTGGTACCTACAGAGCAATTCAAATACCATCCTCAAGTATTTCATGTGGTCGCCCTTCTCTCTTGATTTCACCACCAAGTCGTCAACATAGCATTCAACATTCTTGTAGAGAAGATCGTCAAAAATATTTTGCATAGCCCTTTGGTAAGTAGCACTAACATTCTTCAAGCCAAAAGGCATTACCTTATAGCAATAAATACCCTTGAGAGTGCGGAACGCAGTAAGCTCTTCATCTTTTGATGCCATGTGAATTTGGTTATAGCCTGACGAACCATCCATGAAAGACATTGCCTCGTAACCAATAGTAGCATCGATTATCAGCTCTGGAATAGGAAGCGGGAATTCATCTTTGGGACACACATTATTGAGGTCCCTGAAGTCAGTGCATACTCAAATCTGGCCATTCTTCTTCCTTACAGGGACAATACTTGAAACCCATGTTGGGTATTTAACTTCCCGAATAATTCCTGCTTCAATACGTTTGTTAACTTCAGTTTCAATTAGGGGAACCTAGCCCGGCCTAATGTGCCTTTGAGCTTGCTTAACAGGGTGAGCACCATTTTTTACTGCAAGGTGATGGACTGCTACTTTCAGGTCCAAGCCAGGCATCTCTTTGTAACTCCAAACAAAGACATCCCTGAACTCTTTGAGTAACTCAACATAAGCGCTCTCCTCATTAGCTTCAAGTAAAGCACTTAGGTAGGTGGGTCTTGGTTCTTAATTGGTGCCAAGGTTAAGTTCTTTTAAGGCATCAACTGTTGTCTTCACTCCTTCAAGTTCAGGCGGAGCATCCTTCATATCTTCATCTTCTTGAGGGTCACCATCATTGAAGGATATGTGATAACATGGTAAAACATGCTCCAATTCCGCATTATCTTGCATTGAAGATGGAATGCCATTCTCGACTTGTAGAGTAACATGATACGAAGAACTCATACTTTCTTCGTCTTCATCACGTTCCTTAGTGTATACCACAGTATATGGCTTTACCTTCAGTACCTCTTTACATGAAACTACAAGTTTTGTTTATCGTATCATTCTAGGAGGAACCAAACTTTGGAAATCCTTGGAGATCTCCTGGATTGTAGGTGAAACGAGTGTTCTTATGCTTTGAAACTCTATCCGGAACTTGTTTCCCTTCTTTAGTGGACCCAATCTTTCAAACACGGAGGCCCTCACGGGTATTTTCCAAGTCGATCAAATATAGAAGGCTTATTAGAAGCGGTTGATTCATCTTCTTCAGTGATATAGTTGCTGCTCGCCCTCCTTATTGAGATGCGCACTGGTGATGGTTGCTTGTATCCTAGATCTTCACGTGGTTGCCTCATTGCAGCTTCAGATGGGAGCTTCTTTAAATTTGACCGCTCATTGGGATTGTATCTAGCTTTTGCAAAAAACTTGTAAACATTAGGATCAAAACCTTCATTTGTTCGCTTGTAGGGAGTGCCACATTCTGCAAACGATTTTGGGCTACAAACTCTGCAAGCGGCATTGAAGACGACTTTACTGCCTCAATTCGTTTGACCAAAAGAGTTAACTCTTTTAGTGTGTTAACTTGGAAATTAGATGATTCACCTTCATCTTTATTCCTTTTAGGGACATATTAGAGCTCCAGACTTACTTTCTTGCCATAAGACGTAATATTCCCTCCATAAGATTTATTCACATTGGGTTGTACCTCCTTACTAACAGCCTTGGCTTCACTAGTAGTCGCCTCTTCTCTTTTAGTTGAGGGCTATTTATTCTAGCTTTTCATACCATCATTAGCTTTCAGCTCCTTCACAATGCGGTTCTTCAAGTAGAACTTTTCATCGACAAAGTGTGACTCAGCCTCGTTGAATGGCTCATCATCAGCAACTACCATCTTCTCGACTTTATCTTCATAGTATTTTAAACATTGATGGTAGGTAGATGGAACTACTTTATTCTCATGTATCCAAGGCCTTCCAAGCAAAACACTGTACGAAGTCTTCGCGTCGATCACATGCAGCCATGCACTTGATTGCATATCGTCAATAGTGATTCCCAGCCTGATTGCGCATATGGCTCTTTTCCCCCCTTGGTTGAATCCTTGGATCATCACACGACTTTTTGAGAGTTCATTCATGGGAATACCAAGTTCTTTCACAGTATGGACTGGCAAAATCTTCACTGAGGATCCTCCATCAACTAAAATCCGATTTACCCTTTCATCCCACATATAGCCAACCAGGTACAATGGGCGGTTATGAGGAGTGTTACCTAGCAAGATATCGTCATTTGTGAACATAACCTTCTCCTCACAAGCATTAACTTCATGAGGAGTGGACTCGATGGGATTTTCCAAAGATGGAGCCAACGGTAGGTCATCACTTCATTCTTCTCCTTTGTCAGCATGGCAACAAGAGGCATCAATGCCCTCATGGGAAATCTTCGTGCGGAACCAACTTGGTAAAAACTCCTCCACGGTCATTGGATTTCGTGCCTTTTGAGGGTAGTGCATCTCCACTTTTACTTTCTTCAAATGCCTAACTGGATTCTTTTTTATTGGTCTTTTCACCATCACCTTCCTTGTTGGTTGTTCCATTGACTCTTTTTGTGGGATCCTTTTGTGGCGCCTACGACGACAACGTCCAACCTTCATCATCATCAGGTTGGTTAATTTCAGCTTTGTCACTCTCTAGTAATTCTTCATCTTTACTTTCTTTAAAACTACATAATTCATCCGGATTGAATGAGCCAAAGGTGATAGAGACTTGGTTTGTGCTTGTTTTCTCATCTTCAAGCAAGATCTTCTTTTCGCGAGCCAAGTCCATGACTTTATCAACAACAACAACAGCAACCCAGTATAATCCCACTTAGTAGGGTCTGGGGAGGGTATTGTGTACGCAGACCTTACCCCTACCCTTGGGTAGAGAGGCTGTTTCCAAATAGACCCCCGACATCCTTCCCTCCAAGAACTTCCCACCTTGCTCTTGGGGAGACTCGAACTCACAACCTCTCGGTTGAAAGTGGGGGTTGCTTACCATCAGAGCAACCCCTCTTGTCTTTTAAATTCTATTGTAAACATTATACAACAACAACAACAACAACCCAGTATAATCCCACTTAGTGGGGTCTGGGGAGGGTAGTGTGTACGCAGACCTTACCCCTACCCTTGGGTAGAGAGGCTGTTTCCAAATAGACCCCCGACATCCTCCCCTCCAAGAACTTCCCACCTTGCTCTTGGGGAGACTTGAACTCACAACCTCTCGGTTGGAAGTGGGGGTTGCTTACCATCAGAGCAACCCCTCTTGTCGTAGTCCATGACTTTATCCTTGAAGACAAAACACTTCTCCAGAGGGTGGCTTACAAGTTGGTGATATTTGCAGTAATTTGGGTAATTTGTTTTCCCATCTTCATTTGGTCGCTTCATCTCTAGAAGCTCAATAAGATTTAACTCGAGGAGCTCTTCGAAAATGGCTGGCACATCAGAATCCAGGAATGGGTATTCTTCTCCTGCATCTCTTTTAGAGTCAACTTTCCACTTGGCTTTTCTTGAAAAGAAGTGGATTTCATACTTTCTTCTTACTCACCTTCATCGTGAACTTCATAGGTGACGTATTGACATTCATAGCTTCTTTGCTTTCTGACTTAGGTACGAAATTGCCCCACTTCCTGACTTCTTGCTTGTCACTCGCTTTGCGAGGTTCATAGATGGGCAGCCTTTCATTTCCAGCGGAGGCCATGCTCAATTCCATGTCATGGGCACGAGTTGTAAGTTCTTCAAATGTGCTAGGCTTGATACCTTGCAAGATGTAGCGCAATCCCCAATGCATGCCTTGGATGCACATCTCTATGCCTGAAGCTTCACTAAGCCTGTCTTTGCAGCTTAGGCTTATATTCCTCCAACGATTGATAAAGTCGATAATTGGTTCCCCCTTTCATTGATGAGTATTTGTAAGCTCTATCATACTCACCGCGTGTCTTGTGCTATAAAAGCGATTTAGGAAGTCTTACTCTAGTTGATCCCATCTGTCGATAGATCCAGCCTCGATGCCCTTGTACTAGTCAAAAGCATTTTATTTTAGCAAACGGACAAACTGCTTGATGAGGTAATCTCCATAAGTCCCAGCATTGTTGCATGTCTCCACGAAGTGCACAACATGTTGCTTTGGGTTACCTTTACCATCAAACTGTTGAAACTTCGGGGGTTGATAGCCAGCAGGCATCTTCAACATATCGACCCTTGCAGTGTACGGCTTTGCATATGTAAGGGAAGATTTGGTAGCAACGTCATATTTGTTGTTAATGGTTCCTTCGATGAACTCCTTCAGTTGATCGATTGGAATCATCTCTTCAGATGAGACAGGGATAGCCATAGTGGATGTTGCTTGTCTTGGGGGAGAGTCACTCTCTAGAACTTCTGGGAGCTTGCCGGGTGTATGGGTAGATTCTTCCTCCATCAAGATTCCCACCCTGTCTGTTAGCTCGTCAATTCTAGCCTCTTGATTTTGCATGCATTTAGTCAAGCCAGCGATTGCTTCCGTCAAGTTTGCCAACTGCTCTTCCATGGATTAAGTGTTTGCCACCATCGCTTGCATGATTGTCGTGGATAATGGAAAGTGACATGGATTTTCACACAGATTGATCCTTGATTGGTTCACGCTATATGGTGTAACTGGGGATGATCCATCACTTGAAGCATCATCATCTTTCTTCATAGCAGAGTGCTTGGAGCCGGAGAGGTCAAGCAGAGCCAGTGTCTTCTTGATATTTTTAGCAACATCGCTTCCTCCTTCAGATGCGTTTGTGGCAGATCTTGCTCATTTTGAGGATGAAGATCCGAAAACAAGGGTTAATGCGGACAACACTTGTGGTGCTTGTTGTCCTAAAAATCTTGCTTTGCTCCTCGTAACTGGTTCAAAGCTTCCAAAGGTGATATCGATGATGCTTTCCCCATCAGCATAGAACCTGGAGTTAGCAGCCTTAATGGAAGTTGAAACGGAGTTGATTTTCTTTGAAGCCATTTCAATTTTCTTGGTATTTGGTGAATGAAAAGTTGAGGTGAGAGGTAGAGATTGTCCAACTGAGCGTGCCAGAATTTGGAGACAGTAAATTTGCGTTGAGAAGATAAAATCAAGACCAAAAATATTGCAACAATCGTAGTATTTGGTTTTGAATATTTGAGTGTACAATCTCTATGATTCATCTGATTCTACTTTTCTAGAATAAATTCAAGGGCCTTGGAGCTTGATCTTGAACCTATATTTATTTCCACGAACGATGATCTTGTTCTTGAGCTTGAGCTTGATTGCGTGAACTTGATGTTGATTCGTTCTTCGTCCTTGAGCTAGAACTTTATTTCTTGAACTTGAATTTGATTGCTTGAAGCTTGAAACTTGTGGAGGAATTTGTGGTGTTTGATCCACGAGCTCTCTCTTGCTTCTTATTATGACTTCCGGTGTCTTTTCTGAATTATGAAGACTCCTATTTATAGTTGTGGGAGAGAAGAGTCATGATAAGAACAAGCTCTTTCCGACCAATCAAATTGAAGTGTGATTCGGCTACATTTGATTGGCCAGAAGATGGCACTTGCACACATGCGCGATTTCATTAGCCTTTCAGTGTAACTGGGCATGCCTTGTTAGTTTGACATGTGGCATGATCCTATTGGCTCTTCCGTTTGACTTGGTGCGCCACATCATTTGACACGTGGCACCAAACTGTGCCTCTAGAAAGATGACATCTTGGGCTTAGTGAAGTGGGCTCATCACTTTAGCCCAATTAAATAGGCTAGCACAATGGATTAAGGCTTATTTATTTAATCTATATATATTGAACTTATACAATTAATTCAATTATAGTAGTCCATATATTTATTTGGACCAATATATTTCGAATTTGAAATATAGTCTAAATTATTTTATGGATTTAATTTTAATAAAATTTATATGTCCACAGCTTTTGCCGTTAAGGTATAACGTCTTTAATTTATACGCTATATATAAATATGTAATTATTTTACATCTATTAATATATTTTGAGTTCAAAAATACAATATTTAGGTTCGAGACTCGTTATTTTTAATGACTTTTGAAAATGATAACTGATTTTCAATTATAAGTCCGTACTAACCAAATTACGTCTCAAGCCAATGGAAATGGAAGGTATGGCGTTGACACTGAAAAAGTGAAAAATCAACAAATTACGTACGCAAACGCAAACACATGTAGATCCGAGAAAGAAATTACCTTGTACAGTTGTACTACTTTCTACTATAAGCATCACATCAATTGTGTCCCAAATCTCAAACACTGCATTTAAGACATAGGATAAAGTGTGAGATCCAGAGAAAAAAGAGGAAAAAAAAAAACAAATCTCTCTCAAAAGTCAGAGAGAGAACGAGAAGGAGCTGACCATTTGATTGAGAAAACAAAGAAAATGGGATGCTCGTTCTCGGGACTGAATGCTTTATACGACGGCGCAAATGGTGGAGGGGATGTTTGGATCAATGAGAATCGGTTCAGGATTCTCAAGCAATTAGGGGAAGGTGGTTTGGACAATGTGTTCATCGTCAAGGAGATCATCTCTGACCCTTCTAGCCCCAGCTTTTCTAAGAAATTCAAAGACCCTTCTCTTGTCTCTGGTACGTATTACTATTGAATAATTTTAATGTAAAATTGAAATAACATATGCCCATAGTTCGATTTATATGCAATTTTATCCCAAATGGAGTGAATACATATTGAGGATTCATATAGTAATTGGTAGTACGGGATAAAGACATAGTAGTAGTTGTTGATACTGAAATTTGGATCAGATTTGTGAATGATAGGAAGATCCATTTATTAGCATTTCTATATTTCTCTTGTATTGACAATCAGGTCAGATTTGTTACTGATAGGAAGTTCCATTAATCAGCATTTTTTTGGTCTGTTGACAATTGAGTCAGATTTGTAAAATGGGTCAATGGAGCAGTGTGAAGTTTGAGGATTCTGACTCCGGATAGTTTTGCGATCGAGGTGGATAGTTGAGTAGTTGTTGATGATGACAATTGGATCAGATTTGTGAATAATAGGAAATTCTGGTTGTGATAGTTTTTCTTTTTCTGAATCTGACTGTTGGATCAGATTTGTGTATAGTAGGAAGTTTCATTTAGGGACATTTGTTCATTTTCCTTATGATCTGAGAAATGGCTCAGATTTGTAAATGGGTTTAGATTGAGCATAATGGATTGAGAGTTCTTATACCTCACACCAGCTAATTCAGATAGAGACATATTGGTAGTTGTTGCAGTTGACTATTAGTTTAGATTTGTGAATAATAGGTTTTCTTGCCCGTTTCAAAATGTTTATGATTCGTATTAGTTGTAGTTGTCAATGATCATGTGGGGAGGTTCTGTATCAATTGGCCTTGCAGATTTGATCTTTTCATGTCTCTGTGGTTCCAATTAGGGATCTGGAACTTGTGAGGAACTGGGATGTTTGCGACTATCCATGTTTTCTTTCTTTTGCTTGTGGAAAAACTGCGACTTAGCTTGGGTATTAGATGTTTCTATAGAGTGATCATCTTGAGAAATGAACTTTTGATCTATAAGCTGATGTCAGAATGGTTAGGCAGATGTTATTTTGTGTTCTGTATCCATTAGATGCATATAAACTCCCAGAATTTGCTTATTCTTTGTGCAATTAGATATCTGCTTCTTGACTTGCTCACAGCATAGTGCGTACTGCAGGTTTGTGCAATATTCCTCCCTAGCCCAAGTTTTCTAATCAGGAAAAAAATTGCATAAAAATGAGCACTTCTTTTATGTACATATTTTCACTGTTTAAAATTGAAAAGAAGATAGTCCCTTGGAATCTTATCTTTTGCTTTTTATGTTTCTTTTGTCTCTGGGTAGCTTTATTTTCATTGCTCTAAATGGCAAAGTTAGTTCTGCAATAATTTCCCTAGTTGGTCAAATATTGTGTGCTTATGGACCTTGGTGGCTGGTGTTTTCAGATTTATGATTCTTTGTCTTTGAAAAGAATAGTACAAACTTTTGTGCATTTTTGTATTTTCATATTTCTCTTGTTACTATGACAAGAGGGGTTGCTCTGATGGTAAGCAATCCCCACTTCCAATCAAGAGGTTGTGAGTTCGAGTCTCCCCAAGAGCAAGGTGGGAAGTTCTTGGAGGGAAGGATGCTGGGGGTCTATTTGGAAACAGCCTCTCTACCCAAGGGTAGGGGTAAGGTTTGCGTACACACTACCCTCCCCAGACCCCACTAAGTGGGATTATACTGGGTTGTTGTTGTATATTTCTCTTATTAAAAATTTGCAAATTGTCATTTTAACATATCGTGTTCATAATGCGTTGCATCTGAATGTTTAGATGATGGAACTTATGCCATGAAGAAAGTTCTTATTCAGAACAATGAACAGTTGGAGCTGGTGAAAGAGGAGATCCGAGTTTCCTCTCTGTTTAGCCATCCCAATCTTCTTCCTCTCCTGGATCATGCTATCATTTCAGTCAAGGTAATTACTGAAACCCCGTGGCACTTGCTTCGGTTGCACATTGAAAAGAAAATCATCGTGGCGGTTTATAATTTCTTCATTTAGTAATTAACTCAGCTCCACGTCTAGGCTATTTCTAAGCAATTGGGCTTTTCACAATTAATTCGTCGACGTATTAAGTTCAGAGTGCATATCCTGCAAAGCGGGTGAACGCATGCACAACATTTATCGTTTGTCATTCCAGGAGTTTTTAGATGTGTTTCAACTTTCAATTAACTGAACCCCAGCGTAATAGATGTATTTCCCTCACTTCACTCTTAAGATGGAGGTGAAATGCTAAATATAAAGAAGTTTGCACATGCGAATTGTCAGTGAAGTGTATCCTGTAGTTCCTTTCTTTTCACGAGAGGCAAAGGAAAAGGGGGGAGGGGAGTTGCTACCAATCATAGAGGGTTCACATGTCTCGTTGAGATGATACACCTTTCTGCTTCTGGGGGATGAGAACCATGTTTGAGCAAGTTGTCATTTGTCACTTTAAAAGACACACTCTGCTTTTTCTGAACACTATGGGCATGCCAATCTCTCTTTTCTTTGTTCCCTTCCATCTTCATTTACCACTGGATTTTCTCTAAAGATCTCATTTTACTTGGATGCTGGATAGGCCTCACAAGATCAGCCCAAGAAGCATGAGGCATACTTGTTATTTCCAGTCCATTTGGATGGGACATTACTGGATAATGCCAAAACCATGAAAGCAAAGAAGGAGTTCTTTTCCACTTCGGAGGTGCTTCAAATATTTCGTCAGGTGAATAATAATCAGTACGCTATGCACAAGAACATCTTATCATATTCTGAGAGGAAAAAAAGAAGGGCCAGATGCTCAAGCAATTATGAAAACTAAAATTGATATACTGAAAAAAGGTGTTTGTGCAGCTTTGTGCAGGTCTCAAGCATATGCATAACTTTGATCCACCCTATGCACATAATGATGTCAAACCTGCTAATGTACTTCTAACGCATAAGAAAGGACAGACACCTCTCGCAAAATTAATGGATTTTGGAAATGCACGTCCTGCAAGAAGGCAAATTCGTTCTCGTTCGGAGGCCCTACAGTTGCAGGTTAGCGTGGTTCTTATATTACAAATGTATCTTCTGCTCTCGTAACCTTCAAGCTTCATGTATTTTGCTTATTGTGAATTTGGTCGGGAGTATTCTATCGCTATTTTACTGTACTAACATATAAATATTGCTTTCTTTGTTGGCTCTATTTCTTATTGTTCTCATCTTAATCCATTCTGGTGCATATTTTTCATCTGATTTCATTCTGTGGTACTGGTTTATTTAGGAATGGTCATCTGAGCATGTTGCAGCACCTTTCCGCGCGCCTGAATTGTGGGATTGCCCAAGCCAATGTGATATTGATGAAAGAACTGATATCTGGTCGTTAGGTTGTACTTTATTTGCAATAATGTAAGACTTCTCTGTACTCTTTTGCAGATATTTGTAGCTTTTGCTGTCCAAAAGAAAATATCTTTATTCACGTGTTGACGTATCTTTTAGTTGCATCAACATTGTCTAATAAATTGATATTCTGTTCGATCAAGTCATGTAGGTAAGTCAACTAAAGAATGAAATGTCCTGCATTTGACTTGTATATACATAGAAATTAGAATTAGTATATTGGTTAGCATAGTGAATTTTGGTCTGGTGCTGAGTTGCCTAGCCAATCTGGTGGGACAGATTGGCTAAATCATCATTGAATGTTGGAATTAGACAGTAATAATTTTCTCAATAAAATGTTGGTTTTAGATGAAGGTCATCATAGAACTCCACAAGGGTTCCTGTCAAGTGAAACTGTAATACTGAGGTGCTCAATTTTTTTATGAGAAGGCATATTAGTAGGGTTGAACTTGTATGTATTCTGAATCTCAAGTGATATCTACTAGTAGTTTTCATGCATGGTAGCTTTATCCAAACATCAAGCTAAGCTTTCAGCATCTATTTCTTCTCCTATACAAGGTAAAGAAGCTCATGACATGCATATTTGAACTGGTTTTGGGCATTTTTAACTGTGAATTTGGTGTTTATGTCTGTTTCCATGAATAGATAATTAATTTTTCACATCTTTTCTATCTCCAGGTATGGAGTATCTCCTTTCGACTATGCATTTGAGGAATCTGATGAAAGTCCGCAGTTGGCTATTGTAAATGCACAAATAAAGTGGCCAACTGACCCTAACACTTCATATCCCGACGCCCTTCACCAGTTTGTGACATGGATGCTTCAGCCTCAAGCTACAGTCCGACCTCGCATAGATGATATAGTAATTCATGTTGACAAATTGATCTCAAAGTATTCCACCCATTGAGTGATGGGAAGAGACATGTTGGATTAGCTTACAGATGCTTCATTCATCCATATAAACATCTTAGCATGTTACAGAATCCACCATAAGTTACTGTCCTTATTTTTCATTTTTCTTTTCTTGTCAAAATGTGATAGAAGGCACAATAGTTTATTATACCTGAGTAAAGAGGTTTTGGCAGTTGCCCTTTATTTTCTTTCTAAAAATAATTAATGTTGAATAATCTGTATTTTTGTTCCTATGTCCAAAGGATTTTTTTCCTCTCCTTATCCTGCAACTCTGCTGTGTGTTCGTTTGTGCCTTGCATGATGCTTAAACGTTTAGGGGTTGTTTGGTACATGGGATAAGGTGAGATACTGTAGGATAAAGTGTGGTACTAAACTTATACTATGTTTAGTTAGCGGTATAAATTTATCCCCGGATATATTTATATCGCCAACCAAACATACTATAAATTTAGTCACATACTTAATCGTGGATATCTCATCTTACCCCATCAAACTTGGTATTATTTTATCCTACCTAAAGGTGAAATGAACTAGTTTAGGAATTATAATCCCGGAATAATTTAATCCGCGAACGAAGCGACCCCTTAACTTATTAGAGGACCACAGACCATTATGCTTGCAGAGAAAAACATGAGATAACAAGTACTAAATTATTCAGCAAATGCTAATCCATGTTTAATACTATTACAAAATTTGCACAGTAACTGATGTCCAAATTCTTGGACAATAACTATATCAGTGTTGGTTTAATTAAAGCTTATTATTTACCGTCGGAGAACATTTCCAAATTTGTAAAAATTACATGGGGCGTTCTATTTGGTCCCTCCATTTAACATATACCTACTTTTTAAAAACTTGTAACTTGTACCCACTTTTTAAATAACTTCAGACCCATTTCTCCTCCTTCTTCTCCTCCTTCGTTTTCTTCTTCTTCTTTTTCTTCTTTTCTTTTGCTTCTGCTGCTGCTATGGAACTTCAGTTGATGAAATGATTGCTATAAATATGTTCATCAGATTATTGAAAAATAAATTATAAATAATTACGTAAGTTAGTAGATAATAATTTATGAATATTTCCACGTATGTAAGTTAGTAGACAATTAATAATATTGTTCTTTTCATGTTTATTGTTTCCAAAATTTATGATTTAGATACTGTTGGCAATCTTCTTATTTATCTAGTATGTTAGAAAGCTTTGTCAAAAACTTCAGCTTATATAGTGCTGAAGGTTTTACGAATAAGCTAAATACCTTCAGCTCTAGAGTTGAGTTGGACAGTTACATTACAAAACAAAAACTTCAGCTCTAGAGTTGAAGTTCGCCAGTTACAAAGCAAAAACTTCAGCTCAAAGTTCACCAGCTACAAAACAAAAACTTCAGCCAGTTACAAAAATAAAAATTTCAGCTCTAGAGCTGAAGTTTGAAAGTTACAAAACAAAAACTTCAGCTCTAGAGCTGAAGTTCGCCAGTTACAAGAATAAAAACTCCACCAGTTACAAAACAAAAGCTTCAGCTTTAGAGTTGAAGTTCGCGAGTTACAAAAACAAAACCTAGTTCGCTAGTTACAAAAATAAAAACTTCTGCTCTAGAGCTGAAGTTTCCAGTTACAAAAACAAACATTAGCAATTAGCAAATAGAGAACAAAATTTCAGCTACTATGCTTAGCTATAAAACAAAAACTTCAGCACACTTGGTTCAGCACACTTGGTTCAGCACACTTGCTACTTCAGACCCGTCTACTAGAATGCTGAAGTTTTACATGATTGCCTTTGCTACTTCTGCCCCGTATGCTGAAGATATGCGAAAAAGCGGGCACACTTGTAATTTTTTTAACAAAACAAACACAAGTTAAAACGTAATATAAAAAACAAATATAAATACAAACGCCCTCCAAATTTTGGTGACTTAATTAAAGTGTAAAGTCAGTTGTGATCTCAAAATCTAATCCACTTTCTTCCTAGGGTTGTTTCCGGAAACCTTCTTTAATAATTTGCCTAAATAGGAGGAACTAAACAACCATATGTATCTTTCAGTCAATGCTTATGCTCTTACCTAACCTTTATTTAAAGATAAAATTATAGAATTGTTATGAAATCATATAAAGACAAGAACAATAATGCAAGAACAAGAGCAATAGAGAGAAGAGTAGAGAGAGTTCTTCTTATTGATACTTAGAGAATGTTAGGGATGTATTACAATGGTAGAAGACCCCTTTATTTATAGGGAGTGGGATGATCTAGCTACCAATAATAGGACTCTAGAATCTCTCTAATTAAAGACATTCACCTTAAATAGAAGTGTAAAATCTCTCTATTCATAACACTCTCCCTTGAATGTCTATTCAATGATGTGCCTCGTTAAAACCTTAAAACAAAACCCAATGGGAAAAATTAAAGTAAGGAAAAAGAGTACACATGTTTGAATATGCGCCTATTGGTTGCCTCGTTAAAAACCTCGCAAGGAAAACCCGGTGGGACAAAACCTTGTAAGGGAAAAAGAGTGCAACGCGCATTAAACTCCCCCTGATAAGAACATCAATTTATGTCCTTAAGTCTTTGCATCCCGATCTTGTGAACTAGCTTCTTGAAGGTTGACTTTGGTAGAGATTTTGTGAACAAATCAGCCATATTGTCGCTTGAGCGAATCTGTTGAACATTGATATCACCATTCTTTTGAAGATCATGTGTGAAGAATAACTTTGGTGAAATATGCTTCGTTCTATCTCCTTTTATGAATCCTCCCTTCAATTGAGCTATACATGTTGCATTGTCTTCATACAAAGTTGTGGGTAGTTTATCACACTTCAAACCATATTTGTCTTGGATATGATGTATTATCGACCTTAACCACACACACTCCCGACTTGCTTCATGAATAGCAATTATCTCGGCATGATTAGGTGAAGTAGCCACAATTGATTGCTTAGTCGATCGCCAAGATATGGCGGTTTCTCCACAGGTAAACACATAACCCGTTTGAGATCGAGCCTTGTGTGGGTCGGACAAATATCCAGCATCAGCATAACCAACAAGATCCGGGCTGCAATTCTTGCCATAAAATAAGCCCATATCGGTAGTTCCCTTTAGGTACTGCAATATGTGTTTGATCCCATTCCAATGTCTCCTCGTAGGAGCCGAGCTAAAGCTTGCTAAGACATTAACTGAAAAGGATATGTCAGGTCTTGTAGTATTTGCAAGATACATTAGTGCGCCAATTGCGCTAAGATATGGTACTTCAGGACCAAGTAGCTCTTCATTCCTTTCTTGTGGTCGGAATGGATCTTTGTTCACATCAAATGATCGAACAACCATCGGTGTACTTAAAGGATGTGCTTCATCCATGTAAAACCGTTTCAGTACCTTTTCTGTATAGGTAGATTGATGAACAAAAATTCCGTTTGCCAAATATTCAATTTGCAAACCAAGACATAGTTTAGTCTTTCCGAGATCTTTCATCTCGAATTCATCCTTTAGATAATCAATTGCCTTTTGGAGTTCTATAGGGGTTCCAATAAGGTTTATGTCATCAACATATACGGCAAGTACAACAAATTCCGATGTTGTTTTCTTTATAAAAACACACGGGCAAATGGCGTCATTTATATAGCCTTCTTTTAACAAGTACTCACTAAGACGATTATACCACATTTGTTCAAATTGCTTTAGACCATACAAGGATCTTTGCAATTTAATTGAGAACATTTCCCGAGATTTTGAGTTATGCGCGTTTGGCATCTTGAGTCCATCGGGAATTTTCATGTATATCTCATTATCAAGTGAGCCATAAAGATAGGCAGTAACCACATCCATTAAGTGCATGTCAAGCTTTTCATAGATAGCAAAACTTATGAGATAACGAAAGGTTATCGCATCCATTATAGGCGAATATGTCTCTTCATAATCGACACCAGGCCTTTGAGAAAAACCTTGTGCAACAAGGCGTGCCTTATATCTTTGTACCTCGTTTTTCTCATTTCTTTTGCGTACAAAGACCCATTTATAGCCGACAGGCTTAACACCATTAGGTGTTTCAACTATAGGGCCAAAAACTTCACGTTTTGCCAGCGAATTCAATTCTGATTGAATTGCTTCTTGCCACTTTGGCCAATCATGTCTTTTTCGACATTCTTCAACAGACTGAGGTTCGAGATCCTCACATTCTTGCATAATGCTAGATGCTACATTATAAGCAAAGGCATTATCCACCACAATATCTACTCGATTAATATTTGCCTCAATATTAATTGGATTTAGGGATAGTTCCGTATTTTCCAGAGTCTCGGGCTCAATGGATTCTTCATGAATCTCAGAATTTGTTAAATCATGAGATTCTTTCGTGGGTGTCATTTTGATCGTTCTTTTTCCTCTTTCTAGGATTTCGATCTTTGGAGCCTAATGGTCTGCCACGCTTTAGGCGTGCATTCGACTCATTGGATATGACACTAGATGATTGTCCAACAGGGACATCAATACGGATTGGAACATTTTCCGCGGGAATGTGGGATTTCGTTATCCTTTTCAAGTCCGTAAATGCGTCAGGCATTTGATTTGCTATTCTTTGCAAATGGATAATCTTTTGTACCTCTCTTTCACAAATAGAGGTATGTGGATCAAGATGAGATAATGATGCATTTTTCCACAAAATTTCCCGTTTGGTTTCACCAAATTCTCCCCCTAATTTTGGGAAAAGTGTCTCATCAAATCGACAGTCTGCAAATCGTGCAGTAAACAAGTCGCCTGTCAATGTTTCGAGGTAGCGAATGATGGAGGGCGATTCAAACCCAACATATATTCCTAACCTTCTTTGCGGACCCATTTTGGTGCGGGATGGCGGTGCTATAGGCACATATACTGCGCATCCAAAAATTCTTAAATGGGATATATTGGGTTCATGACCCAAAACCAATTGCAACGGGGAATACTTGTGGTAATTCGTCGGTCTGAGACGAATTAGCATTGCTGCATGTAATATGGCGTGACCCCATACCGAAGTGGGCAGCCTCGTTCTCATAAGTAAGGGCCTTGCAATCAACTGCAGGCATTTAAATTAACGATTCTGCAAGACCGTTTTGAGTGTGAACATGAGCTACAGAATGTTCAACTTTTATCCCGATTGATAAGCAATAATCATTAAATGCTTGGGATGTAAACTCAGCAGCATTATCCAGTCTAATGGACTTGATTGGATTATCTGGAAATTGTGCTCGTAGTCGAATTATTTGTGCCATTAATTTCGCAAACGCAAGGTTGCGTGATGACAACAGGCACACATGAGACCATCTACAGGATGCGTCTATCAAGACCATGAAATACCTAAACGACCCACTAGGTGGGTGAATAGGTCCACAAATGTCCCCTTGTATACGTTCCAGAAACGTGGGTGACTCAGTCCCAACCTTTGTTGGTGATGGCCTGATAATCAACTTGCCTTGATAACACGAAGTGCAAGGATATTCACTATTCGAAAGAATTTTGAAATTCTTTAACGGATGCCCATATGAGCTTTCTATAATCCGTCTCATCATGACCGATCCTGGGTGTCCCAATCGATCATGCCAAAGTACAAAGGTGTTGGAATCAGTAACCCTTTGGTTTACTGTTGAATGTGCCTCAATTGCACTAATTCTTATCCAATACAGGCCACAAGATAAAGACGGAAATTTCTCAATAACCCTCTTTTGGCCGGAGACATTCTTTGTGATGACGAGATATTCAAGATTATCTTCATCCATTGTCTCAATATGATAGCCATTCCGGCGTACATCTTTAAAACTCAACAAGTTTCTCTTAGACTTGGAGGAGAACATTGCATTCTCTATGTTTAACGTCGTGCCTTTGGGCAGAGTTACAATTGCTCTTCCGGAGCCTTCAATCAATTTACTACTTCCAGAGATTGTAGTAACGTTTGCCTTACACATATTTAGTTGAGAGAAATATTTCTTTTCTTTGAGTATTGTATGTGTAGTACATGAATCAACTAGGCAAATACTTTTACAGTTGGACGTTGATCCAAGTTCGCTTTGTGAGATATCCATATTTGCTATCCCATAGTTTGACATACAAAAGAGATACACGAACATAAGAATAAACAAGTTCAATTCGTTTGTGTCACATAATATTTTCAAAATCTGCTGCTAACAGTTGACTAACAAAATCAGATATGTTATCCATAATTGATTACTTTGCAGTTTGAAAATTTCAGTTTAAGCATTTTCTTCAAACAATCGATTGTTAAACACAAGCAATCGATTGTTGAACATTGACAATCGATTGTTAAACACACACAATCGATTATTTGTTATTTTGAAAAACTTTAGATCACACTGTCTTAAGACAATCGATTGTTAAATATAGTGAAAAATTCCAGAGCACACTGTTTTAAGACAATCGATTGTTAAGTATAGACAATCGATTGTTGGCTATTTTGAAAAATTCCAGAGCACACTGTTTTAAGACAATCGATTGTTAAGTATAGACAATCGATTGTTGGCTATTTTGAAAAATTCCAGATCACACTGTTTTAAGACAATCAATTGTTATGCATAGACAATCGATTGTGGATGATTTTGAAAAATTCCAGATTACACTGTCTTAACGACAATCGATTGTTAGACAAAGACAATCGATTGTTGATCAATTATTTTTCAGCTTTAATGCGAAAATAGTAGATAATCGACTAGTTTTTCAGGCTAGTCGATTACCCCTACTGGAAAATAAAAATTTTATTGATATTTGAGCATATTGAAGATATTCTAAAGAACTACTGCTAACATTGCATCATGAACTAACTAATACGAGCTAATACTAATGACTATTAGTTTATTCACTAACTAATACAAATAAGTAGAATAAAATCAAATAACTCCATCTTCTTTCATCACGGATCCATCGCCGATTAGGTGGTCTATTTTCCCCTCGGGTTGCTCAAAGAAGTCTGCCACATCCAGGTGGGTGATGTCCGAGTTGTCGTCATAGACAAAATTTGTTTCAGGGCCTTTTCTCTTTCGAGATGCTTGATAAAGGTCAACCAAGTGTCTTGGTATACGGCAAGTCTTTGACCAGTGCCCTTTCCCACCGCAACGATAACATATAATTTCTGAACCATTTGCCTTAGGATCTTCATGACCCCGTTTCTGCTTTCGGCGGTTATCTCTCCTTGGGGGTTGACGGACTTCATTGGAATTTCTTCCTTGTCTACGTCCCTGGCTATGACCCCATTTACGACCATGACCATGGTCCTTTTCATGTTTGGCATAATGAGAGTGCACCTTATCTGCTTCAGGCAGTGGTGTAGACCCAGTGGGTCGATTTTCATGATTTCTCATGAGCAGGTCATTATTTCGCTCAGCCACTAGTAGAAGAGAAATCAGTTCAGAGTACTTTGTAAAGCCTTTCTCTCTGTACTGTTGTTGCAGTACCATATTGGAGGCATGAAACGTTGTAAATGTTTTCTCAAGCATATCATAATCGGAGATATTATCCCCGCATAGCTTCAATTTAGAAGTAATTCTGAACATTGCAGAATTATATTCAGAAACGGACTTAAAGTCCTGGAGCCTCAGATGAGCCCAATCATATCGTGCTTGTGGCAGAGTGACCAACTTCAGGTTGTCATATCTCTCCTTTAAGCCGTTCCACAAGATGAGTGGATCCTTGACGGTGAGATATTCAATCTTCAAACCTTCATCAAGGTGATGGCGCAAGAAAATCAAGGCCTTCGCACAGTCTTGGGTGGATGCTTTTTCTCTATCTTTGATGGTGTCTCCGAGACCCATAGCATCTAAGTGGATTTCAGCATCCAACACCCATGTCATATAGTTCTTGCCCGAAATTTCAAGGGCAACGAACTTTCTTTTCGTAATGTCAGACATAATCGAAAATTAAATTAGGAAGAGGGAAATACCTTAGATTTTTCGAGAATGGTTCTTGAGACGGTAGAGTCTCGTGCTGATAATGTGTTATGAAATCATATAAAGACAAGAACAATAATGCAAGAACAAGAGCAATAGAGAGAAGAGTAGAGTGAGTTCTTCTTATTGATACTTAGAGAATGTTAGGGATGTATTACAATGGTAGAAGACCCCTTTATTTATAGGGAGTGGGATGATCTAGCTACCAATAATAGGACTCTAGAATCTCTCTAATTAAAGACATTCACCTTAAATAGAAGTGTAAAATCTCTCTATTTATAACAAGAATAATATATTCTCATAAGTAGACCTTGCACCATTTTAATCCAAGTATTATAAGTTTATAAATGTATAGTCAAATATTAATAAAATCTCTTTTTTTCTCATTCCTTCTAATTATAACAATCTTATTTATTCTTATCTATCTCTATTATAGCTCTCACCTCATTTTTCACTCATAAATATTTAATTTAATTAATGAAAAAGAATCATATGCAAACAAAACTTAAAAGAAATTCCTCATTCAGTCAACATTCATTTCGTGCCTTCATCCTTAACCAATACTTCTCTATTTTTTTTAAATTTTGTATATCTCCAGGTTTATACATACCTCTCCCAACTGCAATACACAAAAACAGACGCGAGAAACCTAAAATCTCATCTCTTTTAAGGCTGATCTTGTTAAATTTCGATTATGATATTGTGAGAAATTTAGAGTGGGTATTATTTGAACTTATTAGAAATAATCTAAGTAGGTTGTATACAAAGTTTGAAATTATTTGCTGGAGATTTGGACTAGTTTTATACAAGAATGCTAGTAAAAATTGTATAAATATTTCGTCAGCGATGCTTATACACTTTTATAAAACTGTATAAAAATGTATAATCACATAGTGAAAATATTCTTGATACACTATGTATATAGGTGTATGAGAAGAATGAGAAAAAGAAGAAGAAGTAGAAGAAAATGCAAGAAATTCACCAAATACCTGTAATTTATCAACCTTGGATATAATAGTGTATAAATTGTGTTTATACACTATTTTATACTATTTACACAATATTATACATTATTACACAAATGAATCCTATCAATGGAGCTTCAGGTGTTCTTCTTCTTCCTTGGGCATCCTCTGAAATTTAACTCAAATATAGCCTAAAGCTACTCCAAATCGCTTGAAATTTAAGTTTTGAATTCATCTTGATGATTCCAATTAATTGAGACAACACCCATCCCAAACAACTAAATAATCGAAAAACATAATTTATGAAATCGAATCTTCGAACCACTTGTAATGGTGACTTTTATTTTTCAAATCCTTAATTAACCATTGAAATCCAGAAAAGAATTGAAGGAGAATAACAATAATATAGAAATATTTTGATGCAAAGGCTGACATGGGAAGGAGAAGAAGAACGAAGAAATAAGGGGAATGAAGAAATAAGGGGTGGGCTAACTGGTGAAAATTAATTTTCAGATTATGTACAACCTAGGCTATACTGAGTAAGGGCTTCAAACATGAGCCATTTTATAATGGGTTGTTAGGCCAAGTGACAAGGGATATAATTCTTCCTTATTTAAACGTAAAAATAGCACGGTATAGCCAGTTTTCGGACTGGTCATTCAAAAATAGCCAATGTTTACCAAGTCAATGAAAAATAGCTACTATTTTGCTGCAATAGAGACCGGTCCAACATAATATACTGGATTTCGGTGCACCTGTGTATGATCTCCAACATATTATATTGGACCAGTATACTTTGCTAGCTCTAGTAATATACTGGAGACCGAAGCACTGATGCTCCAAACTCCAATATATTATGCTGGACTCGTATACTTGTTGGAACTCTAGTATATTATGCTGAAGTACCAATGTACTTATGCTGGAACTCCATCATATTATGCTGGAGTTCCAGAATAAGAGTTCCAGCATACTTATTCTGGAACTCCAGCATAATATGCTAGAGTATTTTTTAGATTTTGAACAATATTTTCGTTCAAATTTATCTTTACATAAAAAGTGATTAAATTTTAATTATTTTTGAAATTAGGTTATTTTTGAACGACCAGTTGTAAATCTGATTGTTTTTTATTTCTCCCTATTTAAACACTTTATCTCTCTGTTTTTATTGAGTTAATTAAGCTTCAAACTATCTTTTCTTTCTCCGATCAATATTATAAAAAAAAAAAATCAACAAAAAACATATTGTTTGAATCCTAGCTATGGTTTCGGTTTGGACTTTAGATTTTTGGCAAATCTGCCTGTTTTGTTCCATGACATATACCTTTAGCGAAAGGAATATCTTAAAGAAAATGGTGTCCTTAATATTTAATAGACTCATGCTTGTTCTGCTGCGCATTTTCCTATTGATTAGGATTCTAATGCTCATACTGCCCAAGGTACTATCTTTTTCTTTTTCAAACATATGAAAGTACTCCCTCCTCTATTTTGTTCGAATTTCGAAAGTCAAGTAAATTATATTTTTATTATAAGTTTTTATATGTATTTTAAATATTTTGAATTATTGTGACTTATAATAATTTTTACGTAGTTTATATGTATATACATACATATATATATATATATATATATATATATATATATATATATATATATATATATATATATATAATATATGTATATATATATATCTGTGTGTATATAATTTATAAAAAAACTTAAAGACTCTTTATCCAAATGCACGATTAAATTAAGAAATTTAAATCTTGAAAAGCGAAAAGTATCACATATACTAGGATAGATGGAGTAAATAATTCCTCTGTTACACTTTGTTTGGCTTGTTCTTTATTATCTAGTTTTTTAAAAAAAAATAGCACACTCCTATATTTTTTTTAATGAGAAACTTTTATACCCAAATAAATAATGTTGCGACATATTTAAGATCACAAGTTTCAGAAGTTTTATGACTTTTATACATACCTTTGACTTTTATACTTTCAAGCATTTGAACTATAGGTTCAAAACTACATGTCTTTCATATGGAATCAATTCTTCTTGAATTGTATCTCTTCCATTTATTTACTTTCTTTGGGTCAGCAAATGCGTATAGCATGCTTTGCAATATGTTGCAATTGAATTATCCCTTTTATGAACTTCAGGTTCATATCATGATATTCGGGGATATACATATACAAATGATAATTCATCCCATGTAACCTTTTCTCAAGCGTTTATCATGTCTCCCCCTCATGTTAGTAAAGCTAACTTGTTTCCTCAACTTTGGGAAATCATCTTTGTGCATTATCATGTCAATATACACAACACATTAATAATAAGATGAAATTATTTGGTTCCTGACCCTGAACCACTTGTGAGGGGAGAATATAATATACTCTCGTATACAACTTATATCAAACTGATATATATAACTTTGTTCTCACAAGAGACAGTTTAGCTATTAAGTGGAAGCACTCAATAATTATCTTGCTAAACCAACTTTGATATAAACCAACTTATCAAGATGAACTATCTTGAGTAGAAAATCTGGAAATTATGCTCGAAGTTAGATTACTGAGCAATTTACCTCGCAAGCACCGGCCAGGCTGCGGGTTAATAACAATTGCGCATGTAACCATATCATAGATGCATCATATGTGGTATACATGGCAGGTGAATGGGCCCATATTCACCTTTGATATTTCCAGAACTTATGGGCTTCAACCCGAACTCTTTAGTTGGTCAGTTCATTAATGAGAACAAGTAATACAAGAGAATTCGTAAAGAACTTTCTAGTTCTTTAATATTCACCTATGTGAATTTGCACATCATACTTAAAATGAGATGGCTAACACGAATGCCAACTGAATAAATTATCAATATTGGTAAACTTCAAATTTACACCATGACATGTGCACTTATCAATAAACTTCAGGTTTATTATGACATGGGTTTTTATACCAATATATATCCACTTTATTGTGGCATTCTTTCTTTTGTGTAGTACAAACTGGAGGACAAAGCGGGTAGCTTTTCATATGCAAATTACCCCGCTACAAGTTGTAGTAATAGGAGATATCAAAGCCTTCCTTTATTTATAGTCTCAATATAATCAATCGCTTTCGCGTGTACTTTGGAAACTGAATAAGTTTCTTTGAGACTTACTACAGCACAATACTCAATTGTGTTTCTCCAACATAGTAATAATTGGCTCTTCTAGAGCTCTCAATTAATTTTGTACTACCACAGATTCATCAACATCCATGTGGTGAATATCTTTCTTAAAGAGAAAGTTATACCATTATGGTCATGTCAAACTTATATGCAAGATATGTTTCTTGCATTATCGTTGTCCTTTAATAGTCATATTTCCAAAATACTTTGGCGTACAATAGGTACGTGACCAACGATCATTCATGCCATATATCATCTCAAACCTCCTTCTAGGTGTGAGTGTGGTATCATCTCAAACCTCCTTCTAGGGGTGAGTGTGGTATATTTAATACCAATTTCATGTTCATATTCTTCCAATAATGAATATGTATTCGTGAATCAGATGTTGTCACATTCACTTCGGGGATATGTGATTTTGTTATCCTTTTCAAATCTATAAATGCGTCAGGAATTTGATTTGCTATTCTTTGCAAATGGATAATCTTTTGTGCCTCTTTCTCACAAATAGAGGTGTGTGGATCAAGATGAGATAATGATGCATTTTTCCACAAAATTTCCCGTTTGGTTTCACCAACTTCTCCCCCTAATTTTGGGAAAAGTGTCTCATCAAATTGACAGTCTGCAAATCGTGCAGTGAACAAATCTCCTGTCAATGTTTCGAGGTAGCGAATAATGGAGGGCGATTCAACCTCAACATATATTCCTAACCTTCTTTGCAGACCCATTTTGGTGTGGGATGGCGGTGCTACAGGAAAATATACTGCGCATCCAAAGATTCTTAAATGGGATATATTGGGTCCATGACCCAAAACCAATTGCAACGGGGAATATTTGTGTCAATTCGTCAGTCAGAGACGAACTAGCATTGCTGTATGCAAAATGGCGTGACCCCAAACCGAAGTGGGCAGCCGACGAACTAGTATTGCTGCATGCAAAATGGCGTGAACCCAAACCAAAGTGGGCAGCCGATGAACTAGCATTGCTGCATGCAAAATGGCGTGAACCCAAACCGAAATGGGCAGCCTCGTTTTCATGAAGAGTTCAAGATTATTCTCATCTATTGTCTCAATATGATATCCATTTTGAATGATATCTTTAAAACTCAACAAGTTCTTCTTAGACTTGGAGGAGAATATTGCATTCTCTAAGATAAACGTCGTGCCTTTGGGCAGAGTTACAGTTGCTCTTCCGGAGCCTTCAATCAATTTACTTCCCATGGTTTGACATATAAAAGAAATACACGAACATAAGAATAAACAAGTTCAATTCTTTTGTGTCACATAATATTTTCAAAATCTGCTGCTAACAGTTGACTAACAAAAACAGATATGTTATCCATTACTTTGCAGTTTGAAAATTTCAGTTTAAACATTTTCTTCAAACAATCGATTGTTAAACACAAACAATCGATTGTTGAACATTGACAATCGATTGTTAAACACACACAATCGATTATTTGCTATTTTGAAAAACTTCAGATCATACTGTCTTAAGACAATCGATTGTTATGCATAGACAATCGATTGTTGGCTATTTTGAAAAATTCCAGAGCATACTGTTTTAAGACAATCGATTGTTGGCTATTTTGAAAAATTCCAGAGCACTGTTTTAAGACAATCGATTGTTAAGTATAGACAATCGATTGTTGGCTATTTTGAAAAATTCCAGATCACTGTTTTAAGACAATCGATTGTTATGCATAGACAATCGATTGTGGATGATTTTTGAAAAATTCCAGATTACAGTCTTAACAACAATCGATTGTTAGACAAAGACAATCGATTGTGGATGATTTTTGAAAAATTCCAGATTACACTGTCTCAACGACAATCGATTGTTAGACAAAGACAATCGATTGTTGATCAATTATTTTTCAGCTTTAATGCGAAAATAATAGATAATCGACTAGTTTTTCAGGCTAGTCGATTACCCCTACTGGAAAATAAAAATTTTATTGATATTTGAGCATATTGAAGATATTCTAAAGAACTACTGCTAACATTGCATCATGAACTAACTAATATGAGCTAATACTAATGATTATTAGTTTATTCACTAACTAATACAAATAAGTAGAATAAAATCAAATAACTCCATCTTCTTTCATCACGGACCCATCGCCGATTAGGTGGTCTATTTTCCCCTCGGGTTGCTCAAAGAAGTCTGCCACATCCAGGTGGGTTATGTCCTCATCGTCGTCATAGACAAAATTTGTTTCAGGGCCTTTTCTCTTTCGAGATGCTTGATAAAGGTCAACCAAGTGTCTTGGTATACGGCAAGTCTTTGACCAGTGCCCTTTCCCACCGCAACGATAACATATAGTTTCTGAACCATTTGCCTTAGGATCTTCATGACCCCGTTTCTGCTTTCGGCGGTTATCTCTCCTTGGGGGTTGACGGACTTCATTGGAATTTCTTCCTTGTCTACGTCCCTGGCTATGACCCCGTTTACGACCATGACCATGGTCCTTTTCATGTTTGGCATAATGAGAGTGCACCTTATCTGCTTCAGGCAGTAGTGTAGACCCAGTGGGTCGATTTTCGTGATTTCTCATGAGCAGGTCATTATTTCGCTCAGCCACTAGTAGAAGAGAAATCAGTTCAGAGTACTTTGTAAAGCCTTTCTCTCTGTACTGTTGTTGCAGTACCATATTGGAGGCATGAAACGTTGTAAACGTTTTCTCAAGCATATCATAATCGGAGATATTATCCCCGCATAGCTTCAATTTAGAAGTAATTCTGAACATTGCAGAATTATATTCAGAAACGGACTTAAAGTCCTGGAGCCTCAGATGAGCCCAATCATATCGTGCTTGTGGCAGAGTGACCAACTTCAGGTTGTCATATCTCTCCTTTAAGCCGTTCCACAAGATGAGTGGATCCTTGACGGTGAGATATTCAATCTTCAAACCTTCATCAAGGTGATGGCGCAAGAAAATCAAGGCCTTCGCACATTCTTGGGTGGATGCTTTTTCTCTATCTTTGATGGTATCTCCGAGACCCATAGCATCTAAGTGGATTTCAGCATCCAACACCCATGTCATATAGTTCTTGCCCGAAATTTCAAGGGCAACGAACTTTCTTTTCGTAATGTCAGACATAATCGAAAATTAAATTAGGAAGAGGGAAATACCTTAGATTTTTCGAGAATGGTTCTTGAGACGGTAGAGTCTCGTGCTGATAACGGTTATGAAATAATATAAAAGACAAGAACAATAACTCAAGAACAAGAGCAAATAGAGAGAAGAGTAGAGAGAGTTCTACTTATTGATACTTAGAGAATGTTAGGAGTGATTTACAATGGTAGAGGGCACCTCTATTTATAGGGAGGAGGATGATTTATCTACCAAGAATAGAACTCTAGAATCTCTCTAATTAAAGACATTCACCTTAAATAGAAGTGTATTTATAACAGAATTAGTAATTATGTTTTGGGAAATTTAAGCAGCTCGTCCGTGCTTGCCTTGTGCAATACTTATCCTTATAATGCCAAGAGAGATGAATATGAAATATTAATATATTTAAAAATAATTTAATTTTGAATTTAGTTTCTAATCCTTAATACTATGCTTTTATACCACATAAACTTCGTACTCAATCAAAATTTTACCACATGTATTAAAACAGGACTACTCGATAATTGATTTGCAATTAGCAAAACTAGCTACTGCATAGGAAAAAAGGAAGTCTTTTTTATTTGCTTGTTAAATCACAATATTTAGTTGAACTTACTTTGGAAAATGTTATTTGTAGTTGAAGTTGAGAAAAATATATTTGAAAGTTCTAGAGCATATCTCACTCAGGAAAAAAATGAAATTATATATTGTGAGTAAATATTAATATTATTTCACTTGAAACACTCTTCAATATGAGTTTTATAACACTAAATCTTATGTTTCAATTCGAAATTGAAATAACCAATTTGACCACTATGCATTGTTAAAACGAGAAAATAGGATAATAGTTTATCTCCATAGTGTCATGTTAAGTTGACACTTACAATGAAATATGATAGATTGGTATCGTTGTTATGTAATAAAATGAGTGTGAGAAAACATTCAGTGAATCTTATAACAACCAAAAGACTTCGCAAGGGATTGATTGTTATGCTGAGTTTAACATCAAAGATGACGAAACTCTGAGAGATTTTTCGGGGACTCCGAATGAATACATGGAATTTATTGTGATAAAATTATTGGAAATGTATGTCAACGTTGTAAACGTTTGCAGTAATGAGGTTGCACAAAGTAGGGCTAGAGAAATTCTAGCCGAACATGTTCCGGCTGAAAGAGTTTGGCTAGATCTAAGCTTATCTCCACGGACGAATGAGGAGTGAGGAAATAATTTCTCCCCCAGTATACATAATCCCCAAGCCGAATGGTAAACTTCAATTATTCTTTGTGTTACGATGTATATTTTTGTGTATCGTATTTGTATTAATACTCATATACGTCATAGGGGGTACAGACTAGATATGAATATTATAAGTTATGAACTAACGACCAGTTGAAATATGCTTAATTTTTGTGTGTTGGATTATGGTGGTCCATCCAGGAGTCAGCATCAACAAGATAATATGCATCTTGGGATATCAACACATTATGATTTGTAAGTAAATATATAAAGTT
Organism: Nicotiana benthamiana; assembly: GCA_034376525.1. Taxonomy (NCBI): domain Eukaryota; kingdom Viridiplantae; phylum Streptophyta; class Magnoliopsida; order Solanales; family Solanaceae; genus Nicotiana; species Nicotiana benthamiana. The sequence continues at coordinate 19,387,134 of CM067341.1, forward strand.
ATATGTATCATTTGGACCAATTTCAGCAACTCATTATTTCTTTAGTTGTGCAGTAAAAACGAGCAACTTGATGTTATGTCCTCACGCAATTACCCGTAGAAGACGTACTTACTCGGAATTTGGCAAATGTGTAGAGTTAGGAAGATAATAGTGATTATAACAACAATACTGATGAGTCTGGATATGACACACCCTTCAGTGACGAGGGTGATGATGAGGATGAAGAGAATGTTGAACCTGATTTGACGAGGGAGCATTCTCCACCTTCCGTTAGACCAAGAGTGTACGAGTTTCACATACCGTTTTATTCAAGGCATATTTCCTACCTTGATCATTTTCCAAGTACGCTGGATGTAGATGCCCCCACAAGGGATATTGACGAAATATGGACAGCAAAGTAACATTGGGAAGAAACTGTGAATACGCAATATTTGACAAAAGGGATTTATTACCAGAGATATGATCAGAAGCAGCTGAGTCCACAACCCATTGTTCAAGAGGACTAGACTGCGAAACACAAGCAAAAGAATTACCAGCAAGAGAAGTATCAGTCTGAGAAACAGTGGCTACTTGTGGAGATGTCTGTTTACTTGCTCGATATTTAAGGAACTCATTATACTCCCTTTCAGATACAGAAAATCCTTGGTTACCTGTAGCCTCGATCTGAGCAACATAAGCATTTTTGGGTGGTCGACCATGTAAAGAATGGCACACGTCACGAGTGTGACCAAGTTTATAACAATAAGAACACTTGGGTCTAGATCTTCCAAAACGATCTCCTCCTCATCTATACTCCATAGTATGAGATGCCCGTGTTAGAAAATACAGTTAACGCTAGAGGGGGGGGGGGTGAATAGAGTTATAATAAAAAATAGCGTAAACTTGCGGAATTTAAAAATTGCAGGAATTAAATAAGTGCGATAAGTAAATAAATAGGAACGAACACACCGATGTATCCTGGTTCACCACAACCCGTGGCTAGTCCAGTCCCGGAGAGACTCTCTCGAGATTTCCACTAACACTGTTAAGCTTACGGGTGTTCAACAAACCTTTACAAACTGAGGACACAAGCCTCAACAACCTTTGCTCGAAGATACAACACTTCAAGACTTCAACCAAAGGAATCACAAGTTCCTTCTTACAATACAAGGGAACAACTTTCCCTTCAAGTGTATAAAAACACTTTGCACTCAAAACAAGACTCTCCTTAAGAGTAGATATGAGTAAACTAAATACGCTCAAGAACGCAACAACTTTCGTCAACAATTTGGCTCTCAAAAACTTATGTAATGAATAGAAAATGATGAATAAGAGAGTATGCAAGCTTTAGCAATAATATTGTCAGTTGTTATGTTTAGAAGACTGATTTGAAGATGTATTTATAGTGTCAAAACCATGCATAACCGTTGCATAATTGCCAATTAAGAGTTGCTGATTTTGTGCTGCGACAATCGATTGTCAAGATGATACAATCGATTGTTTTCCAATCGTTCCAAAAATCGTTCCCAGATTTTACGCAGCACAATCGATTATCAAAGACATATAATTGATTACTGGCAACGTTCGAAAAATCCTTTCCAGATTTTACTTAAAACAATCGATTGTCAGAAATATACAATCGATTACTTGGCAACGTTCAAAAAATCTTTTCCAGATTTTACTTAAAACAATCGATTATCAGAAATATACAATCGATTACTTGGCAACGTTCAAAAAATCTTTTCTAGATTTTACTTAAAACAATCGATTATTAAAAACATACAATCGATTACTTGACGGTGTTTGAAAATATTTTGACAACGGTCAGTTACATAATCGATTATACTATATGGACAATCGATTATTTATCAGTCTTTGAAAAATCAAATAGACACTGGCTCAATACAATCGATTGTCATAGGTTCACAATCGATTATTTTGTAGCTTTGAAAAATATGTTTGGACACTGCCTCAACACAATCGATTGTCATAAGTTCACAATCGATTATTTTGTAGCTTTGAAAAATCTGATGGACACTGCCTTAACACAATCAATTGTCATAAGGTTCACAATCGATTGTCATGCAGATTTGAAAAATCTGATGCACACTGCCTTAACACAATCGATTGTCATAAGGTACACAATCGATTGTCATGCAGCTGACTTAACATAATCGATTATCATAAGTACATAATCGATTATCTTAGTCTAGATTTTAGAGGCATGTTTAAAAATCATTTTGCTAAAATAAATATGCATGATTTAATAAAAATGATTTTACGAGAGAAGCCAAGTCTTGAGTTAAGTTGTCGGATCAAGATCACAATTAAAGAACAACTCATATATAACTTTGTTTAGTCTTGAACTTTGTTTGTCTTGTGCTTGAACTTCGTTACATGACATTTGCGCGCTTGTGCTTGGACCTCGTCATATGTCAATTGCGCATCGTTTGTCATTTATCAAAACCTGCAAATATGAACACACATTTAGTTTAGTGCCTTGAGAACGTATTTCAACAATTTTCCCCTTTTTGATAAGGGCAAACCTTAAGCGGGATATGCATATTAGAGATTCATAATGACGATCCAAGACAAGTAAAGACATGCAATTAGTTCCCCCTCAGCATATGAATTCCCCCTCAATTTATGCCAATAAATATTAAGTGCATAGCCCTTATTCTTCCCCCTTTTGACATTAGCAAAAACAAAATCCGTAATAGCATGTTTATTGATCAACAAAAAGGTGTTTACATAAACGAGATAATAAAAACATAGAACAAGAAGCAACTAAAGAAATTATTCATTATTATCATTTCCCGCCTCGTCATCCGGCACTGCTTCATAAGGAACAAGCCCAGATATGGATAGTGAATATGATCAAAATATCCATGGATCTCATAAGTCAATCTATTGACAGAGGTGGACAAAGAAGCAAGTTGGTCGGAAATATTTTGGAGTGTAGGAGCTTGAGGCTGACGCGTTTGACGAGTTGGAGGAGGAGCAGGAGCTGCATGTTCGCCGTCATGGGGAAAGGAGGAATCGAAAATTTCCCATTTCTTGGTGCTCTTTTTGAGCGGACCGTTGGAGGCGTGGAACCCGGAGGCTTCAAGAAAATTCATTATAAGAACGGCATAGGGAAGTGGTCTATCATCCCCGATGGCATCAAGCATGTGGATTTTGATGAACTTACACCAATTGATGTGAGCCCCGGTAATAATGGCATGCATTAGCTTTGCGTCCTCTTGGGAAAGAGTGGTATGATTATGCTTGCGTGGTTTGAGGACTCGGGTTATGAAGTAGAAAATTAAACGATATTCGGGGACCATGCCCGTGATTGTAGGACGGCGATTGGACAGATTAGGATCATAAGCTCCAAGTCCAATTTGGTTTAGGAGAATTCGTTCATCAAATAAGGCACCGGCTTCTCTAATGTAGAGAGAAATGTTTTCCCCACTTCGAGGCAGGTGAGAAATAGAATGTAAGTTTTCGTTGGTTAAAAGAATTTCAACACCATTAATGTTTGTCACAAGCTCACCCTCGTCGTCCTCATGAAGATTAGAGTAGAAGGCTTGAACCAAGAGAGGATTAATGTGAGGATAGGATAGATATAGGAAATCAAGAAGTTGGCATTCCCTAAGCATGTTTGCAGCTGCAGCGGGAGCGCTTGATTCAAGATATTTGCTGGTGGAAAAGCGAGGAGGAAGAATTTCACGCTTTTCAAATTTTGTCAAGAATCTAGTTAGCTCGGTTTCAGAGTTAAACCGTAAAAGAGACCCATCTTGGTAAGGGAAATTGGGAGTAGGAGGAGCAGCTGAAGAAGATGCACCATGTCTACCTGAACGGGGGCGTTTGGTGTGTCTGCTCGACATTTTCAATAAGTAGTAATAGCCTTTGTAAGAAATTTGAGAGATTTTTGAAAGTCTGGGAGATAAGATTGATGCTTGAGTGAAGAAATTGAAGACATATGGTACCTATTTATAATGAGAAGGATGGCATTTCATTTATGGTGAAAATCTGCAGAAATTTAAGAGCAAAAACGGTCAGAAACGGTAAAAAAATTTGCACTGTCCGTTAAACAATCGATTGTGGAATCGAAATAATCGATTGTTATGGAGTTTTTGAATTGTACTCGGAAATGACAAGAATCGATTGTGGGAATCTTGCAGGACCCAAACGGTAACAAATATTTGAATTACTGACAAAAAATAATCGATTGTTAAATTATGGTAATCGATTGTTATGACACAGTGTGCACGGTGATTTTCTGCCTCGGAAAATAATCGATTATACTTTTGAGACAATCGATTGTCTTAGAAAGGCAGTACTGAATGGCCAAGACGGTAATCGATTATACAGTTAAAAAATCGATTATTAATTAACATCAAAAACCTGCATAATAAGCATAAAACGTAAATAATCGATTAGTGATACTTGGTAATCAATTGTCCGGCACAATAAACATGAGACATAAAGGAATGATAATCGATTATTGACTGTAACAATCGATTGTTCTACACCATTACCTTATAATTCCCCCCGCCTTTAGGGCGATACCTGTAAAAAAGAAATAGACGTCTCCGACGCTCAAGTTAGTAATTTGTAAAGAAATAATGACTTAGATCAATGTGGAGTCAAGATGTTGGCCAATTGAGAACGTGATCTCTTAAGAAGTGTGTCCTAAGGTGTTCTTAAGAGTGTTTCGAGTACTTACCTGTTGTTCAATATCGCCAATTACCTGTTCGAGAGGATGGTCTTTGATTTTCCTCCACTCGTTAGGCATTTTCGTTTCTTTTTCCAATTGTGGCGCTTCCTCCAATAATTGATCCAAGATTTCATCTTGAATTTCCTTCGGAGTTTCCTCTTGTACTTTGTCTTGAGGACTTAGTGAGTTTAAAATACCTGCAAGATCAAAACCAGAATCCTTACTCGCCAAGCGAACATTATTTTCGGAAAATACAATATGAGGGGATTCCTCCACAGTTCCGGTTCTATTATTGAATACTCTATATGCTTTGCTACGTGAAGAATAACCAATAAAAATTTCTTCATCGGATTTGGCATCAGATTTTCCCAATTGATCTTTTCCATTGTTATGAATAAAGCATTTGCAAACGAATACTCTAAAATGGGAGATATTTGGTTTCCTTCCCTTATAGAGTTCATAGGGGGTTTTCATGAGTATTGGCCTTATGACTACTCTATTTAGAACGTAGCATGCGGTACTCACGGCGTCCGCCCAAAAGTGTTTGGGAATCTTAGCCTCATCGAGCATGGTTCTAGCCATCTCTTCGAGACACCTATTTTTCCTTTCCACAACCCCATTTTGTTGTGGTGTACGTGGAGCAGAGAAGGTGTGCTAGATACCGAGTTCGTCACAAAAGTCCGCAAAGAGATTGTGATCAAACTCTCCCCCATGATCACTTCTTATTGAAGTGACGGTTGTGTCCTTTTCGTTTTGAACACGTTTAAGAAAATATTTAAAATTATGAAAAGCTTCACTTTTATGAGCAAGAAATAGAGTCCAAGTAAATCTAGAATAATCATCAACAATAACAAAAGCATAACGATTTCTACCAAGACTTTCAATGCGAGATGGTCCAAATAAGTCCAAGTGAAGTAGTTGCAAAGGTCTAGTAGTTGAAACAATATTTTTCGATTTAAAAGATGCTTTTGTTTGCTTCCCTTTTTGACAAGAATCACAAATAGAGTCTTTTTCAAATTTCAAATTTGGAAGACCAATAACTAAATTTTGTGAAACCAATTTGTTTAAAAGATGCATGTTGATGTGAGCTACTCTACGATGCCATAACCATGTATCATCCTCTTTGCTCATAAGACAATTCACATATTTAGATGAAGAATTTGCAAGATCAACCATATAGATGTTATCCATTCTAAAACCACGAAGGATAATTTTAAAATCGCTACGGCAAAAAACTAAGCATTCATTCGAATCAAATAAAACAAGATTTCCCTTGTCACATAATTGACTTATGCTCAAGAGATTATGTTTTAAACCTTTAACTAACAATATATGCTTAATGGAAGAAAGTTCATCCTTACCGACCGATCCGATGCCGATAATTTTTCCTTTGTTGTTATCACCAAAAATAACGCTTCCTCCTTCCTTATGTTCTAGTTGAAGGAACTTGGATTCGTCTCCCGTCATGTGTTTGGAGCATCCACTATCAAGGTACCAAAGTACACTTGATCCCTTCAAACATACCTACAAGACAAATTAATGAGTCTTTGGTACCCAAGCTGTTTTGGGTCCTTGAGAGTTAGGTGTAACATGTTGTTGTGATTGACATACATTTAAGTGTCTATGTCTAGTGAAACAAGCAGGAGCAATATGTCCAATTCGATTGCAATAATGACACACAACATTAGGATTATGCATTCGTCTAGTTGATAGTAATTGGACGGACGAAAATCATTTACTCTATTCTTGACAATATGACTATTGCGCAATTCATGAAAATCATTTCTCCTACTATTTGTTCTTGGATATGCAGCATTTCTAGAATAGTTATTTCTAGGTTGAAAGCCATTTCTAGGTGTTCTAAAAGGTTCAAGGTTCCTTCTAGTGTTTGGCCTAGAATATGCGTTATTTCTAGAATGATTATTTCTAGGTTGCGATTGTTGAAAGCCATTTCTAGGTTTGTTATATCTAGGATGAGCGTTTGTTTTATTAATCCTAGGTTGAGCCTTAGGTTGTTGGGGGTTGGCTTCAACCTTTTCTTTAGGCTCATTTTTAAAACCTATGCCATGCTTGGTCGACTTCAAATTAACAAGGACTTCATTCAAATTTTTATGAGAAGAATTAAACTTATCTAGGGTGCCCTTAAGTCTTTCTACCTCATTTTTGAGATGCATGCAAGAAGTACAACTTTTACTAGAGCTCTCGGGTTTGTCGGCGCTTCTCTTGCCGAAAAATTTGTTTTCTTCTTTCAACTTCTCATTTTCTAAAATCGGTTTTTCCAAATCTTTTTCTTTCAAAGAGAGTTGTTTTTCAAAATCTTTTTCTTTTAAAGAAGCATTTTCCTTTATTTCCAAATCTTTTTCTTTCAAAGAGAGTTGTTTTTCAAAATCTTTTTCTTTTAAAGAAGCATTTTCCTTTGTGCTTTTAACAGTTTTGGAAGCTTTAATAAATTCACCATACAACTCATCAAAAGCATTTTGCATTTCCTCAAGAGAAAAGAAATTTTTGGAAGAAATTTGACATACCTCTTCTTGGTTGTCTTCTTGTGCCATAAGACAAAGATTTGCGGCTTCGTCTTCTTCTTCGTCACTCGACTCGTCTTCGGAGTCGCCTCCCCAAGATATGTATGCTCGTTGTTTCTTGAAGGGTTTCTTCTCCTTTTTGATATTTGGGCAATTTGATTTAATGTGCCCGGTTTCTCCGCACTCATAGCACTTTATTTGATCTCCTTGCTTTTTGCCTTTTCGTTCATACTCTTTTCACATGAACTTTTGAAATCTCTTGATAACGAGTCCGAACTCGTTATCTCCGTCCTCATCATTTTGAGGTTGGCTTGTGCTTGCCTTGAGGGCGATTCTTTGTTTCCTTTGATCATTAACAAGAGGGTTAAGTATAGTAGATTCATAAGTCTTAAGGTTACCTCTTAATCCGTCGATGGTGACATTTGAAGTGCCAATAGACTCTTGAATCGCGTCGGCCTTGGAGCGCCATTCCGGAGTGAGACTTCGGAGAATCTTTCGGGCAAGTTCCTTATCCGTGAAGGTCTTCTTAAGAGCATGTAAGTCATTTACGATTTTTGAAAATCGTTCGAACATCTCATCGACCTTTTCGCCTTCCTTCATGTGAAACAGTTCATATGCATGGGTTAGAAAATCAACCTTAGCCTCTCTTACCTGGTCCGTACCTTCGTACGTGATTTCCAGCTTGTCCCACATTTGCTTCGCCGTTGTGCAACATGATATTTTCCTGTAATCATCAGCATTTATAGCACAATATAATAAGTTAATTGCTTTAGCGTTGTTTTGCACTTTTCGGATATCATCCGCATCGTATTCCTCTTCGGATTTTGGAACCCATTCGTTTTCAACCTTTTTGGTTGGAATTTGTTCTCCCTTCATAATAACCTTCCATAGATAAAAATTATTCGATTGAATAAATATTCTCATCCTCTCCTTCCAGTATGTATAGTTTGTACCGTCGAATAGTGGTGTTCGGGTGGAGCATTGTCCTTCACCTATTCCTGCAAAAGAGTCACGAGTGGAAGCCATGGATTGTTTCTCTCAAACGGTTAAGTCTTCAGAGAGTTGGGCTCTGATACCAATTGTTAGAAAATACACTTAACGCTAGAGGGGGGGTGAATAGCGTTATAATAAAAAATAGCGTAAACTTGCGGAATTTAAAAATTGCAGGAATTAAATAACTGCGATAAGTAAATAAATAGGAAGGAATGCACCGATGTATCCTGGTTCACCACAACCCGTGGCTAGTCCAGTCCCCGAGAGACTCTCTCGAGATTTCCACTAACACTGTTAAGCTTACGGGTGCTCAACAAACCTTTACAAACTGAGGACACAAGTCTCAACAACCTTTGCTCGAAGATACAACACTTCAAGACTTCAACCAAAGGAATCACAAGTTCCTTCTTACAATACAAGGGAACAACTTTCCCTTCAAGTGTATAAAAACACTTTGCACTCAAAACAAGACTCTCCTTAAGAGTAGATATGAGTAAACTAAATACGCTCAAGAACGCAACAACTTTCGTCAACAATTTGGCTCTCAAAAACTTATGTAATGAATAGAAAATGATGAATAAGAGAGTATGCAAGCTTTAGCAATAATATTGTCAGTTGTTATGTTTAGAAGACTGATTTGAATATGTATTTATAGTGTCAAAACCATGCATAACCGTTGCCTAATTGCCAATTAAGAGTTGCTGACTTTGTGCTGCGACAATCGATTGTCAAGATGATACAATCGATTGTTTTCCAATCGTTCCAAAAATCATTCCCAGATTTTACGCAGCACAATCGATTATCAAAGACATATAATCGATTACTGGCAACGTTCAAAAAATCCTTTCCAGATTTTACTTAAAACAATCGATTGTTAGAAATATACAATCGATTACTTGGCAACGTTCAAAAAATCTTTTCCAGATTTTACTTAAAACAATCGATTATCAGAAATATACAATCGATTACTTGGCAACATTCAAAAAATCTTTTCTAGATTTTACTTAAAACAATCGATTATTAAAAACATACAATCGATTACTTGACGGTGTTTGAAAATATTTTGACAACGGTCAGTTACATAATCGATTATACTATATGGACAATCGATTATTTATCAGTCTTTGAAAAATCAAATAGACACTGGCTCAATACAATCGATTGTCATAGGTTCACAATCGATTATTTTGTAGCTTTGAAAAATATGTTTGGACACTGCCTCAACACAATCGATTGTCATAAGTTCACAATCGATTATTTTGTAGCTTTGAAAAATCTGATGGACACTGCCTTAACACAATCGATTGTCATAAGGTTCACAATCGATTGTCATGCAGATTTGAAAAATCTGATGCACACTGCCTTAACACAATCGATTGTCATAAGGTACACAATCGATTGTCATGCAGCTGACTTAACATAATCGATTATCATAAGTACATAATCGATTATCTTAGTCCAGATTTTATAGGCATGTTTAAAAATCATTTTGCTAAAATAAATATGCATGATTTAATAAAAATGATTTTACGAGAGAAGCCAAGTCTTGAGTTAAGTTGTCGGATCAAGATCACAATTAAAGAACGACTCATATATAACTTTGTTTAGTCTTGAACTTTGTTTGTCTTGTGCTTGAACTTCGTTACATGACATTTGCGCGCTTGTGCTTGGACCTCGTCATATGTCAATTGCGCATCGTTTGTCATTTATCAAAACCTGCAAATATGAACACACGTTTAGTTTAGTGCCTTGAGAACGTATTTCAACAGCCCGATTGTCCACTGATTGGGATATGAGGATAGATGAATCAAGTGTCTGTGATGAGCTCACTGGGTGACTTGGTGCTGCAGCAAGGCCAAGTAAGCGAGAGAATAATTCATCAACTGTGGGGACAGTCGGACTAGCCAAAATCTGATCGCGTACTGAGTCAAGATCATTAGGAAGCCCAGCAAGAGTAAGAACTAGAAACAGCTTTTTTCGTTGCTCTTGCTGCTTTTTAACGCTAGCAGAAACTGGCATCAACGTCTCAAATTCCTCCATAACTGCCTGCACTTTACCCAAGTAAGTAGACATATCTAATTCCTGTTTCTTTAAATTTGTCATCCGTGATATCACATCATAGAAACGAGATATGTCATTAGTATATAAAGTACGAGCCTTTTCCCAAACCAAATAACATGTTTGGAATGGACGAAACAAGGGCATCAACTTGGAATCAATAGATCGCCAAAAAATATTGCATAATTGAGCATCGATCTTCTCCCAATGTGCTTTGGCTTTTTCATCTCCTTCACTAGACTCTTTGATTAGATTATCTTGAACACCTTGACCTTTACACCACAACTCGACAGACGAAGCCCAAGCTAGGTAGTTTGAACCTCCCATTAAAGGTTCTCAGGTAATCATAACACCGGAACTGCCAGAACCCGGGTTTCTAGACCCGAAAGCATCTAGTCCCAAAGACATCGTTGGATTATCAACTGAAAAACTCGCTGAAACTGAAAACTGGAGCTGCCGGAACAAAACTGGAACACTGTAGCGCCGGAAAAAAAGTACTGTAATCCTGAAGAAATTCTGGTTGGAAAGTACTGTAACTGCCGGAAAAGTACGTGTAGTCGCCGGAAAAAACTCAAAGTTGTCGGAATCGAACGAAAATAGGATGGGTAGGGTCAGAATGATGAGCCGACCAAACTGTCCTGAAGAAGCAACCGGAAATTCTGGCCGGAAAGGGTGCCACGCGCCGGCGCGTGGGCTCACGCGTCGAAGGTGTTGGCGGCGCGTGGTTCAGAGTTGGCCGGAGAAGTTTCTGTGGTTTTATCGCCGGACAGAGGCGAGTCTTTTGGTATTGCTGGATTTTGCTCAGCACTGACCGAGACTGATTTTACTTGAAAAAGTCGCCGGAAAAGGGTTCCAATGACTCATTTTACTTCCCGGAATCGCTGGAATTTATGCGCAACGATAAATTTCTCACGATTGCTCTGATACCATATGAGAAAGCACGGGAGGAAAATATATATTTGATATTTTAAACATGGTACAATGAGCCCTATATATACACACATAATCTATCATACTCCTAATACACATTGGATTAGGGTTCTACTATTTACATATTCTAACACAGTACACTTCAGGCTGCAGTGAGGTAACTTGCAATGAAGGGCAGCTCCTATATACATGAATTCAGTTATTAATTTGCGTAGAACATTCTAATGTACCCGTCCCCAGTGCTTCCTACATCTTCTGGGGCATTAAAATGCACCTTCCCCTGAGCTTCAACAGCTGCCTCCATGCGATTAACCTGCTTTCTGAACGGTCATGCAGCGTTGCGAAGTATTCTCTAAGCATGTCACAGAACTGCATGGGGAGTCTTTCTTCTAAGCAAAATTGTTACCACAGCCATGATTTAAATGCTACTTGATGTTTCATCCTGATTAGATGGTTCTAACCATTCCCTTGTGTTGGAGTAGAAATAATCCTCTTCTTTAGGCCGGTCTGGAATCACCAACGTCTTCGTAGGGTTTCCCATGCGTTCAGCGTGAGCTTCCTTAACAGTAACAGAAAACTCATCCCAAGTCAAGGATTCAGCATTATAGTGGTCTATCAAATCTACTAAATGCTTTCTGTACAGCAATATCGTTTTCTTGAATCCAAGATATCTGCATAGAATGGGAAAACTTTTACATAGAAGTCTTTAACGAAAAGCTATTTACAAAGTACATTCTCAACAACAGAAGCTAAATTTGTATCCAGACCAGTAACTGATAGAAACTCCATGGGTTTTGTGCCTGCAGGCCTCTCCGGACACCACGGTTATCAAAAAAAAAAAGTACCTGTGATGTCCTTCAACAACTTTAGCCATGTTTCCATCATACGTCTGAACAAAGATATCGCTCTCCAGTGAAACAAGATAATCTAATGCCGCCATCTGTGAAGAGTGATTTTGAAAGAACCTAAGCTCAGAAGGCTCAAGTAGTGTTTCCTTCCTCACCTGCTCATAATAAGGACCCATCACAAAAGGTGAGACGGCAAATTAAGGGAACATAAATAAAAGCTTTTAAGGAAAACTTGCACTTTCTGACTACCAGATTCGGATAAGCTGCTGTAAGACTAGCCATTCTCCTTGTCCCACCATAGATCTCCCCAGCAGCAATATAAACTTGGATGCCTGGATCAATATCCAATGCCCTTAATATCAAGGCAGTCTCCTCGGGCGTCAATGGACAGAGACCATCTCTCCTTTTCAAATCAGAGTTTATGATCTTTTCTTTCTACCATGGATAAGTGTATCTGTAAAAAGGACTGGATCAGCTCAAGAAAGGAAACTTAAGTCCATCCAAAATGCACCAATCTATAAATCACACACATATGCTTCGTAGACGACCTTTTGATGTGCTGTAGGGCTGATGAAACCTCCATGAAATTATTGATGAAGGAATTTGAATACTTCTCTAGTGTATCAGGACTTCAAGCCAATATGGATAAAAGCTCTTTATATATAGCAGGTGTTTCAACTAAATTCAAAAAGAAGATTTGTTCTGAACTACATCTCACGGAGGGCACCTTCCCCTTCAAATATCTAGGAGTTCCCCTATCTACAAGAAAACTCACTATATCACAGTGTATGCCCCTAGTGGAAAAGATAGTGGACAGAATCAGAAGCTGGACATCCAAACTCTTATCTTATGCTGGTAGAATGCAACTCATCAAAAGTGTCCTGTTTGAAATGCAAACTTACTGGGCCCAGATATTCCTCATACCAAAAGAAATCATAAAACTGGTTAATGGAATTTGCAGGAATTATCTGTGGACTGGTAGTCATGAAACTAGCCATAGGAACCCAATTACCTGGGAAACAATGTGTAAACCAAAGGCAGCAGGAGGTTTGAATACTATTTCCTATGAAAGGTGGAATAAAGCAGCTCTGTCAAAACTTCTCTGGGCCTTAATGGCAAAGAAAGACAAGCTCTGGATCAAATGGATCCACTGTCACTACATAAAGAAGAGGGACCTTAATACAATGGAAATTCCTAAACAAGCTAGCTGGCTCGTTCGGAAACTGATTGGAGCAAGGGAATGGTGGGCAAATGATGAAACAGGAATGCAAACATGTACTCAAAATTGGCAATTTAGCATCAGAAAAGCATACATTCATACCACTCCGCAATACCCCAAGGTTCGATGGAAAAACTTTGTGATGGTGAATGACATGCTCCCAAAACAGAAATACATTTTATGGATGGAACTGCACAAGCGATTGGCAACAGTTGACAGATTGGTTAAATGGGGACTTCAAATTAATACATCTTGCATCTTATGCGGAAAAGATATTGAAGAAACACATGATCATTTATATTTTGACTGCTTATATTCCAAAGACCTGTGGCAAGGTATGTTACATTGGTTGAAGTATCAAAGAACAATTGGTACATGGGAGTCAGAAGTGCAATGGTTATCTGATAATGTCAATAGCAGGAATCCCAGAAAATCCATCCTCGGGGTGGTGTTTGCAGTAGTAGTATACACCATCTGGACGGAAAGAAACAAACCCATACCACCCTATTTAGAAAAAAGTGCACCGCTTGCTTGAAGTCGGTTCTTCCTTGCCTTCGAGAAGCGGGTTGTCAGGTTTCAACAATTGAACAGAAAAAGCCAAGATCGAGCAAAGGAGATTACAATTCAAGTGCACATTGCTGGAATGAAAAACTCTAAATGGAATCCCATTCTGCAGGCTATGAATCACTATCTCTTGTGCGATTCTTCACAATCGTAACAATTTTCTTTTGTCTGTAATAGAAACCTAGTTTAACAACCATAGTTGTAGAGTTTACTATTTTGATTATAACTTTGAGAACGTTCTAGAGTCCAAATGAACAGCTGATGTAAATTGCCAATGGTTGAAATAAAATTTCATTTGACCAAAAAAAAAATTTTTAAAATTAATAAAACTATTAAATTCTTATTAAAAATATGTTTAGAAAAGTTGAATAAAATGAATTTCATCAGAATCTTTTGTATTGGCAATATATTACCATTCTATAATGTCCAATACCAAAAAATAATAATAATATTAAATGGACTGCATAAAGAGTTGAAATGGAGAAAAGATAGCCCGCGTTAATATAATTTTATTTTTTATTTAAACTATTTTCATACTCAAATAATATTTTTTATCAATTTTTTGTGTAATATTAAAAAATACTCAATTATTAAACAACAACTAAAAAAATATTTAAGAAAATAAATGTGTGATAAAGAGATAAAAATATAGTTGGTAAGAGTCAATACCAGTAATGATTCTACCAATTAACAATCTAAAAGGTAAATTTCATATCAATCCTTTGTTCTTTGAAAATAAAATTTATAATGGATAAAATTATAATTAAGATTAAATATTCAAAACAAGAGATGAACTAATATTAATATCTAAATCAACATAAAATAAATTATTTTTTATGTTAAACCAAATAATTAAAATTTTAAAATAATTAATTAGCAAGAGAATCCAATTCAATTTTTTAAAATTCATCATATGAGTAAAATTATTATTCAAGTTTTAACAGAAATATTTAGGATACATAAATTTATTCCATAAAAATAACGTTAGAATAAAAGTAAAAAGGATAATAAATTATTAAGAATCAAAATGTTATAAAAGTGTCTGTAAAAGTACAATCAAAGCTAAATCTTAATAAAAAATAATTTTTCAAGATATGAGTATTCCTTGTAGATGCCTCCGGCGAAATCAAAATAATTTCTATGTCATGCATTACTTGCAAATATCATATTAAGATGCATGACTCTATTAGCAATAATAGCAAGTGGTGTATCAACAATAATTTTATTGTGAAGTCACACACTTGAGATGTGATATACCTCTTCAAATAACTTAAATAACCATCACAAATTTAAGAAATATTCTTTTAAATTTGTGTAAAAATAATTGTTAGTATGTTTATGTTTTGCAAATATAATGAATAAAGCACAAGGACAAACATCCTAAATAATGAGCTATATTTATCGCAATATATTTTCTTACACGTACAATTATAAATTGCACTTTCAAGAGGGATATCGAGATCGACAGCAAGAGTTCTGGTTAAGGTAGAACAACAAAAGTATCAGAAGGAAACATATATAAAAAAATTATCCACAAAGAAATGTTCGTTAAAATATCATAACATTTACTTTTAAACTAATACATAATTATTTAACTAACTTGACAAGATTAATCATTTATGTAAGTTTTGATAATGTTCTTGTATTTTAAATTTATGTATTATTCTAATATAATAATATTTATTAACATTTAAATAATTATTGTATTATTTAATATAAATAAATTCATTAATTAAATTTTATTATTCTTTTACATAAATAAATATTTATATCATCATATATTATTATTAACGTACAATATACGATTCATTGATACTAATATGTAATAAATACTTGTATAAGATTCTCATTCTATACGGGGGCTAAGTATCTGGTTTTGAAATAAATGGGACCGGTGTTTGGTGCAAGCTAAACTAGAAATAAAACTTTTGGTCAATTTTCGATTAAAAGTAGAAAACATAAATTAATAAAAAAATCAGTGATAAACGTTTCTACTGTGTAAAATAGGGCAGACACAGTCGATCATCCCAGACACTAAGCGATGGAAAATAACCAATTGATGTAAGCCAGCTCATTTTCTACCCTCGCGGGCCCAATACTTTTAAGTTCAGTCTGATGTGTCAGAAAAACGAGCTGCCTCAGCCTTACACGTGGTGCCGCAAGCTGACTGTTGCCTCCGTATTGCGTACTCCTCCGTTCAATTTAAATGAGTTAATTTAACTAGAGCGCAGTTTAAAAAAAATATATTGAAACTTATGCTTTTAAAAATTTAAGGGGTACATACTTTATGGGCTAATATTTATATGATTATAAAAAAAATTTATTTAGAATAAAATATGTTAATTAAAATTTTTAAAATTAAATTATTCTTAATTATAAAAGTATATTATTTTTTAAAACTAATAAATAACTCATGTCATCTAAATTGAAACGAACAAAATATTATTTAGATTGTGCGCCCTTTCAAATTTCTATTTTAGAGAGACACTGAAATATCTCGTACAATATTTTGGTATTAGTGCAGTTTAATATATTAAAATTACAATATTAAAGTACATTATTTCTTGTGAGATAAAGGTTATAAGTTGACAAGAAAGTAATCATTATTTTCGTGTAACTCTTGAAATCATTAGTGCCATGATCTACCACTAATTATTCATTAAATGTTAAATTTTATACCCACCAACCAAGTTTTATAACTTTATTATGTCTCTACTTTGTTATTTATTTCATGAAAGTAATTCTACATCTATAAACAGTAGTGTTTCTTCTATATGTTTGGTGTGGGGAAAATATGATAGTGTGTACAGAAAAAGTGAACCTAGTGTAGTGAAAAGGGGAGTTAAGAGAAGGAGAAAATTCAAGTCTCCAGTTTATTCTTTACAAAAAAGAATATTATTTTTTGTTGAAGGAAGGTGTTTATATTGGTTGAACTTTGGATTCAACAATTTCTCCAGAGTTTGTTCGAGTCATACATCATTGTCGGACTATTATATTCCTAGAGAAGACAAGTCAAGAGTATTACTGGTGGACCGGTACGCTACTGTAGTTGGCTTGAATCTCCTTAAGGAGAGCGAGATATACGCACCTTAGCCGGAAGAATATTTATTTATTTTTCTACGTCTTATTTTTCAATTGTAATTACTTGTAATTTCACCAACAATTTTAAGATAATTCAATTTTTTAATGCAGCTAAAAAATAACGAATATCAAGATAGAAGTTTACTTTGTTTATGAGGTTGAAAGTTAAAAAAATATATATATAGTTAACTGACGAAGCAAAGGTAAAAATAAGAATTTACCTTATAATTTTATGAGTATGTCATTATATTATTTATAATTTTAAAATTTCATAATTCTAGAAATAGCATGGGTAATTAATAATAAAAAATTCTTGCATGTAAAGTTTGAATATTTATGTATGAGTGAAAGTTGATTAAATCAAAGAGTGTGATAAATACTGTGTCATAATTCTTGGAATGATTCACATGTAATGTTTGTTTCTATGTTGATGATTTGCTAATATTTGGCTCTAACATTAATTTTATTGGAGAAACTAAAAACATGATTAATAGTCATTCTGACATGTAAGTTCTGGGTGAGGAAAATTTAATTCTTGGAAGGAAAATTACTCGAACATGTGATAGAATTTTCCTTGACCTATCAATTACGTTGAGAAAACTTTGAAAAACATAATTTTATTGATTGCAAGCATGTTGTAATCCCTTTTGATTCAAGTGTTCGCTTATTTTCTGTGCAAGGCGACAATGATGTGATAAATCAAAAGGAATATAAGCTTAATTGGAAGTTTGAGAATATGTGACTGATTACACTTGATTTGAGATGGCATACGCAGTATGAGTACTAGGCAGGTTTACAACCAAGCCAGATAATGAACATTGGCATGTCATAACAAGAGTTATGAGATTGGAACATTTTATTTTTGAGAGATGGTGCTATTTGTTGGAAATAAAAAAAATTAATTGCTAACTTTACCATGGAGACTGAGTTAACTGCTTTAGTTTCAGCTAGTGAGAAAGCGAATTGGTTGAGAGATTTATTATTTTAAATTTCTTATTTTGAAAAACTAATTCTTCCTATTTTAATTATTATGATATCACTGCTGCTATTGGTAGAATACAAAATCGTTATTAGAACGATAAATCTAGACCTATAAAGAGAAAGATATAATATTGTGAGTGATTTGACAAGTGGCACAATTAATGTTGATCTTTGTGATAATCTTGTAGATCCACTAATCAAAACATTAGCAAGAGAAATGGTCCGGAACACATCGAAGGGGATGGGATTGAAGCACATAACTCATAAGCCATATATGAGGAAACCTAACCTGGGAACTAGAGATCCAATAACCAGGTTCAATGGGAAGAACGAATCACATGATAACTTGATTTGAAATGCATTATTTTTATTATTGTTCCATCCCTATGATGTAAGTACATTTATCCTGTAATTATTTGCAAGGTTGAGTTTTATTCACTTTTAATGAAAATTTGTATAGCTCGTTTGATTGGGGTGTTAGAGTTAATTTAAGGAGCACACTTGACACATTTTACCTATGTGAGTTATGAGTATTGGCTTGTTCTCAAGAACACTCATAAAATCGGGATAGCACAAGGCCGTAATGTGCTGGCTAATAAAGCTCATGTCAGCACCTTAATTATTATGTGTAAGTAGTGATGCTTTATTTCCTTAAAGCGGTCATAGTTCAAGTCTAAGACCATTACTGACTTTGAAGTAGAAATTATTATTTTACTAAGTGAGGTTCAATGCAGAGCACACTTTTATTATTCAACGTAAAATTCTCTTATTTTAATATTAAAATGAGTGGGGGAATATTGTATTAGTGTATTTAATATTAAAATTATAATATTAAAGTGCATTATTTCTTGTGAGATAGTGACTACAAATTGGCAAGAAAGTGATCATTATTTTGGTATAACTTTTGAAGCCACTAGTGCCATGATCTAGCACTAATTATTCACTAAATGTTAATTTTATAACCACCAATCATGTTTTATAATTTTATAATGCCACTACTTTGTTATTTATTTCATGAAAGAAATTCTACACCTATAAATAGTGGTGTTTCTTCCTTGTGTTTGGTGTGGGAAAAATATGATAATGTGTATGAAAAAAGTGAACTTGATGCAGCGGAAAGGAGAGTTATGAGAAGGAGAAAATCTAGGTCTCCAACTTATTCTCTACAAAAGAGAATTATTTTTGTTGAAGGAAGGTGTTCATTTTGGTGGAGCTTTGAACTCAACAACTTATCCAAAGTTTGTTCGAGTCATACAATGTTGTTGGGCTATTGTATCCCGGAGGGAACAAGTCAAGAGTATTATTGCTGGACCGGTGAAGATTCTACCGTAGTGAGCTTGAATCTCCTTAAAGAAAGCACAAATATCTACACCTTAGCCACGAAGAATATTTATTTATTTTTTAATGTCTTATTTTTTAACCGTAATTACTTATAATTTCACCAACACAATGTAATTGCACAATTTATGTAACGTTTATTTTCTAGTATATTAATTTTTGAATACTTTATACAAAACTTTAAAGTTAACACTTGATAATCCCCCTAGATTATCCACTTTAATACTTAAATTATGGAGTGTTATTGTTATTCCCTTTCCCTTAAACTAAATATTTCCTACCTAAAACCTCATGCAATATCAAGTAGTATGGAAAGTCGTTTTGTACTTTTTTACGTAGGAGCTAGAAAATACGCAAAGAAGAGAATGCTATATGGCATTTTGCATTAATTTTTTTTACTTTTAATTTTGCTTTTTTATTATAAATAAAATTTTTATTTATGGTGAATGCCTATATTTAGAGAGATTCTAGAGTTTATTACTTGATTGCTAAGTCACTCTTTCCCTATAAATGGAGGGTTCTATTCCATTGTAATTCATCCCAAAAATCAATAAGAATTCTCTCTCCCTACTTTTCTCAGCAATATATTTCTTCTTCTTCTATTATTTCATAATACATTATCAACACGAGAATCTAACTAATTGAGTCGAAATTTTGGGATTGAGCATATTGATTGTTAATTGTTCTATGAACTTCCTTCATGATTAAATTCTGAATTTAAGATAAGTATTTTACTTTTCTCTTTCAAATTCTTGACATTCTAGAATTTGATTTTAAATACAAACAAAGATGATAAATCTTGATTGGAACTCTAATGGAGTTTGAAAGAAATTATAATCCAGTCAAAGTGGTAAAATTTCTATGCATTGCCATAATCAAATTCATATATGATTGTGGGCAAAGAATTGAAAACCCGTCCCATTAATTTGCTCCATTCTCATTCCCTTTAGAGAATGTATTAGCAGTATGTGATAAGTCTGAAAGAAGATAAAATTACTACTATGAATGTATCAATGGATGTGGCCATGGCAATAGATGATTAAATTATAATCATCATCATTGAGTAATGAGAAAGTAATGTTTGTTATCGATTTGACATGAGATTTTATAAATCATATATAGATGAGTATGGTCTATTCATGATGTGAATATGAACGTTTTAGTGGTAGTGAATATACCATGCTCACCTCTAGGTGACGTTTGAGATGATATAAGAAAATAATGTTATTATTATGGCATGAATGGTCATTGGTCAGTACCTATTGTACACCAAAAGATTTTGATAATGTGATTATTAAAGAATAAGATTAATTCAAGAAACATATCTTCTATATAATTTTGATCATAACCATAAAGGTATAACTTTCTCTTTAATAGAGATATTCACCACATGGATGTTGATGAATCTGTGGTAGTACAAAACTAATTGAGAGCTGTAGAAAAGCCAATTATTACTATTTTGGAGAAACACAATTAATTATCAATAAGGTATTGTGTTGTACCAAGTCTCAAAGAAACTTGAGATTCTAAGGTATTCGCGAAAGCGGGTGATTATATTGAGACTATAAATAAAGGAAATATTTAATATTTTCTATTACTATAATTTGTAGTGGGATAATATGTATGTAAAAAGTTACCCGCTTTATTCTCCAGTTTGTACTACACAAATAAAAGAATATCACAATAAAGTGGACGCTTATTGATATAAAAACCCATATCATAATAAACTTGGAGTTTATTGATAATTGCACACGTCGTAGTGTAAATCTGAAGTTTATCAATATTGATAATTTATTCAGTTGGTATAATTTGTTTACCCATATTAATTTAAGTATGATGTGTAAAGTTAAAATAGAATTTACATGGGTAAATATTATAGAACTATAAAGTTCTGTACGAATTCTTCTTATATTGCTTGTTCTCATTAAACCAACTAACATTGGGACTAAATCCCATGAATGCTGGAAATATCAAAGGTGAATATGTGCCCATTCACCTACCATGTATACCACATAAGATGCATTTATGATATGATTACATGTGCGATTATTATTAACCGCCAGCATGGTGTTTGCGAGGTAACTTACTCAATAATTTGATTTATAGCATAATTTTCACATTTTTTATTCAAGATAGTTCATCTTGATGGGTTGGTTTATATCACAGTTGGTTTAACAAAATCATTTCCACTTAATAGCTAAATAATTGCTTATGAGAACAAAGTTATCTATATCAATTTGATACACGTTATATATCAAAGTATATTATTTTCTCCCCTCACAAGTGGTTCAAGGTCAGGAACCAAATAATTCCATCTTATTATTATTGGTGCGCGATGTATATTTTGATTAACACCATAACTCACAAAGGTGATTTCTCAAAGTTGAGGAAACAAGTTAATTTTCTAAACAAGAGGGGGAGATATAATAAATAACTGAGAAAAAGTTACGTGGAATGAATTACCATTTGTATAACTAGATCCTCGAATAAGATAATATGAACTTGAAATTTATAAAAAGATAATTCATCTGCAATATATTGCAAAGCACGCCAAATACATTTGCTGACCCAAAGAAAGTAACTACATTCTCATTGCAAATGCTCTTTTAAGTCCTAAAAGGACAAAGTCTATGGTACGCTTAAAGTGTATAGATAAACTAGTTTCAGATAAACTTCTTAATAAAAAGATGAGCAAATGATCATAATAAAGGAGGCAAGTGATCTAGAAGGTCACATGAAATAGCACTTCATAAAATCTCATGAGAGATTCAGGTACCTGAATATATGAATGAAGAGATTTCTATGTTATGTCTTTATGAAAAAAAAAGAAGGTTGGAACCGATATAAAATGTTTGTTGATGACATATATATATATATATATATATATATATATATATATATATATATATATATATATATATATATATATATATATATATATATATATAGGATCTTAAGTCTAGAGAAACAACTCAAGTAGAATTGGTTTCATATGAAAGACAAGTAGTTTTGAACATATAGTTCAAATACTTGAAAATATAAAGTCAATCGTATATGCAACTAGTTTTTGATATCTTATATGTCTAGCATGACATGAAAACTTGATATGCATCTAAAGTCTAATATATGGCTTATATAACTTAACTTATATGACAATCTGTCACACCTCCTTTTTGACTTACACGGCTACCCCGAAAGATTACGCGTATAAAGGAGTTTTTCCAATTAAAATGACATTATTCGAAATGAGATTCTTTATATATTTAAGAGTCTCCACTTGGGATAGGTTTGGATTTTGGTGTCCCAAGTCACCGATTTATTTAAAATCGCAAATCGAGGAAATTTTGACTGCCCAAGCGGAGTCTGCGAACCAAAAATTCTTGAGTAAGGAATTATGTTGACCTGAGGGAAGGTAATAGGCACCCTCGGATCCCGTGGATCTAGTACGGTCGCTTAAACTATTATAAGTGGCTAAAATCTGATTTGTTATACATGTTCTGACATATGATTCGATTTTAAATTATTAACCGCTTTTAATATATATTTTTAGGAAGTTTAAATGTCATTAAAACACATTGCGAATCACGTCACATAAATGCGCACGCAATTTTAGACATATTTCAACTCCATTGAGATTTGGATTTGGGTCACATAAAATGCGCACCCGTATTTAAGGAAGGTGAATTATTAAAGACGTTCCCTAAAGCAAATGACGCGTTATTATCTTTGTGAGAGGTCATGAATATTCGCTAGACGACTCATCTCAGATTCTAAGCATGTTGAGTTCCATATTTTACAGGAGATGACCCAAACGAATACTTGATGTGAAGACTACTTGATCCTAAAAGTAATTACAAAAATTTATTTGAATGCCATGCCGGATGACCTGGGTACACGTATCAGCTGGGCCTCAATGGATCCCAACTTGACGGCCCTAGCCTTGGACCCAAAGGCAGCCTCTCATATTTATACCACAAGTGAAATTGCACATATGGACAGACTGCTGAACTTAGTGGGCTTAATAGCCCAATCACTTAAACTTCAAAGGAGATGGCCCCTATTTAATACTACACTTTGGGTCGTAAATTCAAACTGGGTATCAAGGATTGCACCCATATATAAATTGTTAAAGTTAATTGGCCAAATGGCTCGATCGGCCCAAAATAGGATTAATTTTGCACAAGTAATTGAAGGTCTGGGCACAAGACATATTGTTAACCGGCGTCATGTGTCCAAACACTCATCAGATTTATCCTGACATTAATAGGAATAGAAATTGTCTCACATTTGTTAGTCTATCACTAACTCAGACACACTCCTTTGAGTCCGCTTATGAACACACATTAATTGTATAAACATGAAGACTATATTCACGACTGATTACACTACCACCACACCACTGTCCTAATGAATTAACAAGCAATTTTTACATTACGATTACAGGTGAACCTGCAACTCATAGACACTTCAGAATTTATGCTAAGCCTAATCACAAAATTGAGAAGCCATTTACTTCAGAATTCATGCTAAGCCGTTCCTAGTTAGAAGTCCTGTAAATAGGGTACACATCTATACATTTCACAAAATTTAACAGCTAAAGGAGACTAAGGGAAAGAAATTAAATAACTATACAACTGTATTTCAAAATAAAAACTTCCTTCTACATTCGTATGAGATCCATGGGTCCAAAATATACCTGAGAAATGGAAAAAGAGTAGAGATAAGGGTTCAGCAAGCAAACAACAGGGTAATAGTATCTCAAACTTCAAATAATCTCAGCTCCCAGGCAGTTAGAAATAGATGCCAAGATTGTTTGAAAATCTAATATGAAGTACAAGGAACCCAAAACAGGCTTCAAATCCGTAGGTATCCAAACTCAAATCAAACAATGACAAATAGCTCAAAATTTTCAGAATGAGAAACTCCTTTTAGAAGATTAGAGATCAATCCAATGTAACAGTAAAATTTCATATATTTTTCTAGAGGGTTTTTGTTTTTTCTTCTTTTTCCAGCCCCCTTCTTCAGTAATTTCCCATCTATTTTTATAGCTAAATATCTAGGGCAACATTACTATTGTTTTTTGCTGAAAGTCCTTCCTTCTATTTCAGGTTTTTATCTACCCTTCATTATTTCCGCAAGTTATTGCGGTAAATCTACTGGTTTTATGCTAAAGACCCATTCTAGAAGGGCCCAAACACTTCTACCATCATCTACCTTTCATGGACTACCCACATTACCCTTATTTGTCCCTAATATTACCAAAGCTAAACTGAAAGTTCTATATTACCCTTATTTGTCTAAATTTATCAAAAAATACGCAAGAAAATCCTGTATCACCCCTGAGCTACTTACTTAGTATTAACCTTCCTAATTAATTTCAATTTGATACTAAACAAAAGCACATGCTAAATAATCTTCAGCAGATAATTTCGAACAATCCAAACCATCTCTAAGTGGACTCAGACTAGTCCTCAGATAATCATATGATGACAAAAAAAAACATGTCGAATCTCAGAATGAATCTAGGAACAAGTATGACAATGAATAGGCCCGGCTAATTTTGGCTTAACAAAACAAATATGCTCGCAACCTAATAACATTTTTCAATTAAAAGGAAATAAATCCATCTTTTTAAAAGGAACACGGAATGAAATAAAAAATGGACTTATTGATTCTTTTATTAACTTTGCTGAACGAATTCGAGTCGAAAGGCCTATAAAAGTGGCGTGAATGCAGCCAATGTCATTGCCAACCTCGGAGGTTCCTACGGTTGCTTGAGCGGGCTTGGTGGGGGTGTGTACTAGGTGAAAGATACAAAACGATTTTTAGATGTGGTTATACAATGATTGGTGATGTTTTGATGGTGTTGGGTGGCAGTGGAGGGCGTTGGGTGGTAATGGGCGGCAGTCACTGCCGCGCATGGCGGTGCTGCCATCTTCAGGTGAATATTTGAAGCGTTAGGATTATGTTCGAGGGTAGATACTTGGTATGGTGAGGGTGGGGGTTGTGAGAGGAGTCACTGGTGTTAGTTTGAGGGTGGTTTGCCACCGGCCGCCACCGTAGACGGCGGAGCCACCACGCTTTGATTGAAAATTTGAGCATATTGGCGAGGATTTGAAGTATGATTCATATGGGGATGGAAAGAGAAGGGTGAGATGCTTCTATGGTATGAATTTGGAGGGTATTAGGGCTACGTCGCCGCCGCCAGCGGACGGTGGGTTTATGACGGCTCATGGGTGGTTGTGATATTCAGGCGTGAACTGTACGAGGAGGAGAAGTCTTGGTCTCTAATATTATACGTATGTTCAAACATATTTATTTGTTTTTGGGGGGGGGGGTGAGTTTAGGGCCGTTGGATGATTTGTGATCAACGGTTGGGATGGCCTGCCCCAAAACAGTGTCGTTTTGGGGCGTAGTGTGTGGACTGGGTCGGGGACCCATTGTAGGACTTGGCATGGTGTTTTTTACAGGGTGAAAAATGACTTGGGCCACCCAGGTTTGGCCTAATTGTGGCCAGCCTGGGTGGCTTATTATTATATACACATTTTTTTAATTTTCTTTTCCTTATTTATTTAGTTAGTTCCTAATTATATTTTAATACTCCTAATTAACTTAAATAAACCTAATAATTGTCTATTTATGCAACATAAAAAATAAAATGCAACAAAACAAAATGATTATGCCAGAAATACTACTTATATATTTTTTGAATTTTATATTTGTAAAAATAACCCTAATTAACAATTATTTTAGCAAAAATATGAAATTAAATCCTAAATAATTTTAAGCATGCATTAATGAACACACATTGGCACACACAATTAAATCCTAAAACAAATATTAAAAGGAAAATCCTAAACCTGAGAGTCCTGTAGGAGTCGACTTAACATGGCAAAAATCACATGCTCACACTATTCATGAAGGATTTAAGTTGCTTGAAAAATATACAATTCTTGATCTTAAAGTACCACTTCCTCAGTACAATTTGTGCACAAATGTATCTTGCTATAACTATAGGCATGTTAATATTATAGCAAAATTTTAACCTCTATGTGAAGATATTGAACTGACGATTCTAACAAGATCATATGAAGATAATACATCTATCAGAGATGGTGATTTCAAGATGAAACAAATTTGTTGAAGCAAATATGGTTGGTTTGTTTATCAAATATCTACCACAGATCTTCCGAAGATGGCGCACAAGATTGTAATGCAACTGCGTAAATATGTGAATTGATGCTCTCATCAGGGGGAGTTCATGTGCGTTGGACTCTTTTTCCTTACAAGTTTTTGTCCCACTGGATTTTCCTTGTAAGGTTTTTAACGAGACAACAAAAAGGCGTATTGTTAGATATGTGTACTCTTTTTCCTTCTTAAGAATTTTTTTTTCCGTTGGGTTTTATTTTAGTTAAGGTTTTAACGAGACACATTATCTGTTGAATAAACATTCAAGGGGAAGTGTTATAAATAGAATTCTATTTATGATGAATATCTATATTTAGAGAGATTTTAGGGTTTATTACTTGGTCGTTAAGTCACCCTCTCCCTATAA
Source organism: Nicotiana benthamiana (assembly GCA_034376525.1). Lineage (NCBI taxonomy): Eukaryota > Viridiplantae > Streptophyta > Magnoliopsida > Solanales > Solanaceae > Nicotiana > Nicotiana benthamiana. The sequence continues at coordinate 19,413,904 of CM067341.1, forward strand.
ATAGAGGGTTCTATTCCATTATAATTCATCCCAAAAATTCAATAAGAATTCTCTCTCCCTATTTTTCTCTGCATTACTTTTCTTCTTCTTTTATTATTTGATAATATTTTCTTTCTTTTTTTCTTTTTTATTTTTTTCTTCCTCAAAACTCTACGTCTTTTGATGATAACAGCAAATAGTGAAAATTCATAACATTAGAATACAGTAATACAAAAAATAATTTAATAAAAGAATATAAACCTAGTTGTCAATCAAAAACAAATTTTGTCGATAACAGTACACTCAGTTAAAAGACATAACTCATATGTGAACAAAAGGTATTATAAGTACGTTCTAATGTTCAATCTTCACAACTGGGTTTATTATTATTGAGTAATTAATTATGTTCTGATTTACAGCTAGATTTACAATTATTGATTATTTTTTCATGTAATTTTAGGAATATGAATTTTCAATTGAATTTACATTGTAAATTAAAAGTTGCTCGGTTTTGAAGAAGAACAAAAGGTAATGCTATTATTGTTCGACTAAAAAGATTTAGACTTTTTATTGTGCTAATTAAATAAGAAGATTTGAGGTAAATCCTAACCAAAGATAATTTATCTTAGATCTAAGATAGGAAATAAGTATAACTATACATAACCGAACATAAGATTCAACTACAACGATGGTTAAGTCTTATTATGTCAGGAAAGGATGATAGTTTTCATAAGATCAAATGATAACAAAGAATACATAGATAAAAAAGTTCACCGTTCTTGAACAATTGACCCCCCCTACACTTTGATCCAATGCAACTAATGATGGATATAGGGGATCTAAGCTTCTTTGCTTCCATTTTCCTTAGCAGGGAGAAAGAGATAGAAGATCTTCCTTGATCAGTAAAGATATGTCTATCTCTCTGTATGAATTTTTTTGTCAGCCCCCACTTCTTCTTCTTCTCACATAGTTTATATATTAGATTTCTTATTTATCCGACAGTCATTAGCCATAGCACCTAAGCCATTTGACTGTTTTATTAATTAACCCTTTGAAATGCGGTAATATCTAATTTGTCGTTCAAACATTCTGAATACACGACCTCAGCCGTGGCCAAGGTGCGTGTCGTTTTAGCATATATCGATACGACTTTTCCCAAGTGACTTTTTGGCGTTCTTCTTCACGCGGATTCTCGTCAGGCCAGATTTCGACCTATGCAGTTAGTCCCTCTGCCTATTGGGGTTGTCTTTGGCGAGCTCGATGGGCTGACTCTGTTGCTTCGAATGTTGTGAGTAATCTGAGCACTTTATGCGAGAGACGAGTACCTCGTGGCGAGGTAGCAACGTGATGTTTCGAGAGATGCATTAGATTGTCACGTCAGTTTAGAATATCATTAAAACTTCTCATACGTCATTATAGGACATGTTTTTTATGCATTGCATCGTTTTCCATGCCTTTTCCATTTTCAAAATTGCAGGCTTTGGTTTTCCAGCTCAAGGTATTTATATCTCTATAAATAGGGAAAAATCTCACATTTTAATGTTATGCTTCCCAGTCGCTCAAGAGAGAATTTTGTAGCTTTTCTTCTTTTCCTTCAATTTCTCACACTTAATTTTCTTAAGAAAATCCTCTGGCCGCTATTTTTCCCTTATCATTCCTTCTTTCGCAATCTAAGAACAGATGGCTAGTGCATCTTCTAGCCCTGATATAGTCGTTGGTGCTCTGGTGCCGGAAAATGATATACCCCTACTTGAAGAGCGAGTGGGTCTGGCCGAGAATGAGATTTTTTGACTGTAAGATGAGGTGATTCCCCGCCCAGGAAAGGCGAGGAACGACTTCAATAGCATTGTTGGGATGAGCCAGAACCTGTTCTTTCAATGATGGATGTTGCGGTGCTCACGATGTTCAAAGCCAAATTGGGTATCCCTGATCACATTGAACAAGTTTCGGCTGTGACATAATGCATATACACCGCCCGAGCTACTGAGTGTTTTATGCATATCCATTTATCATTGGATACACGATTCCCCTTCCTTCCTTGGCGGTGGACATTCCCGCTTCTACGAGGTGTGTCCAGCTCTACTCTTTTAGTATGTATACAAGCTCTTCCTTATGATTATCAAGTAGGAGGAGCTGATCGATCGAGAAATTTCTCTACAACATATGCTTCACCCCTTCGCCCCCATTTCCATAGGGACACAATTATTCATTTGCGTCACCAAAGAACCAAGGATATAGTGGTGAAGATGGATGACAAAGCCAATCGCCACTTTTGGGAGAACTTCTTCTGCGTCCGAACAGAGCACATGGTATCTAACCCTGCGGGGTTTCTCAAGGCGTGTAATTTCCTATATGTTTTCCTTTCCTTTTAATACATTATATTTTTTTGAAACATGGTTGTTGGTCATCCCCCTTTAATGGTCGTTGAGTGTTTTCTCTTTCCGCAACCAAAAGGCTACCTCCTCTGAGAGTTGCCAATATTTGTGGATGGGTGAGCTCAATTCTGTCCCACACGATGGGGATCCGCGAATGGGCGCCTTTCCATGAGAGTTTTGGGTGCAAATCGTCCGTCGGTAAGTCAACTTATTTCACCCTTAGTTGCTTTATTCTTTGCTCCGTCTTTTTATTTATCTTATATATTTGCTCGATCCAATTTCTCATTGGCAGGTCAGAGAGGAGCGAGAAAGGCAAAGGATCTTGTCCTTGCTTTCTGACAACCGGCTTCCTATGCCCGACCCATACTAAGAGTAACCGTAGATGAGGGCATCCAAAGTCTGGTTGCTCGATGAAGCATGCCAGCTAGCGAACCTATTCGTTCAGAGGTAGCTCTTCGGTTGGACACTCCAGTCCCCACATTCCGATCAGCAGATGAACCTTCTTATGGTAGTAGAAAAGAGGCACCGTCAAAGAGGTAGAGGTTAGTATCGGACAGGAATCGTTGACTGAAACGCCCTCGAGGGGCGACCTTGTTTTGGCGGTGTCTGAAGCTAGCGGTAATGCCAGCCTGGGTGCGAAGACGATGCCCATTATGGGCATGGAAGAAGCTGTTGGGACAGAGGGATGGAGTTCTGAGGCTACCGCAATTGTTCCGAAAAGCTCATCGATGTCTCCGACCATACCCCATATTCACTAATGAGAGGTTGAAGGGCGTAGTGGTAGAGGATTATGAATCTAATTCTGATCCTGATGACATAAAGATGTTCGAGGAAGGCTTTACCAGGGTCGATGTGAGGGCATGAGGCCGTTCCCGTGTGCTCGAAATTCCACTAGACTTTAACCTATTTGAGGACACTGTGGACTTGGTGTCCCAATTTGACCTTTTGTGCTCCGCCGCCAAAAGCGTGTCTCTTTGGGAAATCAGAGATTCTTGTTATTCGCACGGTGTGGCAGGGATGGCCTTGAGGGTGAGTTTCCTTTTGCTACTTTCTTTGTTTTATGCCATTTTCTTTCGCTGATTCTTCCCCTTTTTTATTTGGACTTACATGAAGGAGATCGAGAGTGCTCGTAGGGCTGAGATGCGAGCCGAAGCCTTTTTGTAAATGGCGGTGAAGTATCATCGGAATCGCAACAGGTGCAGTGAGATGGATGCGCAACTTAAGACGGATAATAATACCCAATCCCTCAGGGAAGATTAGGAGAAAGGGGACGAGGATCTGATGTGGTTTATCCGCAGATGTAGCGAGCTCAAGGGAAAACTTAGGGCCAAAAATAAGGAGTACGAGGTGAGAAAAAGGGATACGGCGGAATGCGAGGACCTTAAGGCAAAGGTGTTGTCTTTGCGAAACGAGCTTGATTAGAATTCCACTAGAGTTTCCAGCCTAAGTGCAGAGTGGACGGAGAATGTGGCTGAGCAAGAAAGGAAGGTGGCCGAGTTGGAGAGGGTCGAGGGGGCCCAGATGGTGACTTTGGCGAGGGCAGCTCCACTGGAAGACACTATCTGCATCCTCAGGTCTGAGTGGGAAGCTGAGAGGGAGACGACCTCACCGAAAGAGGAAAGGATCGATGATTGGATCAATGAGCTTGATCAGGGAGACCAAGTTGTGGCTCTCGAGGCCGAGAAGGCGCAGCTACTGGCTCATCCCCCTCCCCTCCCTGGGAATCTGCCTCTGTTGTTGTCCCCCGATATTTGTACGAGTTATAGGCCCATGCTGAGGCTCAACGAGATATATACAAGGGTTTGCGGGTGGCGGGGAACGTTCCTTAGTCCGCTTTTGAATATGCTCGGATTAAGGCACGAGAGGCTCATCTTGTCTACCGTCATGACCCCGTGACATCGGAGACCAGCAGAGATGCTGAGATTGAAGATGGGCTCTTTTCTAATAATAATAGTGCTGACGAGGACAGTGGTGGAGACGAGGCTGAGTGAAGTTTTTGTAGCTTTTTGTACTTAGTTTTTTTTGTTTCTTATTTTTCTTTTTATGGGGGCCCCGTTTCGGCCTTTTGCAAGAGGCAGTCGTATATGTATATGTATCTGACTAAGATAGTTGGTTTGACTTTGGTGGCATATCTTTTGACTTTTTTTCTCTCTTTTTTTTTGTGAAAAAGATCTTTAGATTTTTCTGTGATGAGTCCCTAACTTTTAATTGGGAATTCGAATGAGGTCGAATTTGGCTCGTTGATTCGATCGAGGTTGGATATCATCTCTTTAGTTCTGGCGAGTTCGACCCTTACTTTGTTAGTTCGAGCAAGGTCAAACTTTAATAACTTGAATAAAAGTTGAGTTTCTCTTTTGGCTGTGGTCGGGTGCCGTATGGGTGTTAATTCGAGCGAGGTCTAATTGTAACCCTTTATGAGTTCGAGCGAGAACGAACTTTGGTTTGTTGACTCAAATGAGGTCGAGTTTTACTTTCGCTTGACGATGGCCAGGGGCGTAAAATGAAATTCAGTCTTGATTTCCAAATTTGTTCTTTTGATTATTTTATTTTGATTTTACTATTATTTTAAGGTTATGTGTTTTAACTAGTTTATTGTTATTAACAAAAGATTTTAAAAAAAATTGAATAAGAAAAAGAAAAATATATCAAATAAAAAAAAGAATAATTAAATTAAAAATGATTGAAAATCTCATATGAATGCTCTTTTTTACCTAATCTCTAGCTTCCCACGCTACAAAGAGTGAAGCTTCATGTCACTTGACACTACATGTACATGGGATTTAGATACGGAATGTTATATTTCTTACGGCTTGGTTGGATGGTTGTTATATATTGCTCTACAATGCATCATATTATATTATATTATATTAAAGTGTATTGTATTATTTGATAAATATAATATTTAAATATATCGTTTGGCATTGTTTCATGATATTACATACCATTAATTCTTTTAATAAACTTGAAAAATTATTAAAAATAATTATGATGCGTAATATTATTATATGAAAATATAGGTTAAATGATAATTTTATTGAAGGGTGAGATTGGAGAAAAAACTACAAAGTAATAACGCGACCACATCAAATCGGTCGTTATATAAAGTGGTCTATTACGTTACGCAACATCGAATTTAATGATACGACACATAAAATTTAAATAACAACCAAAATAAACATTGTATTTAAGTTAACAATATAATATATTACAACAGGTAACAACCATCCAAACAAGGTGTTAGGGAATCAATAACACCCCATCATTTAAGTATTAAAATTGCAAACGTATATAGTTTAAAGGAGGGAGTTTTACTAAAAATGGAAAACTATGTTTGTGCCTCTATTATCTCTAAATAAATACAGGACAATAATCCAAAGATTGAAAAAAATAGTGGTGCAACACAGCTACAAGGAGAAGAACCGGATAACTAACCTACTGGCAAAGAAAGGAGCGAAAATTTTTTTTGGACAGACATTTTTGAAACTGTATTTTCATAAAACAGTTCTGAAATGTAATATTAATATTGTGGTTCAAAACTTAGAGGGTATTATACACCCCTCGGAAGATGATGTACTCTTTTTGCCTTAACTGCTAATATAATCATTCCTTTAACAACAAAAAAACTCAATTTTTTTTTTTATCGAAATCAATCACTGTATTACTAAAATTTGTATAGTATATAGTCCTAATTTATGTATTATACGATAAAGATGCATGTTTAGAAACATGTGAAACAGAATTTTTATCAAAAGCAACCATGTTTAACTAATTCTTACGTAATAAAATAATAATCGTTGCATTATTATTCATTGGATAACAACAAATGTATTACTATTTTACTGTATAGAGATTTTATGATTCTCAAAATAACAATTCACGCGTGGTAAACGGAAAACCCCATAATATAGTCAAACATTTTGTTCCGAATATTTTTGAATATTAATCAAAGTGTTGGACAAGAGGGGTTGCTCTGATGGTAAGCAACCCCACTTTCAACCAAGAGGTTGTGAGTTCGAGTCTCCCCAAAAGCAAGGTGGGAAGTTCTTGTTGTTGTTGTTATATCAAAGTGTTATTATAGAAATTATTTATTATAATATAATATAAAAATTAGTTTAAAAAAAGCTTCACTTTTACAGTAAAATGTTATTATATAAGAATGTTACAATAGAGAAGTATGACTGTAGTTACAATATTTGTTTCAAATTAAATAAGTCTAACTTAGTTTCCAATACTAATTTAAATTAATACAGTCAAATTTTTTTATAACATCCTCGTTTGTTCTGAATATTTATGGATGTTGTAGCGAAGCGTTACTATAGAGAACATACATTACAACATATCAAAAAATTAATTCCAAAAAAGCTTGGCTTTTATGTGAAGTGTTGTTATACAGGGATGTTGTTATAGAGAGGTATGATTGTAGTATGTTTGGTCGTACTTTTAAAATCAACTTATTTTGAAAAGTATTTTTTCAGAAAAGTATTTATAGTGAGAAATAATTTGTGTTTGTTGATCAATTTGAAAAGCATTTTTTATCGGCAATTAATGTTTGACCGAGCTTTTAACAGGTATTTCTGAGTATATAATATTTTTTAACGGAAAAAAAACAAATAAATCCTTCTACTATTAAATATTGTTTAACGTTACCTTCCGTTATACTATTTAATTAAATATACCCATATTATTTAACTATTAATCAAATATACCCTTAAGTAAATAAAGGAGCCACGTGGAGTGCTTCTAAGCCATTTTAAGTCCCAACCCATTAGTCTATGCTCAATACTCGGTGCCAATCTGATAACCCGACCCTTCCCAAATCAATTACATCTATATAAAAGAGGATAAGTAGTTGATGGTCAACATACCTGCTTGACACCTATAAGGTATATTTGTAATTTCAGTTATAATGGAGCAATATGATTGCTTAAAAATGAATGTTACCGTAGCTTCAACATTAACTTTTGAGTGTTTTGATTAAATTACTCCCGGGCTTATGTCATCAACCATCACCCTACACTTTTCTACACTCTACTCCCTCTCGTGGGCCCCATGTCCCAACCCACCCATTTTTAGGGGTGGACATATTTCGGTCGGACCGAATAAATCGTTCGAATCCAATTTTTTTTATTTTGATTTCGGTTATTCGGTTATTAAGCTTTTTAGTTCGGCTAACCGAAAAATCGAATTATTAACATATATGTTCTTTAAGTTATATAGATATTATGCCCATAGGTAATAAATTAATATTATTAGGTCCAATTTATCAAAGATTCAACTGAATTAAGTAAGTCCATAAACTTTCCAATCTTAAAGACTTTCGGACTATTAAAACTTCCATAGCATATGTGATAGATACCTGGAGAATTTCACATAGAATTATAACTTACACTATGTTTGAATTTTATGATTCATAATAGTGTGCAAAGTTTAATCTATTTTTTTCTATAAACACAATACTTTTTACAAACTCGAAGTGTTGGAAAAAATTAACAAATTCGCCGGTCATATTATTAAATAGAAGAAGTTCAATATGATAATGTTCAAACTGAAAACCGAACCGAAAGAACCGAACTGAAATTAGAAAAATTGAACTGAACCGAACTAATTTCAGTTCGATTTCGGTTACAACTTTTACAAAATCAAAAATCAAATAACCGAACCGAATTTCTTCAAATCGAACCGAACAGACCGAATGCCCACCCCTATCCATTTTTCTCCCTAATAGTTCAGTGATGCACCTTTTAATATTTATGTGAATTTTTACTTTAATTATCTTAAAAGTGTACTTCTTTTATTGGTTTTTTCTTGGCAACTAAACTATTATTTTTTCCACAATAATTTACACAAAAAGTTTTATAGTTTAATAAAAGCTAATGTAACATGTGAAATTATAGTTATATTTGCTGATAATTTATTTTCGTTTAAAAAGTATTTCTCTTTAAAAGAATCCCTATTAAATTTATTGGCATCAGTTGTATTGAGTTATCTCTTATATTCATATATATATATTATCCGTCAACATCATAACTTGTTTGTTTTTGAAATTTTACATGATCAAGCGACTAAAAAAATTAATATTATTTATTATTCTATCTAGAAGACATATAAAAAGAGCATTTTAATTTTATAATAAAGTATAATATTTGTTAATAATGATGTCATAAGGAAGAATAAAGAAGAAGAAATATAATAAATCATAAATTACTATAATATACGTATGTAGTAAGAAAAATGAAAGTAAAAAAATATACAATAAGAAGGGGGAAATGGGATGAAGGAGTACACGTAATTGCATTAGCAGCAAAAAGACTCTATCAATAAAACAATAAAAAGGGTTAAAAAGATTCAGAGTAAGAGAACGCATGCAATAGGCAGGAAAAAAAGTGAAAGGAGTATCAGGGCTAGAATTAAGAGCAAGAAATACATTATAAGAAAAAAATTTGAGGAGAAAAATTTAAAAACAATATATTTAAAAAGAAAAAAATAAGATCTGAAATATGATAATTATAGTATATTATTACCAATAATTCTTTATCGTTTAATAATTGCAAAATGTAATTACCTCATTTTAATTGTGCATAATTTCATATGGACTAAGTAATTAAATGTAAAGATAAATTTGTTAAATTGTGTAATTACATTAAACTACACTCAAATTCAATTACATAAAATCTTTTGAAACAAGTTCTGAGAGTTTAAATATTTGAACTTCAAATTATCGGGCACGTGCTAACTGCCACTAGTAATTGAACAAATTCCTTTGTCCGAAAACTTCCAAAATAGAAATATGCTGTTTGTTTTTCGATGTTCTTAGTAAACTACTTAGAATTCATTTTCTAAAAGTGAAAATTTGAGTTAAAACTTGTTAAATATTATTGGAAGCTGAAATCCGTGATTGAACTTGTTGGAGAAAAGAAAAGTTTGGACAGAACAATCGTCATCTTTGAGATCACAATTGAATGGCTATCTGTTGTAAAAGCTTCATAGAACCTGAATCCAAAGTCCGACTACCTTCGAATATGATTTAACCTCTTTTGTCAGTGCTCAGATTGTTTTGTTTGTATCATTGTAGAGACGTTGTGGTTAAAATTTTGGGTGTATTTTGTGAAGTTTTGATTGAGTTAAGATGGAACAATTTGGAATTGGCTCGACGAAGAAGACAATCTGAGCTTCCGACGCTTTGTTCCAATTTTGGTTACAAATTGATATCCATTGGAGAAGCTTAGGTTAAGTTAAGATTTAAGGTTTGAATCGAATAATTAGCTGCCTTCAAAGTGTAGCTGTAACTCTCGCAGCAACAACAAATTTAGTTGTTTAGGTGTTTGTGTATGGGTGGTTGGTATTTAAAATGGATTAGAAGCTTTTCACGTGCTCCTTCTGTCAAATTAATAATTAGACGATAGGGGTATAATCAATCGAATATTATAACAAATGCTAAGTTTAAACAATTTTTAATTAAATACTTTTTAGAAAGTACTTGGACAGATGTATCAAATTGTGTTAATAATGGTTACTTGATAAAAATAATATTTGAACTACTACGGAGCAAAAATCCAGCTACTAAATTTACTACAAAAAATAAAATGGTGGATGTTATGAATAATTTGTACATTGGATACTACATTAGATACTATATTGGATGCTATATTGGATACCCATATTGTGAATATTTTAAAGATTAAATCTCCTATTTTATGTTCATTATCTTTATTTTTATGCCTATAAAAGGCCATGTAATTGCAATGGAAACAAATACACAATTGAAGAAGAAAATCTCTTCTTTCTCTCTATCTACATTTCTTGTTTATGTTTTACTAAATTGCTTTTATTTTATAACACGTTATCAGCACGAGTCTCTAACCATCACGGTAGGTTACTTCTTTTAAAGTTCTCATTTAAAATTATGAGGTTCAATATATTTCTCTCTTTTGTAAGAATAATGATATGTTTTGCTGGATACTTAGTTTTCCTCAATTATGTTTAAAACAAAAATAGAAAGTGAAAGATACTCATACTTCACCATGATCTCTTTATTTATGAATAAAGATGTAATGATTTTAATAAACTGCTTCTTAATTGATTTGTATTATTAAAATATAAATAGAAGTAATAAACAATAAACTTAGATAACTAGAATACTTTCTTGACAGTAATACGTATCCAGAATATGAATATAAATAGTGTTTGCATCATTAAAATATTACATCCTACTTTAACTAAATCCAAGAAGTTTTTATTGATTATTCATCTTCTTCTCTGCATGTTAGTAATAATGAGGTTACTTGAAATTGTTTTGTTTTCAAGTCTATTTTCTTATTGAATTCAAGTATATCCAGTTACATGCTTAAGTACTTGGGTACACCTAAAATAATGCGTGATTATACATTAGTGTGTAGTATAACATGATATACTACACTAGCTACATTTAACTATTTTTTTTGACAAGCCTAAATACAGAATATTAGTACACATGGAGATGCTATGTAGGTACAGATTTTACGATATTAAAATTTTTATATTCTTTAGGTGTACATATAATTCTTTTATATGGTCAATCTAGAAAAGTAACAATACTAATTATGTAGCATGTCAAATCACTTAACCAAATTATTACTAAAATTGTTTGATAAAGACCTTAGTGCAATAAGGGTATTCATATTAGCCAGTATTGTCCTATATGTATTTAGTACACTTTAAGTTATGCTAATTAACTTGAATAATTTAATGATCCATGCACTAACTAGACATACAAACAATTTTTTTTTTATAGATGCTACAAATAATTGATAAAGCTTTACAATGATTTGAGATTTTACTTATTTAAGAAAGCAAATTTGATTTGCTAAGTTGCAAATTATTTGTGTACAACTTTCTTAGCATGTGATTGAAATTAAGGCTTGAAAATGAATCTCAATATCGTTTAACATATTATACCATTGATTGAGGGTAAGACATCGGGATTAAATCCTAATGCGCCATAATAATAAGAGTTGGGTATGAGTCCCAATACATTATGGCCTAATATGCCTTTATATTGGTAAGACATTGGGTTTGAGTCCCACTGTACCATATTGATGATATAGTGATGGCTAAAGAAAAATAATATATTTTTCATTAAAGGCATGAAGATTGTCCCACTTGATTTGCTCCATTCTTGAAGTGAATGTGACAACGACGCATAATAAGTCTGAATAAAGATAAGTGGTTGAACGATGAACGTGAGCGTTCCAAAGATCAAAACAATGATAATCATCACTATGGTTATAAAAGGAGAATAATAAAGATTCTCAAAATAGTCCTTCAACATGTAAAGGCAATATTTACCATCAAATTGATATGAAAATAATAAAGCATGTCATTGATTATGATCTATTCCTTAAAGAAAATGTGACTTGTGATAAACATTGAAAATGCAGACCCATTCCTATATGTGAATGTGGTAATATGTGATAATATTAATGAATAAAGACATGCAAGGCATGCTTGGATGAATACCACACAACTCGCCCTTGAGAGAGGTTTGAGTGAAATAAAGAGAATAAATATTATTGTGTGATTACATGAATATGTCATTAGTCTCGTACATGTGATACGCCAAAATATTTTGGCATGCCTTATAAAAGTTATTAAAGGCAAAATTAAAGCAAGAAATTATTTTGCTTATGATGATTTTGACCATGATAATTTATTATGATATAAGTTTCTCCATGAAGGAGACATTTACCATATGAATGATATGATAAAAGATCTTGTAGTACAAAAGTTGTTAAAAGATCCGAAAGAACTAATTTGTTACTACCCGGATGAATAAAATTATTCATGATATTGATATTGAAAAGTCTCAAAAGAAACTTTTTGAGTTTCAAATGTATAAGTCAAAGTGGTTGACATGTTCAGATTATAAATGAAAGGAATATTGAATATCTTCATATTTCTATAATCATACCTAGTAAATATGAAATGTTACCCGATTTTCTTTCAATTTGTAATAAACAAATATAAGCATGATGCTTGAAACATATGCCACAAGTAAACTAGAGGTTTACTAAAATAAATATTAGTTGGCATAACCGGTTGACCATCCCGGTTCAATTATGATGCGAAAAAAAAATTAATTGAGAATTCCATTGGCGTATATTAAAGAATAGAAGATTTTTCAAGAATTCTCTTGTGCTGTTAATTCTCATGATATACCAGTTAAGCTTGGGATTGAATCCCTTGATTTCTAAAACGAATAAAAGGTGATAAATATATGGGCCAAGTCACATGCCATGTGTACCGTTTACTATTATATGATTTTAATAGATGCATCTATTCTATGGTCACATGCGCATTTGTATCAACTTGTAGTTTGGTTTTTACAAGATTGCTTGCTCAAATTATTAGAGCACAGTTCCAGAATATAAATTATGATGATTTATCTTAATAATACTGGTTTAAATCCAAGTTGGTTTAGCAAAAAAATTGTATGCCTCCAATTATAGCAAAATCATTGGTTATGAGAACAAAACTCTCAAAAACAAAAGTTTGTATGAGATGTATTATTTAATATACAGCAGCACTTGCTCGCATCTAGCCAAGTTATAAAAATTTACCCTATCACAATCGGTTCAGGGTCAGGAACCAAATAATTTCTATATAGAAATATGTATGTGTTATATCCACCACAATGCACAAAGATGGATTCCCACGGAAGGTTGTAAAATGTGTTGGTGATCCTAACATTAGGGGAGAAAATGGCAGCTGAGAAAGTAATATATGAAATGAGTTATTATGAATACATATAGATCCTCGTACCAAAAAAAAATACGAACTTGAAGTTCAAGTGATAATTCATTTACAAATTACTGCCAGACACATTTGCTGACCCAAATCTAAATGTCATATTTCAGTTGCTAATGCTCCAAATAGAATAAAGTCCATGGGGGACAGAGCCTATGTCATGCATAAAGCATAACAGACCAATCGTTTCCAAAGATAAACTCCTTGAAGAAGGAGATGGGCAAATATTCAAAATGGTCATAATAAGGAGGCAAATGCTCTACAAGAGCACCACAACATAAAACTTCATAAGATCTCATGGGAGAGGCTCAGGTACCTGAAATAATGAGATAAAGAGATCTCAATAAGTTATGTCTTTATTACATAATAATGGAACCGACATAAAATGATCGTCGACGATACTGTTAATATAATGTAGCGCTAAATATTATTAATATTGACGAGGATCTTGAGCTCAAATCTGTCATGAAATTTGGACAGATAAATAATTGGCCAAAATAAAATAAAATACGCAATCAAGATTGATTTCACCTGAAAAATGTGAAGTTGGACGGATAGTCTCAACACATGAAAGTATAAAGCCAGTGGAGGTATAAATGTATTCTTGTGTGAAAAAGGTCAAGTCGATAAACATAAAGACGACTTGTGTTATAGGAAGATTGAAAATATCCTGACATTGATTATATAGAGACATATTCTCTTGTGGTGGGTGTAGTCATTTCAGGTTTTAATCTGACGATGCATAAAAAAAACTTGATATGCGTATAATGGAAATCGTTGAAGGATTTAAATTGTTCTGAAGCATATTATGATTTTCAAGAAATTTATTAAATAAGGCTTCAATAATCCTTATGCTGATTGACACAATATGGTCGCATATGGTATAATTTTCCGAGAAAATACTTGTTGAAAGAAGGGTACAAGAATAATTCAATTTGTCCTTGTGCTTTTATAAGAGGACCAGAATTTGAATTTGTTATAATCGCCTGTATGTTGATGATTCAAATATCATTAGAACTTCCGGGGAGCATCATAAAGCAGTAGAGTGTTTTATGAAAGAATTTGAAATGAAAGATCTTAGAAAGATAAAATTTTATCTTGGTCTACAGATATGAAAGATGAAATTTTTATCCATCAATCAACATACAATAAAAATATTTTAAAGCGATTCTACATGGATAAAGTACATCCATTGAGTACCCTGATAGTTGTGTGATCACTTGATATAAATAAAGATTCATTCCGACCTCATGAAAATAATGAAGAACTACTTGATCCTGAAGTACCATATCTTAGTGCAATTGATGTACTAATGTATCTTGCTAATACTACAAGGCATTACATAACTTTTTTAGTTAATGTCTTAGCAAGATATAGCTCTACCTCTACAAGGAGGCGAATGAGACCAAACACATATTACGGTATCTAAAAGGGACTACCGATATGAGATTATTTTATGAAAATGATTACAATCCCGATCTTGTTGGTTATGCTGATGCGGGGTATTTATCTAACACATACAAGACTTGATCTCAAACATGCTATGTGTTACATATGGGGTCATTATCATATCTTGGCAATCGACTAAGCAATTAATCATGGATACTTCATCTAATCATGCTGAGATAATTGCTATTCATGAAGCAAGTCGAAAGTGTGTGTGGTTGAGGTCTATAATACATCTTATTTGAGACAAATGTGGTTTGAAATGTGACAAACTATCCACAATTTTGTATGAAGATAATGCAGCATGCATAGCTCAATTGAAGGCAGGATTCATAAAAGGAGACATGACAGAGCACATTTCGCCAAAGTTATTTTTCACACATGATCTTCATAAAGAATGGATATCAATGTGCAACAGATTCGTTCAAGTGATAATATGGTGACAATAATGGTGATATCTTCTTTTTCTCTATCTATATTTCTTACTCATGTTTTACTAAATTGCTTTCATTTTATAACAGTGGAAAATTTCAAGAATTAAACCAATCAAATTCAAACCCAAGGTTGGGGTTGTGAAGGTTGGTGGTGGGGTAAGGTGTTACATCCTTTTGGGACACTTTTTCTCTACGTCATATTCCATCCGTTATAAAGTTTTCCTTTTTGGTATATCATACATTATAAATTTATAATCATTCACACCTCGCTTCACTTTTTCTATTTTTAAGTATACTTTCTCTTTATTTCTTGTGTGTGAATGATACTCCCTACATTCAAAAAGTGAGAGAATAAACACACATTTAATTATTAAAATTAACATTGTTTGATAATAAAATATTATTTGAAAACACCCTCATGAAACAAGTTTCTTTCAAAAACTTCAAAAAGTATATTATAAGAACCATCAAGATTTAGCCTGCTGTACTGTGCTATACAAAATTATTTCCAAAGTATTGGCAAATAGGTAGCAGAAGGTGATGGCCAGCCTCATAAATGAAGCCCAAGCAGGCTTCATTCCAAGCAGGAAAATACAGGACAACATCATCCTAGCCCATGAACTGGTTAAAAGCTACACTAGGAAGCACATCTCCCCCAGATGCATGATCAAGATAGACCTCCAGAAGGCATATGATTCAGTGGAATGGGTGTTTCTAAAGCAAGTCATGGAACAGATAGGCTTTCCCAGCACTTTCACAACATGGATTCTGGAATGCATATCAACAGTGAGCTACACAGTCCTGGTCAATGGAGAGCCAATAGTTCCATTTGATGCAGCAAGAGGATTGAGGCAGGGGGATCCCATGTCCCCATTCCTTTTTGCATTGTCATGGAGTACTTAAGTAGAGCCTGCACTGAATTGCGCAATGACCCAGCATACCAATTCCACCCCAGATGTAAAAAACTGGGAATCACACATATGTGTTTTGCAGATGACCTGTTACTGTTTGCCAAAGGGGACCTCAACTATGTTAAGACATTGTCCAACTGTTTTTTCCAATTTTCAGCAGCTTCAGGTCTCAAAGCCAACATGAGCAAGAGCTCAGTTTACTTTGGGGGAGTGCCAATACTAGTACACCAACAGATCCTTCATCATCTTGGCTATGAACTAGGCCAACTGCCTTTCAAATACTTGGGAGTACCATTGAGCACCAAGAAAGTCACCTTACTGCAATGGAAACCCCTAGTGGAGAAAATCACAGCCAGGATCACTTCTTGGACTGCCAGAACCCTATCCTACTTTGGAAGATTACAAATGGTGCAATCTGTCATCTTTGGTATTCAAGCCTACTGGGGTCAGTTGTTCATCTTCCCAGTGAAAGTCCTCAAAATGATTGAAAGTATCTGCAGGAGCTTCATTTGGTCTGGTAAGAATACTGTCACCAATAAAGCATACATCTCCTGGGATAGAATGTGCACTCCAAAGTCAATAGGGGGAATAAATCTAACAAACCTTAAACTGTGGAACAAGGCTGCCATTGCAAAGACCTGTTGGGACGTAACACATAAGAAGGACAAGATGTGGATCCGGTGGATCATAGTGTACTACATCAAAGATAGGCCATTAGATACTGTGCCTATCCCTGCCCAAGCCAGCTGGATGGTTGAGAAGATCATTTCAATCCAGGGATACCCTACAAAAGTTCCAAAACTGGAGACATCAGAAATGCACCACCAAACAGTTGTACCAGTTGCAGTTACAAGACGTACCACCAGTCCCATGGAAGAACTTAATTATACAGAACCAAGTCAGACCAAAAGCAGTGTTCAATCTGTGGCTAGCCTTACAAGACAGACTACCAACAAGAGACAGACTACATAGCTGGGGAATGGGAATTGAGCAGCACTGTCCTCTATGCCAAGCCCAAGCTGAAACAAGAGACCATCTCCTCACAAACTACCCTGTCACTGTGGATATATGGAGAAGAGTAATGAATTGGCTACAGGAACAATATACACTTAGAGGCAACTAGAGGCAGCAAATGCAATGGTTGATTGCCAAAGCCAAAGGAAGAACATGTCGTGCAGCCATTTTCAAGATAGTTACAGCTCAAGTTACATATGCCATCTGGCTGGAGAGGAATGCAAGAGTATTCAACAAGACTTTTCGATGTAATACTGCTCTACTGTATGACATAGTATACAACTGTAACATTAGAGGCACCCCAAAAATTAGACAACTATTACAGCACCTTAGTATATAGTAGAACCTAGATAGTTAGAATTGGAAAGTAGTTATTATGTTAGCAATCAGACAGTCGGCTAAGTTGACACCCGACTGTGGTTTTGTAATGCAACTTCATTGGTGATTAATGAAAATTTAATTACCGAAAAAAAAGAACCATCAAGATAAATTTGCAAGTCATGAGAAAGACTTATTGTGAGCAAAAATGTCCTGGAAATTCTTTTTCAAGTTATTAACTTCATAGCAATAAAGAAAAGGAAAACAAAGTCTAGTGTTGCCTTTAAATTAGGGAGAAATTAAAAAATAGTCAGATTTATAAGTGGTCGTTTAAAAATAGTTCAGTTTGAAAGTTATCGAATTTTAGCCATTTTTCATGTAAAATAAAGCTGAACGAAAACACTATTCAAAATTAGAAAAATACTACAGCATAATATACTGGAGTTCTAGTATAATATACTGATCCAACATAATACACTGGAGTTTGGAGCAGCGATGCTCCAGTCTCCAGTATATTATACTAGAGCCAGCAAAGTATACTGGTCCAACATACTATGCTGGAAGTTCATACACAGGTCCATCGAACTTCAGTAATATTATGCTGGATCGATCTCTGTTGCAGCAAAATAGTGGTTATTTTTTATTTACTTAGTAAATACTAGCTATTTTTGAATAACCAATCCGAAAACTGACTAAACCGTGCTATTTTAACTTTAAATTAACTATTGAGAAAATAAAAACAGATTAAATTCCAACGTACCTTTAAACACAATTATTAGATTTAGATGCTTTTTTTGTCTTTTGTTAGGTGAATCTCTTAATTACTGTCACAATCGAGTTAACTATACACATCTCACTACGAATGAACTATTACGCCATGGGAATTTTCAATAGAACTAAAAATGTCTTTTTGTGACTTATATGCGTATGAGTGTTACATGTTCGAGCTGTCGAAGCAGCTATAAATACTTATATTATGATAGATTATATATATTTATATTATTCATTGGAACACATTCACTTTTTAAACCCTACGCAAGCATGAAATATTTTGTATATCGGACTACCCGACGATCTTACACCTAAATGATGGGTAATGAAACTGTAATCACTACATTGAATTTTTTATACTTTCTTTCATACATATCGCTAAGTTTCCTTGCCTCTAATAATGTAGTTACATTTTCGAAGTTTCGTATTGATCGGTTTAACAGAATTACAACTCAGATGTCTAACCTATAAACATTAACTATGAAATCAATAGCCGGTACAACTAGCAATCTATATAATCATGCTAAATAGGAGTATGTTTTTGTTACCCCCATAATTGATATAAATATACGAAATTAAATCTCTTAATTCCTAGAAAGGAAAATATACATAAATTGCACGGACCGCAAACAGTGAACATTAAAGGACCAAACACGCGTCATCAATAAGTGGCCCAATTGACAGTATAAAAGGTAGGTGTGACTAATTCAATACGTTGTTATTAAAGTTCTTTTTCTACATAATATGTTCACGCACTATTTTAAGGGAATCTTAAGTAAACATTCCAAAAAGGTTTCGACTTATCATCTCTAGTTATTAATTATAAAAATATATCTTTCACTGTTGAGTTACAAGATTATCTAGTTTTCAAACCTAGACATTATATATCGTGTATATCATGTATATTGGGCCAGAACACATCTGATAAGAATGAACCTTGGGCCTAACTCAATCCCAAAGGTAGCTTATGAGGTGAGGATTGCTCAAGCCATATAAGGAGATCAAGGACCTCAAATCCCTCCGATGTGGGACAACTCAACACTCCCCCCCTCACGCCCAGATCTCTGGACCGTGGACAACATAAATGGGGGCCCAACATCGGTAACAATAATTGGGATGGGTCTGTCTCTGATACCATGATAAGAATGGACCTTGGGCCTAACTCAACCCCAAAAGCTAGCTTATGAGGTGAGGATTGCTCAAGCCATATAAGAAGATCAAGGACCTCAAATCCTTCCGATGTGAGACAACTCAACATGTTGAGCTACAAGATTATCTAGCTTCCAAACCTAGACACATACATTGATTTTGTAGTATATATTTATTGTATATTATTTGTATATCGTGTATATCATGTATGTTGGGCCAGAACACATCTGGGCCCATTTTTCTTTTGTTTTACATTTGGCCCGAGTTGGCCCAGTTTGGTTATATACACACCTGACCCTTCTGTATAGGGTCAGTCAGATATTTTGATATTGAAGGTTTTTCTTTTCTGTTACTCTCTAGAAGCTTCTCTCAACTGACTCATCTTCTTCAATATTTATATTGATTCTTCTAAGCTCTTATTTTGACTCACACCACGCCTGACATCTGCTTTGATGTTCAGCATCTGAGTCAATATTTGAAGTGTCCCAGAGTCCCTCATATGACTGCTGCCCCTACATGTCCTCAGATATCTTAAGAGAACTATGAATTTGGATCTCTTCTATTCTGACAGTTCTGATTTCTCTATACATGCTTATTCTGACAGTGATTGGGTTGCCTGTCCTAATACTTGCAGGTCTGTTACTGGTTTTTGTATTATTTTGGGAGGCAGCTTGATTA
This sequence comes from Nicotiana benthamiana, assembly GCA_034376525.1. Lineage (NCBI taxonomy): Eukaryota > Viridiplantae > Streptophyta > Magnoliopsida > Solanales > Solanaceae > Nicotiana > Nicotiana benthamiana. Next base: position 19,433,761 of record CM067341.1, read on the forward strand.
GTTGGAAGTCTAAAAACATCCTGTAGCTTCTTTATCCTCTGCTGAAGCTGAATATAGGGCTCTCAGTAAGATGGTAGCTGAATTGTCTTGGCTTTCCCGTTTGCTCACTGACATTGGTGTTTCTGTTTCTCTTCCCTTTTCTGTTTTTTGTGATAACCAGGCTGCTCTACATATTGCCAAGAATCCTGTTTTTCATGAGCGGACCAAGCATATTGAGGTAGATTGTCATTTTGTTAGAGATCTGTTGACTGGTGGTCTCATTATTCTCTCCCATGTCCCTACTTCTCGTCAGCTGGCTGACCTTCTCACCAAGCCTCTGCCAGACACTATCCTACATCCTCTACTGGTCAAGTTGAAGGTGGTCTCCCCCTCCAACTTGAGTGGGGGGGGGGAGGTGTCTACAAGATTATCTAGCTTCCAAACCTAGACACATACATTGATTTTGAAATGTATATTTATTGTATACTTTTTGTATATCGTGTATATCATGTATGTTGGGCCAGAACACATCTGGGCTCATTTTTCTTTTTTACATTTGGCCCGAGTTGTCCCACTTTGGTTATATACACACCTGACCCTTCTGTATAGGGTCAGTCAGATATTTTGATATTGAAGGTTTTTCTTTTATGAAGCTCTCCAGAAGCTTCTCTCAACCGACTCATCTTCTTCAATCTTCATCTTGATTCTTCCATATTTTTATTCACCAACCTTATATGTTTACCCCAAAACAAGAAAAGTTAAAGCTAGCAAGTTACTTATTAGAAGGAAAAAGATGGAAAAAAACTTAACAAGGCCATGCAAATGGACATGCTTAAACTTGTCGGTGATACATATGTAATAGCTGAGTCAGAATTGTCACTAAGAAAAGTCAAAATACAAATAAATAAGCATGCAATAAAGAAATCAAACAGAATCAACAATAGTATATAATAAAAATTTAAAATTTAACCTACACGCAATGTAATTTTTCGAATCCCATGGCTAATGACCACTGGATATTGTGCAGTAATAATGGAAAGACAGTCCACAGAAATTGTGTTTCATTGCCTTCCTTCTTAGTGATTGACATTGAAGCTACTTTCTTGAATTATTCATACATTCATTCACTTTCAAATGTCAATAAGTGAAGAGGCAAGCTCCTGTTATAAGGAGTCAGTACCCTATACATGTACTATTATAATCACTGAACAATACCCCTTTCTCAATGTAAAAAAAAAAAATTGGAGTGAATGTCCCAACACCCCCACTCCCCAAACATGATGCTTTGAATGAATTATATCCATCACTTCCTTTGGTTCAAAATCAGATTATTCTGAGATTATATTTAAGATTATAATTCTGAAATTATAATTAAAATATTTATTCCATCTTCAATAATATAGATAATCACATGATTATAATATTAAAATTATCTTCATTTTAGCTACCCATAATCAAATAAAAATAAATTTGATTACAAATTTTATTTTATATCGGGATAACTCACTTAATCGTGTAATGCCTCTCAAACCTATATGCATGATTGGCTTGGTAAAAGATGCTGTCAGAAACACCGTGCATACCGATAGATTAACTGCTGAATGTGAAAGAATCTCCTATGCGAGAGTTCTTGTGGAAGTTGATATCACTCAATTTCTGCCTGAGAATGTCTACATTGAGATACCAGATGGAAGAAGCTGCTACAAAATGTGGAGTATGAATGGAAACCAACCTTTTGTCTATGCAACTCGTTTGGGCACAAAAATGGAGATTGTCAGAAGGAGGAACAACAGGATGAAGGGATCCAGAGGCTGAGAAAGAGGAAAAAGAAGACAACCAGATTGCAATGGCAACCAAAAGCTGTAACTGAGGAGAATTCAGAGGAGCAGCAGAATGAAAAACCAACAGAGTTACCTGCAGTAGAAGTTCAAATGAATAATAAAGGCAAGCAAATTGCAATTGTCCAAGGACCTAAAGATAGAAAACAAAACAAAAAGACCAACTATGCTGAACTAGCCAGGAGAAATACATTTGAAGTACTCACTATATTAGAGCCTCCTGATGGGAACCAACAGAAGGGAGAATGCAGCCTAGAGCTAGGTCTATTAGTCCAGGAGGCACTACATCCACTATTTTCCCATGATTATTGTATCCTGGATTATTAGAGGACTAAACAAGTCCTACAAACAAAGAGAGTTAGTCAAATTAAAGTGAATAGACCATGCAGGCTACTACTAACAGTTATGCAACAAAAAGAATACAAGGAAGCAGTTCAAAGAGTATGGAGTCAACAAGTCAAAGGATACACTATGTATTCTATTTGGAGCAAACTGAAAAAAATTGAGCAGGAAACCAGAACCATTCATCAGGAGCACTCATCTGTAGATAAGAAGCTGCAACTGATGAGAGAAGATTTGAGGGTAATTCTAGGAAAACTGAATGAAGATTATTTCAATGAAACAGTGATTGAAGAAGAAAAGAAACTGTTAGAGAACATTGAAAAGTAGGAAGTAATTCAAGAACAAATAATGAGACAGAAGTCAAGAGCAAACTAGATCCAACAGGGTGATAGCAATACAAAGTACTTCCATGCATATATGAAATCCAGACAAGCAAGAAACAGGGTGAGCAACATTCTCAGTGACAACCAGATCAGGATTACTGATCCACAGCAGATCTAGCAAGAGTTCACTCACTTCTTTCAATAGTTACTAGGCACAACAGCAGATTAGCTTCCTGGAATAGACATCACTGTGGATAGAGATGGGCCTTATCTATCATTGCACCAACAACATCAATTTTTAACTCCAGTAACAAGGGAAGAGATCAGCCAGATGGTACATCATCTTCCTAATGACAAGGCTCATGGAATAGCTGTTTACTCTGCAGAATTCTTTAAAAAATTTTGGCCAACTGTGGGAGAGGAGGTTATAGAGGCAGTGCAATAATTCTTTCAAACTGAAAAATTATTGAAAGAGATTAACTGCACAACTGTTACATTGATTCCGAAAGTGAAAAATCCCAACTATGTCAAGGAATTTAGACCTATTTCTTGCTGCTCAACACTGTACAAAGTTATTGCAAAGATCCTTACAAACAAACTCAAACTAGTTGTTGATTATCTGGTGGGGCATGCACAGTCAGCTTTCATAGAGGGGAGAAACATCCTAGACAATGTTATTATGGCTCATGAACTGATAAGAGCTTACACCCAAAAGGCAGTATCTCCCAGATACATGATCAAAGTGGATATTTAATTATGAAGTGTGTCTCCACAGCAAGCTTCTCTCTACTAATCAATGGAGGTCTCACCAGAAAGTTTGCAGCAAGAAAAGGATTAAGACAGGGAGACCCAATGTCTCCCTACCTGTTTGTCTTAGTCATGAAATACCTCAACAGAATATTGAAGAAACTAAACAGGAACCCAGACTTCAACTTCCACCCCAAATGCTCCAAGTTACAAATCACTCATATATGTTTTGCAGATGATCTTTTGATATGCTGTAGAGGTGATGAGATCTAAATGAAGTTACTGCTGAAAGAATTTGATAACTTCTACCAGATGTCTGGACTGCAAGCAAACTTGGAGAAAAGCTCTTTGTACATAGCAAGTGTCTCATAGGAAGTCAAGGAGAAGTTACTGGCAGACTTTCAACTAACAGAAGGGAAATTCCCCTTCAAATACTTGGGAGTCCCCTTATAAAAAAAATCACAATCACACAATGCTTACCTTTGGTTGAAAGAACACTGGACAGAATTAGATGCTGATCATCCAAGGTTTTATCCTATGGTGGAAGACTCCAACTGATCAAGAGTGTTCTATTTGAAATGCAAACCTATTGGGCCCAGGTCTTTCTCCTTCCAAAGAAGGTCATCAAACTGGTTGATGGAATATGCAGAAACTATTTGTGGATTGGCAATCATGAGTGAAGTCATAGGACTCCAATAGCATGGGAAACAGTATGCAAACCAGAGGCAGCTAGAGGTTTGAATATCATTTGCTATGCGAGGTGGAACAAAGCAGCCTTGTCGAAGCTGCTATGGGCTTTAATGTTAAAGAAAGATAAGCTCTGGATCAAATGGATCCACGTCATTGTATAAAGAAAAAAGCAGTTGATACCATGGAAACACCAAAGTAGGCTAGCTGGTTGGTAAGGAAAATATTTGGAGCAAGGGAATGGTGGACATATGATAGTGCAGCAATGCAAGCATGCTGCCAGCATGGAAGCTACAACGTCAGGAAAGCATATATGCACTCTACTCCACAGTATCCCAAAGTTCAGTGGAAAAAATTAGTGTTGGTGCCTGGATACTGCCAAAACAGAAGTTCATATTATGGATGACATTGCATAGACGATTGGCAACAGTTGACAGGTTAGAAAAGTGGGGTATCCACACTGACCAGTCTTGTTTACTATGTGGGAGAGACATTGTAGAGACACACGATCACCTGTTCTTTGACTATTCTTATTCCCAAAAACTGTGGCAAGGATTTTTAAAGTGGCTGAACTTCGACAGATTGATAAACACCTGGGAACTAGAGGTGCAATGGGTTTCTGCTAGAGTAAACAACAGAAAGCCAAGGAAAATCATTCTAGGAGTGGTGTTTGCAGCAGTTGTATACAATATTTGGATGGAAAGGAATGAAAGAAGATTTCGACAGTCGAGCAAAGAAGCTACAGACAGAGCACGGCAGATCGCAATCCAAGTGCACATCACTGGACTGAAGAAGCCAAAATGGCAGCCTACCCTAAAGTACATAAATTGCTATCCTCAATGCAATGTACTCCTTGACTATATCTACATTTTTATATGTTAGGAGTTAGTTAAACAACTTTTTTAGTTGTAGAGTAGCTAGTTGATCAAGTTTGAGATTTGTTCTATAGTCCCAAAGAACAATTGATGTACATTTATACTGGTTGAAATATAAATTTTTTTTTCGACCAAAAAAGAAAGAAAAAAGAGCAAAACTTCATCGTTGGGGCGGTCAAGGGATTCATATAAGGCAAAATTTGATTTATATTTGTATTTTAAATTTCTTTGATATAATTTAAAAATATAGTTTGATGGTTCAAACTTTTGTACCATGGTTAAAAATATTGTTTAATGGTTCCATTAAAAATATAAATTCCTTTAATATTTTTAACTTTTTTTTTTAGAATTCGCTTAATAAAATTTTTGCCGCCGTCACTGCTTCATCAGCTACCGTAGTTCTTGTTTGTTCAAAATTAAATATTTTAGAAAATATTCAATCATTAATGATAATTACAATTGTTGTTATTGTAGCACTGCTTTTAATATATACAAACTGGACAAAATATGTGAATATGGTATTCTTTTGGTTGGTTTTTAATAAAATAGAATTAATTTATAAGATTTTCAGTTCCATGGATAAATCGATCGCTTAGATTTCTATTTTTAAGTACATCCTATCAAAAACAGAGAAAAGGTTGGAAAAAATCCTAAATGAGTTGAGGTTTGCTGTCCGTTCCAACGGAGGCAACTTTGAACTTGAAAGCAGTATATTTCTTCTATGGCCAGTCTACAGCTTCAACCACAAAAGACTGAAAGAGAAAAGAATCCTCTGCTCAAAGATAATACAATTGAAAATATTACTTTTGTTATGAAATAATATAAAAGACAAGAACAATAACTCAAGAACAAGAGCAATAAAGAGAAGAGTAGAGAGAGTTCTTCTTATTGATACTTAGAGAATGTTAGGAGTGATTTACAATGGTAGAGGGCACCTCTATTTATAGGGAGGAGGATGATTTATCTACCAAGAATAGAACTCTAGAATCTCTCTAATTAAAGACATTCACCTTAAATAGAAGTGTATTTATAACACTCCCCCTTGAATGTCTATTCAATGATGTGCCTCATTAAAACCTTAAAACAAAACCCAATGGGAAAAATTAAAGTAAGGAAAAAGAGTACACATGTTTGAATATGCGCCTATTGGTTGCCTCGTTAAAAACCTTGCAAGGAAAACCCGGTGGGACAAAACCTTGTAAGGGAAAAAGAGTGCGACGCGCCTTAACTCCCCCTGATAAGAACATCAATTTATGTCCTTAAGTCTTCGCATCCCGATCTTGTGAACTAGCTTCTTGAAGGTTGACTTTGGTAGAGATTTTGTGAACAAATCAGCCATATTGTCGCTTGAACGAATCTGTTGAACATTGATATCACCATTCTTTTGAAGATCATGTGTGAAGAATAACTTTGGTGAAATATGCTTCGTTCTATCTCCTTTTATGAATCCTCCCTTCAATTGAGCTATACATGCTGCATTGTCTTCATACAAAGTTGTGGGTAGTTTATCACACTTCAAACCACATTTGTCTTGGATATGATGTATTATCGACCTTAACCACACACACTCTCGACTTGCTTCATGAATAGCAATTATCTCGGCATGATTAGATGAAGTAGCCACAATTGATTGCTTAGTCGATCGCCAAGATATGGCGGTTTCTCCACAGGTAAACACATAACCCGTTTGAGATCGAGCCTTGTGTGGGTCGGACAAATATCCAGCATCAGCATAACCAACAAGATCCGGGCTGCAATTCTTGCCATAAAATAAGCCCATATCGGTAGTTCCCTTTAGGTACCGCAATATGTGTTTGATCCCATTCCAATGTCTCCTCGTAGGAGCCGAGCTAAATCTTGCTAAGACATTAACTGAAAAGGATATGTCAGGTCTTGTAGTATTTGCAAGATACATTAGTGCGCCAATTGCGCTAAGATATGGTACTTCAGGACCAAGTAGCTCTTCATTCCTTTCTTGTGGTCGGAATGGATCTTTGTTCACATCAAGTGACCGAACAACCATCGGTGTACTTAAAGGATGTGCTTCATCCATGTAAAACCGTTTCAGTACCTTTTCTTTATAGGTAGATTGATGAACAAAAATTCCGTTTGCCAAATATTCAATTTGCAAACCAAGACATAGTTTAGTCTTTCCGAGATCTTTCATCTCGAATTCATCCTTTAGATAATCAATTGCCTTTTGGAGTTCTATAGGGGTTCCAATAAGGTTTATGTCATCGACATATACGGCAAGTACAACAAATTCCGATGTTGTTTTCTTTATAAAAACACACGGGCAAATGGCGTCATTTATATAGCCTTTTTTTAACAAGTACTCACTAAGACGATTATACCACATTCGTCCAGATTGCTTTAGACCATACAAGGATCTTTGCAATTTAATTGAGAACATTTCCCGAGATTTTGAATTGTGCGCGTTTGGCACCTTGAGTCCATCGGGAATTTTCATGTATATCTCATTGTCAAGTGAGCCATAAAGATAGGCAGTAACTACATCCATTAAGTGCATGTCAAGCTTTTCATGGACAGCAAAACTTATGAGATAACGAAAAGTTATCGCATCCATTACAGGCGAATATGTCTCTTCATAATCGACACCAGGCCTTTGAGAAAAACCTTGTGCAACAAGGCGTGCCTTATATCTTTGTACCTCGTTTTTCTCATTTCTTTTGCGTACAAAGACCCATTTATAGCCGACAGGCTTAACACCATTAGGTGTTTCAACAATAGGGCCAAAACTTCACGTTTTGCCAGCGAATTCAATTCTGATTGAATTGCTTCTTGCCACTTTGGCCAATCCTGTCTTTTTCGACATTCTTCAACAGATTGAGGTTCGAGATCCTCACATTCTTGCATTATGCTAGATGCTACATTATAAGCAAAGGCATTATCCACCACAATATCCACTCGATTAATATTTGCCTCAATATTAATTGGATTTAGGGATAGTTCCGTATTTTCCAGAGTCTCGGGCTCAATGGATTCTTCATGAATCTCAGAATTTGTTAAATCATGAGATTCTTTCGTGGTGTCATTTTGATCGTTCTTTTTCCTCTTTCTAGGATTTCGATCTTTGGAACCTAATGGTCTGCCACGCTTCAGGCGTGCATTCGACTCATTGGATATGACACTAGATGATTGTCCAACAGGGACATCAATACGGATTGGAACATTTTCCGCGGGAATGTGGGATTTCGTTATCCTTTTCAAGTCCGTAAATGCGTCAGGCATTTGATTTGCTATTCTTTGCAAATGGATAATCTTTTGTACCTCTCTTCCACAAATAGAGGTATGTGGATCAAGATGAGATAATGATGCATTTTTCCACAGAATTTCCCGTTTGGTTTCACCAACTTCTCCCCCTAATTTTGGGAAAAGTGTCTCATCAAATCGACAGTCTGCAAATCGTGCAGTAAACAAGTCGCCTGTCAATGTTTCGAGGTAGCGAATGATGGAGGGCGATTCAAACCCAACATATATTCCTAACCTTCTTTGCGGACCCATTTTGGTGCGGGATGGCGGTGCTATAGGCACATATACTGCGCATCCAAAAATTCTTAAATGGGATATATTGGGTTCATGACCCAAAACCAATTGCAACGGGGAATACTTGTGGTAATTCGTCGGTCTGAGACGAATTAGCATTGCTGCATGTAAGATGGCGTGACCCCATACCGAAGTGGGCAGCCTCGTTCTCATAAGTAATGGCCTTGCAATCAACTGCAGGCGTTTAATTAACGATTCTGCAAGACCGTTTTGAGTGTGAACATGAGCTACAGAATGTTCAACTTTTATCCCGATTGATAAGCAATAATCATTAAATGCTTGGGATGTAAACTCAGCAGCATTATCCAGTCTAATGGACTTGATTGGATTATCTGGAAATTGTGCTCGTAGTCGAATTATTTGTGCCATTAATTTCGCAAACGCAAGGTTGCGTGATGACAACAGGCACACATGAGACCATATGCAGGATGCGTCTATCAAGACCATGAAATACCTAAACGATCCACTAGGTGGGTGAATAGGTCCACAAATGTCCCCTTGTATACGTTCCAGAAACGTGGGTGACTCAGTCCCAACCTTTGTTGGTGATGGCCTGATAATCAACTTGCCTTGATAACACGAAGTGCAAGGATATTCATTATTCGAAAGAATTTTGAAATTCTTTAACGGATGCCCAGATGAGCTTTCTATAATCCGTCTCATCATGACCGATCCTGGGTGTCCCAATCGATCATGCCAAAGTACAAAGGTATTGGAATCAGTAACCCTTTGGTTTACTGTTGAATGTGCCTCAATTGCACTAATTCTTGTCCAATACAGGCCACAAGTTAAAGACGGGAATTTCTCAATAACCCTCTTTTGGCCGGAGACATTCTTTGTGATGACGAGATATTCAAGATTATCTTCATCCATTGTCTCAATATGATAGCCATTCCGGCGTACATCTTTAAAACTCAACAAGTTTCTCATAGACTTGGAGGAGAACATTGCATTCTCTATGATTAACGTCGTGCCTTTGGGCAGAGTTACAATTGCTCTTCCGGAGCCTTCAGTCAATTTACTACTTCCAGAGATTGTAGTAACGTTTGCCTTACACATATTCAGTTGAGAGAAATACTTCCTTTCTTTGAGTATTGTATGTGTAGTACATGAATCAACTAGGCAAATACTTTTACAGTTGGACGTTGATCCAAGTTCGCTTTGTGAGATATCCATATTTGCTATCCCATAGTTTGACATACAAAAGAGATACAGGAACATAAGAATAAACAAGTTCAATTCGTTTGTGTCACATAATATTTTCAAAATCTGCTGCTAACAGTTGACTAACAAAATCAGATATGTTATCCATTACTTTGCAGTTTGAAAATTTCAGTTTAAACATTTTCTTCAAACAATCGATTGTTAAACACAAACAATCGATTGTTGAACATTGACAATCGATTGTTAAACACACACAATCGATTATTTGCTATTTTGAAAAACTTCAGATCACACTGTCTTAAGACAATCGATTGTTATGCATAGACAATCGATTGTTGGCTATTTTGAAAAATTCCAGAGCACTGTTTTAAGACAATCGATTGTTAAGTATAGACAATCGATTGTTGGCTATTTTGAAAAAATTCCAGAACACGCTGTTTTAAGACAATCGATTGTTATGCATAGACAATCGATTGTTGGCTATTTTGAAAAATTCCAGATTACACTGTTTTAACGACAATCGATTGTTAGATAAAGACAATCGATTGTGGATGATTTTTGAAAAATTCCAGATTACACTGTCTCAACGACAATCGATTGTTAGACAAAGACAATCGATTGTTGATCAATTATTTTTCAGCTTTAATGCGAAAAAAAAAGTAGATAATCGACTAGTTTTTCAGGCTAGTCGATTACCCCTACTGGAAAATAAAAATTTTATTGATATTTGAGCATATTGAAGATATTCTAAAGAACTACTGCTAACATTGCATCATGAACTAACTAATATGAGCTAATACTAATGACTATTAGTTTATTCACTAACTAATACAAATAAGTAGAACAAAATCTAATAACTCCATCTTCTTTCATCACGGACCCATCGCCGATTAGGTGGTCTATTTTCCCCTCGGGTTGCTCAAAGAAGTCTGCCACATCCAGGTGGCTGATGTCCTCATTGTCGTCATAGACAAAATTTGTTTCAGGGCCTTTTCTCTTTCGAGATGCTTGATAAAGGTCAACCAAGTGTCTTGGTATTCGGCAAGTCTTTGACCAGTGCCATTTCCCACCGCAACGATAACATATAGTTTCTGAACCATTTGCCTTAGGATCTTCATGACCCCGTTTCTGCTTTCGACGGTTATCTCTCCTTGGGGGTTGACAGACTTCATTGGAATTTCTTCCTTGTCTACGTCCCTGGCTATGACCCCGTTTACGACCATGACCATGGTCCTTTTCATGTTTGGCATAATGAGAGTGCACCTTATCTGCTTCAGGCAGTGGTGTAGACCCAGTGGGTCGATTTTCATGATTTCTCATGAGCAGGTCATTATTTCGCTCAGCCACTAGTAGAAGAGAAATCAGTTCAGAGTACTTTGTAAAGCCTTTCTCTCTGTACTGTTGTTGCAGTACTATATTGGAGGCATAAAACGTTGTAAACGTTTTCTCAAGCATATCATAATCAGAGATATTATCCCCGCATAGCTTCAATTTAGAAGTAATTCTGAACATTGCAGAATTATATTAAGAAACGGACTTAAAGTCCTGGAGCCTCAGATGAGCCCAATCATATCGTGCTTGTGGCAGAGTGACCAACTTCAGGTTGTCATATCTCTCCTTTAAGCCATTCCACAAGATGAGTGGATCCTTGACGGTGAGATATTCAATCTTCAAACCTTCATCAAGGTGATGGCGCAAGAAAATCAAGGCCTTCGCACAGTCTTGGGTGGATGCTTTTTCTCTATCTTTGATGGTGTCTCCGAGACCCATAGCATCTAAGTGGATTTCAGCATCCAACACCTATGTCATGTAGTTCTTGCCCGAAATTTCAAGGGCAACGAACTTTCTTTTCGTAATGTCAGACATAATCGAAAATTAAATTAGGAAGAGGGAAATACCTTAGATTTTTCGAGAATGGTTCTTGATACGGTAGAGTCTCGTGCTGATAACGTGTTATGAAATAATATAAAAGACAAGAACAATAACTCAAGAACAAGAGCAATAGAGAGAAGAGTAGAGAGAGTTCTTCTTATTGATACTTAGAGAATGTTAGGAGTGATTTACAATGGTAGAGGGCACCTCTATTTATAGGGAGGAGGATGATTTATCTACCAAGAATAGAACTCTAGAATCTCTCTAATTAAAGACATTCACCTTAAATAGAAGTGTATTTATAACAACTTTCTTTTTATGGTGATATTTTTAACAGAAAATATTTTTAAATTGTTCACCCCAATTTAAACCTGAGGCCATTAAGCTCAGGTCTAGTCAGGCCCCTACCTCATGAGGCAGGGTTGGCGTGGCTGATGAGAGCTAATTTTAGAAAAATTATTTAAAGTGATTTTGGGCAAAAAAATAATTAGGAGTGTTCATAAAAACCCGAAAAATCAAACCAAATCGAAAATTAAATTAAACCGACCAAAAAAATCGATACTTTTTTATTTGATTTGGTTTTGGTTCTGAATTTTAAAAACCGATCTGTGACGATCCAAAGGGGTCATCACTTGTTTCCCTACTTATTCTCTGCTTCCGCGGCCTTGAAAATCTCATTAGGAATGCCTCGATTTGTGTGCACAGTCCGGGCACATAGCCGGAAAGCTTAAATATGATTTTTTGTGAGAAAAATGCTAAAATTTGATATTAAATTGAATAAATTTGACTTCGGTCAATATTTTGGGTAAACGGACTCGGACCCATAATTTGACGGTCCCGGAGGGTCTGTAAAAAAATATGGGACTTGGACGTATGCCCGGAATCGAATTCAGAGGTCCCAAGCCCGAGAAATAAATTTCTGAGTAAAATTATTTTCTGAAAATGTTTAAGGAAAATGAAAATGAAATTTAATTAAAAGATTATGATATCGGACCCGTATTTTGGTTTCAGTGCCCGGTACAAATCTTATATATAGTTTAAGTGTTTTCTTTAAAGTTTGGTTGAAAACGAACGTCGTTTGAAGTGTTTCGGACTTAAAATGGGAATTTGATGTTTCATGAAAATTTAAAGAAAATCATGAGTTTTGAGGCTTAATTCGATGAATATGATGTTACTTTAGTTATTTGATCGCACGAGTAAGTCCGTAGGATGTTTTTGAGGTTGTGTGCATATTTGGTTTGGAACCTTGGGGGCTCGGGTGAGTTTTGGATAGCTGTCGGATTGCATTTTTGAATTTTGAAAAATCTGGTATGAACAGGCCTGCAGGCTTCGCATTTGTGAAGCCTGATTCACAAATGCGGACTCACAAATGCGAAGGCTGGATCGCAAATGCGAAACAAGCCCATACTTGCTTGGCTCGCAAATGCGAAGCTTCCTTCGCAAATACGAAGGCCGTGCTTTCGTAAATGTAAAGCACAATTCATAAATGCGAAGTGCTTCTGTTTGGCCTGAGTTCGCAAATGCGAACATGACTTCGCAATTCCTATAACAGGTCAGGATTTGCAATTGCGAACCCCAGTTCACATTTCCCACATCTGCAACCTGCATTTTTTATACTTAGTCAATTTTAAGACATTCTTCACTCCGTTTTCAAAACACAACTCCTTTGGATGATTTTTCAAGAACAAACCTTATCCAAAATCAATTTTAAGTTGATTTTTACTCATTTTTTTCAATCATTAACATCATTTAACACGTTTTCAACTTAAAATTAAGGGTTTTCATGGGTGAGATTGGATGTTTTGGGTAGAACCTAGGTTTTTCTAAAATTGAGGATTTGGACCTCAATTTGATGTCCAATTTCAGAACAAATCATATATTTGGATTCATGGGGGAATGAGTAACTGGGTTTTGGTTTGAACCTCGGATTTTGATCACGTGGGTCCGGGGGCGTTTGTGGACTTTTTGAGCAAAACTTTGAAAAATTCATTTTTATACATTCAAATTGAGTCATTTAGCATTGTTGATGTATTTATGTAATTTGTGACTAGGTTCGAGCGGAATTGTGGTGGAATTGAGGGGTAAAGCTATAATCGAGGCTTGAGGTGAGTAATAGATGTAAATGATGTTTTGAGGTTTGTAACCCCGGAATTGCACACCGTAGTGCTATATTTGAGGTGACTTGCACGTCGGATAACGAGCGTGGGGTACAGCACCGTTGGAGATTGTGACTTGGTCCGTCCTGATAGATGAATTTACTATATATTTGACTGAATATCACCTGTTATCATTATGATTTGAACTAATTATCACATTTGGGCTTCATGCCAATTGATTGAGTCTTTCAGGGATTACTATTACTGGTTTCTTATCATTTTATGTATTATTGAACTCAGTCTTGGTATTTAATGCTATTTTTCAAACTTGAAACTTAAATAATATTTCAAATAAAGTTTGGGGCTGAATATTTATGTGTTATTGTGCCCGAGGGGCTTATGTGATTCTGGACTGAATATAGGATCGGGTTGCGCGCCGCAACGGTATTATATTGATATTGATATAAGACCGAGGGCCTAGATGATGCCACGAGATGGCTTATTTTGCGCTTGGGCCGTAAGGGGCCCATCCCGGAGTCTGCACACCCATAGTGAGCGACATCAATGATAAATGAATGGAGAGCGCTGCACGCCGTAGCGAGGTACTAGAAAGTACCGTACTATATGTTGCATTACATATTTGACTGTTATTTACTTACTTATCTGTTGTAGTATTTCCTTAATTTATTTTATTGATTTACGTACTTTACACTACTTGGTTTACATTACTGCATTTATAGAATTACTTAGTGCCCATTAAGGATTTCTTATTCTTAGCCTTTATTTATGTTCATTATTTACTGGGTCGGAGTACTCACATTACTCCCTGCACCTTGTGTGCAGATACAGGTGCATCTGAGGCTGAGTGAGGACTTCTCTGCCGAGCAGCTTATCCAGGAGTATCAAGGTAGCTGCATGACGTCCTCAGTCCTGATTTTCCCTTCTATCTTATTGATTCATTTCCGCATTTCTTTAGAACGATATGTAGTAGGTTGATATTCATGTATTAGAGGCTTAGACTTGTGACACCGAATTATTCGGGTTGTGTTGTAGTATTGGTATTCGGAATTTCCGCGTGTTTTAACTCTATTTCAGACTTTCAGTATGATGACTTAGTAATTTATTTGTGTTAATTAATTCATGAACTGTATATAAATAGTTGAGGTTATTAAATTGGTCGGGCTTGCCTAGCAGTGTGTCGGGCGCTATCACCACCGGGGTTGGGGTCGTGACACGATCAAATTTGGTTTTATTTTAGTTTTAATAAAAAACAAACCAAACAAACTCGAAAAAATGAACCAAACCGACTATATGAGTAGCTATTTCAAGTTTATTATTACACCTTTATGTATGTATATTTTTATACAATGTTTCAAATTTTTTTATGGTAAATGTTAATAGTTTGCACTTTTAATATAGTTCTTTACCTTCACATTCTAGTTTGATTAGTAGTTTTATTTTATTTAGTGTAAGAATCCATTTGTTATTAAAAGTAATATATTTTTAATTGTGTCCTTAAATTATTTATCACTATTTGATTCAGTTATTATCAATATATTTTTGTAAATAATAAATTTCTCAACGTGCAATTGATTAGGGCTGTGCATTCAAATCGGTTTATCGATAAATCGAATCGATTATTTTCTTATTGGTTTATCGATATCGGTTTATCGATTCGATTTCGATTTAAAAAATTTTCCTTATCGGTTTATCGATTCGATTTCGATTTTGGCCATTCTGTTTATCGGTTTATCGATAAATCGATAAGAAAAATTAAAAAGACAAATATACCCTTGTTTTATAATACTATTACTACCCTATCCTTATTCCCTTCGCTGCTTTGCTGCTTGCATATAATACTGATATCATATACTTAAGTTAACCCTATTTTTATTTTTCCATCCAGCGCCGCTTCTCTTCACTCTTCAGTTCAGTGACTGAACTTCCGTCACCAACTCACCATTCTCTTCAGCGCCGGCCGCCGCTCTGTTCTATCGCCACTCTCCAATCGTTGTTGTCGTTGTTGTTCCATCGCCACTTACCGCTGTCGCCGACTCGCCGTTGACTCAATCTTCAATCTTCACTTGCTGTCAGGTTTTACAAATAAGTTTGATCTTTGGTTTGAGTGTATTTCTGATTTGATATGTGGTGTTGCTGTGTTGGTTATAGTTTTAACTACGCTATTGCTGCTGCTGATCTGCTGTTGGTGTTACTGTTGTCTTGCTGCTGCTGTGGTATTGCTATTGCTGATCTTTCTCTTTCTTCCAGTGTAACTCATTTCCAAGAACCTGTTCGAATCAAGTGTTGTTGTAGCTTTGAAGTTGAAATGCTGAATAATTACTTCCTGGAACCTGTGTGTTCAGTTGTCATAATAGAATTGATAGTGGATAAGTTGCATTTGTGTAGTTTTACTTTGATTTGTGTTATAAAACTTGGACTGCCTAATTAGGATTACTTCTGCTAATTTGGATTGTGAAATTTTCACTTAAATTGGACTCCTTAGGACTGTTAGTTCGTGATTATTAGTTATAGACATAGTATGGTTTAGTATTGGTTTCATTGTTAATACTGTGTTAAGGATACAAAATCGGGACTGGCTTGAACTCGTAATTGATTTAGAAGTCAGTATTCAGCGCCTGTTTCAGTTTCAGTTTAAATAAGTGTTACAAACAGTTCAGCATGGCAATAGTTAATACTAGCTGCTTAGTTATTAATGTCACTCCCTTGTTTAATTGAATTCACTGTTCCTACGCCGTTTGTCGTTTTGTTTTCCTCTGGCAGAAAACAACGAGGAGTGCTGACTTCGTGTTGCTTTGCTTCATTCAACTCGTTTAAGACTGTAAGTTGCATTCTTCATTCACTTCACATAGCTGAAAATGATAATATTGAAATAATATACTTTGTAGCTCAACTACTTTTTGGTAGTTCTCTATTTGAGCAACAAACCCCATTTCGTCAATTGGTTTGCTTTTTTCGTGGCTTCACATGGTTTCTTTCAAATTTCTGAATTAGAGGTCCAAATTGACTTTGCTGTCTCATTTGATTTTGCTTTTGCTTTCCTGCTGTGTTTGGCTTGCTGCTGTTGCAGTTTTGTCTAATTTCATACTAAAGTTTTGGTCTGAATTAGAGGTACACTTCTGAATTTCACCTAATGTAAGGCTTGATTTGGAATCGAAATGGAATTTGGAGCTCTGATTAGTAGTCATAATTAGTTTTGTTCATAATTTAGCTTACATAGTTTACTTGCTTAGTTCCTTTTTATGATATATGGCATTCTGCCAGTTGCTAACAAATACTATACTGTAAGATGCATTTAGTTGTAAATATGAGATTTCTTCTTTTCTCTGCTTTCGTTTCGACTCAAGTTTGTTGTCAATATTCTGCTTCTCTGCTTAGTCCTTTTCTTTTTTGGTTTCTTTTAAAAGTTTTCTTGTGAACTTTCAGTTTTCTCCCTACTAGTTGCATATGTTGCGAATAGGAAACTTTTAGCTGAAATCAAGAATGTTATGTTCTGCTGCATATCTATTCCTGTTTTGGTTGATCAATCCAAGCTGTGAATCCAGATTTCGCTCGATCTACCAGAAACTTTGGTATTGTAACTTTGGCAAAACAGAGAATAGCATCCAGATTTCTATTGCTGTTGCTGTTGTATTGCTGATGTACTGCTGCTTATGATCTTTCTTCTTCTTCATTTGTAAACTGATATGTTGCGCAGGGAGCAATAATGGGGCCACTTATGACTACTATTGTATCGCACTTAAAGATTTGTATGTTGAGTTTGTATTGGAAAAACAGAAGGAATGAGTAGAAGTTGAGGTTGTTTCTCTATTGATAGTGTGCAGAAGTTGCTAGCTTCTCAGGGATAAAAGGTTACTCAAAACTGAAGAAAAGTGAACTTGTGGAATTGCTCATCAGATGTTGAGATAATGCAAAGATGATTAAGTCGTCCATCCTGTGCTTTACATGCTTTACAGTTAACTGAAGGACTAGTCTCTTTTTCATATCTGCTTTCTTTAATGGAGAAACAAGATGAGAAGGCAGAGTCTGGGAGTTTTAACACATTCCATTGTTGTTTGTTTGTAGCATATGTTGTCTCTAAGTCTAATTGCATTTATGATCTCTTTCTCAAATTGCATATTTTCACTGAATCAGATGCATTTTCAAATCATGATACATGCTAAATTAGCTGCAGAATTTCTTTTCTTTTGCTTTCCCCTAATCAATTCAAAATATAAGAGACGGACGAAATTGGAAACGCCTCTTGGCTTATTGATGTTATCGATAACCGAATCGATAAGCCCCCAAAATCGATAAATCGAAATCGAAAAAATCGAAACCTTATTGAAACGATAACGATAAGCATATGTACAAATCGATAATCGATAAGCAATTATCGATAAGAGTCAAAATCGAATCGATAAATCGAATGCACACCCCTACAATTGATTTGATAGTGTTATTTTGAAAATGTGGTGCCGGAAATATGTGTTTGGTAGTGTATATCTTATATTTAATTAAAAAACCGACAAATAGCTGAAAAAAATGAAAAACCGACAAGACATAAATCGAATCGAGAAAGAACCGACTTAGTTGGTTTAGTTTAGTTCTAATATTTAAAAAACTGATTTTTTTTTTAGGAAAAAATCAATCCAAATCGAACCATGAACACCCCTACAAATAATAGTAATAATAATAATAATAATAATAACAATAATAATAATAATAATAATAAAAGAACATGAAGGTAAAATAAAAATTTCTTGAGAAGTGAGCGTATCTAGTCCTATACTTCCACTTTAGAGCTATTAATATAGACCCCACAACCCCTCTTCTGAATGCATGCAATTAATGAAATTCGTTTACATATTATTTGAAAAAATCGTAGAAATGTAGCTGCAAATACTTCAAATTGTGAGTTGTGCCTCTATGCTTCAGCAAAAACTTCAAATTGTGATGGTCACTCTCGATTATTAGCCGTCCACGTTGTAAGTAATGCCTCTATTTTCCTACGGCATGTGAGAACTGCTACGAAAGGTGGATAAGCCCAATGCTCAGGCAAAAGGTTATTGGCTTATGTGAACATAGTAACTTTTGCCCGGACCTTATACTAAAAAATTTATTAAATGTATAAGAATATATACACTGGAACACATTTCATTGAACCAAAGGCCTTGCTTAGGAAAACTATAGTCTAACCTCTCTCGGTAAAACAACTCTATCTCACTTATACTAGCATTGGTTTCTATAATAAATGTTCTGATGAAATCTGCCTAGAAGAAATCCAATCCATGAGCTTGTGTCATGGCTCTCATAAGAGCGCCCAAGGATCTCTTAGCCTCATCACTCCATTTAAATGAACTACTCTCTAGGAAACTAGTTAATATGCAAAATGTATGATCCTTGGGCCATGTTAACATTCGAGATCCAGCACTATTCCAGTTAGCTCCCCTTTTGACAGCAACAGTATCCTAGGTTCAGCTGTAGTTCTTAATCTGGACAAATAACAATGACTGAGCACAATACAGACCGGGTGCTTGAGATAAGGAAAATAGCCACCATTCGAAAGTAAAGACAGCAGCTCGTATTTACGGCTGTTCATTATATTAAAGTTGATATCCAATGAAAAAATAGCTGCTAGTACAACATAACGAAGATGAAAATAAAACTGAATTCAAATTTACAGCTTGAAAACACCATCATATATTTGACCTCTATTTCCCACCTCCTTTTTCTTCTGTCTCCAGCAAAGAATATAACACAAAGTAAAGAACAATAAGACCCAAAAAGTCTACCGTGGAAGGATAGGGGAAATGGAATATGGTGAGTATATATTGACTAATTTCTGTAGCTACCTTTGTCATTATCCCATACGAATACCTCATTGAGAAGGAACTCATCCTGTAGCTTTCCGAGCAGCAGGCAGCCAGTGCTACGCGCTTACTCACCTTCCAAAGTTGAGAGCTTCCTGCATACCTGTCCAAGTTAGTAGAGCTTACCACATACTCTAAGTGTGCCTAAACCCCACTCTAGATACCATAAAAACCTTGACTTGCGGAATTATGTGGTGACTAAGGAAATTTCAGAGAATGTTAACTAAGAGTATACGTTATTCTTAAAATTTTGGAAATGATTTTGAGTGACCTGTAGCAATTTGATCATATCATATACACTCATACTTTGTAATGATGTCAGACACGAGTTGTGCAGAGATAAATCTATTAGAGGGAAAAGTCAACCCCCCCCCCCCCCCCAAAAAAAAAAAAAACTTTCTCAAGTAACATACGAACACACAGAAATTGATTATCCACTGTACAGATTGTCTGCTTTATGATATACATTTAACATACTGAAAGTTAGCTCCCATTGGAAAGTGCAGCACTACTTGCATAACATAGTTCACACAGCAATTTCTTGTGTTTGATTCAAACATGTCAAAGTTAGTGACTTATGGTTAACTTAAGTTATGTGAATGGGAGATAAAAATAAGTCCATGGTAAAGTTTTTTTTTTTTAAACAGAACGATGCTCACCAATCTATATCTTGTCAAAATCATCATCGAAGGCATCATCCCCATCATCTGAAAAATGAAACAGATAGTCAATGTGCTGCAACCTGATCATTCAGAATGTGGTAATGCATTCACTTGAAGGTCAGATTCTTCAACAGCAACAAGAAATTAAATCTAAAAGGAACGACATATTTCAATCTTGAAAACAAACAAAGGAATGGACATGATATATAAATGTAAAATGTTATAAAGGGAACTCATAAAGATTGAAAAGCATCAGCTTGTTAAGCAACTTATTACTTCAACTATCTTATTACTTCTACAACACTGAAACGAAGACAAGTTTTTGGTGGTTATCAGTGTGGATACTTTAAGCCTCCACTAATAAAAATGGAGATGTCCCATGTCATTACAAATGCTATGTGGATGCTTGATATAATTTATAGTGGTCAACATTATTTTATGAAAAAAAGCCATACTTGAAAGGAAAGATGAACACTAACATTTGTGAACAGAAGGAAATGTTTAAGTTTTATTCCTTTGATAAGGTTTTCTGAAATTGTCTTGCACATCTTTGTGATACATTTATGCATAAAGTACTACTTATCCTAAATGCTATTTGAAGGCCAAAACTGAAAGATTTCAAGCAGAGAGTAATTGCAGATCTAAGACAACAATAGATAACTGCATCAAGAAATTTTGTCTTCTAGAATTATCTTACTTATTATAGATGGCAATAGATTAAGGTCACAATTTTGAGTGGAGTGGACACACTAACTGTGTGCAAACTAAAATTTAATGAAAGACAGAACATGAATAACAGATCTTACTTTTGTTTATTCTATCATTATTATTGTAACGGTAAGGTATACATATTACCCACTGTTATTATGGATCAAATTGTGATAACAGTTATATCAATCCAATAATGACATGTAGAAAAAAGGAAAACGACACCTAGACAGTATACTACAAAGGATTGAAGCTGGTATGTTACTAATCTTGCATCTTATTCGTTTACTTTTGTTTTCCTTGTTACAAGAGACGGACATGCAAAGAGAAAAGATAGAAAGATTGACTACAGAGCTATAACCAAAGAGCAATCTGTTGTTCAACCAGTTGGAAAATATGTTGAAGTGTAAATAGAGTACCTGGCCCATCATCGCTGTCTTCTCCAAGGAGAAAAACATCCAAATCCTGGTCTGACGTTGATGAGGCTACCTTTTTATTTGTCTGGGGTGCTGCCTCAACCACTGGTTTAGAAGTTGTTCCAGCTGATGAAAGCTGCTTTTCACTCTCGACTTGTGCCTTTTCAACAGATTTTATTTTGGCCTCTTCCATGTATTTCTTTTCATACCTAACTCAGATGTAGCCTAAATTAGTAAAGCTCCAACTACTATCTATGGGCCAAATCCAAGAAATGCAATGCATACTGTGAGAAAGCACGGAGAAAAATATATAATTGATATTAAACATGATACAATGAGCCCTATATATACACATAACCTATCCTACTCCTAATACACATTGGATTAGGGTTCTACTATTTACATATTCTAACACTCCCCCTCAAGCTGGTGCATACAAATCATATGTACCGAGCTTGTTACATATGTAGTTAATACGAGGACCAGTGAGGGACTTGGTGAAAATGTCTGCAAGCTGATCATTTGACTTTACAAACTTTGTAGCAATATCTCCCGAGAGTATCTTTTCTCTGACAAAGTAACAGTCAATCTCAATGTGCTTAGTTCTCTCATGGAACACTGGATTTGACGCAATATGAAGAGCAGCTTGATTATCACACACAAGTCCAAACTGACTAACATCACCAAATTTCAGCTCTTTGAGCAACTGTTTGATTCAAACTAGCTCACATGTCGCCATAGCCATTGCTCGATATTCTGCTTCTGCACTAGACCGAGCAACCACATTCTGTTTCTTGCTTTTCCAAGATACCAAATTTCCTCCTACTAAGACACAATATCCAGAAGTAGAACGTCTGTCAGAAGGCGATCCTACCCAATCAGCATCGGAGTATCCAACAATCTGCTCATGGCCTCGATCCTCAAACAATAAACCTTTACCTGGAGTTGATTTTATATACCGAAGAATGCGAACAATTGCATCCCAATGACTATCACACGGAGAACCCATAAACTGGCTCACGACAATCACAGGAAAGGAAATGTCAGATCTTGTCACTGTAAGATAATTTAATTTACCAATTAACCACCTATATCTTGCAGGATCGTTAAGAGGCTCCCCCTGTCCTGGAAGAAATTTAGAATTCGGATCCATCGGAGTGTCAACAGGTTTACAACCTGTCATTCCTGTCTCCTCAAGAATATCTAAGACATACTTCCGTTGTGAGATCACAATACCTGAGCTAGACTGTGCGACCTCAATACCCAGAAAATACTTTAGTGTGCCCAGATCCTTAGTCTGAAAGTGTTGAAAGAGATGTTGCTTCAATTTAGTGATACCATCCTGGTCATTGCCGGTAATAACAATGTAGTCAACATAGACCACCAGATAAATACAGAAACGTGAATCAGAATGCCGATAGAATACGGAGTGATCAGCTTCACTCCGAGTCATGCCAAAGTCCTGGATAACAGTGCTAAACTTACCAAACCAGGCTCGAGGAGACTGCTTTAGACCATAAAGTGACCGGCGCAAGCGACATACAAGGCCACGAGACTCCCCCCGAGCAACAAACCCAGGTGGTTGCTCCATATAAACTTCATCCTCAAGGTCACCGTGTAAAAATGCATTTTTAATGTCCAGCTGATACAGGGGCCAATGGCGAACAGCAGCCATAGAGAGAAAAAGGCGGACTGATGCTATCTTAGCCACGGGAGAGAAGGTATCACTGTAATCAAGCCCAAATATCAGAGTATATCCCTTGGCAACAAGACGAGCCTTAAGACGATCAACCTTACCATCTGGACCAACCTTGACTGCATACACCCAACGACAACCAACAGTAGATTTACCTGAAGGAAGAGGGACGAGCTCCCAAGTACCACTCGTACGTAAAGCAGACATCTCGTCAGTCATAGCCTGTCGCAACCCTGGATGAGACAATGCTTCACCTGTAGACTTAGGGATGGAAACAGAGGACAAAGAAGATAGAAAAGCATAATAGGGTGATGACAAACGATGATAACTTAAACCGATATAATGGGGATTAGGATTAAGGGTGTTCCGTATACCTTTCCGATGTGCAATCGGAAGAGACAAGTCCGCAGTAGGAGCAGGGTCAAATGCAGGACGTGAATCAACCAGGCCGGATGCTGGGCGAGGACGACGATGATATGTCAAGAGTGGAGTGTCTGTTGCAGGAAGTCTAGGAGGAGCCACAGTAGACGTTCCAACGCTTGGAATGGGTAAGACTTCTGTAGCGGAAGGTGAAGAAGGAGATATAGTAGACTCCCTAAAGGCCGGTATAGGTAAAACCTCAGATATATCAAGATGGTCAGAATGGTCAGAAGAGGTAAAGAAAGGTTTAGACTCAAAAAATGTGACATCGGCTGACATAAGGTACCTACGAAGATCAGGTGAATAACAACGATAGCCCTTCTGAGCACGAGAATAACCAAGGAAGACACACTTGAGAGCACGAGGAGCTAACTTATCTATCCCAGGAGCTAAGTTATGAACGAAACAAGTGCTCCCAAAAACGAGAGGGAATAGGGTATAAGGGTGACTGGGGAAACAATACCTCATACGGAATCTGATTCTGGATGGGAGATGAAGGCATCCGATTAACCAAATAACAAGATGTGGGAACTGCATCGCGCCAAAAACGCAGCGGAACATGAGATTCAATGAGAAGTGTGCGAGCAGTCTCAATAATGTGCCTATTCTTTCTCTCTGCAACCCCATTTTGTTGAGGGGTATAAGGACAAGAGGTCTGATGAATAATTCCGTGAGAGGACATAAACCGCTGAAATTGAGAGAATAAATATTCTAAGGCATTATCACTGCGAAGAGTGCGAATAGAAACACCAAATTGATTTTTAATTTCAGCACAAAAATTCTGGAATATAGAAAACAACTCAGAACGATCTTTCATTAAGAAAATCCAAGTACAAATGATCATCAATGAAACTAACAAAATAACGAAATCCCAAGGTTGAACTGACTCTACTAGGACCCCATATATCCGAATGAACTAAAGAAAAAACAGACTCTGCACGACTTTCAATACTACGAGGAAAGGAGGCGCGGGTATGTTTCCCGAGCTGACATGACTCACACTCTAATGTGGATAAACTAGACAAACGAGGCACCATCTTCTGAAACTTGGACAAGCTAGGATGTCCTAAACGACTGTGAAGTAGGTCTGGAGGATCTGCAACTAGACAGGCCTTGGAGGATGTTAGTGAATTAAGGTAGTAGAGTCCGTCTGATTCAAGTCCTATTCCAATCGTCTGTCCCTTACTGCGGTCCTGCATAATAAAAGAGTCATCAATAAAATATATACCGCAATGGAGGACACGAGTCAAACGACTAACAGATGCAAGATTAAAAGGACAGTCAGGGACATAAAGAACGGAATCTAGAGTGACAGATGGTAGTGGATTCGCTTGTCCAACTCCTTTTGCTTTAGTTTGAGACCCATTAGCTAAAGTAATGCTGGGAAGAAACTGTAATATTTGACAAAAGGGATTTATTACCAGAGATATGATCAGAAGCAGTTGAGTCCACAACCCATTGTTCAAGAGTACTAGACGGGGAAACACAAGCAAAAGAATTACCAACAGAAGTATCAGTCTGAGCAATAGTGGCTACTTGTGGAGATGTCTGCTTGCTCGATATTTAAGGAACTCATTATACTCCTTTTCAGATACAGAAAATCCCTGGTTACCTGTAGTCTCGGTCTGAGCAACATAAGCATTTTTGGGTGGTCGACCATGTAAAGAATGGCACACGTCACGAGTGTGACCAAGTTTATAACAATAAGAACACTTAGGTCTAGATCTTCCAAAACGACCTCCTCCTCGTCTATTCTTCATAGTATGAGATGCCTGATTGTCCACTGATTGGGATACGAGGATAGATGAATCAAGAGTTTGTGATGAGCTCACTGGGTGACTTGGTGCTGCAGCAAGGCCAAGTAAGCGAGAGAATAATTCATCAACTGTGGGGACAGTCGGACTAGCCAAAATCTGATCGCGTACCGAGTCAAGATCATTAGGAAGCCCAACAAGAGTAAGAACTAGAAACAGCTTTTGTCGTTGCTCTTGCTACTTTGCAACGCTAGCAGAAACTGTCATCAACGTCTCAAATTCCTCCATAACTGCCTGCACTTGACCCAAGTAAGTAGACATATTTAATTCCTGTTTCTTTAAATTTGTCATCCGCGATATCACATCATAGAAACGAGATACGTCATTAGTGTATAAAGTACGAGCCTTTTCCCAAACCAAATAACATGTTTGGAATGGACGAAACAAGGGCATCAACTTGAAATCAATAGATCGCCACAAAATACTGCATAATAGAGCATCGATCTTCTCCCAATGTGCTTTGGCTTTTTCATCTCCTTCACTAGACTCCTTGATTAGATGATCTTGAACACCTTGACCTTTACACCACAACTCGACAGACGAAGCCCAAGCTAGGTAGTTCGAACCTCTCATTAAAGGTTCTGAGGTAATCATAACACTGGAACTTCCAGAACCCGGGTTTCTATACCCGAAAGCATCGAGTCCCAAAGACATCGTTGGATTATCACCAAATAATCAGAAGAATCAACTGAAAACTCGCTGAAACTGAAACAAAAAACTGGAAACTGAAAACTGGAGCTGCCAGAAAAATTGGAAACACTGTAGCTGCCGGAAAAAGTACTGTAGCTACCTTGAAAAAATTAAAAGTTGTCGAAATTGAAAAATAAAAATATGGATAGGCTCGGAATTCAAGGGCGATCAGACTGTCCTGAAGAAAGTTTTTGAAATTCTGGCCGGAAAGTGTCTCACGCGCCGGCGCGTGGTAAAGACTCGTCGTCAGCAGCAGAACTCCGACGGGCGCGTGGGAGGTTATTTTCCGGTGATATTTTCTGGGGTTGGTCGGAATTATATTCCAAGCCTTGTGGTGGTCTCAGATTTTGCACAACACCAACAAAAGGGTGATTTCATTAAGGACAGCCTCTTAAGTCGCCGGAAAATTGCACGGCGACGAGGTCTTTCTTCCCGGAAGTTGCTGGAATGACGCACAACTATGATATTCTCACTGGAGCTCTGATACCATGTGAGAAAGCACGGGAGAAAAATATATAATTGATATTAAACATGATACAATGAGCCCTATATATACACATAACCTATCCTACTCCTAATACACATTGGATTAGGGTTCTACTATTTACATATTCTAACACATACTTGTATAGAGAAGAAAATGAAGGTTAATCATATTTCAGCATAGAGAACAAATACTCTGCTTATTTTACCATGTACCTTAAACCAAACCTTCCCCAGGAAAAGCAGCTATATGCCTCTATTAGCTAATAAAAATGCCTTACTTTGTGGCCTTTTTATTTAGGAGGCAAATCTCCCTGTTAGTTTAAAACCTCCACAAGGTCTTCATTGATGCGATGGAGCACCACCAATTTGTTACAACACATAAAGGAATTAACTCTATACTCATGAACTAGTATTATTATCTTTTAGAAAGTGCTAATATATATTGAGTGAAAAGGCACGTAAAATAGTGTGTAATGTATACATATGATCACCAGAAAAACTTTCAAGATAGGAGACTAAGAAAGTTCATTATCCTTTTTACGTCATTGACTTTACTCATTTACACCAACAGCCAAAAGGTAAATAATATGTACTTTAACCTGAGAATATTCTCAACTTTGCTTTCAGAAAGCCTCTGACCCTCTCTTTTGACAACAAATGCCCCACATCTTGCTTCACTCCTTACCAGATTCTTTGTTGTTCCAGCACAGCATTCAATTCTTTACCGTTATGGGCATATAATACACACAAAAATGTACTGACAAAGAACTGAGACAGTTGTGAGGCCATGTCGCAGTGAATGAATAGCTGGTTCACAAATTGTATCGGCCTCATGGCATCTATTGCATAATGGCATCCTCATATTATGAAAGATTATCTCGTGTGAGAACAACCACATGCATCAAAGTCCAGTGCATTCATTTATTATTTTTGAAACAAAACTAGTTATTCTGTTTTAATTGCTCTTGCAGCAGCCTATTCTTTAAGGCTTTTGGTCAACTCTTATCTTATGAGATATCTACTTTTCATAAACATTGAATGACTATCTCTTTTAGATATTGAAATTAATCAGAGGAAAATCAGTAAATGTGCTAGATTGAGCTTTAACAAATCTTTACTTGTGGCATAAGCTCAAGGAAATGATTTTTCAAGAAGACATTCCTACATGTCCAGAACAATCAATAGAATTCTGGGATGTAATAATATTATGGCTTCTGAGTGTGCAAAGAAGTGCATATATTTTGATGAGATAGACCTTCAGATTTACCAAGGAACTAAGAAGCTTTATTTTCACACTCACATCCTTAGTCTATTTATTATCACTGAGACAATTACGCCCTCTGTGATTCTACTCTCTTTTTCTTGCAAATTTCCTTCTTATCAATGAAATAAGGAAAATGAGAAGAAACGGGTTTAAGAAAGACAACTCAGCTTGTTCCAACTAGCCAATAGATGCCATATGTGGCACACAAGTTCAGACATCTGGAACACTTTCTTAACCCTTTTTAGACTGAATTGGAATGCCTAATTCAGTCAGAGGGGTTTATGAAGCACGCGGTCTCAGGAGAGTTGACAAAAAGCCATCAAGCACATCTGACAAATGGTGCCTGCTTATATTTTTTGGTATATCTGGATTGAAAAAAACCCCAGATGTTTTGATGGTAATTCAACTTCTAGAAGCCACCTGGAAGCAAATGTTTGGTTAACCTTTTTAGTTGTTAAACCTTTCTTGATGCCTTTCTAATGACATTTCACTTGCCTTATCAAAAAAAAAAAAGAAGAGGAAGAAGAAGAAAGAAAGAAAGACAATTCAGCTCAGCATATGCACTTCCACAGCATCAGAAATGAGATTGACAGTACTGCAGTCTGTAATCATCACTTAGCATAGTTCATTTTCCACTTTTGGAAGCCTCGGAGGATCTAAATTCCATTCTTAATAAAAACATTCACCAATTAATCCTGACTAAATTAATTCAGCTCTTTTATGCTGAACCTTCACCCAATTATAAAGCCAGCATGTTTCTGCATAACATCACAATATACTCCAAAAGTACAGATAGAACTAGGTCAGTTTGCGCAAGAGATCACCATATAAAATAAAACGAAAAATCTCTAGTGAAGTACTTACGGGGCCACATGACTGTTAACTAGAATAAAGTAGATTCTCCAGAACTTCCGCTCCCTCATTATGCGCGGGCATAACTCATATCTTAGCTTTGAGATTTCCTGCAAAAACACCACATATAATGATCTTACTAACAATGGCAATTTTGAAAAAGGCACACTTTTATCAGACAAAAATTGCACCATTTGAACAGCCTTTTCCCTTTTCATAGACCTCAAATCAAAGAGATATGGTACATTAGCAAAAAGTAGAATAGGAGATTACAAACTATTCAATATGTCAGTGTAAACATCTTCTGAAAGACAAAACTCAACGAAAATTGTGATGTACCATGAACTTACAAGAGAAGCTAACCAGGACCGCCAGTGGACCTTCTAAACTCAAAAACAAAATAAAGCAACACATATTGAGACCCTTGAGATTTAGGCTTAATTAAGCATAAAACTGATTTTCTTTCTAAATAATGAATCTGAGCAGGTAATTCTATGTGAGTTCCACAAAGCAAAATCAGTATCAAGTACAAATAAATAAGAGGGGATATAATAGGTCGATGGCCAACTTAAAACTACTGTAATTATCTTTATATTAAATGCACTAATATGCTCCGATCTGTATTTTATGAAATGAGACATTTTAATGCCACTGACTCCAAGCTAGTATGGGAATTGAGACTTAGTCTATTGATCAGCCTACCCTTCGAGGGTGAATAACACCAGAAGTCATGCGCTTTTTTTTTTAAATGTCATACCTTGACAGATTGAAGAACAAGTTTTGCGTGTTTTTCTTGAAATTCTGTAAGATCCTGCCGGACATTTGACACTGTAGGAATATCAGAGATCACCGAATCATCTGCACATCCAAGACATACTTCAGTTAAGCTAGTTTCTTTTGAGAATAGGTGAGTCAAAAGAAATAAACAAGGAACATGCGATTAAGCATAGAAAAATCATTATAAATTGTAAAGGGAATCACAATTTTTATGATAAATAAAGGAAATTACACTGCATGCGAAAGCTTGCCAACATAGCCAATCCCAATCATAGATAAAGGAGGAAGATTGGGGTAGGTTGACGGTTGCGTAAAACAAGTCTATTTATGATAACATCCTCATGATAGCTTACTAAATGGGAACTAAACGGGTACAAATGGAGTGAAATGGATATTGAGGATGATAAATGAGGGAAATCACAATCTTTAACAAGTATGCTGCCAAAAACTAAAAATGACATGCTCCAGAAATTATTGCAAGAGATGGAGATATCCAAAGGATATGGATTTTTTTAATCTCTTTTTTTTTGTTTGCACAGATATAGGTATTTGCTGTTAGAATTCCATAAATGAGACTAGGAAATAGTTGCTTCTAATACACTTTTTCTTTAACTAACACTTTATGACTTTATTAAATCCTTCCTATACCATTCTAATCTTGAAGCTCATATAAGAGGTGCAACCAACAGTGTCCAATAGCCCATGCCTTGAAATGTCTACACTTTCAGGCATATATCCTTGTAAGGTGGTGGGCAAGGTCCAACCTGATGCATGCTGCTAACAGAATTAGACCCTCGCAGAACAAACATTATCATGTCGCATCATTTGAGACAACAGTTATCCTCTTCAAGGACTCGGGGCTAGAGATAAAGGAGGGAATTCTCCCTGGACTTGACATGTTCCATTTGCAAATTTTGCAGGCTGCTTTATCCAGAAACAAACACAATGACATTTATATATCTCATCACCAAGACAGATGAGTATGATTAAGTGCATTGCTTTGGTAATTGGTTGACTGAACCATTTGATTGTTAAGAAAATGTAAGAATGGCATGCAATTTGTTGACAAGACTAATAGTTGGACCTGGTGAACTGAACCTCGGTCGTTCATCTATTGTAGATCTAATTTGCGTGGTTAGGTTATAGATGAACCAATCTAATGGATTTCAAGGTTAATGCTAAAATGTACCACCACTTTTAAAATTTAAACAGAATCTGCCGTAACTCTCAGCATTCTTCAAATGTTACCCCAATGATCTGATTATAAGTTTGTCCTTAAGCTAGGAGGTAAATATTAATAAAATTGTTCCCAGAAAGTACTTGGTTTGGCTCTATAAACCCAGTCATCGTTGCATGTGAAGAATAATAAATGTAGTAATTTCAAATACATAAAATGAAGAGATGATAAATGACAATGAACGTAGAGGTTCAAAAACAATTTGAACATGTTCTCGTCACTCTAAAACCCTGCATAACTAAACAGCACCTAGTTTCTCTAGAATTCTATCTCTAAAGCTCCTAGTAGTTCCTTCTATTTACTTCTTCTGCCATATTTTTTTTATATATCCAGAGTTATAGTTCCATGAATAGGGATTCTTCTTCGCATTTCCTCCTGTCAGAATTATTAAATTGAAATTGTGACATAGCTAAAGTAATATCTTCAATACTGCGAGTTTCTCTTGTACATTTAGCATAGAGAACTCAGCAATCCAATTTTCTGTTAGTTTTCCTTCTTGCAACAATCTAATTGAACTCCGAAATTGAAATAATATACTCTTCCGGTTCAAGAAGTACAACATTTTCACCTCTTATTCAGAAATGTACAACAAATTACCTTCAAGTGGGAAATCCTGAAAGGTATTAATGGTAATCCCCTTAACGAACTCTCTCAAATCATCCGTAACTCCAAATTTCTCAAGATCGGCAAGCGTAGGGGCAGACGACGCCGTTTGAGGAGCAGCCGACGACGGGTCAACAATGTGAGAAAGCGCTGCGGAAGGAATTTGAAACTTGATCTGTTCAGCGCGTTTGAGAGCGTCAACTTTGATCTGATCGGCGCGTTTAGAAGCTTCGGAAACGATAACATCGGCGCGTTTGGTAGCTTCGACGGCTATTTCCTTGGATCGTTTGGAAGCCTCGACGGCGATTTCTTTGGATCGCTTGGATGCCTCGACAGCAAATTCCTTAGATCGTTTGGAAGCTTCTAGAACGACGTCGGAGAGCTTGGAGGAACCAATGGTAAGCTCCTGAGAACGATTAGCGGCTTCTTTTGTGAATTCTGTGGTTCGCTTTGCTGCTTCTTCAGCGAAACTTCGAGCCTTTTGCCAGAAATCCATGAGCGTTTTTGGATTTGCAAGAGAACAGAAGCAAACCAAAGTAACGGATTGGAGAAGTGTAGTGGAGTTTGGAGATGCTGCAAATGAGTTTCGGGATTCGGAATAGGGGAGTACTGAGTTTTAAAGACGGCAAAGAAGAGGAAAAAACAAATGAGGACTTTCTATTAAAGAGTTGCGAATAAGGAAGCGCCTTATACCGAGAAAATTATAAAAATGGTCCCTCAAACATACCGGTGCATCTAAAATAGTCTTTAAATACACACTCGAGCAGTTTTGGTCCATTAAATTTGCTAAATGAGCACTTTTGATCTTTGTAAAATACTGATCAAACTCTAGTTGTCACATTTAACGAGAACCGCAAAATAATAAGATCTATTGGTAACTCACATTTGAAGATGCCAAATTTTTGCAGTTTTTACTATTTTGATCTATATCTAGTGTTTGATACAGTTATTTGAGTTGTAAATTTCTATATTATTTTAAATTTAGATTTAATATTTGATGTTATTTTTAATATTGTTTTGTGATATGACAAGATTTTTCTAGTATTTTTTGGTCAAATTCTTTTTTTCTTACAATTTTTCGCTAAATTTAACCGTAAAAGTATGTTAAATATTTGAGGGGACCAAAATGTTCAATTTCAACAAATTTAAAGTAACAAAACTATCCAGGGGTATATTTAGGGGATAATTTAAAACTATCCTCAAAAATAAGGGATCATGTTGTCATTTTCTATTCTTTGAAAATATACTCTTGATAGAAATCTAGGTAAATAATATATTTTTCAACAACAACTGATTTGATAATGCTATATTAATATATAGTCGTCGAAATATGTATTAGATAGTGTATATATTATATTTTAGAAATTTCAGAAAAAAGCATAAACTTAATTGATTTTATTTGATTCTTTTCTTTGAAAAATTAACTTATAAATTTGATTTTTTTTTAAAAAAAAAACCACCCAATCGAACCATAAAATTTAATACCCCTAAGAGGGAGCATCTACCTGAACTTTCTCTTATAAACTAGTGGAGGGGTAGACTGCGCTTCGTTCGGGCCCAACTTTAACAAATTTATATTATTGATTTTAATCGTAATATTCTGTAAAGTGAAACTGATAAGGATGATTTATTAATGTTTCAAATTCTTTGTTATTATTTGCAAGTATTAAAGTGAGATATAAAATATACCATTGTAAATAAAGGTGTGATGACAATATAAATGGAAAATTTTATATTTATATCACAGATTAGCTTTGCACCTATTCAACACAAATCAATAAAGAGCAAAATAGTGTATAACTGGAGCATTTACCTAAACCTATCTAATATTCTGATAGCAAACAATGTTTGATGGTTGAGGATACGAGGGTTCTAGTTGTCCACATTTGCATCATGTTCTACACTTTTCACTGTAATGTTCAATAAACAACCATCATTAATATAGTTCAGTTATGTTACCCATGACCTTATATCTCATATTCTTCAGACATCTGGCAATTATTTTTAGAGAACAACCTAATTTGTTTCATTCACAAAAGTAAGAGCTGCTTGGAGAACATAAAGTGCAACCATATCCAATTCATTTCGAAACACCTATATTACAAAGAAAACAGTACTTCCTCATTGATTGTGATTTGATAAATTTTCCACTTCTGGCTTCAAACTCCTACATATACCATGGAACTGAGAACAAATAGTATTTCATACTTTTACTGGAATATACCTAAAGATACAACATACAAGATATGTTAAAAAAGATATTCAATCATTGCATGAGACTACAACTCTATTCTATAAAGAATTATATTCAAGGGTAGTCGTAATTTGATAGTAAATAATTACAACCTCAAAGTCGGGGAAGGAAAAGTCTCAACGAATCCAAGAGTTAAATACCATTTGGCAAAAATAACCTCGTTGAAGCAACCAAGTATTTATGGAGTATTCTGTTGTTTTTACATAACATCAGAAAGAAACCAAAAGGACCCTTTAAGTTATTAAGTACTGTTTAGCTGCATACTACCTTTTCAAGCCTCAAAGTACAGGTTGATTATGCTCCGAGGGCCTTTCAGGTATTAATCCTTGTCCTGCCTATAATCAAGTCCAATTTCATTAACAAAGCAACATAAATTAAATTAATCATGGATGCTAACAACTAACAAACTTCTTGTTGTTGTGCGTGCTTTCAAGTTGTTTGGAAGACAAGTGGATAATATAAGTAAAGTTAGTGGAAAAAGAAATGGAGTGAAAGTGAAATTTTGAATTAGTTCACTTTATTAATGTACTTTGTCCATTATTGATAGAAGGAAAGAAAATCTTTGTGTATAAGAGAAGCTCGTCTTTTAGCTCTTAAAGAGTTAAGAAGAAAATAAGTATTGCACCGTTGTCGTCGTCATCGCTCGACTTCGATTCGGTCAAAGATTGATTGATTAATCTTTTTGGGCTAAATTCTTTTCAAGTAATTAATTAATACTTATGAAATCTTCTGATTATCTTCTTCTTCACAAACATTCCAGTGTGTTTTACAACCTTCGAGTGGTTCACTGTTCATTTGAGTTTTTGGTATCCATACGCTGGAGAGTTAAACCATTCTATTCTGGGAGGATATATTCCAGAACCTCGGATATTTGAGGAGAATAATTTCCTTAAGAACACGTTGTGTATTCAATGGGCTTAATTTATTCCTATATTATTTTTAGAATTTATTTTGACGTTCTAGTTCTACTAACTTTTTGTTTCTATTTTTCAGAAAGTATATTATTTTATTAAATTTACAGCACTACAGATTGGATAACAATCTTAAGGAAATTACTTTATTATATTCCATACTCTGTTTGTAGAGATTGAAACCAGTGTGGTTTTCTACTCCGTCTAAATTTTACTATTCTGATTTGAAGATATAAAAACTTCATCAGAGTATTGAAATTTAGAAAATGATTTGAAGAACATAAAAACTTCATCGGTTTATGTGAAATAGTATACAAAAACTTTAGTTTTTTACGTACTGTTTATAGATTATAGTATTGTTTACTATTCTAGTTTTTACCATTAGTTGAACTCTTCTGTTGTTGACAGTGAGAAATGACAATTGATAACGGGAATTGTTCTGCAACTGTTGTTGCAACGACAATAAACTGGGAAAATTTTCTGGAGCCAACTTCAAAGGATGAAAGCAAAGAGTATTCTTCGGCTTACCACACTTGGTATGCAGAAATTCACTAGTTAAGAGCCTTTAGTGCCTGTTGCGGACATGCCGAACAACGGGAGGTTCGTGATTGTTGAGGCACGGAAGCAGGCAGATTTTTTTTGCAAATGCTATATCTTAAGTGCTTTAGAGGATGACTTATACAATGTGTACAGTGCAATGAATACTTCGAAAGAATTATGGGACACACCTGAGAAGAATTACAAGACGGAAGATGCATGCTTGAAGAAGTTCGTGGTTGCCAAGTTCTAGACTATAAAAATGATAGATGGTAAAATTGTGGAACCCAAATTTAGGAGCTTCAACTTATTTTTCACGACCTTATTGCTGAAGGTATGGTTGTGAACAAAACATTTCAAGTGGCTGCAATGTTTGAAAAATTACCTCATTCGTGGAGAGATTTCAAGAATTATCTTAAGCACAAGCACAAAGAAATGAAGTTGGAAGATCTTGTGATACGTCTAAAGATTGAGGAAGACTACAAAACAGCTGAGAAAAAGTCTCGTGAAAATTCAATGATCATGGGAGCTAATATCGTTGAGTAAACTGCTCCAAAAAGTAAGAAGAGAAAAAGGTCTTCTGGACAGACTAAGGAGATGAACAAAAAGAAATTCAAGGGCAATTACTACAATTGTGTAAAAGTTAGTCACAAAAGTCTTGATTGTCGTCTCCTGAAAAGGGATAAAAAGAAGGGACAAACCAACATAGTGGAGAAAAATGATGACATTGATGATCTTTGTGCAATGCTTTTGGAATGCAGCCTAGTTGGAAATTCGAAGGAGTGGTGGATGGGCTCTCGAGTCACTCGACATATTTGTGCTGTCAAAGAAGCATTTGTGACTTACTCTACTACTGGTCCCGAAGAAGAGATTTCTATGGGAAATAATGTAACAGCCAAGATTGAAGATTATGGGAAGATATTCCTAAAGATGACTTCCTGCAAGGTGTTAACGCTCAACAATATTTTTCATATTCCTACTATTAAGAAGAATTTGGTTTCTACTTCTTTACTTGTAAAGAATGGATTCAAATGTATATTTGTTTCTGATAAAGTTGTTGTAAGCAAGAATGAAATGTATGTTGGAAAAGGCTTCTTCACGGAGGGCCTTTTCAAACTCAATGTAATGGTTGTTGACAATATGAATAAAATTTCAGTTTCTTCTTATTTATTGGAGTCAAATGATTTATGGCATATTCGTTTAGGACATGTTAATTATAAAACCTTGCAAAAGTTAATTAATTTAGAAGTATTGCCTAAATTCGAGTGTAATAAATCGAAATGTCAATATGTGTTGAATCTAAGTTTGTAAAACATCCTTATAAGTTTGTTGAAAGGAATTCAAATCCTTTAGACTTAATTCATACTGACATTTACTATATGAAGTCAACACCATATCGAGGTGGGAAAAAATATTTTATTACTTCTATTGACGAATGCACTCAATATTCTTATGTTTATTTGCTTAATATTAAGGATGAATCAATTGAAGCATTTAAGTAACACACGAATGAATTAGAGAATCAATTGAATAAAAATATCAAAATGATTAGAAGTGATAGAGGTGGATAATATGAATCTCCGTTTACAGAAAATATGTTCAAAATATGGAATTATCCATCAAACTACTGCACCTTACACACCTCAATCCAATGGAATTGCAGAAAGAAAAAATCGGACATTAAAAGAAATGATGAATTCTTTATAAATAAGTTCCAGATTACCGCAGAGTTTATGGGGGGAAGTTATCCTTACAGCTAACCGAATACTCAACAAAGTACCCCACAGCAAAACACAATCTATTCAATATGACAAATGGAAAGGAAGAAAATCCAACTTGAAATATTTCAAAGTGTAGGGGTGCCTAGCAAAGGTAAAAGTTCCTTTACCTAATAGGGTTAAAATTGGACTAAAAACAGAAGATTATGTTTTTATTAGATATGATACAAACAGTAAATCATACCGGTTTTTGGTTCATAAATCCGATAATCCCATGATTCATGTTAAATACGGTAATGGAATCAGATAATGCTGAATTCTTTGAAAGCATCTATCCTTATAAAACTAAATGTGAGTCTTTAAGTGAAAGACCTAAACGATATCGGGAAGAACCAAAAGAAAATACTCCAAGTATAGAAGATCCAAGGCATAGTTGTTACGACCCGACCGATCGTTTCATGACTTAGAGCTCTATTTTCTTCATTTCTGCTTCTTTATGATTTATTTATCCGTGTTATATGGTATCGGGTTAGTTGGTTCGAATGTAGAATGGTTTTAGTAAGGTTTGAGACGCTTAGTTTCTTTAGAGTAAGTTTAAGTGAAAAAGTCAGCAGGACATTGACTTATGTGAAAAGGGGCTCAGATGTGGATTCTGATGGTTTAAATAGCTTTGGGAGATGATTTGGGACTTAGGAGTGTGATCGGAACGTGTATTGGAGGTCCGTAGTAGATTGATGCTTGAATTGACGAATTGGAATTTTGGCATTTTACTGTTGATAGGTGAGATTTTGATATAGGGGTCGGAATGGAATTTCGAAAGTTGCAGTAGGTCCATTGTGTCATTTAGGATGTGTGTGCAAAATTTCATGTCATTCGAACAAGGTTTGGTAGACGTTTCGATCAAAAGTGTAATTTGGAAGATTTTATTTGGTTTATTCGATGTTGTTTGAAGTGTTTTGAGTATTGGTATAAGTTTGAATAGTGGTGTATGGCTTGTTCGTGCTTTTGGTTGAGGTCCCGGGGCCCTCGGGGTAATTTCGGATGGTTGACGAAAAGTTTGGACATAAGTTTGGAAGCTGAAGCATTTTTGTTATTGTCATAACCGCACCTGCAGTTGGGAGGCCACTTATGCGACGCCCGCAGATGCAGAAGGTAGTCGTAGATGCAGCCAAGAAGATGATCAGGTAGAACTGCAAAAGCGGCTATGGAAGCACACCTGCGGTAGCACATGTGCGAGGAAATGATCGCAGATGTGGAACTTGGACGTTAGGTAAAAAACTGCAATGCAATGTCTTGGGTCGCAGAAGTGGGACTGCAAAAGCGGTAACGGGACCGCAGATGCAAAAAGCATGGGCCAGAAGGAATAAAAGATTTACTTCGTGATTTTTGAGTTATTCTTCACCATTTTCATATGGGTTTGAGCTTGAGGGAACTATTTGAAGAGGGATTTCAAGGGATTTCATAGAGGTAAAGTTTTGGGCCCTAAACTCATTTCAATAGTGTTATTTCACATATTTGGATTGAATATTTATGGAAATTAAGGGTTAAAATTTGGGAAACTAGGGCTTGAGATTGGAGACCTTTGAGCAAGGTTTGAGGGGACATTTATGGTCAGAATTTAGTACTTTTGATATATATGAACTAGTGGGAAGATAATGAGTCTACTGATATTAATTTTATCAAGTTTCGAGACGTGGGCCCGAGGGTTAGGTTTGGCTAATTTCGGGATTTGCGTGGCATTTTGATTACTTTTGAGTGGGATTTGTTCCCTTAGCATATTTTGATGGTTATGTACTGATTTTGGCTAGATTTGGAGCATTCAGAGGCCGAATTGAGAGGCAAAGGCATCACGAGCTAGAGTTTGGACCGGATTGAGGTGAGTAATAATTGTAAATATTTTTCTTAGGGTATGAAACCCCGGATTTCATATCGTTGTGCTATTTTGAGGTGATACACACGCTAGATTACGAGCGTAGGGTTGTGCACCATTGGGGATTGTGACTTAGTCCGTCCCATATGACTGTTTAATTGTGTATTTGATTGAAAACTATTTGCTATCATCCTGTTTTGGGCTAATTGCCGTATTTTAGCCTCTTGCCAACTATTAGGACCTTTCGAGGATTATTACTACTATTTTTTTACTGTTTTGACCTTATATTTGTATTCAATCATGGTATATTCTTCTATTTTCATAACTCAACCATGTTACTCTATTTTGACATCTTAAATGATATTTGGGCTGAGCATCATATTTTACTGTGCCGAGTGGATTTTAGAGAATTCTGACTAAGTGGGGCCGAGGGCCTGTATTTTTGAGGTTATTATAGGATCGAAATGCACATCGCAACAGTGTTGTACATTTATGATATTGAGGCCGAGGGCTTGAGTTTCTATGCCACAAATTGGCTTGATATAAGGCTAAGAGACTATTGGTTATGCCACGAGATGGCTTGATATTACGCTTGGGCCGTAAAGGGCCCATCCGGAGTCTGTACACCCCTAGTGACCGTAGGTACCCAATACAATATTTGATATAGCTCGTGGAGCTGATGTGGTTCCATGTTATTTCTCGAGGGGATGGTTCTGTTGATATTGTGGCCAAGGGGTTGATTTTATGTGTTTATCTGTTCTTTTATCATTCACTTGTTTAACTATTAAAAGATGCTTTGAAGAGGTTTTCACTTAAATAAGGTATTTTCTTACAAGTTTTCATTGTTTATTGCATTACACTAATTTTATACTGTCTCTGAGTAGCATTTTCCTGTTTTTATGTGTTTTCTTATCGCTCAGCTACCTTTACTTTTATTACTCACTGAGTTGGTGTACTCACTTTACTCCCCGTACCCTGTGTGCAGATTATGGAGCCTCGAGTCTCGCTAGCGATGGCTGATCGATTCCATCGGGCTATTCATTGTTCACTAGGTAGCTGCTTGGCGTTTGCAGCCCAAGGATTCCCGTCTTATCTTTATTTTCCCCTTGTACTGGATTTTGTAATAGATTGTGTAGTCAGTTTTCATACTCTTAGACTTATGTTAGATGCTCATGACTGGTGACACCCCGATGTCGGGCTGTGTTTATTTCCGTAATTATTCTATTTCACTTATGTTTTGGGATTTATAGCATGTTAATGACTTAAATTGCATTACTATAACTGTTAAAATAAATTGAGAGTTGTGTCTCCTGACCTTGTTCATGATAGGATTATCACGATCGGATATGGAATTAGGGTCGTGACAATAGTAAACGTTAAAGAACATGTGCTTCCTTTGGACCAGATTTTATGACATTTTTGCTTGAAAATGAGCCTCAAACTTTTAAAGCAGCTATATCATCTTATGATTCAACATTTTGGAAAGAGGCAGTCAATAATGCTATTCAATCAATTTTGTATAACCATATATGGAAATTAGTTTATCTTCCTCGGGGAAATAAGCTTTAGGTTCGAAATGGATCTTCAAACAAAAAATTAAAGCTGATGGCACTATTGATAAATATAAGGCAAGACTTGTTGTTAAATGTCATAGATAAAAGGAAGGCATTAATTACATTGAAACTTAATCGCAAGTAACAAGGATAACGTCTATTAGGGTATTAGTGGCATAAACGACTGTCTATGGTCTTGAAATCCGTCAAATGTATGTTAAAACAACTTTCTTAAATGGAGAATTGGAGGAAGAGATTTATATGGAACAACCTGAGGGTTTTGTGGTTCCTGGTAAAGAAAAGAAAGTGTGCAAACTTGTTAAGCCACTTTGTGGACTTATACAAGCACCCAAACAATGGCATGCAAAATTTGACCAAATAATGTTGGCAAATGGATTTATAATCAACGAGGATGACAAATGTGTTCACATTTAAAAAGTTCCAAGTCATGAAGTCATTGTTTGCTTATATGACATGTTAATAATGAGCAAAAGTACGGCAGATATAAATGCTACAAAATGCATGTTGGCTAGCAACTTCGACATGAAACATTTAGGAGTTGCTGATGTGATCTTAAGAATCAGAAATTCACAAGACTCCACATGGTCTAGCATTAGCACAGTCTCACTACATTGGAAAGGTACTTGACACGTTCAAGTATTTGGACTTCAAAATTGCAAAGACTCCAATTGACGTGAATTATGCACTTCAAAAGAATGAAGGAGAGAGTGACTCACAACTGGACTATGCAAGAGTATTGAGAAGTTTGATGTATATCATGAATTGTATGCGACCAAATATAGCATGTGCTAAACTGAGTCGATTTACAAGTAATCCCAATCAAATAGATTAGATGGAAATGAAACGAGTTTTGAGATATCTAAAACATACCCAAAATTATACTTAGCATTATAACAAAGATCCTTCTGTGATCGAGGGATATAATGATGCAAATTGGATCACCAGATCATATGAAGTTAAATCCATGAGTGGATATGTTTTCACAATTGATGGTGGAGCAATGTCTTGAAAATTATCCAAATAAATGTGCATTGCTCGTTTTACAACAGAATCTGCATTTATAAGCTTTTGATAAGGTAGGTGAAGAAGCTGGATGGCTCCATTTCTTGGAAGATATTTTATTTGGCCCAAACCTTTGGCACTTATTTGTATACATTGTGATAGTCAAACGACAATAGGTAGGGTATAGAGTGTTATGCATAGTTGAAAATATCGTCATATCTAGAGAGGCAGTTGAAAGATCATCAAAGGAAATGTGGTTAAAGGCCTAGGACAAGTCATCATGGCGGTAACTCTACCTAGTAGACTAGAGATCCCAAGAGCTAGGTTCAAAGAGATCAAACAAAGTTATGAATGATGATTCAACATTGTCAAATAACTCAACCCATTCTCTTGAGAAAGACAACGTTCAAAAACGAAGTAAAGCATTAAGGCTTTTTGATGAGTCAATAAAACTTAAGCTTTTTAATGATTTTCTAAGTCTGGCAGGATATGACCATAGTTTGTCTTTAGGATAACACGTTTAGGAATCATCTATGTGAATGTGAAGTGTAAGCCTCTTTAAGGGGAATTCAAGTAAAGGCCCATTCTCTAAGCACTCATGAAACTAGGCGTTGTTCATGGCTGAAACGTACACAACCGTGAGAACCATAGATGGTTAAGGATTGTATGTATCACTTATGTTGTCAATGTATAC
Source organism: Nicotiana benthamiana (assembly GCA_034376525.1). NCBI lineage: Eukaryota > Viridiplantae > Streptophyta > Magnoliopsida > Solanales > Solanaceae > Nicotiana > Nicotiana benthamiana. The sequence continues at coordinate 19,475,306 of CM067341.1, forward strand.
AACAAAACTCGACGGTTTAAATATATCAAATCTACCGATTGACTGAGTATATCCGATATAAGTTTACTACGGAAATTACAAAGGGAAACCTACTTATCCAGATGCAGTTAATTCTTGCATGTAAAACACACACACATCCGTGCATTCATTTAAGTTTATATCCATTCACCATTCATGTGGGGAATTGTTGGGTTTTGTTATTATTTTTTATTAACAACAAAAGAGGCGTGAATGGAAAATGATGGGAAAAAAATGAAGGAAAATAAAATTATGAATTAGTTTACTTTACTAATGCACTTTGTCCCTCATTGGTAGAACAAAATAAAATCTTTGTGTACATATATTGAGAAACTCATATTTTATCTCTTAAAGAATGTAGAAGAATGCAAGCCTCGCATCATCGTCACTCGCTCGGCTCGGCTTCGGCTTCGAATTTGGATTGGGATTTGGTCAAAGAGTGATTGATTGATTAATATTTTTGGACAAAATTCTTTCCTAATAATTAATAATTATATTAAATTAACGATAATTCAATACGGAATAACCCATGACTCGCTATTCGCTCTGGTCCTTTTTTTCGGATTATTTTAAATTCGTTTGTTTTTCCCATAATATTTCCAACAGCTATGGTATTCTGAAACAACGTCAAACATGTTCCAACAGCTATGGCTGTTCTGAAAGGTTGCAAACTTTTTCAGAAACAGTTCCAACTTTGCTATAAATTTTTCTTCAAATCCAGAATATTTACTTACGAAATTTTCTGATTATCTTCTTCTTCTTCTTCTGTACAAAAATTCCAATGTTTCTTACAGCCTTCGTGTGGTTTGCTGTTCATCTACGTTTTTGGTACCGATAGACCGGTGAGTTAAATCATGCTATCTTTGGATGATATACTCCAGAACATCGAGTACTTGAGGGAAATGATTTTTTAAAGACACACTGTATATTCAGTGGACTCGATTAATTCATATACTATTTTTAAAATTTATTTTGACATTCTAATTCTACTAAAACTTTCTGTTTCTTTTTTTCAGAAATTATATTATTTTATTAATTTTACAACAATATAAATTGAATAACAATACCTTAAACCAAGTGTTAATATGCATGGAAAGAAACCTTGAAGTGACAATTTGCAAAGAGAATTAAGAACAAGTGCATGAAAAATTGTTTATATTTAAATCTATTTATAAGCCTATAAATAGGCACTCGTTCATTATTGATGAAATATCAGAAATACTTCTGATTTCTACTTCTTATTTCCTTTAGGCCTCTCTTCTTTCTTTATTTTATCTTTCTTTCCATGTTAGTTGCTCTTATTCTTTTTTTATAATCTGGATTTGTAATTTAATATTTTATGATTCTTGTATCCTCTATTTTGGATTGTTTAATTCTGAGAAAATATTTCACATTGCTGAAAGTGTAACGACTCGATTGGTTATTTGCCTTTAGAACCCCGTTTCCCCAAATAAAACTCACTGTAACCAATTTACGACTTGCATGGATGGTTGGTTTTGGATTTAGAAGAGTTTGGATTGAAAATATACACATTTAACTCTTTAGGATTTTCTTAAAAGGTTAAGTTTGACTTTGGTTGACATTTTGGAAAAACGAGCCCGGATTCGTATTTTGATGGTCCTGGAGGATCTAGGGAAAAATATGGGACTTGGGCATATGCCCGGAAGTGAATTCCGAGGTCCCTAGCCCGAGTAATAAATTTTTATTAGAAATTGTGAATATAATATAATAAGGATTTAAAAAAACTAACTAATGATTGATTTCATGGATATCAGGCTCGTATGTTGGTTCCGAAGCCCAGTACAAATATGAAATATCATTTAAGACCTATTCATAAAATTTAGCGTCTATCCGAGTAGTTTAAGGGTGTTTTGGCCCGTTGCAGGAAAATTAAGAACTTGAAGTTCAAAGGTTTGATTCAATTGGTTTTAAGGGGTGATCCTTAGATTTAGCATTGTTTCGGGCGTTCCGAAGGTTTGAGTATGTCCATTTTGTGATTTTATACTTGTGGGTATGTTCGGGCGTGGCCCGAGAGAACCGAGCGTCAAGTAGACGAGGCTCGAGTGAAGTGAAAAAATTTGATAAGGGCTGAAGGTTGCTGCTTTTGTCATAACCGCATTTACGGTTCTTGGATCGTAGGTGCGAGACCGCAGATGCGATCCTCCCATCGCAAAAACGGCGCAGGGCGGGCCAGGCCAAACTACAGATGCAAATCCTATGGCACAGAAGCGGCTCCGCAGATGTAGCCCCAACTCTTTGGCCCATTTTTCACAGATGCGGCCCTTTCCTCGTAGATATGGGACTGCAGATGCAGTTCCTGACCACAGGTGCTGAAATCGCTGGGCAGTGAGGTTTTTTTAATATGGGTTTTAAGTCATTTTTATTACATTTTCACTCTTTCTTTGGACGATTTAGGCGATTTTTAGAGAAGGACTTCACCTAGCATCTTGAGGTAAGTATGTATTACTTATTTCTAGTTCAATATCATTATCTTAAGTAGGTTAAACACTAGTATTAAGGTGAAATTATGGGGTTAGAGAAAAAACCTATGGTTTCAATAACACATATATTTTGCCTCGAAATTCGTTATGGACTAAATTAGAAATCATATATTATTGATCCTTAGGTTGTAGAGAGAAACTTCCTTCAAAAAATTTCGGAATCCGAGCACGTGGGTCCGGGATCGGATTTTCGAAAACTTGCGTTAATGGTTGGAAAATTCGTAAATAGCTAGAATTCACTCTTGTATGTATACATTTACTAGTTCTTACTTTGTTTAACTAGTTTGGGATCGTTCGGCTCCAAATTGAGGGCTTGGACTCGTTCTTTGAATTTGGAAGTGTCACACCTCCTTTTGGCTATCCACAATCCGGCGAAGGGCGTAGATAAGGGAGTTTTTCCAATTAAAGGACAATCGAAACAGAATTCAATTATTTAAGAGATTTCAGAGTCGCCACTTGGGAGATTTATGGTGTCCCAAGTCACTATTTAGAATCCTGAATCGAGGAAAGAATGACTCTGTTTAACAGTTCGAAAACTAGAAATCCGAGTAAAGAATTCTGTTAACCCCGGAGAAGGTTCTCATATGGACTCTATTGCTAATGTAGGAGCTAGCTCTGAAATATATATCACCATGACTTGAATTGCCCAAATTAATTCGACAGGCTTCAGTATTAAACAATTAGGCATACATGTTCGAGTTAGGCATACATGTTCAGCGAGGAGCAAAAAAAAAGTCTAGATTCACTACTCATGCACACTAATGGAATGAAAGTCACTATTAAAAAGTAAGAGTCTATTTAGTTCATACATACAGTCCCATTACAACTGAATCAATTCTCATATAAGTTACCAACGTGAATGGGAATCAAACAGAAATTAACAAGGGACAAATTAAATAATCATCCAGTGGGGTAAATGAGATTTGTGATCTGATCCTTTACATATTAAGGCTGAGGAGTTTGGGTGGGTTTCGAGGGGTGATCCTAGGGGGGTTGGGAAGAGGGGAGCCTGGGGATTCCGAGGTATAATTTTTGAAGCCATTGGATTTATGCCGCCGCCGGCGATTTCCGACGGGCGGTGGTGATACAGTGGGGTTGGGTAGCGTTACACCGGTGAGCTTAGGGTATATTTTGGACAAGGTACGCTGTTTTAATGGTGGGGGATGGGGCTGTTGTGTGACAATTATATAGGGCACCCAACCTTGCATCTTGACTGTTTAATCAAGATTGATCAACGAATCAATTGCTTGGCACAAAACGACGTCGTTTTGTGCCCATGGCTTTTGGACCGGGCATGGCATGGTTTTGGGGCTGATTTGCTTGTCCGTTTGGGCTAAAATTGGTCTCTCAAAGACCTAAATTAGTATACCATCAATGATCCAGTTTTCATGTATTTGTTTTATTGTTACTTTTTTTTTTTAGATTTTTTTATTAAATAAAAATAAAAATAAAAATAGCCAAAACATGTTCAACAAGAAATAAACTAAATAAACTCCTAAATTTTAAATTTCAAAGAGAATTAACCAATTTTGCTATTATTTTTTCCTCATTTTCAATATTAACTAATAATAACCTAAAAATATAAAATTTAAATCATAAATGCAAACATGCCATTTTTATATTCTGTATGACTTATGTAAATTAAACGTGGAACATGCAAATAAACACAAACTTATGCAATTAATTCCTTAAATTCAAAAAAATGCAGTAAATGCAAAGTCACGCAAATAAATCCTAATAATTCAAATAATAAAAGAAGAAAATGAAAACGAACACGAAATCACTCAAATAATTCCTAAAAATTCAAACCATATAAAAACAAATCCTAACTTAAGGAATTTATAGGAACATGTCAAGCGAGGCAAAAATCACGTGCTTACAGGAAGTGCACTTTGGAACGAGGTGAGTCTCCTTTATAACTTTGTAAGAGGGAATTCTCCCCATAGGTATATTAACTGAATTAATTGCCATTATATACGGGCGCTACATATTTACTAGGTGACAAGAGTCCGTGCGGCAGCGACCATTATGTTAAGTCCGGATAGACTAGGACCCATAAGCATGCCCTACTTGATATACTTATAACTTGATGACAAATTCGGATTCGCATAAACATTTTTGAATACGGTAAATGAAACTGGTGAAGGAACCTTATCCTATTTGGCCTTTTAAAAGAGAATATTTGGCATTCCTGTGAATAACTACTCCTCAGATATATATTATCATTGCTTATTGATGAGTTTATTTATGTTTGATCGCGTCGCAGGAGTGATTAGTGAGCGGGTAATAGATGCATCTATGATTCGAGCCGTACGATCCTCGAAATGCACAATTTACTTTTATGTTAGATCGGGCCGTACGTCCCACGGTTTTACTTGCGCATATTTTTCTTAGCATTTCTCTGAGGACTGAATTTCACGTTTTCTTGAATCATAGGTGAATATCCATGAAAATATTCGGGAAATAACCATTATTCCATGATTATTAAATTTTATTGCTTATTATGCACTCTTCTAATTTTATTTAACCTTAGCAGTATCAAGTTGACCTCGTATCTCTACTTCTTTGAGATTAGATGTGATAATTACTGGGTACATATTGTTTATGTACTCATACTACACTTCTGTACTTAATTGTACAGGGTCTAAGGTAGGTGTATCTGGCTATCAGTTTGGTGCACATCTCTGAGAAGACTCGAGACTTCTACGGTGAGTTGCTTCCCTTCCATGCCGTTCAGCAGCCTGAGGAAGTCTTCCTTATGTATTTTTGCTATCTATTCTGTTTCGGATAGTAGGACAGTATGATTTATTTGTATATTCTACTAGTTGCCCACAACTTGTAATATAAGGTCTTGGCACACACATTAGTAGACTGTATTATTTTAGGGTTGTATGATTATCCTGATTTATTCATTATTTATGATTTATTTCCAACTTATGGACGCCATCATGTCCTGTTATGGAATTGGGTCGTGACAACATGGTATCAAAGCACTAGGTTCACGTAGGTCTCATAAGTCATGGTCAAGCCTAATAGAGTCTTGTAGACTGGTACAGAAACGTCTGTATTTATCTTGGAGAGGCTATAAGGTATTAGGAAGGAATACTCTTTATTCATTCCTATCGTGAAATAGTTGGTATGCTAAATTTCCCTATTCTATTCTCTCACAGATGGTGAGGACACACACGATTGATGTTCCAGACCCGGGTGGAGCTGCTTACTCGGTTACTCGAGGCTAAGGCTGGGGGAGGGCACCGGCCCGTGGTACGGGATGAGGGTGTCCCAGTGTTATTCAGTAGTACCACCAACAGATCATGTGAGGGATCCTTTTATTAAGGAGTAGGGCGAGGTGCTCGTAGCTAAGCCCACCCCGACAGACTTTATGACATCACCGGGATTTTAGGAGGTTATGGGCCATATGCTTATGTTCATGGATTGTATGACTCATGCTGGTTTCTTTCCAGTAGATCAGGCTACCTCAATGGCAGGAGGGGGGGAGCATAGACCCATACTGCTCGGGCTCCTTGACACATAGGTGCAGTGTATCAGATTCCGAGTGCATTACCCCGAGATGGGGCCAGCCAGTTTCTGTAATGGTGCCCCAGCTCAGAATAGCTACGGACAGTGATCCGTAAAAGTTATTAGATAGATGGACTAGGCTTCACCCTTCTATCTTCGGGGGTGAGTAACATGAGGATGCCCAGGACTTCATCGACAGGTGCAAGGATAGACTATACAATATAAGGATTGGAGTCACATGGAGTTGACTTCACTACTTTTAGGCTGGAGAGTAGGGCCCATAAATGGTAGCAGTCCTATGTTCTTGGCAGGCAAGCAGGTTCTCCTCCCCTCATTTGGGTTATGTTTACACAACTATTCATGGACAGGTATTTTCCACCCTCTAAGAGAGAAGATCTATGGTATCAGTTTGAGCACCTTGAGCAGGGTAAAATGTCCATGACCGACTATGAGGCGAGGTTTTATAAGTTGTCTCGCTGTGCACTCATGATACTTCCTACAGATGCAAAGAGAATGTAGAGGTTAGTTGTAGGGTTGCACCTCGGTATTCGAGCTTGCATGGCTCGAGAGGTAGAGATGGGTACTAAGTATCAACTAGTAGTGGATATTGCTTGGAGGATTGGGGGTTATCGCCAAAGGAGTAGAGAATAGTTTCAGCAGAACAGAAGGGTCCAACTTTCTAGAGAGCTAAAAGGTGACCCAGCCAGGGGTGGGGGCACACGGTGAAGGGTTAGTCCAACTGGCCCTCGTATTTAGCACCACTACCTCCCCGAGGTGCTCAAGTGAGACCTTATTTCAGGGCGATGCCAGAGGATTCTTTCTATTTTCCACCTAGTCAGGGTTCTTCCAGCAGGTATTCTGGTAATCAAGGTTCTCCCAGTTCTTACTTCAGTGCCATGCCAAAGGGTTCTTATCGCCCACCAGCCATTCAGGGTTTTCCCGGTAGATATTCGGGACAGCAGACTCAGACTTTAAGGTAGCAGGTTATGGCGCCGAGGGGCTGCTACGAGTGTGGAGATCGAGGTCACATAAATAGGACCTTCCCCAGACTTAGGGGAAAGACAATACAGCAGGTTCAACAGCCTGTAGTTTCAGCACCCGCTGCCCCGCCACCTAGAGGTGGAGGGCAGACCGGTAGGGGCCTTCCTAGAGGTGGAGGTCAGACAGAGAGAGGTCATCCAGCTACTGCTCAGTCAGGCAGAGGCCAGTCAGCTGGCGCTCCAGCTAGATTTTATGCTCTTCTACCCCGGCGAGATGTATTGGCCTCAGATGTCGTCATTACATGCATTATTTCCATTTGCGGTAGAGATGCTTTGGCACTATTTTGTCCAGGATCCACCTATTACTATTTATCATCACGGTTTTCTCGATTCCTGGTTATTCCTCCTGCACCTTTGGGCACTCCTATTTATGTTCCACTCCTGTGGGCGATTCCGTGGATGTAGACCGGGTCTACGTGTCCTGTGTGGTTATATTCTGTAGTTTCAAGACTAGAGCAGATCTCTTGTTGCTGGATATGATCGATTTTTAGGTTATCCTGGTCATGGATTGATTATATCTATATCACTTCGTCCTATATTTCCATGCCAAGACTGTTTCGCTAGTGATGCGAGGGTTTCCGAGGTTGGAGTGGAGGGATTCCACGATTCCCCTAGAAGGGTTATTTCTTTCTTGAAGGCTCGGCTTATGGTCGAGAAGGGGTGTTTGGCCTATCTAACTTATGTTCGAGACACTACCGCTGAGTCTCCGATGGTTGATTCAATTCCCCTAGTTTGAGAGTTAATCGATGTATTTCCTTCTGATCTTCCTGGCATGCTACTGGATTGTTTATTGATTTTTGTATCGATTTAGCTCCAGGAACCCAGCATATATCTATTCCATCGTATCGTATGGATCCTAATGAATTGAAGGAGTTGAAGGAGCAGCTTGAGGAGTTATTGGCAAAGGGTTTTATTAGAACTCATGTATTACTTTGGGGTGCACCAGTATTATTTGTGAAGAAGAAGGATTGGACTATGCGGATATGCATTGACTATCGCCAGTTGAACAAAGTCACCATCAAGAACAAGTATCAGTTGCCTCGTATCGAAGATTTTTTTGACCAGTTGCAGGGTACGAGGCTGTTCTATAAGATAGACTTGAGGTCAGGGTGCCATCAGCTGAAGGTTCGGGACTCAAATGTTTCGAAGACTGAATTCCGGATAGATACAACTGTTATGAGTTTTTGGTGATGTCTTTTGTCTTGACTAATGCCCCAATAGCATTTATGGATTTGATGAACAAAGTATTCAAGTATTATATTGATTCCTTCGTCATCGTCTTCATTGATGACATCTTGATATACTCACTTAGCATGGGGGAGCGTGAGCAACATCTAAGAGTAGTGCTTTAGACCTTGCGAGAGCAGAAACTATATGCTAAGTTCTCCAAGTGTGAGTTTTAGCTAGAGTCAGTGGAATTCTTGGGATATATTGTATCAGGAGAGGGTACTAAGGTGGATCCCAAGAGGATTGAAGCAGTTCAGGGTTGGCCACGCCCTACTTCGGTGACCGAGATAAGTAGTTTCCTGGGTTACCAGGTTATTACAGGCGATTCATGCAGGCATTTCATCTATTGCTTCACCTCTTACTAGATTGACCCAGAAGGGTGCTCCTTTCCATTGGTCCGATGATTGCAAGGCAAGCTTCTAGAAGCTCAAGACAACCTTGAATACAACACCAGTTCTTATGTTGCCTTTTGGTTCAGGGATGTACACAATGTATTGCGATGCTTCGTGCGTTGTCTTGGGCTATGTATTGATGCAGGTGGGGCGAGTTATTGCATATGCCTCCCATCAGCTGAAGATTCATAAGAAAAATTATCTTGTGCACGATTTGGAGTTGGTGGAAATTGTTCATGCTCTTAAGATATGGATGCAGTGCCTTTATAGGGCGTCATGCCAGGTTTATACTGACTATCATAGCCTGCAACATTTATTCAAGCAGAGGCATCTTAATTTGTGGCAGCGCAGGTGGCTTGAGTTACTGAAGGATTATGACATCACCATTCTCTATCATCCGAGCAAGGTGAATGTGGTCGTGGATGCATTAAGCAGGAAGGTAAAGAGTATAAGTAGCTTGGTTCATTCCAACAGAGGCGAGGCCACTAGCTTGGGATATTTAGTCCTTCGCTAACAGACTAGTGAGGTAGGTCATTTCGGAGCCTAGTCGGGTTCTTGCTTGTATGGTTGCTCTGTCTTCATTATTGGGGGAGATAAAGGCCCGACAATTTGATGATCCATATTTGGCGGTTCTTAGAGAGACAGTAAGGGGTGCCAGGGAGGTTTCTATTAGCGGGGATGGCATTTTGTGGCTCCACGGTCGTCTATGTGTTCCTAATAGTGATGGTCTGAGGGAGAGGATACTAGATGAGGTACACAATTTACGGTATTCCATCCACCCAGGGGCTACAAAGATGTATCACGACTTAAGGAAGCATTACTTGTGGCGGAGGATGAAGAAAAACATAGTGGAGTATGTGACTAGGTGTTTGAATTTCCAGCAGGTCAAGAATGAACATCAGAGACCGGGTGGCCTACTTCAGCAAAATGCCTATTCCAGAGTGGACGTAGGAGCAGATTACCATGGATTTCGTTCTTGGGTTGCCGTGGACCTTGCAGAAGTTTGATTCAATATGGGACATCATTGATAGGTTGACTAAGTCGGCCCAATTCATTCCAGTGGCAACTACTTATACAATAGAAAGGTATGATCAAATTTATATTCGGGAGATAGTCCAATTGCACTGTGTTCCTATTTCCATTATATCAAACAGAGGCCCTTAGTTCACTTCCCATTTCTGGAGAGCCGTTCAGAGTGAGTTAGGGACCTACGTAGAGCTTAGCACAACATTCCATCCTCAGACCGATGGGCAACCTGAGTGGACGATTTAGATTATGGAGGCTATGCTTGGAGCCTGTGTGATTGACTTTGGGGGGCAGTGGGACCAGTTCTTGCCCTTTGCGGAGTTTGCATACGACAACAACTATCAGTCCAACATAGAGATGGATCCATATAAGGCTTTATATGGTTACCGTTGCCATTCTCCTATCGAGTGGTTTGAGCCTAACGAGGCTAAGATATATGGTACAAATTTGGTACAGGATGCCTTGGATAAGGTAAGGTTTATTCAGGAGAGACTTCTCACATCTCAGTCAAGATAGAAGAGTTACGAGGATTAGAATGTGCATGATGTATCTTTCATGGTTGGCGAGAAGGTTCTCCTAAAAGTCTCGCCAATGAAGGGCATTATGAGATTCGGGAAGAAGGGAAAGTTGAACCCAAGGTTTATTGGCCCCTTTGAGGTGTTGAGGCGAGTTGGGGAGATTGCCGATTAGTTTGCTTTACCTCTAGCTTATCGAGGGTTCATCCAGTGTTTCATGTATCGATGCTTCTAAAGTATCCTCCCGACCTATCCCATGTGTTAGACTTCAGTACTATTCAGTTGGATAAGAGTTTGGGTTATGAGGAGGAGCCAGTTGCTATCATTGATATGCAATATCGCCAATTGAGGTCGAAGAGGATTTCTGCAATGAGGGTCCAGTGGAGGGGCTAACTAGTCGAGGAGGCGACGTGGGAATCTTAGGAGGACATGCGGAGTAGATGCCTTCATCTATTCAACACTTCAGGTACCTTTCTATGCCCGTTCGAGGACAAATGTTTGTTAAGAGATGGACAATATAACGACCCGACCAGTCGTTGCCTTTTTAGAACCCCCTTTCCCCAAATAAAACTCTCCGTTCTCACTTTAAACAATTTATGACCTACGATGATAGTTGGTTAGGGATTTAGAAGAGTTTGGATTGAAATATACACATTTAACTCTTTAGGATTTTCTTAAAAGGCTAAGTTTGACTTTGGTCAACATTTTGGAAAAACGGGCCCGGATTCATGCTTTTACGGTCTAGGAGGATTTGCGGGAAAATATGGGACCTGGGCATATGCCCGAAATTGTATTCCGAGTTCCCTAGCCCGAGTAATAAATTTTTATTAGAAATTGTGAATCTAAAATATTAAGGATTAAAAGAAACTAACTAATGGTTGATTTCATGGGTATTGAGCTCGTATGTTGGTTCTGAAGACCGGTACAAGTTCGTAATATCATTTAAGACCTACCAGCAAAATTTGGCTTCAATCCGAGTAGTTTATGGGTGTTTTGGCCAGTTGGAGGAAACTTAAGAACTTGAAGTTCAAAGGTTTGATTCAGTTGGTTTTAGGGGGTGATTCTTAGATTTAGTTGTTTCAGGCGTTCCGAAGGTTCGAGTAGGTCCGTTTCGTGATTTTAGACTTGTCGGTATGTTCGAGCGGGGACCGGAAGCCCAGAGCGTCAATCAGACGAGGCTCGAGTGAACTGGAAAAATTTGATGAGGGATGAAGGTTGCTGCTTCTGTCATAACTGCATCTGCAGTTCTTGGATCACAGGTGCAAGACCGCAGATGCGGACCTTCTATCGCAGAATTAGCCCAGGGCAGGCCAAGCTAGAAACCGCAGATGTGGCTCCCTAGCCGCAGAAGCGGTTCCACAGATACGACCTGGAGACCGCAGATGTGGCCCCAGCTTTATGGCCCATTTTTTGCAGATGCGACCCTTTCCTCGTAGATGCGGGACTGCAGGTGCTGTACCCTGACCGCAAACGCAGAAATCGCTGGGTAGTGAGGTTCATTTAATATGGGTTCTAAGTCATTTTTATCACATTTCCTCTCTTTCTTTGAGCGATTTGGGAGCTTTCGAGAGAAAGACTTCACCTAGCATATTAGGGTAAGTGCGTATTGCCTATTTCTAGTGCAATATCATTGTCTTAGGTAGATTAAACCCTAGTATTAAGGTGAAATCATGAGGTTAGAGCAAAAACCTAGGGTTTCAATGAAACTTAGATTTTGCCCGAAATTTGTAATGGACTAAATTAGAAATCATATATTATTGATCCTTAGATTGTAGAGCAACTTCTGTGAAAAAAAATTTGGAATCCGGGCACGTGGGCCCAGGGTTGGATTTTAGGAAACTTGCGTTAATGGTTGGAAAATCTCATAAATAGCTAGAATTCACTCTTATGAGTCTATATTAACTAGTTTGAGATCGTTCAGCTCTGAATTGGGGGCTTGGACTCGTTCTTTGAATTTGAAAGTGCACTTTGGAACAAGGTGACTCTTCTTTCTAACCTTGTAAGAGGGAATTGTCCCCATAGGTAAAATAACTGAATTAATTACCATTATATGTGGGGGGGGGGTGTGGGGTTACGTACGTATTAGGCGACAGAGTCCGTGCGTAGCGACTATTTTGTTAAGTCCGGGTAGCCTAGGACCCATAAGCATGCCTAACTTGATATCCTTGTAACTTGATGATAAATTTGGAGTCGCATAAACATTTTTGAATAAGGTAAATAAGACTGGTGAAGGAACCTTATCACGTTTGGCCTTTTAAAAGAAAATATTTGGGCATTCCTGTGAATAACTACTCCTCAGATATATATTATCGTTGTTTGTTGATGAGTTTATTTATGTTTGAACACGTTGCACGGGTGATTCGCGAGCGAGGTAATAGATGCATCTATGATTCGAGTCATTCGACCCTCGGCAGTTCACAATTTACTTTTATGCTGGGTCGGGCCGTACGTCCCACGGTTTTACTTGCGCATGTTTTGCTTAGCATTTCTCTGAGGACCTAATTTCATATTTTCTTGAACTATAGGCGAATATCCATGAAAATACTTGGGAAAGAACTGTTATTCCATGATTATTAAATCTTAATAACTTGTGAATATCCATGCTTATTATGCACTCTTCTTATTTTATTTTGACCCTAGTAGGTATCAAGTCGACATCTCGTCTCTACTTCTTTGAGATTAGACGGAATATTTACTGGATAGATATTATTTATGTACTCATACTAAACTTCTGTACTTAATTGTACATGGTCTAATGCAGGTGTATCTGGCTATCAGTCTGGTGCGCATCTCTAAGAGGACTCGAGACTTCTACGGTGAGCTGCTTCCCTTCCATGTCGTTCAGCAGCCTGAAGAAGTCTTCCTTATGTGTTTTTGCTGTCTATTCTATTTCAGAATGTAGGATAGTGTGATTCTTTTGTATATTCTACAGTTGCCCACAACTTGTTACTCTAGGTCTTGGCACACATATTAGTAGTCCGTATTAGTTTGGAGTTGTATAATTATCATGATTTTATTCATCATTTCTGATTTAAAGAATTATTTCAACTCTTTTTGGGGTAAATATGACCGAAAGTTTAGTTAGTCCGCGTCGTCTTGCGCAACATTGGCGTTGGGTGCCATCATAACCTGTTATGGAATTTGGGTCGTGAGAGAAATAGTTTCATAGGATAATATCCAGCACGAGTCAAGCCTATTCATGTATTTGCTTGCAAATAATATTATTGCAACGTTATTGTTGTCATTTTCCATGTTATTTCCCTACAATCTAAGAAACTTTGGCAAGTAATACTATTACATTTTTTTTTTATTATGCCACCAACTTTTGTGTTGCTTGTTGTTACTGTTCTAGCGCCATGCTTGATATCCATGGTACTGCAAACCTGTTATTGCATTTACAAATTAAGCATACACTAATGTCAAAATACAGGTATATAAATAGAGATGGTTACATATCTAATGTTAATATTAAAACCTTGATGAAAAATGCACCTCAATGCAAGAGGAGAGTTGGGATAAATGATAATTTCGCTAAGTCAAAATTAAATTTGACTAAAGCGAGTAATATAATTATTGTGGTCATTTTTCAAATAAATAATGTGGCCAATATGAGAGATTGGGTGATAGAATCTGGTGCTAATAGGCACCTTTGTGCGAAAAAAATAAATTTTTGTCTTACACCCAAGTTGAGGAAAGAGAAAAACTATTTATCTTGGTAACTCAAGAACAACTCGTGTCACAACCCAGATCTCCCACCCTCATGAGTCGTAATGGTGCTACTAATGTGAGCCATACAAGCCAATTATTTGAACAATTTACCTTTTACCCATTTTATATCCTTTAACAGTTATGAAGAAATTACATTTAAACAACGGAATTAATGTAAACGGAAGACAAAAAATAAGCTATCTGAACATGAATATCTAATACAATTGTTTGAGTCTCAATTACCCAGAACTGGTATTGCAGTTTCACAGACGGTCTATGAATACTACAAGTAAAGGTCTGAAAGAATTAAATACAACAATGTCTCTGGAAATACATATAAGAAACAGGAAAGTAGATAGAAGGAGATGCCAAGGCCCACGGACACCTGCAGGGCTACCTCAGGTCACCTAATGAACAAGAATCAGCAATCACACTACGGTCCGAAGTCTACAACACTAGGGTCTGGACAAAAGAGTGTAAAATATAGTATTAGCACAACCGACCCCATGTGTTTGTAAGTGCCTAGCCTAACCTCGGCGAAGTAGTGACGAGGCTAGGATCAGATTACCAAATAAACCTGAGAGGTTATATAATATACAACAGAAAGTACAACAGAAATAAGCAAGTAAAGATGGAAGGGGGAAACGTGCTTCAAAGAATAACAGGTAAAACATGACATCAATAGAATATAAAGGAATCTAATCCAACCACCAACAAGAATAAAGTAAAACAAGGAAGATTTTACTTTCTTTTCACATCTTGATGCAAGCATGCAACCCGACCCCATTTCTCATATCCTGTAGCAGGCGTGCCACCCGCTCCCATTTCTTGTATCTCGTGGCAGGATGCCATCCGCTCCCATTTCGTATCTTGTGGTAGGTGTACCACCCTCTCCCATTTTATTATATCTCGTGGTAAGCGTATCACCCTCTCCCATTTCATTATATCTCGTGGAAGGCATACCACCCGCTCCCTTATTATTATAAATTATGGTAAGTGTAGCACCCACTCTCATTTTATTATACCTTGTGGTAGGCATACCTCCCGCTCCAATTTTATTATATCTTGTGGTAGGCATACTACCCGCTCCCACTTTATTATATCTTGTGGTAGGCGTACCACCCACTCCTATTTCAGTATATCTTGTGGTAGGCGTACCACCCACTCCCATTTCATTATATCTTGTGGTAGGCGTACCTCCTGCTCTCATTTACAAGCGAACAATAATCACAAGGAATCCCGACAAGAGAACAATAATATCAAACAAACATCACGATAAGGAAACAATGATATCTCTACAATATCTTGGCAAGGGAGAAACAACTATAACCAAATTTGTTACAACTTCTAACTACCCCAGCTATGGCTAAACTTGTTACCACATCTAACTACCCTAGCTATAACTAAACTTGTGACAACATCTAACCCGAAGAATAATTAACCTAAGCATCCCTAATATTAAATAATAACACAACGCAAGGGAACCACAACTCAACAATATCCAGGCAAGGGCAACATAATGATCTCATCTCTTTCTCACTTTTACTTCACATTTCGCTTTACAACTCGAGTCAATGATCTAGAGTTTCAATTATTACTTATACTTTCACAATTGGTTATATAACTGGAGCCAACACTCCTCAATATTCATAGGTCATGATTCTTTCCACAACTTTTCTCAAAAAATATAAATCTTTACCAAGGCATGAATAATACAACGAAGTCATAAAAATTACAGTATAAGACTCACGGTCATACTTGATACCAACGTATAGATTCTCATCAGCATGCCTATACGTCGTACACAACAAGAAGCAAATAGTAAATATGGTACAACTCCTAATCCCTCAAGCTAAGGTTAGACCAAACACCATGTCGAACTTCCACAGCTAACTCAAACCTCAAACACCGCTTTCCCTTTCGAATTTGGCTCCAAATCAATCGTATCTAGACATAATTGACTTAATAACATTAATAAATGCTAAAAATCCAATTCCAACATTTAATTCTAGTTTTCTAATTATTCTTCCCAAAAATTCAAAAATCGACCCCCGACCTGCTTGGTCAAAACACGAGGTTCGAACCAAAATCCGATCACCCATTCACCCACGAGCCATAATATATAATTAGTTTTCAAATCCGACTCCAAAATGAGGTCTAAATCATAAATAACAAAAAATCCCTAACTCTACCAAAATTCCTAATTTTCTACCCTTAATCTCATGTTTTAGGCCTAGAAATTTAGTGGGTGTTGATAAAAATGGAAGAAAACAAGTTAAAGATTACATACCCATGAAATTATACTGAAGAAAAACTTCAAGAATCGCCTGAGAGCTTTGAACAAGAAGAGGTTTGTGAAAATTAATAAAAATACTGTAGGTGTTCTGTTTTTGGGGACTTAAATAACTGGGCAGATTTTGGTCTATGCGACCGCGGACAATAGGTTGCGATCACATAGAGTAAGAATGGCTGAGCACTGCGATTGCAGAAAACATTATACGATCTTATAGACTGAAATAAAGGCTATGGCTTAACACATTGCAATCCCGAAGGGATGACTGTGATCGCATAAAACGAATTATGAACTTCCGGAATTTACTCGACGCGATCGCGGAAGGACTTATGTGATCGCATATAACAAGACAGGATCCCTGACGCTTACACTATGCAATCACGGGACTTGCTATGCAATCGCATATCACTAAATCATTGAACACCAGAAGCAGCAGAAAATCCTAGATTTTCTAAACCTAAAGCACTATGACACTATCCAAAACTCACCCGAGCCCTCGGGGCTCGAAAACAAACATAAGTACTAATTCAAAAACAATATGAACTTATCTGTGCTATCAAATCACTAAAATAACATATAGAAATATCTGAAAACATTAACTTTAGAAATTTAGTTTCGAATCACGTCAAACGACATCCGTTTCCCCCATATTTTACAAAAATATCTTATATCTTATATAAGACATGTACCAGGCACCGAAACTAAAATACAGCCCTGATACCATCATGTTCTAATCAAATTTCATTTCAAATTCCTTAAACAATTTCAGAAGATAATTTCCTTTAAAAAATCATTTCTCGAGCTTGGGACCTTAGAATTCAATTCCGGACATACTCCCAAGTTCCATATTTTCCTACGAACCCTCCGAGACAGTCGAATCATGGGTCCGGGTCAATTTACCCATAACGTTCACCAAAGTAAAATTAGCTCATTTTATAACTAAATTTTATTATTTTTCATAGATTTTCATATTTAAGCTTTCGGGCTACGAGCTCGTACTGTGCATGCAAAATAAGGTGATGGTAAACGATGTTTTCAAGGCCTTAGAAGCACAATATATAGTTGAAAAGGAAGTGTCATCACATTCTTCACCTCTAAGACAACCGTTCATCCTCGAACGGACAGAAGAATGAAGTAATAGATAAGCTCGATCGTAACACAAGTCCATATGCCATCTCTCCCACTCAATCAAGAATCTCAAATGAGCCAATGAACCTAGGGCTAAGCTTCCCTTTCTTCCCAAATCTCATCACGCCCTTCATACGCGACACTCGAAGCAATACCCACTACCGACCATGAAAGCCATATCTCGAACCTTACAATCTGCATAACTCTTTTGCCTAGATTGAGCTGTACGAAGTCTATCTTGAATGATCCCGGCCTTGTCCAAGGCCTCCTGAACCTGATCCATATCCAAAAATCGAGCCTCTCCTGGCTCAAACAATCCAATCAGAGACCAACACCGCCTACTATATGAAGCCTCATTAGGAGCCGTCTAGATACTCGACTGGTAGCTGTTGTTGTAGGAAAACTCTGATAATGGCAAGAGATGATCCTACGAGACTCCAAGGTCAATGACACAAGCTCGAATCATATCCTCTAAAATCTGAATAGTCCGCTCAGACTGCACGTCTGTCTGAGGATAAAAGGTTGTACTCAACTCAACTAGAGTGCCCAACTCTCGCTGAGATGCTCTCCAAAAACGTGAGGTAAACTACGTACCTTGGTCCGAAATGATAGATGCAGGCACACCATGAAGACGAACAATCTCCCGGATATAGATCTCAGCTAATCTCTCAGAAGAATAGGAGACTACCACAGGAATGAAATGTACTGACTAGGTCAGCCTATCAATAGTGACCTATACTACATCGAACTTCTTTCGAGTCTGCCGAAGCCTAACGAAGAAATCCATAGTGATTCGCTCCCACTTCCACTTGGGAGGCTCAATCCTCTAAAATGAACCATTGGGCCTATCATGCTCATACTTAACCTGCTGACAATTCAAACACTGAGCAACATATGCAAAGATATCCTTCTTATATCCTTCTTCATTCTCCATCACCAATAATGATACCGCAAATCCTGAAACGTCTTCGCGCCGCCCATATGAATAGAGTACTGAGAGCTATGGGCCTCTTCTAAAATCAACTCCCAGAGCCCATCCACATTAGGCACAAAAACTCAACCCTGCAATCTCAAAACTCCATCATTTTCTAAGGTAACCTGCTTGGTACCTCCACACTGCATCGTGTCTCTAAGGACACAAAAATGAGGATCATCATACTGTCGATCTTGAATACACTCCAATAATGAAGAACGAGCGACTATGTAAGCTAACACACAACTAGGCTCAGAAACACCCAACCTCACAAACTAATTGGCCAAAGCTTGAACATCCAAACAAAGCGGTCTCTCACCGACCGGGATATAAGCAAGACTGCCCATACTGGCTGACTTCTTACTCAAAGCATCGGACACTACATTGTCCTTTCCCAGGTGATATAAGATACTAATATCTTAATCTTTCAACAACTCTAACCATCTTCTCTGTAACAAATTCAACTCCTTTTGTTTGAAGAAATATAGAAGAATCTTGAGGTCTGTGAATACCTCATATGCCATGCTATACAGATAATGCCTCTAAATCTTCAATGCATGAACCATGGTTGCCAACTCTAAATCATGAACCAGATAGTTCTTCTAATGAATCTTCAAATGCCGTCAAGCATAGGCAATGACCTCGCCATCCTGCATCAAAACCGCACCAAGCCCAATACGAGATGCATCGCAATAAACGTTATAAGGCCTAGATCTTGTGGGCAAAACTAACACCAGTGCCATCGTTAGAGCTGTCTTGAGCTTCTAAAAGCTCGCCTCAGACTCGTCTGACCATCCGAATTGGGCACCCTTCTAGGTCAACCTGGTCATCGGGGCTGCAATAAATGAAAAACCCTCCACGAACCTACGATAATAGCCTGCCAATCCCAAGAAACTCCGAATCTATGTAGCTGATGCTGGTCTAGGCTAGTTCTTGACTGACTCAATCTTCTTCGAATCAACCTGAATACCCTCTGCTGATATGATATGACCCAGAAATGCAAATGAACTCAATCGAACTGACACTTCGATAACTTAACATTTAATTGACTATCCCTCAGAGTCTGAAGAACCACTCTAAGGTGATGCTCATGCTCCTCCCGGCTGTGTGGGTATATCAAAATATCATTAATGAAGACTATCACGAACGAATCTAAATAAGGCCTTAACACCCGGTTCATCAAATCTATAAAAGCTGCTGGGGCATTTGTTAACCGGAATGACATAGAACTTATAATGCCCGTACCAAGTGTAGAAAGCTGTCTTAGGGACATCGGCTGCCCTAATCTTCAACAGATGGTAGCCAGATCTCAAATCAATCTTCAAAAATACCTAGGCACCCTAAAGCATTTCAAACAAATCATCAATCCTCGGTAATGGATACTTGTTCTTGATTGTAACCTTGTTCAATTGCCGGTAATAAATACACATCCTCATCGATCCATCCTTCTTCCTAATAAACAACACTGGTGCACCCTAAGGAGAAACACTAGGTCTAATAAAACCCTTCTCAAGCAAGTCTTGCAACTACTGCTTCAACTCTTTCAACTCCAGTGGGACCATACGATACGACATGATGGAAATGGGATGAGTGCCCAAAGCCAAATCAATGCAAAAGTCAATATCCCTGTCGGGCAGCATACTCGACAGGTTTGAAGGGAATACCTTAGGAAAGTCACGTACAACGGGCACAATCAATAGAAGAAACCTCATCATTAGAATCCCAAACATATTATAAATAGGCAAAACACCCCTTCTCAACCATACACTGAGCCTTCACAAGAGATAACACTATGGGTAGAACGACCATGAGTACCTCTCTACGCTAAATGAGGAAAGCCCGGTAAAGCTAAGGTCATGGTCTTGGCGTGAAAGTCGAAGATAGCGTGGTAAGGTGATAACCAGTCCATCCCCAATATGACATCGAAATCGACCATGTCCAGAAGAAGCAAATCTACACGAGTCTCAAGACCTCTAGTAACAGCTATTCATGAACAATGGATGCGATCCACCACAATAGAATCACCCACCGGCGTAGACACATAAATAGGGTCACTGAATGAATTAATAGGCATGACCAGATACGACACAAAATAAAATCGAATCTTCTCTACCACAAGCCAGAACAGTACCTGCACTTCCACCTCTAATAACTTTACCTCCACCTATAACATCTCTACCTTTAACTCTAATACCTCTACCTCCCCCTCAAATACCTCTCTCTAAGTGATGTGGAGAAACTTCTCCAGAAATGGCTGCGTGAACTACTCCCAAGTTGAAGGTGGTGATCCAGCTGGTCTAGCCAAGCAATAATCTCTCCACCAAGTCTTGGCAAATCCAGATAAACGAACAGTAGAAAAATCGACCCCATTGGTCTGACCTATCCCCATGTTTATGATAATCTCATGACAGCTGTCTAGAAAATCTTGGGGATCCTGAGAAGATGCACCATTGAAAGTAGTAGTGAAGAGCTTGGTGAACCTTATCCAACCTCCACAAAGCTCTGAAGATATAGCTAATCTATCACCGGTTTGTGCTGCTGCTCGGCTGAAAAAGTGGTACGTGACTACTCTATTTGTGAAAGGACAAAATTAGAGGTTTCAATTTACCATTGAGAGAATAAAATAGCATGACGGGGAAGAATAAAAGTGAAACTTTCTAACTTTGTAGCCTCTGGGGGACAAATACAGACGTCTCCGTACCGATCCCTCAGAGTCTACTAAGATTGTCTGTGAACTGCGAGATCCATGTAACCTAAAGCTCTGATACCAACTTATCACGACCCGAATCTCCCACCCTCGGGAGTCGTGATAGAACCTACTAATGTGAGCTATGTAAGCTAATTATTTGAACAAGTTACCTTTTTACCCATTTTTTATCCTTTAACAATTATGAAGAAATAACATTTAAATAGCGGAATTAACGTAAACGGAAGAAAAAAAGCTATCTGAACATGAATATCTAATACAACTGTTTGAGTCTCGACTACCCAGAACCGGTGTCACAGTTTTATAGACGATCTAAGAATACTACAAGTTTAAATACAACACTGTCTCTAGAAATACATATAAGATACATGAAAGTAGATAGTAGGAGAAGCCAAGGCCTACGAACGCCTGAAGGCTACCTCGGGTCACTTGATGAACAAGAATCAGCAATCTCACCGCGGTCCGAAGTCTACAACACTTGGGTCGGCACAAAAGAGTGCAGAGTGTAGTATCGGAACAACCGACCCCATATGCTGGTAAGTGCCTAGCCTAACCTCCGTGAAGTATACGAGGCTAGGACCAGACTACCAATTAAACCTGAGCAGTTATATCATATACAACGGAAAGTAAAGCAGGAATAAGCAAGTAAAGATAGGGGGGACATGCTTCGGGGAATAACAGGTAAAATAGGATATCAATAGGATATAAAGGAACCAAAATCCAACCACTAAGAAGAATAAAGAAAAACAAGGCAGATTTTACTTTCTTTTCACATCTTATTGTAGGCGTGAAACCTGATCCCATTTCTCATATTTTGCGGCAGGCGTGCCACTTGCTCCTATTTCATGTATCTTGTGGCAGGCATGCCACATGCTTCCATTTTATGTATCTTGTGGTAGATGCACCACATGCTCATATTTTATTATATCTCATGGTAGGCATACCACCCACTCCTAATTTATTATATCTCGTGGTAGGCGTACCACCCGCTCCCATTTCAATATATCTCGTGGTAGGTGTACCACCCACTCTTATTTTATTATATCTCGTGGTAGGCGTACCACTCGCTCCTATTTTATTATATCTTGTGGTAGGCGTACCACCCGCTCCTATTTTATTATATCTTGTGTTAGGCATACCATCCGCTCCCATTTCATTATGTCTCGTGGTAGGTGAACCACCTGTCACACTTCTTTTTGGTTACTACAACCCGGTGAAAGGCGTAGATAAAGGAGTTTTTCCAATTAAAGGACAATCGAAACAGGATTCAATTATTTTGGAGAATTTCAGAGTCTCCACTAGGAAGATTTATGGTGTCCCAAGTCACCGTTTAGAATCCCAAATCGAGGAAAAAATGACTCTATTTAATAGTCCGCGAACCAGAAATCTGGGGAAGTAATTTTGTTAACCCGGGAGAAGGTGTTAGGCACTCCCGAATTCCGTGATTATAACACAGTCGCTCAACTGTTTGGCTTAAATTATCTGATTTTTACAATTATGAACCTATATGCATTTTTTATTCTTTTGGCCATTTTTATATTGTTATTTTTTAAAGAGAATTACAACATCGTTAAAACATGTCTCGAACCAAGTCACATAAACACACCTGTGGTTTTTGACACATTTTAACTTCGTTGAGATTTTTGATTTGGGTCACATAAATGTGCACCCGAATTTCGGGAAGGTAGATTATTAAACTAACGCGCCTAAAGCAATTATGCGTTTGCAAATTTGTGAGGGCCATGGAATTTACTAAATGACACGCCTCGGAATCTAAGGATTAATTCAAGATTAAATAAAGCAAGGGCCATGCAATTGTTATTTCGTGTGGCATAGCGCGTCTCAATTTATTATTTACAAAGGGCATCTTAAAAACAAACTATGGTTCTCTACACAAATTTGTCTCTAACGGAACCTAATTAATAAACATTTCACAACTTAGACCTCAGCTTCAAACCATTGCGCCTTGAAATGAGCCCAAAGACAATGAATCCCTTATCCAGTTATATCGAATCAGCCGTTTATGAGCCTTAACAAACTATGACTCATCTGGGCTATGCATTTGCTAGGCTGAGGCCCATCTCATCATAGACGGGCTATTGAGCCCTGATCTTTACTGGATCCTATCCACACGAGATCCTTATTCGAATACCCGCTTGTATAATTGCACTCCCATCAACTTTTAACAATTGAAATATACGTTTGATCTATGCAAGAAAGCTGTTAATTATTCAACTAATACTCACAAAGTTCAGGGAATTAACATAAAACAACTAATTAAAACCTGAATTTTAGACACACGACCACTGATTTTAAAACAAAATTAATTATGAGAATGCTTTATCATTTGAATACGAATTTCATGAATAAATAATTGATTTCTAATTTAATGTTGTTTAAGTAAAACAAGTACCACACTCATGATCTCCTATTGATGATTGACAAATTTCAAGACCTTAAATAAACTTACTCAATCTAGCACTATATTAGACAGCTGCTTTACTACAAATCATAACAAAATCAAAGTAAGTTTTTCAGTCCTTATACAGTCCATATACAAATCAAAGGAACTATGATGAATTACATAAGCTCCTAAATTAAACTACATAGACAGCCTATTTCCTAATTATTCAACTAATACTACATAGACAGCCTATTTCCTAATCAACTATATAATCCGAGTAAACACAAATCAGGAAGCCGGGCTTCTATACCATTTCAATTTGAAGGATTACATCAAGGTGCTTTTAAGTGTGTACCTGGAATGAAGCAAAGGGAAAGACATATGAGTAGGTAGTCACAAAGAACAATAGCAATAACAGCAACAAATAACCCCAGATTTGGTGTGAAGATCAGTGAATGGACCCCAAGTTAATGAAACAGTAGATTTAGCACTTTCAAAAGACCAGGAGATGCAACTCGCACAACTAATACTAATTTCAAATAGCCAAAATAATTCGAACTTCACCCAAACATGAACCCAACAGTTAACCTTTAATCCATGATAAGAAGAAGAAATCAGAATTAGTTTTAGATCAAAATTTTGAAGTTTTGAGCTCAAATCTCAATTGAACTAGTAGCAGCCCTCTAATTTTATTCAGCCCCCTCTTTTCTTGCCTTCAAAGGCAAGAATGCTAGTTTATATATAGGCTCATACATAGGGCTACCTTCAGATTTTAAGTTGCCTCTTAGTCCTTATCTTATTTACTATCTTAGTCCCCTATTTCCTGGCTTTCTACCTAAGTTAAAATAATTAGAAATCTAAATTCCAATTTTGGTCCCAGTTCTGGAAGTTTCTTAAATCAACTACCAAAGATTATTTGTTAAACTACCTAAGTTAACCTTGAATTGTTCCTAAAACTACTAAACTTAGCCCCTCTCCACCCTAGTTAACTTAATAGTCCTAACCAGCGTCCTAAGGTCTGAATCAAAGGACCTAAATAATTCTGAAGGATTAACTAAAATCTAGATCAACAAATACTACTAACAAAACAATACAATTAAACATCAACAGGTCAATCCAGAACAAAATTATAAAAAAAATCATAACAAGATCAGACTAACAAGAATCAAACTCAAAGAATAAACACGGATTGCCTTCCCACAAACAACATCATACTAATAAAATCAACGAAAATAGAATAATGAACAGGTCTATCCAGAACAAGATTATAAAAAAAATCAAAACAGGATCAAACTAACAAAAATCAAACTCAAGGAATAAACACGGATTTCCTTCAAACAAACAGCCTCAAACTAATAACATCAACCAAGATAGAACAATGAACAAAAAATGAAAGATATTTAGGAGAAGAAAAACACAATAAGCATATGTATTTAACCAACGAAACAACTATGGATTTACTACACTATAGGCTGATAAAACATGGACTGAGTCAAACAGAACAAGAAAGAAGGGATCATGAAAACCTAAACCGGTTAACCCAAACAAAAAAATGGCTAACAAAAAAGATATTTAATTAAAATTAACGTGCTTAGATGACTTAGCTTAAATTCCGGGCTTCAAGAGCCACATGCATCGCTAAAAGGGCTGCGGCTGACTTTGATTTAGAATTCAAACCAGATGAGGATGATTCGAGGGCCATGAGTCATGGATTTAAGTTGAGGGGTGTGAAGAGAGTGCACAATGTTGATTTGGCAGATTTTGGAAATCGTTATATTCTGGCCGGACTTTTCAAATTAAGATTCGAGAAGATATAGTATGATTTGAAGGATACCAGTGTTAGATCTGTGATGAGGATAGGGCGAGGAGTCTAAGGTGTAAAATTTGGGGTGTTTGGGGGCCGGCCGCCGCCATGGACGACGAAGCTGTCGAATTTCGGACGAATATTCGACGAGATCGGGATATATTTTTTTAGGGCAACCGGTGGTGGGGTTGGAAAGGGGAGGGTGAGGAGGTGATGTGGTGTAGTTTTGGGGTTCATCGGAGCTACGCCGTCGGCAGCGATAATTTCCGGCCGGCGGTGGACAACGGACGGCGGAGGAAGGGTGGAGACTAGGTGGCAATACACCGGAGAGGCTAGGGTGTTTTTTGTAGACGGTTTGAAGGGGTGGGGGGTGTATTTGGATAGTTTTATATTGAAACTAAACCAGTTACAGACCGTTCGATCTATTCAGACGATCGGTCCAAATCAATAGGGCCAAAAACATCGTCGTTTTGTCCCTAGAGATGGAACGGTTGAGAGTTTGGGCTGGGGTCTGGGGAATTTTGGGCTGGCCCAAATGATATTGTATATTTTCAGCTATTATCTCCTTTTTTGTTGTTTTTTATTATTAATATAGTATTTAGATTTTGTTAAAATGCTAAATTAAAAAGAACCAAGACCTATTTTAACTTCAAATCTCAACTGATGGTTTTCAAAAACTAAATCCCTTGATAAATTCAATGATTGAAACAAAACAATGTGAAAGAACTATTTTTTGTTATTTTCCTTCCTTTTTCCTTTTTTTTCCAAATTAAATCCTAAAATAAAAAATTAACTCCTAATAATATTATTCTACCAAATTAAATTAATTAGTTCAAAATGAAAATTGTCACAAATAATTAAATACAAAAGAAAATCTGCAATAATTCCAAGAATTAAAATAAAAACAAAGGTAAACTAACTCCTAATTCCTAAAATTTGCAAAGTACTCTAAATGCAATGCTTGTGTTTTTGTATTGTTCTTTATGCACTAAAATGCGCACACGACTACAAACATATAACAGAACAATCAAAAAACCGAGCTGAAATTAAAAATAATTAAAATAACAAAAGGAAGTTATTTTATTTGAAATTGTGGGAGTAATTCATATAGAGCAAAAATCACGTGCTCACACCACCCACTCCCATTTTATTTTATCTGGTGGTAGGCGTACCACCCACTCCCATTTCATTATATCTCGTGGTAGGCTACCACACACTCCCATTTCATTATATCTTGTGGTATGCGTACCAACCGCTCCCATTTTATTATATCTTGTGGTAGGGATATCACCCGCTCCCTTTTATTGTATCTTGTGGCAGGCGTACCGCTCGCTCCCATTAACAAGCCAACAATAATCACAAGGAATCCTAGCGAGGAAACAATAATATCGAACAAAAATTACAGTAAGGAAATAATGATATCTCTACAATATCCCGGCAAGGCAGAAACAACTATAACCAAGCTTGTTACAGCATCTAACTGCCCCAACTATGACTAAAGTTGTTACCACACCTAACTACCCCACCTATAACTAAACTTGTGACAATAGCTAACCCGAGGAATCATTAACCTAACCCAACACAAGGGAACCACAACTCAACAATAGCCCGGCAACGGCAACGTAATGATCTCTTCTCTTTCTCTAGAGTTTCAATTATTACTTATATTTTCACAATTTTTTATACAACTGGAGCCAACACTCCTCAATATTCACAGGTAACGATTCTTTCAACAACTTTTCTAACAAATATAAATCTTCACCAAGGCATTAATAATGCAACGAAATCATGAAAATCACAATATAAGACTCACGATCATGCTTGATACCAACGTATAGATTCTCGTCAGCATTCCTATACGTCGGACACAACAATAAGCAAATAGAAAATATGGTACAACTAATAATCCCTCAAGCTAAGGTTAGACCAAATACTTACCTCGAACATTCACGGCCAACTCAAGCCTCGAACACCGCTTTACTTTTCGAATTTGGCTCCAAATCAATTATATCTAGACATAATCGACTTAATAACATCCATAAACGCTAAACAATCCAATTCCAACCTTTAATTATAGTTGTCTAATAATTCTTCCCAAAAATTCAAAATTC
The DNA here is from genome assembly GCA_034376525.1 of Nicotiana benthamiana. Classification (NCBI taxonomy): domain Eukaryota; kingdom Viridiplantae; phylum Streptophyta; class Magnoliopsida; order Solanales; family Solanaceae; genus Nicotiana; species Nicotiana benthamiana. Next base: position 19,502,672 of record CM067341.1, read on the forward strand.
GACTCGGGGCCCGCTTGGTCAAAATGCGAGGTTTGAACTAAAATCCGATCACCCATTCACCCACGAGTTCGAGTATATAAAATTTGTAAAAATCTCGTAAGTGTTCTATTTTTGGGGGACTTAAATAACCGGGCGGATTTTGGTCTATGCGATCATGGACAATGGGTTGCGATCGCAAATGGTAAGAATGCTGAGCATTGCGATCACAGACAACACTACGCGATCACATAGAAGGAAATGAAGGCTATGGCTTAACACATTGCGATCGCGAAGGGATGACTGTGACCGCATAAAACGAGTTGTGAACTTCCGAAATTTACTCTACGCAATCGCGGAAAGACTTATGTGATCGCATATAACGAAACATGATACCTAAAATTTACACTATGCGATCGCGGGACTTGCTATGCGATCGCATAGAACTAAATCACTGAACACCAGAAGTAGCAGAAAAATCTAGATTTTCTAAGTCTAAAGCACTCTGACATCTATCCAAAACTTACCCGATCCCTCGGGGCTCCAAATCAAACATACATACTAACTCAAAAACATCATGCGAACTTTTCTGTGCTATCAAATCGCAAATATGTCATCATCAACAACAAATTAATCCTCAAAATAATTAAATTTCTCAAACTTCTTGAAATATTAACTCTAGCAATTTAGGTCTAGATCACGTAAAGTGAGATTTTTTTCCACCAAATTTTACAAAAATGTAGTAAATCATGTATAAGACCTGTACCAGGCGCTGGAACCAAAATATGGGTCTGATACCTTTATGTTCTAATAAAATTTCATTTCAAATTCCTTGAACAGGGCTTGGGACCTCGGGATTCGATTCCGGACATACGCCCAACCCTTCGGGACCGTCAAATCACGGGTCCGATTTCGTTTACCCAAAACATTGGCAGAAGTCAAATTAACTCATTTTAAACCAAATTTATCATTTTTCACAGTTTTTCATATTTAAGCTTTCGGGCTACACGCTCGGACTGCGTTTGCAAATCGAGGTGATGGTAAATGAGGTTTTTAAATCTTCGAAAGCACATAATGTAGTTTAAGATCAAGTGATGACCTTTTGGGTCATCACAACTCGTGTTCTTGGGAAAGAAAAAATATTTCTCAAACTCATATCTGGTAAAACTCTAGCATTGAGTAATGTTGCATATTTCTAATATCCAAACCTGATTTCTGTGGGATTATTAGGAAAATTTGAAATTAGGATTTCGTTTGAAAATAATCAGGCCGTATTAACCAAAAATGATATGTTTGTGGGCAATGAATATTGCAACCGCGATTTATTTATGCTTAATATTTTCAATACCAGCAATAAAAATGCATCTTCCTTTGCTTATATGGTTTAGTCAATTTCTTTGTGACATGCCAGATTAGGACATGTTAATGTCGCGTATATAAAGAAAATATAGCTGCTAGTAGGGGTGTTCAAAATCGAACTAAAACCGAAAACCGAACCAAAACAGAAAACCGAACCAAAACCGAATCCTAATGGCTTATTGGTATCAGATTAATGTTTAACGGACGGAGAACATATTGAAATTCTTTTATGAACACTTATTGGTTTTGGAGCAGATTATTCAATTTTATTTGATGGATAATCCTTATATATATATATGTGTGTGTGTGTGTGTGTGTGTGTGTGTGTGTACATACAACTAGTGCAATCTGGAAAGAGCTATGATGACGTTCAGTGGCCGGCTTTGTAGGTACTATTTATGCGAAAATATATTTTTTAAGCTTGAAGAAATAAGAAGATTTTGCAGTAATAAATGCAAATCGCAATGGATTTGTATATCAGAACGAATTAAGTAGTTAATATACTTTTTTGTTAATGGCCAATTTTAACACAATTAAATGTGTTCACTTTGCTTTTTTGTTGTTTTTATATTTTTATCCGTTAACTTTCTGTTTTCTTTTGCGCTTTCTTCTGCTCCTTTTCCCTGGATCCAAGTGCTAGTTCATTGTCTGTATCCCAACAATATAAGAAATGTAGCTTAGTCTAACATCTCGTAGTCGGTGTGGGATTGGTTCGAAGCTAAACCTCTTCTATTTGCAACAAAACAATTAATGCACGCAATATAGATTGAATTAGGCCGATAAGTCGCTCGATAACCGTATGACAAGAGCCAAACGGATACCAATCTGCCCGATATCTTATCGGGTGGCTAGCAAATTAATAAATTTAAAAATTAATAATTGATAAGTCAAACCGTTAAGAGTAAATAACCTCCTAATCCAACCGATAAGCAGCCGTATTCGCTAGGATTAATATCTGGTTTATTCTCAAATAATATCGGCAAATGTGAAATATGTTTTGAAGCTAAAGTACTAAAAGACCTATTTTTCTATAAATCAAGAAACTGAATTATTATCTTTGATTTACATTAATTTAGGCAATTTAAAACAAACCATGACTAGAGGTGGTAAAGGGTATTATGTGACTTTCATTAAAGATTTTTTCAGATTTTCTAAGTTGCTTAGAAATAAAGATGATGATTTTAATGCTTTTTCTTTCTTAGACAGTTGAGATTGAAAATCAAATCAGTAGGAAAATCAAGAGAATTAGATTTAATAGAGGTGGAGAATATTTATCTTTGAATGATTTTTGTGAAAATAGAAATAATTCATGAAATAAATCCACCTTATTCACCCGAGTCAAATGAAGTAGCTGAAAGAAAAAATAAACACAATTAAAGAGATGATGAACTTCATGTTTGTTAGCTCTATTGCACCTAATAACTTGTGGGGTGAAGCTATATTACCTGCATGTCACTTACATAAAATACCACATAGAAGAACTGACTAAACTCCTTATGAATTGTGAAAGGATTATAAACATAACTTAAAATATTTAAAAGTGTGGGGGTGCATTTCTGAAGTTTTGTTGCTTGAATCCAAAAAAAAAAAAAAATAGGTTCCAAGACTGTTGATTGTATGCTTATTGGATATGCTGAACATAGTGTTGCATATTAATTTCTTATTTTTAAAAGTGATATGCTTGATTATAATATTTCAATTGAGACAAAGAATGCTGAGTACTTTGAATAAATTTATTCATTGTCTGATATGATTTCTCATACACCTGTTGAAACCAATAATGAAAATACATCTAACGAGGAATTGAGAAGGAGCAAAAGGCCTAGGAAAGAATCTTTTTCTTATGGAAATGATTATTAAACTTTTCTTGTCGATAAAGAAGTATCAAATTATCTTAAATTTAATTATCTTAAAGTTATATCTTTTTCAGAAGCTAATTATTCGAAAGAAGGCATAAAAGTTGAAGTTGATTCTATTTTTTAAAGTAAAACATGGATTTTAACATTTTTACCTTTTGGTGCAAAAACTATTGGTTGTAAATAGATTTTCAAAAAGAAACTTAATCTTGATGGATCTTTAGATAAATATAAAACTGGTTAGTAGCAAAAGGATTTTCTCAAAAATCAAATATAGATTATTTTGATACATTTGCACTAGTGACTAGAATTTCTTTTATTCGAGTTTTAATTTCCTTAGTTTCAATCCAAAAGTTTTTAATCCATCAAATAGATATTAAAATAGCTTTTTTAAATGGTGATTTATAAGAAGAGATTTATGTGATTCAACATGAAGGTTGTGTTATTACTGGACAAAAAAGAAAGTTTATAAATTAATGAAATCTCTTTATAGCCTTAGACAAGTTCCTAAGTAATGGTGTGAGAAATTTGAACAAGTATTACTGAGAGACGAGTTTTCTTTAGTCGAGGTAGATAAATATATTTATACTAAAGTGATAGAAAATGATTATGTGATAATATGTCTATATATTGATGACATCCTTATATTTGTTACAAATTTAAATATTGTGCAAAGTACTAAATTATTTTTGTCTGCTAATTTTGATATGAAAGAAATGAGTGAAGTAAATATGATATTGAAAGTTAAAATTATAAGAGTGAAGATGGCATAATGTTACCACAAGAACATTATATTGAGAGACTTGTAAAGAAGTTTGGATATTTTAATATCACACATGCGAGAACTCCTTTTGATGCTAATTTTTAGTTGAAACAGAATAATGTTGACCCAATTATTCATTCTAAATATGCTCAGACTATTGGAAATTTGATGCATTTAATAAATTTTACAATGGTTTATATAACCTATGTTTTGTGTAGACTTAGCAGATATACTCATAATCTCAACATAGAGTATTGGTCTATATTATTAATAAAATATTTGAGAGGAATCATGAATTATGGTATCCTATATAGTGAATTTTCTTCTAATTTAGAAGGGTATAGTGATGCAAAGTGGATATCTGATTCAGATGAGATAAAATCCACTAATGGTTATGTATTTACCCTTATTGGTGGTGTAATATCGCAGAAATCAGCTAAACTGACGATCATTGCTAGATCGAATATGAAATCAGAGTTTGTAACTCTGGAGTTAGCTGGTTCTGAGGCTGAGTGACTAAGAAACTTCTTAACTAATATTCCTTTAATAAAAGACATATTGCCTCCAGTGTCTATGCATTGTGATTGTCAAACAACAATAGTTATTGCAAAGAATAAATTTTATAACTGTAAAAGTAGACACATGAAATTGAGACGTGACGATATAAAAAGATTGTGAGAGATGGAATAATTTCTACTGACTATGTGAAGCCAGAGAAATTTGGACGATCCTCTAACTAAATATGTGAAAAGAACATTAATTCTTCAAACCTCAAGAGAGATGAGGTTAAGGCCGATATGCTGTCAACAGAGATGGTAACCCAACCTATGTGATTGGGATCTCATGAAGTAGGTTCATATGGGTAATAACAAGTTGATATTCAAACTGAAGCACTAAAAGAGAGTACTTGACTGCTAGTAATGAGAGGTTGCGTTATAACTCTTAATGAAATTCATATTCCTTATGGATAGTGTATTTAGAAGCAATATACATTTGATGAATTCACTTATATGAGAGTGGAGTGAGGCCGTCTCTATGAGATTTTGGTCTAATCTCTAGAGCTCTCACGAATAACCAGGCATGCGCATGACCTATTTGGCGCAAAATTGTGTTGAACAACAAAATTGCGAGTGTCAAAATGTGATTGATAAAATCTCTACCTTACAATAAGAATTATTGGATCATAGAAATACTATATGTTATCAGTAATTTTGTGAGTTAAGTTTTATAGGTCTAAGTTGGTTCATAGTCCAGAAGGCACAAAATCTATTGCATTTGGACCATATAATTCAGTAAGTCTTATTATTCTATCATTTCGATTATTTTAATATTATGTGGGGGACTCTTTTGATATTTTAAAAATAAATCAGTCCAAGTGTCATGCCTTAAATCAAGTGTCAATATGCATGGAAAGAACCTTGGAGTGGAAATTTGCGAAGGGAATTAAGGAAAATTTCATTGACAGTTGCTTATATTTAAAACTATCCATAAACCTATAAATAAGCACTCATTCACGATTGATGAAGTATCCGAATTACTTCTTATTTTTAATTCTTATCTTCCTTACACCTCTCATCTTTGTTTTCTTTATCTTTCTTTCCATATTAGTTGCTCTTATTCCTTTTTCTTATTAGCTGGATTTGTAATTATTCTCCATTTAGGCTAGTTTAATCCCAAGAAAATATTTTAATTACTGAAATAGTTTCTTATGATAGTGCCCAGTACGACCTAAGCTAATTCGTATATTTACTTATAAATAATATTATTATAGTGTTATTGTTAAAGTTTTCTCATGTTATTTTCCTGGAATTCTTACATTGCAAAAGTAAAGAGGTTGTTTTCAATAGACCATAGGCTCAAGAAACATTATAATATAGTAACAAATATTGGTAACAACAATTCAATAGGTGGAAATGACAGAACATGTAATAATAAAGAAGCACAATGCTAACGAAAAGTAGAGAAGAGTAGAAGAGGGGGAGCTTGGGATCCACAATGATCTACATGAAAGATCGAGCTTTCTTGATGAATAAAGTCAATTCTTTATGTTCTAGTGTCACATTTGAACTACTGTACTTGAAAAGTCAAATCATTGCCTTGTTGATAATTCATAAGTGTTGTGGGTAATTGCTGGTCCCAATTAATGTGTATTTGATTCACCTTAAGCTAGCTGAAATATCTCTTTCTTGTGGAAGTGAAAATTACCGTATTATCTTGAGGACAAGCAAAAACGGGTGAATTGATAAATAGGAATTTTAACTACTTATTTGCACCCTTTTACCTTTATTTCAGCCTAAAAATACTTAAAGGTATTCCCGAGAGCTGATAGAATGTGCTTACTTGCAGGATTATTGAAAAATAAGCAAAGAGATGAAAATTAACTCAAGATGTAGTAATTTTGGGCAAGTACTAAAATAAAGAAAAAAAGAGCAAAGTGCGGACCGCACAATATTGTGTGCGGCCACAGAGCATGAAGAGAGCTCTAATAGATTTTCTTTGCAAAATGCGGACTGTAAAATTATTATGCGGCTGCAGAAGATGAGGTCCAAAGAGTTCTGACTTTGATCCATAAAGAAGTGCGGACTGCACCATTATGATGCCGTCACAGAATCAAAAGTGCGTCCTCAGAAATGTGCGGTCCCTAGAAGTCTCTCATGTCCAAGCTCAAGCTCAAGAATGCGACTACACTCATAAATGTGCAGGCGGCAGAATATGAAGTAGTGCAGCCGCAACCTAGAATTGTGCGGCCCCAGACGTCCATCCTACAAGCAAACATTAAAGTGCGCATTGCACACATAATTATACGGCAGCAGAACCTCCACAGGAGCAATTTTGTCCGATAATTTTAGCTGTATATAAGTAGTCTTTTTTTGTCAAAATTAGGTTAAGTTTTGAACACCAAAAAATAGATAGCCGTTTTTCCTTTAGTGCTTTGGGTAACTTTGTTATAGTTTATCATTTTAACATTAATTTTTTACCTTTATCATTTATTATTATTTTAATATTATTTTCTTCTTTAGTTTCTTCAATTTTCCCTATAAGTAGCTAAATTCTTAGCTAGGATTGTGACCCAACCCTAGAATAGGTACATTGTAGGTACTTGATTTAGGGCTTGTTTGTGATTGTGTGAGTGATATTTAGCCTGGTTTTTACTTGAATTTAAGAATTAGTGGTTGCAAACATTGATTCATGCATAAATTACTTAGTCTCTACATGAGAAAGAGAGACTAAGTCTAGAACAACTTGGCTAACAAGGAATTGAGATGAACTCAAGAAATTGATAGCCCCAATTAAAGGGTTGAATCTAGAGATAGTAAGACCCGACTTGAGAATCTATCACTTGATTTGTGAATTACCCATTTGGACTTAAGAAAGACAAAATTGGGTAAAACTACTCTAACTACCGAGAGGTATCGAGTGGATAATTACGCATGATTGCTATATTACACCCCGATCAATCATATTTTCCCTAAAGCCCACAATCCGTTAGTTAACCACCTAGGGGAAAGTCACGCCCCCTAGATCGTTTTTAAATTTGTAAAACAACACCACAAAAAATATCGTTCTCTAGATTTTCATCACAAATATTAGCATAAAAAATAGAAGTATAAAGAAACAACCAAACATGTGGAAATGCATTTTCGGCACATCAAACACTTAGTCTGGGTATATACCTAATTCAATATAAGCTCTCTGTGGAATCAACCCCGACTCATGTTGGTTTATTATAATTGCATCAACCACTTCATAATCCTAATCAGTGGTGCAAATTTGGGTGACATTAATTTTTGGTGCTGTTACCGTGGAGATAAAAATGGACTTAGCTATATATTTGATTTTGTGTGTGATTTGTCTTCCTTTCCTTCCGAGTTACTAATATTTTTGCGACAATAATTACAGGTGATTTGTCTTCCTTTCCTTCCAGAACATGTAATACTAAAGAAGCACAATGCTAACGAAAAGTAGAGAAGAGTAGAGGAGGAGGAGCTTGGGATCCACAATGACCTACATGAAAGAGCGATCTTTCTTGATGAATAAAGTCAATTCTTTATGTTCTAGTGTCACACTTGAACTATTGTACTTGAAAAGTCAAATCATTGCCATGAACAACTGAGCCGTCGAATTTCGAACGATATTCAATGGGATCGGGATATATTTGAGGGCAACCGGTGGTGGGGTTGGAAAGGGGAGGGTGAGGAGGTGATGTGGTGTAGTTTTAGGGTTCATCGGAGCTATGCCGGCGGCAACAATGATTTTTGATCGGTGGCGGATGGCGGAGGAAGGGTGGAGACTAGGTGGCGTTACACCGGAGAGGCTAGGGTGTTTGGGAGACGGTTTCGAGGGGTGGGGGTGTATTTGGATAGTCTTATACTCAAATTAAACCAGTTCCGGACCGTTCAATCTATTAAGATCAACGGTCCATATCAATAGGGCGAAAAACATTGTCATTTTTTCTCTAAAGCTGGAACGGATCAGAGTTTGGGCTGGGGTCTGGGTAATTTTTGGCTGGCCCAAACGATATTGTATATTTATTAGATTTTGTTAAAATGTTAAATTAAAAACTATAGAGACCTATTTTAATTTCAAATCTCAACTGATGGTTTTTCAAAAACTAAATCCCTTGATAAATTCGAAGATTGAAACAAAATAATGTGAAAGAACTATTTTTTGTTATTTTCCTTTCTTTTATCCCCTTTTTTCAAATTAAATCGTAAAATCAAAAATTAACTCCTAATAAGATCGTTCTACCAAACTAAATTAATTACATATAATTGACAATTGTCACAAATAATTAAATGCAAAAGAAAACCTGCAACGATTCCGAAAATTAAAATTAAAAACAAAGGAAAACTAACTCCTAATTCCTAAAATATGCGAAGTATTCTAAACGTAATGCATGTGTTTTTGTGTTGTTCGTTATGCACTAAAATGCACACACGACTACAAACAAATAACAGAACATGCCACAAAACCAACCGAAATTAAAAATAGTTAGAATAACAAATGGAAATTATTTTTTTTGAAATTGTGCGAGTAATTCATATAGGGAAAAAATCACGTGCTCACAGCTGCCCCTTTTTTCTCAAAAACATTAAGACTTTTCGTGCAAAGATAAGTGAGAAAATACGAGTAATTTTCGCGCATTTGAATGCTCCTTGTGAAGCATTTTTGAAAAGTTTGACCGCACCTTCCTTCCGAGGCTGCCTACATATCCTTGGCTAAAATGGAATCAAGTTAGTGTAGTTCAGGAGTGTTTGGTTGATGGGACTACTAGGAGCTGTGATTTCACCGCTTCCGCTGTTGCTGTTGCTACTGCTAGACCCCCTTATTAGACCTTGTGAAAAATGAAGAGGCTAAACTGAGCTATGAACTACATATTACAAAAAAAACCTATCTACGTCTTCAATATTGCTCTTGATCCTTGTTGCTTTTCTGCCTTGTATTTCTTCCTGTGACCTCCTTGTTGCATTGTTGACTGGTATTTCTTCCTGTAAAGCTACCCGTTCCCTTGTGGACTTCTTGTTTTCTCTTCTTCTATGTTGAATTTTGAAAAATATTCCCTTATTCTTACAGGTGGGCGCCTGATTACCAAGTTCGAATCTTGAAAAGTATTCCCTTGTTCTACAGGTGGGCGCCTGATCACCAAAACTTGAATCTTGAAAAGTATTCCCTTATTCTAACAGGTTGGTGCCTAATTACCAAACTCGAATCTTGAAAAGTATTCCCTTGTTCTACAGGTGGGCGCCTGATTGTCAAAACTTGAATCTTGAAAAGTGTTCCCTTATTCTAATAGATGGGCGCCTAATTACCAAACTTGAATCTTAAAGAGTATTCCCTTATTCTAACTGGTGGGCGCCTGATTACCAAAGTTTGAAACTTTGAAAAAGATTCTCTTATTCTGCAGGTGGGCGCCTGATTACCAGAACTTGAATCTTTGAAAAATATTCCCTTATTCTCCAGGTGGGTGCCTGATTACCAAAGCTTGAGATTTTGAGAATTATTCCCTTGTTCTCCAGGTGGGTGCCTGATTACAAAAACTTGAAAACATTATTACCAAACTTGAAGTTTTGAAAACTATTCCCTTGTTCTATAGGTGGGCGCCTGATTACCAAACTTGAAATTTTGAAAAATATTCCCTTATTCTACAGGGGGCGCCTGATTACCAAAACTTGAAATTTTGAAAAATATTCCCTTGTTCTCTAGGTGGGCTCCTAATTACCAAGACTTGAAATTTTGAGAAAAATTCCCTTGTTCTCCAGGTGAGCGCCTGATTACCAAGACTTGAAATTTTGAAAAATATTCCCTTGTTCTACAGGTGGCGGCCTGATTACCATGACTTGAAATTGTAAAAAAATATTCCCTTGTTCTACAGGTGGGCGCCTGATTACCAAGACTTGAAATTTTGAAAAATATTCCCTAGTTCTACAGGTGGGCGCCTGATTACCAAGACTTGAAATTTTGAAAAATTTTCCCTGAGACTGCTGCCTGTGTACCTGATCACAACAAAACAAACAAAATGCGAGAAATTCTTTCTGCCCCAGTTTGGTGCTAGGCGTGAGTGTCAGTCAAATCCCCTTTACCAAATATCTCTAAATCTAAGCTAAGTCCCATTATCCAGGAGGGTCCTGACATCTCTAACGGATGAAAACTTTAAGGTTATGTTATGTTTCTCAAAAGGTATTATTTTCCACTATGTCTTGTTATGAGTTATTTTTGCTGGGGATCTGCGGGTGACTGGTGAATAAAACTACTTCCTATTATCCATGAGGTTCATGACAACTCTTAATTTTATGACAAAATGTATCTACTGGGGGTTAGTATATAGAGGTACGTCCCATTATCTAGGGGGGTCCTAACAACTCTTACGATTAAATCCCATTATCCAAGCGATGACTCTTGTTAGGAAAGAATTTGGGTTCGACCATACAACCCGACTGTTTTTGTTCTAGGTTAAATCCCATTTTTCAGGAGGGTCTTGATAACCTCTAACTGAATCCTACGCAAGTCATTTATGCTCTTTGTTACTCATGACTACCTCTAACCTTTAAATAAGTTCCATTTTCCAGGAGGGTCCTGAGGGTTCCAGATTAAATGCTAATTCTAACTTCTGGTTGTTTCTTCTAGTGATCATTGTTTAGGAGGGTTTTAGTGACTCTTACCCGGGAAGGTGTTTGTGCCTGCCCATGTTACCCGCACCTGTTTGAGTTTTAAACTGTGTCTCATCTCCAAGAGGGGGGGGGGTCTTGAGAATTTCAGCTTGCATGCCCCTTTTAACTCTCAGTTGTCTCTGCTAGGGGTTGCTAATTAAAGTTTCATCCCACTATTCTCATGCTGGGGAGAACATTTATGATAGAATATGTTCCTTTTGAGTTTTAAATGGATCCCACTTCTAGGTGGGCCCTGAGATTTTGATCATACCTGCCATGTTCCTACCTTCCCCTATGGATGGCCCTCCGTAGGCTCTTCTGGAATTCTTCTGCCCCTTGTTAATCAAAGAAAACTTGTCAGTTTGAAAAGTGGTGGTTAGCTTGCGGCATTTTTGTTGGAAGCGGCCTCCCAATTGTCATGTTCCGTTGTGTTCAATCTCTATGTTGATGATGAGTTGTATGAGTTGGTTGGCTGACCCCCAAACCTTTTACGGCTTTGCTTGGCTCCCTTTTATTCTATCACATTTCTAGCCCTTTTTCCAGAATCCTTACCCCTTTCTCGAGATTACCAAGTTAATGTATTATGCTCGGCTGATCTTCTGCCCCTTGTAACTTTACTTTGTTCCTCATATTTGTGTTACATTTCCGAGCCTTTGCTAAAATCCTTACACCCTTTCCTGAGATTACCCGGTCTGTTTATGATGTTTGGCTGATCCTTGACCTTTGTGTCTTTACTTTGCATCCCCATCTCTGTGTGGTGCTCTTTCACTTGGCCAACTCTTGCCTCTTCCATCAATGTTATCATTGAATCTCTTATGAATCCTTCCCCTTGCTGTTTCAGACTTTGTTATCTTTATTACGATTTTGGGTGTCATGCTCTTGGTCCCTTTGGGAGCCGATAATAGGCTTTGAAATTTCTCCCGCTTGCTTAAAAAAAGGACTTTTAGAGACTCGAAAGAAAAATGAAATGCAATGACTCAGAACGGTATTTAGGGTAAAGAATTCCCCATTCACTGATTGTTGAAAGGAAGAGAAACGGAACTTATCTGAGGAAGAGTAGTTGGTCTTTTGTGATCATGACATGCACTTCGGCGTGGTCGATCCAGTCTGTCCCAATGATCGGATTTCTGTTGCCATGCTTTTGTTGTTGTGACCATTTCTAACCTAATTCCTTCAACCAAACCTAGCTTTGCTTGCCTTACGGTGTTCTAAACGAATTTCCACCAATAGCCCATTTTCAGTTGTTGCTTCTTGCCTTACCTTCGCCTCACGGTGCCCATGAGGGTTTTCACCAATGATTTTCTCTCATTTTATCTCTCTCAACTCGCATCGTTTTACAATGCCCGTGTGGGTTTTCACCAATAAGACTTTCTCATTTTTATTATTTTCTGTAGGAACTAGAGTGCCGCCCCGAGGTATGGTCCACTTCTCCTTGCTTGCCCCAACATTTCTTACAGATTGGTCAGAAGGTCTTTCTCTGGACTATAATGTAGGCTTTTGGATAAGGTAAGAAAAAAAGGGTGTGAAAGGCTCAAAAATCACTCTTATGGGTTCAAAATTTACAACTTTCAGAACCCAAACCAACGCAGTTTCTGCCCTAGTTTCGTGCTTGGGACTTTTGGATTTATTTGAATATGACCGAGCCGTGAGGCTTCCTACGTATCCTAAAAAGCAATTAGGACAAACGTAGTTCCTACTGATTCCTAATGTTCACCATTGTTTGATTTCCTTTTCCTCTTCTCTTTCTGCTACTTTTCTTACTTTTTCCTTTTCTTTTTTTTCTTTTCCTTCCTTTTCTTTTCTTTGCTTTATTTTCTTTTCTTTTCTTTGCTTCTCTCTTTTTTCCCTTTTTTTCTTTCTTTCTCTTTTTTATTTTATTTTGCTTTACTTTCTTTTTTTTATTGTCTGTTTGCCGCCTTTTATAATTGCGTTTCTGACTCTTGTTATTGATTCCGAAAGAGGGGATATGAAAAGAAAACAACGAAAGCTCAAAGGGGTTAACAAAGGGTAAATTGTTTAGATAGCTGAATAAAATGCCTTCATCATTCCAATCTATAAAACATACCAAGTACAAACAAACTCCAAGTGTAGACAATGATCCAAACGAAAGAAAATCATACATAATATCTTTTGAAAGCATCTGAATTGATTGCCTTTTCTACACATTTTCCTTCCATATCTGTCAGATAAAATGCTCCATTAGATAACACTCTTGACACGACAAGTCCGTACTAGTTCAGAGCAATCTTGCCCTTTGCCTCGGCCTGGTGAGGGTGGATGCTTTTCAACACCAATTGACCTACTTCAAACTTTCTGGGACGCACTTTATTATTATATTCCCTGGCCATCCTCTGTTGATACAATTGACCATGACACACCGCCGCCAATCTTTTCTCGTCAATCAAACTCAATTGCTCCATATGAGCTTTAACCCATTCTTCATCGTTGATTCCTGCTTCGGGCACGATCCGAAGAGAGGGGTTTCAATTTTAGCCAGGATTACTGCCTCTGTTACCAACAATTATTGATTTGCCCCTACCGAGGTGCGAACGGGAGTGTGATATCCTAGCAATGCAAAGGGTAACTTCTCATGCCACTGCCTAGATCCTTCCATCATTTTTTGAAGTATCTTCTTTATGTTCTTATTGGCTGCCTCGACCTCTCTGTTCCCCTTAGGGCGGTACAGGGTGGAATTTCGATGTGTGATCTTGAACTACTGACATACTTCTCTCATTAAGTGACTGTTGAGGTTTTCCCCATTGTTAGTGATGAGAATCTTGGGGATTCCAAACTGACAAATGATATTTGCATGGACAAAGTCGACCACGACCTTCTTGGTCACTGCCTCAAAGGTTTTGGCTTCAACCCATTTGGTGAAATAGTCGATAACAACCCGGATAAATCTTCGTTCGTTAGAAGCTGTCGGCTCGATGGGCCCGATGATGTCCATGCCCCAAGCAACGAAAGGCCATGATGCGGACATCTGTGCAAGTTGGACAGCGAGGAGTGAATTAAATCTCCATGCACCTGACATTGATGACATTTACCACAAAGCTGATACAATCCCTCTCCATGGTGAGCCAATAATATCCTGCAAGAAGAATCTTTTTCGCCAAACATATCCGCTCATGTGTGGCCCGCAGACGCTAGCATGCACATCATTCATGATGGCTGTCGCCTGCCCAGCATCTACGCATCTTAACAAACCAAGATTCGGCGTACTTTTATAAAATATTCATCCACTGAAGAAGAACTCCCTTGAAAAACGACGGATTGTTCTCTTCTGGTCACTCGTGGCTTGTGTCGGGTACATACATATCCTGATATATTCTTTGATATCGTGGCTCGCCGTCAAGCTCTTCTTCTGCCATGTTGCAATAAGCATGTTAATCATGGACCCGGATATGTATCGGGTCAACATAAGCCTTGTCCGGGTGATGTAACATTGACGCCAAAGTAGCCAAGGCATCAGCAACCTCATTGTTAATTCTAGGGATGTGCCTGAATTCTATTGACCGGAATCGCTGACAATGATCATGCAAACATTGCCAGTATGGTATGAGTTTTAAATCTCTCATTTCCCATTCCCCTTGGATGTGGCGTACCAGAAGGTCCGAGTCTCCCAAGACCAATACTTCCTGGACGCCCATGTCTACTGCTAATCTCAAACCCAAAAGGCATGCCTCATATTCTGCCATGTTGTTGGTGCAATAAAAGCGGAGTTTACCTGTGACTAGGTAGTGATGCCCTTCTTCAGAAATGAGTACTACTCCTATCCCGATGCCTTTCATGTTGCCAGCCCCATCGAAGAACATTTTCCAGTCTGACTTCTCATCCCGTTCCATTCCATCAATATGCATCACTTCCTCGTCCGGGAAGTATGTCTTCAAGGGCTCGTATTCTTCATCTATTGGATTCTCAGCTAAATGATCTGCCAATGCTTGTGCTTTCATGGCAGCCCTAGTCACGTAGATAATGTCCAACTCAGTAAGCAAGATTTACCATTTTGCGATCCTTCCTATGGGCATGGGTTTCTGGAAAATGTACTTCAATGGGTCCAGACGCGAGATGAGATAAGGGGTATATGAGGAAAAGTAATGCTTTAACTTCTGGGCTGCCCACGTCAAGGCGCAACATGTCCTTTCAAGATGAGCATACTTAACCTCGTAAGCCATGAATTTCTTACTGAGGTAGTATATGGCCTGCGCTTTTCTCCCCGTAACATCGTGATGACCCAACACACATTCAAATGAGTTGCCCAAGACTGTCAAATATAAGATTAAGGGTTTTCTTGGTTCTGGCGGGACTAATACCGGTGGGTTCGACAATTATTCCTTTATCTTGTCAAAAGCCTCTTGGCATTCTCCTGTCCATTTCCCCGCAGCATCCTTTTTCAATAGTATAAAGACGGCTCAGAGATGGTTGTGAGCTGATCAATGAACCAACTGATGTAATTCAACCTTCCCAATAGACTCATTACTTCTGTTTTATTCCTTGGTGGCGGTAGCTTCTGTATTGCTTTGATCTTCGATGGGTCTAATCTAATGCATCGTCGGCTGAATATGAACCCTAGTAACTTCCCTGAGGGGACCCCAAATTTCTGGATTGAGTTTAAGGTCATACCTACAGAGCCTCTGAAAAAATTTCCTCAGGCCTTTAACATGATCAGATTGCTTTCTGGACTTCACTATCACATCATCCACATAGACCTTAATTTCCATATGTATCATATCATGAAAAATGGTTGTCATGGCCCTCATTATGTTTCCCCGGTGTTCTTTAAACCAAAAGTCATGACCCTATAGTAATATCTTCCTCATGGCGTGATGAATGCGGTTTTCTCCACATCTTCTTCATCCATTAAGATCGGGTGGTAGCCTGCGTAACAATTGCAACCGAAGTGAGCCAAGGAGCCGAGTGACATATCAACGCTACTAATTGAGTGCCAGCACCTAGCTGTGGTTTCAGTAAGAAGGTTGCCGGCGGCTTTAAAAGCACTTTCTATTTCTGGATAGAAAGGTCTGTCTACTCAATATCCTTATACGAGTCACACAATTACTACACGAGATGAACCTTGGTTTGGTGAATTGAATCCATGAACTACCCGATCTCATGCTTCGCATAATTATCAATCAGTTGGTCAATGTTCGGCAGAGGGAAGTTGTCCCTCGGACTTGCTTTGTTGAGATCACGGTAGTCGACACACACTCTAGTTTTACCATCCTTCTTTTCTACAGGCACAACATTAGCTAATCAGGTGGGATATCGTGTGACTCTTATGACTTTTGCCTCAAACTGCTTGGTCACTTCCATTCGATTTTCATGCTCACATCAGCTTTGATCTTTGATGGGTCTAATTCAATGCATCGTCGGCTGACTATGAACCCTAGAAACTTCCCTGAGGGGACCCCAAATATCTAGATTGAGTTTTAGGTCATACCTACAGAGCCTCTGGAAAAATTTCCTCAGGCCTTTAACATGATCAGATTGCTTTCTGGACTTCACTATCGCATCAGCCACATAGACCTTAATTTCCTTATGTATAATATCATGAAAAATGGTTGTCATGGCCCTCATGTATGTTTCCCCGGCGTTCTATAAACCAAAAGGCATGACCCTATACTAATATGTTCCCCATGGCGTGATGAATGCGTTTTTCTCCGCATCTTCTTCATCCATTAAGATCTGGTGGTAGACTGCGTAACAATTGCAACCGAAGTGAGCCAAGGAGCCGAGTGACATTCCAGCGCTCCTAATTGAGTGCCAGCACCTAGCTGTGCTCTCAGTAAGAAGGTAGCCGGTGCCTTTCAAACCACTTTCTATTTCTAGATAGAAAGGGCCGTCTACTCAATATCCTTATACGAGTCTACAATTACTACACGAGATGAACCTTGGTTTGGTGGATTGAAGCCATCAACGACCCAATCTCATGATCTGCATAATTATCAATCAGTATGTGAATGTTCGGCAAAGGGAAGTTGTCCTTCGGACTTGATTTGTTGAGGTCACGGTAGTCGACACACACTATGGTTTTACCATCCTTCTTTTCTACAGGCACAACATTAGCTAATCACGTGGGATATCGTGTGACTCTTATGACTTTTGCCTCAAACTGCTTGGTCACTTCCTTTTTGATTTTCATGCTCACATTAGTTTTGAACTTTCTCAACTTTTGTTTGACGGGAAGGAAGGATGGGTCAGTGGGCAACTTGTGAACCACCAAGTCAGTGCTCAACCAGGGCATATCATCGTAGGAATATGCAAAGACATCTTTGTACTCAAGCAGTACTTCAATTATTTCTTTCCTAAGTTGTGATTCCAGATGGACACTTATTTTTGTTTCTCTGACATTATCCGGGCTTCTTAAGTTGACCGCCTCTGTATCGCTCAGGTTTGGTTTGGGTTTCTCCTCAAATTGGCTCAACTCTTTACTAATCTCATCCCAAGCCCCTTCCTCATCGTATTCTGGCTCATCCTCATGCTCTATTTCCTGAATTATTATTTCCGAACTAGAACGATTTTTAAAACTAGGCCGAAGAGTCTTTATGTATGTCAGATCATTGGAACCAGCATAAAAATAACTGTACAAAAGAGAAAAGAAAGAGAAGTAAAGAAAAATGGGAACTATTAGCATTACTGAAATTCATTAGAATCAAAAGATAATAGATTTTACTCATCCAAACGGACGGAAGTAACAACTGAATTAACAATTCTGAAGCTAATCGAAACTAGACTGAAAGAAAAATCAAATTCGACGACCACGACTCCCTACGGTTGGGAAGATGAGTGGCTTCCCAATTATTGACTTTTGCGCATGCTCCCACAAACTTCACGTTTGCCCTACTCGATCCTTCTTCTGCCTCGATCATATTTACGTCATCGAACAACCTTTCTAACCCCTTATCCAGACCCTCATCCGCGTCGATCATCTGACTGGGAATCCTTGGCATGAAGCATTGCTTGTATTGGGCTTGACAAATGACTTGGACAACCTTGGGATGGGCTTTGGGAGAGCCCAATCCTTCTTCTTTAGCTTCCTGGCTTGCTTTATGTCTTTAGTTGTAGGCTTGAACCCTAGACCAAAAGTGTCCAGATTTTTAGGGAGGGACACTGGTTGCACAATGCCTTGTAGAGAAGCACCAACCCCTTTCCGGGTGTGAAACCATTCTTCAATATTTTTGAAGCTACCATGACTGACGCAACTGCTATCTTAGGATTCATGACAACCTCACCTTCTAGGATCTTATCAACTGACACCGTATAAAATACCTGGTAGACCCATGGCCCTTTGTTGTCTTCAGATTCAATAAAAGGTATGAAAACATCACCTCAAACACACTGATTATCTTCACCGTGCACCACAATCTCTTGCCTGTCCCATTCATATTTGACCATCTGATGCAAAGTAGATGGCACTGCCTTGGCTGCGTGAATCGAAGGCCTACCCAACAACACTTTATAAGAAACTACCACGTCTAGCAATTGAAATTCCATGGTGAACTCAACATGCCCTATTGTCACTTCTAGTACTATATCTCCTACCGAGTCTTTTCCTCCGCCATCGAAACCTCGAATACAAATCTTATTCTGATGGACCCTTTTATTCTCCACCTTCAGCTGGATCAATATGGAGAGTGGAAAAATATTTTCACTGGACCCCTTATCGACCAAAACTAGGGTGACCACAACATATTCACATTTCACAGTCAGATAAAGGGTCCAGTTGTGCTCAGTGCCCTCCATGGGCAGTTCATCGTCAGAGAAGGTAACCTAATTAACCTCAAATATCTTGTTTGCAATCTTTTCCAAATGATTCAGTGTTATCTTGTCAGGGATGCAGGCTTCGTTGAAAATCTTAATCACTACCTGGCGGTGTTCATCTGAATGGATTAGTAAGGACAATAAGGAGATCTGAGCTAACGTCTTCCTCAACTGCTCTACGATGGAGTAGGCTTGCATTTTCATTTTCTTCAAGAATTCCTCTGCCTCTTCTTCCGACACAGCTTTCTTCACTGATTCTAGGTTATATTTAGAGATCATGCTTTTCCTCAATTCTTCAGGGGCGAAGTACCTCCCAGACCGAGTTAAACCCCGGGCCTCACAAACTTCTTCCCTAACATCCTTTCCTTTATACATCACTATTGCTTGTTCATATCTCCAAGGAACGTCTTTGCTGTTGACAACTGGTGGCTGGATTACTGGTTTTACAATGACGGGCTCTATACAAACACCTTCCACAACCACGACAGGTACGCTAACTGCCCCGTGTATTGTCACTTATGCCGGTTCTTATTTTGGTGCAACCGTGCATGATGAGCTTCCTTGAACTATGACAAGTTTGTTGCTTCTTCCTTTTGCCTCGATCACTGACTTCTCACTACTCGCATTCTCAGTAGGCTTAACTTCACTGGATTTGATCATCATTACTATCTGTTAGGGACTTTTGGACTCTCCCTATTTTTCCACGATCTCAATCATGTCGGTCTCCTAATGGGCCGACAGCGGGTATTGGTTGATATTGGGTGCCTCTGGAGCTTGCAGTTCAATCCGGTGGGAATCGATAAGTTCCTGTATAATATTTTTCAAATGCCAACACTTTTCAATATTATGCCCTGGTGCACCAGAATAATATTCAAAGCTAACAGAATAATCTAGATTTTTTGGGGGAGGATTTGGCAATTTTGCTTCGATTGGTCTTAACATATCCAATTGTCGCAGCCTGTGGAACAGACTAGTGTAAGATTCTCCCTTTCCTTTCTCAGGAGTGGATTGGCTCGAAAGACGGGTTTCGGGGCTTGTTGGTAGGCTTTTCGAGGTGGGTAGTGATTTTGTGGAGTCGGGTAGGTATTTTGCAAGGCTGGAGTACGCAATTGTGCGTGGGCGGGAGATTGGGTATATGCTTGTGTGATGGACTGAGAAGGGAGGCTCCAAAGGTGGATAGTAATGTTGTGGTGGGCTACATGGAGGATGTGGGTATGTTTGGTGGTAAGGAAGAGGTTGGGCGTAATGAGATGGAGCTCGAGGCCTGAACCAAGTTCCCGACTCCACTATTGCTACTTCCTCATTCTTCTTCTTTCCAAATGCTCCCCTAGCTCCGCCCTAGATGGCCTGAGTGGTTGACTTGATTGCGGAGTAGCTCAGGATCTTATTGGATTTGAGGCCTTCCTCGACCATACTTCCCATCTTGACTACTTCGTTGAAAGATTTACCTACTGCTCACACCAAATACCCGAAATAGGTAGGTTCCAGAGCCTGTAAAAAATAGTCAACCATTTCACTCTCCTTCATAGGCTGATCAACTCTGGCTTCTTGTTCTCTCTACTCGAAACCGTATTCTCTGAAGCTCTCGTTGTGTTTCTTCTCTAGTTTTGTGGAAGACAGACGATCCGGGACAATCTTGAGATTATATTGAAAGTGACAAGAAAACGCTTGTGTTAGGTCATCCCAAGTATGCCACCGATTGGGGTCCCGCCGGGTGTACCATTCCACTGCCAACCCACTTAAACTCTGGCTAAAGTACGCCATTAGCAATTCATCTTTACCCCCTGCTCCCATCATTTTGCTGCAAAACCCCCTTTGATGCGTGACGGGATCGCCGTGTCCATCATATAAGTCAAATTTAGGCATCTTGAAACCTGGAGGCAATTGCACGTCTGGAAACAGACAAAGGTCCTTGAACGCCACGCTCAGCTGGACACCTAACCCTCGCATGTCCCTGAATAATTTTTCTAATCTTCTGACCTTTCTAAGCACCTCTTACTGCTCAGGATTTTTGATTGGTTTTTCAGCTCCCGACGGGATTTCGAGACTGGTTGCATAGGAGTAAGGTTCATGGGTTTTGTAAGCAGGCTCTGGTGGATAGTATTGGGGGTCGTAAGCTTGAAGCAAGGGTTCACTTGACGATCTATGGAGTGCGGGAGGCGGAGGTGCCACATAGATGTGGGCGATTGGTGGAGGGGGCTGACGAGCGACTTTGGGTAATGGAGCTGGTGGTGGTTGAGAGGTCGTGCCCTGGTGCTGGGAGTTGATAGGAAAACTTGAGGGTGGATCAGTGGTGGACTGTTCAGGAGCTTGGGCCAGTGGTGGGATGAAGGTTGGATTAGCAGGATAGTTTGGGGGTGGCTGTCCTCTTGCCAATGCCTGGTACATCTCAGCCATTTGGTGCTTTAGTTTGTACATTTCCTCCGTCATGGCGTTAACGTCCAATTCCTCTACTTCTTTTAAGTGGTTAATAATGTTGATATCGGTTTGCTAATTGGCCATGACTTGCTTTCTCTTAGACCGCGTGTTCCAGGAGTGGGTTGCCAGAATGCCACAAGTACTAACCACATGTCTAGTCTGGAATTACAAAACACCAAAAACTTGTTAATGGTTAGGTTCTAACACGAAAACGGCCACATATTTGGTGTGAATGTACCTAAATAAAGATTGGTGACTACATGTATCGGTTGCTTGCGTCATCCCGGCTTTTATTTCCTTTGTTTCCAGAGCCCCCCATCTTTTGACTTTATTTTCTCTCTCTCTCTCTCTCTCTCTCTCTCTCTCTCTCTCTCCTATTGCATCTTGCCTTTCTTTTCTCTTTTCCTTTTCTTTATTCGGCTATGGTCGAATCTTATGAAGATTGCCAACGTATCATGACCCCGCATGAATTAGACCGAGCATAGTTCTTTCTAATAAAGGGTGAGGCATAAAAATTTTAAACATTTTCCATTTTTATAATAATAATTTTTATTTACACTGACTTGAAAAACTGACAAATGTAAACAAGAAACTAACAAACTCTGATGAAAGACGAACTACAGACTCGAAGAACAACTAACCTTGTGTAAACAAAAATACAGACTCCAAGTCAAGCTGACAGACATTTAGAAAAATATAATCTCAAGCAATCATGAATACATTAGTGCTTCAATTTCTCTTGGGACCCGCGAGGCATCGTTCGGCTTTGTTGTAGGTCGACTAGCTAAATCCCATTGAAGGTGATGAAGATCCTCCATTACACGGCGAACAAAAAGCATCACGTTGGCAAAGAACATAGATCTAGGCATATCCTAACAGCTGCTACATTTCATTGCAATATAGTGGGCGATCCCTTTGATTCTCTCACGTATGACACCTTTCTCCTGCAGTAACCGCCAAATCCGCTCAGTTCTAGAATCCACAATTTGTTTGGCTGCTTAATTATGCTTTTGAAGCTGTTGCAAATCCAATACTAATCGTGCCAATACTGCATAATAATGTTCTTTTTCAATTTTAAACTCTTTTGCTTGTTTGAGCATTTTGTTTTCTGCAATGAAGACCCGTTTCTTTAACCCTGTCACCTCACTCTCGAACTCTTCTTTTCGTTTCCTAACCAGACGTGCTCGTTCTGCCACATTTTCAGCCAATTGTTTTCGAGCCCTGACTAGTTTCTTTTTTGCTTTGTTTGAATCAAAATTGTAGTCACTCACCTTCTGCCTCAAGCCATCTATAAGCTTTGTATCCTTGGCACTTCGGACGGGGTTTTCCATTGCTAATTTCATTTTCCTTGACCGATTTCTTCTTCTCGCCTTCGTCTGCAGCGGCCTGCAAATCTTTCTCAAATTGCAAATTCATGACATGCTTCTCCAGTTTGCTTATTGTAGCCTGGTATTCTTGTTCTTTAGCCAACCAGTCCCACTGCTCGTGCGATGCTTCGACGAAATCCTGGAGGTGGAGCCTTTTGGATGGCCTCTCGAACTCAATTTCTCTCTTGTACCAAGAAAGGTATCCTGGTGACACTTTTCCTCTAGACCGATCCCATACGTAGTGTTTGCTATTAGGTATTGGCATTCATTAAGATTTTGTGGACCATTGCTTTGGGGAACTCAGCATCAGGTCGAATCTCGACCACCCGGATACTAAGATCTTCGTCTTTTGGCACTATCTGGCACCTTCCGAGGTTTTTCAAGACCCGATGTGGGCCATAAGGCTGGATGCTCCTGAGATCCATCAGGAGGCTCTGTTGGGGGCATGTATATGATCTCGTCCACAGACAACCATCCCAACGTCCACTCTATCTGACCGGCAGTGAGGGGCTGAAAGTAGGATATCCATTCCGTTACCCCTTCGAGCAAACTGAGCCCTTCAATTCTTGTGTAAAACTCTTCTATGCAAGTTTTCTTCGCTGACTCATAGCTTATGAGCTGGGGACGGCAGCACAAATGTTTGATTATCCACATTTGCACCAACACATTGCACCCTTCGAAGAAGTCTTTCCTGGACCTGCAAGCCGTGAGAGTACGAAAGATCTCAGCTACTATCATAGGCGCAAGTGTGCACTTGGCTTGGGTGCGTAGAGTGCTGACAACCCCTACTATATTTATGTCAATGTTCCCATCTTTCCTTGGAAATACCAGGAGCCCTAGAAAAGCCACCATAAAAGCTAAATGTCTGTGTTCTTCCCACTTGACGCGGTTTCCTTTGCTACAGATTTTGTTCTCTGGATTATTGAGCCCCCATATGTGACCATATTCGGTATATAAGAATGAAAAGGTGCTAAACCATGCCGCCAGGTTTGAGTCGTGTACCACTATGCTTATATTTAGGGTATCTAAGAATTTGTGCACTGTACAATTCTTGGGGCGACCAAATACTTGTGTCTCAAAGGAAGTTCAGCATCCCCAATGGACCCGGATATTTCCTATAAGGTCGGGGTAAGTTCAAAATCTGAGAAGTGGAAGACATTGTGCGTCGGGTCCCAACATGTGACCAACGCTTTTATGACGTCACCTCGAGGTGCAATCTATGATAGTCCTGAGTGGCCTCCCAAATAATTCTTTACCTCATCTTGCCCTTCTATACCTGGATCATTCCACCACAGCCGCAACTCCAAAGGGGCCCTGCTTACAAATGAAAAAGGTTTGTTTTGGATTGTGCTCATCCTGCACATTTGTTAAGGTGAATTAGAAAATTAAGACTTTATTCCATTTGACTTCAAAATAAAAAATTGACCCCTTTCTTTTATGCAGTTTATTTTCTGAAATCAGAGCCCAGCTTTGCAGGTTTCAGCACCTCCAAAGGAAGATTTTAAGGCTGTATCCACTAACTAGCCGAAAATAAAATACAAACCCCAAAGGTGGCTGCTTGTGAAAAATCAGACTTTCGGCGTACTTTTGGTAACATTCGGGTGTTCTTGACAACAACAACATCACCCAATTCATTTAGGACAAAAAATAAAACTTGACATGTGTTTTTCTTTGTTTTGGCTATTTTGCAAAAGAGAGGTTCGATGGGGGTTGCATACGTATCTCGCACCTGACGAGAATCAAACCGGCGTAGTTCGGGCGAATTATTTTGAAAGTACTATTCCTTCCCTTTTCATAAAACAAAACCCATTCGTTTTTGAAAACAAGCTTTTCTCTTTTCCTTAAGCGAATGAAACAGACTCTCTTTTGTTTCCTACTTTTATTTTTCTTTTCTTTCTTTTTTTTTTCAAAATTCGGCAGAGCTTCGGTAGTATTTGGACATTGGTTCTTTCACAGCAGGTGGCTAACTCTCCTTACCCGTGAAAAATGGTCATCATGCAAATCCGAATTAAATGCACAAGTAGGCTGCATTAGGATGATCCATTGTCCCGAGTACACCTATCCTAGACGGACCCAACCCCTGTGCTGAGTCCCCTAAGTCAAATGCATGATGCAAGTAAACGTTCCTAATAGGGATCTGGCATGATGTTAAGTTATTCTATGTTTGAACTGGGTATTTGTTCTAGACTGTGCACCCGATCGGACAACTCGAGTCGAGGAGGGGGCTACGTACTGGGGACCCGCAAGATCGTCCGGCTTTGTAACTTGTATGAGCCTCTTTCTTATTTCAAGGTATGACACTAACAGAATAGGGAGTCTCGACCAGCAAGCACATCCCCTAAGATAATAAGAGAGGGGTTTCTTAACAGTTTATATGTACAGTTCAAACAATATCAAACCGGTAAAAGCATCATTTTGCACATTAAGTCAACGTGTAAAGAAAAAAAATTAGATAATAAACAAAGCCAAATACAACAATTATTCTAAGCACGAATTCTTGAACTTTGAACCAGATATTCTGGGTTCAACCCCCAACAAAGTTGCCAGAGCTGTCACACCTCCTTCTGGTTACTACAACCTGGCGAAGAGTGTAGATAAAGGAGTTTTCCAATTAAAGGACAATCGAAATGCGATTCAATTATTTAAAAGAATTTCAGAGTCGCCACTTAGGAGATTTATAGTGTCCCAAGTCACCGTTTAGAATCCCCAATCGAGGAAAGAATGACTCTTTTTAACAGTCCGCGAACCAGAAATCCGGATAAGGAATTTTGTTAACTCGGGAGAAGGTGTTAGGCACTCTCGAAATCCATGGTTCTAGCACGATCGCTCGACTGTTTGGCTTAAATTATCTGATTTTTACAATTGTGAACCTATACTCTTTTAATCCTTTAACCACTTTTATATTATTATTTTTTTAAAGAGAATTACAACATCATTAAAACATGTCTCGAACCACGTCACATAAATGAACCCGTGGTTTTTGACACATTTCAACTTTGTTGAGATTTTAGATTTGGGTCACATAAATGTGCACCCGAATTTAGGAAAGGTAGATTATTAAACTAACGCACCTAAAGCAATTATGCATTTGAAACTTTGCGAGGGCCATGAAATTTACTAAATGGCATGCCTCAGAATCTAAGGATTAATTCAAGATTAAATAAAGTAAGGGCCATGCAATTGTTATTTCGTTTGGCATAACGCGTCTCAAATTATTATTTACAAAGGGCATCTCTAAAACAAACTATGGTTCTCTACAAAAAATTGTCTCTAACGGAACCTAATTAATGAACATTCCAAAACTTAGACCTCAACTTCAAACCATTGGGCCTTGAAATGAGCCCAAAGTCAATGAATCCCTTATCCAGTTTTATAGAATCAACCATTTATGAGCCTCAACAAACTGTGACTCATTTGGGTTGTGCATTATCTAGGCTAAGGCCCAGCTCATCATAGACGTGCTATTGATCCCTGATCTTTAGTAGATCCAATCCACACGAGATCCTTATTTGAATACCCGCTTGTATAATTGCACTCCCAACAATTTTTAACAATAGAAATCTACGTTTGATCCATGCAAGCAAGCTGTTAATTATTCAACTAATACTCACAAAATTCAGGGAATTAACATAATAACTAATTAAAACCTGAATTTTAGACACACGACCATTGATTTTAAAACGAAATTAATTATGAGATTGCTTTCTAATTTGAATTGAGCATATACGAACTTGCATGAATAAACACTTGATTTTTAATTTCATGTTATTGAATTAAAACAAGTACCACACTCATCTCCTATTGACGATTGCCAAATTTCAAGACTTTAAATCAACTTACTTAATCTAGCACTATACTAGACAACAACTTTACCACAAATTATAACAAAATCAAAGTAAGTTTTTCAGTCCTTATACAGTCCATATACAAACCAAAGGAACTATGATAAATTACATAAGCTCTTAAATTTAACTACATAGACATCCGTACACTATTTCCTAATCAACTATATAATCCGAGTAAACACAAATCAGGAAGCCAGGCTTCCATTTCATTTCAATTAGAAGGATTACATCAAGGAGCTTTTGAGTGTGTACCTGGAATGAAGCAAAGGGAAAGACCTATGAGTAGGCAGTCACAAAGAACAACAACAATAGCAGCAACAAATAATCCCAGATTTGGTGAGAAGATCAGTGAATGGACCCCAAGTTAATGAAATAGTAGATTCAACAATTTCAAAAGACCAGGAGATGCAACTCGCACAACTAATAATAATTTCAAATAGCCAAAATAATTCGAACTTCACCCAAATATGAACCCAACAGCTAACCTTTAATCCATGATAAGAAGAAGAAATCAGAATTGGTTTTAGATCAAAATTTTGAAGTTTTGAGCTCAAATCTCAATTGAACTAGTAGCAGCCCTCTGATTTTATTCAGCCCCCTCTTTTCTTGCCTTCAAAGGCAAGAATTCTAGTTTATATATAGGCTCATACATAGGGCTACCTTCAGATTTTAAGTTGCCTCTTAGTCCTTATCTAATTTACTATCTTAGTCCCCTATTTCCTAGCTTGCTACCGTAGTTAAAACAATTAGAAATCTAAATTCCAATTTTGGTCCCTATTCTGGAAGTTTCTTAAATCAACTACCAAAGATTCTTTGTTAAACTACCTAAATTAACCTTGAATGGTTCCTAAAATTACTAACCTTAGCCCCTCTCCACTCTAGTTAACTTAATAGTCCTAACCAACGTCCTAAGGTCTGAATCAAAGGACCCAAATAATTCTAAAGGATTAACTAAAATCTAAATCAACAAATACTACTGACAAAACTATACAATTATGCATCAACAGGTCTATCTAGAACAAAATTATAAAAAAATCAGGACAAGATCAGAGTAACAAGAATAAACTCAAGGAATAAACACGGATTGCCTTCCACAATCAACCTCAAGCTAATAAAATCAGCAAAAATAGAATTATGAACAGGTCTATCTAGAACAAGATTATAAAAAAAATCATACAGTATCAAACTAAAAAAAATCAAACTCAAGGAATAAACACGGATTTCCTTCCAACAAACAGCCTCAAACTAATAACATCAGCCAAGATAGAACAATGAACAAAAAATGAAAGATATTTAGGAGAAAAAAAACACAATAAGCATATGTATTTAACCAACGAAACAAGTATGAATTTTACTACACTATAGGCTGATAAAACATGGAATGAGTCAAACAGAACAAGAAAAAAGGGATCATGAAAACCTAAACCTATTAACCAAACAAAAAATGGCTTACAAAAAATATATTTAATTAAAATTAACGTGATTAGATGAATTAGCTTAAATTCCGGGCTTCAGGAGCCACATGCATCGCTAAAAAGGCTCAGGCTGACTTTGATTTAGAATTCGAACCAGATGAGGATGATTTGAGGGCAATGAATCATGGATTTAAGTTGAGGGGTGTGAGTAGGGGTATTCAAAACCGATCCGAAACCGAAAACTGATCTAAACCGAAGCTTAACGGCTTACTGGTAACAGCTTAACGGACGGGGAACGAATTGAATTGTTTTTATTAACGGCTTATCGGTTTGGGGATGGATTGTTCAATTTTCTTAAAGGCTAATCGACCCGTTAAGAATATAAATATTATATATATATATATATATATATATATATATATATATATATTATTTATATATATTAAATATAAAAAAACTGAAACCCTTGAAAATGATTAACAAAAGTTTATTTCTACTTCTAAGCATTTTTATTCTCGGCATCTAGAAATATTTTGGTTCTATTTTTAGTTTATTTTTGGTTGTATTCCTCCTGTTTGGCAACATGCCGGAGATGGTAAAGCTAATTTTCTAATCACGGAAATCAAATTGAGTGGCTCTGCAAAGAAAATTGAATGCATCATACTGCCTCTAAAATATTATTTTTTATGGAAATTTATTATTTCTAAGACGAGGAGAATAAGAGATATTTAGTGAACATGTATGTTAGGCCGATAACCGCCCTATAATAGCTAACCCGATACCAATCCGCCCGATATCTTATCGGGTGGCTAACAAATTAATACATTTAAAAGACGATAACCGTTAAGCCAAACCGTTAAGAATAAAAAGCCGCCCAATCCGCCCGATAAGCACCCCTAGGTGTGAGGAGAGTGCACATTGTTGATTTGGCAGATTTTGGAAACCGTATATTTTGGCCAGACTTTTTAAATTAAGTTTCGAGAAGATGTGGTGTGATTTGAAGGATACCGGTGTTGTATTTGTGATGAGGATATGGCGAGGAGTCTAAGGTGTAAACTTTAGGGTGTTTGGTGGCCGGCCGCCGCCATGGACGGCGGAGCTGTCAAATTTCGGACGAATATTCGATGAGATCAGGATATATTTGAGGGCCACCAGTGGTGGGGTTGGAAAAGGGAGGGTGAGGAGGTGATGTGGTGTAGTTTTGGGGTTCATCGAAGCTACACCATCGGCGGCGACGATTTCCGGACGGCGGCAGACGACGGAGGAAGGGTGGAGACTGGGTGGCACTACACCGGAGAGGCTAGGGTGTTTGGGAGACGGTTTGGAGGGGTGGGGGGTATATTTGGATAGTTTTATACTGCAATTAAACTAGTTAAGATAAACGGTCCAGATCACTAGGGCCAAAAATGTTGTTGTTTTATCTCTAAAGCTGGAACGGATCAGGGTTTGGGCTGGGGTCTAGGTAATTTTGGGTGGCCCAAACGATATTGTATATTTTTCAGCCATTATCTCTTTTTTTGTTGATTTTTTATTCCTAATATATTTTTTAGATTTTGTTAAAATACTAAATTAAAAACAACAAAGGCCTATTTCAATTTCAAATCTCAACTGATGGTTTTTCAAAAACTAAATTCCTTGATAAATTCGAAGATTGAAACAAAACAATGTGAAAGAACTATTTTTTGTTATTTTCCTTCTTTTTCCTTTTTTTTTCAAATTAATTCCTAAAATCAAAAATTAACTCCTAATAAGATCATTCTACCAAATTATGTTAACTAGTTCTAAATGACAATTGTCACAAATAATTAAATGCAAATTAAAACCTGCAATAATTTCAAAAATTAAAATTAAAAACAAAGGTAAACTAACTCCTAATTCCTAAAATATGCGAAGTACTCTAAATGCAATGCATGTGTTTTTGTGTTGTTCTTTATGCACTAAAATGCACACACAACTACAAACAAATAACAGAACATGCCACAAAATCAGCCAAAATTAAAAATAATTAAAATAACAAAAGGAAATTATTTTGTTTAAAATTGTGGGAGTAATTCATATAGGGAAAAAATCACGTGCTTACACCACCCACTCCTATTTTATTATATCTGGTGGTAGGCGTACCACCCGCTCCCATTTCATTATATCTCATGGTAGGCTACCGCCCGCTCCCATTTCATTATCTATTGTGGCAGGCGTACCACCCGCTCCCATTTTATTATATCTTCTGGTAGGCATACCACCCGCTCCCATTTATCATATCTTGTGGTAGACGTACCGCTTGCTCCCATTTACAAGCCAACAATAATCACAAGGAATCCTAGCAAGGGAACAATAATATCAAGCAAACATTACAGTAAGGAAATAATGATATCTCAACAGTATTACCACAGGGAAGAAAAAACTATAACCAAACTTGTTACAACATCTAACTGCCCCAACTATGACTAAAGTTTTTACCACACCTAACTACCCCAGCTATAACTAAGCTTTTGACAACAGCTAACCCGAGAAATCATTAACCTAAGCATCCCTAATATCAAATAAGAACACAAGGGAACCACAACTCAACAATAGCCCGGCAAGGGCAACATAATAATCTCTTATCTTTCTCACTTTTACTTCACAACTCGAGTCAATGCTCTACTGTTTCAATTATTACTTATACTTCCACAATTTGTTATACAACTGGAGCCAACACTCCTCAATATTCATCGGCTATGATTCTTTCCACAACTTTTCTCAACAAATATAAATCTTCACCAAGGCATTAATATTACAACGAAATCATTAAAATCACAATGTAAGACTCACGATCATACTTGATACCAACGTATAGATTCTCGTCAGCATTCCTATATGTCGTACACAACAAGAAGCAAATAGCAAATATGGTACAACTACTAATACCTCAAGCTAAGGTTAGACCAAATACTTACCTCGAACTTTCACGGCTAACTCAAGCCTCGAACACCGCTTTCCTTTTCGAATTTGGCTCCAAATCAATTAAATCTAGACATAATCGACTTAATAACATCCATAAACGCTAAACAATCCAATTCCAACCTTTAATTATAGTTATCTAATCATTCTTCCCAAAAATTCAAAAATCGTTCCGGGTCCCGCTTGGTCAAATACGAGGTTTGAACTAAACTTTGATCACCCATTCACCCATGAGCCCGAATATATAATTAGTTTTTAAATCCGACCCCAAAATAAGGTCTAAATTATAAATAATCAAAAAGTCCTAACTCTACCCATATTCCTAATTTTCTACCCCTGGTCTCATGTTTTAGCCTAGAAATTTAGTGGGTGCTGATAAAAATAGAAGAAAACAAGTTAAAGGTTACTTACCCAAGAGATTATGTTGAAGAAAAGCTTCAAGAATTGCCTAAGAGCTTTGGAGAAGAAGAGGTTTGTGAAAATTTGTAAAAATCCCGTAAGTGTTCTATTTTTGCGGACTTAAATAACTGGGCGGACTTTGGTCTATGCGATCATGGATAATGTGTTGCGATTGCAAAGGGTAAGAGTGGCTGAGCATTGCGATCACAGATAACACTATGCAATCACATAGAAGGAAATGAAGGCTATGGCTTAGCGCATTGTGTTCGCGAATGGATGACTACGATCGCATAAAATGATACCAATCTGCTTGATATCTTATCGGGTGGCTAGCGAATTAATAAATTTTAAAATTAATAATCGTTAAGCCAAACCGTTAAGAGTAAATAACCGTCCAATCCAGCCGATAAGCAGCCCTAGTCGCTAGGATTAATATCTGGTTTAGACTCAAATAATATCGGCAAGTGTGAAATAAGTTTTGAAGCTAAAGTACTAAAAAGACCCATTTTCTTTAAATTAAGAAACTGAATTATTATCTTTGATTTATATTAATTTAGGCAATTTAAAACAAGCCATGACTAAAGGTGGTAAAGGGTATTATGTGACTTTCATTGAAGACTTATTTTTCTGTAAATTAAGAAACTGAATTATTATATTTGATTTACATTAATTTAGCCAATTTAAAACAAACCATGGCTAAGTGTGGTAAAGGGTATTATGTGACTTTCATTGAAGATTTTTTCAGATTTTCTAAGTTCGTTAGATATAAAGATGATGCTTTTATTTCTTATAAAATTGAGATTGAAAATAAAATTAGCAGGAAAATGAAGAGAATTAGATCTAATAGAGGTGGAGAATATTTATCTTTGCATGATTTTTGTGAAAACAGAAATAATTCATGAAATAACTTCACCTTATTCACCCGAGTCAAATGGAGTAGCTGAAAGCAAAAATAAACACAATTAAATAGAAAAAAATAGGTTCCAAACTGTTGATTGTATGTTTATTGGATATGCTGAACATAGTGTTGCATATTAATTTCTTATTTTTAAAAGTTATATGCTTGATTGCAATATTATAATTGAGACAAAGAATGCCGAGTACTTTGAATATATTTATCCACTGTCTGAAAAAATTTCTCATACACCTGTTGAAACCAATAATGAAAATACATCTAACGAGAAATTGAGAAGGAGCAAAAGGCCTAGGAAAGAATCTTTTGCTTATGAAAGTGATTTTCAAGCTTTTCTTGTCGATAAAGAAGTATCAAATTATCTTAAAGTTATATGTTTTTCAGAAGCTAATTATTCGAAAGAAGGCATAAAAGCTGAAGTTGATTCTATTTTTTAAAATAAAATATGGATTTTAACAGATTTACCTTTTGGTGCAAAACCTATTGGTTGTAGATAGATTTTCAAAAAGAAACTTAATCCTGATAGATCTTTAGATAAAATAAAACCTGGTTAGTAACAAAAGGATTTTATCAAAAATAAAATATAGATTATTTTGATACATTTGCATTAGTGACTAGAATTTCTTCTATTCGAGTTTTAATTTCCTTAGTTTCAATCCATAAGACTTTATCCATCAATACATATCAAAATAGCTTTTTTAAATGGTGATTTAGAAGAAGAGATTTATGTGATTCAACATGAAGGCTGTGTCATTACTAGACAATAAAGAAAGTTTATAAATTAATTAAATCTCTTTATAGCCTTAAACAAGTTCCTAAGTAATGGTATGAGAAATTTAAACAAGTATTACTGAGAGACGATTTTTCTTTAGTCGAGGTGGATAAATATATTTATACTAAAGTGGTAGACATTGATTATGTGATAATATACCTATATGTTGATGACATCCTTATATTTGGTACAAATTCAAATATTGTGCAAAGTACTAAATCATTTTTGTCTGCTAATTTTGATATGAAAGAAATGAGTGAAATAAATATGATATTGAAAGCTAAAATTATAAGAGTGAAGATGGCACAATGTTACCACAAGAAAATTATGTTGAGAGACTTATAAAGAAGTTTGAATATTTTAATATCACACATGCGAGAACTCTTTTTGATGCTAATTTTTAGTAGAAAAAGAATAATGGTGACCCTGTTACTCATTCTAAATATGCTTAGACTTATGGGCATTTGATGGATTTAATAAATTTTACAATGCTTTATATAACCTATGTTTTGTGTAGACTAAGCAGATATACTCATAATCTCAACAGAGAGTATTGGTCTATATTACTAATAAAATATTTGAGAGGAACCATATCCTATATAGTGAATTTCCTTCTAATTTAGAAGGGTATAGTGATGCAAAGTGGATATCTGATTCAGATGAGACAAAATTCACTAGTGGTTATATATTTACCCTTGGTGGTGGTACAATATCGCAGAAATCAACTAAACAGACGATCATTGCTAGATCGAATATGGAATTAAAGTTTGTAGATCTGAAGTTATCTGGTTCTGAGGTTGAGTGACTAAGAAACTTCTTAACTAATATTCCTTTAATAAAAGACATATTGCCTCATGTGTGTATGCATTGTGATTGTCACGACAATAGCTACTGCAAAGAATAAATATTATAATTGTAAAAGTAGACAGATGAAATTGAGACGTGATGACATAAAAATATTGTGAAATATGGAATAATTTGTACTGACTATGTGAAGTCAAAGATAAATTTGGCCAATCTCTGACTAACTATGTAAAAAGAATATTAATTCTTCAAATCTCAAGAGAGATGAGGTTAAGGCCGAAATGCTGTCAATAGAGATGGTAACCCAACCTATGTAATTAGAGATCTCATGAAGTAGGTTCATATGGGTAATAAAAAGTTGATATTGACACTGAAGCACTAAAAGAGAGTACTTGACTGCTAGTAATTGAGAGGCTGCGTTATAACTGTGAATGAAATTCATATTCCTTATGGATAGTGTATTTAGAAGCAATATACATTTGATGAATTCACTTATATGAGAGTGGAATGAGGCCGTCTCTATGAGAGTTTGGTCTAATCTCTAGAGCTCTCACGAATAACCAGGCATGCACATGACCTATTTGGCGCAAAATTGCGTTGAACAACAAAATTGCAGTGTCAAAATGTGATTGATAAAATATCTACCTTACAATAAGAATTATTGGTTCATAGAAATACTATGTGTTGTCAGTAATTCTGTGAGTTAAGTTCTATTGGTCTAAGTTGGTTCATAGTCTAGAAGATACAAAACCTATTGCATTTGGAATATACAAATAAAAAGAGTCTTATTATTCTATCATTTTTATTATTTTAATAATATGTGGGGGACTCTTGTGATATTTTAAAAATAAATCAGTCCAAGTATCATGCCTTAAATCAAGTGTCAATATGCATGGAAAGAACCTTGGAGTGGAAATTTGCGAAGGGAATTAAGGACAATTGCATTGACACTTGTCTATATTTAAAACTATCTATAAACCTATAAATAAGCACTCATTCACGGTTGATGAAGTATCAGAATTACTTTTTATTTATACTTCTTATCTTCCTTACACCTCTCATATTTATTTATACTTCTTATCTTCCTTGCACTTGCTCTTATTCATTTTTCTTATTAGCTGGATTTGTAATTATTCTCCATTTAGGCTAGTTTAATCCTAAGAAAATATTTCAATTACTGAAATAATTTCTTATGATAGTGCCTAGTACGACCCAAGCAAATTCGTGTATTTACTTATAAATAATATTATTGTAGTATTATTGTTATAATTTTCCCGTGTTATTTTCCTGGAATTCTTACATTGCAAAAGTAAAGAGGTTGTTTTCAATAGACCATAGGCTCAAGGAACATTATAATATAGTAACAAATATTGATAACAACAATTCAATAGTAGGAAATGACAGAACATGTAATAATAAAGAAGCACAATGCTAACGAAAAGTAGAGAAGAGTAGAGGAGGAGGAGCTTGGGATCCACAATGACCTACATGAAAGATCGAGCTTCCTTGATGAATAAAGTCAATTCTTTTTGTCTAGTGCCACATTTGAACTATTGTACTTGAAAAGTCAAATCATTGCCTTGTTGATAATTCATAAGTGTTGTGGGTAATTGCTGGACCCAATTGATGTGTATTTGATTCACCTTAAGCTAGCTGAAATAGCTCTCTTGTGGAAGTGGAAATTACCTTATTTGCTTGAGGACAAGCAAAAATAGGAGAATTGATAAATAGGAATTTTGACTACTTATTTGCACCCTTTTACCTTCATTTCAGCTTAAAAATATTTAAAGGTATTCCCGAGAGCTGATAGAATGTGCTTACTTGCAGGACTATTGAAAAATAAGCAAATAGATGAAAATTAACTCAAGATGTAGTAATTTTGGACAAGGACTAAAATAAAGCAAAAAAGAGCAGAGTGCGGACCGCATAACATTGTGTGCTGCCGCAGAGCATGAAAAGAGCTCTAATAGATTTTCTTTGCAAAATGCGGACCGTAAAATTATTATGCGGCCGCAAAAGATGATATTCAAAGAGTTGTGATTTTGGTCCATAAAGAAATGCGGACTGCACCATTATGATGCGGTCACAGAATCAAAAGTGCGTCCACAGTCAGAAATGTGCTGCAGTCCGTAAAAGTCTCTCATGTCAAAGCTCAAGCTCAAGAATGCGGCCACACTCATAAATGTACGGTCGGTAGAATCTGAAGTAGTGCAGCCGCAACCTAGAATTGTGCGGACGCAGACGTCCATCCTACAAGCAAACATCAAAGTGCACATTGCACACAGAATTATACGGCAGCAGAACCTCCATAGGAGTAATTTTGTTCGATAATTTTAGTTGTATATAAATAGTCTTTTTTTGTCAAAATTATGTTAAGTTTTGAACACCAAAAAATAGATAGCCTTTTTTCCTTTAGTGTTTTGGGTAACTTTGTAATAGTTTATCATTTTAACATTGATTTTTTTCCGTTATCATATATTATTATTTTAATCTTATTTTTCTTTTTAGTTTCTTCAATTTTCTCTATGTGTAGATAAATTCTTAGCTAGGATTGTGACCCAACCCTAGTGTAGGTACATAGTGGGTGCTTGATTTAGGGCTTGTTTGTGATTTGTGAGTGGTATTTAACCTAGTTTTTACTTAAATTTAAGAATTAGTGGTTGCAAACATTGATTCATGCCTAAATTACTTAGTCTCTAATTGAGAAAGAGAGATTAAGTCTAGAACAACTTGGCTAACAAGGAATTGGAATGAACTCAAGAAATTGATAGCCCCAATTAAAGGGTTGAATCTAGAGATAGTAAACCCGACTTGAGAATCTATCATTTGTTTTATGAATTACCCATTTGGACTTAACAAAGACAATATTGGATAAAACTACTCTAACTATTGAGAGGTATCGAGTGGGTAATTACGTGTGATTGCTATATTGCACCCCAATCAATCAAATTTTCCCTAAAGCCCACAATCTGTTAGGTAACCACCTAGGGGGAAGTCACGCCCCCTAGATTGTTTATAAATTTGAAAAACAACGATACAAAAAATATCGTTCTCTACCTCTTCATTACAAATATTAGCATAAAAGTTAGAAGTATAAAGAAACAACCAAACATGTGATAGTGCATTTTCCTCACATCAAACGCTTGGTCTAGATATGTACCTAATCCAATATAAGCTCTCCGTGGAATCAACCCCGACCCATGTTAGGTAATTAAAATTGCATCACCCAATTCACAATCCTAATCAGTGGTGTAAATTTAAGTGACACCAATTTTTGCGCCATTACCGAGGAGATAAAAATAGATTTAGCTATATATTTGATTTTGTGTGATTTGTCTTCCTATCCCTTCGAGTTACTAATCTTTTTGCGACAATAATTACAGATGATATAATGGCTCTCAACAAAAATGATCCTCTTGGAAACATACCATTAGGAGATGACGGGGATGAGGACCAAGTTGATAAGGTTCCTCTTGAACCTCAAACAAATAAATGAGGCCGGCCACCTCAAGATAACGTTCCCATTCCACCCCCACTACCAAGAGCGGTGACACACTAGATATTACCAAATGAAGGATACGCAAGTGCTATAGTACAAGGGACTTACCTCAAGAATCCCCTCGAAAATTCTCCTAGGAATTGCCAAAACCCGAGCGTAAAATATTAAAATGAAGCCAAAATCGCGAACATCAAGTCCACTTCTACGGAATCCTATCAGTTTCTGCGGCCCACTAAGCGCAGGTGTGAGTTCACACTTGAAAAATATCTTCCGCATCTGCGCTCCACAATCCCCCATTCCAATCTTCGCTTATGCGCATCCTAGCTCGCACATGCAACCAATTTTTGCAGGCGCGATTGCGCCAGAAGGCTCTAGCTTCAGCAGTCTTTCAACCTCAATCATTGATCTGAAAATCATCCAAAATCAACCTGAGGCCCTCGGGACTTCAACAAAACTTACCAACAGGTCTCAAAACATGATACGAATTCAATCAAGTCCTCAAATCACCTTAAAAAATATCAAAAACACGAATTGCGCCTCAGTTCAAACCTATTAAAGCTAAGAAATTTTAACTTTTATAAAAGATGCTAAAACTTATAAAATCACGTCCAATGACCTCAAATTTTGCCATAAGTCATAAATGATACTATGGACTTACTCAAACTTTCCGAATTTGAATTCGACATCGATATCAAAAAGTCCACTCCCTGTCAAACTTTTCTAAAATTGAACTTTCGCCATTTCAAGCCTAATTAAACTACGAACCTCGAAATCACAATCCTGACACGCTTCTAAGTCCAATCACCCAACGGAGCTAACATAGCCATCAAAACTCCATTCCATAGTCGTTTACACATAAGTTAACATCACCTTTTAAACTTAAGTTTCTAACTATGAGACTAAGTGTCTCAATTCATTCCGAAATCTCTCCGGACCCAAACCGACTATCTCAACAAGTCACATAACAACTATAAAGTATAAAATGAGCAGTAAATGAAAAAACCGAGACTACAACTCTTGAAACGACTGGTCGGATCGTTACACCAAAATTAAAAAAATACACAAGTAGTACTATTACTACAAGTAAGATAAAGAGACACTAACGACTACCTGTCAACCTTCCATTCTAATTTTCGATCTCCACTCTTTCTTATTGAGGGTCATATTCTCGATAAGCTGGAACAATAACATATTTTGCTTAATTACTTCACCCCCAATATATTTTTGACTTATCCCTACTCTTTCTCTTTTTTCCTTACGTATGTCCGAACCATCTCAAATTCGATTTTCGCAATATGTTCTCAACCTAGTCAGAACCCACCTTGAAAGTAATGCCAAAACTAAGATTTTAAACCTTGCCACATGTCGGAAATCTTTCAAAGCGATATCTTTAATCACTTACATAAATTACATCATCTTAAAGAATCCACTTGTCTGTTTATCACCTAGTAAAGTATTCATGCAACTTTTTATCTAGGATTTTCACCTTTCCACATGTCCAAAATCTGTGCTAACACAATGCCACTTGTTTTATCTACTCTGTAACTCTCATACATTAGCTTAAAGTTTACTAAGAATAACTTGATGATAAGTTAGTCTTTGCATGAAAACCAGTTTTAAAATATAATGTCACTCTGCTATTCTTGAGAAGGTAAAATTTTGGCTAAATCTTTTAGAATTTGCTTGTACTCAGCATGAAGTGTAAGAGGCAACGGAGACGAAATGTTAGACTGGGTGAAGTTGGAGATATCCCTGCTGCATGTGGCCTTTCCAATATAAATAAGAGAAATTTTTGTCATCGGAGGTGGAAAACTCAATTCCTACAATGTAAAGATTCAGAGAACAGTCATGTTCTGGCGCTGCCTCAGCAAATGTCAAAATCAGTTTCTGATTTGGCTAGTTGTGACAATGCAAAATTATGTCTTGGAACCAAATGTAAGAAGTCTAGGGACATGCAGAGGCAAAAGAAGACTACATGTAAAGCCAAAGATGGTCTCTTAAGCAAGAAGCCAAGAAAAGAGTCAAAAGAAATGCTCATTGATAAAACAAAAGGTTATAATAGCAATCTAAATAGTGTTAGAAAATGGCTAGAAGAGCTTGGATTTAAGAAGTATGGTTTATTGTTTGAAAAACATGAAGTGGATGATGAAACTCTGCCATTGCTTTCCTTTAATGATCTTAAAGAAATGGGAATTTCTGCGGTTGGAAGTCGAAGGAAATTGTTCAATGCAATTCAAGAACTTAAGGAAAGGAGGCAATTATAGTGATATATTAGAAAACAAATGGTTTTGAGTTTCATTTTGCTAGTTTTGTGTGTCGTGTGTTTTGGTTCTGGAAATGTAAATATTTCCTTGTTTTATAAAACTGAACAATGTGTTATGTTAGATCCTTCTCTCTTACTGACTATATTACATTGGGGTAAAGACTATATTACATAGGGGTAAAGGCTTACATACACACAATCAATATACTCGTCGTTGTATTTTCATGTTGGTGGTGACGCTTGTTTCATCAAAACAAGTCTTATTGGATTCAATACGTCATATCCTCGTCACTCCTTAAGAACACTCAAAGACTGGTTATATACATACTTGCAAAATGAACTATTATTGGGGACAGAATTGAGAAATTTTGGGACAATAATGAACATGAAAAGTTCGCATAAAATTTAATGACCTGTTGAATAAATCCTGCAGACCGTGAATCTGAATAAGGAATGAAAATCGAGTGCAATATTTACTAGAGTAGCAAAAGTGTAACATCCCACTAAATTCGGTTTACTTATGAATAAGTTAAAGAAATATTAAGGTTATATTTTTACATGTGAAGTTTTATCGGGATGATTATGGGAGAAAATAGCTATTTTAAAATCAAAATGGGAAGTGAGGTACATAAAATTTAATAAAATCGATTAAGTGTGCAAAAGGTTTGTTTTCCAGCAGAGTTTAGTGAAAATACATAAGAAATTTGAGAAAATTTAAAGCATGAAAGTTGTAGGCCATTTAAATAGTTTTTCTACAATATATTATGGAGCCCAAATAAAACTTTATGCAAAACGTTATGCCCGTTTTACAGAATGTTGTGTAACCACCGCGATCCTGCCGTGTTTTATTGCGACCACGGTGGTGAGGCAGTATCCCAGTGATCCCGACCGTGGCCGCACCAACTAGGACGCAGTTGCCAACTTGGGAAGTCTTTTTTTAGCTGTATTTCGTCTCTCACATTCCCAAAACATAAAAATTTGCTCTAGAAAGTAAAGCTCTCAAAAACCTAACTCTTTAAGGGTCCCTTCGCCACCCAAGGTAAGTTCTAATGGTGATTCAACTTAATTTTAATTTTCCAACATCTTATTAACATGGGTAAACGCTCTATATCATTAGATATTTGATGGAGACATCATTATTGAGAGAAGGAAGCCTAGAACTCAAATTCAAAGGGTTTGAACTTCAAAAAGATAATATCTTCACCCTCTAATTGATTCTAATATTAGCTTAATGATTATAAATGCTAGCTCATGAGATATGAGTTGTTGGATTGGATAGAAAAGCATGAACAATTATAGGGTTGGGGTATTAATTGTTGATTATTGGTTAAGAGTCTTGTTTACCTTATGGGTGATGAAGAATAATGTTGATCATAATCGTTTGAGACTTTAGAATTTAACTAGGAACAAGATAATGGGTTGTGGGATGTAGAGACATCCCACAACCCATTTAAACAGATTGTTCATCATTCAGAAGAGGGAGTATCCATATCCTTATTTCCTTGTTCAGTTATCAGTTAATCAGCTAACAGTTCAGTTTCAATTTTAATATTTACAGTTCTTTTGTCTAGCTGTTTTACATACCAGTACAATTCTAATGTAATGACATCCCTTTTGCCCGGGATCTGTATCTCGTGATGCAGGTAATGATTTTTATGTTAACGATTCTGCTTGCTAGGATATCTCCTATCAGCAATTGGTGAGCCACAGTCTTTCGAGCCCTTATCTCCCGTTTGTTTTAGTCATTATAGTATTTCAGTTAATAAGGTATACTAAGGACGTTGTCCTGGTAAACAGTTGGTATTTTCAGTATTGAGATTTCGTAGACTATAACCCAGTCAGTCAGATATTAGCAGGCTTTTATGTGTTAGCCTTGTCGGCTACTTGTTTATACTTGCAGACCCTTTTAGTATTTTTCCCATCTATGGTATTTCAATCATACTCTTTAGTAGGTTATTATGCCATACATTTGCCGCTAGCTTACATTTATATCATATGTTGATCTAGCCATACAGTTAGTTCGCTCGGTCCACATGCAGTTAGGCACCGAGTGCCATGTTACGCCCAGGCCACGGTTTGGGGCATGACAAAGCTTGGTATCAGAGCCCCAGGTTCAAGAATTCTAGGGAGTCTACGAAGTCGCGTCTAGTGGGGTCTCTTTTATGTGTGTGCGCGAGCCACATATGTAAACAGTTGACCACCAAGACATCTAGGATATTCCATTTCTTTCATACTCTAGATTGTGCAGTTAGAGATATGCTTTCAGAAATCTTTATAACCCATGTGATTTGCGTATTTCAAAAAATGCCTGCAAAAGGAAAGTATACCATGAGGGCCTCAGCTACTAGCCAGGGGGCCATAACTAAAGCTGCTCATGAGGAGGACATTCTGGCCCATGGGGTTGCACCGGGCATAGTGCCCAGTGCTTCAGATATGGATATCAGGGGAGCTATCTAGTTGCTCACCCAGGTTGTTTCTACTCAGGCTCAAAGGCGGGGAACAAGTGTGTTCATGAGACGGGTAGTTCCACGTCTAGGGAATTCCTCAATATGAAACCTCCCATCTTCACAGGGTCCAAGAAGGTTGAGGATCCGCAAAACTTCATTGATGAGGTTCAGAAGATGTTTCGAGTTATGTATGCTACACATACCGAGGCAGCAGAGCTTTCTGTGTATCAGCTTAAGGATGTTTCCAACACTTGGTATGAAACATGGGAAGAGTCTCGAAGGGAGGATGCGGATCCTGCAACTTGGAAGGAGTTTGCATATACGTTTCTTGAGCACTTTCTACCAATTGAAGTCTTGGAAGATAAGGCTAAAGAGTTTGAGAGACTCTGACAGAATGATATGAGTGTGAATGAATACTACCTCAAGTTCGTCTCTCTGGCCAAGTATGCTCTGGAAATGGTACGTGATATAAGGGACAGAGTTAGGCGGTTTATGTTAGGGCTTTCAGATGATTTATTTGCTGATGCTAATATAGATTCTTAGAATAATGATATGACCATCACTATGATAGTTTCCTTTGTTCAAGGAATGAAGACAGGTTGAAGGAAGAAGAGCGGCTACAGAGAGAGAAGGAGAGGGAATTCAGCAAGAGAGCTAAGTCTGTAGGAAATTTCAACCATGGGGGGTCTCAAGCAGGAGGCCGCCAGGTTTTCAATAAATCAAATCAGGACCTGCTCTATCTTCAGCTAGTGCACCAGTTCAGAGGTCAAAGTTTAACAAGCAAAGCAATAATTTCAGAATAGCAGACTCACAGTCAGATGCAAGTGTGAGCTACAGAGTCCCTAGTTACCCTATTTGCAACATGTGTGGTAAGAGGCACTCGGGGTTGTGTCATTTGGGCACAAATGGGTTCTTTGGGTACGGAAATCAAGGCCACTTCTTGAGGGATTATCTATCGGCATAGCAGAACAATGGAGGCGATGTAGCTCAGTCCACTAAGTTAGCAGCTCATCTTAACTCTCGGGCTCAGCAAGGGCGCGACGCAACAAAGTCTAATAATGGAGGCGGTGGACGAAACCGCTTGTATGCATCGACAGACCCTCAGTATACAGATGCTCGTGGAGATGTTGTCGCAAGTATGCTAACAATATTCACTTTTTATGTCTATGCTCTTATAGATCCGGGATCCACCCTATCTTATGTAACCCCATATATTGCTAAGAAATTTGAGATCGAACCAAAAAAGTTGTGTGAACCCTTTGAAGTGTCCACTCCAGCTGGAGAGTCAGTTATAGCAAGGTGTGTCTGTAGGGGATATCCAATCAAAGTGCATCATCGTCTTACTGTAGCAGACATAGTAGAATTAGAGATGTTAGACTTCAATGTGATCATGGGCATGGATTGGTTAGAGTCATGTTATGCCACTGTGGGTTATAGAACCAAAGTAGTAAGTTATGAATTTCCCGGTGAACCAGTCTTAGAATGGAAGGGTGATGCAGTAACACCTAGGGGTAGGTTTATTTCCTATATTAAAGCCATAAAGATGATTTCTAAGGGATATATCT
This sequence comes from Nicotiana benthamiana, assembly GCA_034376525.1. Classification (NCBI taxonomy): domain Eukaryota; kingdom Viridiplantae; phylum Streptophyta; class Magnoliopsida; order Solanales; family Solanaceae; genus Nicotiana; species Nicotiana benthamiana. The sequence goes on from CM067341.1 coordinate 19,546,182, forward strand.
ATCACCTGGCTCGACTTAAGGATGTGGACGCTTAGATCCCCACTCTCCAGTCAGTACCAATTGTAAATGAGTTTCCAGAAGTCTTTCCTGAAGATCTCCCTAGAGTCCCTCCCGACAAAGAGATTGACTTTGGAATTGATCTACTTCCAGGCACTAAGCCGATATCTAATCCGCCTTATAGAATGGATTTAGCAGAGTTGAAATATTTAAAAGTCCAGTTGAAAGATCTTCCGTATAAGAAATTAATAAGGCCAAGTATCTCACATTGGGGCGAGCTGCTCTTGTTTGTCTGAAAGAAGGATGGGTCTTTACATATGTGCATTGACTATCGCCAGTTGAATAAAGTTACCATCAAGAAAAAGTACCCTCTTCCTAGAATAGGTGATTTATTTGATCAGCTACAGGGTGCCCGGCGTTATTCCAAGATTGACCTCAGATCGGGATACCATTAGTTGAAGGTTAAGGAAGTTGATATTCCAAAAACAGCTTTTAGGACTCGATATGGGCATTTCAAATTTTTGCTAATGTCATTTGGGTTAACGAATGCATCAACAGCTTTCATGGACCTTATGAATAGGGTCTTTAAGCCTTATCTTGATTTATTTTTTATCGTATTTATTGATGACATCTTAATTTATTCCCGTAGCGAGACTGATCATGCTGAACATCTCAGAATTGTGTTACAAATACTGCAGGATCACAAGCTATATGCAAAATTTTCCAAGTGTGAATTCTGGTTAAAATCAGTAGCGTTTTTGGGTCATGTCATCTCATGGGAAGACATGAAGGTGGACTTTTAGAAAATAAAGGCAGTGAAGAATTGGCCTAGACCCACCTCCGTATCTACTATAAGAAGTTTCTTGGGTCTAGAAGGCTATTATAGGCATTTCGTAGAGGAATTTTCTTCTATCTCGTCCCCTTTGACTAGATTAACTTAGAATAAAGTCTGTTGGAAACACGTTCTCAATGCAATATACTAAAACATGTGTTCTTTTGTATAGATTTTGATGAATGACAAACGAAGCGAAAATTGATATATGACGAAGTTCAAGAAACAAGCGCACAATTGATATACAACGAGATTCAAGCTCAAGACAAAGTTTTATAGTTTAATTGAGTCATTCTTAATTGTGATCTTGATCCTACAACTTGACTCGTAACATGGCTTCTCTCATAAAACTATTTTCCAAAATCATGCATATTTAATTTAATGTCAAATGATTTTAAATCATGCATATTTACAGTAGTCAAAATAATTTTTAGACGTGCCTTAAAAATCTTGACTAAGATAATCGATTATGTACTTATGATAATCGATTGTTTTAAGCCAAGACTGCATGACAATCGATTGTGAACTAATGACAATCGATTGTGAGTAAGACAGTGAGCATCAGGTTTTTCAAACCTGCATGACAATTGATTGTGAACAAATGACAATCGATTGTGACTGAGGCAGTGTCCATCAAAGTTTTTCAAAACTCAGAATAATCGATTATGAACTAATGGTAATTGATTATGTTGAGACAGTGTCTTCCAGTGATTTTCAAATTTATTAAATAATCGATTGTTACATTGGACAATCGATTGTCAAAGAGACATTGTCTAAAATGTTTTTCAAAAATTGATAAGTAATCGATTGTTGACTTTGTGCAATCGATTGTGAAGCTGACCGTTGTCGTAAAGTTTTCAAATACCGTCAGGTAATCGATTATTGATTCTGTATAATCGATTTTTTTGATTAAAATCCGGAAAAGATTTTTTGAACGTTATTGGGTAATCGATTATTGATTCTGTATAATCGATTGTTTTGATTAAAATCCGAAAAAGATTTTTTGAACGTTGCTGAGTAATCGATTGTTGATTCTGGACAATCGATTGTTTGTGGTAAAATCTGGAAAGGATTTTTTGAACGTTGCCAGTAATCGATTATGGATTGTAAGTAATCGATTATCAAGCGTAAAATCTGGGATTGATTTTTGATCTGACTGGCAGACAATCGATTGTTGGGGTTTGACAATCGATTGTCAGTGAGTAAAATCAGCAACTCTTAATTGGCAATTAGGCAACGGTAATGCCAAGTTTTTCAACTATAAATACAGCTTCATTTCAGTGTTTTAAACACAACAACATACTAGAACTGATCATTACATTGCTATAAGCTTGCATACTCTTGTTTATCATTTTATTTTCAATTTCATAAAGCTTTTGAGAGCCATATTCTTGTCCAAAGTTGTTGTGATCTAGAGCTTACTTCTTTTACTCATACCTACTCATAAAGGAGTATTTTGTTTGAGTGTTTAGTGTTTTATACACTTGTAAGAGAATTGTGATTCTCTTGTTGTAAGGAACTTATGTTTCCTTGGTTGAAGTATTGGAGTGTTGTATCTCCGAGCAAAGGTGTTAAGGCTTGTGTCCTTAAGTTTTAAAGGTTTGTTGAGCACCGGTAAGCTTAACAAGTTAGTGGAAAATCTCGAGAGAGTCTCTCGGGGACTGGACTAGCCACGTGTTGTGGTGAACCAGAATATATCGGTGCGTTCTTTCCTTTTTGTTTATTTAACGCACTTATTTATTTCCTGCAAATTTTAATTTCCGCAAGTTTAAACTAAATTTTATTATAACGCTATTCACCCCCCTCCCCCCTCTAGCGTTAAGCGTATTTTCTAACAATTGGTATCAGAGCCCAACTCTCTGAAAACTTAACAGTTTGAGAGAACCATCCATGGCTTCTACTCGTGATTCTTTTGCAGGAATTGATGAAGGACAGTGCTCCACACGACCACCTCTATTCAACGGTACAAATTACACGTACTGGAAGGAGAGGATGAAGATCTTCATTCAGTCCAACAACTTTCACCTTTGGAAGGTGATAATGAAGGGATACCAAATTCCAACAAAGAAGGTGGAAAACGAATGGGTTCCCAAGTCCGAGGATGAGTATGACGCGGATGACATCCGAAAGGTTCAAAATAATTCTAAAGCAATTAATTTGTTATATTGTGCTGTTAATGCTGACGATTACAGGAAAATATCGTGTTGCACAACGGCAAAGGAGATGTGGGACAAGCTAGAAGTTACGTACGAAGGTACGGACCAGGTAAGGGAAGCAAAAATTGATTTCCTAACCCATTCTTATGAATTATTTCACATGAAGGAAGGTGAAAAGGTGGACGAAATGTTTGAGCGATTTTCAATAATCGTAAATGACCTACATGCTCTCAAGAAAACATTCACGGATAGAGAGCTCGTGCCAAAAATTCTTAGAAGTCTCACACCGGCATGGAGATCAAAGGCCGATGCAATTCAAGAATCCATTGGCGTTTCAAACGTCACCATCGACGCACTAAGAGGTAACCTTAAGACCTATGAATCTACTATTCTTAACCCTTTTGTTGATGATCAAAGGAGGCAAAGAATAGCTCTAAAGGCGAGCACAAGCCAACCGCAAATTGATGAGGAAGGAGACAACGAGTTTGGACTCGTTATCAAAAGATTTCAAAAGTTCATGCGCAAGGAGTATGAACGCAAGGGCAAAAAGCAAGGCGAACAAATCAAGTGCTATGAATGTGGTGAAACCGGGCACATCAAATCAAATTGCCAAACATCAAAAAGGAGAAGAAACCTTTTAAAAAGCAACGTGCATACATTTCTTGGGGAGGCGACTCCGGAGATGAGTCAAGCGAAGGAGAAGAAGACGAAGCAGCAAATCTTTGCCTTATGGCACAAGAAGACAACAAAGATGAGGTATGCCAAATCTCATCTAAAAACTTCTTCACTCTTGAAGAAATGCGAACTGCTTTTGATGAATTATATGCTGAGTTTATTAAGGCTTCAAAAACTGTTAAGGGCATAAAAGAAAATGCTTCATTAAAAGAAAAGGATTTTCAAAAACAGCTTTCTTTAAAAGAAAAGGATTTAGAAAAACTGGTTTTAGAAAATGAGAAGCTGAAAGAGGAAAACAAGTTTTTTGGAAAAAGAAGTTCCGATAAGCCCGAAAGCTCTACTAGAAATTGCACTTCTTGTTTGCATCTTAAGAATGAAGTAAGTAGGCTTAAAGGCACATTAGATAAGTTTAATTCTTCGCACAAAAACTTGAATGATGTTCTTGTTAACTTGAAATCAACCAAGCATGGAATAGGCTTTAAGAATGAAGAAAAGGTTGACGCTAATCCCCAACAACCTAAAGCTCAACCCAGGATTAATAATAGAAATGCTTATCCTAGAAACAACAACTCTAGAGCCAATATGCATGCTAGACAAAATGCTTAACATTTTAGAAGACCTAGGAATGACTTACCACCTAGAAATAGTCACCCTAGAAATGATGCATATTTTAGGCCAAATGTTGAGCCCCTTAGAAGACCTAACAATGGCCCTCAACCGAGAAACAATCACTCTAGAAATGCTGCCCATCCTAGAGCTCATAGTAGGAGAAATAATTCTCATGAAATGCGAAATAGTCATAGTGTTCAAAATAGAGTAAGAAATTTTCATACGTCTAGTTACTATGAACCTAGAAGGATGCATAACCCAAATGTGACTTGTCATTATTGTAGACGTATTGGTCATATTGCTCCTGCATGCTTTACACGTCATAGACATATTACTCAATCGCATCATTATAATATGCCTAACCCCCAAGGACCCAAGATGGCATGGGTACCTAAAGAACATTAATTTGTTTTGTAGGTGTGCTTGAAGGGATCAAGTGTACTATGGTACCTTGATAGTGGATGCTCCCAGCATATGACGGGAGATGAATCCAAATTCCTTCAATTAGAGCACAAAGAAGGAGAAAGTGTTATCTTCGGTGATAACAATAAAGGAAAGATCATCGGCATAGGCTCGGTCGGTAAGGATGAAAATTCCTCTATTAAGCATATATTACTTGTTAAAGGATTAAAGCATAATCTCTTGAGCATAAGCCAATTGTGTGACAAGGGAAATCTTGCTTTATTTGATTCGGATGAATGCTTAGTGTTCAGACGTAGTGATTTCAAAATTATCTTCCGTGGTTTTAGAGTGGATAATATTTATATGGTTGATCTTGCTAATTCCTCACCCGATTATGTTGATTGTCTAATGAGTAAAGAGGATGATACTTGGCTATGGCATCGTAGAGTAGCACATATCAATATGCATCTTTTGAACAAATTGATTTCTCAAAACTTAGTTGTTGGTCTTCCCAATTTAAAATTTGAAAATGACTCTATTTGTGACTCGTGTCAAAAGGGGAAGCAAACAAAAGCATCTTTCAAATCTAAAAACATCGTTTCAACTTCTAGACCATTGCAATTGCTTCATATGGATTTATTTGGTCCCTCTCGCATTGAAAGTCTAGGAAGAAATAAATATGCTTTTGTGATTGTTGATGATTACTCGAGATTTACTTGGACTTTATTTCTTGCCAATAAAAGTAATGCTTTTCAAAATTTTAAATACTTTCTTAAGCGTGTTCAAAATGAGAAAGAAACAACCGTCACTTCAATTAGAAGTGATCATGGGGGAGAGTTTGATCACAATCTCTTTGCGGACTTTTGTGACGAACTCGGAATCGAGCATACCTTTTCCGCTCCACGTACACCACAACAAAATGGGGTGGTGGAAAGGAAAAATAGGTGTCTCGAAGAGATGGCTAGAACCATGCTCGACGAAGCTAAGATACCCAAACAGTTTTGGGCGGACGACGTGAGTACCGCTTGCTATGTTCTAAATAGAGTAGTAATTCGGCCGATAATCATGAAAACCCCCTATGAACTTTATAAGGGTAGAAAACCAAATATTTCCCATTTTAGAGTTTTTGGTTGCAAATGTTTTGTTCATAACAATGGCAAAGACCAATTGGGTAAATTTGATGCTAAATCGGATGAAGGTATTTTCATTGGATATTCCTCACGTAGTAAAGCATATAGGGTCTTTAATAAAAGAACCCAAATTGTGGAGGAATCCTCTCATGTTGTATTTTCCGAAAATAATGCTCGCTTTGCGAGAAAGGATTCCGGCTTTGATCTTGCAGGTATCTTAGATAGCTTGAAAGACAAAATACAAGAGGAACCACCCAAGGAAAATAAAGATGAAACTGAGGAACAACCAACGGAAGAAGCGCCACAATTGGGAAAAGAAACAAAAGTGCAAAATGAGTGGAGGACGATCAAAGATCACCCTCTTGAACAGGTAATTGGAGACATTGGAGACAAGGTAAGTACCCGAAACTCTCTCAAACATACCTTAGAACATACTGCTTTTGTTTCTCAAATTGAACCCAAAACCATCTCAGAAGCAATTGGGGATGAATTTTGGACCTTGGCAATGCAAGAGGAGCTTAACCAATTCGAACGCAATGACGTTTGGGATTTGGTGCCAAGACCCGAAGGTCATACCATAATTGGTACGAAATGGGTTTTTCACAATAAACTAGATGAAAATGGTATAATCACTAGAAACAAAGCTAGGCTTGTAGCAAAAGGCTATAATCAAGAAGAGGGTATTGACTATGAGGAAACATATGCTCCCGTAGCTAGATTAGAAGCTATTCGCTTATTGCTTGCATTTGCCTCTTCTATGAATTTCAATTTATATCAAATGGATGTGAAAAGTGCTTTTCTAAACGGTTTTATTCAAGAAGAAGTTTATGTTGAACAACTCCCTGGTTTTGAAAACTTTAAATCTCCCGATCATGTTTTCAAGCTCAAAAAGGCTCTTTATGGTTTAAAACAAGCTCCCCGAGCTTGGTATGAGAGATTAAGTAAGTTTCTTTTGGAAAATGATTTCATTAGGGGGAAAGTTGACACAACTCTCTTTGTTCAGCATAAAAACAACGATATTTTGTTAGTTCAAATATATGTAGATGATATTATATTTGGTGCTACTAACAATGTTTTATGCAAGGAATTTTCCGATCTAATGACAAGCGAATTTGAGATGTCTATGATGGGTGAGTTAACATTCTTTTTGGGATTACAAGTAAAGCAAATAAAAGAAGGTACATTCATCTGTCAAGCCAAATATTGCAAAGAATTGCTGAAACGATTTGAGATGAACAATGCAAAAGAAATGGCAACTCCCATGAGCACATCCGATCATCTAGACAAAGATGAGAAAGGTAAGGAAGTCGACACCAAAAAGTATCGAGGTATGATTGGCTCTCTTCTTTATCTTACTGCTAGTCGTCCGGACATCATGTTTAGCGTGTGCTTATGCGCTCGTTATCAATCGTGTCCGAAGGAGTCTCACCTTACTGCGGTAAAACGGATTTTAAGGTACCTTGTTGGTACTACTAATGTGGGTCTATGGTACCCCAAAGGTTCTTCATGCCAACTCGTTGGCTATTCCGATTCCGATTTTGCTGGATGCAAATTGGACCGCAAGAGCACTAGTGGCACTTGCCATTTGCTCGGTAGCTCTCTCGTTTCTTAGTTCAGCAAGAAATAAGTAAGTGTTGCGTTGTCCACAACCGAGGCTGAATATGTAGCCGCGGGGAGTTGTTGCGCTCAAATCCTATGGATGAAACAACAACTCTTGGACTATGGCCTAAGTCTTGATCATATCCCTCTTAGATGTGATAATACTAGTGCCATATGCTTGACGAAGAACCCCGTTCTTCATTCGCGAACAAAACACATTGAAATTAGACATCATTTTATAAGAGATCACGTTCTCAAGGGCGATGTCGAAATCGAATTTGTTGAAACCAAAGATTAATTGGCCGACATCTTTACAAAGCCCTTAGAGAAAGAGTCCTTCTTCCGAATTCGTAGTGAACTCGGGATTCTTGACTCCACGTTGATCTAAGTCATGCATTGTATCTTTTTATTCTACATAATTTCTAACTTGAGCGTCGGAGACGTCTAACGAATTTTTGCAGGTATCGCCCCAAAGGAAAGGGGAATTATAAAGCTTGACGTGCAACAATCGGTTTCCGTAGCCTAAAAATCGATTATTTCGTATCAATAATCGATTATGTTGCGATTATTCGGGTTGATGTTGCTGAAATTTTCTTTCCAATAAATAAACAAGTTTTATTTACTTCTTTGGCATCTTCTTCTTTTATTTTTGCTAATGACAAAAGGGGGAAGATAACGGGTATGCACTCTCAATATTTATAAGCTTAAATTGAGGGGGAATTCACATATTGAGGGGGAACAAATTGCATACTTGTTGCATGTATATACTTGTCTTGAATCGTCATTATAAATTGCTTGTCTTGCATATCCCGCTTAATGTTTGCCATTATCAAAAAGGGGGAAATAGTTGGAAACACGTTATCAATGCAATATACTAAAACGTGTGTTCTTTTGTATAGGTTTTGATGAATGACAAACGAAGCGAAAATTGATATATGACGAAGTTCAAGAAACAAGCGCACAATTGATATACAACGAGATTCAAGCTCAAGACAATGTTTTATAGTTTAATTGAGTCATTCTTAATTGTGATCTTGATCCTACAACTTGACTCGTAACATGGCTTCTCTCATAAAACTATTTTCCAAAATCATGCATATTTAATTTAATGTCAAATGATTTTAAATCATGCATATTTACAGTAGTCAAAATAATTTTTAGACATGCCTTAAAAATCTTGACTAAGATAATCGATTATGTACTTATGATAATCGATTGTTTTAAGCCAAGACTGCATGACAATCGATTGTGAACTAATGACAATCGATTGTGAGTAAGACAGTGAGCATCAGGTTTTTCAAACCTGCATGACAATCGATTGTGAACAAATGACAATCGATTGTGACTGAGGCAGTGTCCATCAAAGTTTTTCAAAACTCAGAATAATCGATTATGAACTAATGGTAATCGATTATGTTGAGACAGTGTCTTCCAGTGATTTTCAAATTTATTAAATAATCGATTGTTACATTGGACAATCGATTGTCAAAGAGACAGTGTCTAAAATGTTTTTCAAAAACTGATAAGTAATCGATTGTTGACTTTGTGCAATCGATTGTGAAGCTGACCGTTGTCGTAAAGTTTTCAAATATCGTCAGGTAATCGATTATTGATTCTGTATAATCGATTGTTTTGATTAAAATCCGGAAAAGATTTTTTGAACGTTATTGGGTAATCGATTATTGATTCTGTATAATTGATTGTTTTGATTAAAATCCGGAAAAGATTTTTCGAACGTTGCTGAGTAATCGATTGTTGATTCTGGACAATCGATTGTTTGTGGTAAAATCTGGAAAGGATTTTTTGAACGTTGCCAGTAATCGATTATGGATTGTAAGTAATCGATTATCAAGCGTAAAATCTGGGATTGATTTTTGATCTGACTGGCAGACAATCGATTGTTGGGGTTTGACAATCGATTGTCAGTGAGTAAAATCAGCAACTCTTAATTGGCAATTAGGCAACGGTAATGCCAAGTTTTTCAACTATAAATACAGCTTCATTTCAGTGTTTTAAACACAACAACATACTACAACTGATCATTACATTGCTATAAGCTTGCATACTCTTGTTTATCATTTTATATTCAATTTCATAAAGCTTTTGAGAGCCATATTCTTGTCCAAAGTTGTTGTGATCTAGAGCTTACTTCTTTTACTCATACCTACTCATAAAGGAGTATTTTGTTTGAGTGTTTAGTGTTTTATACACTTGTAAGAGAATTGTGATTCTCTTGTTGTAAGGAACTTGTGTTTCCTTGGTTGAAGTATTGGAGTGAGCAAAGGTGTTAAGGCTTGTGTCCTTAAGTTGTAAAGGTTTGTTGAGCACCCGTAAGCTTAACAAGTTAGTGGAAAATCTCGAGAGAGTCTCTCGGGGACTGGACTAGCCACGTGTTGTGGTGAACCAGAATATATCGGTGCGTTCTTTCCTTTTTGTTTATTTAACGCACTTATTTATTTCCTGCAAATTTTAATTTCCGCAAGTTTACGCTAAATTTTATCATAACGCTATTCACCCCCCCTCTAGCGTTAAGCGTATTTTCTAACAAAGTCAAGTTTCAATGGTGGGACGCATGCGAGAAAAATTTTGAGGAGTTAAAAAAGAGTTTGACTTCAGCTCCAGTCCTGACACTATCGGAAGGAATCGAAGGGTTCGTTGTTTATTGTGATGCTTCAAGGGTTGGTCTTGGGTGTGTATTAATGCAGCATGGCAAAGTCATAGGATCTCTGAGTTTCTTCAAAATATATGTTTTAGACGTGTTGTTTTTTTTTCCTACATATATGCGGAGGTAAATATGAGCCTTCTAACTGTTTGTCCCTATTTCCTGTTCCTATATGTTCTTTGCTTGTCGCCTAGATTTTCCATTTTTAAATGTTAGGTTGTCTAGAACTGTCCATATTTTGAGGTCCTAAATTCCTCCGGGGCCACAAGGAAAGAACGGGTAGCAGCACGCTTAGGGATCATTAATTCAACCCGCTTATCTAACCACTAAGGGGAGGATACTAGGTAGTAAAAGGATATGATGACATTTGCGCTAATGTCACGTGTAGCCCATCTAGTTAAGGAGGATTACCGAGCATTGCACACATTGATCCTGTAGGCTAATCAACTTAGGAGGATTACCGAGCATTGCATACTTTATCCCGTGTACTCTTTCCCCTTATTTGAATTTACCTTCTTTCAAGCATTTATGGTTTCTTTATTTTCCTGAAACTGACTTGTCTTTTTGTTTTCTTTTCCATAACTGTCTTTCAATTATTTAAATACTGCATTTATCATTTTTTACGTGCAAATACTTGACAACATGCTATTTATTGTTTCATAAATCATGTTCAACATCATATTCCACTCGTGCATAATCAATCCTATAGAAACGCTTGATGAGTGTTTTTTCTCTTCCGATATATCACCATTTAAATTCTAAAAGGCGTATATGCGGTAAAACTAGTCGATCAGTAGTGCATTTGATGGTTCTGTGCCTTTCCCTCTCAAGTTGTCCACTTGAGAGTCCCAGTCTAGACCTCTACAGTAGCCTTACTCTCATTAATTTTACATGCATCATGGTTAAAGCAGGTTAATCTGTCGTTCGCATAATAACCCTTTAAGACAAGCCTCGTCCAAAAGTCCATCGATGTTTTTTACAAATTCCAACGGACGTAATCACGATTGTGTGCATTAATTTGGAGAAATAAGTGCCAATATACTAATCATTACTATTTAAACAGACGAACCTAGAGGGTAAATGGCCTAACCATTTTTTGTTTTGTAGAAAATGAGGCACGAAGTCTCCAAATTCAGTATGGTCGGTGGTATTCCTCCACTTTTGATAGATTAGTGGAGGGATCTTCCCTCAAATGACCAAAATCATTTGAAAAAGGACTTAGGGAATTTGCAATCACTATTGGATCTTCAATCACACAAGATGCTAATCGAGGCTGCCACTCTATTTTGGGATAAGGAAAGGGCTGTGTTCCATTTTGGAGACATAGAAATGACTCCCCTTATAAAAGAAATCAGGGGATTTGTTGGGTTGCCTTGGGATAGCCCTAGCCTACTAGCACCTGCATATCGCACTGCTAGAGGGTTCCATAAGATGATGGGGCTGAAGAAAAATGATGATTTGGAGTGCCTAAATTGATTTCCTTTATGAAAGATACGGCCACAACAACTCTTACCATATTTTTTATGATGAGTTCTCAATCACCTCTTTGGGTTGGGTTCATCCAGGGTCTTTGTATTCATCGTGCACTTCTTGGGCATGCTGGTATTCCTAATCCAAGGGGATATAATCCATACTAGGCTGGCCATGGTGGTCAAAACTTCGATGGACCGGATCATTGCAGACATGTATCGGGCTGTAGAGTGCTGTCAAAAGAGGTTCAAATTCTTTGAGGGTTGCAATTTGTTGTTACAAGTCTGGCTGTTAGACATCTCCAAAAGGGCCAATACCACTAAGAATTTCTACGAAGGCCGTGGAATGACCACATAGCCTTCCATCACCCTAAAAGGATGACTTACATTCCAGACATGTTCGATCAACCTAAGAATGCTGTAGGGTGGGTAAAATTTTTCAACAAGTTGCCTAAGGACCAGGTTCAATGGATGTTCGAGTGGTTCCCCACGAACAAGTTCATCATAAGATCTAGAGATGTCCCACATTTAGTGCTTATTAGATTAAGAGCGATATACCCTTATGCTCCCCATAGAGTTATAAGACAAATAGGTAGGAGACAAGTCATACCATGGGTTTCTAAGATGAGTCACTTCAGAGCCGATTTCCATGGTGACGCCATCCCATATAAGAATGAAGCACAACATATGTGGGCTTTGAAGATTATTGTGGAGAAGGATACCATCAAGCCATACAGATACCATGCTCCCATAGAACGCTGGCTGAGACCATCGGCTACAACATTTGCCTTCCCCTGATGATAGAGGATGTCAATATCATAGCCTTTAAGTAATTCAAGCCACCTCCTCTGACGTAGATTTAATTCTCTTTGCTTGAAGATGTACTGGAGACTCTTATGATCTGTAAAAAAAGTCAACATGTACCCTATACAAATGATAGCGCCAGATATTAAGCGCAAACATCACAGCTGCTAATTCAAGATCATAAGTCGGATAATTCTTCTCGTGAGCCTTGAGTTGCCTTGACGTGTAGGCTATATAGAGACAGATTACCTCAAGCTTGCCTAGGCACATGACTGTATGAAATCGCAATTACACGAGATGATCAACAGTTTAAGGAATCGTTCAACGTACAAACATGTTATTCTAGATGACACAGATTGTAGCACGTATTGTATTTGTATTTTAAGACATGATGCATATGTGTGAGGTTGTTTAAACCTTTTCATATCCAGTTATTTATTTAGTCAAAATGACATGTTCAACGAAAATAAAAATAGAGTTCCTAGACATGATATCTAATGCATACAGGAATGCCAATTTTATTAAGATCGGATAATTAGCCTAGTAGCAGGATCTCTAAGTGACAATACTTGTGTAAGATTAAAGCATGGAATAGTGATATATGACATGTAGCATGCTGAAGCAACAAGTGTGAATACCCTATGAACAAGTTATCTAATGCACAAGTTCAATCAGTTTTTAAACGTAAATAGACGTAACAATCCTAGAGCACGGCTTCAAACACAAATTTGCAAAATATAAACCATATAGCATGTTTTCTACCTAGTTTTCCCCATCATATTATATAGCTACTCTCCCTTTTCACTAGTCATCCCAATATCTATTTACCATTTATTATTACAGACCAATGATTGATATTATATAAATAAAATATAAGTTAAACTATAGGGATCCTGATGCAGGCCCAAAATCAAACCGGGGTTACAAGGCCTTCAACAGTCTCAAATACCCAAGATTTTATTGCTATATTTGTGTCCAGTTGTGTCAGAGTTCTCAAAGGACCTTAAGGATCCCGGGTAGTGCTCACACCCGGACTTTTTCTCAAATAAAGACTAATTATATGTTGTGTACAAGAGCCAACCCTGATATGCCAGAGTTCCGAGAGATCTTAAGGGATCTCTAAGCAGTACACATACCAGAGGGGCAGGACTTAATAACCTAAGAGTAAGTGAGAGTGCTTGACATAATTTGAAAAGGTTTTGGTAAACAGTATAGTGAGGACTCTTAGAGGTGGAAAGATTTTCTGAAAACCAATGTTAGCTTGGTGGTAAAATAGCTTGAGAAAAGTGTAAAAATACTTTGAAATCAGAACAAAAATCACAGAACAACCAGATTCAGAAAACATTTTGGCAAAAAGATTCAACACATGAAGAGAGAGATTGGGGATACATAGAACACACCTTAGTGTATAAGCAAAACAGATGCACAAAATTCTCAAGAATTTGTATAAACTGATAAGTTAGGTACAAAGATTACATCAAAGACATGTTGAGAACACATAGTCCTTGCTCATGACCAAATAAATAAGTAGAGTTGCCTTGAGAGGTTGGATGACTTAGTAGAGTAGGCAAAGACTTAAATAAATAGACTAGGCAAACACCACACAAACAATCATAGTTTAGAGATACTAATCACATATAGAACAAATAAGGTTCAGAAATGCTTGGTGAAACAGTAAATAGGCAATGTAGTCTGGACATGCTAATGAGAAAACAAGATACATACAATTATCACAAGATAGGATTGGAATGCTAAACAAAGCAGTAAACATATAATTGTGGGTTAAACATACTAGTCATAGATTCTAACAGAATGAAACTCCAACATGCTAGGAGAGACAATAGTTACGCAGTGTGATTTAAACATGCTTGTCATATATTGAACAACATGATAATAAACAAGAAACATAATTGGAGATCATAACTAATGAACTGGAACATCAATGAAACACATAGAGTTTTGGACTTTGAATTGAATCAGGATATACCAGTTAAGGAGAGAGAATATAGAGTATAGAGCAAGCGTGGTGCAAATAGATAGCCTTGGCTTACAGCCAGCTAGGTTAGTGAGAATTGCAAGTAACAGAGAAGAATAGAGAGCTTTTAGAGTGTGAGAGTATTTGTGAACCAATGTCCGTGTCCTATAAGTGAGAATAAAGGAGAGTATATTTAGTAGTTAAGATCAAGAAGAATAAGGTAAAAGAAATCAATCAACAATCAGTCATGACTAAATTAAGGGGGCCAAAATTACATGAATGATGCTTAATTTAAGGAAGTCTCTCACGGAATCCTTCAGTAAATTAAAGCACGGGTAATAAGGTAAGAAATAACCAGACAACCAATCAAGTGAAGTCAGTCATGAACAAATTAGCCATAAAATCATAGTGGTATTACTTAATTTAAGTAAAATTGTATATGGAATTAATTAGTAATTAAAGGGTAGGTTAAATAAGGCAAGAACTAACTTCGAAATCAATTAGAAGTTGTAACTAAAAAATCAAAGCATAAAATCAAGCTAGCAGCACCAATTAATAATTACATATAAGGTAAGCCAACTTATTAAGGTTGTAAACAAGAAAAATAATCAAGAATTAGCAAATAAATTTTGGATAGAGCAAATCAGTATGTCAAAATTCAAAGTAGTACTGATTTACGAGGGGAAAATATCAATTTCCACAAATAGATAACTAGGGTAAATAGAATTTCAGAATGAAATCGAATCAGAAAACCCTAATAGAGGTGAAGTAGGGCAAAAAATCAGAATACATTGAATTAGACTAAGGGGAAATGATGAAAGTCAAAACACAGATAAAACGATGTAACAAGTAACACAAAAAGACTCAAAATATAAGAAAATTAGGTTTTCAACATAAATCGATTAGGGTCCAGACTATTTTAGCAAAAATCAGTCAATAATACTTAAAACCAAATCATTAGCATTCGAAGATCAGGAAAACTTTGAGAAGGCAAGTTTTAGTAAACCCTAGTTTTTAGGAAAAATGAAAAATCACTTGAAAACCTAGAAAACGTTCAAGAAAACATGTGAAGTAGAAATCCATGGGTTTAACACAAAAATAAGAAGGATCTTACTCAATGTTCGAACCACATAGCCTAAAATAGGTCAGAAAATTCGAAGGTGTAAACAGATTGCCTAGGTCCTTTGAGTATCTCCTCAAGGATTTGAGAAATTGAGATCATAGCAATTAGGACGCTATCAGATGCCTGAGGTGGTGAAGAACCACCATAGGAGGGTAGCATGTGAGTGACGACGAGGGTGAACAAGGGTTAGAGTTAGAGAGCATTTGAGAGATGAGGGAGCAGGTGATGGTGGGGTATGGTAGGAGAATGATTAGGGGTTGTGAGGTGTAGGTAGGTTTAATTATGGTAGGAAATATCCTGACTGTTTGATTAAAGTGATCAACGACCCCGATTGGCTAAGGGGATTGGGTTGGGTGAATACGGATTTGGCTTAAAAGATTTTGGGCTGGTTTTGGTTTAATATAAAGGGGATTTTGGGCTGGTAGATTTTAGGTTAAAATTGAAATGAAGATGCAATTTGTTAAATACCCTAAATAATTGATTAAAAACAATTTGTAAAATAATAACTAATTATAAAACTAATTTTTCATGAATGGGAATGTTTTTAAAATAGTTGGTTAGTAATTTAAAAATACAATGGACTAATTTCTGGTAAAATAATAAAACAATGTATGCATAGGATAACCAAAAGGTGTCAATTTAGACATTTATGAAATAATTTGGATTTAATAGGACCATAAATAATGATATTAAGTCAAGAAATATTTTTAAAATTTTTTTGATGTAATTTATAATTATTTATATAAATAAAACACTAAGATAAATTAATTTAAAAATATAAAAATTATGAAAAAACCAATTGATGCTTATGCGTAATTTTAAAACTATATATGCACTTCAAATATTATAGAAAAAAATTGGGTATTAACAATATTCAATTTATTTGTATAATTACATGAGGATGCACGACGTATTATCAAAGGAATACAATCACCAATTTCTCATATTTGTGTTTTAATATGCTATCAGAGTAGTCCCGATCCATTTTTCTGCAAAGCTTTTTCTTCATTCTCAATCTTTTTTCTTGTTGTCTTCATCATGAGATCTACCATGGAGGAGACCTCTACCATTTATTCTAGGAATATTATTGTGATTGACTCCATTAATGCTTACTACTTCACCCATCAAACTCTCCAGGGATGCTCGGGGTAAATTTCATACTTGATGGAAAAATATATGTTGGATGGAGAAGAGCAGTTCTCATTGCTTTGTCTGCCAAAAATAAAATAGGCTTCATTTATGGAAGATTTGTTGAACCAGCAGGCACTTCTTCTCTATTACAAGCCTAGAATTGCTACAATGACATGGTTATTTCTTGGATGCTTAACTCACTCTCCAAGGAGATAGCAAAGGGTGTTATTTATCCAAAGAACTCTATGGATCTTTGGACAAATATTGATAATGTAATGGAGCTCAGCTATATCAACTACAAAAGAAATTGAAGGATTTAGCTTAAGGTTCATTAAATGTAGCAAGGTACTACACAAAAGTAAAAAGAATTTGGGATGAGGTGGATACTTTGAGCCCTTTTGTTCATTGCAGCTATACATGCTCCTGTTGTGGCAAAGCAAAGTCACTAACATTTCACTAATATGGAAGGCTCATTCAGTTCCTCATGGGACTGAATGAAGTATATTCAAGGGTTAAAAGTAACATCTTAATGGTGTCTCCTCTTTCAACCGTGAGTCAAGCCTACTTATTTCTCATTCAAGATGTAAAACAAAGGGAGATTCGTGTCACACTACACCAAGGAGAGTCTGCTTTTTTTTTTTTACCACAAACAAATTTGGAAACCAGAAGCAATGTAAGTTTAAAAGTAAGCAGAAGAGAAGTAATGAGGGAAAGAGAAACAACCTGATATGCAGCTTTTGTAAGAAACTTGGGCATGAAGAAGAAAAATGCTATAGGATTGTGGGCTTTCCTTCAGATTTTAAGTTTACCAAGTCTATGAAATATCAAGGAGATGTATACATCAATGCAATATATGTAGAACTAGAAATTCCATCAGAATTAATCAATGTTTTTAAGGAGCACCTGGTAACAAGTCTATAACTTAGGAGTAGCTTAATTAAATTTTCAACTCACTTCAATAGGTCAAAGTTGGTCAGAACGAGCAAAACTCTGAAGTTATAGTGTCTGCCAACTGTGCTGGTAAAGCATTGCCTAACTCCATATCTTTTTCTTGTTCTTCTTCAATCAATTCTTTCACCTAGATTTTAGATTTAGGTGTATTAGAACACGCGACTTATGATGCATCAATCATGTTTAATATAAAGCCAATAACATACCTTTACATATTAGTTTAGCTAACTCACACAAGATAAAAGTTACTTACTAGGGAAATGTCAGGGTCTTTCCAAATCTCATTCTTTCAAATGTCTTATATGTTCCAAGTTTCAGATACCACTTACTCTTTATTTAAAAGTTGTGTAAACAATTTAAGTGTCTGGTGATTTTCTCTTCCTATGGTGATATAATGCAGGGCCTTCAATGAAGAGGCTTCTGGTTCTTAGTGAAGTCAAGAGAGGTCTATTCATCTTATAGTCTGTTCAATCTAGTTTTAAGGATAAAAATCAAGGTGTTTCTCGATTTAAGGTCAATTGTAAGCTACCTAGTAATGTTGCTATTTCTAATTTTGTTTTCAATTCTAAGAAGCCAATCAATGTTGTAATTTCCAATTCAGTTTCTAGTATTCTTAAAGGGTCTACTATGTAAGCCTTTGGCACAAGCGTTTGGGCATATGCCTAAACTCTCAGTTATTCCAAATGCTTCTTTGTCTCAAATACATGATCCCTTTCAAGTATATTGGCTAGAAAGGCAAACTAAACAGCCTTTTCAATTCAGTGCTATATCCTCAGCTTCTATTTTTGAGCTTATCCATGTAGATATTTGTGGACCCTATAAAAAAAAGCACACATGATGGGTATAAGTATTTTTTAACTATAGATGGTGACTACAGTAGAGGAACTTGGACATACCTTCTTAGTACCAAAAATAATGCCTTTACTCTTCTCAATTTTTTTGGGCAATGGTTGAAAGATAATTCAACACAAAAGTTAAAATAATAAGGTCAGTCAATGCTTGTGATCTAGTTTCTAGCAGCTCAACCTCATATTTTTTCTCTTTACAAGGGATTATCCACAAAAAAACTTGTGCAGCTACCGCTTGACAAAATGGAGTTGTAGAGAGGAAACATAGACACTTACTTGAAACATGTAGATCTCTTCTTTTTCAATTACATTTACCAATTTCTTATTGGGGAGATTACCTTCTTACATCCACTTTTCTTACAAATTGCTCGACTTTCATTCTAAAAACTATTTTTTGTCTAAAAATATGATCTTAACATATACACTACACCTCAGTACACCTAATCAGTCTACTCCGGATCCTAAATCTCCTAAACATCCAGATCATTTTGAACTTTCAGATATTGAATCACAAGATTCCCCTAGTTCTTTTCATCCGACTCATATCTAACAATCGCCTAATACCCCTTCACATTCATCAATGTTGGATATTATACTTAGGAGATCTAGTAGACCTCCTCAAACTCCATCTTATCTAAGTGGTTATATCTATCTGATCTCACATATTCTTTTTCTTTTCACCTCCTTTTCCTACTGTTCTACCTTTTGCAGCCTTAACTCTCACCAATTGTACTTAATTCTATAATACATATTTTAGAGCCAACTTCCTATTCTCAGGTTGCTTTACACCCAGGATGGTTAGAAGCCATGGATATTAAATTTGCAGCTTTAGAACAAAATAAGACTTGGAAAGTAGTGAATTTGCCAAAAGCGAAGAAATCTTTGCCTATTAAGTGGGTTTACAAGATAAAAAGTAATTTTAATTGAAGACTAAAGGCACGAATAGTGATCAGGGGCGACATTCAACGTGAAGGAACTGATTTAAATGAAACATTTTCATTAGTGGTGAAAAAGACAACCATGCGATGTTTATTGGCAATTGCAGTTAAGAAAAACTGGGATATTTTCCAATTAGATGTCAACAACACTTTCTTACGTGGAGATTTACAAGAAAAAGATTACATGTGGTTTCCAGCTGGTATGCAACTACCTTCAAAAATCATGTATGCCTTTTTTGAAAAATATCTCTTTATGGGACGCGTCAAGCTTCACAATAATGGTTTGCAAGACTCACATCAGCCTTGAATTTCAAAGGGTACTCTTATTCACTAAATGATTACTCTCTATTTTTAAGAATTCTTGATCTAAGGTGTCAAATTATAGCTGCATACGTTGATGACATACTCTTTATTGGGAATGATATTAATGAGTTTAGCAGACTGAAGGAGTTTTTTAATCATGAGTTTAGAATTAAAGATCTAGGTCATGCACATTATTTGCTCGGTATGGAGATAATCAGAGAACCAAATGGAATCATACTTAATCAGAGTAAATTTACCTTGGATTTGCTACAAGAATTTGACTGTATTGGTTCAAAGACAGTATCTTCTCTGCACAACCCAAACTGCAAACTCTATACCAATTTATGAGTCGCTTGCTGATCCAACTACATGCAAGAAAATTCTGGGAAAGTTAAAAATTTTAATGCATACGCGACCTGATTTATCATTTACTGTGCAGCACATAAGTCTATTCATGAAGGACCCTCGAAAACCTAACTTCGATGGTGCAACCAGATGCCTTAAATACCTTCTAAGAAATCCAGGCATAGGGCTTTTTATGACACCTGAGGTCTCTCTTCGCCTAGTTACCTTTTTGTGACTCAGATTGGGCATCATGTCCAGATTCTCATCGCTCTATATGTGAAAACGAATCTCAGTTTCACTTTGATCCGTTGAAGTAGAGTATAGATCGATGTGTCGTGTCATCGTTGAAATCACTTGGTTGGTGCATCTATTGGAGGATCTATCAGTATCACCATCTCTTCCAATCCCAATTCACTCGATAGTCAAGCAGATATCTATATCGCAAAAAATATGGTGTTCCACGAGCTCACTAAATTGAGCTCAATTGCCTTTGTCCGACAATAATTTGTAGTCGGACTCATCTCTCTCTCTCTCTCTCATTTGTCTTATCCTCGTCTTAGCTTGCGGATATATTTACTAAACCCCTCATTGAGCCAGTTCATCGCTTGATAATTAGCAAGTTGGGAGTGTCTTCGACCCCCTCCAACTTGAGGGGGATATTGGGATGTCGAATCTGTCGAATGCAGTTGTGGATAAAGAAAAGGAAAAGAAGCATATATTGTTGTCTAAACAAAAAAAGTTGAATGATGCGTCGAAGTTTTAGTCAAAATCGTCAACATCAAAGAATGATTTTAATCATTATGAAATGTAATCTGGACCATCAATCCCTTCCCAGCCTAACCATAAATTGCTCGCGTGTTTCACACATGTTCTACAGCTCGACTCCAACGGATATAAAGAATGTGTACATAATTATGTATGTGTGACATTTATATGGGAATTTGAATATAACAAAAGTGTATATAGTACTAGACAATTAAAAATAGATACTAGTATGGGTACATGTAGGGGCATTTGTAAGGGCACCTGTATTTGCATCAGAATATTTCAGATATTCCATTCATTTGTATAAATACACTAAGATCCACACCATATTATCAAATGAATATATCCAGCAATATTCTGATTTTTGTGTTTTAATATTTTCATATTATCTTATTCTCAAACCAAACGATGATTAAAAACACGTCATATATTTTAAATCATCGATTGATCCAGCTAAGTGAGAATCAAATAGAGAAAATTGCTTTTCTAATTATTTCTCGATAGTACGATTTCTTTTGAGCAAAGAAACAGAGAACCTAAGCCATAAGTACAAAGCACACAATAAAGAATCTCAGGCCAATAGACTGCGGCTACTAAATGAATTGGATTCAATGCTTAAAAGCTATTGAAGAAGAGTCAATTCAATATTCAAGTCAAAAGGGAGAGTCCATAAGTTTTATTTGGAAGCCATTAGTTTAGTTCTTTCCTCTCTTGTTTTTCTTTAAAAGTTAGATGGCTGGTTTTAGTAAATATTTTGAAAAAGTGATTTTACTTGAGGTCTACTTTATTTTATAGATGTAAAGTACGATTGGCAAGGAAAAATCAGAAAGACATTCAAGATCTCATTACAAGAAAGTTAAGCTACAAAAAGTAGAAATGTAGTCTCCAAGTCTTTTGTGACGAAATGATTGCTAATTAAATTAATCCCTTCATTTAAACTTATTGGTCCATTGCATAGAAATAATCCTCAAATTCAAAAGAAAACGTAACCTTGTAGATCTAGTACAAAATAAGTAGTATAACATGATCACCAAAAGGAAGAAACGCCACCAAACAGTTAGATTTAAAACCAATTAATTACTTGCTCAGTTACCTGTCTTAATCAAGCGGCTCTAGGGGTTGTTGAAGGCGATTGTCTTATAGACTATAGTATGGAGCGATAGCATGCAATTGGCCAAAAAAATAAACAGTAATTTGAAGATCTTGTATTGGTCAAAATCTGACTATCGCGATCAAATTGAACAACATATCGTCTGAATAATTGGACAGCAAAAAACAATGTAACCTACTTCATATCTCCTCCCTGACATTTGACGAGTAGGCAAGGACAACGCTCAGAGGTACGTCTAAAGTACATAGGAGGCAAGAGGACATGGAGCCCAACAGAGGACAAGGGTGTCACAACAATAAGGGAAAGCTTTCAACTAGAGCGGGCTTGTGCCTTTTCTCCTCCCAATATCTGAACAGCTTCCTGCTAATATTCTTGATGAAAATCTACGAATTTCGATGAATACATGTAAATGGATTTCCTCATCGTTTGATGGAAAACGTAGCATTAAATCTCAATAAAATCATTTATCCTCTCTTTATTTTGTACGTGATCCATGTTGTTATGCTTATAATCATAAAATTCTAGCAACTATAGCAGCAGATATGCAAATGGATCGGAGTATATATTTTTCAGTCGGTTCGTGTTCAGAAGAAGCTGCTATACCATCTCAAATTCCAAAGTCGGCGAATATAGAACCTTGCCTGAAAATTCACCGGAAAAATTGTACATCAAATTTTCTGCGTTCAATTTTGTCCAAGATATGCAAGATATATATTCAATTGGAGGTGGCGGAGGGCGGTTTTACGGCGGTGGGGGGTGACAGACGACTACGACTTAACCAACCCCAAGCCGTAAAGTGTCCTCGTTGTGATTCTCTCAATACAAAATTCTGCTACTACAACAATTATAATCTGTGTCAGCCGCGCCACTTCTGTCAGAGTCGCCGGAGGTACTGGACTAAAGGTGGCATCCTCCGTAACGTCCCCGTTGGCGGTGGTTGCCGCAAAAACAAAAGGTCCAAGCCCAAGCGGTCGGCTGTTTCTACTAATGATGATACTTGTTAGGAAAATAAGTCCAACTCCTACTCCAATTCCAATTCAGACATTACTGCTATTACGTCCACAGCTACTGCAGCGAATACATCCGTTACTATGACTCCGGAAGTTGTGTTATGCAATTCATCTAATCCGACTCTGCCCGACGTTCAGGACTCTAGGTTTTTAGTAACTGAAACTACGAAGCGAGATTTTATTGATCAGCAAGTAGTGGGACATACAACAGAAGAGCAAATATTTCATGATATTGGGGCTTACCCTATCAATTTGAACAACATTTCAATGTACCAAAACTCAAATGCGGGTTTCTTTGATCGGACGGCTCACGTTGAGTTATCAGCGAGAAGGGAAAACGACGGTGGACTAGCTCCGGTGGATTGGCAGACCGGAGGGCTGTTTGGTATGATGGAGAACAGTGATCATCAGTACTCTTACTGGTATCAAAGACAATGGGGTGAAATTGATCACTCCTTTAATTACCTCCCTTGATCTCTGCTCTTGTTAACTCTTGAAATTATTGTCGAAGGTATGATACTTAAAGAGTAAAGGTTAAAAAACTAGAATTCCGGAAAGAAAAGAAACAGAGGGATATATATATGTATATGCCTAGTTACTGATAGCTGTTTTGTTATGCACCTGACCTATCCATGCATGCTTGTTTTTTTTTATTTTCCAACTTTTATATATGTGTGCGTTCTAATTAAGCGATGAAGTTAATTTCAGTACCTAATTATCTATTCAAGTATCAATGAGTTGAGTAGTTATAATATTATAATGTTCTATAATAGGGGGATGCATGCACTAATTGTTGTCTTTATCTACCTTATGCAGTTATGCTCTAACAAAGTTTGACACTCCGAATTAATTAACACGAAATTGTTGTTAACAAATTAATGGCTCATTGTTCCTGCTCAAAGACTTTTATGGTCCAATTATTATTGGATGTAACTCTATAAGTAAAATTGGTATTGGTAGTTCGAAACTTTAAATTTCACTTTTAATGGTCTTATTTTTGGCACGGAAAATAGATATATATGTGAAAATTATTAAAATTTCAAAAAGAATATAATTTTAAACCTATAATTTCAAAAATGGTATGGGTTTATGATAAAAAATTAAAATTAAACTTGTCAAATATAAATTTTTGAAATTATGAGTCCGCTTCTAGTTACTTATAAAATTAATTGTTGACATCCATATTGAGTAGTATA
Organism: Nicotiana benthamiana; assembly: GCA_034376525.1. Lineage (NCBI taxonomy): Eukaryota > Viridiplantae > Streptophyta > Magnoliopsida > Solanales > Solanaceae > Nicotiana > Nicotiana benthamiana. The sequence continues at coordinate 19,570,213 of CM067341.1, forward strand.
TTTGATCGAATGTTGAGTTATTTACTGTTTGACTCAAAAGTTATTGAAATATTTTTGAACAAATCACTCAAAGATGAAGGGGTAAATTTTAGCTAAGTGTAATAATCTCTACAAGGAAAGATAGTAAGGTGAGAATTCTTTCTTGATTTAATTCAACAAGCTAATCTCCTTTGGAATCTTTTCATTCGTAAGTAATATTACAGTCAAAATTCAGGTCCCTCTTGACAAGGTTATTCCCCTCTATATATACGAGTAGCGAAATCCTTCTAAGTAGTAAAAGACAAATTACAAGGAGTATACGAAGGAATATTTCTAATGTACCCTAGTGGGCCTATACTATTATAAAGGTCGTATCGTCTTTCGTCTGCTTTAAGGTCGTCACCCGCTTGACATCGAATTAAGGAGAACTCGTCATTCATCGTGTTTGTGGTTGGTCGTTACGGTCAAATTTGGACCCACACAGTTAGTCCCTCCGCTTGTCGGGGTTGTAACTAGGTGCATCCTCGATGAACGGACCACATGCGTTCCTATGGAGAAATTTGACCTTATGAGGCGTTACGACATGGCCAACGGGGGATGATCAGCGTGCTTGGTAAGACACCTCGTAATACATTTTATCGACAGGTGATGTCATCTTCACATGCGTCATCTTTGTGCATATTTTCGAGGTAGGATTTGATGCTTGATGCTTTGATTCTAGCGCTACTCTGTGACCCTCCGCTTCTGGCGCCACCCAACCCTATAAATAGGTGGAGGGTTTGTTTTTTCGAAAGTTCTTGGCCATTTCACTCCTGATAACCTCCATTTATTCCTCCGAGTTTGCTCTAATACATTTCTGCTTCGCCTTCTCTCATTCTTTATTCGCAGTCTCTTCCTCTTTCTTCTTTTTGCATTGATACCTCTCTAAACGAAATCATGCCAATATCATATTGTTCTCGTGAAGGGATCACTGAGGCTACCCTATTGTCCACGGTGCTCCCTTCATGCGGTGAAGATATGGTGCTAGAGAGGGGTGACAGTCTCCTTATAGTGGAGGAGTTATTACCGAGACACCATATGTCTTGAAGTGACTTCCTCAACGATCCCCCTCCCACTCCTTCCCTCATACATTTTGAGACGGAGCAGGATCACCTTGACGCTCTTCATATAAAATATATCATTCCTGCTCACATTGACATAATTCCGGTTGGGGAGACTTTGTAGATGTCAACTGGCATGGGTATTGTGCCTTTTACGTGTACCCTTTTGCGATTGGCTACACTTTTCCTCTCTTCCGTTTAGGGGAAGAATTCTGTAGGTTCTACCACGTTTGCTCGTCTCAACTTTCACTGTATACTTTTAAGGTACTTCTATTGTTCATCAATTATCCAGAGTATAATGTTTCTATCCACCACCTTTTGTACATATTCTCACCTAGCTTCCACAGAGGTACCATGGTGCATTTGTGGTTCGATGGAACGAAAGGGTTGGTGTTCGGAACAGACGATCGAGAAAGTCGCAAGTTTTGGCACAAGTACTTCTTTGTCAAAACTGAACATATAGTTTCTGACTCCAACAGATCCCTGGAGCGATGGAATGAGACTCATAAATGTCGCCACTCTTTTTATTTTTCCTTCGTCTATATGCATTATAAAGTTGGTTTACTTCTTTCTAGTAGCAATGGGACATCCACCCCTCCCTAATGCGGGCATAAGGGATTGGGTATCTCGTTTGTTACCCCATGTAGAGAAAACATGAGATTGACCTTCTTTGTAAAGCGTTACGGCCCTAAAGTTCCAACTGGTGAATGCTTTTACTTTTACCACTTCGTTGGTTGTATATCGTCATCCATTAATTCAAGTTCTTCACGATGGCAGGTCGAGGAGCTTCCAGGATGAGGGTGCCAGTTCCCGCATTTCGATAGGCCATTGACGCCACAGCTATGCAATTTGTTTTGAGTGAATCTGTTCGAGAAGGTTGTCCTTGACCTGTTCAACTAGAAGGCCCCTCTGAAGTCGTGGTCGTGGGGGAGGAGGCTTTTTCAATGTCGGCCCCCACCCTTTGGATGAATCTCCATAGGGACAAGCCATTATCAAGAAAAAGGAGGAGGATAGAACTTGGGAAGGGTGTGGCCATCGACACTAATAGAAGTAGGGCATCGTAGAAGGCACCTGTGCCCCATTCATGGCCGATGCCATATTGACGAGGAGATCTCCTCAAACAAAGTGGGTTTACCTAGGAGCGGGCTCTGTATGCTCTGTCGAGAGTGACACATCGTCCAGCGTTGGAGGTCATCGTGTCGAGGATGATGACTCACGTTCAGATGTCGACCCGGAGGAGGTCAACAAGTTTCTAGCTCGCCATACTGACGTGTAGGTCAGAGTGGAGGGGCATGATCGCTAGATAGTCATACCATGGGACTATAACTTATTGTTAAACTATGAACATGTGGAATCCGTTTTGGCTCCTCTATGTGCTGCCCCTAAAAATGATATGCTCAGGGCAATGAGTGATGTGTATTTGTCTCAGAATGTCGTCGATATGGCTTTGGGGGTAAGTTCATCTTTTTTTCCTTTCATCGTTGGGCTTGCGTCGCGATTGTCGATCTGTCTTCTATATTTAATTACTTTTTTCGTGCTAGAACCTTATCACGGAGACCGAACGCGAGCATTGGAAGAGGAGGAGAAAGGATGTATATGAGAAGATGTCATCTTCCAAGTATCAACAGTATCGTGCTAAGCATCGTGCGATGGCTGATAATTATACTCAAGATCCAGAAGTTTAGTTGTTTCGTGAAAGGCTGAAACAGAGGGAGGACCAACAGGAGTGCAAGGTTGAAGAGCTGAAGGAGCAGGATCAAGAGCTCATAAAGGTTGTCGCTTGTAGTAGTGACCTTGTGGCCTCCCTTAAGGCAATGGAGGATGAACTTGAGTTGTGTAGGCGGGTGATGGCTGTGAATTCCAATTTACAAGCAAGGGTGGCCAATTTGACCACTGAATTGAGTGCTAAGGCAGTGGAGATTGAGGGGCATAAGGGCGATCTGGACATTGGTGTTGATAAGCTGAGGACAGCTATTTCTGAAAGGGTGTCTTTGGATGATTCCCTCCGTATTTCTACGTTGGAACTTACCAGAGAGAGGGAGGCCTCTAATCTTAAGGTCGCGGGGCTTGAAGGGCGCGCTAAAGAGTTGGAGGAAAAGCTGTTTGTATTGAATGAGCAATTGGCCTCGTTGAGAGTGAGGGATTCAACTCGATGTATCAACCTTCCACGTCCCATACTTCAGCCGATTTGGTTGTGCCTCATTGCTTATATGAGTTGTGGGCTTTTGCTGAGGCCCGGCTTGACGTGTACAAGGCTTTCCATGCTGATTGGAGGGCAACTGAGGCGGAGCTTCAAACCGGGCACAACGATACTCATGCCGCTCGTGAGTCATGCGGGTATGACTCTTATACTCCTGATGGAGACGATATCAATTCAAGTGAGGCGAACCATTTTGCTTCGGACTCTGGGTACGAAGATACTTACCCTGTCGAGCATGATGTGTAGCCTTTTTCTTGTGTTTTTATTTTGCTTTGGGGCTTATGTGGAGGGGGCATACTTGAGCCCATTTTGTAAGGATCAGTATAAATAATATTTTATACAATGTAGGCTTTATTTTGTCGATAGGTTGGTGCTCTTTGTAATTTCTATGGTATCCAGGATACTTGTCGAGCTGTTTAGTCATTTTAACTTTTGGGTGTGGTTAATTCCCACCCCCCCCCCTCCCTTTCTTTTGATGGCATTAACCTTTTGGATATTGCTTCGAACATTTTTTCGATGGCCTTGGCCATTGGGATATTGCTTCGAACTATCGTTGAAGTAGTATCATGTCGTAATCCGAATGAGGTCGAACTCATATTTTATCGATGGCCTTGAACATTGGGATGTTTCTTTGAACTGTCATTGAAGTAGTATCTTGTCATAATTCGAATGAGGTCAAACTCATATTTTGTTGATGGCCTTGGGCATTGGGTTTTTTCTTCCAATTGTCGTCGAAGTAGTATCCCGTCGTAATTCGAATGAAGTCGAACTCATGTTTTGTCGATGGCCTTGGCCATTGGGATGTTGCTTCGAACTGTCATCGAAGTAGTATCACGTCGTAGATCGAACGAGGACGAACTCATATTTGTCGATGGCCTTGGCTATTGGGATGCTTCTTCGAATTGTCGTCGTAATTTGAACGAGGTTGAACTCATATTTTATCGATGGCCTTGGCATAAGTATGTTTCTTCCAACTATCGTCGAAGTAGTATCTCGTCATAGTTCGAACGAGGTCGAACTCATGTTTTGTCGATGGCCTTGGATACTGGGATGTTGCTTTAAATTGTCGACAAAATAGTATTCCGTCATAACTCGAACGAGGTCTAACTCATGTTTTGTCAATGGCCTTGGCCATTGGGATGTTTCTTCGAAGTGTCGTCGAATTAGTATCTCGCCGTAGTTTGAACAAGGTCAAATTCATATTTTGTCGATGGCCTTGGCTATTGAGATGTTGCATCGAACTGTCGTCGAAGTAGTATCTCGTCGTAGTTCGAACGAGATCGAACTCATATTGTGTCGATGGCCTTATCCATTTGTCATTGGAGGTTTGATTGTGTTCCTGCAGGAGCACATGTCGACTTTATTCATGTAATAGAGATTCGATTATATTCTTGTAAGAACCACATGTCGACTTTGTACATATAATGCAGATTTGATTATCTTCTTGTAAGAACAACATGTCGACTTTGTACATACAATGGAGATTTGATTTGTAAGAAACAGTCCTTTCATTACTTTGCACCGAAGATCATATCGACGGGCGGGGTAACGAACAATAATTCGGACCTCGAGACGTCTCCCTTGCCGCCTAATTAAAAACCTCATCGGGAAAACCCATTGGGACAAAACCCGGATAAGGGAATAAGAGTACGACTTAGGTGGTGTCTTCTTTCAGAAGTGGGTTTTGGAGTAGTTTTCCCTCCATTGTTCCCACCTGGAATGCTCCTTTGTTTGCTGCAGCTGTGATTTTGTATGGTCCGTCCCAGTTCGTTCTTAGTTTTCCCTCATTAGGTTCTTTTGTTGCGTGTGTTTTGTCCTTGAGGACGTAATCTCCGACTTTGAGTGGTCACACTTCAGCCTTCTTATTATAGTACCTTTCCACTTGTTGCTTCTGGGCTACCATTCTTAAGTAGGCCATGTGTAAGGCCCCATGAAAACTTCCACTAAAAACCCAAGTCTCGTAAGGCCAAGTTAGGGTCAGGTGTTATAAATTCATAAAAGGGTTCGCATCCTTTGAGTTGATCACTGCATTGAAACGTCAAGAAATTATATTTTCCTAAAAAAGTGAAATTTTGCGGTCGATAATGCGGTCGCATATGTATGAACCGCATTTCTGCCTTAGAGTGAGTCGGTGTGTTGGCCAAATTTGAAGTCAACTATGTAGTCAATTATTTGATCACATAACCAAAATGCGGACCGCATGGTCATCGCATAATTTCTTTGGGATTTTGTGAAGGGCAGTTCGGCAGTGCATCTTGCGATCGGTGAACGTGAATGCATATCGCATTTCTGCCACAACCCAGTCATTGAGTCCGGTTTTTGGGGAGCATTTTGCGGTCCATTTTGCGGACCGCATATCAACTTTGTGATCGCAAATTCAATCGCTGATCTGACTCGGGACTCCTATTATCTAATTTTTAAACCCGACCCCATCCTATTAAAAGCACTCAAACGGACCATTTCCTATTATGTTTCACGGCCTGGAGAGAGAGAGAGAGAGAGAGAGAGAGAGAGAGAGAGAGAGAGAGAGAGAGAGAGAGAGAGAGGGAGTTCTAGAGTGAGGAGGAGTAATCTCCATCAAAGTCTTCTCTAAATCTCTGCCCCAATTCCTTGAAGATTGTCAATTAAAGCTTCTAGCTCTTCAACCCAATAGGTAAGAAGTGTACCATCCTCAATAATTTCAAGATTTTTGTTCAAATAGGTAATTAGCAGATGGATATATGGGTATAAGGCTAGTAATCTTGCATGCATAGGAGATAATGAGATATGGGGAGGATAGGAACTAAAAAGAAAGTAATTGGGATATAAAATGATAGAAATTTCTCTCAAAAAAGACCAAAGATCACAATGCACCTTTAGTGTTTGATAATATGCCCAAATGAGCTAGAATCTTAATCTCGTCTCTAATTCTTGGTTCAATTGTAAATCTTACACAATAGATCGAAGTGCTAAGAGTTTCAGAAATCTTGTAAGGATTAAGGAAAGCCATAATGGGGTATGCATGGCTAAAACCCTTTTTATTAGAAATTAAGCTATGTTGGCATTTTTGGATGTGTGATAAGACTAGAATTGGTTGATGTATTGATTGTTATTTCACATTAATTGATTTGCATTTATATACATATATTCATGAAGGATATGCCTCAATGTGAGTAATATACTATTCTTGATATTTAGAGAAGTGTGAAGAATACGAATCATGTGTGAAGAATACAATCATGTGTTGAAATGCTTGGGCTGTTAGCCAAGATTAAAACTGAGATTTTCATGCTAACTATGTGGAAACTTACCTGTGCTTGCAACTTGAATTGCTTCTGTATGCCTATGACCATGAAATCGCAAGATGGTTATTGAAAATGGAATGATGTGATAACTGTGGCCCTAAGTGCCAATGAATTGATATGAGGAATGTGAAATAAAGATTCAAATGAGATCATTAATGAGAAAGGAACAATGCCTAGGTAAGGTGGCCTAGACGATCAGGCCGTGATCGGATACCAAACCGCACATATGGTGGTAATGTGCTAACATTTAATTCCGAAAAAGGGGAAATGAAATGGTGATTGAGATATATGCCTCAAATGAGGTAATCTAGCCGATCGGGTTGTGATCGGACTCCGCTCAAGATAGCAGAGGTATTGAGCACAGTGATGTATGAAAGAAATTCCCTAAACCTAGTTATGAAAATTACGTGAAAGATTATATGGTTCGTTTATTTGATGATGTGATATCCGGTTAAAATCTTTGATTTACTCTTGTGATTTCCTTGTTCATGCTTGATAGTTCTTTCTAGTAATATGGTGTTTAGTTATACATACTAGTACTATTTCATGGTAGTAACGTCCCTTTTTTTTTTGCTGGGGGAACTACATTTTTAAATGAATATAGGTAGCTCCATTGTAGATAGTTCTAATCGTGCGTATTATATTACATTCTTCTTAAGTATTGGTGAGCCCCTTTATCCTTCTAGGGGTTGTATTATATATCTTCGTTGTTGTGGACTTTCACTACCTCTTCTCAAATCTTGGTGAGCCCCTTTCTCCTTCAAGGGGTTGTATTATATATCTTCGTTGTTGTGGACTTTCACTTTTGAGGTATAGTTTAGGCCTTGTTTCCAGCATCGTCATACTTATCTTTTGTATCCTTAGAGGCTCTGTAGACACATGTGTGGGTTATGTACGGGTGTTGAGGGGTCCATGAACTATGTTGTAATTATAAACTCGAGTTATCTACAATTGTAACGTTATGGGAATTTTGGAAACTAACTTTAACTACGGTTTAAGTTTGTAATTTGGAATGAACTATCACAGTTGAATGTACTATCTTCACTTGTTTAAATAAATGAAAGCATGTTTTCCCTGTTCATATTGAGTCAGGTAGGAAGTTCTTGATAAGGCTTGCTCAGTTGAGTTCACTTGATTGAGCATCGGTCGCGCCTCCCGAGGTTGGGGCGTGACCCCATGTCTCTCCGTTCTTGAATTCATCCAGATCTTGTAGCCTACTTTCATCGTTGCTTGGTTCGCTCTCATTGGAGTATCTCTAACTTGGCTCTCCAACCATGACAAGTATAACTACATCATTCCCGTAGACTAGTGAATACGACGTCTCACTCGTACTGGTTTTTGGTGTGGTGAAGTATGCCCACAATCCTTCCGGCAGTAGTTCAGGCCATAGTCCCTTGGGGTCTTCAAGCTTCTTTTTCAATATATTCAGTATTACTTTATTGGAGGATTCGTCTTGACCATTTCTGGCGGAATGACGATATGGAAAGTATTTATTTGATGTGCCATTTCTCGAGGAACTCGGTCATTTTCTTTCCAACAAACTCAGGTTCGTTGTCTCAGTGATTTCTTTGGGGATACCAAAATGACATATTATGTTTTTCCATATGAACGTGATGACCTCTTGCTTGCGTATCTTTGTGTAGGCACATGCTTCCACCCATTTGGAAAAATAGTCAGTTAAAACTAAACGGAAACATACTTTACCTCGTCCGGCGGGGAGGGGTCCAACTATATCCATCCGCAACTTTATGAATGGCCATGGTGAAATGACAGAATGAAGGGGTTCCCCTGCTTGATGTGTCATAGAGGCGTACTTCTGACACTTTTCACATTTCCTACCGTAGTCCACGACTTCTTTTTCTATGGTGGGTAGTAGTATTCGGCACGGATGAGGCAGCGGGTGAGGGCACAATTCCAGTATGGGCACCGCAGAGCCATTCGTTCATTTCTTCCAGCACTCGTATCGTTTGGTTTGGCCAAGGCACTTGGCTTGGGGGTCGCTAAACGTTCTTTTGTAGAGATCGTTGTTTACAATTTTGTATCTGGAAGCTTGTACCTGAAGCTTTTTGGCTTCTTTATTATCTTGCGGGAGTGTTTCATCCTATAAATATGTTACCAGATGGTTGTGCCAGTCCCAAATAAGGCTTACAGAATGTACCTCGACGTGATCTATTGCGGAATGGAGAAGGGTGACCACGTTTTCCTTGTTGATATTTTTGGTGGCTGCCGCTAACTTGGCGAGGTCGTCCGCTTCGATATCTATGCCCTGGGTATTTGGTCGAGGCAACATTCATCCAATTCGGGCAGCAGTTTGTGAATTTTTGACTGGTACTTTTGTAGTCTCTATTCCTTAATTTGGGAAGTCCCAATGACTTGGTTTACCACGAGTTGAGAGTCGCAATGGAGGACGAGCCGTCAGGTACCGTATTTGAGTGCTAATTTCAATCCTACGATCAAAGCTTCATAATCGGCCTCGTTATTAGTTATCCCGGGGTATCGTATGGACTGGTGAATTATTTTTCCTGAAGGAACTTCAAGGACGAGTCCGAATACCGATCACGAGGCATTAAAAGCATTGTCGGTGTAGAGGACCCAGAGGTCGGTGTGTGTGGAAGCGCGGAAAGCTTCCTGCTCTACTTCCAGCAATATTTCTGCGCTAAAATTGGCGAGCACTTGCTACTTAATGGTTGTTCGTTGTTGGTATGTTATGTTGTGCTCGCTTATTTCTATGGCCTATTTGGCCAACCTACTCGATAATTCGGGTTTGTGTAGGATACCTCTTAGGGGGAAGGTTGTCACCACTTTTATGTGGTGACATTGAGAAGATGGTCTAAGCTTTCGTGAAGCTATGACTAATGCCAAAGGTAGTTTTCAAGGTATGGTTACCTCAATTTGGTATCGATTAAGGTTTTGCATATATAGTAAATCAAAAATTGCGTACCTTAATTTTTGCGGACCAAGACAGCACTTACGGTGACTTCAGAGACTAGTAGATACACAAGTAGACATTCACCTGGGTCTTCCTTGATGAGTAGGAGTGGTGAAGATAGATACGTTTTAGTTTTCTCATGGCGTCGACGCATTCTGCATTCCATTACAGTCAGTGGTCTTTCATTAGCACATTGAATAATTTGTGTCATCTATCTGACGATCGTGAGATGAACCTCGATAGGGCGGCTATTTTCCCTGTCAATTTCTACACCTACTTTTTGTCGGTCAGTACCTTCGATATTCCTTCGATTGCTCTGATCTGGTCCGGGATAACCTCGATACCCCCTTTGTGATATGAGAAAACCAAGGAACTTTCCTAAAGTTACATCGAAGGCGCATTTTTCAAGATTCAGCTTCATCACGTACTGCTTTAATATCTCGAATTCCTCCTTAAGATGGCCAATGTGATCCGCTTTCTCTATGGATTTTACTAGCATATTGTCGATGTAAACCTCCACGGTCTTACCGAGTTGCTCTTTGAACATCTTGGTGACTAACATTTGATGTGTCGCCCCTGTTTTCTTGAGTCCGATCGACATTACCTTGTAGTAGTATGTTCCTCGGTGAGTGATGAGTGGTATTTTCTTGATCTCCTACTGCCATTAGGATTTGGTTGTAACCGGAGTAGGAATCCAAAAAGCTCAGTAATTCATGTCCTGTTTTTGCGTCGATGAGTTGATCGATATGCGGTATCGGGAAGGAATATTTCGGGCATGCTTTGTTTAGGTTGGTGAAGTCAACGCACATCTGCCATTTCCTATTCTTCTTTTTTACCTGTAAGGCCCCGTGATATTTCAGCAAGGTTTGGGCATGCAGGTAAATCTTAGCACAACTTTTCAAACTAGACCGACAGGCAAGAAAAGCGGACTATTTAGACACTTGAGGACATGTTGCATGCTTGTACTCTTGATTTCAGAGGTAGATGGGATGATCATTTTCCACTTATAGAGTTTTCTTACAACAATAGCTTCCATGCTAGTATCCAGATGGCACCATTTGAAGCACTGTATGGTAGAAGATGTAGGTCTCCTATTGGATGGTTTGAGATTGGGGAAGCTGAATTGATGGGGCCAAACTTCGTGCACCAGGCCCGGAGAAAAGTAAAATTATTAAGAAAAGGCTGAAAACTGCTCAGAGTCACCAAAAGTCTAATTTGGATGTTCGTCGCATAGATTTGGAATTCAAAGAAGATGATTGGGTATTCTTGAAAGTTTCCCCCATGAAGGTTATTATGATGTTTGGGAAGAAAGAAAAATTGAGCCCAAGGTATGTCAGACTGTACAGAGTTATCCACCGGATTGGTCAGGTGACATACAAGCTTGAGTTGCCACCCGAAATGTCATTGTTACACCCAGTCTTTCATGTGTCTATGTTGAATAAAGCAGTGGGAGATCCGTCCACTATCGTGCCAGTTAAAGCTATCTAGGTTAATGAAGAAGTGTCCCATGAAGAAGTTCCAATTGCCATTCATGACAGGCAGGTCCGAAAATTGTGAAATAAGGAATTGCCTCTGTAAAGGTGTTATGGCGAAACCAGCAGGTTGAGAAAGCCACTTGGGAAGCCGAGGGAGAAATAAGGAGGAAGTACCCACATTTGTTTGTATAGCCATGTAATAGCTTTTATGCATGTGGTTCCTAAGAACTATGTATCCTTGATTTGATCTATGTAAAATTGCTCTGTTTCGTTTTAGGTATATGATTGCCTATACGGCCACAGTTAGTATTGTACGAGTCATGTTATGCCTGTGAGGTGTGTATATGCTGTTTGGATATGTTTATAGGTCTCTCTATCAAGTGGATAGGCGTAGAAACAAGGGAAACTCTGGCAAAATTTTTGGAAATTTAAGGTGTTACCCCAATTTGGGTCTACTATTTTGTTTCGTGTTGTGAAAAGCTGAGGTTGCATAAAAATTTCTTATGAGTGAACCTTAATCCTCATTCGAGGACGAATAATTTTAAGCGGAGGGGGGGGGATGTAATGCCCGTAAAAACTTCTACTCAAAACTCGAAAGTTCGTAGTGCCAAGTTAGAAATTTGTAAAAAAATTCTTCGTGAAGGATGCACTAAAAACTCAAAGAATAATATTTTTTAAGAAAAGTGCAATTTTGCGGTCCAAAATGCGGTCGCATAATAGTTATGCGGACCTTATAGTCACCACAGAATCAACAGGTGTGATGGTTAATTTTGAGGTCAATGATGCGGCCACTTATACGATCGCATACTCAATATACGGTCTGCATAGTCATCGCATAATCCTCTTGGGATTTTTGTAAGGAGCAGTACTGTGGCGCATTATTCGACTGCAGAATATGTATGCGGACCACATTCTTGTCATGTACCCAGGCAATGTGTTCAATATTTAGGACCACTTTTGCGGGCTGCATGTCATGTATGTGATCGCATATGCGATCGCAAATCTGAGTCGGGACTCCTATTTTCTAACTTTTAAAACACACCCCTATTCCATTAAAAACACCTCATCCAACCTTATTTGTGTTATTTTTATTGAAAATAGAGTGAGAAGAGGAGTTCTAGAGAGAGGGGGTGACCTTCATCTAATCCCCACCCAACTCTTACCCCAAAATCTTGAAGATTGTCAATTGCAGCTCCCTTGTTCCATAATTTGCAATTTCGAAATTTCTGTTTAAAACAAGTGATTAACAATTGAGTTCTTGGGTAAAAAGGGCTAACAACCTTGCATGCATAAGAGATAATGGGGTATGGCGAGGATGAGAACTAAAGAGACAACAATTGGAGTATAACATTGAAGGAATCTCTTTCAAGGGACCTAAGACTACAATGCACACTTGGTGCTTGATAGTATACCTGAACAAGCTAAAATCTTTACCATGTCTCTAATTATTGGTTCGATTTGTAGTTCTTATACAATGGATTGAAGTGCTAAAAGTTTCGAAATTTCGTAAGAATTAAGGAAAGATTTATTGAGGTATTTAAGGCTAAAACCACGTCTTTTAGAAATTGAGCTTCATTAGTGCTTGTGTAAATGCGGTAAGGCCAAAGTTTGGATTCTTGTGTTGATAATTATTTTACATGAATTGATGTTGTAATTTTATATGCGTGAAAGACGGGTCGCAACGTGATCAATATGCGATCTTGATAACTTGAAAGGGGCAAGAGGTATGAATTATGTATTGAAATGCTTAGACTTTAAATTTAGATTGAAGTTGCGTTGTGCCATCTACTTTAAGTCTTTTATGCTTATGATTTAAATAGCCCTGTGTGCACCTACTGTCCTAAATAGCAAAGATAATATTGAAATTGGAAAGATGTGAAATGTGGCCTAGTGCCAAGAATGATGTGATAAGTTGTGGCCCCAAGTGCCTATGAAATAATATATATGAAACAAGATGGTTAATGAGAAGGGAACAACGCCATAGTAGGCTGCCTAGCCAATCGTGACAGGATTGGTTGCTATGCCACACACTTGGTGGTATTATGCTGATATTGAATTTCAAAAAAAAAAGGGAAAATGAGATTGTAATTGAAGTGTATGTCTCAAATGAGGCAACCTAGCCGATGGGGTCAAGATTGGACTCCGTTTAAGATTGAAAGTATTAGGATAACATATTTGTGAAGGATTGAGAGTGGATAGGTGCATATGTTTATTGATATCATCAGGATATTTGTTGCAAAAATGGTAAAGCACCTTTTTTCTTTGTATTCGTTGAGGGTCACGGACAGTATTTCCTACAGTGTGATATTCCGGAAAATTTGATAGAGGATGTTCGGCGCCAGTTGTTTTGGCTCGAGTATCATAGCCATTGCCTCCTCCATGTTCAAAGGGAATGATGGCTCTAGTGGTTTTAGGTAGCCTCGATATCCAGGTTCCCTGGCAGGGCTGGTTCTGGCGACAAGAGCAACCAATTGGTTTGTAGGCATTCATCCTCCTCCTAGTTCTGTGTGGGTGGTGGGAGTTCCTGTTGCTAGTGCTCGTTATGTTCGCCTATCTATTGGAAAAGGTCTAAGGCTTCTATCTCTTGTGTGTAGAGTGACTGTAGCGTTGTTGTTGCTTGATCGTTGGTATAGACTATACAGGCCTTGTGGTATCATTTGGATTAGCTTTTGGGTTGTTTCTTCTAGTATTAGGGCCACCTGTTGTTCGGTGGAGGTCGCCAGATACTGGTTTGCATGCGAGTGATTGGTTTTATTGCCCTATTGAATATGGTGTGGTGTCTGCCCGCTGTTGGTTCATGGGGCCACACATCTAGTTGCTCATTTGGTTGTAGTAGAGTTATTGATTGATGACAGTAGGGACGGAGCTGATTGTTGTTTGAAAGTAGTAGTTGGTAATTTGTAGTTGGGGTTGGGGTTGATAGTCTTCTTCTTCGCTGTGATGGCATCCATAGTGGCGGTTCTAGTGGCGTCAATAGTAGAGGTGGTTCCGGAGATAGCTGCCGCACTGCCTTGGCATTTTTTGTTGTGTTATATTTGGTGGCGATTGAGATGGTTAAGCGAGAGTGTGAGACGTTTCTAGTGGGTCTTCCTTCGGAGAAGTAATAGCGGGGGAAGGTAGAGCCCGAAACTTAATTAATAAATAATTAGACATAAAATATATTTTTAATGTTAAAAACAAGTTACAAAAATAAGTATTTTGCAGTAAAATACTACGAATTACATTAACGGAAATTTTTCCGTTAATGTAATTCGCAGTATAATACTGCGGATAATAAAGATGTAAATCGCAGCACGATACTGCGAACTAATAAACAATTTTTTTTAATATTGTTCGTAGTATAATACTGTGATTTCACAATTAGCAGTATTCTGCGAACAGCATTAAAAAAAATAAGACCCCTTCTTCTTCCTTAGATCGACAGAATTGTTCTTCACCATTAAAAAACAAATATGGTCCCCCCCCCCCCCCCTCATTCCCGTGCTTAAAAAAATTCAGCCCTACCCGTCATATAAAAGCAAGGTGTGAAGGCCCCACACACAAAAGAAGCTTTGGATTTCGTCTTTCGGGTGAAAAAATTCAATTTCAATAATATTCAAAAATCTTAAATCGAGGTATTTCGATTTAGATTATGACAAAACTCGTATAATACATGCATATTTGTATTGTTTAGTGTGTTTCCATGTGAATTTATGTTATTTTGTACTTAATTTTATATCTTTTATATACCCAGATTGGTTTATTAATTTTTGTGAATTTGTATTATATATTTGTTTTATTTGTATTGTTAATGTTTTTTTCATATTATAGTTGATAAATTTGTATGTAGAGCCTTTTAGCGTAGTAAAATATAGCGCATTTTAGTGTAGTAAAATATAGAGCATTTTAGCGTAGTAAAACATAGAGTCTTTTAGCGTAATAAAATGTAGAGCCTTTTAGCATAGAGTTTTAATAGCTAACAAAATTCTAAAGATGTTAAAATTGAGACGCATAATAATTAAGGATAACTCGGTGCTACCGGGGCTCAAAAATTTGCAATAAATCAAAAAATTTATAATTTAAATCTTTAAGGTTACAAAATTATAAAAATTATTGCAATTGACACGCATAGTAATTAAGGATAACTCGGTGCTACCGTGCCCCAAAAATCAAGCCTCGAACCCATACATAATTATTTGCAGTAATTCAAAAAATTATAATTTAATTCATTAGGGTTACAAAATTATAAAAATTATTGAAATTGACACACATAATAATTAAGGATAACTCAGTGCTACCGGGGCCAAAAATCAAGCTTGGAACCCATACATAAAAATTGGCAATAATTCAAAAAATTTATAATTTAATTCTTTAAGGTTACAAAATTATTAAAATTGACATGCATAATAATTAAGGATAACTCTGTGCTACCGGGCACCAAAAATCAAGCCTGGAACTCATACATAAAAATTTGCAGTAATTCAAAATTTTATAATTTAATTCTTTAAGGTTACAAAATTATAAAAAATTTTGAAATTAACACGCATAATAATTAATGATATCTCGGTGCTACCGAGTCCAAAAAATCAAGCATGGAACACATACATAAAAATTTGCAGTAATTTAAAAATTTTATAATTTAATTCTTTAAAGTTACAAAATTATAAAAATTGTTGAAATTGACACGTATAATAATTAAGGATAACTCGGTGTTACCGGACCCCAAAAATCAAGCATGGAACCCATACATAAAAATTCGCAGTAATTCAAAAAATTTATAATTTAATTCTTTAAGGTTACAAAATTATAAATATTGTTGAAATTGACACGCATAATAATTAAGGATAACTCAATGCTACCGGGCCCAAAATCAAGCATGGAATAATTAATTAAATATAATTAATTATTTAATTTATTAAACTAACACAAACAATTATTTTTGTTTAAATTATAGTAGACGACATGGCATTTCCTCCGCATGCGCATCCTGGACCTGTCGAGAATCAACTATCTGTGTTGTAGGGTGACCATAGGTCATCCTTTGTATAGGAGGGACAGCTGTCGATGCAGACTCTCCGTCCTAGGAGACCTGACGATTTGTGGGAGTTTATCGCGGCGCATCCTTTCCATGATCGTATAGTAGCGCGCCTCTAGGCTATGGGTTTATAGACGACTTTTGAGCTTGGATGGATGTAGCTTGATTGGTCTCTCATCATGGCCTTGATAGAGCGGTGGCGACCGGAGACACATACTTTTCACTTGCCCACTAGAGAGGCCACCATCACACTGGAGGATGTTCAGGTTTTATATGTGTTACGCATAGATGGACACGTTGTGGCACTGCCCCACTACATTAGAGGCATAACGCGTGCCCAGTTTGTGGATATGATGGGGAAGTTTACTGGTTTTAGGCCAGAGGGTGGCGCTGGGAGCAGTCGCGTTGCATTGTCAGCCATTAGAGATCAGATGGTGGTTTTGCACCCGGACATTACTGGCGAGACAGACGATCTTTGGATTGATAGGAACACGCGGCTGGCGTTGCTCCTTCTTTTGGGGTGTGTCTTGTTCCCGGACACTTCGGGGAGTAGAATGAGTATGCGCTTTCTCCATTGTTTTTAGCAGCTGGATAAGTTACCCCAGTACAGCTGGGGTGTCACTGTCTGGCATGCCTGTATAGGAGCATGTGCCTAGCGAGCATAGGTCCAGCGGTGGATATATGTGGTTTTTCGCCCCTCCTACAGGTGACAAAATTTTCGAATACTTTGTTTTTTACTCTGAATTCAATACCATGAAATGACTCATAAAATTTACATCAACCTTTTATCTTAGTTTTGGGCCTGGCAGCGGATCATGCCGTTGCATCCACCTCTACCACCACTTCTGCCCGGTGAGGATTATCCATTTCTCCCTCTAGCTGTCAGGTGGATTCTCCGGCGTGGGAACTACCGATGGACCGATGTGCATCATAATCTCCCCCTTCTCAAGGATGTTTTAGATATGTTGGTGGACGGATGGGTATATATCTACCTACACTTGCTTATTTTAAATTGAGTTGTGTTGCGCGTACACACTTTTATATTCTTATTTGGTAGTTCATCTGGACGTCGTACAGCGACGAGTTGCTGGCTTAGCTGCCTGCTTGTTGCTCAGTCGACCGGCTGCTTTGGAGAACCTCCATCCCGATGATCTTCTTCGATCACGTCGAGTATCATGCCACAGAGCGTGTGCTTCGAAAGTTTCACTGTCCCCATCCTATACCGAGAGATCGTGGATAGGATGCTATACACTATTAGCGGGACGACCGTGCCAGCATGGACCAGTAGTATATCGGATGGCTACATCAGCAGATAGTTTATTGGGATGAGCGAGTTGAGCGTATCCCTCCACCTCCTACATTTACCCAAGAGGCCAAGATTTATTTGTATGGTGAGTGGTACCACCGTCATACCCGCCTGATGGTCTGGAACCCCATTCATGTACTTGGCGACCACAATAGACCGTACACCAGGAGGCATGAGGCACTGGTATGTCTTGTGGCTAATTAATGTGTTATAATTGTGATATAGCGTTAGATAATTATTATTTTAAATGTTTCACAGGCTATTAGGCATCATCGGCTCTACCAGTTGGGACAGGAGATGCAGCAACGTGCCGACATCCCTGAAGTGGTTGACTATGGCCGGCAGGTGGAGCAGATGGCTCGTCTGACACTGTTGCAGGCGAGAGATGCCGAGAGGTTGGACCACAAGTCTCAGTATGCGGCGCCAGAGGCTTACCATCGGGGTAGGGTCAGTCCCACGAGGCAGGGGTACAGCACAAGGAAGAGGTGCCCCACGGGGTCGCGGGGGACGGCGAGGAGATGGTGCCCAGTAAGGGGGCGTTGAGGTACCTGTAGACCCACCTGCTGAGGGACATGACGAGGACTCTGGATTTCAGGCGCTTGGAGATGGTCAGCAGGGTGAGCCTTCTAGCAGCATGCCTTCGTATAGCCTTCAGCTATCTTTGCCATCATCGCAGATCACCCCGTCAGGAGCATTGTCTATCTTGGGTACATTCGATGGGGA
Source organism: Nicotiana benthamiana (assembly GCA_034376525.1). Taxonomy (NCBI): domain Eukaryota; kingdom Viridiplantae; phylum Streptophyta; class Magnoliopsida; order Solanales; family Solanaceae; genus Nicotiana; species Nicotiana benthamiana. Next base: position 19,588,223 of record CM067341.1, read on the forward strand.
TGTAGATCAGTACTTTGCATGCACATCTACTGCAACTGAGGATCGGCCGACCCGGGATGTGGATGGTGGGCACAGGTTGAGTTATCCTTCATCCCCCGCGGTTTATGCGGATCTACCACATGCGGCGGTATGTTTGTATTACTTTAATATTTCAATTTAAATTTTTTTCATTAATGAGCTGCAATAAATTAATTTTAATGGTGTTATGCGGTCTTCGTCTCAGCCCGTGTTTGAGGACACTACATGCAGTGATGCATATGACGTGACCACAGTGAGAAAATATTTTTTTGCTTAAACACAAAATCAAAATAATACATACATGCTAAGATAACTTCTTGTTTTGTAGGTTGCTGACGGGCCAACGCCCTATTCTTTCGATCCTGCCATTTGTAGTGTCGATGTTGCTGCACGTCCTCGCATAAAGAGGCGGCTTGATGATGATGATCCAGATAGTGTGCCTGGACGACAGGGGATGCGACTTAGGCCAGCAGCAACACTGAATCACACAGGCTGCAGCACTCACTGATTGATGTATTGACTTTGTGTAAATAGTGCTTTATGTAAATAATGCTAACAATTAGAATTTAATAACAATTGTATTTTAATTGCATTTGAACATCAATTTTACTTGAACAGTACAACTCAAAGAGAAGTCTTACATACCTAACACAAAAACAAACAGTAGAACTAATGAAATCACTTCACAACAGCAAACATGAAGATATCATAAACACTCAACACGTAAATGCCAACGTTTAGTTACTACCTTCTAGTATTCTCTGCTTCATCCTCTCGAGCTTTTTACCAATTTGTTTTTCTCTTCTTCCACCTCCTTGATCTTCGCCTTCAAATCTTCAATTTGTTGTTTAGATTGGCGCTCTATGTCCCACTGCCCCGTACACACATCATGGAGATAATACAACTTGTCTTTGTAGTATTTTTGTTCACGTGGTTTGTCAACCCATACCTTAAAATTACATATAGGTACGTCTGGTTGCCTATAAGTCTTGTTCATACAACCCCAATAGCGGCGTCCAGCTTCTTCACAATTATTGTACATTATACTTTTGATTCCACAGTCGCACTTTGGGGAACGAAAGGGTTGTTGAGACATTTTATAAAGAGTAGTTTGAGTTAATGGAAAAGCTCAATTATAGGTTGTTGTTGTTAAGTGCAGAGAATAACTAGAATACGCTCTTTATTTATAGGCAATAAGTTACAATATTTTTTCTGAAAAAAATAGATTTTCTCACATGGTTTTCAGTCTTTCCAGACTGACATGACAACTCAACGATACATTGTATTATGCCGCTATTTACATATTAAATTATTCTGAAAAAACCAGCTTTCTCACATGGTTTTCAGCCTTTCCAGACCGACATGACAACTCAACGATACGTAGTATTGTACCACGATTTACATATTAAATTATTCTGAAAATGTCAGCTTTTCTCACATGGTTTTCAGCCTTTCCAGACCGACATGACAACTCAACAACACGTAGTATTATACCGCGATTTACATATTAAATTATTTTGAAAAAATTATCTTTTCTCACATGGTTTTCAGCCTTTCCAGACTGGTATGACAATTCAACGATACGTAGTATTATACCGCAATTTACATATTAAATTATTCTGAAAAAACCACCTTTTCTCACATGGTTTTCAGCCTTTCCAGACCGACATGACAACTCAACGATATGTAGTATTATACCGCGATGCAAGAAGAAACACCTACGATACGTAGTATTTAAAAATTTAAGATTGGTGTTCTTTAGCAACAATAATGAGTTGAATATTTGAACAATTCTATTAAGAAAATAATACATTATGTAAAAAACAACAATTGTATTTTAAAAACATATTTTTGTAACAGAATTTGAACAACATTTTTATTAAACGGGTTAACACAAACTCAAACACAATAAATCTATAAATACAAACAGTAAAACTAATAAAAACACTACACAAGGAAACATAAAGATAAACTACTATGCTTATGGCGTACAAGGCAGTGCTTAATCATGATCCGCTTCCTACAATTCGCTTCAATCACTCGAGTTGATCTTCCAGCCTTTTTTCTCTTCTTCTACCTCATTGAGTTTCGCCTTCAACTCCTCAATTTGTTGGTTGGTTTGGCACTCCTTCTCATGTTGCCTCGAACACATAACACGAAGATAATAAATTTTGTCTTTGTAGTACTTTTGTGTACACTCTTCATCCATCCATACCTCAAATTCACATGTAGGCTTGTCGGGTTGCTCGTCAAGCTTGTTCTTACATGCTCAGTAGCGGTGTACACCATCTTGCTACCATTTGAACAAACTACATTTTTCTCCACAATAGCACCTTGGGACGTAAACGTTTTGTTCAGACATTTCTTATAGAGAAACATTAGTTATTGTTAAACGAAGAATATAAGTAGCATGCGTCTGTTATTTATAGTCAAAACTTCACACAAAAACAAGAACTTTCACATGGTTTCTAGCTTTTTCAGAATGATATGACAACTCAACAAAGCGTAATATTATACTGCGATTTACATATTTACTTTTCCTGCATAAAAAGAGTTTTTCTTCAATCATTCAAGCTTTTGAACCACGCTATACAACTTTTTGAGAACGACAACACAATTGATAAAACATATTATTGTACCACGCTTTACATATTTAATTTATTTTTTAATACGAGATTTTTTATACCACATTCTTGGTCATGTTTACTAACAACCATATCAAAATCCAATGTTAAAAAATAAGATGTAACAACATTATGAAAATTTATCTTATTCCATATATATTGAAACAAACACAATTACAGACATGTATTACAAAAAATAATACCAAAATAATTTACTAGGGGTATCCTTGATAGTTGGGTACATTGGACGAACTTGCACCAGGATTATCACCGCCATGTACACTACTTGAAGGACATTTACGAAGCTCGTGTCCTATTTGCGAGCATATGCCACATTTACGCGCATAAACTGCGTCACCAACATCCATTTGGTTCCATATGCGCGTTCTCTTTTTCACTTACAGCTTGCGCAAATAGTCCTTGTTACAAACCATCTTAAATGGTTCCGGCGGCCAATAATGCTCAGCACCTAATGGCTGCAACTTTCCACTATACGTGTCTACGTATGCAGCAACATCGTATTGCCTATCAATATAGTTGTTGCCACGTATCCAACTTGTTGAAAGCACTTTAACGCATGTGCGCACGTCATGTGGTAGATGGTCCATTTTCCACATGAACATAACTTTCTATTTTCATTCACCGTATGTAGATTATTCCCACGGTGTTTGCTGATAGCTGTCTTAACTTCAAAAACACCGTGTTCATGATCGTACTAAAGAAATGAATTCCATTGTGCTCGCCTCCTGGACCTTTCAAATCTTCTCATGGGTATTGGTATAAATTCAACACCCTGGTTCATCAATACTGAGGCAGTCGCATGCCTTTCAACAAACCTCTCTGCACTTTGTTTGAATGTCATGCGGACCATGGTAGTGACAGGCGTCCACGGGCAGACTTCAACAAGCCGTTGAATGACTCTGACATGTTGGTTGTGAGGGCTCCCCATCGTCTACCGCCATCAGCATGCAATGTACACATGTGAAGCTCATGTCCGATCAACCAAGTACAGGCTCTTGGTTCTAACTGCCGGATCACTTCCATGCGCCTCGTAAATTTGCATTGTTGGTGCTCAGTTGCAGCCGTCCACATTAAGTCATGCAAGGTCTTGTCAGGAAATTTCTTCTAAAAATTGGCCTTCAGGTGCCGCACACAATAACGGTGGTATGCATATGGTTCCTGCCATTCAGGAAAGTGACACACATAACTTAAAATACAGCCATGCCTATCAGATATGAGACAAATACTTGAACGCTATTTCACGACGTACTGCTTTAAGTGGTTCAAAAAAAGAGTCCACGTCTCTTAGCTTTCGTTGGCACATATGGCAAAAGCTAATGGAAATATTTGCCCGTTGGCATCTACTGCAACTGCAATCAAAAGCTTAATATCATACTTTCCATAGACATGAGTACCGTCTATAGAAATAACAGGACGACAATGCACAAAACCATCAATTGCCAGTTTAAATGACAAGAATACATAGTTAAAAATATATTTGGGTATGTCCGGACTCCGCTCACGCCTCCATTCAACAACAGTCACGGGGTTAAAGTGTTGCAGTACGGCCATGTACTTGGACATATTTGAAAAAGACTAATCCCAGTCGCCATAAATAAGTTCAAAGGCACGTTTGCGACCGAGATATGTCTTTCTTTTTGTTATAGTACAACTATACTCCTGGTGGACGGCTGTAATACGCTCTTTAATCTTGAACCTAATGGACACTTCCAGATATGGAATCAAGACAAGAGAAATCAAGTCCACATCCAACTTGAAATGATTCTCATTGTATGTGTCCATTTCACATCTGTGCTCACTAATAAATTTACAAACTTTCCACAAACCGGATTTTTCTTGGTGGCACGCAACATCCAGTGACAACCCAAAAACTACATACGACATACAGCCTTGTATTTCTCCGTAGTTGACTCACTTACTGTCATCTTACGGCACTCTCTTATGCTGTAGATTTTTACATCCCTAATTAAGCGAGCTTTGTCGGGGAAATACATGCCCTTTGTCAGAACAGCTGGTCTAGACTCATCCCACATCTGTGGCCGAAATTCATCATCATCCCTTGTGAGGGCATCCACGTTCGGCATGCTTGGCAAATTATCAAGGTAGGGAATATTCCTCTCATGAAATGGCACGTGGGACTCGTATACTCTTGGTCTAGTGGAAGGTGGACAAACTTGCTTCCTCGTCAGCTCAAGTTCAACATTCACTTCCTCCTCCTCCTCCTCCTCCTCCTCCTCATCACCCTTATCATGGAGGGGTGTGCCATCCCCAGACTCATCCGCATTGTTATCGTAATCACTATCATCTTTCTGACTCTGCGCATCTTCAAATCACAAGTTAATACGTCGTCTATGGGCAACTGTGTGAGGTCAGGAGCTTCAAGAAGCTCTTTTTCACTGCACAAAAAGAACAAAAACATAAGTTACCCAAACCTCCAGAAAAATATTTTAGATAATGCTATATCACTTTACTTACAAGTGGTACTGTCTTGACATTTCATGATGGATATTTTCATGTTGGTCATGACTCCCGGATGGACCACTGTGGTCCACAACTACGCATATTCCAACTAGGAGCGGGGTCATTACTTGTAAAATTCATATCTGGATGGTACCCCCTATGAAAAATATGAGTGTTAATACAAATTCAATTAAAACATAAGAAAACATCGCTAAAGCGTAGTAAAATTGAAGTTCACTAGTCCTTTTGTTGACTATATAATGTCGAAAAATTATTTTGTGGTTGCTCATTCACCGGTGGTGACATGTTCAAATCAAGGAAAGCTCTTTCATTAGCATTCTGTCCGGCAAAAACTGCTCCAGAATAACCACCCGATGATAGGGGATTCCCTGCTATGCACGCCTTCATTACTGGGAACGTCTTCCACCTTGACGTATATTTCAAATAATTTTATTACAATAAATTCCCTGTATTCATCAGGAATCTGCAAAAAATCTCTAAGAGTTTCATCATCATCGATGTTAAACTCAGAATAATAAGCAAACCCGTGCGGAGTCATTGAATACGAAAATCTACCGGTTACTTTAAGTTTAACCGAACGCCTCCTCTCACTCATTTTTTACGTAACAACGATACCAATGTATCGTACTCCATAGTAAGAGGCAATTTAACATAACACTATGGAGGTGATTTATACATCACAGAGTTATTCTCCATCACAACCTCATCCTCCCTCCCCCAATATAGTGAAACCCTTATTTTTGGCAGTTCAGATATTGTAAAAAAATGATTGAATGAATTTTTAGAAAATTGAAAAGCCTATAAATAAGTAATTTTTGAAGGAATTCGTGGTATAATACTGCGTTTTGTGTATATGAATTATTGTTATGTCAGTTAAATTATTGGTGGGCCCAAATATGTAATTCGCAGTATTATACTGCGAATTATAGTTATAAAAAAATATTAATCTAACTCGCAGAATAGTACTGCGAATTGCATAATTTTTTTATTGTAAATCGTAGTATTGTACTGCGAATTAACTTACGGCAAAAATTTTGTCAAGTAATTTGCAATACAGTACAGCGAATTACCTAATTTTGTAAAAAATTTTAACATTAAAAATGTGGTTTTTGTTTAATTAATTATTAATTCAGTTTCGAATTCGGTAACAGCGCGCCTGATGTTGGGTCGTAGGGTGGATTAGAGGGTGATAGAAGAGGTGGTCAGTCCATTAGTAGCCTGTTTGGCTAAGCTTATTTTGGCTAAAAGTGTATTTTTTGGGTCAAAAATATTTTTAGCTAAAAATTGAAGTGTTTGGCCAAACTTCTGAAAGGAAAAAAAAGTATTTTTCAGGAGAAACAGAAGTAATTTTGGAGAAATAAAAAAAAGTAACTTCTCGTCAAAAGTACTTTTTCGAAAAATATATTCAGAAGCAGTTTTTTAAAGCTTGGTTTAATACTAATTGCTGCTCAGAAGTAATTTTCAAACTAATTAACCAAACACAAATTACTTCTTATTAAAAATACTTTTTAAAAAAATATTTCTCAAAATAAATAGATTTTTATGGCTTGACCAAACAAGCAATAGAGTTATATTTGACAAAGATTGGGGGCAAATTTGACGATTGGAGGTTTCAGGGGTTGTTCGTTCGGGCTAATGTTTGGTAGGGCCCGTGGAGAGCTGGTTTTTGTAGCGGTGTTTTTCTATTTATGAGTTTTGTCTTAGGATTTTTATGTTCTGTCCGTACTATAGTTGCAGTTGAGGTAAACTGGAAGAGAGAGTGTGTAGCCAATATTTTTTTATGGTGTTTTAAATTTGTTAGAATTATTTTTGGGTTTTTGTTTTGAAGTTCTCACGTATGGTCCTAAATATTTTTCTTGGACTTAAAGGAGGTCTCGTTTCGTGTTTCCAACGTAAAGCTGCTATGTCTAGTAACATCATTTTCTGATGTAATCATTGCCTCCCCTCCCTCCCCCCGCACTTTTCTTTCGTTTTCTCCTCTATTCTCATTTTTTTAATTTTCTTATTTTTTCCTTTTTTAATTTTTTTTTCTTTTCTTTTCTTTTCTTTTTCCTTGCTCAATGGCTTCAAAATTTTTATTTTTTCCTTTGTCTCTTGGTTTTGCATCTACATCTAGACATTATTAGCATTGAATTTTCGGTGTTCATTTCCTGATGGAGAGGAACTGTGAACCAAAAAACCATGGCCCATTATTCAGGACAGTGGTGTATAGGTTTTCCAAAGAAAATTTTAGTAGTTTGTTTTTGAAGCTTACCTCGGGGCCTACTTTGCTCCCTTATATTTTTGGCGTTTGTGTACTGCGTTAGAGCATATCTTCTTCCTCAGTTGCCAACGTTGATGATTGCGCCGCGTCCATCATGTTTGTCGTCTTTTTGGTGATAGATTTGCTCGGATTTGGTTCTCCGATGGTATTTGCACCAGAACTTTCTCTATTGGCTAGAGAGAAGGCAGAGCATTCTCTTTTAGAGATTTGAGAATGAAGAGATTGATCATGTATATAGCTCATACAAAAAATTGATTAACATGACGTAAACCAGAAAATGCCTAATGTTGAGTTAATATTTTATAATAATAACTTAATATAGAAGAAATATAGGAAGACGTAATTTGGTGGGAAATAAAGTTTAATTAATAACAACTCATTTAATCTAACAACTCATTTAATCAAGAATATATTTTATTGTTTGCTATTTCATCCTTATTATTGCTTCAAGTTTTAGTAATTTGACTCTAAATACTATACGATAGTCAATTTCTTTCATTACTAGTGATAAATTTAAATAATTAATTGTCAATTTGAAAAATAATTTTACTTGTATGATAAATTTAATAAATTAATTAATGTTTTACTAATTAGTTAATTCAAAGAGTTATATTTGCTCTCAGCTTTCATGAAAACAGCTATATGAGCTCATTCATAATTTTAAATATTTAACCGCTATTATAATTTTATACTTTCAAAAGTTAAAAAAGTTAGTCTTATATTTTATTTTTGAATTTTTATATTTATAGAATAATTAGTGATGTTGGCTCCTACCAACCACCTTTCTCTTTATCCCTTTTTTATATACCTTGAGCAATCAACCACCAAAGTTCTTGGAATCTTTCTGTAAAATTCCTTCTTATATTCTGAATCATCAATCTCATTCACACGACTAATCCATAAGCAATAGAATTCTTCGCAGAAACTTCGCCAATCATGCATGTGACCGGCGATCTGCTCACTAGAGATAACTCACCCATGGAATATACGTGCAGACGTCTTCCAACACTGTTGCATGGGGTACAATCACTACGAGATCAATGAACCATCCTGAGTTCGAGCTCACTCTCGAGCTGCACAAGTCCATTTACCCCTCGTGGACATTAATTGAATGTGCGGCAATATCCTTCCAATTAAAAGTTAAGTTGTACCTTCTTCATCTCAAGCAGCTCCTTTTTGTTAAATCAAATCTCCTGCCGCATAATAGTCCATACTTCAAATTAATCTGTAGGCCCAAATCACCAATCATTAAAATCCCCAAATCACTCCAAACTCTGATTAAGGTGCATGGTCATCCTACCACAAGCCCATATGCAACTCCGTCACTCTCCCACTTTGGCGAAACTCACCCTTTTAGTCGAGTACTCGTCCTTCGCTTCTTATATCTGGACTTCTAGAAATTTTAACCATCGCTTGACACTTCCCACATGTCTTTCCTCATTCTTTGCTGCTCCGCTAATGCCTTGGATCAAAACCCATCTCGATAGCACCTGAACCAACTGACTGCTATTAACTTTACACCTTTCGGGGGATCATCTTTCCCACCATTGATATTAGAAACACTGATTCAATCCTAAACTACCGCATCCCTCTATTTCTGACAGTCGTTTCTTCAATAGTGTCTCATAATATCCTGCTTCAAAGATGAGTTCTAGAAGATCATAACACCGACGAACTTAGTACATTTAACAAGTATAACGACACCTCAACACAGATTGAAATTCCATTACGCTTGCAAATACCAAGCCTCATTACCCTATTAACCCAAATCTGAACATTCTTAGCCCGATTTCTTTTTCCCTGCCGGGTATAAAATACTGAATCTCTAGATCATGCATTGAGTAAACCTACCTTCAAGTCATTCACTGCAACGAACGTAGGCAAATATCCTACAATCATATCAATACTGCGGAACAATGGTTCATAAGCATCATGGCAACTTGTGCCTAGCCTCAGAGCTCTCAGAAGTATCGCTACTGAGCTAAAATGATAGAATGTCCTTCTACAAGGTGACGATAATAGCTCAAACAACCCCACAGGAGAAACATCCCTCACCATATTCGTAGCACCATTACAATCCTTCAATTCTCAACTTATAACCGACGGTTCGCATCGCGTAAGATGAGTAGGAAGGAAACAAGGGCATAAGCCTTGAGAAATCAAATCGCACGATGAGGAATCGATAAGAGAAGTACTCCCAACAACCCTGTAGCCTCCCGATGATAAGTACAGACGTCTCCGTACCGATCCGCAAGACTCTACTAGACTTGCTCATGACTCGTGAGACCTAAAGGAACCCAGTGCTCTGATACCATGTTGTCACGATTCAAAATCCACTAAGGGTCATGATGGCGCCGGACACCGCGAACACTGTCGTCAGGCAAGCCAACCATAAATGCTTAGTTAAATTCTCATTTAAACAATTGAAAACAATTTGATTTTTCTTTATTCTTTACTAGTAAAAGATACTCGATTCAAATTAAATATACTTGTCAAGAAGTTAATACAAAATACCATATAACTATCCCAGAACTCGGTGTCACAAGTGCATGAGCTATTTCTAGGAGCAATACAATACAACAACCGTCCGGAATACAAATTGGATAGAAAATAAATACAATAATCTGGAAGAGACTCTGTTGGCCGCGGGTCGTCTCAAGAAGTGCTGCTTAACTAAGTCTCTGTATCAATATGCTCTATGCCCACTAGGCCACTAGAGATGCATGTGCTTGTGCAACAAAAATAAACGGAAGTGTACTATGAGTACGAAAACAACGTGTAACCAATGAGTACCCTGTCTAATCTCGAAGAAGTAGAGACAAAAGGTCGACTTCAATACTTACTAATGATCCAATAATGCTATCTCAAAAATATAGCAAATTGGGGATTTTTATAAACATGATTGTAATTCAATTGAATGAAGCAAGTAAGCAATTATTTGTTTTATAGAAAATTTCCAAATTTCTTTTCACCATTTATACATGTATTCTCAAGCCGGAAAGAGGCGATAACAACTTCAACAAGTTTCAAGGCAAGCAATACAAGCATGCGCAAATCATGTCGAGGTCGTATGGTCCGATCGAACAGAAATATAAAATGTGTACTCCCGAGGATCGAACGGTGCAAACCATAGATGCATCTATTACCCTGGTCGTGAATCATACATGTGACGCGGTCAAATTTATATAAGCAATCATCCTACTCGTGAATCATACATGCGATGCAGGTACACATCGAAATACATGCTTAAACAGCCAATTAAAAATTTACCGGGATAACATTTATCTAAATAAAAGTCAATTCTCTTTTAATAATTTTAGACAATAGAATTTAATCCTTTTAATAATTTAACAATTTTATCTAGTATAAAATCTAGTTTAAGAGATAAAAAAAGGCGAATGATATTTTATTAAAAACCTTCATGCCTTAAAATAGTACTAGTGTTAGGGTACACGCAGTTACGTATGTATTCCATTCTCAATTAATAATATATTATAAAATATGTTTTGTGTATAAAATAAAAGGTTTAAACATTAAATTAATAAAATATAATATCTGTTGTTCAAGTTGAGGAAAGAATTTGATGTCTAAAGCAAATCTAGAGGTGTAAACAACTTTCACTGCTTCTTGAAAAGTTATCTTTTCTCTTTTATTTAATTTAGAATTTAGCAATTGGAGAACCTTCGATACCTTCTCGTAAAAGTTGTTTTCCCTTCTTCTCTTTTTTATGATAGGAATTTTAGGATTTTAATTTTTACTTTTTGTGTAAGTATCAAAGTCAGTTGGGATGCATGTTATTTACGTAATATGTACCAAGTAAATTATCTATTAAGGTTTGGACATATGAATCCAAATAACCTATTTTTTTAATTTGTGTTAGATATTTTAGCATGTAGATCACTTTTTATTCTTCACATATATATTTATAATAAACAATTATAACGGCACTTCGCATATTTATTTTTATTTAAATTATAAATTGCTAAACATTTGGAGGATAATTTGAGAAAATTAAACGACCAGGGAATTATATTATCAAGTTGGTGTACACACGCAAAACATAAGAATCCTAAGGCGTACAGATTGGTTCCAAAAAGGAAGAGGAATTAAGCGTGTATTTATTTATTTTTTCAGTTTGATAAGCTGCAACAAAATTTTCAAAATATTCTCTAAGCAAAGATATATACGGTTTCCTTCTTACACATTTTGAATGAATTATATTTGAATTCAAATTCCTAATTATTATTCTAGGGAAAAGAATGAAAAGAACTCCTGTTATAAAATAGAAGTCTATTTAGAGTGAATGTCTAAGAGTTTTAGCTTGAAGCTAAGTCATTCCTCTCTCTATAAATAGAGGTGCTCTCTACCATTGTAAATCACCCCCAAGTATTAATAAGAATACTTCTCTCTCTCCCTATTCTCTCTCTATATTGTTCTTGTCTTTATATTATTTCATAATACGTTATCAGCACGAGTCTCTAACCAATTGAATTTAATATTCAGCAATTAAGCTTCTTGTGTTTGTTTTCTTATGTTGTCTTGACGGATGAATCGTTATGATGGGGTTTGTGAAATTTGATGTCTACTGTTGCAAAGGGTGTCAAAAGAAGTTGAAGAAATAGTTAACAAAAGTCGAAGGTGGCCAGCAATAGATTATGCACGGTTAAATCACGGTACTGTTTCTTTCTTCAATTACTTGAAACCGGAAACGGCGGCTTCGCGGTGGAATCGCGTCGGCTTAAATGCTTCCAAGAATTTATTGGTATACCTTAAAGGTAAGTAACTTACTTTTCCCTTTCAAATTCTTGGAATTCTATAATTTGATTTTATATACAAACATAGACAACAAAGTTTGATTATAACTCTAATGGAGTTTGTAAGAAATTATAACCACATGAAGTGGTAAAATCTCTATGTCCTGCCATGATTAAATTCATGTATGATTGTGGGCAAATAATTGAAAATCCGTCCCATCGAATTTGCTCCATTCCCTTTAGAGAATGTGGAAGCAGTATATGATAAGTCTGAAAGAAGACTAAAATATTACCATGAAGGTATCAATGAATGTGGACGTGACAAAGTATTCCGTCCAATTGAATTTGCTCCATTCCCTTTAGAGAATGTGGTAGCAGTATGTGATAAGTCTGAAAGAAGACTAATTACCGTAAAAGTATCAATGGATGTGGACATGGCAATAGATGAAGTTATAATCGTCATTATTGTGATAATGAGAATAATAAAGATTCTCAAAATAATCTTTCACTTTATGAAAGTAATATTTGACATGAGATTGTGTAAAGCATATGATTATGATTCATTCCCTAAAGTGAATGTGATAATTGTAATAGAGCCCGTAAGTATGAACACGCTCTTGATGTAAATCTGTTTTATGTCTGACATTATGAAAAGAAAGTTCGTTGCCCTTGAAATTTCGGGCAAGAACTAAATGACATGGGTGTTGGATGCTGAAATCCACTTAGATGCTATGGGTCTCGGAGACACCATCAAAGATAGAGAAAAAGCATCCACCCAAGAATGTGCGAAGGCCTTGATTTTCTTGCGCCATCACCTTGATGAAGGTTTGAAGATTGAATATCTCACTGTCAAGGATCCACCTATCTTGTGGAATGGCTTAAAGAAGAGATATGACAACCTGAAGTTGGTCACTCTGCCACAAGCACGATACGATAAGAACCCAAAAGCAAATAGTTTATAAACTATATATATTATCGTTGCGGTGAAAACGGGCACTGGTCAAAGGCTTGCCGTATACCATGACTTTTGGTTGACCTTTATCAAGCATCTCGAAAGAGTAAACGCCCTGAAACGAATTTTGTCTCTGACGACAACTTTGACATCACCCACTTGGATGTGGCAGACTTCTTTGAGCAACCCGAGGGGAAGATAGACCACCTAATCGGTGATGGATCCGTGATGAAAGAAGATGGAGCTATTTGATTTTATTTTACTTGTTTGTATTAGTGAATGAATAAACTAATAGCCATTAGTATTAGCTCGTATTAGTTAGTTCATGATATAATGTTAGTATTAGTTCTTTAGAATGTATCAATATGCTCAAATATCAATAATATTTTTACTTTCCAGTAGAGGTAATCGACTAACCTGAAAAACTAGTCGGTTATCTCATATTTCGCATTAAAACTGCAAAACAACCGATTGTCAATGATCAACAATCGATTGTCTTTAAAACAGTGTGTTCTGGAATTTTTCAAAAACAGTCAACAATCTATTGTCAATGTTTAACAATCGATTGTCGTTAGACAGTGTAATCTGGAATTTTTCAAAAATCATCCACAATCGATTGTCTATGTCTAACAATCGATTGTCGTTAGACAGTAATCTGGAATTTTTCAAAAATAACCAACAATCGATTGTCTATGTCTAACAATCGATTGTCTTAAGACAGTGTGATCTGAAGTTTTTCAAAAATAGCAAATAATCGATTGTGTGTGTTTAACAATCGATTGTCAATGTTCAACAATCGATTGTGTGTGTTTAACAATCGATTGTTTTATGAAAATGCTTAAACTGAAATTTTCAAACTGCATAGTAATCGATTATGGAAAACATATAATCGACTATCTGATTTATTTTAGTCAACTGACATCAGCAGATTTTGAAAATATTATGTGACACAAACGGATTGAAGTTGTTTATTCTTATGTTCGTGTATTTCTTTTGTATATCAAACCATGGGAATTAAATTGATTAAAGGCTCCGGAAGAGCAACTGTAACTCTGCCCAAAGGCATGACGTTTATCTTAGAGAATGCAATATTCTCCTCCAAGTCTAAGAAGAACTTGTTGAGTTTTAATGATATCAATCGCAATGTTCTCCTCCAAGTCTAAAAGGAACTTGTTGAGTTTTAAAGATATCATTCAAAATGGATATCATATTGAGACAATAGATGAGAATAATCTTGAATTCTTCATGAAAACGAGGCTGCCCATTTCGGTTTGGGTTCACGCCATTTTGCATGCAGCAATGCTAGTTCGTCGGCTGCCCACTTTGGTTTGGGTTCATGCCATTTTGCATGCAGCATTTTAGTTTGTCGGCTGCCCACTTCGGTTTGGAGACACGCCATTTTACATACAGCAATGCTAGTTCGTCTCTGACTGACGAATTGACACAAATATTCCCCGTTGCAATTGGTTTTGGGTCATGGACCCAATATATCCCATTTAAGAATTTTTGGATGCGCAGTATATGTGCCTTTAGCACCGCCATCCCGCACCAAAATGGGTCTGCAAAGAAGGTTAGGAATATATGTTGAGGTTGAATCGCCCTCCATTATTCGCTACCTCGAAACATTGATAGGAGATTTGTTCACTGCACGATTTGCAGACTGTCAATTTGATGAGACACTTTTCCCAAAATTAGGGGGAGAAGTTGGTGAAACCAAACGGGAAATTTTGTGGAAAAATGCATCATTATCTCATCTTGATCCACACACCTCTATTTGTGAGAAAGAGGCACAAAAGATTATCCATTTGCAAAGAATAGCAAATCAAATGCCTGACGCATTTATAGATTTGAAAAGGATAACAAAATCACATATCCTCGAAGTGAATGTGACAACATTTGATTCACGAATACATATTCATTATTGGAAGAATATGAACATGAAATTGGTATTAAATATACCACACTCACCCCTAGAAGGAGGTTTGAGATGATATATGGCATGAATGATCGTTGGTCACGTACCTATTGTACGCCAAAGTATTTTGGAAATATAACTATTAAAGGACAACGATAATGCAAGAAACATATCTTGCATATAAGTTTGACATGACCATAATGGTATAACTTTCTCTTTAAGAAAGATATTCACCACATGGATGTTGATGAATCTGTGGTAGTACAAAATTAATTGAGAGCTCTAGAAGAGCCAATTATTACTATGTTGGAGAAACACAATTGAGTATTGTGCTGTAGTAAGTCTCAAAGAAACTTATTCAGTTTCCAAAGTACACGCGAAAGCGATTGATTATATTGAGACTATAAAGGAAGGCTTTGATATCTCCTACTACTACAACTTGTAGCGGGGTAATTTGTATATGAAAAGCTACCCGCTTTGTTCTCCAGTTTGTACTACACAAACGAAATAATGCCACAATAAAGTAGATATCTATTGGTATAAAAACCCATGTCATAATAAACCCGAAGTTTATTGATAAGTGCACATGTCATGGTGTAAATTTGAAGTTTACCAATATTGATAATTTATTCAGTTGACATTCGTGTTAGCCATCTCATTTTATGTATGATGTGCAAATTCACATAGGTGAATAATAAAGAACTAGAAAGTTCTTTACGAATTCTCTTGTATCACTTGTTCTCATTAATGAACTAACCAACTAAAGAGTTCGGGTTGAAGCCCATAAATTCTGGAAATATCAAAGGTGAATATGGGCCCATTCACCTGCCATGTATACCACATATGATGCATCTATGAAATGGTTACATGCGCAATTGTTATTAACCCGCAGCCTGGCCGGTGCTTGCGAGGTAAATTGCTCAGTAATCTAACTTCGAGCATAATTTCCAGATTCTCTACTCAAGATAGTTCATCTTGATAAGTTGGTTTATATCAAAGTTGGTTTAGCAAGATAATTATTGAGTGCTTCTACTTAATAGCTAAACTGTTTCTTATGAGAACAAAGTTATATATATCAGTTTGATATACGTTGTATACGAAAGTATATTATATTCTCCCCTCACAAGTGGTTCAGGGTCAGGAACCAAATAATTTCATTTTATTATTAATGTGCTGTGTATATTGACATGATAATGTACAAAGATGATTTCCCAAAGTTGAGGAAACAAGTTAGCTTTTCTAACATGAGGGGGAGACATGATAAACACTTGAGAAAAGGTTACATGGGATGAATTATCATTTGTATATGTATATCCCCGAATATCATGATATGAACCTGAAGTTCATAAAAGGGATCATTCAATTGCAACATATTGCAAAGCATGCTATACGCATTTGCTGACCCAAAGAAAGTAACTAAATGGAAGAGATTCAATTCAAGAAGAATTGATTCCATATGAATGACATGTAATTTTGAACCTATAGTTCAAATGCTTGAAAGTATAAAGTCAAAGGTATGTATAGTCAGTTTTCGATATCTTATTTGTCTAGCATGACATGGAAAACTTGATATGCATCTAAAGTCTATTATATGGCTTATATGACTTAACTTGAAAGATTTAAGTTGCTTGAAGCATATGCAATTCTTGGTCTTGAAGTACCACATCCCAAGTACAATTTGTGTACATATGAATCTTGCTATAACTATAAGCATGATGGCATTGAGAATGCATCAATGGAGATATTGAAGAGTTATTCCACGACATTATATGAAGATGTTCATATCTATCAAGAATGATGATTTCAAGGTGCGGAATATTTATTTAAGTCAATATGGTTGATTTATTTATCAAATCTCTATCAAAGATCGTTTTGAAGATGATGCACAAGATTGGAATGCAAATGCTCAAGGATATAAATTGATGTACTCATTAGGGGGAGTTAATGCGCGTTGCACTCTTTTTCCCATACAAGGTTTTGTCCCACCGGGTTTTCCTTGCAAGGTTTTTAACGAGGCAACCAATAGGCGCATATTCAAACATGTGTACTCTTTTTCCTTTCTTTAATTTTTCCCAATGGGTTTTGGTTTTAAGGTTTTATGAGGCACATTATTGAATAGACATTCAAGGGGGGGTGTTATAAAATAGAAGTCTATTTAGAGTGAATGTCTAAGAGTTTTAGCTTGAAGCTAAGTCATTCCTCTCCCTATAAATAGAGGTGCTCTCTACCATTGTAAATCACCCCCAAGTATTAATAATAATACTTCTCTCTCTCCCTATTCTCTCTCTATATTGTTCTTGTCTTTATATTATTTCATAACAACTCCTAAATATTAGGAAAATAATTAAATATTTAGTCTTGAATATTAAGGAAATAGTTAAATTACATTTTTATTTAATGTGAAGCCTATTTTAAAGGGTAAAAAAGACGACAGATATTTCTCTAAAAGATTTTGTGCTTTTAATATAGTATAAATATAGATAAATAAATAGATATAAATATAGATTAGTCTTAGATTACACGCTTTGCTCGTATTTCCCTCGTCTATAAGTAAATAACTTTTTAAGAAAACATAAGTAGTATTAAATAATGTCTTTGAGTTATACTAATGTGTTTTCTAATTATTGATAAATATTACACATTTAAAATAGATGATGTTTGCTAGTCGAAATAATTATTGAGTGTAGTTTCGAATATTATGCAAAAGTTTATTAAATAAATTTTAGTTGATTTTAAAGCACTAAATATTTAAACAAAATAACATAAAAGGTATTACAATTATGGTACACACTTCAAATAAGTAAATAATTTATAATAGGTAAAACGTGATTGATAAATTTTAAATATTAGGATTTCACACATAATTCAACAACAACAACAATAATAACATACTCAGTATTATCCCACACCGTGAGGTCTGAGGAGGGTATATTGTACGCAGACATTACCCCTGCTTTGTGAGGATAGAGAGTGTATACAATCAAAATCGAGGAGTATGATGTCGAAGGCTTAAATCGGGCTATGGGCCCGAGTCCAAGAGAAATAAAGTGAGTGTCGTATCCGGCTAAAGGACATCTACCTCGCGAAGCTGATCGAGGTCCAGGCACGAACTGCGTCGAGGGTAGCTGTAACGACCCGATCAATTGTTTTGAGCTCTAGCGCACCGTTCAACGGTTTGAGGCCATGAGTAGCTTCATTTCAGGTATTATGCCTTGTATAAATGGTCTGAATTGAATTTCGGGAAGTTCGGAGTTGATTTGGAAAGAGAATTCAAATTTTATAAGCATTGAGTTGAAAGAAGTAACTAGGATTGGTTTGAGTAAATGACATCAGAATCGGGATTCGAAGGCTCTAGTAGGTTTGTATGATGATTTCGGACTTGGGCGTATGCTCAGATCGCTTTTTTGATGACCCGAAAGTGTTTTGGTGCCAATTATGAAAGTTAGCATTTTGGAAGAAATCTCATAAGTTTGGGTTGAAGTGTATTTCAGTGTTATTGATATCCGTTGGGATTTTGAGTCTGTGAATAGCTCCATATGGTGATCCTGGTATTGGGAGCACGATCGAAAGTGCATTCAGAGGTCCATGGGTCATTTTGGAGTTATTTGGCTAAAGATAAAAATTTGAAGGTTTTTGAGAAGTTTGATCAGAAGTGGACTTTTTGATATTAGGGTCAGAATCCTATTCTGAAAGTTGGAGTAGCTCCGTAGTGTTGAATTTGACTTGTATGCAAAATTTAAGGTCAATTGGACGTGATTTGATAAGTTTAAACATCAAAAGTAGAAGTTTAAAATTTTAAAGTTCATTAAGCTTGAATCGGAGTGCGATTCGGGGCATTAGCATTGTTTGACATGATTTGAGGCCTCGAGCAAGTCCATGATGTGTTTTAGGACTGGTTGGTATGATTGGTTGGGGTCCCAGGGGCCTCAGATGGATTCCGGGTGGTTAACGGATCGAAATGGGAGTTGGAGGAAAGGCTGAAGCTGCTGGTTGCTGTCAAAAACGCACCTGCAGTTGGTAAATCGCAAGTTCGAGACTGCAGAAGCGGTCCACCTACTGCTGAAGCGGTTGGAGGTGGAAGGGTAAAAAACCACAACTTTGATGGATTTCCCCCACCTACGAGGTTGCAGATGCGTTCTGGGTAGCGTAAAAGTGGTTCGGGTTAGCTGGAGGAGGACTGTAAAAGCGGTATTGGAACTGCACCTGTGAAACCACAGAAGCGGTCGATTGACCGCAGGTGCGAGAGGCCGGGCTGGCAGTATGCTCTTTAAAGAACGAGTTTTGGCTCATTTCTTACATATTTTCTCTTGGGTTAGGCAATTTTGGAGCATTTAAAGAGAGGTACTTTATCATAAATCATGATAATCCCACCTTTTATGAGTTAAATACATGGTTTTATTTCGGGTTAAAGCATGAAAATTGGTAGAAACTTGGGATTTGAGAGAAAACCTAGAAAATTAATATTCTTGGAATTTGGCCACCATTTTTGGTATGAAATTAAGAGTAAATTATACATGTGAGTTCGTGAGGCTATGGATAAACTTATTCTTCTAAAAATTTTGGAATCCAGACATATGGGTCCGAGTGCCTTTTTGTCAACTTTTTTATCGAGGTTAGAAATTGTTATGAAATGTATTTTAATGAGTAATTGAACATATTTTAATAGATTTGGATAATTATTGGATAGTTTTGGAGCGTTTTGCATCAATTTGAGTCTTCGGAAGGGCGTGGTATGCTGATTATGGATCTTCGGAGCAACATGATTCTCCTTTCTAACCTTGTAAGAGAAAATTATCCTCGTAGGTAAAATAGTTAGTTATGTGCTCCTATTTGTGGGGGCTACATACGCATGAGGTAACGAGAGTCCATGTGTAGCTACTAATATGTGTAAGTCCGGGTAGTCTAGGACCCAAAAGGATGATATACATGGAATATCTGTAATCTTGTTGGCAGTTGAATTGCTTAAATCCTATCGAATTGGTAAATGAAATTCTAAAATGATGCATTTTCTTAAATTATTAAAATAGAATTGGCTATTATTTGGATAAATATTATCTCGATAAATTTTTAATTAGTTGTTTGAGTATGTATTTCTATGTGTACCTGTGTCGCATATATGAGTCGCGACCAGGGTGATTGTTTAATTAAATTTGACCGTGTCACATGTATGATTCGCGAGTAGGGTAATAGATGCATCTATGGTTTGCACCGTTCAACCCCCGGGAGTGCACATTTTACATTTCTGTTGGATCGAGCCATACGACCTCGGCATGATTTGCGCATGCTTGTATTGCTTGCCTTGAAACTTATTGAAGTTGTTATTACCTCTTTCCAGCTTGAGAATACATGTATAAATGATGAAAATGAATTTGGAAATTTTCTATAAAAGAAATAATTGCTTACTTTCTTCCATTGAATTACAACCATGTTTATAAAAATCCCCAATTTGCTATATTTTTGAGATAACATTATTGGACCACTAGTAAGTGTCGAAGTCGGCCTTTCATCTCTACGTCTTCGAGATTAGACGGGATACTCATTGGTTACACGTTATTTTCATACTCATACTACAATTCTGTATAAATTTGTTGCACGGGCATATGCATTTCTAGTGGCCTAGTAGGCATAGCAGCATGGATGTATTGTATTGCTCCTAGAAATATCTCACGCACTTGTGACACCGGGTTCTGGGATAGTTATGGGGTATTTTGTATTAACTTCTTGACAAGTATATTTAATTTGAACCGAGTATCTCTTACTAGTAAAAATTGAAGAAAAAATCAGACTTTTCACAATTGTTTAAATGAGAATTTAACTAAGTAGTTATGGTTGGCTTGCCTAACGGCGGTGTCCGGCGCTATAATGACCCTCAGTGGATTTTGGGTCGTGACAACATGGTATCAGAGCACTAGGTTTTTTTAGGTCTCACGAGTCATGAGCAAGTCTAGCAGAGTCTTGCGGATCAGTACAGAGACGTCTGTACTTATCTTCGGCAGGCTACAAGACTGTTAGGAGTACTTCCTTCTTGATTCCTTATCGTACGATTTGATTTCTTAAGGCTTATGCCCTTGTTTCCTTCCTACTCAATCTAATGTGACGTGAAATGCTGGTTATAAATCAAGAATTAAAGGGTTGTAATGGTACTACGAATGTGGTGCGGGGTGTTTCTCCCCGCAGGTTTCTTTGAGCTATTATCGTCACCTTGTAGAAGGATATTCTGTCATTTCAGCTCAATAGCGGGACTTTTGAGAGCTCTGGGGCTAGGCATAAGTTGTCATGATGCTTATGAACCATTGTTCCGCAGTATTGATATTATGGTAGGATGTTTGCCTACGTGTTGGGATAGTGAATGAATTGAAAGTAGGTTTACTTAGTGCATGATCTAGAGATTCGATATTTTATTCCCAATAGGGAAAAGGCAATCAGGCTAAGATTGTTCAGCTTTGGGTTAATGGGGTAACGAGGCATGGTATTTGCAAGAGTGGTGGAATTTTCATCTGTGTTGAGGTGTCGTTATACTTGTTGAATGTACTAAGTTCGTCGGTGTTATGATCTTCTATCTCCTTTGAAGCAGGACATTATAAGACACTACTGAAGAAGCGACCGTCAGAGATGCAGGGTGCGGTGGTTTAGGATTGAATCGGTGTTTCTAATGTCAACAATGGGAAAGATGATCCTCGGAAAGGTGTGAAGTTAATAGCGGTCTACTTGTTCAGGTGCTATCGAGATGGGTTTTGATCTAAGGCATCAGCGGAGCAATAAAGAATGAGGAAAGACATGCGGAAAGTGTCAAGCGGTGGTTAAAATTTCTAAAAGTTCAGGTACAAAAAGCGAAGGTCGAGTAGTCGACTAAAGGGGTGAGTTTCACCAAAGTGGGAGAGTGGTGGAGTTGCATATGGCTTGTGGTAGGATGACCATGCACCTTAAAAAGAGTTTGAAGTGATTTGGGAATTTTAATGATTGGTGTTTTGGCCTACGGATTAATTTGAAGTATGGACTATTATGCGGCAGGAGATTTGATATAACGAAAAGAAGCTTCTTGAGATAAAGAAGGTACAACCTAACTTTGAATTAGAAGGATGTTTCCGCGCATTCAATTAGTGTCCACGAGGGATAAATGAACTTGTGCAGCTAGAGAGTGAGCTCGGACTCAGGATGGGTCATTGATGTCGTAGTTATTGTACCCTCTGCAACAACGTTGGAAGACGTCGGCACGTAAATTCCACGGGTGGGTTATCTCCAGTGAGCAGATCGGCGTTCGCATGGTTGGAAAAGCTTCTGCAATGAATTCTATTGCTTATGGATCGGTCGTGCGAATATGGTTGATGATTAAGAGAATAAGAAGGGATTTTACAGAAAGATTCCAAGAACTTTGGTGGTTGATTGCTCAAGGTTATGTCAATAAGAGATAAAGAATCCTAGTGAATCCCAAAGTTGTGTAATAGCGACTTCAGGCTAATGGGAAAGGCCCACCGCCTATGGTTGGGTTGTATGGTTAACTACTTGCGAGGTTTCTTGTTATTAGCATATTGATAGGATATTTTAGCAAGGGAAAAGAACACAAGTGATAATTTGAGCAAAGGAATTAATAAAGGTGTACTATGGTTGGCCTTATTGGCTCACGCTCAGACTTAGGGAAGGATTTAGGATTTATGCCTGGTATAAGTGCGGATTTCAGGGGAAGTGATTCTATCGGGTGCTTCATCGAGGAGGTATGCATGTGCCAGAAGAATCGTGGATTTGATTATATTTGGGGCCAAGTCAGAGCAGTGGCTCTCAACAACGGTCCTAGTGAATTCAAAGGGGTAAAGTGTGATGCCTAATGATTTCGAGCCTATAGGTGTTGTTAAGAATCAAGCTTTTGTAGCAGTTTATGAGAAGAGGCCTGAAATGTTCTATGATGTTTTGACCTGCAGTGTAGCAATTGGGAGGTATAAAATGGTTTGTGGGGTTTGAGACAATATAGTCTCGTGATTCACGGTCACTCGGGTTGAGTACGGATGAAGTGTGTTACGTATTGAATGGAGTTTATCAAGGCAATCAAGGATAAATTGGAAGGAGATAAATTTGTTAGCCATAGTTGAATTGGCATATTGGTGGTAGTAATCAATTCCTTCAGCAATTTACAAGTGATTTGTGGCGGTGCGTGCCAGACCTAATGATCGCCGTAATTGATGTTATTCAGGAGTATTCTACTGTTACGGCTTGTTATGTATAGGCGGATCCCGTAAGGGCTATGATGGCTTAGACCACTACTTAGAGATTTGTTTATTCTACGATTATAAGAATTCACCAGTGTGTTGCTATGGTTCTCCTTAAGTGAGTTAAGTGAAAGGTTTTTATACGATAAAGCATTAATCAATTAATGGTTCCGGAGTTATGATAGAATCATGTTCGATCGAATATTGGCATGTTGGGTGCAGTGAGCAGTATGAAATTTGAGGTAAGGATCAAGGTTGCAGTTCAGTAGTAACAAGGATATCCCGAGCTCGGATGAGAAGGAAAGTAGTTTCGATGTTTAAAGTAAGTTGGTATTGTCTTCAACATTACCTCATATCGATGTCTTTTAAAAAAGGCTTTGCATCCTAGTTAAGGATTCTTAATCGCTTTTTTTGTTAGTACGGCCGGTTGTTTGGATGTACAACCATGTTATCTTTCACGGAAGGTTGTGGGGGCATGCCCCACGGGAAGGTTGTATAAGTGTGACATGTAGTCACGTGATTGGTTGAAGATTTAAACCAAGTATGAATATTGTGGTGATATCGTTGATTCGAGAATTGACGCCTGGAGGGCACTTAATTTATTGGGTTATGGACTATGGATGATTACTCCGGTTATGATGGTTGTTCTTATGTGTTATGAGAAAAGCGAGAGTTATTGTAGACCTTTGAAAAGTTATTAGTCTAGTTCAGTGTGATCAGAATCAGCTTAAGATATGTGGATGGATTTAAATGTGAATATGGGCTCTGTATCAGGCCAGATGTGTTCATTTCATTAATGCGCTTCTTATGGAAGAGTAATCAGGGTGTTATTTTGTCATTAGTTATTTTACGTAATGATATATTGCACCGTGTGAGTTGTGAGACGGCTTGATGAATTGCTTATGAGTTGAGGTTCCGCGTAGAGATGATGTTATACAAGCAAAGTGGCTCTTGAGATTCAGATCGTATATCACATCTCAGTTGTGCTTGAATTTTGTAGCTTATAGCGCTATATGTCTCCCCAGGGATGGTATTATGCACTTAGCGTGCTTGTGACTGATATTCTATATTTTGTTGTAATGAGCAATTTAGCTCGATGTATATCTCCTTATATGAATTCTAGGTGTGGATTGGGTGGCACGCCGCCGTGGGTATGTTATTCATCGGGTTGCACACTGCAACAATATGATATTGAGTATAGTTCCTTATATATGTTTTTATGTGTTTTGTTTCCTATTTTTCTAAGGAAAACTCATATTAGTTATGTACCCGCGTCGCATGTATGATTTGCGAGCCGGGTGTCAATTTAATTATGTTGACCGCATCGCATGTATAATTCACGAGCGGAATAATTGGATTTCCTTTTCAAAGTTTGTTGTCCTTTTGTATCGCGTTCGAATTTGTAGCCCATTGGCACATTGTGGCATCATATGATACTTTTGATCATGTACGAGGTGGCTTATTACCTGAGAAATTCCTACTGGATGAGACGAGATCATTGGATTTAGGATCAGTACAATCTGATTATATGGAGTATATTAAGGAGCTAAGACTATTATTTGGTTCAGGTTGAGATGATGGTTATTGTCAGGCGTATAGACCCAATAATTTGTTGATTTGGCAGTTGGTTATGAATTTCTACACATCTACTCCATAGTGGAGGTATTGAAAGAGTTAGAGCAAGGCATATGTATGTCGTGAGGTATAATGGGAGCATCAGACTCGTGGAATTTTGACTAATTTGATCAGAGAATCTTATTGTGGTTCTGTGATTAAAGTGGTGCAAGGTGTGAATTTAGCTAAGATATGCAGTCATGTTTTGGTGTTGCGTGTAGTTATTGATACAGTGAGTGTATGTTAGACCATGCCTGACAGAGAATTTTGGATGATGGAATGGGGCTCTAAGGCTTAATTGCTCAAGTGAAAAAGGATATCTTCAGATTGACCAAGCTAGGGCGCCCAGTTGAGTTGTGGAAGTACGGGTAGGTGCTTGAGGTGTTAAAGAGTGATTTCAGACCACTCCAGCGCAATTCTTAGCATGTTCGAGGACGAATATATGTTTAAGTGGGGGAGAATGTAACGACCTGATTGGTCGTTTTATGCTCTAACATACTGTTTAGTAGTTTGAGGCCATGCACAGCTTCATTTCAGGTATTATGACTTGTATGCATGGTTGAAATTGAATTTTGGAAAGTTCAGAGTTGATTTGGAAAGAAAATTCTCAGTTCGAAAGCTTTAAGTTTAATGTATTAACTAGGATTGGATTTTTGAGTAAACAACATTGGAATCGGGATTCAAAGGTTCCAACAAGTTTGTATGATGATTTCGGACGTGGGTGTATGCCCAAATCGGATTTTTGATGACCCTGAAGCATTTTGGTGCCAATTGTGAAGTTAGCATTTTGAAATAAATCTCATAAGTTTGGGTTGAAGTGCATTTCAGTGTTATCAATGTCTGTTGGGATTTCGAGTCTGCGAGTAGCTCCGTATGGTGATTCTGGTGTTAGGAGCACGATCTAAAGTGAATTCGGAGGTCCGTACGTCATTTTGGAGTCATTTTTCTCAAGATAGAAATTTGAAGGTTTTTTAGAAGTTTGACTAAAAGTGGAGTTTTCAATATCGGGGTCGGAATCCAATTCCGAAAGTTGAAGTAGGTTTGTAATGTTGAATATGACTTGTGTGCAAAATTTGAGGTCAACTCGACATTATTTGATAGGTTAAAACATCTGAAGTAGAAGTTTGAAATTTTAAAGTTCATTAAGCTTGAATCGGAGTGTGATTCGAGGCTTTAGCATTGTTTGGCATGATTTGAGGCCTCGAGCAAGTCCGTAATGTGTTTTGGGACTGGTTGGTATGATTAGTTGGGGTCTCGGAGGCATCTGGTGGATTCCGGATGGTTAAGGGATCGAATTGGGAATTGGAGGAAATGCTTAAGCTGTTGATTGCTGTCAAAATCGTACCTACGGTTGGCAAACATCAGGTGCGAGACTACAGAAGCGGTCCACCTACCGCAGAAGAGGTTGGATGTGGAAAGGTCAAAAATCGCAGGTGCAATGGATTTCCAGCACCTGCGAGGTCGTAGATGCGGTCTGGGTAGCAGAAGTGGTTCGGGGCAGCTGGAGGAGGACCGCAAAAGCGGTATTGGAACCGCACCTGCGGAATTGCAGAAGCAGTCGATTGACCGCAAGTGCGAGAGGTCGGGCTCAGTAGTGTGTTCTTTAATGAACAAGTTTTGTCTCATTTCTCACATATTTTCTCGTGGGTTAGGCGATTTTGGAGCCTTTGAAGAGAGGGACTCGTCATCAATCATGAGGTAAGTTAATCTCATCTCTTATGAGTTAAATATGTCACGACCCAAACCGAAGGGCCTCGACGGATACCCGGTGCCTTACTCTACCGAGTACCAATGTAACATACCTTTCTTATCATACTATCATGAGTAGATAAGCCAGAAAACCCATCATGAGATAATAGAAATAAAAAATAAGGGAATACTCAACATATGAAAACCCAACATGATATAGAAACTTATATATGTGACATACAGGCCTATAAGGCCGACATGACCATTTGTAAACTCAAAACATAAGCCGACAAGGCCATACAAGTATCCATGCACCTTACATCGTCTACAAGCCTCTAAGAGTACATAACATCATAAAGGTCGGGACAAAGCCCCATCCTACCAATAAATACATATCCAAATATTATTAACCAAATAGGCAACTCCGGAGCAAGTGTAGTACACCAACACCTTTGCTAAGCTTATAGCCTAACAAGAGGAATGTCAACCTGTCTATCGAGACCTGCGGGCATGAAACTCACGTCCCCAGGCAAAAGGGACGTCAGTACGAATAAAGTACCGAGCATGTAAGACAGGAAAGCATAAATAAGAACTGTAATGTAAAGAGAGATAGAAGAAATACAACATGTAACATCTTAGTGCCTCTGGGGGCTACTAACATGAAATGTATAATACATATATATACATAAACTTTTAAAAACATATGCCTCTGTGGGCATCATCATCATCATATCGTACCTAGCCTCAAAGAGGACTCGGTAAAAATGTACCCGGCAATCATAAGGCTCGGTAGAATCATACACGGCCACGTAGAGCTTGGTAAACCCAACTGATCAGTGGTTGCACAATAGGTGGCCTACCCGGCCGACTATAGCGCGGCTTAGTAGAGTAAAATAGATACATATAGTGTGGTATTTCTACAAGCGGACCGGCCCCACTATATGCTCCAAGATGTGTACAATCGATACATTCTTGAATGTTTTATTCTCGATCGACTTATTAGTATTTTGTTCGGATACTTCATCGATAGATCAATTGAAAATTCAATATTAAGTTGTATCCAACTTAATATAAATTATATCCAAATTTATTTTGTATCCAATTATATTAAGTTGTTACTAAAACTTAAATATAAATATAGCACTACATCTTATCAAACTAAGTCGTGCTGGTTGTGGTCGGTAATATATATATATACAAAAAAAATTAAATTTATATTATGTAGTATGTATAATTAGATCAATTTTTTTAATCTAACATTAAATTAACGACCAACTTTGGTTGGTATTTAAATTAAATAATGTTTTTAACTTAACATTAAATTACCGATTGAATTCAGTTGGAATGGTCGCCCGTACCCCACCAAAAATCAACTTCTATCTCCCTCCTAACCCAAAAACAAAACACTTAGAAGTCCCCCTCCTTTCCCCCACTACTGTTCC
Source organism: Nicotiana benthamiana (assembly GCA_034376525.1). NCBI lineage: Eukaryota > Viridiplantae > Streptophyta > Magnoliopsida > Solanales > Solanaceae > Nicotiana > Nicotiana benthamiana. The sequence continues at coordinate 19,616,197 of CM067341.1, forward strand.
GCCAGCCACATTTCCTTCTGCCACCCTTTAACACTATTCCCCCGGTGTTACAACGAACCACCAGCAAACCACCATTACATTATGTGGTGTTTATACACACCATTTCTCTTCTCAACTCCATAAAAATAATACCAAAAGTTACTATCTAATAGCAACATGAAACGGCCCATAAAGCAGCCCACAACAAGTCGAATAATTCGAACTCACAGCTAATAGAAATGAATTTATCAAACTTCCTTCATATTTAAACGCTTAAATATAGAAATAAATCATTTTCCTTACTATTAAATACCTTCCAAAACTCAAACTACAGAGAAAAAGAGAGGCAATATAGTGATACTTACGTCATAGGGATCATTTTAATGTTATCGCTACTTGATTTCGTGCCCCGGATGATAATCTTGTTGGAAACCCTTGTGGAAAGCTTGAAGGGAAGGTTAGGAGTCTTATTTGGTTGAGCTATCTGGAATTATGAAGAAAGAGACGACATAGGAAGATAAATATCCATTTTGGTAGAAAAGTCAAAAGGGTGCTACTTGGCACCCTAGCATTGGTTCATCTTCCAACGCTTATAATTTTTTATCCGGGTGTTGTATGAGCCAGCGGTTAAGAGAGTTGGAAGCTATTTTACAAGACCCTAAATTTGATACATAATATGTACCAAAAATACCTCATATAATACACGAAATATATTGCTCAAAGAGCTTTAGTGGCATACCTTCTTGCCAACTATGCAGTCTTGTGAAACTGCAAATATCTCTCTACTCCGATATCGTATTGACAAACCGTTTAATGCATTATAAATTAGATTCATAGATCTTCAATTTTATATGTGGATCATTCTGTAAATCCAAGTATATTGTGATAAATCTCCACTACATTTGACCTAATATTTAGCACATTTATAAATGCAACTTGTGATGACATTTGCCAACTTTTTTTCCACAACTCGCTTGACTCCAAGACGTAACAAACGACTATCACAAACCTTAAATAACTCATAACATAACCTCATTATCATGTTAAGAACTCTAGCCTCACCCCAAAGTGCATGTTATAACATTCCAAATTTATCGACTTTCGACGAAACTTATTTCCTTTAATTTACTTAGCTTCTAAGCCTTTCCAACCATCTTGGTACTTGTTATTCATGACCTTAAATATTTGTAACCTCTAAGGAACATGATTAACTTGCTATATTTGCTTCCAATAGAATCTTATTTCTGAGCTTACATCAATTGACTTATGACGTACTCTCACGTAAGAAAAAAATAGGCTGTAACATCATCCCCCCCCCCCCTTGGAACATTCGTGCTCGAATGTTGACTAATGCACTTATCCGTTTCTCAAGCAATAACTCTTATGAATACTTTATTATTGTCTTTTCCATCTAAGGAGCTATTCAGCGAACAAATCCAAAGGCTAGGGCATTCCCCCCCTTAGGCATGTTTCTTACATCACGACTTGTAGTCAAACTTCTTCCAATATCGTAACTGTTTCTACCCCCTTTTCACACAGGTTGTACGATTTTGTCCTTATATGTGTGCCTATGTGAGTCTTCTCTCATTTTCCTCCCATATTTTAGCTAATCTCCAGGTCTCACTTTGTGAACATATATAGTACTATGGTTGTCCCTCTGGGCATCTATAGGAGTACTAAAGTTCTTCGCTTGGTACATTGTTGAACTTACGACTATTGTTATACCTTGCTTCATAGCCTCGATTATCTATGCTTATGGTTTTACTAAATCTAGGTAGTTCATACTATATCCTAACTCTTACTTCGTTTTATTATTACCGAAGTCTGCCACCTAGCTTCGAGATAATCTTTCGTTGCTTGTCCTATATGTATAAATCTAATCCTTTAATGCTCCCTCTTTACTGTTCATCTTAATAATGACGGTCTAATCTCATCTAATACTTTGTGACTTTTATCCATCCATTGGAGAGTCACCTTAATGTTGATCCATAATCTACCACTGATAAATTGAAACCTCTTACGTGGTACATTTCCACTAGGCTCACGTCTCATCGGGGAATATCTGAAGTAATTTGTCCGATCCACCTATAGCTGATACTATATTTTCATAACTGTATTTCATAGCATCCTAACATGATTCATCTTATGGGGGTATTCTAGTCCCGTGCAATTCATAAAATCCTCTTTCTTTAAATTATTTCTCAATCAAAGGCCTAAATGTCATCCTCTTATTTATCACAATTGCACCCTTACTCTACAACGGGGGAAGCATTCATCTCTTTTAATTGCTCCTAGTCTTAGACTCATATGTGTTAATTCAGGTTGTACCGAACTTTTTATTACATATGGAAATCATCAACTCCTTTTTTTGTGGGTTTAATCCCGAGGACATACATATTTTTGTCACCTTCTTACTCACTTTTTCATACCCTTGCTCCTATCTACCTAAAACCTTATTGCTCTACAATACTTTATCTTACAACCTACACCTATTTGTTTATACTACTTGCAACCTTCCTTTAACTTGCTAGCACCATAAATTTTCGTGCCTTCTCAGTTGTCCTTAAATGTAAGCAATTACCTTTACTGGTCGTTCTATCACTTGTTGCATGAATACTTGTCTTGTCTTATTGCCCACGAATATTGTAATTTCATGTATCTCATATGTTCTTAAACATCACCTTTGATGACTTTTTTTTTCCATTCATTAGCTATGATAGGTGCCACATTATTATGGAGTGTATACAATATTGTAGTGAGACTATTGTTACAAGATCATTTACTCTTTAGCTCACTATGCTTAGGTGGAAACCTTCTTCTTTATTTCCTTAGCTAGTCTTTCGTGTAGTACTTAGGTAGACATTCTGGCTCTTATAAAGTTGCGAGCTTGTTATACCGTACATCCAAAGGAAATTTTGTTATTTTTACTCGCCTATAATAATCCTTAGTTACATAACTTTCTGTCTTTGTGCTCGTAGGGTTACTTCTAAGCTCAAATTTTTATTGTCTCCTTAGTGGCACTTTATCTTATTTTCATAAACCTTAAAAATGGTACCTTTAGTAACCCAACTCCTATCTGGATATTTCTCAAGGTTACGACATCATATGTGCAAGACTGAATTCACTAGATTAGGATTCACTACGTTTATCTTGCATGATTAGCTGATTTGCTTATAACCTCTTGTATAGCTATAACTTGGCTCTTCCTGAATCAACTACAACTACTCGTTGTTCCATTCTCATATCCATATTCTGTGTATTCTCTCTTTAGTTAGTTACTTCGTCGTAAGTTACCTATCACACTGGCTCCTTATGTATCAAGTGTTCATTTGCACTTATTTATCAATATCATCAGGTGCATAACCCTTACCACTTCCCTCTGGCATCACGCTTGCATAATATTCTGGAGTCGTATCATATCTATAGGATATGAATAGATGCTATCTCATTCCTTTCATTCTTTTATCGCATTCCTCCTTTACTATTCCATAGTTACCTCCTCATCTTGCCATTCTTTCAGATCTTTACTAACATCTTACTCGCCTTGCAGTAACACTTCTATACCGAGGCTAATTGAATGTATTACGCACAAGGGTGACACTTAGTGTAACTAACACACTTAGTCGCTTAAGCTTAACTCTGCTCCATGTACTTGCTTTAGGAAGCATCTTCCTAAACGAACCTTAAAGGTTATTCATTTTTTATCCATTCTATTATTGTTAGACTGTTATTTCTAAAATTCTCATGATATCAACTATAATAAAATCCTTCAATCCCTAATTCATGTTCAATTTATGTTGTTCACTAGGCCATACTGATTTCAACTACTCAGGGGTCTAACCTTTCCTCCTGGTTATCACGTTGAAGTTACCAACTCATTTCTCGAAAAAAAAGATATGGCTTTATGGCTTATACTCTTTTATTGCCTCAAAGTCTGTCACCTCTTCTATTTTCCTTCACTTGACTATAGACTCTGTGATCGCGTCATATTTTTATTTACCATTATCACCCATATATTAAATCTTACTCATGATGCTTCATTTACTCTCTTCTTATTTTTCGGATAATATCTTTGTCTATCACTTTAGACTGAAAACTTCAACAAAAAGTTCTTTCCCTTTTATCTCCCCTAGCTTCATCTCACTGGCTCTTTGGAATGCCTAACATTCTCTTCTTTTTTTTCCGTGATAGAGTCATACTAAGGTAAATATTTGTCCCTTCTAGGATCCCACTGCCTACCTTTTGAAATTTCTGAATATTCCAATATTCATATCTAATTGTACTACTCTTGAGTTCACCATCTGGGTGACTCACAAGGAGATCTATTACCACATTTTCACCATCTTTCAGAAACATTAGTTAATGATAAAAATCCATCCACAATTTTTATTGGTCACTCAAACGTGAACTGAATCTTGATATCACTTTCTTCTCTTAAACTATATTTATTAGCTCCCATTAGGCATAACTGAGATGGGTGTGATCAACTGTATATATCTCCATAATAATGAAGGTAACACCAATACTTACATTTCTCTGCCTGAATTGTAATTACTAATAATCTTCATTAACTAGGTACCCCATACCCTTCGTCATCTTGCTTGTTTCACTTGCTGAAACTTGTGCTTACTTTCTAATTCTCTTATTCCTTTTTAACATACGAGTTGATAGATATTCTTGCCTTAGGGATCCTTGTCAATAAGCTTACACGTCTTAGTACATACGTGATCTGCTGAAAACCTCACATTTACTCATCATAAGCTTAATGCAAAATCAAGTTCCTCTGACTCAACTTTTCCATAACCACATTCAATCTCTTAGCAGTCATCTTCTTTCTGGATGTAGGTTTCATTGTATTACAAATAAAATAGAATTTAGGAGTTTGAATTCTTACAATTGAGATCTACAACACGATCTAAAGTAAGAATAAAGAGTGACAATCATAAATGCCCCGTAGTCTCATGCTTATAAGTGTGGTGCACAACACACCCATAAACAAGACTCTACTAGACATGGCTTGTAGACTCCCTAGGACAGAACTGTTCTGATACCACTTTTTGTCATGATCCAAACCGAAGGGCTGCGACGGGCACCCGGTGCCTTACTCGACCAAGTACCAACATAACATACCTTTCTTATCATACTATCATGAGTAGATGAGCCAGAAAACCCATCATGAGATAACAAGAATAAAACATAAGGGAATACTCAACATATGAAGATCCAACATGATATACATACTTATATATGTCACATACGGGTCTATAAGGCTGACATGACCATTTGTAAACGCAAAACATAAGCTGACAAGGCCATACAAGTATCCATACACCTGACATCTGTCTACAAGACTCTAAGAGTACATAACAACATAAAGGTCGGGACAAATCCCCTCCATACTAATAAATACATATCCAAAGAATACTGACCAAATAGGCAACTCCGGAGCAAGTGGAGTGCACCAACACCTTCGTTGAGCTGATAGCGTATTAAGAGGAATGTCAACCATTATATCGGGACCTACGGGCATGAAACGTAGCGTCCCCAGGAAAAAGGGATGTCAGTATGAATAAAGTACCAAGTATGTAAGACATAAAAGCATAAATAAGAATTGTAATGTAAAAAGAGATAGAGGAAATACAACCTGTAACATCTGAGTGCCTCTAGGGGCTACTGACATGAAATGAATAATACATATATATACATAAACTTTTAAAAACATACGCCTCTGTGGGCATTATCATCATCATATCATACCCGGCCTCAAAGAGGACTCGGTAAAAACGTACGCGACCATCATAAGGCTCGGTAGAATCATACCCGGCCACGTGAAGCTCGGTAAACCCAACTGATCCGTGGTTGCACAATAGGTGTCGTACCCGGCCGACTATAGCGCGGCTCAGTAGAGTAAAATAGATACATATATATAATGCATTCTCGACTCATGGAGACACGTTCTAGACCTTTCGGAGTGAATGTTATTAGGACTAATTCTCCACCATGAAACTTATAAGAATCAGGAAGTACCAACAACATTGATAACGTAAGAATAAGAGAAGAAACATCACATCAATCGTCCCACAAAGAGGGGAAACAATGTAAGTACTGCTAGCTTCTAAGAGTAGAGTATCTCTGGAAGCTCGTTCATTACATTATGTACAATCGGAGTCATGCAAAAGAAGGAAATGGATAGCCTCACATACCTTGTATATTCTTCCCAACCTCAAGCTATGCAATTTCACGGCTCCTTAGTCCACAATAAGAGAAATGATACTATCGTTATCGTTTAGGCATCATAACTATTATGTATCAAACACACCTATTTCACGAGGAAACGAATAGCACTTCCCCTATATATATTACTTCACACAAGCCAAAACAATCACCAAACAGCCCAAACAACATCAATAATAATTATATTGAGTCTCCTAAAGTAGTCCACGTAACCTAATCACTTCATACATAAGACGGCCACATTAGTAGTGTCAAACGACCCGGAAATGTTACAACGAACGACCAGCAAACCACCATTCCATTATGTGGTGTTTCTACACACCATTTCTATTCTCAACTCAATAAAAACAGTACCAAAAGGTACTATCCAATAGCAACACAAAATGGCCAATAAAACAGCCCACAACAAGTTGAATAGTTCGAACTCACAGCTTCCAATTACTGTCCCGTGAGTTCTAACTATTAGAAATGAATTTATCAAACTTCCTTCATATTTAAAAGCTTAAATACAGAAATAATTGATTTTCCTAACTATTAAATACCTTCCAAAATTCAAACTACAAAGAAAAAGAGGGGCAATATAGCGATACTTACGTCATCGGGATCGTTTTAATGTTATCGCTACTTGATTTTGTGCCCCGGATGATAATCTTGTTGGAAACCCTTGTGGAAATCTTGAAGGGAAGGTTAGGGGTCTTATTTGGTCGAGATATCTGGAACTATGAAGAAAGAGACGACATAGGAAGACAAATATCCATTTTGGTTAAAAAGCCAAAACGGTGCTACTTGGCACCCAAGCATTAGTTCGTCTTCCAATGCTTATAACTTTTTATCCGGTGTCGTATGAGCAAACGGTTAAAAGCGCTGGAAAGTAGATTCCAAGAACTTTAATTTGATATATAATATGTCCCAAAAATACCTCATATAATACACTAAATATATTTCTCAAAGAGCTTTAGTGGCATACCTTCTTGCAAACTATGCAGTCTGTCCAGTCTTGTGAAACTGTAAATATCTCTCTACTCTGATATTGTATTGTCAAACCTTTTAATGAATAAGAAATTAAACTCATAGATCTTCAATTTGATATGTGGATCATCCCGTAATTTCAAGTATATTGTGAGAAAAGCTCCACTACATTTGACCTAATATATAGCACATTTATAAATGCAACTTGTGATGACATTTGCCAACTTTTGTTCCACAACTCTCTTGACTACAAAATGTAACATACGACTATAATAAACCTTAAATAATTTATAACATAACCTCCTTATCACTTTAAGAACTATAGTCTCACCCCAAAGTGCATGTTATAACATTCCAAACTTATCGACTTTCGACGAAACTTATTTCCTTCAATTTGCGTAGCTTCTAAGCCTTTCCAACCATCTTGGTTCTTATTATTCATGACCTTAAATATTTGTAACCTCTAAGGTAACATGATTAACTTAATATATTTGCTTCCAATAGAATCTTATTTCGACGTACTCTCACGTACGACAAAATGAGGTGTAACAAAATACATGGTTTTATTTCGGATTAAAGCATGGAAATTGGTAAAAACTAGGGGTTTGAGGGAAACCCTTGATATTTTTGGAATTTGACCGCGATTGTGGGCATGAAATTGAGAGTAAATTATATATGTGAGTTCGTAAGGCTATGGGTAAACTTATTCTTTGAGAAAATTTAGAATTCGGGCACGTGGGCCTGAGGGACTTTTTGTCAACTTTTCGATCGGGGTTAGAAATTGTTATGAAATGGATTGTAATGAGTAATTGAACATATATTAATGGATTTTCATAATTATTGGCTAGTTTTGGAGTGTTGTGCATCAATTTGAGTCTTCGGAAGGGCGTGGAATGCCGGTTATTGATCTTCGGAGCGAGGTGAGTCTCCTTTCTAACATTGTAACAGGAAATTATCCCCATAGGTAAAATAATTGGTTATGTGGTCCTATTTGTTGGGGCTACGCATTCACAAAGTGACGAGAGTCTGTGCATAACTACTAATATGTGTAAGTTCGGGTAGTCTAGGACCCAAAAGCATGCACTTGGAATATCTGTAATATTGTTGGCAGATGAATTTCTTAAATCCTATCGAATTGGTAAATGAATTTCTAAAAGAATTAAACTCCATTTTCTTAAATCATTAAATGAGAATTGGCTTTTATTTGGATAAATGTTTCCCGATAAATTCTTAATTGGCTGTTTGAGCATGTATTTCTATGTGTACCTGTATCGCATGTATGATTTGCGAGCAGGTGATTGTTTATTTAAATTTGAGCGCGTCGCATATATGATTTGCGAGCGGGATAATAGTTGCATCTATGGTTCGCGTTACTCAACCCTCGGCAGTGAATATTTTACATTTCTGTTGAATCGGGGCGTACGATCTCGGCATGATTTGCGCATGCTTGTATTGCTTGCCTTGAACTTATTGAAGTTGTTATTGCCTCTTCCCGGCTTGAGAATGCATGTATAAATGATGAAAAGGAATTTGAAAATTTTCTATAAAAGAAAGAATTGCTTACTTGCTTCATTCCATTTAATTACAATCATGTTTATAAAAATCCTCAATTTGCTATATTATTGAGATAATATTATTGGGCCACTAGTAAGTGTCGAAGTTGACCTCTCGTTGCTACTTCTTTGAGTCTTTGAGATTAGACGGGATACTCATTAGGTACATGTCATTTTCGTACTCATACTATACTTATGTGCATTTTTGTTGCACATGCACATGCATTTATAATGGCCTAGTGGGCATAGCAGCATGGTTGATACGAAGACTTAGGTGAGTTGCACTTCGTGAGACGACTCGCAGCCAGTAGAGTCTCTTCCAGATTATTGTATTTATTTTTTGTCCAATTTGTATTCTGGACGGTTGTTGCATTTTATTGCTCCTAGAAATAGCTCATGCACTTGTGACACCGGGTTCTTGGATAGTTATGGGGAATTTTGTATTAACTTCTTGACAAGTATATTTAATTTGAACTGAGTATAACCTCATTTATGATTTTATCTAACCTGGTGTGCCCCCACATCCATTTTAATATCATCATCTCTGCTACCTTCATCTTTTGGACATGAGCAATCTTGACTGGCCAACACTCAGACCCATACAACGTCGTTGGTCTGATCATCACTTTGTAGAACTTATTAATGATTTATATAATAATTAAAATTTTGTTGATTTAATTATTTCAAATATTAAATAAATAATAAGTTGTATTTTGAGTGAGTTGTATATTGATTTTATTATTATTTTTCCATATAGTTATCCCGCATTATTTAAAACTTCGATTTTATATTTTAATAATACTCACTGTGAGCATGTAACTTTTGCCCTGTACGAATTACTCCTACAGAATCTAAGAAAGTTGATTTTTCTATTTATTTTTTCCATTTTATATGACTTTTATACAATTTTAATTAATTGTTTGTATTTTTGTGCACGTTATTAAATCACGAAAATACAAAAATATTATGCATTGCATTTAGGTTTTATTTTTATATTTTTTGGGATGAATTAGCAATTATTTGTCTTATAAAAAATAAAAATCACAAAAAAAAATGCTCATTTTACATTTTTCACCTTTTAATTTTTAGATTATTAATTTTTCTCTTTTAATTTAGGATCAAGTAATTTTTATAATTATTTTAGTTAGATAACTAGTGTAAGTTTTTATAATTTTAATTAATTTAGGAGTTAATTTAGATTTTTAATTAATTAAAGAAGAAGAAAAGGAGAGAAAAAGAAGAATTCGAAGGAAAAACTAAAGGGTTGTTTTTCATTTTATTGGGCCAAAATGTTGAAAACCCAAACATTATACCCGTCCCAAATTTCCTCCGATCCTGGCCCATCAAAGCACCCGGTCCAGCCCCACTCTACACGAAACGACACCGTTTCCCTAGCTATTAAATCCCATCTGTTGATTTTGTTTAATCTAAAGTCATCTAAAATGCAGTAAATTAGAGTGATAATCGACTAAAATACGTAATTATAGTCTATCGTCAAAAGTACAAAATATTAAGAAAATAATTAAATGACTGTTTTGTCTAGTGTGAATTTTATTTGAAAAGAGTAAAAAATACGATCGACATACATGCATTCCTTAAGTTTATAGAATAAAAACATATAACTATCTTAAATATGATAATTTATTACTATTTATTTTAATACATAAATTTAGTATCTTGTCTATGTTTCTCCGATGAACACTATGAGAAATCACCCTTACTGAGGCGACTAAACTCACCACAAACCCCATAGAAGTTGCTGCTAAAAGGTATTAGCGGCGACTTTTGTCCAGTTCATTAGGGAGTGTTTTTTGGAGTGACAATAGGGGTATCCTTCTTTTTATCATTTTCCAAAAAGTTGATAAACTTGGCGGGTATGTAAAAGATATTCTTTGTTTTCCATCACTTTTACATGTGTCAAAAAAATATTGTGACATTTCCGTTCTTATGGCCTGTTCAAATCGATTATTCTTTATGTAGCGAAATGGTCGATTCCATCGATTATAATCGAAAAGAAGACTCACAAGAGGCTGTTGAAACCAGAAGAGGTCTTTATTTTCATTTTTTTTATTTTTATCAAGCAGTTGCAATTTAAAAATTTCTGTATTCCCCGTGTTATTATTATTCAGATAAGAATCCTCATAATCATAAATTGGACTATTACTAGTATTAATATTGTTATAGCCTGTCTCTGTAAGGTGAGAGTGGAATTTATCCTTTATTTTGTCCTTTCCATTCACTCGGATTTCTTCCGTTTCATCGATTTTGTCCGGATCCCACCTTTCTTCCGAAAAAGGGGAAGGAGAAGGATAAGGATCTTCTTCAGTGGATCCCTCTTGTTCCTGTTTAGTCCCCTTCATTTCGGAAGCTGTTTCTATGTGGCGGCGTAGTCACCACTAAAAGAACATATTTTGTGGCAATAGAGTTGCCACAAAAGGTCAAAAAAATCTACAAAAATTATTTCATAATAACAAATATTAGATGGATCGCCACAAAAAATGTCCTTGTAGTTACTAAAGTTTCCATAAAAAATATTTATGTTCAGTGGCAAGATTATTTCGCCACTATAAATATCCTTTAGCGACTAAAATTGCCACAAAAAATATTTCTGCTCAGATTATATCACCACTATAAATGTCATTTAGTAGCGACTAAAGTGGCCACAAAAATTTTAGCCATCAAAGATACTATTTTCTGTAGCAACTAAAGTCGCTGCAAAAGAAATTAACATTCTATGACAACTTATACATCGCAACAATTACTAATTTTTTGACAAAACTATACCGCCACTAAGAGCTATTTTCTCAGCAATTATAACGACCAAAATTATATACATTTCCATGCCAGGAGGAACCTAATTCACTAAAATTTCATAGAGAGATATTCATATCAATTAACTATCAATATTAAAGCAACCAATAATGCTTGACAAACATCAAAAAAAATTATCAAGCCGAATATTATAAATATTATCGTTACTAATATTTTCTACCGGGAGTTGCTTTTCATTTTAGCCTATGCGCCGAGGGTCGATTGGAAACAGCCTCTCTGCCCTTTCGGGTAGGGGTAAGGCTCGTCTACATATTACCCTCCCCAGACCCCACCTGGTGGGAATATACTGGGTAGTTGTTGTTGTTGTTGTTGTTGTCATCGTTACTAAAAAGTCAATTACATATATACTACCCGACACTTCATTGTGCATTGTAATTATACACACATATATATCCAAATATAATAAAACATTAAGTGTCTTGTAGTGCTCCTTGCACGACACCATCCTTGAACGGTACCACTATTTAAGTGCCTTGTCCCTACTAGAAAAGCTGAATGTTGAAAATGAAGAATCAGAGAAATAATAGTTATAACAGTAGTGTGTGTGTATATATATATATATATTGTGTAGCACATGTGATTTGACAAAGTAGATTTGCTTTGTTCTTGCTATATATAAAGGTCATATAAGAAGAAAACAATTACAGTACCTTTCTTTTGAACTTACTTGTTTTTCTATTCTTTGCGCTTTCAAAAAACTATACATAGAAATCATGCATCAAAATAATGATTGAAACTTCTACAATTTACAGATAACTAGAAACATATAAGATTGATAGAGACAGTTAAATGAGCATTGCATGAAATAGAGAAATAAATACCGCAAGAACAGTGCTGCAGAAGCTGCAACGGACATAACAAAGATAGCTACTAGAAAATGCCTATAATTGGTCACAACGGGCATAACCAAGATAGCTACGAACATAAACGGAAAAATTGATGACCAAGAACTCCCATGAGATGCTCAATGTGCAAAAGGCTGTAAACATGTATAAGGTGAAAAAGCACAAGAATCGAAGGAACCAAGGAGGGAAATCGTCATCAACTCCAAGCAAGTTGAAGGTGAAGAAATCAACTTACAAGAAATCATCATCAAAAGGGCCTACTTCAACTAAAGGAAAATCTAAGTGACTGAAATTTCCTCATTGCAATGTCAGTTTAAAGGAAAATCTATGTTCTCAAAATTCTATGAAGACTCCCAGCAACAGAATGATGATAAATAATATTTTTGACGAAAAGCTCGAATCCTATCCAACAGCAGAATGATGATAATGACGCTAAGGTAAAACCTATTATCTGAACTACTTAAATGAATGGCATGAAATTGATTGTCAAAACTTAAGAACTCAAATTCAATCATCCAAGCAAAAACAGAAGAAGAAACGACAAATTAACATCAGATTCCTCCAAACTCAACTAGTCAATCTAAAAGGTATCAGTGGCTATTAACATCAGATTCCTCCAAGTAGATAAGTTACAAGAAACGACATGACTGCTAACTGTTGGTTTTTTATTCAATATAAAAGAATAGGAGCTCTATACTTACAGAAAGGGTCTCCCATATAGCCTCATCACTCATGCTTTCTTCATCTCAGGGCATCAGAGCCCTGCACATTCTGAACATGAGAAAACGTGCAAAAGAAATTAGATACACGTCCAAAACCAAGATCAATTTTTCTTGCCCTAAAGTGGACCAACACTGACAAAGTCATACTGATTATAATTATATAGTAGGATTATCCAAAAAAAGAAATCAATACCATCAAGTTGACTAAATATTGATACAAAAGGAGTTACATTATTCATCTTCATGGTGGTTCAACTAGTACAAATACTGATGATACGATTGAAAAAAAAAAATTAACAACTGCAGTTGACAGCACATGCTTTCATCTTGGTATCCACTGGATGAAAAGAAAATCAAGCATTAGAATCAAAACATAACGTACCAAGTCCAGCTAAATCTTAGATGATCAATGTTGGAAAATTTTCAATAATTAACCTAGTTGAAACACCCATATTGCTACAATATCGCTACATTCAAGCCAGAAAAAAGTCAAATGCCGTGAAATTCATACATGACATGTGACGAGCTGAAATATAACTCTCCTATAACGATGATATATACAGTAAATTATCTAAAGATGCTACTTATTTGTTATAGCCAAGTTATAAAAGCAATAAATAAGAGATAGTATTAATTTAGAACCAAAAGTAAAATCTTAAAACTATAACAGTCCAAGAGCCTATATTCTCTCAAAATATTATGATAACAAATTGTCAATACTCCACCAAAGAATCACTTTCAGCTATCATCATGTATATAAATTGTGGCCTATTAATTACATGGAATCGTTGAGTAACCTAAGACTTTTAGAGAAAGGATCTGATTGATATATATATATATATATATATATATATATGTGACTAATTCTCATACGAATATTCAGCATAGGAGATGTAATGCTTAGGCTTTTTCAGTGAATAAAATACCATATGAAATAGTTCCAGTATATATGAATAAAAAATCCATGGATGTTACAAGAGTAAAAAGTGGTGCGAATCTCAATAAGAAAAATATAAAGCCAATATAAGCAATCTTCCCTCACACAATTATCACAACTAAAGTTGGACATAAGTAATAGAAGCTCACCACTTATGTTTATCCGATTTTTACCTGTTAATCTCCAATGTATTTGATTTCAAGAAAAAGGGATAGAGTAACACTAGTTGATACAACTCAAAGACTGATCAAGTAAAGAAGGAAAAACTAATAGTGGAGAAATATAATACAACCATCCAAAAAATTGTTGAATACGTGCAAATCAAACAAAACAACCAGCATTAAAATAGTATAGATACTGAACCAAGCTACAATCTGCAAAAAAATCACAAATGAAAAAAGCAAAAACTAAAGATCAAAAAGAGATTATATTTCCAGAATAATATACAACCAAGCTAACACATGCAACACAAAGATCAACTTGTTGAAAATACGGGAAACTCATAGCCTGAAATTTTTATGTGAAACAGGACTTGAACACCTGTTGTGCAAAAACATATTTTAATTAAATTCGGTACTGACTCCCTGCTAATTAGGAGGGAAGAAACTGAAAGTTCACAAGAGAATTTTAAAAGAAACCAAAAAAGAAGAGGACTAAGAAGAGAAGCAGAAATGCCGAGAAGGAAGAAGAATTGTTAAGAAGGAGCAAAGCAAGTACCTTTTGTTGTTGTATCCTGGTCAATTAAAAGTTTAAGGATTATAATAATCAAAATATATATGATAACCAACATATACCAGGGGTACTCAAACAAGCAGTCACAAAAATACATTATTCAAACAAGAAGGAAGCAGTCCATTCCAGAATTACTTATACGAATTGTGTGCAATGAAGAACAAGTTCAAACCAGGGTATGTACAAAATCGATGGATAAAAAACAAGGGAATATATACCACAAAAAGTGGGTACGGGTGGAGAAGAGGAGGGGGAAAAATGGAGGTACAGAAAATAATTTAAGAAAATACTTTGTAGTCAAATAAATATTACTCCATCCAAGTGTATATATACATAAAGATAAAGAATAAACTAAAAAACAGTAGAAAATTTAATTAACTTGCCAGATAGCTTTACAAAGAGGAAGTAGATAGTTAAGCAATGTGAAAGGGTAGCTACGGTTTCAACTATCAGCCACGATTTGAGAAGTAGATTCTGAGACAAGATGTAAAAGGATGCTGCTAATAGCTCCAATATACAAGCTACTAGCTTTGTGGGAAATGGAACTTCAAAGTCTATAACTTGGAGGAGGAGAAATGGTTTAAACATCTCACCACCATCAAAACTACCTACATTTACAACCGTTCTTATACAGTTTCAAAGTTTTGAAACATCAATGAAAGAACATCCATTCCACCAAGAATTCCAAGTAAAGTGCAAGCTTCCAGAACTTATTTCATAAAATTAAGATTCCTAATAGGAAACAAATGCTTCCTCTTATCCTAAATTTTATCCACAACATCCAAATTTGTTAACCAATTCACTTATACTATACATACAACAATTTCACTCCACATCCAAGTTAAACACCTAGGAATTTTAACACAACAAAAGGTATAAGCTTTGGCGTGAAATCAAATCTTGCCCACTACCCAGAATTCAGTTTCAGGTCTAAAGCAGAATCCAGCTGACAAATTTCTCCTTTAGCTAATTCAGAAGAACAATCCCTCATACACTGCACAGATCCTTATATTAAAAAAATTAAACTTTCTAAAGAAGGCAGCAAAAAATAATATCCACAACCAGATACCCAAATCAAGAACAGAACTTAAACACTCGAACCTTGAAAATGAATAAGTACTTGAAGTTCCGACTCTGAACAAGAACAATCCCTCATACACTGAACAAAATTTGTTAAAATTTTGACTCCGCCCCTAATTACAACAAAAGCAAATTAAAAAAACTAAAATACTTGAGCCTTGAAAATGAATGATACCATTGTGTTAGTGTTCAAAACCTCGGAGATACAAAAATTAACTTAATATTAGTATAGTTTGTCATTAATGTTGGTATTCATCGTAACCCAAAATGTCAGCATATAGAAGAAAATATAAAAATATAGAACTGTTTTACCTGAACTGAGATCTTACAAAATCATTATAAGAAAGCCCTAATGCTGGGATGAACAGTGTCACTAGGAAAGCATATATCTCCTGGGACAAAATGTGTACCCCAAAATCAGTTGGAGGGATGAATCTCACTAATCTCAAGCTCTGGAACAAAGCTGCCATTGCAAAGACATGCTGGGATCTAGCTCATAAAAAGGACAAGCTGTGGATTAGGTGGATTACTGTGTACTACATCAAAGACAGACCTATTGAATCTATTCCAATTCCTGCTCAGGCAAGTTGGATGGTTAGAAAAGGAACAGAGATGCTCAACTAGACAGTTGTATCAGTCACAGATGCAAGACCTGCCGAGAGTCCCATGGAAGAATTTAATCATACAAAACTATGCAAGGCCAAAGGCTACCTTCAATCTATGGCTATTCTTACAGGACAGACTACCAACAAAGGACAGATTGCACAGCTGGGAAATGAGTATTGATCAACAATGTACCTTATGCCAAAATCACCCAGAAACTAGAGACCATCTACTAGTGTTCTGCCCAGTCACTGTGGACTTATGGGAAAAAACAATGAACTGGCTGAAGGAGACTTATCCTCCCATCAATGATTGGAACCAGAAAATGCAATGGCTAGTAAGCAAAGCCAGGGGTCGAACATGTCGAGCAACCATCTTCAAAATGGTAACCGCTGAGTTTGCATATACTATCTGGCTGGAAAGGAATTCAAGAGTCTTCAACAAGACGTTTCGATGTAATACAGCCCTTTTGAGAGACATAGTGTATAATTGTAATGTTAGAGGTACCCCACGAATTAGAAAACAATTAAAACACCTTCGAATATAGTAGTGTTAGTTAGTTAGGATAGTAGAAACAGTTTAAATGTTATCTCACAGATAGTCAGCTGAGTTGAAGCTAGACTATGATTTTGTAATGTTACTTCATTGGTGATTAATGAAAAGCCTTAATTACCAAAAAAAAAAACCCTAATGTAAATCAATATGAGTTTTAAGTTAGGCATATGATATTAACAAAATAAGAAGCTTTTTAGTTAGAATATAAAAGAGAAATCGTTCGTTCCATTGTACCTCCACGAAATCAATTACAGCAAAGCAACTTCTTTCCCCAAATAAAAACGAAAAGATTAAAAATTTTAACATACCTGAGTTGTTAAAATTTTACTTCTATATTTATTTTCCTTTGCCGATTTCCCCAGCCATGTACAAGTTCTTGAGTACGTGAAGTTGAAGAAGTTTGAGTCAATAGAGACGACTCAAACGAGAAGATTGGGGATTCACATTTTGATTTGAGGGATTTCGATTTGGATGAGATTTTAGCAGAAGAGAGGACCGATTTCAAACGAGAAGATTTGAGGAATTTAGATTTGGGATTTCTTTTGTCAGGACTGATTTCTAGAGAATCGATTTTGGGTGCCTTCTCTGTTCTTCACATCGACTCGATGCGTTCGAGAGTGTTTAATTAGGAGAGGACCGATTCACTTTTTTTTTTTTTTATGATAAGCAAACTTTCCATTAATATCAAAGGTTTTTACAATATGAACTAAAGTAAGAGATTGGACTACTGTTACTCATTTAAAACTATCTCCTATACTAAGCTCATAGCTATCACTAAGTACATCCTAATATAGAAACAACTATTGATCGACTAAAACAACCAAGTAACTAAGGAAACTTGTTGAGCTTATTCAGACCACTTCTCCAATGCCTATACTTACTGCCTCGAACATGGATGGACAATGTTAACTCTCGGCATAGCTGATCTTCTTGGAACTTGACACTATTAAATCTTATGTTATTCCTTTCTCGCCATATAAGAGCAACAGTATGGATGAATGCACAGACAGTTATAGCATTAAGAACCACTCGAATCTTAGCCTTGCTACATACCCATTGCAATTCAGTAGTCTAGTCACTCACTGCCCTATGCTGCCCCAGCCATGTGCATATTCTGCTCCATATACCATTTGTAACTGGACAGGCAAAGAACAGGTGACTAAAAGTTTCGACATTTTGATTACAGAAGACACAACTATCTGGAACACTGATGCCAATTTTTTGTAGTCTGTCTACTGTTGGCAACCTTTGTAAAGCAGCTAACCAAATAGTGAATCTGTGACGTGGTTGAGCAGAAGCATGAAGCACCAGGTTCTTCCAAGGAACCTTACAATAGTGAGGGAGCATTGCCAGATAGAGTTCCTGTATATGAAATTTATCCAGCTTACAAAAGGTTTGCATCCTATTGAATAAGCTTCCCTGAAGTCTAGGAATCTTCATAATGTCTTCCCTTCTGGCAGTATCTTCTTCACAACCCAAGATGTTGATCCTAGACTGGAAAGAGTCTCTATATCCCTCTGTTTGATATAGTAACTATGCACCCAACGAATCCACAAGCAGTCATTTTTCTTTGCCAAGTTCCATAGCTGTTTACTGAGTGCTGCATTATTCCATAGAGCCATATCAATAGTATTTAATCCTCCTGCTGAGAATGGCCTACATACACTGTCCCAAGCTACTAGAGCCTTCCTAGATAGGTTAACACTACCTGTCCATATGAAAGTTCTGCAAATTTGTTCAATAGCTTTCAATACTTTCTTAGGTAGTATGAACACTTGACTCCAGTAGGTTTGAATGCCAAAAATGACAGACTTTATCAATTGACTTCTGCCAGCATAGGATAACAATTTGGCAGACCAGCAGGTGACCCTTTCTGTGATCCTCTCAATAATTAGATAGAAGTGGCCAACTGACAGTTTTTTTGTGTCAAGAGGGATCCCTAGATACTTGAAAGGAAATGTACCTTCTGTGGATCCTAAGGTATCTAGAATCCGAGCTTTGATATCCTGTTTCACTCCTGCAATATATAAAGCACTCTTTGACAGATTAGCTTGAAGACCTGAAGCTTGAGAGAACTGTAGGAAAGCACCCTGCAATAG
Source organism: Nicotiana benthamiana (assembly GCA_034376525.1). Lineage (NCBI taxonomy): Eukaryota > Viridiplantae > Streptophyta > Magnoliopsida > Solanales > Solanaceae > Nicotiana > Nicotiana benthamiana. Next base: position 19,635,337 of record CM067341.1, read on the forward strand.
CTGGACTGAAATCATGTCTGCTATACAGAACATCAGCAAATCATCAGCAAAGCAAGCATGAGTGCAGTTTAATTTCCTACACTTTGGGTGAAAATTAAAATCTCCATTCCTATGTAATTGTCCCAGCAGCCTATTTAGATATTCCATGGCCATTACAAATAGGTAGGGTGACATAGGATCACCTTGTCTACCCCTCTTAGCTTTGAAAAGCTTTGTGAGTCCCCCATTAAGCAGCAGAGAATAAGAGACAGTTGTAACACATTCCATAATCCACTTCACAAAGACAGCAGGAAAGCCCAGATCAATTAATATTTGCTTCAGGAATCTCCAATCTAGTGTGTCATTGGCTTTTCTGAGATCCACCTTCAATACACACCTAGGAGAGATAGCTTTCCTAGAGTAACCTTTGAGTATTTCATGACTAAGGATGATATTATCCAGTATGCTTCTTCCTTCAATGAAGGCAGATTGAGCCTGTCCTACCAGATCACTTACCATTGCTTTCATCCTTTTTGTGATGACTTTGGATATGATCTTGTACAATGTGGTACAGCAAGCTATAGGTCTGTAGTCTTTTACAGTAGCTGCAGTTTTGCTTTTAGGTATTAAAGCTATAGTAGTGGTATTCAACATAGGAGGCATTGTGCACTTGTTGAAGAAATCCTTGACAGCAGCAAAGATATCCTCCTTGACTGTATCCCAATTCCTGACAAAAAACTCCACTGGAAATCCATCTACTCCAGGTGCCTTATCCTTTGGCATTTCCTTAATTGCTGCAGTGACTTCCTCCATAGTAACTTCCTGAATCAGCAGTGTTTGTTGACTCCTTGATAAGCATTTCCCTTGTCTAATTGTAGCAGTATTAGCAAGAGGCATCTCCCTTTCACATTCTCCCATCAATGACTGGAAAACAGTGATGAACTCTTGTTCTACATATACTGGTTGTGTTAGCTTTACTCTTGTATCTGTGTATATGGAAGTAATGTTTGCTTTGGAAGTTTTGATTTTCCATTGGGCATGAAAGTACTTTGTATTTGCATCACCACAGGTGATCCAAGTTGCTTTGGATTTCTGCCTCAACACATGTTCCTCCACAGCACTCCACTTTTCAATTTCCTGTAGAGTTGTTTTTTCTTCAGCAAATGAAACCTGTGATAGAAGGTTAGTCTGCAGCTGATTCTGTATGATGTCCAGGCGTTCTCTGGCCTGCACAAGTCTCTGTTTGTAAGTGGCCATATAGACATTTAATTCTTTAAGATGCTCTTTTAGACACTTAAGCTTCCTCAAAACCTGCTGTATAGGAGTCCCATTGCACTCTTGTGTCCAGACATTCTACAATATGTGGCTGAATTGAGGATGCTCCATAATGTTGGTGAATAGTCGAAATGGCTTTGGATGCAACAACTTTAGATCTCCACATTTAATGAGAATGGGAGTGTGATCAGATATAGAGGGATTATATAGTCAGCTTCTAGGTGACCAAACCTTTGTAGCCACTGGTAGTTTCCTAGAGCCCAATCTATCTTACTATATACTCTAGAGGCATTGTCTTGTTTGTTGGACCAAGTGAATTGCCATCATGTTGCTCTAAGAGGAGAAAGTTGTAGATCAATTATAACAGCTTTGAAGCCTTTGACTTCAGCTTCTGTTATAGGAGACCCTATTCTATCATCAGGTCCCAGCACATTGTTGAAATCCCTACTCAATAACCAAGGGTCCTGGTTAGAGATAGGAATGCTCCTTAAATCTGTCCACAGTTGTTCTCTAAGTTTAATGTCATTCTGAGCATAGATAATACTAGCATAGGTTTTGACTTTGCTAACAGAGTCTTCAATAAAACAATGAATAAGTTGATCAGTCACAAGTGAGATTCGAATCTGTATATGAGGTTTCTAGATCAGCCAGATTCTGCCATTCACTGCCTTCAAATAATTACAATAGAACTGCCAGCCTCTACCAATTTTATCTTGTATCTTTTTTGGCTTTGTGTTCTTTAACTCTTGTTTCTAGACATCCCATTACATCAACTTTATATACAGCAAGAAAGTGTTTCAATTCTTTCTGCTTATGGGATAGGTTTAGCCCTCTAATGTTCCAAGTAACTATTATCATAGTAATTTGGAAGTAGAGGGGGGCCCGGGTCACTTTGTTGGCCTTCTCTTCCATCATCTATTACATCAATAACTGCCTAGTCTTTGTTGCATACTGCAGTGTCCCTACATTGGTGGTCACCTTCAGTATCTATGCTCCTCTCCTGATTGCTAAGAGTGAGCTGGTGTCCAGATTGTGAAGGCTCTACACGGGTGGTCAATGCCATCTGCTAGTTTGTATTTAACAGTGCTACTTCCACTGCCTTACTAGACTCAACTTCCTCTGGGAGGATCTCCTGTATCTTATCAGGTTGCTTCTTAATGAGCCATTCTCTCCTAACTGCTTTAGTCTTTCTTCTCCTTCTAGGCTCCTGCTTCCTTGCCATATCTTCTTCCTTTTCCTTCTCATTGTCAGCTTTTGTATTGTACCAGCAATCCAAGTAATCATGGCCAAATTTCAGACAATGGTTACAGAACAGTGGTTTCCAATCATACTCAATTTGCTGTACCTTAGAACCAAAAGGAGTTTCAATTTCTAACTGATCTGGAAGGGGGTGGGCAGCATCAACCTCCACAAGCACTCTAGCATATGAGGTCTTTTCATAATGAGCTGTGAACTTATCTGTATACAAGGGGTTACCAACAGCACTAGTCATCTTACTCAATGCTTCAGTAGACCAGCAACCAACTGGTAAGCCTGGAAATCTAATCCAAACAGGAATTGTACTAACAATATCATTTTGAAAAGAGAAGTCAATCTCCCAAGGCCTCAACACTAATGGTTTATTTCTGTATGAATAAGGCCCAGACTGTATTACTTTGTCTCTATCCTCAATCGACTTAGATCGAAAAATGCAGTAACCCTCAGAGTGGATTAAAATATGGGGTTTAGCGACAAAATTCCAAACATGCAAGACAAAGTTGTCCATAGCTTTTTCAGAGGGGGACTCACAAATAATATACCCAAATAACCCAATTTTCCAATACTCAACCTGGGGTTTCATATCATCCTCACATAAGCTAACTATCTTCTTACCATCCCTATCAGTGGGAGGCATAAACGATAGGGGTTTTCCCATTTGAGCACTTCGATTTCCTAGTACAACCTCAGCTGTAGTTGGGCATTTCACCTCCGATCTGCTAGTTTCAGAGAAACTTAGTTGGCGAACAACTTGACTAGCATCTTCAGCTGGTTTGGTTACAGAACTCTGCTTGAAAACTTCATCGCATTCGCTTCAATAGCTTGAAATTTTTGAGGTACGAAACTCCCAAAAGTCAGTGGTTCTCGAGGTTTAGCAGAACCATGGTCGGGGGTGACAGTGGTATCAGCTTCTGCATGAAGGTTTCTCCAGCGACGGGCCATTTCCGGGCACAGTGGCAGCTTTGCTATCGTGCGCCGAAGAGCATGTTAATGTGCGCCGAGACCAGCAACTTGTTATTTAGTTCTACTATGAGTGACCGATTCACATTTTATTTTCTTTTGTTATTTTAAAAGGCAATAGAAGTGACTCACTCGCTGCAATACATATTTAGCAGCGACTTCTCAAACGTCGCCGCAAAAAAGAGCCAAAATTTTAATATAAATACTTATAAATTGTGGCGACTTTTAAAGTCGTTGCTAATAATATAACTATTGTAGCAACTTATTGGGTTGCTGTTAAATGTCGGCACTAATTATCTAATTTCTAGAAGTGAAAAGTGGGTTTGTGCTTTAATATGTATATGTATACAACAAAAAAATTAAAAACATTATATTATTTATCATAATTTAAAATATAGTCCTGTCAATTGTAAACATATCTACATATATCTGTTTTATTCATAAATAATTATAGATATTTGTAATAAAAATACTTTTGTAAACTTAGAGGCAAATATATACTAACGTCAGTTTTTTAGATTTAAATTCACAACACAATTTTAATTAGAACATTTCAAATGTACATGTACACTTTAAGTCATAAGGATATTTTTAGCCTTTAATTTTTTAAGGATATTTATTGAAAGGTGGATTGTAAATACCCTTTGAAATATTCACATTAGAAGAAAAACTTAAAATGAGTTCTATGTTCACGAGACTTTATTTGTACTTTTCTATTTATTACTTTTCTATCTATTCTTATCGATTAAATTATTCTTACTAAAATAATAAAATTATAAAATATAATTGGATATTCGTGTCACGATCCTAAACCTAAACCGGTCGTGATGTCACCTCTCGTGAAGATAAGGCCAGCCGACACATCTCTAATTCATCTTAAGCAATTAAAAATAATAACTACTAAGTCTTTAATCAGAAATAAAATCTCAAAATAAGCATTTAACCGTATAATTTGAGAAAATAAAAACCAACATAGCTCGATATCAGGGCGTCACAGGTCAGGAGCATCTAAAACAATACTACATGTCTGAAAGTCTATTCCACTATAACTGAATTAGAAAGGAAATAGATAGAGGGAGGTTGCACTGGGCTGGGAATTCGCCAAGCAGTTACCTAGTAAACCTCCGAAGATCTGCTGGATATCAACCCTTCGTAGTAGGACCAGTAGTGCCCGAATCTGCATACAGAGGTGCAGGGAGTAAAGTGAGTACTTCCATCTCAGTGAGTAATAAAAATAAATGAAGACTGACCGATATAAAATCACGTTAAAACATAATATTTAGCTATCAGATGCATAACATCATCATTAAATACAATTTAACAATCCAATCTCGTAAAACACCTTTTTAAGCAGTCAAATAATATACAGGAAAACAACGAGAAATAGTAAACACATTAGAACTGCTTCTCGGGCACAATAACATCAAATCAGCCCCTCGGGTAATATCACAGAATAATATCATCCCATCGGGCTATATCTCATGTCACAATGGGTACTCACGCTTACTGGGGGTGTGCAGACTCCGGGGAGGGCCCGTTACGGTCCAAGCGCAATATCAAATTATCTCGTGGCATCATAAATAGGCTCTCGGTCTCATATTAATATCAAACCACCTCGTGGCGTACAATTAAGACCCTCGATCTCATTATCATAATTAATATATCACTGTTGAAACGTGCAGCCCGACCCAAAAGTATTCTCACAATAAGTCACTCGGTCTTACTAAGTCAAAATCTCATAAGCCCTTCTTTAGAAAAATGACATTCAATTACTTAAATAATAAGGCACAACCTTTTAAAAAGACACTTCAAAATACATTAGTTTTTTACTATATTTTTTATAAGTGATTAAATTTTTAAGAAGGATATTTTAATAATTTAACTTTCTAATTTAGGGCTTTTCAATTTTATAATAATATATTAAAATATAAATATATTATACTTTTGATATAATTTATAAAAGGATATTTAGCTAATTTTTATATACGTGCATTGCACGTAATACTTTAGACATGAAAAAAAAAAGATGAAAAATTTGAATGCTAACATAAGAGAGTAGATATTAGAAGTCTTCAATACTACATGCAACTAATAGATAACGTAGGATATGTAAATAATTGTAACCAGAAAAGTACTAGGATTTCATGAAACGTTCATATTAGCTAACCCACTCTTTTATCTAATTCATACCAAGTATATTTTAAAATTTTGATATTTTTAAATTTGTTACTTATATGAATTAAAGTGTTAATTACGACTTATGTGATAACTGATGTATTACATATATGTTAATTTCTAATTCAATTACAGGTTGATATCTGGTTCTAACACAGAAGTTACCAATGCCTGCATTATGAATTTATACTTTTTTATTTAAATATCTATCAATTTATGTCCAAACTTCAGGAAATTACCAAATAATATTTTGATAGTGAATTTTGTTGTTTGTTCTAAAGATAGAAAATTATTTAAAAATTTTGTGATAAAAAAGTATCACGATCCAATTTCATAACTGGTCATAATAGCGCCCAACATTGCTGAGCAAGCCAACGCGGAAGATACTAGCTAAACTTTCGATCACTTTGACCCCAAAAAAAATAGTTGAAATAGTAATACTTAAATTGGAAAATAAATTAGAAACTATGAGTAAAAGTCATGACGATCATACAACTCCAAAAATAATACAATCTACTAACGTGTGTGTGCCAAGACCTGATATCACAAGTAGCGGGTAACTACTAGAATATACAACAAAACACACTATCCTACTGTCCGGAACAGATTAGACAACATAAAAGCATAAGAAAACTCCTTTAAGCTGCTGAACAGCTCAGAAGGGAAGCAGCTCACCGTAGAAGTCTCGAATCTGCTCAGTGATGCCCACCCGACTGATAGCCAGATGTACCTGCCTTAGGCCCTGTACAATTAAGTATAGAAGTGTAGTATGAGTACATAAACAATATGTACCCAGTAAGTATCATGCTTAATCTCGAAGAAGTAGAGACAAGAGGTCGACTCGATACTTACTAGGGTCAAATAATGTGAGAAAAGTTTATAATAAGCATGGATATCACACATCATTAACATTTAATAATCACGAAATAATAGTTCTTTCTCAAGCATTTACATGGATGTTTGCCTATAGGTTAAGCAGATATGAAATTCAGTCCTCAGATAAATTTTTAAGTAAAATATGCGCAATTAATCACCGTGGAATATATGGCCCGATCCAACGTAAAAGTAAACTGTGCACTTTTGAGGGTCAAACGGTTCGAACCATAGATGCATCTATTACCCCGCATCATCCATGAAACGCGATCAAATATAAATAAACATGAACCCCGCTCGCGAATCATTCATGCGACGCTGGTACATATTGAAGCACACATTCAAAGAATCAATCAAGACTTCATCAGGGAAAAATAGTTAACGAAAGAAATAGCAATTCTACAAGAAAATGATGTTTACTTCCTTTAGAAATCCATCTACCAATTCAATATGATTTAAGCATGTTTAAATTGACAACAAGATTTCAAATATTACAAGTAGAGCATGCTTTTGGGTCCTAAACTACCCACACATATGCATAATAGACGCTACGCATGGACCCTCGTCACCTAGTACATATATAGCCCCTCATAGAATGGCGATTAATTCATTATTACACCTATGTGAACAATTCTCTCTTACCAGGTTAGAAAGGAGACTCACCTCGCCCCAAATGCACTTCCAATACCAAGAACGAGTTCAAGCCCTCAATTCGGAGTCAAACGATCTCAAACTAATTAAATGAAGTAAGAACTAGTTAATATAGACTCGCAAGATCGAATTCTAGCTATTTAAGCAATTTCCTACTATTAATACAAGTTTCCTAATTTCCGACCCTAGGCCCACGTGCCCGGATTCTGGATTTTTTGAAGGAGGTTGTCCTCTACAACCTAAGGATCAATAATATATGATTTCTAATTCATTTCATAACAACTTTTGTGGTTAAATTTAAATTTTGTTAAAACACTAGGTCTTTTCTCTAACCCCAAGAATTCACCCTAATACTAGTGTTTAATCGACCTAAAACAATGATACTGAACTAAAAATAGGTAACACACACTTACCTCAAGTTGCTAAGTGAAGATCTCCTCTCAAAATCTCCCAAATCGCCCAAATGAGGAGTGAAAATATCATAAAATGACTTAGAACCATATTAAATGAACCTCACTGCCTAGTGATTTTCGCTTCTGCGATCAGGGGATCGTATCTACGAGGATTTGGCTGCATCTGCAAAAATTGGGAGAGGGGGTTGGGACCGCATTGCGGTCTCTGGGCCGCACCTGCAGTGCTGCTTCTGTAGCTTGGGAGCCGCATCTGCGAAAATGACTTGAGCCTCCCTGGGCCACTTCTGCGATGGAAGGGCCGCATATGCGGTCCAAGAACCATAGATGTGGTTATGACAGAAGCAACCTTCAGCCTTCTTTCAAAACTTCCACTTCATTTGAGCCTCGTCCTATTGATGCTCGAGGCTCCCGATTCTTGCTCGATTATACCGCCAAGTCCAAAATCACGAGACAGACCTACTTGAACCTTCGGAACACCCGAAACAACGTTAAATATAGTAATCACCCCCTAAAATCAAATGAATCAAACTTATGAACTTCAAGTTCTTAATTATCCTCTGATGGGCCAAAACGCCCTAATACTACTCAGATTGACACCAAATTTTATAGGCAAGTCTTAAATGATATTTCAGACCTGTACTGGGCTTCGGAACAAAAATACGAGCCTGACACCTAGGAAATCAATGATTATTTAGTTTCTTTAAATCCTTAATACATTAGACTAATAATTTCTAATAAAAATTCATTACTCGGGCTAGGGTCCTCAGAATTCGATTCCAGCGTATTGTCCCATATTTTCCTATGGACCCTCCGGGACTGTTAAATCACAAACCCGGGTCCGTTTGCTCAAAATGTTGACCTAAGTCAAACCTAGTCTTCTAAGAAAAAATCTAAGGAATCAAATGGGAATAATTCACCCAAAACTCTTCTTAATCCTGAACCAACCGCCCCGCAATTCGTAAATTATCTAAAGAAAGAATGAGAGTTTTAGTTAAGGGAACAGGGTTCAAAAGGCAAAACAATCATGTTGGTAGTTACATTCTTCACCTCTTAAACAAACATTCGTCCTCGAACGGACATGGAAAAGTACACGTCCTCATCGGACTCCCAGGTCGCCTCCTCGACTGGTTGGCCCCTCCACTAGACCTTTACCGCAGAAACCCTCTTAGATCTCAACTGATGATCTTGTCTATCAATAATGGCAATTGGCTCCTCCTCATAACCCAAGATCTCATCCAGCTGAATAGTGTTGAAGTCCAATACGTGGGAATAATCGACATGATACTTTCGAAGCATCGACACATGAAAAACTGAATGAACTCCCGATAAGCCGGGGGATAATGCAAGCTCATAGGAGACCTCCCCAACTCTCCTCAACACCTCAAAAGGGCCAGCAAACCTTAGGCGCAACTTGCCCTTCTTCCAGAACCTCATAATGCCTTTCATGGGCGAGACTTTCAAGAGAACATTCTCGCCAACCATAAACGATACATCATGGACTTTCTGATCCGTATAACTCTTATGTCTGGACTGAGCGGTGCGAAGCCTCTCTTAAATCAAATTCACCTTATCCAAGGCATCCTGTACCAAGTCTGTACCATATAACTTAGCCTCACTAGGCTTGAACCATCCGAAGGAGAACGAAAACAACGACTATATAGAGCATCGTATGGAGCCATCTCAATGCTGGACTGATCCCACTGCCCTCCAAATTCAATCACACATGCCCTAAGCATATCGTCTAAAATATGAATTGTTCGTTCTGACTACCCGTCAGTCTGAGGATGGAATGTTTTGCAAAGCTCTATACGGGTCCCCAACTTGCTCTAAAAGCCTCTCCAGAAATGGGATGTGAACTGCGGGCCTCTCTATGATATGATGAAAACAGGCACACTGTGAAACCGGACTATCTCCCAAATTTAAATCTGAGCATACCTCTCCGATGTATAAGTAGTTTTCACTGGAATGAAGTGAGCCGACTAGGTAAACCTAGCAACAATGACACATACTGAATCGAACTTCTGCAAGGTCCACGGCAACCCCACTACGAAATCATGGTGATACGCTCCCACTACCACTCTGGGATAGGCATCTGCTGAAGTAGGCTGATCGACCTCTGGTGTTCATACTTGACCTGCTGGCAATCCAAATATTTAGCCACATACTCCACTATGTCTTTCTTCATCCTCCGCCACTAATAATGTTGCATCAAGTCACGGTACATCTTCATAGCTCCCGGGTGAATAGAATATCGCAAACTGTGTTCCTCCTCTAGGATCTTCTTACTCAGGCCATCAACATTAGGAACACACAGACGACCCTGGATTCGTAAAACACCATACTTGCCAATAGAGACCTCCTTGGCACCTCCTTGAAGCAGTATCTCTGTAAGAACCGCCAGAAATGGATCATTGAACTGTCGGGCCTTGATCTGCCCCAATAATGAAGACTGAGCGACTACACACGCAAAACTCAGCTGAGCTCTGAAATGTCCAACCTCACAAGCCTGTTAGCCAAGGAATGAATGTCCAAAGCTAGTGGTCTCTCCACTACTGGAATGAATGCCAAGCTACCCATACTCTTTGCCTTTCTGCTCAAGGCATTTGTGACCATATTCGCCTTTCCCAAATGACAAAGAATGGAAATGTCATAATCATTTAGTAACTCAAGCCACTTGCGCTGCCTCAAATTAAGATCCCTCTACTTCAATTAATACTACAAGATGCAATGATCAGTGTAAACCTCACATGACACCGCATACATATAATGCCTCCATATCTAAAGAGCATGAAAAATCGCAGCTAACTCTAGATCGTGCACAGGGTAGTTTTTCTCATGAATCTTTAGCTGACGTGAAGCATATGCAATAAATCACCTCTCCTACATCAATACACATCCCAAACCAATGCATGAAGCGTCGCAATACACAGTATACATCCCTGAGCCGGAAGGCAATAGAAGAACCGGTGCTGAAGTCAAATCTATCTTGAGCTTCTGAAAGCTCTCCTCACAATTGTCAGACCAATGGAATAGAGCACCCTTCTAGATCAATCTAGTCAATGGCGATGCAATAGATGAAAATCCGTGCACGAATCGCTAGTAATAACCTGCTAGCCTTAGGAAACTCCTTATCTCGGTCACTGAGGTAGGACGTGGCCAACTCTGAACTGCCTCAATCTTCTTGGGATCCACCTTAATACCCTCGCGTGACACAATATGCCCTAAGAATGCCACTGAATCTAGCCAAAACTCACACTTGGAGAACTTAGCATATATCTTCTACTCTCGCAAGATCTGAAGCACTACTCTCGGATGCTGCTCGTGCTCCCCCAAGCTGCACGAGTATATCATTATGTCATCAATGAAGACGATGATGAAGGAATCAATATAAGGACTGGATACTCTGTTCATCAAATCCATAAATGTTGCTGGGGCATTAGTCAAGCCGAAAGACATCACCAAAAACTCATAATGGCCGTATCTAGTTTGGAAGGCCGTCTTCGGAACATCTGAGTCCCGAATCTTCAACTAATGATACGCTGACCTCAAGTCTATTTTAGAGAACACCCTTGCACCCTGCAACTGGTCAAACAAATCATTGATACGAAATGGATACTTGTTATTGATGGTTACTTTATTCAACTGGACGTAATTAATGCACATCCGCTTAGTCCCATCCTTCTTCTTCACAAATAATATTGGTGCACCCCAAGTCGACACACTGGGCCTAACAAACCCCTTTGACAACAACTCTTTGAGGTTCTCATTCAACTATTTCAACTTATTAGGGGCCATACAGTATGGTGGAACAGATATAGGCTAAGTGCCTGAAGCCAAATTAATACAGAAATTAATATCATGATCATGTGGCATGCCAAGAAGATCAGAAGGAAAAACATCGGCAAACTCTCAAACTACTAGGATCGAATCAATCGTTGGAGACTCTGAGGTGGTGTCTCAAACATAAGCTAGATTGGCCAGACACCCCTTCTCAACCATACACCGAGCCTTAAAGAAAGAAATAACTCTACTAGGGGTATCAACGTGGAACCCTTCCACTCCAACCTCGGCAACCTTGGCATCACTAGTGAAACAATATTAGCATGGAATCTAGGAAGGTATGATATGGAGATAACCAATCCATGCCCAGGATGACCTCAAAATCGATCATATCTAGCAATAGGAGATCTACTCTAGTCTCGAAACTAGAGAATGCGTTACAATTCATATGCACACATGTTAGTTCATGCCATATGTTAGTTAACATAAATCCAAGAAGGAATTATCTTTCAGATGATAAGAATTTAATCTTATTTGTCTTAAGTGATATAAGGGTGTATAAGGGTTATTAACAAGTATTAGAAGTTAAACGAATCAAGGATGTTATAACTCGTATTTTCAGGTAAACCTATAGGTGCTTAATACATTCAAGAGGTTATGTATTAGGGTATTTGAATCATATAATATCATTATCATAAGTCTTGAAGTCAAATAAGTTATGAAACAAAAGTCGACAAAAGCTGTCGCAACTTAGGTTCATAATTTTACTTAAATATTAGGTCAAATGTTTCTAAGCTATTCTCCCAATTTAGAAGGAATTACGGGCTATATACCCACCAAATTAAAGATCTATGAGTCTAGTTTCCAACGCATTAAATCTTTTGTCAATAAGATCTCTAAGTATAGAGATATTTGAATTTTCGCAAGCATGCGCAGATTGGTAAGTGACAAGTAGGTACATCACCTACTTGCCAAAATGAGAGGACAAAAGTAAAAGTCCCAAAGTTGGCCAAGAGAGGACTTTAGGGGATTATAAAATCAGTTATTTCACCTTTATTTCAGACCTTCAAAACCAAATTGAACCCCTACAACTCCTCCCCTAAAAAATCCCACATAAACCCTAATCGATTTTCCCTCTCTTTCAAGTTCTAATTAGGGGTAAAAACTAGAGTTAAAAGAACCAAGGAAAGGGCTGAGTTATCCAACATGTAAGGTAAGTTACTGCCCTCTTTCATATAGTTTTTTCTGCTATGAATTCATGGTAATTCGTTCTATACATGTAAGAACTCACGGGACGGTGATCGGAAGCCGTGAGTTCGAGTTATTCACTTGTAGTAGACTATTTTGTGGAATATTTTGTGTTGCTATTGGGCTGCATGTTTTACTACTAATTTGTGGAGTTTTAGAGGAGGAAGGGTGTGGAAAAACACCATATAGATGTAGGGTTGTGGGCTGATAGTTCTTTGTAACATTTTCGAGTCGTTTGACACGAGTACGGTGGCCGTCGTATGTATAAATTGATTAGGTTGTGCGTGGACTATTTTGGTAGGCTTAATATGATTATTATTGATGTTTGTTGGGCTATTTAGTGATTGTTTTGAATTGTGTGAAGTCATATATATAGGGGAGATATTGTCCGTTTTATCGTAAAATAGGTTGTGGTCGATACAAAATAGCTATGACGCTTAAATAATAATGATAGTATCATTTCTCTTATTGTAGACTAAGGAGTTGTGACAATTGCATAGCTTGAGATTGGGGCAGCATATACAAGGTATGTGAGGCTATCCCTTTCCTTCTTTTGCATGACTGCGATTATATATAATATAATGAACGAGCTTCTAAAGATACTCTACTCTTAGAAGCTAGCAGTACTTACATTGTTTCTCCTCTTATGGAACGATTGATTTTAATGTTGCTTATCTTATTCTTATGTTATCAATGATGTTGGTACTTCCTGATTCTTATAAGGTTCATGGTGAAGAGTTCGTCCTAATATCGTGTATAGAGGATACCGACCTTATGTCACTCTGAAAGGTTTAGAACGTGATTCCATGAGTCGAGCATGCATTATATATATGTATCTATTTCACTCTACCAAACCGCACTATAATCGGTCGGGTATGGCACCTATTGTGCAACCGCTAATCAGTTGGGTTTTATAGAGCTCCACATGGCTGGGTACGATTCTACTGAGCCTTATAATGGTCGAGTACATTTTTTTACCGAGCCTATTACGACCGAATACGATATGATAATGATAATTTCCACAGAGGTGTATGTTTTAAAAGTTTATATATTTATACATATGTATCATGCATTTCATATCAGTAGCCCTCAAAGGTACCCAGCTGTTACATATTGTATATTCTCTATCCTTTCTTACATTGTTGTTCGTATTTATGGTTCCCTGCCTTACATACTCAGTACTTTATTCGTACTGACATCCTTTTATTTGTGGACACTACATGTCGTGCTGCAGGTCCAGATAGATAGGTAGGTACAACTCCCCCACTACAGTAGGCTATCCAGTTCAGCGGTAATTGGCAAGATCCTTTCTCTAGACTAGTCGTGGTCTTAGTATGCATTTTTGTTATAAACATTATGGGTATGTCGGGGCCCTGTTCCGGCTATGTTGCAGCACTTACGTTCCTTTAGAGGCTCATAGACGGGTGTTGACTCATGTGTAGTTTGATATGCCTTGTTGGCTGGTTTTTGTTGTATAGTCTTTCATGGTAGGGTGGCAGCTCGCACCTTATATATAGTTTCTTGATTGTCTGGTCATCCCATGTTATGTATGTTCATGCCTATCATATTTTATTGTTGGTTGTCCATGATCCATGTCTACCGTTTATATTGATCTCGTCAACCTTAAAAGATAATAAAGAAGGTTAGGTAAAATATACGTTAGTGCTCGACAAGTATGGTCAGGTGCTAGTCATAGCCCTACAGTTTGGGTCGTGATAGAATGTAACCACACAGGACCGGTAAACTCGGTCGACAACCACAAAATCGCCCATATGAGTGATCACATGAACAAGAGTGCCCAAAGACTCCAAAGAAATAACTAGAAAATGAGCAAACAGAGATGATACATATGAATAAGTAGACCCTGGGTCAAATAATACCGAAGCATCTCTACCACCGGCAGAAATAATACATGTGATGATGACGTCTGAGGGCAATGCATCTGGCTTAGGTAGAAGAGCATAGAATCTAGATGGAGCACCGGGCGGTGGGCCCCCACCTGTCTGAGTAGTAGTTGGCTGACCTTTCCATGACTGACCTCCGCCTATAGGTTGGACCCTACAAACCTGTCCTCCACCTCTAGGTGGTTGGGCTGCTGGTGCTGAAATCATGGGCTGTTGACCCTGCTGCACTACCTTACCCCGAAGCCTAGGGCAGGCCCTCTTCAGATGACCCAGATCTCCACACTCGTAGCACACTCTCAGCACCATAGTCTGCTGCCCTAAAGATTGAGCATGCTGACCCAAATACCTACTGGAAGAACCCTGGATGGCTGGCAGACGATAGAAACTCTCTGGCACAATACATAAGGGAGCACTGGAAGAATCCAGATAACCAGAATACCCGCCAGAGGAACCCTGAATAGCTGGTGGGTGGTAAGAACTCTCCAGCATCGCACCAAAATAAGGCCTCGCTGGGGCACCTCGGGGAAGGGGTGGTGGTGCTGAATATAAGGGTCTGCTGGGCCGGACCCTCTCAAAGTGACCTCTACCCCTAGCTGGGGAACCCCTGAACTTTCCTAAAAATCAGGTCCTCAGTACCCATCTCCACCTCTCGGTCATGCTAGCATGAATACCAGGGTGAAACCCCGCAACAAATATCCGCACACTCTCAGCATCTGCGGGAACTATCATGAGTGCATAGCGAGACAACTCAAAAAATCTTGCCTCATAATCGGTTACAGACATCTTACCCTGCATAAGGTACTCAAACTGGTGCCGTAGCTCTTCCCTCTCATAGGGTGGAATATACCTATCCAAGAACAACCGGGTGAACTGATCCCAGGCGAGGGGAGGAGAACCTGCTGGCCTGCCCAAAACATAGGACTGCCACCATCTACCGGCCCTGTCCTCCAACTGAAAAGTAGTGAAGTCAACTCATGTGACTCCAATATTCTTATATTGTGCAACCTGTCCCTGCGATGAAATCCTGGGCATCCTGATGTCACTCACCCCCAAAGACAGGGGGTGAAGCCTAGTCCATCTATCCAATAGCTTCTACGGATTGCTGTCCACAGTTGTTCTGAGTTGAGGCGCCATTGCAGTAACTGGCTGGGGCCCATCTGCAAGTAGTGCACCGAGAGTCTGATACACTACAACTGCACGTCCATGAGCCTGAGTAGTAGGGGTCTGTGCTCCCCCTTCTACTTGTGAGGTAGCTGGATCGACTGGAAATAAACCAGCTTGAGTCATAGAATCCATGAACCGAAGCTACATCCCATAACCTCCTGAAATCCATGTGCTATCATAAAGTCTGTCGGGGTGGGCTCAGTTGGGGGAACCTCGCCCTGCTACTCAATAATAGGATCTCCCACATGATCCGCTAGTGGTGCTATTGGAGTAACTCTGGGACGCCCTCGTCCCCTACCACGGGCTGGTGCCCTCCCACGGCCTTTGCCTCGACCTCGAGCAATGGGGGGAGCAGCCCCACCAGAGTCTGGAACATCAGAAGTGCGTGTCCTCACCATCAGTGAGATAATAGAAAAGGAAAATTTAGTATACCAACCATTGCACGATTGGAATGAATAACGAATAGTTCTTCCTAATACCCTATAGCCTCTCGAAGATAAATACATATGTCTTTGTACTGATCTACAAGACTCTATTAGGTTTTCCCATGACTTGCGAGACCTACGTAAACCTACGACTCTGATACCATGTTGTCACGATAAAATTTCGTAACAGGTCATGATGGCGCCCCATGCCATTGTTGGGCAAGCCAATGCGGAAGATACTAGATAAACTTTCGATCACTTTGACCCCAAAAAAATGGTTGAAACAATAATACGTTAAATTGGAAAATAAATTAGAAACTATGAGTAAAAGTCATGACGATCATACAACTCCAAAAATAATACAGTCTACTAACGTGTGTGTACCAAGATCTTGTGTCACAAATAGCGAGCAACTCGAATATATAACAATACACACTATCCTAGTGCTCAGAACGAATTAGACAACATAAAAGCATAAAAACTCCTTCAATATGCTGAACGGCCCGGAAGGGAAGCAACTCACCGTAGAAGTCTCGAATCTGCTCAGTGTTGCGCTCCCGATTGATAGCAAGATGTACCTACCTCAGGCCCTGTATAATTAAGTAAGAAATGTAGTATAAGTACATAAAAAATATGTACCCAGTAAGTATCCTACCTAATCTCGAAGAAGTAGAGACGAGAGGTCGACTCGATACTTACTAGGGTCAAATAATGTGAGAAGAGTTTATAATAAGCATGGATATCACAAATAGTTAACATTTAATAATCACGAAATAACAGTTCTTTCCCAAGCATTTACATGGATGTTTGCCTATAGGTTAAGCATATATGAAATTCAGTCCTCATAGAAATTTCGAAGTAAAACATGCGTAATTAATCATCATGGGACGTACGGCCCGATCCAACATAAAAGTAAATTGTGCACTACTGAGGGTCGAATGGCTTGAACTATAGATGCGTCTATTACCCCGCATCATCCATGAACGCGATCAAATATAAATAAACATGAACCCCGCTTGCAAATCATTCATGCGACGCTGGTACATATTGAAGCACACATTCAAAGAATCAATCAAGACTTCATCAGGGAAAAATAGTTAACGAAAGAAATAGCAATTCATCTGTGCGAGCGGTCAAATATAAATAAACAAGTACCCGCTCGCGAATCATCCATGTGATGCAGGTACACATAGAAGCACGCATTCAAACAGTCAATCAAGACTTTATCAGGGACAAATAATTACCCAAAGAAAAAGCAATTCTCTTTGACGATCAAGAAAATGATGTTTAGTTCCTTTAGAAATCCATTTACCAATTTAGTATGATTTAAGAATGTTTAAATTGACAACAAGATTCCAAATATTACAAGTATAGCATGCTTTTGGGTCCTAAACTACCCGAACTTATGCATAATAGTCGCTATATACGGACCCTCATCACCTAGCACGTACGTAGCCCCCCATAGAACGGCAATTAATTCAATTACTACATCTATGAGGACAATTCCCTCTTACAAGGTTAGAAAGGAGACTCATCTTGCCCCAAAGCGCACTTCCAATACTGAGAACGAGTCAAGCCCTTAATCCGGAGCCGAATGATCCCAAACTAGTTAAATGAAGTAAGAACTAGTTAATATAGACCCACAAGATCGAATTCTAGCTATTTAAGAATTTTTCTAATCATTAATACAAGTTTCCTAATTTTCGACACTGGGCCCACGTGCCCGGATTCCGATATTTTTCGAAGGAAGTTGTCATCTACAACCCAAGGATCAATAATATATGATTTTAATTCATTTCATATCAACTTTTATGGTTAAATCTAAGTTTTATTAAAACTCTAGGTCTTTGCTCTAACCCCAAAAATCCACCATAATACTAGTGTTTAATCGACCTAAAACAATGATAATGAACTAAAAATAGGTAACACACACTTACATTAAGCTAAGTGAAGACCTCCTCTAAAAAGCTCCCGAATCGCTCAAAGGAGGAGTGGAAATGTCATAAAAATGACTTAGAACCCGTATTAAATGAACCTCACTGCCCCGCGGTTTCCGCATCTGCGATCAGGGGATCTCATCCACGGTCTCGCATATGTGAAAATAGGTAGAGGGGGCTGGGACCGCACCTGTGGCCCCGCTTCTGCGGCTTGAGAGCCGCATCTGCGAAAATGGCCTGGGCCATTTCTGCGATAAAAGGGCCAGATCTGCGGTCCAAGAACTGCAGTTGCAGTTATGACAGAAGCAGCAACCTTCAGCCCTCTCTTAAGACTTCACTTCTCTCCAGCCTCATTCGATTGACGCTCGGGGCTCTGAGGCCCCGTACCGAACATACCGCTAAGTTTGAAACTACGAGACATACCTACTCGAACCTTTGGAACACCCGAAACAACGTTAAATCTAATAATCACCCCCTAAAATCAAATGAATCAAACTTATGAACTTCAAGTTCTTAATTTTTCTCTAACGGGCCAAAACGCCCTAAAATTAATCGGATTGGCACCAAATTTTACAGGCAAGTCTTAAATGATATTTTGGACCTGTACTGGGCTTCGAAACCAAAATATGAGCCTGACACCTAGGAAATCAATGATTACTTAGTTTCTTTAAATCATTACTCGGTCTAGGAACCTCAAATTTTTGATTTTAGGTATACGCGCAGGTTTCATATTTTTCTACGGACCCTCCGAGACCGTCAAATCACGAATCCGAGTCACTTTACTCAAAATATTGATCTAAACCAAACTTAATCATTTAAGAAAAATTCTAAGGAATCAAATGGGAATAATCCTCCCATAACTCTTCTAAATTCCGAACCAACCGCCCCCGCAAGTCGTAAATTAGCTAAAGCAAGCATGGAAAATTTTATTTAAGGGAACGGAATTCTAAAAGGCAAAACGATCAGGCAGGTCATTACAAAAAGTAGTTGGTGCATTTCGCAACATGTAGTATGATTGCTAAAAGATATTTCTAACTCCTTATGTATAGATAAATATGTTGAATTAGCAGCCTTTACGCGACCATTTATAGTATAATAACTTTTGTTATGTTGAAATAAACTTTTTCAATCCTCAACATTTTTATTGAATAGTACTGCTTGAATCTTTGTCCCCTATAAATTAATATAAAATACTTTTAGATTAATTATAATACGAATAAGTAATAAATTATATCAAAATAAATATACAAAAGAAACCTATCTCTTCGTCAACAAATGTTAAATGCTAACATAAATCCTCTCCTTTATCGCTCTTATATTTTATTATTGGTCCTCTTCGAATAATCAATATCTTAATTACCCATTCAATATCATAAAGATTAAGGTTATTTATTGGAACACAATGTTTTTTCAAATCTGATTTCCTTACGCTGTTCGAAATACTTGCAATGTATAAGTAAAAGCTGCAAAATATTATGTAACAGCTGGAAATTAATATTGTTACACTAACATTAGTTAAAATAACACAAACCATTAATCTCTAAAGATATACAATTTAAACATAATGCTACGTCAATGTAAAAGACTTTGATATTTAAAACTAAAAACTATGCCAAAAAATAAAGAAGTACAACACAAAAAATAATTACAATATAAGTTAAGATGTCATTATTTTTCTCTATAATTCATATACATGACACTAAAGCATTACTCAATTATAAAAAGCAAGAACTTGTTATAAATAGAGAGATTTTACACTTTTATTTAAGGTGAATGTCTTTAATTAGAGAGATTCTAGAATCCTATTATTGGTAGCTAGATCATCCCACTCCCTATAAATAAAGGGGTCTTCTACCATTGTAATACATCCCTAACAATCTCTAAGTATCAATAAGAATACTTCTCTCTCTCTATTCTCTCTATTGCTCTTGTTCTTGCATTATTGTTCTTGTCTTTATATTATTTCATAACACGTTATCAGCACGAGACTCTACCGTCTCAAGAACCATTCTTGAAAAATCTAACTTATTTCCCTCTTCCTAATTTAATTTTCGATTATGTCTGACATTACGAAAAGAAAGTTCGTTGCCCTTGAAATTTCGGGCAAGAACTATATGACATGGTCGTTGGATGCTGAAATCCACTTAGATGCTATGGGTCTCGGAGACACCATTAAAGATAGAGAAAAAGCATCCACCCAAGACTGTGCGAAGGCCTTGATTTTCTTGCGCCATCACCTTGATGAAGGTTTGAAGATTGAATATCTCACCGTCAAGGATCCACTCATCTTGTGGAACGGCTTAAAGGAGAGATATGACAACCTGAAGTTGGTCACTCTGCCACAAGCACGATATGATTGGGCTCATCTGAGGCTCCAGGACTTTAAGTCCGTTTCTGAATATAATTCTGTAATGTTCAGAATTACTTCTAAATTGAAGCTATGCGGAGATAAAATCTCCGATTATGATATGCTTGAGAAAACGTTTACAACGTTTCATGCCTCCAATATGGTACTGCAACAACAGTACAGAGAGAAAGGCTTTACAAAGTACTCTGAACTGATTTCTCTTCTACTAGTGGCTGAGCGAAATAATGACCTGCTCATGAGAAATCACGAAAATCGACCCACTGGGTCTACACCACTGCCTGAAGCAGATAAGGTGCACTCTCATTATGCCAAACATGAAAAGGGCCATGGTCATGGTCGTAAACGGGGTCATAGTTAGGGACGTAGACAAGGAAGAAATTCCAATGAAGTCCGTCAATCCCCAAGGAGAGATAACCGCCGAAAGCAGAAACGGGGTCATGAAGATCCTAAGGTAAATGGTTCAGAAACTATATGTTATCGTTGCGGTGGGAAAGGGCACTGGTCAAAGACTTGCCACCAAGACACTTGGTTGACCTTTATCAAGCATCTCGAAAGAGAAAAGGCCCTGAAACAAATTTTGTCTATGACGACAACTTGGACATCACCCACCTGGATGTGGCAGACTTCTTTGAGCAACCCGAGGGGAAAATAGACCACCTAATCGGTGATGGGTCCGTGATGAAAGAAGATGGAGTTATTTGATTTTGTTCTACTTATTTGTATTAGTTAGTGAATAAACTAATAGTCATTAGTATTAGCTCGTATTAGTTAGTTCATGATGCAATGTTAGCAATAGTTCTTTAGAATGTCTTCAATATGCTCAAATATCAATAATATTTTTATTTTCCAGTAGGGGTAATCGACTAGCCTGAAAAACTAGTCGATTATCTAATATTTTCGCATTAAAGCTGAAAAACAATTGATCGACAATCGATTGTCTATGTCTAACAATCGATTTCGTTAGACAGTGTAAACTGGAATTTTTCAAAAATCATCCACAATCGATTGTCTATGTCTAACAATCGATTGTCGTTAGACAGTGTAATCTGGAATTTTTCAAAAATAGTCAACAATCGATTGTCTATGTTTAACAATCGATTGTCTTAAAACAGTGTGATCTGGAATTTTTCAAAATAGTCAACAATCGATTGTCTATGTTTAACAATCGATTGTCTTAAAACAGCGTGATCTGGAATTTTTCAAAATAGTCAACAATCGATTGTCTATGCTTAACAATCGATTGTCTTAAAACAGTGTGATCTAGAATTTTTCAAAATAGTCAACAATCGATTGTCTATGCTTAACAATCGATTGTCTTAAGACAGCGTGCTCTGGAATTTTTCAAAATAGTCAACAATCGATTGTCTATGCTTAACAATCGATTGTCTTAAGACAGTGTGCTCTGGAATTTTTCGAAATAAGCCGACAATCGATTGTCTACGTTTAACAATCGATTGTCTTAAGACAGTGTGATCTGAAGTTTTTCAAAATAACAAATAATCGATTGTGTGTGTTTAACAATCGATTGTCAATGTTCAACAATCGATTGTTTGTGTTTAACAATCGATTGTTTGAAGAAAATGCTTAAACTGAAATTTTCAAACTGCAAAGTAATCAATTATGGATAACATATCTGATTTTGTTAGTCAACTGTTAGCAGCAGATTTTGAAAATATTATGTGACACAAACGAATTGAACTTGTTTATTCTTATGTTCGTGTATCTCTTTTGTATGTCAAACTATGGGATAGCAAATATGGATATCTCACAAAGCGAACTTGGATCAACGTCCAACTGTAAAAGTATTTGCCTAGTTGATTCATGTACTACACATACAATACTCAAAGAAAAGAAATATTTCTCTCAACTAAATATGTGTAAGGCAAACGTTACTATAATCTCTGGAAGTAGTAAATTGATTGAAGGCTCCGGAAGAGCAATTGTAACTCTGCCCAAAGGCACGACGTTAATCATAGAGAATGCAATGTTCTCCTCCAAGTCTAAGAGAAACTTGTTGAGTTTTAAAGATGTACGCCGGAATGGCTATCATATTGAGACAATGGATGAAGATAATCTTAAATATCTCGTCATCACAAAGAATGTCTCCAGCCAAAAGAGGGTTATTGAGAAATTCCCGTCTTTATCTTGTGGCCTGTATTGGACAAGAATTAG
Organism: Nicotiana benthamiana; assembly: GCA_034376525.1. Lineage (NCBI taxonomy): Eukaryota > Viridiplantae > Streptophyta > Magnoliopsida > Solanales > Solanaceae > Nicotiana > Nicotiana benthamiana. The sequence goes on from CM067341.1 coordinate 19,657,918, forward strand.
TGCAATTGAGGCACATTCAACAGTAAACCAAAGGGTTACTGATTCCAATACCTTTGTACTTTGGCATGATCGATTGGGACACCCAGGATCGATCATGATGAGACGGATTATAGAAAGCTCATATGGGCATCCGTTAAAGAATTTCAAAATTCTTTCGAATAATGAATATCCTTGCACTTCGTGTTATCAAGGCAAGTTGATTATCAGGCCATCACCAACAAAGGTTGGGACTGAGTCACCCACGTTTCTGGAACGTATAGAAGGGGACATTTGTGGACCTATTCACCCACCTAGTGGGTCGTTTAGGTATTTCATGGTCTTGATAGACGCATCCTGTAGATGGTCTCATGTGTGCCTGTTGTCATCACGCAACCTTGCGTTTGCGAAATTAATGGCACAAATAGTTTGACTACGAGCACAATTTCCAGATTATCGAATCAAGTCCATTAGACTGGATAATGCTGCTGAGTTTACATCCCAAGCATTTAATGATTATTGCTTATCAATCGGGATAAAAGTTGAACATTCTGTAGCTCATGTTCACACTCAAAACGGTCTTGTAGAATCGTTAATTAAACGCATGCAGTTGATTGCAAGGCCATTACTTATGAGAACGAGGCTGCCCACTTCGGTATGGGGTCACGCCATCTTACATGCAGCAATGCTAATTCGTCTCAGACCGACAAATTACCACAAGTATTCCTCGTTGCAATTGGTTTTGGGTCATGAACCCAATATATCCCATTTAAGAATTTTTGGATGCGCAGTACATGTGCCTATAGCACCGCCATCCCGCACCAAAATGGGTCCGCAAAGAAGGTTAGGAATATATGTTGGGTTTGAATCGCCCTCCATCATTCGCTACCTCGAAAAATTGACAGGCGACGTATTTACTGCACGATTTGCAGACTGTCGATTCGATGAGACACTTTTCCCAAAATTAGGGGGAGAAGTTGGTGAAACCAAACGGGAAATTTTGTGGAAAAATGCATCATTATCTCATCTTGATCCACATACCTCTATTTGTGAAAGAGAGGTACAAAAGATTATCCATTTACAAAGAATAGCAAATCAAATGCCTGATGCATTTACGGACTTGAAGAGGATAACGAAATCCCACATTCCCGCGGAAAATGTTCCAATACGTATTGATGTCCCTGTTGGACAATCATCTAGTGTCATATCCAATGAGTCAAATGCACGCCTGAAGCGTGGCAGACCATTAGGTTCCAAAGATCGAAATCCTAGAAAGAGGAAAAAGAATGATCAAAATGACACCACGAAAGAATCTCACGATTTAACAAATTCTGAGATTCATGAAGAATCCATTGAGCCCGAGACTCTGGAAAATACTGAACTATCCCTAAATCCAATTAATATTGAGGCAAATATTAATCGAGTGGATATTGTGGTGGATAATGCCTTTGCTTATAATGTCGCATCTAGCATTATGCAAGGATGTGAGGATCTCGAACCTCAATCTATTGAAGAATGTCGAAAAAGACAGGATTGGCCAAAGTGGCAAGAAGCAATTCAATCAGAATTGAATTCGCTGGCAAAACGTGAAGTTTTTGGCCCTATAGTTGAAACACCTAATGGTGTTAAGCCTGTCGGCTATAAATGGGTCTTTGTACGCAAAAGAAATGAGAAAACGAGGTACAAAGATATAAGGCACGCCTTGTTGCACAAGGTTTTTCTCAAAGGCCTGGTGTCGATTATGAAGAGACATATTCGCCTGTAATGGATGCGATAACCTTTATCTCATAAGTTTTGCTGTCCATGAAAAGCTTGACATGCACTTAATGAATGTGGTTACTGCCTATCTTATTGGCTCACTTGATAATGAGATATACATGAAAATTCCCGATGGACTCAAGATGCCAAACGCACATAATTCAAAATCTCGGGAAATGTTCTCAATTAAATTGCAAAGATCCTTGTATGGTCTAAAGAAATCTGGACGAATGTGGTATAATCGTCTTAGTGAGTACTTGTTAAAAGAAGGCTATATAAATGACGCCATTTGCCCGTGTGTTTTTATAAAGAAAACAACATCGGAATTTGTTGTACTTGCCGTATATGTCAATGACATAAACCTTATTAGAACCCCTATAGAACTCCAAAAGGCAATTGATTATCTAAAGGATGAATTCGAGATGAAAGATCTCGGAAAGACTAAACTATGTCTTGGTTTGAAAATTGAATATTTGGCAAACGGAATTTTTGTTCATCAATCTACCTATACAGAAAAGGTACTGAAACGGTTTTACATGGATGAAGCACATCCTTTAAGTACACCGATGGTTGTTCGATCACTTGATGTGAACAAAGATCCATTCCGACCACAAGAAAGGAATGAAGAGCTACTTGGTCCTGAAGTACCATATCTTAGCGCAATTGGCGCACTAATGTATCTTGCAAATACTACAAGACCTGACATATCCTTTTCAGTTAATGTCTTAGCAAGATTTAGCTAGGCTCCTACGAGGAGACATTGGAATGGGATCAAACACATATTGCGGTACCTAAAGGGAACTACCGATATGGGCTTATTTTATGGCAAGAATTGCAGCCCGGATCTTGTTGGTTATGCTGATGCTGGATATTTGTCCGACCCACACAAGGCTCGATCTCAAACGGGTTATGTGTTTACCTGTGGAAAAACCGCCATATCTTGGCGATCGACTAAGCAATCAATTGTAGCTACTTCATCTAATCATGCCGAGATAATTGCTATTCATGAAGCAAGTCGGGAGTGTGTGTGGTTGAGGTCTATAATACATCATATCCAAGACAAATGTGGTTTGAAGTGTGATAAACTACCCACAACTTTGTATGAAGACAATGCAGCATGTATAGCTCAATTGAAGGGAGGATTCATAAAAGGAGATAGAACGAAGCATATTTCACCAAAGTTATTCTTCACACATGATCTTCAAAAGAATGGTGATATCAATGTTCAACAGATTCGTTCAAGCGACAATATGGCTGATTTGTTCACAAAATCTCTACCAAAGTCAACCTTCAAGAAGCTAGTTCACAAGATCGGGATGCGAAGACTTAAGGACATAAATTGATGTTCTTATCAGGGGGAGTTAAGGCGCGTCGCACTCTTTTTCCCTTACAAGGTTTTGTCCCACCGGGTTTTCCTTGCGAGGTTTTTAACGAGGCAACCAATAGGCGCATATTCAAACATGTGTACTCTTTTTCCTTACTTTAATTTTTCCCATTGGGTTTTGTTTTAAGGTTTTAACGAGGCACATCATTGAATAGACATTCAAGGGGGAGTGTTATAAATAGAGAGATTTTACACTTCTATTTAAGGTGAATGTCTTTAATTAGAGAGATTCTAGAGTCCTATTATTGGTAGCTAGATCATCCCACTCCCTATAAATAAAGGGGTCTTCTACCATTGTAATACATCCCTAACAATCTCTAAGTATCAATAAGAATACTTCTCTCTCTCTATTCTCTCTATTGCTCTTGTTCTTGCATTATTGTTCTTGTCTTTATATTATTTCATAACAGAACTTACTCAATTGCGATAAACGGGAGCAATAAGGAGAACTAATAATCTTTCAAGAAAATTGCGCCGTTTTATACCAAAATCTTTAAAGAATAATGAATAATATGGAATAATGACATCTTTTATAAAAATAACTGGCTTATTCTTTTCTTACATGGATTCGTACGATTAAGCTAAATTACATGAAAAAATATTAAATAAGGAAAATATTATTGTCAAAAAAAAGAAAAGGCTACCCAAAAAAAGTTGGCAGTGAATAAAAACCAAATCGGCCATATATCCAACAAAAAGTAGGATAAAAGAAGTATGCCGCAAAGAAAAGGGATTTGATACAAAGTCGGTTATGTAGCATTAGTGTAAGCGTAGTTTAAAGGATTTTTTATCTCTTATAGAAAATATTAATAACTTATTTATTTTAAATAAATATAGTTTAAAAAAATATATTCTATAAATACTTTTTAAAGTTTATATCAAAATATCTAATTTTGGTTATTTCCTACCTCTAAGCCACTAAATATGCTATTCAGTTACACTATTTTCTTTCTCTCTCTACTTTTACACCTGCCGTTTGATACATACCGCTGTGGGAGAGACAAACTTAAAGCCTAACCCAGCCACTACATACACTACGGGAGTGCTCACAAACAAACCTGATTAAATCCATCAAAAACAGTTCTTGAACCTATTGAAATACTTCATGGAGAACCTACTGTGTGTTTACTATGGAAGGAACTTGGAAAGTTCGCTATTGAAGAAGGCCTATATCAGGCCCTAGTATTCAATTTTTTGTTTGGGAGATTGGAGATGAATGAACTTCGAAAGTTCTTGCCAAAATTACTTGAAACTCAAAGTCGTAGCTTGATTGGGTGGTTAGCAAGAAGGCACATCCTCATTAAGTTTGATTTATATGAAGATTACGTGGTTGTTGCTTCAAAAGTTCCTAATCATCTGCTCGTTAATGGTGATTAACAACTCCTTATTCTGCAACCATTGCTTGATGGCGGATTCGCCGGAAATTAGGGTTTGTTTTTGAACAAAGACGACAGAGTTTGGGGCTGAGCAATTTGATTTTCTGTTAATATATTTTGATGTATTTTTAGCATATCACGCTATATTTTCATGTATTTCATTATATTCATTATCTTTTTTTATTGTATTTCAATGTATCTCGCTGTATTTCATTGTATTCACTATTTTTTTTAATTGTATTTCAATGTATTTTGCTGTATTCTATGTATTTTATTGTATTCACTGTCTCACTATATACCATGAATGTATTCATATACTTTTTAATTAATATAATTTATGTATTCATATATATTATATAATTTCTCTGAAAATTGTTATATTTTTAGGTTATTTTTCGGTTAAGAATCTTTTTTAAAACCGAAAAATACAAATCTTGTGTGTTATAATTGAGTTTGTTGAGTTATATTAGGAGTCTATTATGTTAATTGATACACTTTCCATTTAAAAACAATGTAATCCCATGTTTTATGCCGTGAATACAGTCGAATACAATAATCTGTTCAGATGTAATCCATGTTTCATGCCATGAATACAGTCGAATATAATAACTGATTAGTTGGACTTCCCTGATTCACGCCTATTTTTGCTATTGTACTCATAAATACAATAGCTTAAATATATTCAATACATCTATAACAAAAGAAAACGTATCTATAATCCGTAATACAGCAAATGGTATCTATAGATAGTTAATTACCATTAAAAGATAGTGATTTATGAAAATCTCTCTAGTTAAAACAGAACGAAAAAACAATCTCAAGTAATTTACAATTGTACCCTAAATTATACAAATAATTAAGGTTATAAAAGTCGATCAATATTTTAAGGTTATTTTAATCGTTTAACATTATTCGTGCTCTTATATATATATTAGTATCAAGGCACGCGCCATGCGCGTGTATTCTCTCTCAATGAATACTAGTTTATTTAAAAATATGTTTGTACAATATTTTTGCTTGATTGTTATTTTATTTTATTTATGAATTTTTTCTAAAGTATTTTCTTTTCCTATTCCCTTATTTATTTATACGAAATATATATTGATCATCTTTTTTACCGTTTAAAATAATTTTACAGCTAAAAATATATATCATATAATTATTTCTTAATATTTAGACAATCAAGTGGCCAAAATATTTAAGTATACTTCAAAATTAAAATCCTTATTGTTCAAAGAAAAAAGAACGACCCAATGTTGGGATTATAAATCCGACTAAAACATAATAACCTTCATATCGAATTATTTGGAATAACAACATAAGCGGAAGCGTACCTGAATCCATAAGTGGAAATCCTTAGTCCTTCTTGATGATTGTCCAAATGTTTGGCTTTGAAAGCTCCTTGATCCTTCTTGAAGTATTGGCTTTCAGAAGAATTTATCTAAGACCACAAATGGAGAATGGTTTTCCACTTGATATGCAAGACAACAATGGCTCTCTCTCTCAATGGGTGGAAAAAGAAGAGAATGTCTTGCATTCTTATGGGAACCATAACCCCCACTTATAACACATGAGTTATGAAACTCAAAAGTCATAAGCATGTAACCATGGTTACATATATGTAACCTTAGTTAGCCCATCATTAACTAAGGTTACTCGTTTGGGTATCTACACATTAGTCCTACACTTTATATGACAATATATTGGCCCCCTTAACAATGTCCATAAGACCACCAATTTAGGCCAAACCAAAAGATAGCACATAACATATAATTAATCCATATATTGTTCATATGTATGTAGATATAAGTCCATATATCTAACAATCTCCCACTTGGGCAATATACTCATACATATGTACAAACCTTAGCATTATATATTACATTATAAGCTTATGAGCTCAGAATTGTTATCATAATAAAATTGTCATGAACAATCCGGTCCATCAATCATACCAACATAGGATCTAAGAGCTCTTAGTTACTCTTGCGTAACTAGAACCACCATAGGTCACGTATATCAATATAACCAACGACATGGATCAAATATAGGTGTGTAGCATGGAAATAACATAAACTGTGGTCTGAAATAGAATGTCTATTTCCAACTGGTTCTCTTTATTGAGATCAATCATAAACCTTAAGAGTACATAAACTTTAAAACTGAATATCTGCAGATATAACCTTAAAACTGAATTACTGAATGTAATGGACAATACATAATTGTATAATACAAACTCCCACTAAAATTCGTAATCCTTAACTGATTTGACACACATGCAAGCAATATGCTCATGAAATACTTTTGGTGTCAATCCCTTAGTGAGCGGATCCGCAATCATGGAGTTTGTACTTATGTGCTCTATGCACAATTGTCCATTCTGTACTCTTTCTCTAACAACCCGAAATTTGACGTCCATATGTTTTGCTTTCGTCAAACTACTGTTGTTGTTAGCAGCAAAATCGGAATCGGTGTACCCGATGATCTCAAGCTGGTCCGATTTCCGATATGTAAGCATGTAATCCTTTGTTCTCTGTAAGTACCTCATGACCCTTTTGGCTGCCTTCCAATGGTCCATTCCCGGATTGCTTAGATATCTGCCTAACATCCCAACAATGTATGCTATATCACGTCGTGTACATACCTGATCATACATCAGACTACCTACAGCCGAAGCATAAGGTGTCTTCTGCATTTCCGAAGTTTCAAAATTATTATTTGGGCACTGTTTGAGACTAAACTTGTCTCCCTTAGCAACAGGGGTGTTGCCTGGTTTACAATCCTGCATGCCAAATCTTTTAAGAACCTTATCGATATAGCCCTTTTGTGACAGACCGAGAACACCTTTGGAGCGATCTCGTTGTATCTGAATTCCTAATACAAAAGAGGCATCACCAAGATCTTTCATTTCAAATTTCTTTGAAAGAAATTTCTTAGTTTCATGCAATAATGCTATATCATTACAGGCAAGCAGTATGTCATCGACATATAAAACCAGAAAAATATACTTACTCCCACTGAACTTATGGTATATACAGTCATCAGCAATATTCGGTTCAAAACCAAAAGATGTAATGACTGCATGAAACTTATAATACCATTGACGGGAAGCCTGCTTGAGCCCGTAGATGGATTTCTTTAATTTGCAAACCCTTTTCTTTGATTCTTCCGAAACAAAGTTTTCAGGTTGCACCATATAAATTGTTTTCTCAATGTCACCATTAAGGAACGCTGTCTTAACATCCATCTGATGAAGTTCAAGATCAAAATGTGCTACTAGTGCCATTATAGTCCTGAAAGAGTCTTTCGATGAAACTGGAGAGAAAGTCTCTTTATAATCAATGCCTTCCTTTTGAGTGTAGCCTTTTGCGACAAGACGAGCTTTATACTTAATGACATTGCCCCCTGAATCCCTCTTGGTTTTAAATATCCATTTACAACCAATCGGTTTAATACCTTCGGGCAATGTAACAAGCTCCCAAACGCCGTTATCGCTCATAGACTTCATCTCATCATTCATGGCATCAATCCACTTTTGAGAGTTAGAACCCTTAATGACTTGACGGAAGTTGATTGGATCATCTTCCTTAAGTCCAATATCACTTTCTTGTTCTTGGAGAAATACAACATAATCATCCGGAATTGCATTTCTCCTCTCTCTAGTGGATCTCCTTAATGGCACTTCAGTTTCTTGAGGTTGTTGAGTTTGATTTTCATTAGTAATATCAAGAACTTGATTGGGGAGATTTTCTAGATTGTCTTGAACTGGAGTTGTGTGATCCGTGTCAGGAATGAGAACACCCTGACCAAGATCAACAACTTGAGGGAAAGACACATGTTCTTCCTCAAAGACAAAATCTCTAACAACTTTATCTCCCCACCCCCCAAACTCAATATCCTCAAAAAACCTAGCATTACCCGTCTGAAAAATAGTTCTAGAAGCGGGATCATAAAACTTAAATCCCCTGGATCTTTCAGAGTATCCAACAAAATAGCTACTAACCGTTTTAGCATCCAGTTTCTTTTCATTCGGCCTATAAGGCCTTGCCTCAGCTGGACAACCCCAAATGTGTAAGTGCTTAATACTTGGTTTATGCCCAGTCCAAAGTTCATATAGGGTTTTGATTGTAGCTTTAGTTGGAACTCTATTAAGAATATAAGCTGCGGTTTTTAATGCTTCTCCCCAGAGTGAGTCTGGCAAAGTAGTACGACAAATCACACTTCTTACCATATCCTTAAGGGTCCGATTTCGTCTCTCAGCTACACCATTCATCGTAGGACTGCCCGGCATAGTATACTAAGGGACGATCCCACACTCATCTAGGAATTTAGCAAATGGCCCTGGACGTTGTTCACCTAAACCATCATATCTGCCATAGTATTCACCACCACGGTCAGATCTAACGGATTTAATCCTTTTGCTTAGTTGATTTTCAACTTCAGCCTTTTATGATTTGAACACGTCTATGGATTGGGACTTTTCATGAATAAGATATAGGTACCCATAACGAGAGTAACCGTCTATGAATGTGATAAAGTATTGTTGACCATTCCTACAAGGAGTAGGGAATGGCCCACAAATATCCGTATGTATCAATTCTAAGACGTCCGAAGCCCTTTTAGCACCTAATCTCGTCTTGTTTGTTTGTTTACCCTTGATACACTCAACACAAATATCCGAATTTGAGGAATCAAGAGAATCAAGAATTCCATCTGACACGAGTTTCTGAATTTTTTGAATGGATATGTGACCAAACGTTTGTGCCAGAGTGATATAGAATTCTCATTAGTTAATTTTCTTTTGGTACTACTTGAACTTGTATGCAAAGTTTCATTATGTGAGGTTATTATATCAACCAAATATAGGCTATCATATGTTGATAAAAGACCAGTAACGATAAGATTTGAATTTTGAAAGAGACTAACTTTATTGTCACCAAATGAACATGTATAACCGGATATGTCCAATTTGGGAACAGAAATTAAATTCCGTCTAAAAGACGGTACAACAACTGTCTCATTCAAATCTAAATAAAAACCAGTCTTAAACAACAGCCTAAATTTGCCAATAGCCTCAACTTGCACCTTTTTGTCATCACCCACATAGATGTATCTTTCACCATCATTTGGTTTTCGGCAGTTCAGGCAACCCTGCATAGATATACTTATGTGAGTAGTAGCAGCAGAATCTACCGACCAAGTATCCTTAGGTACCGAAATTAAATTAACTTCAGAACAAACAAGAGAAAGAGATGTATCTTTTTCGCACGCCAATCGTGGTACTTGGTACAATCTTTCTTCATGTGATTAGTCCCCTTACAGAAAAAGCAACCTGATTCTGAAGTTTCAACCTTAGGTTCCTTATTTTGCTTTTTCTGGGGCCTTGCAACCGCAACTTCCTTACCTTTCCTCTTCTTAGTATCCTTAGAAGAGGATGCCAAATGAGCACTTTCTGTCTTATCTTGCTTTATCCTTTCCTCCTCTTGCACACAATGTGAAATGAGCTCATTAAGAGTCCATTTCTCCTTCAGGCAGTTGTAACTGACCTTAAACTGATTAAAGTGTGCAGGAAGAGATATCAAAACTAAGTACACAATCAGTTCCTCAGGTAATTTCAGCTTGAGTGACTTAAGTTTCGAAGCAAGATGAGACATTTCCAAAATGTACTCCCTTATGTTTCCCTTGCCTTTATACCTCATGGAAACAAGTTTACTCAAAAGAGTACTTGTTTCCGCCTTTTCGTTTTTGGCAAAACGCTTTTCAAGGTTTTCAAGGAAAACTTTTGCATTACTTTCATCATTCATAGTGCCCCTGAATGATTCTGGAATTGCACGTTTCATGATCATTAGACTCATACGATTTGAGCGTTCCCACTTCTCCATCTCCTTCTTTTCATCTTAAGAAGATGTATCCTCAAGAGAAACAGGTTGCTCAATCCGAAGTGCAAGGTCTAGATCTATGCAACCGAGAACGATCATAATGTTCTCTTTCCATTCCTTAAAGTTTGTGCCGTTAAGCACAGGGCTGCTGTTTATATTTGCAGATATCGAAGCAGCTGAAGAATTCACTGAATATAGAACAAGGATAACTTAATACATGCTTACAATTACTTGAACTTTAACTTTAGTTTACAGATTCAAAATAGGCAAATCCCATTACAAGATACCTAGCACAACATTGATTTTAGTCTTTGGACAGAAAATCAACTTGTAAGTGGTACTCTTGGTGTAGTAATCAAATATTGACAATAAACTCCTGTCAAACATCAAACCTTCCTTTGGGCCGACTTAATATTCACATGGATAATCGAATAATTGTCACATATTTATCACCACAAGCATGTTCGAATTCCTGCCAAATAGCAACCTACCTTTGGGCCGGTGTTAAACGCATGGAATACTAACATCCACAGTCATCTTATATTTCAAGATTAATCAATCTACACAAAAGAGGTTACTTTGGCAACATAATGCTTCAATTGACTAATTTAAAATATTAGATGCTAAATCATATAGTTCCTTAAGCCATATATTGAATCTTAACTGAAAATTTACATGTTTTGACATATAATATCTGAATATTAATTGTTTTAATCTTAATTGGACAATACCAAATCTGAAGCATGATGGACTAAAAACAATTAATCTTAAAAATTGAATATTAATGTATAAAACATTAATAATTAAAAACTGAATATTAATTGTCATTTTATAAATGTACAATTAAAATCTGAAACTTAAAAGACTTAAAACGTTTCTTTAATTATAAAAAACGTTTCTTACATTATGTCCTCATTAAACAGCCAGAAAACAAAACGTTTCTGCAATTTATGGCAAGATAATCGATTATCTGAGCCTGATAATCGATTATCTGGGCCTTCTGGAATCTCAAAATTTGCTGAAAAACTAGGATAATCGATTATCCTTTTAGGTTATTTTGGCTATCTGGAATTTCTAATTTTGCTGAAAAAACTCCAGATAATCAATTATTTTAACAATAATCGATTATCCTCAGGTTCTGTTTCAAAAATTTTTGATGAACAAAATGCAATAATCGACTATTTTAAAAAAATAATCGATTATTCTCTGTTACTGTTTTGCAAAATTTTGGTGAACTTTAAAATTTATTCCAGGACCTTTTGCGGCGACGAACGCTGCCACTAAACCCATAGAAGTCGCCGCTAAATGTATTAGTGGCGACTATGTATTGAAACTGGAAACTGGAGTTGCCGTCACTGAAGGTTATTTGTAGCAACAATTCCTTGTTTAAGTTTCTTGTTGTTCAACAACCAAAATTTTGAAAACTTCAATATTTCAATTCATATAGAGATAATAAGATATTGAAACACCAACGTTCATCAACAATATAACATTCATGAAATCATGCTATATCATGGTACTAGAATTTCAAAATCAAAATTCTATCTTAATTTAAACATGAACTTTATATAACATGAATTTCAAGAACTTCCAAATAATCCAAATATGAAGGAGGTTCTGATACCAATTGTTGGGATTATAAATCCGACTAAAACATAATAACCTTCATATCGAATTATTTGGAATAACAACATAAGCGGAAGCGTACCTGAATCCATAAGTGGAAATCCTTAGTCCTTCTTGATGATTGTCCAAATGTTTGGCTTTGAAAGCTCCTTGATCCTTCTTGAAGATTGTCCTTCTTAAAGTATTGGCTTTCACAAGAATTTATCTAAGACCAAAAATGGAGAATGGTTTTCCACTTAAGACAACAATGGCTCTCTCTCTCAATGGGTGGAAGAAGAAGAGAATGTCTTGCATTCTTATGGGAACCATAACCCCCACTTATAACACATGAGTTATGAAACTCAAAAAGTCATAAGCATGTAACCATGGTTACATATATGTAACCTTAGTTAGCCCATCATTAACTAAGGTTACCCTTTTGGGTATCTACACATTAGTCCTACACTTTATATGACAATATATTGGCCCCCTTAACAATGCCCATAAGACCACCAATTTAGGCCAAACCAAAAGATAGCACATAACATATAATTAATCCATATATTGTTCATATGTATGTAGATATAAGTCCATATATCTAACACCCAATACTCTATAAAATCTAAATTCATGTCACCTCAATAGGAATTATTATCATTAATGTTGACTTAGTGCACAATTTTTACGTGCCCTCTTAAATATTAGCCATAAATTGTTGGATCAATTACTTTAGATTCATTAAAAACACGCGTTAATTTACTCTTTAGCCATGAAAAGTAACATACAAGAACTATAATTATGTAACATACTAACATATATAGTTCAAATAAGAACAAGATTTAAGTAAGGTAAAGTTTCAATTGACTTAAAGTCCTAAATTTTAAGATTTCCTGTCTAATTCAAATGGGAAAAGATTTAATAACAAGTATTTTAGTCGGTTTCAAAGTATTAAATATTAGGAGAATAATTAAATAATTATTTTATCTAATATGAACTCTATTTTTAAAAGGTAAAAAAGAGAAACGTCATGTCGTTAAGGACCTTCGTGCTTTTAATATAGTATAGATATATATATATATATATAAATATATATAGATATATATAGTATAGAACGTCACTTCGCTAGTTTTTAGAGTACGCACGTTGCGCGTGTCCTATCTTAATGAATAAACCAATAATATATAAACTTGAGTTTCTCATTCTTTTTTAAAAAGAAAAATTCTTCCACCACTGATGGTCTTGGTATCGAAACAAATTTACGTACTAAGTGTTCTGTCAACTTAAAATAATTTTACTTATATCTCAAATTTTAAAAATAATTAAACTCTTTTGCTAATAAGTTAATTTAAAGGCTTAATTATTTTTTCTCAACCTTAAAGGAAATAGTTTAGTTTTTACTGATTCAAAATTTTCATATTAGCTCATCCATAGTTTTAAATATTAACTGTAATTATATATTTTGTTCGATAAAAAATATATTTTTAAAGCATAAATAATGATATTTCACGTATGAATTTTTGTGTTTGTAAAATCATTAGTGTTATTAACTTTTGTTTGCGACCTTTTTTTCCTCTCTCTTTCGCTTCTTTTCTACTCTTAAATATTTTGTAATTTATTATAATTATGATCATTAGTAATTTATTATAATTATGATCAATGTACTTTTTAAATATTATAATAATTTTTTTTATTCTGTTATCTATACTATATTAAAGGGTAAAAAAAGTAAAACCATATTTCGATAGGGCCTTCGTGCTTTTAATATAGTATATATATATATATTAAAAATAAGAGATTTTTACATATGTATACCATATAGCAAACTTTATTACCTCCCATGTTTAAGGTTTGTATTTATTACATTTAAGCATACCAAATTTCAATTTATGTACCATAATTCAAATTAAGGGTATAATTATTGCTTCATTTATTCTAGGCATGATTTTAGGAGCATATATTATTTTTTCCTTTTTTTCCTCTTCTCTTTCCTAGTATTCTGTTTGGTTGCATATCTTTCACCAAAGTCATAGCTTCTTCGTTACCAACTTAATTATTTTTCTCTTCATTCCATGTCAAGTATTATACCAAAGTAGAAAATATGCAATGATTCCTGAAGCCAGGAGGATATTTACATGCATAGACAAAGTTGTATTGCAAATCATGGGACTTCAAATGAAATGATTTATACGCATTGGATGTTATAAAATAAATTATCACAACAACAACCAATGCATATAAATCGTTCTTGCCCTTTCCAAATTTGCGGCACTCCCAAGATTGAAATTTTGAATATTAATAATTGATTAAATTTGGTATGCTGAAATTTTTTTGACACAAGATTGTAGTTTAATTGTAGTATAAATGTAACAATGCAACTTTATACAATACTTAAACTGATTTTGTAGTTTACCTGTAGGAATTGTATCTACAAACTGAATACATTGAATTTTAATATTCCAATTCTCATTTCAATTGTAGCATAATTGACATTTTCGACATAATTGTAGAAGACTTGTAGAAGTTTTAGTCTTCCCACAATTTATCTTCAAATTATCTACATTTTATCTATAATTCTACAATTTAACTACAATTTCTGGAAAAATATGTTTTATTCTTTTTCGACGAGTTTCAATATGAAATTCAGTCAAAACCAAGTCTAATCTTCACCAAAACCCTAAAAAATGAGATACCAACTCTTAAAACATATTTCGAATTATTTACAACAACACCCAATCCAAGGGATTTTCAATTGTAGCATAATTGACATTTTTCGACATAATTGTAGAAGACTTGTAGAAGTTTTAGTCTTCCCAATCTACCATTTATCTACAACTTATCTATATTTTATCTACAATTTATCTACAATTCTACAATTTAACTACAATTTCTGGAAAAATATGTCTTCTTCTTCGACGAGTTTCAATCTGAAATTCAGTCAAAACGAAGTCTAATCTTCACCAAAACCCCTCAAAATTGAGATATAAACTCCTAAACATATTTTGAATTATTTATAACAACACCCAATCCAAACAAATAATTATTTTTGAAAATCCAAATTCGAATTCAAAGCTTTCAAGTTTTTTAATGGCTATCAATGGTGGAAAATATATGGAGAAGGAGAGAATTACGCTGCAATGGATTTTCTTCCGTTTTAAATTTCGCAATTAATGGTGATAGAATCAACATTAAATCTGGTTCCTACAAATTTGGAGTTTATTTAAGGTAGAATCTATCTATTTTTGGTTTGGTACAAATTTTGTAGCAAAACTATGGACTAGGCGGGTAAAATACAATATTATGAATATTTTCGATAATAAAATTTGCTATATGGTATAGATAGGTAAAAATCTCTAAAAATAATTGACAATATATAATTTATATTTAATGTATGTATAGTGAGTAGAAAACTATTTGTGTAACAATCTATCGCAGAAGTGTGGGCTTATATATTGGGCTATGGATCTTGAAACGTACGGGCTACAATGTAGCCCAAATAGCCTACAACTGTTCGAGCACCAAATCAAACCCCACTATAAAATCTTGAGAACCCTAGCATACAAGTCCCTTTCTCTCAGTGTAGCGGCTTCAGCTTCTTCGTTTCTCTCTTCAGTCTTCTGTCATCGCCAGATCGTGGTGAGTTTTCTCTCGCTTTCCCTCTTCATTTCACTTTTTAACATTGTTTTCGATTAGTTTTCTGATTTCGTGGCCATTTTGAGCATGTATTTGTTAATTTCGATCCATATTAAGGATTTTGGTATAAATGTAAATTCCTTCAAATTGTCCAACTATATATATAGATCAAGCTGAAGACATTACTTGGATTATACCTTTTATTTGGTGGCCTTTTAATTTTTAAATGATCTTATTATGTTGATTTCGTTATTAAGATGAAATCATGCGTTGGTAATAGCAGTGTATCCTCAACCTTATTTTTGAATAATGCAGAAATAGAATTGCTCAAGCTATTCAATTGAATCAAACAATTCATAAATTAGTGAAAACTTAAGTCCATTTATTTTATGGACTTTCTAAAAAATTATCAATTTATTGAAGAGGTGTTGATGTTTTATTCTTATACAATTGCAGAAAGACTTGTATTATTATCAAGCAATGGCTGTTGCATTCAACAACCTTAACTCTGATTCTGGTCTCAAGAAGCTTGATGAGTACCTCCTGACTCGTAGTTACATCTCCGGGTGAGTTACTCGTGTGACATTAACTGCTGAGATGTCCTTTTTGATGGTGTTTTATGTCGAATGCTGATGTTTTTTGTTTAATCCATGTCTCAGGTACCAAGCCTCGAAGGATGATATCACTGTGTATTCATATCTAGCAAAATCCCCATCAGCTGAATATGTGAATGCATCTAGGTGGTATAAGCACATCGATGCACTTTTAAGAATCTCGTAAGTTGAGGAGCTTAATGAATTAGTGTTTTCATGTATATACCTTTTGGATTTTTTGGACTAGTGATTGGATGCAAATTATATAATTATCCGTCCTTGTTGAACACAATGTACTGAATATCATATTTTTGCAGTGGTGTATCTGGCGAAGGTGCCGGTGTCACTGTAGAGGGATCTGTACCAATCACCGAGGAGGCAGTGGCAACTCCTCCTGCTGCTGACACTAAAGTGTGAACATTCTTCCTATCTGTTCTGAATTGATATTTAGTTTATGTTGCAATTTCTTTCTTCTTGCTGGTTTGGATTGCATTACCGTATGCATGTTCTTTTTGTCATTATCAATCCCGCTATAGCTTCTAGTATAGGGATGTCATGTGAAACTGTGATTGACTATTTTCCTTTGCTTCTCTCTTGGTTAATTTGCTTCTAGGCCTCAGCTGCTGAAGAAGAAGAAGAAGATGATGATGACGTAGACCTATTTGGTGAGGAAACTGAAGAGGAGAAGAAGGCTGCTGAAGAACGTGCAGCAGCAGTTAAGGCTTCAGGGAAGAAGAAAGAGTGTAAGTTTTTCCCTGTCTAAAATTTTCAATATAAGATGATCATTTTTTATTTGAAGGACATGGAAAAGTACGTGCTGTTTCTTGCTTATTGATTACCCTTACCTTTGATAATAAAGTGGGAAAACTTGCTGAAATTTTGAACTGACCTTTTGCTCTCACTCAACTTCAGCTGGCAAGTCCTCAGTTCTCTTGGATGTCAAGCCATGGGATGATGAGACTGATATGAAGAAGCTTGAAGAAGCTGTTCGAAGTGTTCAGATGGAAGGATTGACTTATGGAGCATGTGAGCTTCTGTTCTTTGTTCTATTGAGTTGCATTTTTATTTTTACTGGAAGTGAGAATTGTTTTTTCATCATTCTAGTATCTTTTGGCTTTCTTTCTTGGATATTGTTGATCTAACCTGAATATTATTTAGGAGGTTGTCTTGAAAAGCTGTTAGATTGTTTGTGGTAATTGACAATCATAATGTGGTTCTATTTGCAGCTAAACTTGTTCCTGTTGGATACGGTATTAAGAAGCTGCAAATCATGCTTACCATTGTGGATGACTTGGTCTCTGTGGATGATCTCGTTGAGAATTATTTTATGGCTGAACCTATCAATGAGTATGTTCAGAGCTGTGATATTGTTGCTTTCAACAAAATATGTAAGTAAATTATAAACTGTTCATTTAGTTTTGGAGTATTAAATGCCATGTTACATATCATGTATTTTTGGCTCCTCTGTTGATCATCTGCTACTGTTTGTGACAGGAATTCTATTACTCTCTGAAGTTTTGCTTGAAATGGGTGGCTATACTGAATAACAACAATCAGTAGTTCTATGTTGCTTCTCTTTGTGTTGCTATATTTTCTCGTCAAGGGTATCTGTTATGCTCCTTGTTTGGATTAATATTTAAAATTTCTGGAGCTTCTAAGTTCTCATTTTTAGTACAAGTATCGGTTTTGGAAAGACTTGCCGTTTGTGGTGTGACTCCTCATTGACGTTACAGTTGCCTGCAAAGCAGCAGTTATATATGGTGTTTCATTGCATCATTAGTAAGTAGTAATATATTCCCTGTCAGACTAAAGAAATTATGGTTAATTGATAGGTAGCAGGTATCCGAGAGACTATCCAATGGTACCGGAATAATGCATAGTGATAAATATATTAGTACGTCTTGCGTGTACCCATTGTTGGATATATTTGAATCATGCAGCAGCTATGCAAGTCATTGTTTCTTAGGATTTAGCATTAGTCCAACAAATAATCTTCAAGTATTTGAGCATTGACGTTTATATAAATCTGTAGAACCGTTCTGTAACTTACCCAAATGTTCCGTGAAGGCCAGAATCCTTTCTATGATTATAATTTAATTACTTGTATTAAATCATTGTATTTCAGAGATACCTTTTCTTAAAAAAAATGTTTCTGCTGGTATTCGAATATATGGCTAGTTCACAGTTAAGTAGGTAATATATGATGCAAAGAACATTCTTTGTTGGAAGGAACCCTCATCAATGCAAATGTCTTCCAAAACGCACTTAAAGACAGATGGAATAGTATTTACCGTTAAACGAGGGAAATGGTCAAAATTAGAATAGTGTTAAGAAATTAAGCTCAAACTAATAACATAAAACACCGGAATAGATAAGAGATACGGAAAAGGAGAGAAGAGATTTTTTTCCTTTCCAGTATTTATAAACCCTCTTTTTATAGGATTGTACAAAAGGGTATTATAAATATGGTATTAATTATTGAGATCATGAGGAGATTATGGAGGTGTTAGAGTTACAATTATAATAGTAAGAACTAGTGAGAGTTATTTACTTAATAGAAAAAAGTAGTGGGATTAACTTCTTTAATCTCCACTACAAAATAATATTTCATAACACTCTCTCCTAGATGTCTATAGATAATGTGCCTCGTTAAAAACTTACTGAGAAAGAATCATGTGGGAAAAAATCTTAGTGAAGGAAAAAGAATAGACATATCTTATAATACATATTATTTGCTGCTTCATTAAAAATCTTGCCAGAAAAAATCCAGTGAGATAAAATCTTAGTTAAGGAAAATAGAGTACAATGCATATTTGCCCGCCTATAAAAACATCACTTTATTCTTCGGAGATGACAAATTCCAAACTTATATAACTTCTCTAATATTGAGATCCGTAATGTTTGTGAAGAAGTTTGTCAAATTATCACTTGAATAAATTTATTGAAGAACTTTGGTGAATGTGTCTTATTTTGTCTTCTTTGATAATACTTCTTTCAATTGAAATAAATAAATAATATTATCTTCAATATTATTGGAATCTTCTCTTCAAAGTCAAGTCGCACGTCTGTTGTGTGTTGAGCCCATTGCTTTATCAGTTGCTTATCTTGGCATGACTTAAATAAGTATCAACAATTAACTGCCCTGTAAAATGATAATATGACACTACTCTCACATGCAAATAGAATGTTTGTAGAACGAACTTCAGGAAAATACCTGCATTTGCATTACCAACAAAATCTAGGCAATATTTATTAGAATAAAAAATCTACATCAAGTATTCCTTTTGAAATATAATAACAATTATATTCCAATATCTCCACATTGAAATAAAACTATATCTTGCTAGAATATTGTTATTATGAGTACGTGATTTTTGCCACGTTAAAATTATTCATACAATTATTATTCAATTTTTAGGATTTAATTCCGCATGTTTGTGTGTATTTTTATTTGTGCACGCATGATAAGTCATAAAAAATACAAAAATTTGCACGAGCATTTTAGGATTTGATTTTTACATGATTTTGTTAGATCAATTAGTAATTAGACTTTTCACAAAATATAAAAATCACAAGAAACTTTGATTTGTTTTTTTAATTTTCTATTAAATAATAATAGTTTAATTATAATTTAATAGGTTGAATAACTTTTCATATTTAGTTTTAGTTGAGTATTAAATAATAGATAATTGAAAAAAGGATTAAAGAAAAAGAGATAAATCAGGCTGGCCTTATAATTGGGTCAAAGGTGGATGGCCCAAATTAAATCACCCCTACCCGCAAACCACCCCAAAATCGGCCCAAACCCGTCCTTGACCCGGTCTCTCATTAGAGACGCCCCAAAACAACGCCGTTTTTGGGGAATGTGATCACAACTGTTCATAAGTCATCATCCAACGGCCTTGGTTCAATCCTGCTTACTAAATAAAAGTGTCCGAACCCATTACAAACCCTAGAGACCAAACATCTCCTTCCTCGTACCCATCGTCTCCGCCACCTTCCGCCTCACTGCCGCCGGTCGGAAATCGTCGCCGCCAGCGGCGCTGCCCCAAACTCACCAAAAAATACACCACTGAACCACCATTTCCTCCTCTTTCCGATGCCCTAAAAACTAGCTTTCAAATATGAGCCCAACCCTTTGAATAAAGGAATTTGTGGACGCCATCTCTGCCGTGTCCGGCAGCGGCCACCCAAACCCCTCCCAGTTTTACACCATAGTACCATCTCCGTCTCCCCAACCCATATCCAACCTTATTTCCTCTCAAATCCCAGCTAGTTCTTCCAAATTTTAAATCGAAAGTGTGGCTCAAGTTTAAACCGCCCCAAATTCAACCACAGTCATACCATAGACCATCCTGACCAACCTCTTCCTATAAATCCTTAATAATTCTCCCTCTAATCACCGCAAATTTTTAGAAAATATCAACATTAGTCCCAGATTTTCTCCAGTTGAGAGATTCGCTGAAGTTTTGGTACGCTTGAGACCTTGCATGAGCAAGTCAAGATGGCCATTTACGGTTTAAAGGTTAGACAATCCTTTATTTACCATAGGTTTCGAATTTTTTGGTTTTTTTTAATTTCCTTTTCCAAAACAAAATCTATGTTTAATATTAGGTTATTTCAAAATTTCAGATTGTTCATCCTTTTCCTGGTTTGATTATTTTTTCGTTTCAGTTGTTCAATATCTGTTCATGATTAACCTTGCGATTTCTTCTGAGTTTTGTTTTGGCTAGTCCTATTTGGCTTATGATTAATTTAGTCTTGCATTTCTGGGTGTTAGTTTGATTTAGACTCAAATCTGTTTATATATGTTCTTCATTGATTTTAACCCTTTAGTAACTCCTTATGGTCACTGATTAGCTGATGTTAGTTCGTTATGTTAATTTTATTGGTTTTTGATTTTGGTTAAAAATAAGTAGTATAGTTTCAGTCTCTGTTAAATTTAATGGCTAGTTTATACCATGCCAGCTCAGGTTAGTAAAGATTTAGCCCCAACTGATAATTAGATTAGGTTTTGTTTATGGTTTATTGCCTTGAGTAATTAACTATAGTCAAGTTCTGACTAACTTGATAAGAACTAGGGTACAAGTGGTTAGGCTAAGTAATTGAGGGGAAATAACAAGGGTAATAGGGGTATGGGAATCTTGTAATAGATCCCTGGAACCTTCTAATTGGAGGTTCAAAAGGTTAATTCTGGTAATTTTCTGATAAGACTTGAGGCACAAGCTAGAAAATGAGGGACTAAATGAACAATTTCAAAAAATAGGAAAGGAACTATTGAATAAACGCAAAAGAAAGGGGTTGCCCTAAGTTGGGATTATAAATAGGCAAGTGAGTGCCTTCATTGAGAAGGCTGAAAATCCCTGCAAAATTCCCAAAGTGTTGGAGTCTAAAAATCCTATAAATTCCTAGAATTTTCCAGAATTCCAAAAATTCTCCATAGGCTTAGAATTGTGGTAATCCACTGTTCTATTTGAATATCTCTTCAAGTCAATTTCAATCTATAACCACTAATAGGGATATTCAAGGAGAAAATGACTTGAAACACCTGAAATTAAGAGGCTGAAATGGTATAAGTCTGGATAGTTCAACTTCGAGTAGATTCGAAGTTCAAATAGGGTCATTTTGGTCTGGTATTGGTGCCAATTGTGGAAACTCTCTCCTAGCTCATTTGTATATCCATCCCTGGATGTTACTTTTGAGTTGATCACTGCTGATTTGCTTATTTCAACTGCTGGTGACCTAAAAGTGTTGGTGACTTCCTTTTCTTCTTATTTGCATTTCAAATTCCAGGTACATTTCTCAAATTCAATCATTAAGAAAATCAGTTTGAGATGTTGAAATGAAGCTTGCCGCACTTAAGCATTTCAGAAATAATGTTTAAAGTTCAAATGACTACTTGATTTGTTTGAATATTCATTGTATATAACTCTAAGACTATAGTGGACTATTCAAATTATTTGGATTGTATGCTTAGATAATTTTTAATACTAGTAGGATGGTATATCTTATGTAGTAACATTAGATTGTTTAGTTTCTTACGCTTAATTAAATAGTAAAGATAGTATGTATGCACTTATTCAGATTTTGTATAAATAAGTCTATCAGTTGGATCTAAACTTGATTTTTAACATACGAATCCTGAATTTGATAATCCATGCTTTGAGATTCAGAAGTCGTATATTTACCATGCTAAACATTTTAGATTGTTAAAGTGACACAACACAGATATTAACAAAGTTAATTTGTAATGGCTGTAGCATTGTGATTTCTGGAATTCAATCCTTGATCTATGATTGGCATTTATGTTGTTTCCTCCTGTTCCTGGGCTCAAAATGTTGGGCCCAAATGATTACAGTTGAGATCCATATAAATATTGAATCTCGTGGGATGGTCTTCTGGACAATAAGCCCAAATGCGAAACCAGTACATAAAACATGCCAAAGATACGCATGCTGAAAGTGTTTCAATCTAATACGACGATGCAATGGTTTTCGTGGTAGATCATTAACATGTGAATTAATTAGGTCTTCTCCTTTATTTTAGAGATGAAATATAATAGAAAATCGTAGTTCTTTAGGTTACCTTTCTTTAGAAGCAAAAGAGGTGCACCACGCTAAACAAAATCATACGCTATGTGACCCTCTTAATTATGGTAAAATGCTTTGAGACCCGGGAGATGCCGTTTAGAAAATTCGGCTTCCCGCGAAGATAATAACACATTAGTTGCTTTAAGCGCGTTATTTTAATAATCTATCTTCCTAAATTCGGGTGCGCATTTATGTGACCCAAATCCCAAACTCAACGATGTTAAAATGTGTCAAAAAATACGGGTGCATTTATGTGACGTGGTTCAAGACGTGTTTTAATAACGTTGCAATATTCCTAATAAACAAAAGCTGCAAAAATAATTTAAAATTGTACTATAGGATGAACATGTGTAAAATAAAAATGATTGGCCATTTATAATAGTTCAAGTGACCGTGCTAGAACCACGGGATCCGATGGTGCCTAACACCTTCCCTCGGGTCAACAGAATTCCTTACTAAGAATTTCTGGTTCGCAGACTCCATTTGGGTAGTCAGAAATTTCCTCGATTTGGAATTCTAAATAAATTGGTGACTTGGGACACCAAAAGCCAAACCTATTCCAAGTGGCGACTCTAACTAAATAAATAATCCTATTTCAAATAATGTCACTTTAATTTAAAAAACTCCTTTATGCGTTTTCCGTCGGGATAGCCGTGTAAAAAGGAGGTGTGACAACTCCAGTGACTCTTCTGGAAAAGTGAACCCAGAATCTAGGGTTCAGGGTTCAAGAATTAGAGCTTAGAATAACTGTTATATTTGGCTTCTTATGATTTTCTTACATGTTCTGTGCTAAGTGCTAAATGTTTTTACCCTTTTGATATTATGTGAACTGTATAAACTGCTACGAAACCCTTCACTTCTCACATCCGGGGATGTGCTTACTGGATGAGACTCCCTATTCTGTTAGTATCATACCTGAAAAATAATCAAGAGGCTAGACATGTTACTAAGCCGGATGGCCTTTTGGTTTCTGGTACGTAGCCCCCTCCTCGACACGAGTTGTCTGCTCGGGTGCATAGTCTAGACCCTATACCAAGGTTGTTAGCTTATAATAACTTGTCTTTATGCTGGATCCCTAATAGGAACGCTTATTTGTATCATGCATTTGACTTAGGGGACTCAACACGGGGGTTAGGTCCGTCTAGGACAGGTGACCGAAATAAAAGACTATCCTGATACATATACGTGCTACTTGCGCATTTATTTGCTTTGGATTCGCATGTTGACCAACTTGTGAATAAAGAGGAAATTCAAGAGAATAAAAGGTACTAGAGCTACTGAGATTAATCATTTGTAAAACCAATGCACTAATAGCACCGAAATGCTGTTCAAAAAAAAAAAGAGAAAAAAAAACACAAAGCAAAAAAAAAAGAAAAAGAAAATGGGAGTTTTTCACTAATATTTTGGTTTTGATAAATTGTTTCCCCGAACTACGCCGGTTTGATTGTCGTCGGGAGAGAGATACGTAGGCAACCCCCATAGGGTCCAACCTCTCTTTTGCAAAAAATAACCAAAAAAGAAAAATAAATGTCCGATTTTATCCACTTTTGTCGAAATAAATCGGGTGATGCCGTTACTGCCAGAAATAGCCGAATGTTACCGCAAGGGACGTCGGAAGGCTGATTCTGCACAAATTGCCACCTCTGGTCTTATTTTGGCCGGCGAGCGAGTACAACCTTAAAACCTTCCTTCGGAAGTGCTGCAAGGCCGTATTCGCAAAGCTGGGCCCAGATTTTAGGAAATAAATTTCATAAAGGACAAATACTGGCGTTAATATTTTATGGAGTCAAATAGTCAAATTTGGAGAGACTAATTCACCTTAATAAATGTGCAAAATGAGCACGATAATGTTCATGAACAAAATTCCCTAGGAGCTGCACCCGTGGTGGAATGACCTGGGGGAAGCAGGGCAAAACAAGGTCAATATGCATCTGGAAGGACTTACTGGCTTGCTAAAAATTAACCCTAGGGGAGATATCGTAAAAGCATTGATCATATTTTGGGACCCTGCTCACAATGTCTTCCACTTCTCAAATTTTGAACTCACACCGACATTGGAGGAAATAACTGGATATATTGGGACCCCTACAATTCCTTTGAGACACCAATACCTGATCGCACCAAGAGCCCTTGCCGTGCACAAGTTCCTAGACTCCTTAAAAATCAGTAGGAAGGTTCACAATCCGAACCTGTCAGCCTGTTTCTGCACCCCTGCAGTTTATATATCAGAGGTACGGGCATATAGGGGGATTCAATAACCCCGAAAACCATATTTGTAGCAAAGGAAATCAGCTCAAATGGGAGTAGCATCGATGATTTGCATTCACGGTTTTCTTCTTGGGTTTGGTAGTGTTTCCGCGGAAGGATGAAAATATTGATATCCGAATAGCAGGGGTCGTCAGCGCTTTGCTAACTCAGGCCAAGAGCACCCTCGCTATTATGATCTTATCCGAAATCTTCCGTGCTCTCACCGAATGTAAAGCGGGAGGAGACTTCTTTGAGGGATGTAAACTATTGTTACAAATATGGATGATTGAGCATATATGCCACCGGCCTCGGTTCATGAATTATGGGTCACCAACAAAGAGCTGCATAGAAAAATTCTATTACATGGTTGATGGGTTTAGGTTACCTGAGGGTGTCACAGAATGGGTATCTCATCTCCAGGTTGTCACTGCAAATCAGATAGAGTGGACATTCGGGTGGCTCTCTGTGGATGAAATTGTGTATATGCCAGCCACCAGGCCTCATTTCCTTTTGATGGGTCTCCGAAGTATCCAATCATATGTGCCATACAGAGTACAAAGGCAATTAGGTAGATGCCAAATGATTCCCAGGGACGAGGATAATAGTCGCCATGCGGTTGAGATTATCCCCAATGGTCAATTCCCTGAAGCCGTCGTACGTCAGATCTGGAGCGAATGCCAATACTTGACAGCTGGTACCCGGGTACATGACATATCTAAAGGCGAGGTTGCATCGGGGTACATTGCTTGGTATAAAAAGGAAATAGAGCCTCGAAGGCCGGCTAAAAGACCGCATCTCCAAGAATTTGTTGAAATGTCACAAGAGAAATAGGGTTGGTTAGCCAAGGAGAATGAATACAGGGCCACAATAGGAAGATTGGAAAAGCAAGTCAAAGAGCTGCAATTTGAAAATGGTTTGCAAGCCGCAGCAGCTGAGGGAGAAAAGAAGAGACTAACCAAAGAAAACGAGACGTTGCTAGCTCAAACCTAGAAAATGAAAGCAGCCGCGAAAAATCCCCTCAAGAGCGCAAAGGATGAAAAACTCGTAGAAAATTTGTGGCGGAAAGTAAACGAGTATGGGTTTGACATGAATAAGGCGGAAGGTGAGCTCTCTAGGGTTCGAAAGCAATTGGCAAAAAGCGCGGAGGAACGAGCCCGCACCCTTGAGCAATTAAAAGAAGGGCATAACGATGAGATTGCTGGGTTAAAGCGGAGGGTCATCATGGCTGAGAATAGAGTGGCCAAACAAGTCAGGGACTTCAAAGCCGAGAGAGAACATTGTTATGCAGTGATAGCAAGGTTGGAGATAGATTTCGACAATTCCAAGAACTGAATCAGGTAGCAGAAAAAACTCTAGAGGCAAACGCCGAGAAAATTGGGCGTTTGTTGCAAGAAAAAGGTTTTATTAGGGAAAGGATACGGGCGATCGCATATTACATCCCCACAAAGTGCAACCATTGCGAGGATATGATGAGATCCATGTTCTTTATCACCTCCATGACTTTTGTGCGGCAAGTGATGGAGGACCTTCACCATCTCCAAGGGAGTTTAGCACACAAGTCTGCGGCAAGGCCGAATGATGCCCCGATAGCTCCAGGAGCAGTTGAAGTTTTAATGTATTCATGAAGTCTGAAAGTTGTTGTTTTTCCTTAAAAGAGTCTGTCAGTTTGTATTTTCTTTTATGCATTATTGCTCTTCGAGTCTGTAAGTCTTATTATGTCCAAATCTTTTAGGTGCCTTTAACTTTGCTAGTCTTTGTAACCAAACTTTTGTCTTTATAAGAATTGAAAATTCCGAAGAGAAATATCTTGTTATTTTTATTTCACTTTTTATGAACTATGCTCGGTCTGATTCATACCGGGCATGATACGTAGGCAATCTTTATAGGATTCGACCGTATTCTTAAAAGAGGAAAACCAAATCAAGAAAACAAAGAGTAGAAATCTAAATAAAGTTCAGATAAATGCCGGGATGACACATGCAACCACTGCAAACCTATTGACACCCGCTAACTATTTAGGTGCATCACACCCAACGTGCGATTCCCCGTTTATTATTTGTCTCAACCTAACTGTTTGTTTGAGGTAATTCCAGTCATGGCTTTTTGAAACAGTGGTTGGTTTGTGGTAAACTGTCATCACATCGATACTTTCCCAGATCAAAAGAAGCACAGAAATGTTTTCCGAATTGACTTTACTGACAATTCCCATCTCAGAGGATAGCCTAATTGCAGGGATTCCGGCTTCAGAATCTACGGCAGTTGAAGAAAATAAGATCCTTCGACTTAGAGTCATGGAGATGTGGGATGCTTGGACGAATGGAAAAGAGCCTCCAAGTGCCATCCCTGGATTTCCTGAGCTCTTACCGAGGTCGGGGGTACTTCCACTGTTCCCATTAGTCACCCAAACATCCTCTTGGGACAGCCTACCATACTAGCCAACTTTGTCGGAGCACATTCTGAAGCCCACCCTCAGGTGTTCACCTTTGTCTTTGTTCCTAATATCTTCACGGCGCCTCCAAGTGCAGCCACCACACAGCTCGCAGTGCCAAGACCTATATTTGATCCCACGGCTTTCACATTTCAAACTCCCAATGACCAAACTGAGCCTAACTCATACCCTACATACACTTACCCTCAACCAGTATATGAGCTCACACCAGCACAGGATAAAACTCCTAACACACCTGAACAAGATGAGATAGCAAGAAGGATGAAAATCTTGAGCGGAGCTTGAAGAACATGCATGGCTTGAATGGGCAAAAGAGCGTTTCCTACACAGATCTGTGCATGTTCCCGCATGTACATCTTCCCTTGGGATTTAAAACACCGAAGTTCAAAAAGTATGATGGTCATGGCGACCCCATTGCTTATCTGAAAAAGTAATGCAACCTATTGCGTGGAGCAGGCGGAAAAGAAGGACTGTTGATGGAATACCTGGGAGAAAGTTTGGTAGGCATCGCCTCTGAATGGTACATGGATCAAGATATCACACAATGTCATATTTGGGATGATCTTTCCCGGGATTTTGTAAGACAATTCCAGTATAACATTGACATTGCCCCGGACAGAAATTCTTTGACCAACTTGAAAAAGAAACCTTCAGAATTTTTTAGAGAATATGCTGTCAAGTGGCATGAACATGCGTCAAGAGTAAAGCTGCCCATGGATGCGACAGAGATGGTCACTGTTTTTCTCCAGGCGCAAGAAGCGGATTATTTTCAAAATAATGATGTCAGCAATGGGCATACCTTTCATGGAAGCAATCAAGATCGGCGAGATGGTAGAAAATGATTTGAAAACAGGAAGAATTCTGATCCAGTCAGCCATAAGGGCGACCTCCCAGGCCATCCAAGGCGGGGCATGAGGAGTTGCAAGAAACAAAATTAAAGAAGAGGTTTCAATGGAGGCCTCCAGTATGAGAAGACATCATACTCACAGACCCTTATTCTCGGAACGACCTCTCAACACTACTATCCCCATCCAGACATGCATTATGATCCCCAACTTTATGCAGTTATGAATGCCCAGCCATTCGCTCGACCACAACAATAGGTCAACAGAAACCAGGCCTCGAGAAATCATCCTCCTTAAAACCACTATAATCCCCGCCCTCCCCAAAAAAATTTCCGTCCTAGGGAGCCGCCCAGAAGACAAAACTTTACACCGATAGGGGAGTATTATTACATCTTATTGCTAAAACTGGTCCAGATGGGTCTCTTGCAGCCCGTGCCCCACGAACCGACAAAACCCTGAGTCACCTTCTTATCAACGGGGTATACGTTGTGCTTATCATTCGGGAGCCGAAGGACACAACACCGAAAATTGTTGGACTCTAAAGCGAGCTATGGAGGATCTATTAGAACAAATGAAAATAGTGTTGAGAGATAAATATGTAATGAACGTGACTAATAATTCATTAATATCTCACAATAATGGGCCAGTCATCGGGATGATTTGCGAGGACGAAGAATTTGACCCTGTTTTGAAAGCCATAATAGCCATTGCTGATGCAGATAGAAAGCCAAAGGTTACCCCCAAAAGGGTTGAAGAAAAGGAAATGAGTGAAGCCAAGCACTCGGAAGCAGAGAAAATTGAAACGGCACCCGTCAATGAAACCGTCCTTTACATCCCACGGGGTCGTCAAGAAAAACAGCCAACTCTGAGTCCCCCAAGAAGATTCGAGTTGAACAAGATGATATAGGTACCCAAGGGAGCTTATGTGGTGCGGGGACCGATTAAACTTCCAAGGATGAATGAGCCCGTGGAGATCGGTCGCGTGCCTCAAAAGGCAATGACAGACCCTTATGCAGTCCCCTGGAACTATCAAGAAACAATAGTAATATACAAAGGCAAAGAGATCATCGGGGAAACTCAAAAGGGCCACCCCGCAAAAAAATATTTGGACCTAGAAGAGGTGAACAATGCCACCAAAAGGCGATTCCCACCCAAAAAGTGGTGGATGCCTTCTTTCGAAAGATGAAAATGCCGGACTACGAGGTAGTAGACCAGCTCCGGAAGTCTCCCGAGCAAGTCTCTTTACTCTCATTGCTAATAGATTCTCCAGAGCACTAGAAAGTGTTAGCCAAAACTTTAAATGAAGCTTACGTGCCGGTTCAAACCTCTGTGGAACAACTGGAGAAAATGGAGGAAAGATTATTCGTTGTTAATCAGATTACGTTCAGCAAAAATGATTTGCCTCTAGAGGGAGCTGCCCACAACCAAGACTTGCATCTCACCGTCTAATGCGAAGGCTATTACGTCAAAAGAGTAATGATAGATGGAGGTTCTGGGGTGGATGTATGCCCACTATCAACATTGCAAAGAATGGAAATCGGGACAAAGAGGATCCACCCCAAAAATGTGTGTGTCCGAGCTTTTGACAGAATTAAAAGAGACACCATAGGAGAAATTGACTTGGTATTGACCATTGGCCTGGTCGATTTTGAGGTAACATTTCAAGTATTAGATATGGAAAAATCCTATCTCTTAGGAAGACCGTGGATTCACATAGCAGGGGTTGTGCCTTCTACTCTGCACCATATGTTGAAATTTGAACATGAGAACCAGGAAATCGCGGTCCACGGAGAAGATGAATAGTCAATTTACCGCAATCCCTCCTCCCCTGCCTCGAAGCTAAAGAAGGAAGTGAGCATATTGTCTACCAGGCTTTTGAAATCATGGTAGCTGATCAACACGAAGAAGGCAAACCATTTCCCCATCCTTTCCTCTCCAACGCCTCAATCATGGTTGCAAGAGAAGTGATATGTCAAGGATTTAAGCCAGGTAAAGGACTTGAAAGTTCTCTACAAGGCATAACAAAGCCAATCGCTTTGCCTACCATGGAGAGGCTTTTTGGGCTAGGCTTCCACCCGACACCAGAGGATATCACCTGGGCCAACCGTAGAAAACTTCATGGATGGGATTTACCTCAACCCCTACCCCAATTGTACGAAATATTTGTGAAGCCAAAGTACAGTGAGGAAGAAAAAGACGAGACTTTCACAGCGGAGGAAACTGAAAAGATATGTGGAGCCATGAGGAAATTATTGTATGAAGCCAAAATTGTCCAGCTTGGAGAAGGCTCGAGCACTCCTGAGGTGCTCTACATGGGACCGAATGCCAAATTGCAAAATTGGAAGGCCACCCCTTTCCCAGTCAGGCGGGAGGCCCGGCAGTCCTACCTTGCCATCTTTTCTTGCATCACGAGTTATTCCAGGGTGTAACTCGGGTGTTTTTCCTCTAGTATTGTTTCCTTTAAATTTCAAATGTAAACCCTGTTATCTTACAATTTCAAAGAAATGAAATCAATATTTCATCGTCTACACTCCTCCATTTTTCTGATTTTGTTATTTTTCTTATATTTCATTTTTTCTTTCAGTTCCAATAATGCAGCTTTAAATAATATGACATGCTCGCGGACTTCATGCCCCGACCCGAACATGCTGCCTATTTGTGAAATAATGAACCAAGAACCAGAGTATGATGAAGAAGAGGCTTTTAGAGAAATCAACCAAGAGTTGGAACATTTTGAAAATAAACCTACGCCGAATTTGAATGATACCAAACCAGTAAACTTGGGTGGTTCCAGTGAAACCAAGGAAACTAAATTAAGTATCCATGTGAATAAGGAAATTCGGGACTCAGTGATTCAACTTCTTTTGGAATTCAAAGATGTGTTTGCTTGGTCTTACGACAATATTCCTGGGATGAGTGTTGATTTGGTGGTTCATAAGCTGCCCACATACCCCAAATGCCCTCCAGTTCAACAAAAACAAAGAAATTTCAAACCTGATATCAGCGATAAGATCAAAGAGGAGATCACAAAATAGTTAGAGGCGGGGGTAATCCGAGTGGTTCGATATACCACATGATTGGCCAATGTAGTACCGGTACCGAAGAAAGATGGGAAAACCCGAATATGTGTAGACTACAAAGATTTGAACAAAGCGAGTCCCAAAGACAACTTTCCTTTTCCCAACATCCACTTCCTTGTTGACAACTATGCCAAACACGAGATACGGTCCTTTATGGATTGCTACGCAGGATACCACCAAGTGTTGATGGATGAGTAAGATGTTAAGAAAACTGCCTTTACCATACCTTGGGGGACTTATTGTTACAGGGTCATGCCTTTTGGATTGAAGAACACTGGAGCAATGTATATGAGGGCTATGACCACCATTTTCCATGACATGATGTATCGGGAGATAGAAGTATATGTGGATGATATGATTATAAAGTCCAAGACTCAGGGTGATCATGTGAGGGACTTATGAAAGTTTTTTGAAAGGCTTCGCAAGTATGATTTGAAATTGAATCCAGCCAAGTGTGCATTCCCGTCAGGCGAACTTCTGAGGTTCATTGTCAGCCGAAGAGGTATTGAGCTTGATCCAACCAAGATAAAATCCATTCGAGAGCTACCTCATCCAAAAACCAAGAAGGATGTAATGAGCCTGTTGGGAAGACTGAATTACATCAGCTGATTCATAGCTTAGCTGACTTCTACATGCCAGCCCATATTCAGTCTATTGAAAAAGGACGCAGCAATTAAATGGACCAATGAGTGTCAAGAGGCTTTCGATAGAATCAAAAGCTACCTATCCAACCCATCAGTCTTGGTTCCGCCGGAACCGGGAAGGCTATTGTTTCTTTATTTAACAGTCCTGGAGTACTCTTTTGGTTGCATTCTCGGGCAGAATGACGCCACATGAAAGAAGGATCAAGCCATCTATTACTTGAGCAAGAAATTTTACCAGTTTCGATGCCAAATACACGCTGCTAGAAAGAACCTCTTGTGCCCTAACATGGGTGGACCAGAAGCTGAGGCATTACTTGAAAGCCCACACCACCTACCTCATAACCAGGCTGGACCCGTTGAGGTATATATTACAAAAACCGATACCCACAGGGCTATTGGAAAAATGGCCTCTTACTCATCGAGTTCGACATAGTTTATGTCACTCGTACCACAATGAAGGCTCAAGCATTAGCGGATCATCTGGCCGAGAATCTCGTTGACAATGAGTATCAACCTTTGAATAACTATTTTCCCTGATGTAGAAGTGAATTTGTTGGAGGTAACATCTGAATACATCTTTTCTTGGTAAATGTTTTTCGATGGAGCAGTAAATGCGAAATGCATAGGATTGGGGCAATTTTAATCTCACCCACCGGTCAATATTACCCGGCTACAGCAAGGCTCCAGTTTTTCTGCACCGACAATACAGCTGAATACGAGGCGTGCATCATGGGCATGAATATGACCATTGACCAAGATGTTGAGGAATTGTTAATCATGGGGAATTCAGATTTGATCATCCGGAAGGCCCAAGGAGAGTGGGAAAAAAGAGACGTCAAACTCATTCCCTATCGACATCATGTGGAGGATCTAAGCAAACGGTTCAAGTCGGTACAATTCAGATACATTCTTCGTTGTCACAATGAGTTAGTAGATGCACTGGCAACACTGGCTTCCATGTTGCCTTACCAAGGAAACGCCTATGTTGGCCCTTTGGAAATCCAAATCAAGGAAAGGCATGGGTATTGTAATGTGACCGAGGCAGAATCCAGCACCCAGCCCTGGTATTATGACATTAAGAAATTTCTAAAAACACAAGAGTATCCCGAGCGGGTTACCGGGGAGCAAAAGAAAAGCATCTGATGACACGCGAGTAGTTTCTTCTTGAATGGTGATACCTTATACAAGAGGAACCCAGATCTCAACTTGCTAAGATGTGTTGATGCCGAGGAAGCCGGGAGGATTATGCATGAAGTACACGCAGGAGTGTGTGGACCTCATATGAACGGGTATGTACTGGCAAAGAAAATACTTCGGACAGGGTATTATTGGATGACCATGGAGAAAGATTGTTTCAGCTTCGTTCGGAAATGTCATCAATGTCAGGTGCATGATGGTTTAATTCATGCACCGCCAAACGAATTGCATCCTATGTCAGCACCCTGGCCATTCGCTGCGTAAGGCATGGATGTCATTGGGACCATTGAGCCAAAAGCCTCAAATGGACATAGATTCATATTGGTTGCTACTGACTACTTCACAAAATGGGTTGAAGCCATTACACATAAGTCCATCACCAAGAAAGCTGTGGTAGACTTTTCCAACATCATCTTCCATTTCGGCATTCCTCCAACCATCATTACAGACAACGCGACCAATATGAACAGTCGTTTGATGGGAGAAATATGTGAACAATTACAGATAACACATAGAAACTCCATTCTTTATCGGCCCAAAGCCAACGATGCCGTCAAAGCGGCTAACAAGAACATCAAGAAGTTTTTGAGAAAAATGATTCAAACTCAAGGCAATGGCATGAAAAGCTGCCTTTTGCATTGCTTGGATATCGCACCACAGTGCACACATCGGTAGGGGAAACTCCATATTTACTGGTCTATGGGACTGAAGCTGTTATACCCGCAGAGGTAGAAATCTTTTCACCCCGAGTAATGGGCAAAGCAGAAATTGAGGATAGCGAGTGTGTTAAGACTCGATTGGAGTAGTTGTCATTAATTGATGAAAAACGAATGGCTGCGGTTTGTCACGGGCAGTTGTACCAACAAAGAATGGCCCGCGCTTACAACAAGAAATTGTACCCCAGGAATTTCAAAGTCGGACAACTGGTATTAAGGCATATTCTCCCTCACCACCAGGAAGCAAAAAGAAAGTTTGCTCCGAATTAGAAAGGTACATACAATATAAGAAAGATACAGCCCAAAGGAGCATTGTACTTGGGTGACATTGAAGGAGACGAGCCCGAGACAACATTGAATGCAAATGCAGTCAAAAGGTATTACGTTTGAGCTCCCTACCGCAAAGATTTCGGCCGGTTGAAATGACGAAGGCTTTTCTTTCTCGCTACCCTAAACACTACCAATCCTTAGCAAACCCCTCGAGCTGATTACGTTTATTTGTTCACCCTCTTTGGAACCCAGAATTGCTATTAAATAAAAAGAAAAGAAAAAATGAATGAAAAGAAAAAAAGAGAAGAAAAATGAATGAATGAAAACAAAAAGAAACAAAAAAAAATTAGTTTAGGAAACACTTCCTGAACTACGTCTGACTTGATTCCGAAAGGATACGTAGCCAGCCTCTCCCAAAGGTTCAGTCATATCAAAATAAAACCCCAGTTCCCAAAAAAATAAAACTGGGGCAGAGATGTAATGGTTTGGCCATAAACTCGCCAGAGTGGTTCCAAAGTTGTAAATTTCTATCCAATTTCCTTTACCCAAAGAGCCTGGCCCAAGTCTTTCCAATCAATTGGCCAAAGCAGGGACGTGACAAACATCATTGTTGGGATTTGGCACAACTCAAATTGAGAGAAATAAAATGAGAGAGTCTTATTGGTGAAAATCTTCGGGCACCATAAGGCGACAATGAGTAGAGAAAATAAAAATGAGAGAGTCCGTTTAGTGAAAACTCGTAAAAGAGCACTATCGGGCGACAATAGAAGAGAAATGAGAGAGGTCGATTGACGAAAACCTGCAAAGGGCGTCGTCGATAGAAAACAAAGAATGTCACCATCAAAGTCCAAACAAGTTTCCATGGTTTTGAAAGATTGAAATATGGATCATAAGAAGCAGAAATGGATATGGGTCGGGCATCTAGTCCAAGAAGCATGTCATTTCTATTTAAAGTCGGCACACATTCCCAGATAAGTCCTTCCCTTTTCTCCAAAAGGGAAATTTCTCTCTAAATCCATATGTTTGCTCTTGCTGTCTCCCCACTCCCTTTCGGCTTAACTATTGATTTCCTGACTATTCCGCAAGAGAAGGTGGCAAGACCGGTCTCATGAGTTTTTCTCCTGGCAAGAACCAAAAGAAATATTCGGTATCAGCAAACGCATTTAGCCAATCTCAGTTGACCATGACGGTTGACGCTTCAAAAGCAGGAAAGTAGAAAGAAAAGAAATTAAAAGTCAAGAGCCCATAAAGGCAAATAAAGATTGGAAAGGTTAAGCCCGAGCAGGCTAATTATTCCCACAAAAGTTCTCAAAAGGCAGGCCCTGAATTGGAAGTCGGGACAAAAATCATAACTAAGGGCCTATAAAAGAGAAACAATTCTGAAAGATGAGGACCCCCCGACCAACCTACGAGGCAAAGTTCGGGAGTCAAGGGTTTTTCCCCAACAGGAATGAGGCCAGGATCAAGCAAATCAAGGCCACAAACCAATCACTGTTCGAACTAAAAAATCATGTTTTGATTGAAAATTTAAAACACGTGTAGTCCAAAACAATGGGGACAAATGATAAATGCAATCAAAGGAACGGCGCAAAGGCTAAGAATAGTGTTGCACCAATGATCAACAAAAAGGGAAAGTTTTCTTTACATCTTTTCCTGCAGTTTTATAAATAAAAAAAGAAGAAAAAGAAAGAAGGGAGAATCATAAAACATGATAGCATAGGACTCTTATCCCAGG
This sequence comes from Nicotiana benthamiana, assembly GCA_034376525.1. Taxonomy (NCBI): domain Eukaryota; kingdom Viridiplantae; phylum Streptophyta; class Magnoliopsida; order Solanales; family Solanaceae; genus Nicotiana; species Nicotiana benthamiana. Next base: position 19,693,892 of record CM067341.1, read on the forward strand.
CTCCTTCCCCAGATCTAGGGCCACATTCCTTGTCTTCCCCATCACAACTTGTGGACCTCCCCGGCACAACCCAAGGATCACACTCCGCTCTCCCCAGCATAGACTGAGAAATTTTTTTCTTTCATTCCCCGGCATAACCCGAGGGCTCCGTTCTATGTCCCCAGCATAACCTGAGGAACCTTTTTCCTCTATCCGTCCCCAACATAACCTGACGGCCCCTCTTCTTACTTTATTCCCCAGCATAATCTGAAGGCTAAATCCCTTCTGTCCCTAGCATAACCTAAGGGTCTTTCAATTCTTTCAATATCCCCAACATAGTCAGAAGAATTTCTATGGCCTTTCACTCCCCACCATTCCCCAACATAACCTGAGGACCTTTCTCCTTTCCTCCTCAACAGGAATTTCTCTTTCAAATTCTGGCATAACTCGCGGATTTCCCTAGCATAACCTAGGAGTTTTCTTCCAATCCCGACATAACCTGTGGATTTCCCTAGCATAACCTAGGAATTTTCTCATTCCAATCCCGGCATAACCCGTAGATTCCCCTGGCATAACCTAGAAAATTCTCTTTCAAATCCCGGCATAACCCGCAGATCTCCCTAGCATAACCTAGGAGTTTTCTTCCAATCCCGGCATAACATGTGGATTTCCCTAGCATAACCTGGGAATTTTCTCTTTCCAATCTCGGCATAACCCGCGGATCCCTCTAGCATATCCTAGGATTTTTCTTCCAATCACGGCATAACCCGTGGATTTCCCTAACATTAGACCTGTGCTGCAAATAACTCACAAAATTTTCCTAGTGAAAACTGCGGCAGAAAATTTTGTTCGTTTGTTGGTTTTGATGGTCAAACAGGTTTTACCACAAGGCACATGATTTGAGATGACCGGAAGAGTGAATCTCAATGTAGGACAAAGGAAAAGAAGAAGAGAACAAAAGGAAAAAAATCCAGGATGGTTGAAAAGAATATGTGGGCTGTCCAGGTTTGATTCAAAATCACAAGTCGCGCATGTCCCAGCTAATTTCGATGCTGAAGAAAGAATTGAAACCCATAGCTTACGAGCATCAAGATTTAGATTGAAGTCTGTGGAGAATCCAGCCAAGACTCAAGATCAAGCTTTCAAGAGAATTATAAATAGGAATCTTGTAACTCATAGGCATAACTAGCTTAGTCCTGAGTCCCTTTTGGATGAAATGAGGGGTCAACAAGCAGAAGTAGCAGCATCAGCAGTGCAATCGTAGCTTGTGGTAGTCCCAGCTATCAAACACTCCAGAACTACACTGACCTGATTCCTTTATAGTCAATGATATGTAGGCAACCTTTGAAGCGAGGTTCGGCCATACATATTTGAAAATGCTTCTTCTGGAGTTTTGAGCAGGCAAAAATCCCTCATGTCGCTCATTTATCTTTGATTAAAAATCCTTCGTGTTTCCGGTCAAAGAGGGGCAGCTATGAGCATGTGATTTTTGTCTCGTTAAATTACTCCTACAAAAATTCCAAGAGTTATGATTTTTTTCTTTTATTATTCGTTTTTTAGGATTTAATTGCGAAGGTTTGTGTGTATTTTTATTTGTGCACGCATGATAAGTCATAAAAAGTACAAAATTTTTCATGAGCATTTTAGGATTTGATTTTTACATGATTTTGTTAGATCAATCAGTAATTAGGCTTTTTACAAAATATAAAAATAATAAAGAAACTTTGATTTGTTTTTTTTAATTTATTATAAATAATAGTAGTTTAATTTTAATTAAATAGGTTGAATAACTTTTCAGATTTAGTTTTAGTTGAGTTTTTAAACAATAATTGAATAATAAATAATTGAAAAAAATGATTAAGGAAAAAGAGATAAATCAGGCTGGCCTTATAATTGGGCCAAAGCTGGATGGCCCAAATTAAAACACCCCTAACCATCCAAACCAACCCAAAACCGGCCCAAACCCGTCCCTGACCCGGTCTCTCATTAGAGACGCCCCAAAACGACACCGTTATGGGGAATGTGATCACAACCATTCATAAGTCATCATCCAACAGCCTTGGTTCAATCCTGTTTACTAAATAAAAGTGTCCGAGTCCGTTACAAACCCTAGAGACCAAACATCTCCTTCCTTGTACCCATCGTCTCTGCCACCTTCCGCCTCACTTCCGTCGGCCGAAAATCGTCGCCGGCGGGGGCGCAACTCCAAACTCACCAAAAGTACACCACTGAACCACCATTTCCTCTTCTTTCCGATGCCCTAAGAACCAGCTTTCAAATATGAGCCCACTCCTTCGAATAAAGGAATTTGTGGATGCCGTCTCCACCGTTTTCAGCGGCGGCCACCTAAACCGTTCCCAATTTTACACCGTAGTACCATCCGCGTCTCCCCAACCCACATCCAACCTTATTTCCTCTCAAATTCCAGCCAATTCTTCCAAATTTCAAATCGAAAGTGTGTCTCAAGTTTAAATCGCCCCAAATTCAACCACAATCATACCATAGACCATCCTGACCTACCTCTTCCTAAAAATCCTTAATAAATCTCCCTAAAATCACCGCAATTTTTGAGCTAATATCAACTTTAGTCCAAGTTTTTTTCCAGTTGAGAGATTCGCTGAAGTTTTTGTACGTTTGAGACCTTGCATGAGCAAGTGAAGATGGTCATTTATGGCCCAAAGGTTAGACAATCCTTTCTTTACCATAGGTTTCGAATTTTCTATTTTTTTTAAATTTCCTTTTCCAAAAAAAATAATCCATGTTTAGTATTCTAGGTTAGTTCAAAATTTGAGATTGTTCATCCTTTCCCTGGTTTGATTATTTCTTCATTTCAGTTGTTCAATATCTGTTAATGATTAACCCTGTGATTGCTTCTGAGTTTTGTTTTGGCTAGTCCTATTTGGCTTGTGATTAATCTAGTCTTGCATTTCTGGGAGTTAGATTGATTTAGCCTCAAATCTGTATATATATGTGCTTCATTGATTTTAACCCTTTAGTAACTCCTTATGGTCATTGATTAGCTGATGTTAGTTCGTTGTGTTAATTTTGTTGGTTTTTGATTTTGGTTAAAACAAGTAGTATAGTTTCAATCTCTGTTAAATTTAACGGCTAGTTTATAACATGCCAGCTCAGTTTAGTAAAGATTTAGCCCCAACTGATAATTAGATTAGGTTTTGTTTATGGTTTATTGCCTTGAGTAATTAACTGTAGACAAGTTCTGACCAACTTGATAAGAACTAGGGTGTATGTGGTTAGGCTAAGTAATTGAGGGGAAAGGACAAAGGGTAATAGGGGTATTTGGGTATGGGAATCTTGCAATAGACCCAAGGAACCTTCTAGTTGGACGTTCAAAAGCTAAATTCTAGTAATTTTTTATAAGATTTGAGGCACAATCTAGAAAATGAGAGACTAAATGAACAATTTTAAGAAATAGGAAAGGGACTATTGAATAAACACAAAAGATAAGAGTTGCCCTAAGTTGGGGTTTTAAATAGGCAAGCGAGTGCCTTCATTGAGAAGGCTGGAAATCCCTGCAAAATTCCCAAAGTGTTTTAGTATAAAAATCCTTAAAATTCCTAGAATTTTCCAGAAATCTTAAAATCCCTATAGGCTCAGAATTTTGGAAATTCGCTGTTCTATTTGAATATCTCTTCAAGTCAATTTCAATCTATAACCACTAAGTTTGGACAATTCAACTTTGAGTGGATTCGAAGTTCAAATAGGGTCATTTTGGTATGGTATTGGTGCCAATTGCGAAAACTTTCTCTCCTAGCTCATTTGTTAATCAATCCCTATGTGTTGCTTTTGAGTTGATCACTACTGGTTTGCTTATTTCAGCTGCTGGTGACCTAAAAGTATTGCTGACTTCCTTTTCTTCTTATTTACATTTCAAATTCCAGGTACATTTCTCAAATTCAATCATGTAAGAAAATCAGTTTGAGATGTTGATATGAAGCTTGCTGCACTTAAGCATTTCAGATCTGATGTTTAAAGTTCGAATAGCTACTTGATTTTTTTGAATATTTATTGTAAATAACTCTAAGACTATGCTGGACTGTCTAAATTATTTCGACTGTATGCTTAGATCATTTTGACTACTAGCAGGATGGTATATCTTATGTAGTAACGTTAGATTGTTTAGTTTCTTACGCATAATTAAATAGTAGGGATAGTATGTTTGCACTTATTCAGATTTTGTATAAATAAGTCTATCAGTTGGATCTAAACTTGATTTTTAACATACGAATCCTGAATTTGATAATACCTGCTTTGAGATTCAGAAGTCGTGTATTTACCATGCTAAACATTTTAGATTGTTAAAGTGACGCAACACAAATATTAACAAAGTTAATTTGTAATGGCTGTAGCATTGTAATTTCAGGAATTCAATCCTTGATCTATGATTGACAGTTATGTTGTTTCCTCCAGTTCCTAGACTCAAAATGTTGGGCCCAAATGATTACAGCTGAGATCCATATAAATATTTAATCTCCTGGGCTGGTCTTCTGTACAATAAGACCAAATGCGAACCAGTACATAAAACATGCTAAAGATATGCATGCTGAAAGTGTTTCAATCTAATATGACGATGCAATGGTTTTCGTGGTAGATCATTAACATATGAATTAATTAGGGCTTCTCCTTTATTTTTGAGATGACATATAATAGAAAATCGTAGCTTCTTTAAGATACCATTCTTTAAAAGCAAAAGAGGTGCACTACACTTAACAAAATCATAAGCTATGTGGCCCTCTTAATTATGGTAAAATGCTTTGAGACCCGGGAGATTCCGTTTAGCAAATTTCACGGCTTCCCGTGAAGATAATAAGACATTTGTTGCTTTAAGCGCGTTATATTAATAATCTATCTTCCTAAATTCGGGTGCGCATTTATGTGACCCAAATCCCAATCTCAACGATGTTAGAATGTGTCGAAAACTACGAGTGCATTCATGTGACGTGGTTCAAGACGTGTTATAATAACGTTGCAATATTCCTAATAAAAAAGCGGCAAAAGTAATTTAAAATTGTACTATAGGATGAACATGTGTAAATCAAAATTTTTGGCCATTTATAGTAGTTTAAGCGACGGTGCTAGAACCACGGGATCCTAGGGTTCCTAACACCATCCCTCGGGTCAACAGAATTTCTTACTAAGAATTTCTGGTTCGCAGACTCCATTTGGGTAGTCGGAAATTTCCTCGATTTGGGATTTTAAATAAACCGGCGACTTGGGACACCAAAAGCCAAATCTATTCTAAGTAGCAAATCTAAATAAATAAGTAATCCCATATCGAATAATGTAGCTTTAATTGGAAAACTCCCTTATGCGTTTTATCCTTCGGGGGTAGCCGTGTAAAAAGGAGGTGTGATAGTTATACTTATGGTTCTAGCAGATATATTAGTGTACCAATTGCACTAGATACAAAAATAAATCATGTACGCAATGATCGCTCTAATCTACATAAGGATCTTCCAGAAATTCATTTAATAAATTTCTTGCTAACCTTAATATGCTTCAGAACAATTTAAATCATTCAAGGATTTTCATTATATGCATATCAAATGTATTGTCATATCAAAATCTGAAATGACTCCATTCCTCATAGGAGAACATGTCTCATAATACCAGGATATTTACGAAAATATTGTTCCACAAGTCGTCTTTATGTCTATCGACTTGATTTTTCATTTTACTTTTAGGTGTAGGCGCTATCCGTCCAACTTCATATTTTTCAGATGAAATCAATTTCATTGCATAATTTCATTTGGCCAATAATTTATCTGCCCAAATTTCATGACAGATTTGAGCTCAAGATCATCGTCAATATTAATAATATTGAGCACTATATTATATTAACAACATCGTCGATGATAATTTAACATCAGTTTCATCATTGCACAATAAAGACATAACTTATTGAGATCTTATTATTTTCATTTACCTGAGGCTCTCCCATGAGGTCTTATAAAATGTTATACCATGGTGCTCTTATAATACACTTGCCTTCTTATTATGACCATTTTGAACATTCGTTCCCTCCTTCTTCAAGGAGTTTTATCTTTGGAAGCGATTTGTCTATTACGCTTCATGTGTGCCATAAACTCTATCCATCATGGATGTTATTCTATTTGGAGCATTAGCAGTTGGAATATGACATTTAGCTTTGGGTCAGCAATGTGCTTGAAAATATTTTAGAAATGAATTATCACTTGAACTTCAAGTTCACATTTTCTTGTACGAGGATCTAGATGTATTCATAATAATTTATTTTACGTATCACTTTTCCAGCTTCCTATTTTCTCCCCCTAATATCGGGATCACCAACACATTTTTAATATTCTTTGGAAACCCATCTTTGTGCATTGTGGAAACACAATTAAATGATATAGCACATCCATATTTCTAGATGAGAATATTTATTTCCTGACTGTGAACCAATTGTGATGAGGAGGATTTATCATGACTTGTTGGCTAGATGCGTACAAGTGCTGTTATATTAAATAATACATCTCATATAAGATTTCTATTTGGGAGTTTTGTTCTCATAATCAATGGTTTAGCTATAACTAAAGGCATACAATTTCTGCAAAACCAACTTGGATTTAAACAAGTATAATCAAGATAAATTATCATAATGTATATTCTGGAACTATGCTCTAATAATTTTATCAAACAACCAAGTTGATAACAAACGCACATGTGACCATACAATATATGCATCTATTAAAATCATATAATAGTAAACGATCCACATGGCAGGTGATTGGACCCATATATATATATATATATATATATATATATATATATATATATATATATATATATATATATATATATATATCACCTTCTATTCGTTCCAGAAATCAAGGGATTCAATCCCAACTTTAACGGGTATATCATGAGAATATGCAGCACAAGAGAATTCTTGAAGAACCTTCTATATCTTTAATATATGCCAATGTGAATTTTCAATCAAATTTTCGCATCATAATTGAACCGGAATGATCAACCGGACATGCCAACTAATATTTACTTTAGTAAATAATTAATTTACTATGGCATGAGATTTCATATCATACTTATATATCTGTAGTACAAATAGGCAAGTGTGTGATCCACCGATTCACTGAGTGACTTTTTCTTACCGCTGCGCTTACGTCCCTATCTCTTAAAGCCCTATCAGACTTCCCTTGCCGATTGAAGAAAAAATCGGATAACCTTCACATTTACCCGGTATGTTATAGTAATATGAAGATATTCAATCTTCCTTTCATTTATAGTTTGCCAACCACTTTGGCTAATACGTTTGAAACTCAAAAAATTTCTTTTGATATCTACTATAGTGTCATGAGCAATTTTATTTATTCGGATAGTAACAAATTAGCTTATCCAGAGCTCTTAATTGATTTTGTACTACAAGTCTTTTTCTCACTATCCATATGGTGATTGTTTCCTTCACGGAGAAAATTATATCATAATAATTGTCATGGTCAAAATCATTATAAGCAAATCATTTCTTGCTTTAGTTAACTTTTAATAACTTTTTAGAAGGCATAGTAAAATATTTTTGGCGTACCACGTGTACCAACCAATGACGTATTTATGTAACCATATTGTAATATTTATTTTTTAATTTCTCTCAAGCCTCTCTTAGAGGTGAGTTGTGGTATTTATCCAACCATGCATAAACACATTCTTATGCATAATTTTTATCACATATATATTTCAGCATTTACTTTTAGGAATGAGCATGCATTTACAATACTTATCACAAGTCACATTTTCAACGAATAGACTATAATCATATGAATGTGTCTCGTATTAACAAACCACATTGATACATATTCCTTCACATGTAAAGGATCATTTTGAGAACCCTTTTCCTTCTCTTTTTACAATTACCATAATGATGACTATTATTATTTGATCTTTGGCACGACCACGTTTATTGGTCAACTATTTATATTCATTTAGACTTATTATGCACTATTATCACATTCACTTCAAGAATGTAGCAAGTGAAAAAATCAAGTGGGACAAACTTGATGCTTTTTTATGAAAACATTATTTTTCTTTAGTCATTAGTATATCATCAATATGGTGCATTGAGACTCAACCTAATGCCTTATCCATATAAAGGCATGTTAGGACATAATGCGTTGGGACTCGAACCCAACGACTTATTATCATGGTGCACTAGGGCTTAAACCTAGTGTGTTACCCTCAAGGTGCAATGAGACTTGAACCCACTGTCTAATGCTGTATTGTGGTTCGAGCCTGGCCAAATGGGCCAAACACGCCTAAATGGTCTTGGGCTTTAGGCGGGCCGGACTGAGACGGTCCGAGACCTAACGGTTCCGGGCTTCACGGTCCCAATGTATGAAAACGGCTCACAGTGGTCCTAAATCCACATGGTCCCGGGCTATATGAGCCTGGCCCGTAGACTTAAACGGGCCTTGGGGACTTTTTTTGTTCCGGACTATTTTTTTAATTTTTTATCTAAGGTACTTTCTTGTAAACTATATATGTATCTACTAGTATAAATTGCTTATATATAGCTATATATATATACTATATATAGTACATATAGTATGTATATATAAGGGTGTATTATGTGTATATATAATTATATATTGCCTTATGTAATATATATTGCCTCATATATATATATATATATATATATTAGATATATATATGTGTGTGTGTATCAGATATATAATATATATACTATATCAAATTTAAACACAAACTAAATTGTAGAAAAATATGCAAGGGATAGTGATCCCGTGTATATACATACTATATACACTAATTTTAAACACAAAATAAATTGCAAAGAAATATGCAGGGGATAAATTGCAAAAAAAACTATATATATATATATATATATATATATATATATAAATATATAAGTTGCAAATTAAACTTTACATTTAATACTTCAAATTAAAGTTCAATACCTTCAACATAATACTTCAAATTAATCTTAACAAACTAGAATATTAAGCACAATACGTCTAATAATTTTAAAATAACACAAAATTGTCTTAAATCAACTTAAAATCTTAAATACGAATGTTTGAAGAGCGCACAAGACAACTCTTTAAATGCCTCTTTAAAGAGCGTGTGCCCTCCTTCCGGCGACGAGTGTAGACTCTTCCACAGTTCTTGCACTTTATTATGTAAACTTTTTCATTTTCTTCTATCACGTTAAAGTGTTCCAAAATAGATGGGTGCAATCTAGAATCATCGGACATGATTAACTTGAATTAAAAATTTTGAGTTTGAGAATGAGAGGTGAGTGAAGATTTGATAACGTGAATACTTCCATTTGAGTTTGAGAAATGAGAGAGATTGATGAATTTCTGAGTAAAAATGAAAGAATGGGTGGGTATTTATAGTTGAGAATTGGGAAAAAGTATAATTAAAAAGTTTGGGGCCCAAATAACTATTTTTAAAGTGCCAAACGGTTGAATTTTGAAGGCCAACGGCTAGATTTTAAAAATTTGACCGTTGGTCATAGGTTTTTTAAAAAAAAAATAGCCGTTGGGGCCCGTTTGGCCCGTTGGTCAACCGGCCCAGGCCCGCCTGTCGGTCCCGGGCTTAATGTTTCCGAGCTCACGGGCTATTTGGGTTGGACCGACCACTACGGGCTTATGCAGTACTAGAGACCGGATCCGCTTGAACCGGCCCGTTTGGCTTGCAGTCCTAGGCCGGTCCCAGGCTGAGCTCGGACCACAATACAGCCTTACCACCGTCTGATCCTCAATCAATAGTATAATAGACCAAAATACAATTGGGGCTCATCCTCGATCCTCTAAATCACTTATCCACAGAACCACATACAATGGTTATGCATAAAACTATTCTGTCATAATAATTTTATAAATATTAGTACTTCATCAATTTATGAACTCATCGCATGTAATTTTGATTTCTTTAAGATAAATTATTTATTACAGACCCTAAAAAAGTTTAGGTCACATCACAGTATACTATATTAAAAATGACAAAATATGTAAGTTATACGATTCATGAGTACTTCAAAAGCGTGAGAACAATTTCATTGGTAATAATAACTCAAATTTTGTTAGTATCATCAATACCACTTACAACAAAAAATAAACACACAAATATAACCTCAAAATAATCACTTTTTATATTATTCAGTTAGCTCAAAATTATCAAGCCGGGCCACTTACTAGTAAAAGTGCACACAATATAGGGGCATTGTAAAATAATACTTATAACCTATTGAAAGATTATATTTGGTCATCTATTTGACCCAATAGAAGTGAAAGTCCATAAAAACATAGTAAATTTGAAGAAAAGAAATCATAGTATGACGAACGACATCGAGAACGTCATTGGCAAATTAAAAGAAGCCTCAGTGATAGAGATACAAACCTTAGTTAATGGCTCAAACATTTTATAACTCTTTACTTACTGTATTAATCACCATATATAACTCACCATAAGGTGTGTTAGCTTCGTATTTTTTCTGGGAATGAAACTGGATTGCCTTGAAGAATCCAGCGGTGTCAGAACAAAAATAAATAGAGGCTCATCCGCTTTTTGTGAGCAATTTATATATGCTGATAACATGTTAAGAAACTATGACCCTCTATTTATAGGATGATATCGAAGTATACAACGGGATATTATAAATATGGTATTAACTATTGAAATAATGGGAAAAGATCACAGGGAGGCTATGGAGGTATGAGAGTTATAACTATAATAGTGAGAAGTAATGAGAGTTATCTACTTAATGGAGAAGAGTAATGGGAGTAACTTCTTTAGGAGTTATAGACATTCACTACAAAATAATATTTTCATAACAAATAGTGCATTATTTAGAAGGTTGTTTTGTTTGATTTTTTCAGCCAATTATGTAAACATTCATATTAGACCGAGAAATCATAGAAAAACTAGAGAGAGAAAGTAGAGAGAAGGCAGAGCGTTTAGGAATTCTCTGGAAGGTGAGAGAAGTATATTAAAATGAAAGAATGAGTCTCGGTAGGTGAGAAAATATCTCACCTACATATATACTTATTACACATGGACGGGTCGGATCGGGTGATCCGGCCCAAAATTAAATAATGGACATTGGGCTCAGACACACAAATCATCACAGCCCAGTTACAACCCAATTCCGAAAATATATCTACAATATACACTGAGTATACATAAAATATACAAGTCTATACAAAGCTAAATCATGTAGCATCTCTTATCTCAACACCCCCCCTCAAGTTGGAGGGGGAAACCACCTGCAACTTGGTGAGCAGCGGAAGAAGTGAAGTGCCAGGCAGAGGTTTAGTAAGCAGGTCGGCCAGCTGACGAGAAGTTGGTACATGTAGCAGCTTGAGAAAACCAGAAAGGGGCAAATCCCGAACAAAATGGCAATCCACCTCGATATGTTTGGTACGTTCATGAAAAACAGGATTGTTAGCAATGTGAACAGCAGCCTGACTATCACAATATACAGAAATAGGAGAAGGAACAGATACCCCAAGGTCAACCAACAAGTGAGAAAGCCAAGTCAACTCAGCAGCAACCTTGCTTAGGGCCCTATATTCTGCCTCAGCAGAGGACAGAGAAACAACAGGTGTTTCTTTGATTTCCAACTGATCAAACAGCCACCCAAAATCACACAAAAACCAGTAACAGAACGCTAGTATCAGGGCAGGCAGCCCAGTCACTATCAGAATACCCAGTAACAGAGAAATCAGCATGATCAGAATAAAACAAACCCAAGGAGGGAGTACCCTTAAGGTATCTTAGGACATGTAGGGCAGCAGTCATATGGGAAGTCTGGGGAATTTGAGGAATTGACTCAGATGTTGGTCTGCAAAACATATGTCAGGCCTAGTGTGAGTCAGGAACAGCATCTTGCCAACAAGACTCCTGTACTGGTCAGGAGAGGGCAAGATGTCACCAAAATCAGCATGAAGTTTGACATTGATGTCCAAAAGAGACACAACAGAAGAGACATTGACACAGTCAAACTGATGAAACAAATCAGAAATATACTTATGTTGATTAAGGAGCAGCCCACCAGGTACAACTGACATCTCAAGACCCAAAAAATAATGCAAAGAACCCAAATCTTTGATTTTAAACTGATCATCCAGAAACAGTTTAAGAGCAGTAAGTTCATCACTGTCATCCCCAGTAAGTATGATGTCATCCACATAGACTGCTACCACCACAAGTGAGCCAGATTTACCTTTGATGAATAAGGAATAGTCATTCAAAGAATGTGTATACCCTCTGGAATAAAGAGCAGAAGACAACTTGGCATACCATTGTCTGGATGCCTGTCTTAGCCGATACAAGGATTTCCTGAGTTTACATACCAGAGGAGGAGAAGTTGAAGAAGGAGTAGAAGCAGAATCAGAAGTAGAAGCAGAGACAGTCAAACCTGGAGGAAGTTTCATGTAAACATCCTCACCCAAATCACCATGAAAAAAGGCATTATTGACATCAAGCTGAAAAAGAGGCCAATGATTCTTAACAGCCACAGCAATAAGGCATTTCACAGAAGTCATTTTGATCACTGGAGAGAAACTGTCTGTGAAATCAATCCCCTCAACCTGTGTATCACCCCTAATAACCAACCTTGCTTTATACCTTTCAACACAGCCATCAGCCTTGTATTTAATTTTACAAACCCATTTACAACCAATGGGCTTCTTTCCAGGAGGAAGAGGGACAACATACCAAGTGTGGTTAGTGTCCAGAGCTTCAAACTCCTGTCTCATGGCAGCTTGCCATGCTGGAACAGATGCTGCCTGAGAGTAATACAGAGGCTCAGATTCCAAAGAGGAGGAAGATGAACCTGAGAAGGCAGGTAATTGACATACATAATCCTTGAGATAGGAAGGAGGATTATGCTGTCTTTGAGATTTCCTGGTAGCAGGAAGAGAAGGAGAAGAAGCCAAAACAGGAGGTGAGCTGGCAGAAGGGAAGGCTGAATCAATTGGGATAGTGACAGGAAAAGGTGGCTGTACAGATGAGGGAGAAGAGGGAGTAGAGAGGTGAATGGGAGAATCAGATTCATCATCATGTTCTCCAGAAGGAACAAAAGAAAAGGAAGAAGCAGGAGGATGAGCAGAAGGAGACACAGATTTAAAGGGAAAACATGATTCATGAAAAATGACATCCCTGGAGACCAGATACTTCTTTGAAGCAAGTTCATATAGTCTATAACCTTTTTTGCCAAAAGGATAGCCCATGAAAACACATGGAATGGCTCTTGGTGTTAAATTGTCCCTTTGAGGGATGGGGACAGTGGCATAGGCAAAGCAACCAAAAATCCTCAAGTGAGTATAGGATGGAATTTTCCCATACAAGATTTCATGAGGAGATTTATTATGAAGTAATCTGGTGGGTATTCTGTTAAGTAGATAGGTAGCAGTTAATAAACAATCCCCCCAGAAAGATACAGGCAAACCAGATTAAAAGAGCAAAGCCCTACAAGTTTCAAGTAGAGTTCTATGCTTCCTCTCAACAATACCATTTTGTTGAGGGGTATGAGAGCATGAGGTTTGATGTATGATCCCCTGGCTGCTAAAAAAGGAAATACCCTCATTGCTAGAGCCCAATTCTAAGGCATTGTCACTTCTAACAGTCTGAACCACAGCATTGAATTGGGTTCTGACCATAGAAAGAAATGACTTGAGCATAGAAAAGGCATTGCTTTTGGATCCCAGTAGGTGTGTCCATGTTTCCCTTGAAAATTCATCAACAATTGTAAGGAAATATTTACAACCAGAAGAGGTTGGAGTATGATAAGGTCCCCAGGTGTCCACATGAATCAGTTGAAAGGGTCTAGAAGTCTTAATTGAACTATCAGGAAATGGAAGCCTAGTCTGTCTGGCCATAGGACAGACTGAACAGGGAAAGGGTTGTTTGGAAGCAAAAGGAAAAGACAGACCAGAAATACATTTCATGTTTGCAAAAGGAGTATGTGCAAGCCTTAAGTGCCAAATGTAATTTATATCAGATGTAAAATCATTATTACAGATGGAATTATTCACATGAGAAGGCAATGGAACAGCCTTGTTATCAGACAAGATGTCATCATTACAAGAAACAGACACAGAAGGCAATGCAACAACTTTGCTTTCATCACAAGAAGCAGATACATGACAAACAAAAGTTGAAGAACAACTAACAGAGGAAGAAGAGGAAGGAGGAACCCAAGCCAGTTTATATAAGCCAGCAGCTTCTCTACCAAGATCCAGAGGCCTTCTCAGAGAAGGGTCCTGTATCATGTGTAGGAAGCAGGAATGTTCAGTGAACATAACTATACAAAGAAACTGCTTCACTAACTTGTGAACAGAAATCAAGTTGTGTTTAAAAGAAGGAACTAGCAGTACATTGTGAAGAGTAATGGAAGGGGTCAATGCAAAGGAGCCTGTGCATGTCACTTTCACTTTATAGCCATTAGGAAGAGTGACAAGATATGGCAGAGTTAAAGGTGTGATGTTAGAAAGTAAATGTTTATCATGTGTCATGTGATTAGAGGCACCAGAATCTATAATCCAGGTGACAGAGTTGATATTAGTAAGTAAACAAAGTTTGGAATCAGAAATAGGGCTCTCAGTTAACATAGTACCAGCAAAGTTTGCAGCATATGTGGGAGGAGGAGTCTGAGCAGTGGAGTCCCCAAACTTGGTCTGATGTAATAAAGTCATCAACTGGTCATAATCTTGTCTGCTCAACCCTGGTATCACAGAGGTCTGGCCATCTATTCTTGCAACATATTGATCGCTATCAGGAGGATTCTCTTGAGGAACAGACAGAAGACCATCAGAATGAAAAGAATCCAGACCAGTACTTAAATGTGCAGCAGCAGGTCTCCTTCCCTTGTTAGAAGTGTTACTTTGTGGATACCCATGGATCTTGAAGCACTTATCAATTAAGTGTCCAGATTTTCTACAGTATCTACAGAATAAAGGTCCTCTAGCCTGGTCAAAATTGACTCTCTGTCTGAAAGGGGAAGGAGGAACAGGCACTGTGGCCTTGGTAAATCCAGTAGGCTGCCTATTAGTATGTACATTGAAAGAGACAGAGTCTGGATTAAAGTGAGAAGAAGACTGGACTTGTCTTTGTTTCTCATCATTGAGGACCAAATTATAGACATTGTGAAGAGAAGGAGGAGGCTGCATCATCAAAAGATTACTCCTGGACCCCATATATGCTTCATTCAGATCCATTAAAAACTGAAAAACCTTATTGTCATCACTTTCCTGTACTATACCATCTTTTGCAGCACAAATACACCTTTGACCGTGATTAACACACATTGAATCAAGTTCATCCCACAGTTCTTTTAGCTTATTAAAATAGGAAGCTATATCTAAGGACCCTTGAGAGGTGTGGGACAAATCTCTTTTCAGTTCAAAGATTTTGGTCCTGTTTGCAGTGCCATATCTGGCCTGGAGTTGGGACCATATGCTCTGTGCAGTGTCAGAGTACTGCACAGACTCAGCAATCGCAGGGGAGATGGAAGCACTCAACCAAGAAATCACCATGTTGTTGCACCTATCCCACAACCTTTGTTGAGCCACATTAGTGGCAGGTCAGGAGCATGCGCCATCAACAAAACCGATTTTGTTTTTGGCTGATAAGGCAACAATCATTTTACGTCTCCAGCCCCCATAACCACTATCCGAGAAGGGTGTGGGAACAAGGGAGACCCCAGGAACATCAGAAGAATATAGAAAAAGGGGACTGGAAGAGTCTACAGAAGGGGAGGCACCAGTATTTGTGTTAGAAGCCATGGTCAATGAACCGGCTTAAACGAACAACTTTTCAACAGACAGAGTATAACCAAAAACAGGTATTCACACACAATAACCAGCAAACAGAGTATAACCAAAAACCAAATCAGGTATTCACAGACAACACCAGATGCTCACATACACAGAGTCAGATAATCACATATAATACCGAAGATAAGGACAGAGTTACCCTCCTTCTTCGCGACCGGAGAAGATCAGCCTTCAAACAACAGAGAAACCCTAGGTATCAAACCCTAGGTGTAACCTTGGAAATCCTTACTGGAAATCTGATCAGGAACGTCAGAGAGGAACCCAAAACGTCCACTGAGTGAGAATCGAACCACCGGATGGCAGTAAAACTTTAGGTTAAACCACCAGAAATCCTAGAAGCTGATAGGTCACCCAAAAATCAACCAAAAATCATCATAAAATCTTCCAGAACGCTCAGGAGAAGAAAATACACTCCGATATCACGACGAAAGACTCAGAAAGGTGTCCGATAGATCGGAATCTTCATCGACCGTGAGGTCTCAGAAAACACCCCCAAAACCTCGAAACAAACTTCATCCAAGACAACGAAGTACATAGAAACATAGTCGGATCGTCGTCGAGGCTCTGATACCATGTAAACATTCATATTAGACCGAGAAATCATAGAAAAACTAGAGAGAGAAAGTAGAGAGAAAGTAGAGAGAAGGCAGAGCGTTTTGGAATTCTCTGGAAGGTGAGAGAAGTATATTACAGAAAATGAAATGAAAGAATGAGTCTCGGTAGGTGAGAAAATATCTCACCTACATATATACTTATTACACATGGACGGGTCGGATCGGGTGATCCGGCCCAAATTAAAAAATGGACATTGGGCTCAGACACACAATTCATCACAGCCCAGCTACAACCCAATTCCGAAAATATACCTACAATATACACTGTGTATACACAAAATATACAAGTCTATACAAAGCTAAATCATGTAGCAATCTCTTATCTCAACAAATTATACTATTTAATGCAAACTTGACTCATAATGTGCATAATAGTGCAGTATTAATTGATGGTTTTAAGCTTAATACTTACATAACTTATTCTAGGATCTATATATTATTTAATGCGATTAAAAATAAATGAATGAAAGTATTTAATAGAAATACCATTAAAAATTGCCGATCTCTACACACCCAGTACGTACATTTGGTTGCCTGAATTGAACTATCAATAGTTTGTTTGGTTGCTTAGCTTGAATGAGGTGAATTTATCTCCTTATTAACTGAAAGGCATCGTTCGGTTGCAACTTTGTATCTTTCTATACTTCATCTGTTTAATTAGAACTTTTTGTAATTTTTGATATGAATTCGGACATGAATATTTTAAAATAAAAATATATGTTTAGAAAAGCAATATTTTGTAAATAATATGATATGAAAAGATCTTATTTGACTTCTTAGATAGTAATAGGTTCATATTACCCAATAATAATTCTTTTGGTACTAATAACTGCATAAGAATTCCGCATTAGTAATCACCACCATAACAAATCAAACATTAATAATCTATATTCTTAATTTCTGCATAGCTTATTTTCGAACCAAACAACCTTTAATGATATAATTGAGTGGGTAAGAAAAGGCGTGTGAAGACGAGAAAAAGACGGTTGATTATTATAATATTATTATTATATTCTAATATATTATTTGAGTTACTTTTACCATACATATTATTTCTCTTCTTCGTGTGAACCCATTATTTTTTCTTTTAATTTTGTTTTTAAAAGAAAGTTTAATGTACATGAATTTGACAATACTTATTTCGCACGCTTGTTCTCTTTAAAAGGCACATGTAAGCTAGACCAATTTAGATGAGGAATAAATAGAACAACATGATATTTCAATAAAATCGAAACAATAAGAAGTGAGATGAAATTGAACAGAGGAAATTTTCAGTGTGCTTTTAAGGGCACTAAGCCGCCAAAAACGACTGTCAGGTTTTTATTTTCTGAAAATAAATTTCAATTTGTTTTGGGGATTAACTTTATAAGGTGAAATATTTTAAGGCATTAGAGGCAACTGTAATATATGTGTTTAATTTTTATAATAGTTTTTCTAAGATGGTCTATAAAGTGTCCAATTAGCATATTTGTGATTTAGTTGAAGGATCAACTCTATGTTTAAGTATTTAAGTGACAAAAGAATTCAAGTTTAAGGATCCGATTATATATTCAGCCCTATTATGAACTAGTACGTAAATAATTCATGTATTTACTTAACTACATGTACATTCACCAAATTAAATTATAGTCATAACAAATAAACAGTACTAGCATTAATCACTTTAAATAGCAATAGGTACAATTTTCGTCACAGATAATTTTGAAAAGGAAGTCATTACTCATTACTCTAAAGTCTAAGCAAAATCAACGGCATTTGAGCTCTACTTTCCCTAAGTTTTCATATAAGTAACAGCTACTGCCAACTTTTGTAACTCATTTCCAACAATGTACAAGCCCCAGCAGCAGCAGTTGTTCGATTTGCAGGACAACAATGGCGCTGCATTTGACAATGGAGGAACAGATCCAAGTTGTTGGCTTTCCCATGATAATGAAATCTCACGCACCGATTCTTCTCTCTCCTCCTCTAATGTTGATCCCTTGCTCTTTAATGACCTCGTCCAGATCGTCCCTCTTGTTCAGTCCCTCATTGTAAGTAAATCATTTTTTTCTGTTTGGTTACTTTGGATTTTTTTTTGGGGTGGGGGGTGGGGGGGTTGTTATTTTTTTGAATTTTAATTCCGAAATTTACTTAATCTTTTTTTCCCCCGCAGTTTGGTATTTTGGGGGTTTTTATCGGATTTTTTCTCTCCAAGATTTACCTCCTTTTCCCTTTGGTACTCTAGGGTGATTTTCTGGAATTTGATAGTGGACAGACCCCGATTTAGTTTTGTGTTGGGAAATGGAGTAGTTCATTAATTGAGTGAATTCTTGTTTTCGTACTTGGCTTGGAAATAAACGCCAGTCAATCTCCTTATTAGGAGATTTGAGCTTTTTATTCTGTGGGGCGTTGTAAAATTTGAAAATTTCTCCTTTGAATATTATAGGATCGGAAGGAAAAATCTTCGTTTACTAGAAGGGGATCAATGACGTATACCAAAATGCCTTCAAGAGAATCACTTTACAAGAAGGTTTGTTTCCTCAGTATGCCTCTTCTTTAGTGTGGAATATGGAAATGATTGTGTCTTTTGGGTATACGTGTTTAATCTTATTAACCAGAATGACTAAGTTTTGTGTTTAAATTTCAAATGTGTACATTGGTAAAGTTGTCGCTACGTGAACAGAAGGTCACGTGTTCGAGGCATGAAAATAGATTCTTGTAGAATGCGGGATAAGACTATATGCAGGGTAAGACTATACACAATAGATACTTGTGGTCAGGCCCTTTCCCGGACCCCGCGTATAATGGGAACTTAGTGCACCGGACTGCCCTTTTTTCTAATTGTGCACTCATTTCGAATAAAATGGTCCAAATGTAGCAGAATGGATATTGATGATTCATGTAGCATACTCCAACTAGTTTGGCATTGAGGAGTAGTAATTATTTTTATAGATGTTGTTATTGTTGCTCAAACTGTTATCTTTGCTGTTGAGCTGAGGGAAGAAATGTTTTATGCTGTTATCTGTTTATTTGTTCCGGTTAACTATTTTTTGGCTCACTCTTGACTGTAATTGGAAACCTGAAATTTATAAGCGGAAGTTTGCTTAAACTCTTAGGATGTGGATTTATCATAAGAATCTGTACTTATTACCACTTCCTCAATATTTATGGCATTACCGAACCAAAACATAGTATTTAATTCTTGGAAGCATGCATCGTGTTTCAGGATTCATATATAGTAAGAGTTTAGTGTTGTCAAAGGCTCATTTAAGGCGTGTTTAAGCCTTGAAGCTCAAAAATGTTTCGGGAGGGTGCTTTGCCTCACTTAAGTTGCGCTTCAGTGTAAGGCAAGGCACTAAGACATGTGCCTTATTTCCCATGAGTTTTATGGGAAATCAAGTGACACCAAACAACAAATATAATCAAAAAATAAATGTACTAGCGTAAAGGAAAATATTATAAATGAATTTATTACTTTATTCCTGAATTACATATATTTTATCTTTCGATAGTTGCATCGTTTTTTACAAAAGCCCGCACTTTAAGTGCATTTTGCGCTTAAAGCCCTAATGGACCTTCAACGCTTTTTAGAGGTTTCTGCCTTTGATAACACTCAGTAATACCATTATAAAAAAGATAAAGAATGTATAATAGTTTTAGGTACTTGATAACATAATGCCTGCTCTAGTATTATTTCTACACATCTAGACTTGGTTCCCCGCTCTCCCACTTAAGACAGTGAAGACGTGAAATATTTCACCCTCATTGCGCTCTTCTATACTTAGTTCTGTTATTCGACTATAAGTTTCCTCAGTTTGAGGCAGCAGGACTAGAGAAATGTTTGACAGCTGGTACTTACCGCCATTGCAAGTGGCATTACTCAGTGAGTTGGAGCACACTGAAATGAACTTCGGTAAGCATGATGATTGGCTGAAAACATCAGGCATGAGATGCAGAGATGTTGCCCTTGAATTAGCTGTTTATTGTGCAGTTATTTTGATCCTTGGGACATGCTACGTCTTGAGGTTTTGCATACAACGCAAGTTTGTTTTTCTTACTTATTTGCTATATGTAAATGAGTGATGATTTGGTTTAGCTCAAAATAGATGTTGACACTGATGATTATTGCAGACTTCTGAAGTAAAAGGAAGAAATGCAGGACAATCAACTGCAACAAAGAAGCATAGGGACCAAAATAAGAATGTTAGCACTAGCCAGGAAGGATATGTGGAGAACTTCTCAACGCCTTCCTCAAGATCATCACTGACAGAAAAGGATAGAGAGGAATTGATGACTTTGAGGGAGAAAGTGGAGGATCTGCAAAAGACATTATTGGAGAAAGATGAACTGTTGAAGCAAGCAGAAATCTTGAAGAATGAAATAACGGCTACTAATGCTGAACTTGACGAAATGAAAAAGCATATTTCAGAGAAGGACTTTTTAGTCAAAACGACTCAAGTGCAACTCTCTGATGCACAGGTAAAAATGATTAATGCTAGAGTAATACCCCTCCAACCCAAAGAAGGGAAAGAAAAAGGAAAAGATGCAATTTTTTCTACAAATATATATTGCTATGGTTTTAGAGTTCACAGTATGTCTGCCAGTACTCTCTTAACTAAGCTAGCGTTTTGGATATAGTTTTGGTTGGAACTTGAAAAAATGAGTTTTTAAAGTTGAAATTGTGTTTCGACATGCATTTTACTTTAATAGAATTTGAAATTTTGTGAGTGAAAAACTTCAAAAACTAATTAAGAGTTGTTTTTCGGATTTGAAGATTTTGTTTTCAACATCTGCCAAAAAATGGTTAAAATCTATAAACAAGCAGATATTTGAAAATAAAATTTGAAAAAAATTCCCGAATTCTATGGCCAAATGGGAGCTAAATGACACAGCTGGTCTGCTTGAGACCAGTGTTAGAGAGAGTATATGATGGAGTCAAATAGGGAGTAGTTATACAACAATAGTAATTTTTTGTTGCTGTTTGAACTTTGAATGAATGAGTGACCTTTTGTTATTCCTGTCAAAAACTAATGTCTTGGTGCCTATCTAACAGATGTTACTCCTTCATAATATTGCACTTTGAGGAGTAACTCTTACTACTAGATCTCCCTCAAGGCTCTTCCATTTGACCTGTTAAACAAGCTCGCAGTAGCTTTCTGCTTAAATTTCACTTTGGTTTACAAACTCAGCAATCGGGAGGGTAACTCCACTAACCTGAATTCACCCTCTTAAAAGTGTTTTCCTTCTCTTTCTACAGGTTAAGTTAGCTGACAAGAAAGCAGCGGTAGAGAAGCTAGAATGGGAAGCAATGACTTCCAACAAGAAAGTGGAGAGACTCCAAGAAGATCTAGACTTGTTGCAGGGAGAAATTTCATCATTCATGCAGTTTGTACACGCGTTGACAGGGAATGATTCCAGGGATTTGGCTGCTGAGTGCAATGTCATCACTTATCCATGGGATCAAAATGTTGAAATAGTAAGTTCACATTTTTGAATGATATCAATCTCTAAGACAGAAATGCAGTATTAGTTACAATAAAATATAAGATTGTTATATCTACTGTCTTTTGCCACCCGCCCTATCTCTGCAATGGGGTGCTCTTGCCATTGAAAAAAGATCACTAGGTGGAGTTCAGGCAGTCAACTCTACTCCTTGATAGATTTAGTTAAAAATACGGGGTCTCAACTTTCTGACAAGTGCAATTATACTTTGAGTTTTGTTGTGGATTTTATTCTCAATTTCTCAATTTCATTTTGTACAGGATAAGTTAAATGAAAGAGATTTGCAGAAAATAGAGGCGGCAAGAGAAGCTTATATTGCAGCAGTTGCTGCTGCTAAAGAGAATCCCGACGAAGCCTCTCTTTCTGCAGCTTCCACAGCAAGATCATACCTGCAATCACTTGTTCTGAGAACATAAACATGGAGTCGACCTAGGAAACTGACTACTATAGTTTGTACTACTTCACAATTGGGTGTTGTTTGAATGACTTAGAGTAACATTCAGATAGTTGTACAAGAAAAGCATGCCCCAAAGTTAATTTTCGTTCTACAAAATGGCCAGATAGGACCAACTATTACTTTGATTATATAATTAAGGAGTGATGAACTGGGATATATTATCTGAAGTCATTGTTTTTGGACTTTCCCTGTCTCTATATTGGTGAATCTGATACTTCTCTGTGCTCTTTATTCGTTTTTTTTTTGGTTGGAAATACTAATGTTTTGCGTTGATCATCCATTAAACCTAGATACAGTCGAAAAATCTCGAGGGGGTATGTTAGTAGCTCAAGTTGGTTGGCTTAGCTACTTGAACTTTTGTCTTGTTGGCGAGAGTTTGATTTCTCATCTTGATATCCCATCCCCCATTTCCCCTTCCCTCATTCCCTATGGCAATTATGTACAATACAATTTACAATATATTTAAGTTCAAACTTCAAGACATGCGTCATGAAGTTTGAACCCAAACTTCAGGATACCATGTCCAAAAGTTCGAAAATTGTGTCTAGAAATTCGAATCTTCTGTCCTGAATTTTAAATTAGCAGTTTAAATGTTCTGAAGTTCATATTAGCTACTCAAAAATTCATGATACAAAATTCAAGATACTTAGTCTTATAGTTTAATCAAATTAGCTAAATAAACATATCGTAAATCGTGAATATATTTTAGTTAGGGATTTTTACGTTCCTATACCATATAGGAAACCTTTTTATCCTTCATGTTTAAGGTTTGATTTAATTACAAAACCGTATACCAAATTATCAATCATATACCATACTTAATTAATGGTTTAATTAATGGGCAGATTTTACTCCTTAATTAAAGGTATCCACATATCCCATGTTTCTCTCTCCCCTTAATTCCTACATTTCTTTCTCCTAATCCCAGAGTCATTTTCTCCCTCCCATTTTTTTCTCTTCTCCATTCTTTCTTCTTCTCAAAAAATACAAAGATGAGACCCATTGAGTATAATCAGATTTTTAGCCAAAGAGATTTAATATGAAATCCATTGTTTCGGTTATTGTAATTTCTGGTGATTGTCAGATATTGTTCTAAATTTTAACAAGTACGAGACCGAGAGTAGATATATGATACAAAAGACTTCCTCAATCGATCAATCAATAGTTCTCAATTGTAAATTTGTGGGGTAGCCATATGAATCTTCTGTAAGTGTGACAGTGTGAGTGCAATTATAGTTTATTTGTGGTTTTTTGTAGAAATCTTGTAGATGAAGAGCAAATTTTATTGTCAACTTTTTTTTTTCACATAAAATTGTACTTTAATTTATAGTATAAATGTAGTAATTTTGTAGATACCCTTAAAAACAATACAACTTTATCCACCTTTATACAATACCCTTATACAATACAACTTTATACAACAATTTATGTTGAGAAAAAATATTGACTACAATATTTTCTCTTCATCTACAAAATATCGACAAAACAATACAACTTTATACAATACTTAAACCGATTTGCAGTTTATTTGTAGTTTTTTTGTAGAAATTTTGTAGATGAAGAGAAAATTTTATAGTCAACATTTTTTAAAACATAGATTGTAGTGTAATTGTAGTATAAATGTAGTAATTTTGTAGATACCCTTCAAAACAATACTTCTTTATACATTCGTAAACTGATTTGTGGTTTATTTGTGAAAAATTTGTAGATTACGAAAACATTTTGCAGTCAATATTTTTTTCAATATAGATTGCAGTTTAATTGTAGTATAAATGTAGTAGTTTGTAGATACCATTAAAACAATATTGAAAAAATACTTAGTCCGAAATTTGTAGCTGCCTAATTTGGAAGGAATAAGCTATTCAAATATTTATCCCAGATTTGTAGGCGCCTAATTTGGAAGGAATCAATTCTTAATATTGGGTATTTAATGAATGGTCTAAATTTTTCAGATTTGTAGGCGCCTAATTTGGGAGGAATCAATTCTTAATATTGGGTATTTAATGAATGGTCTAAATTTTTCAGATTTGTAGGCGCCTAATTTAGAAGGAATCAATTCTTAATATTGGGTATCTAATGAATGATATAAATTTTGTAGCAAAAATGTAAACATGGCGGGTAATAATGAAAATATGCATATTTTTAGTAATAAAGTTTCATATATGGTATAGATAGGAAAAAATCCCTTTTAAATAGCACGCTTAAAAGTGGCTACTGGTGTACTTCTCCCAGGTGGAGGCTTTTGTAATTGGGTACTTGAATTTGAAAAAGAAGAAGAAATGATACATGTAAGAGGGAGGGAGTGGCTTTAGGTGCATTTGAGGAAGAAAAACTTCCCTACTAAAAGAAAGGGAAAGCTTGAAAGTTGTGGAGATGGTCCTTTCCAAATGCTACAA
Source organism: Nicotiana benthamiana (assembly GCA_034376525.1). Lineage (NCBI taxonomy): Eukaryota > Viridiplantae > Streptophyta > Magnoliopsida > Solanales > Solanaceae > Nicotiana > Nicotiana benthamiana. Next base: position 19,718,667 of record CM067341.1, read on the forward strand.
AGTTTGACCTCAACTTTTACAAGATTGATCTTCTCATTGAGTCTGAAGTTAGTGCTATTTTTATTGTTGCTGATTTTACTCTTTATGATGTAGGTGCTTAGCTTGTTCAAACAACTTTACACCTTCATTTTGTAAGTATCCTTGCCTGAGGCGCTGACACACGCTATAGGCTGAGGGGTCATTGACACTCGAAAACTTCGTTAAAAACTCCATGTATACTTGCAAATATCTTCAAGAAATAGTCATATATTAGCATGGCCCCGTAGCAGTGATGAATTTATATTGAGTGTTATGGTGTCCTACGACCGCCAAATCCTACGTCCACCTCTAATCCTTGCCGATTCATGAGTAGAGGCTCGGTGCTAATTGAGTTTTGCCCTGTCCAAAACCCAAAATTGACAATAATGAGCACCACCACCCCCCACCCCCCCACCCCACAAAAAAAACCCCAAATGAATGTCAGGTGCTCCCCTGTAAGGGGGTTGGCGTTGGGGGAGTGGAAAGTTAAACGAGTTATGAAATATATACCTAAGGTAGGGTAAGGTCTACATCCATACTATCCTCACCAAACCGCACTTGTGAAATTACACAAGGTCTACATCCATACTACCCTCAACAACCCTTCATACCATTTTCCAGAAGGCTGGAAAGTAAAGCCAACACAATTCTTGAAGAGTGCAAGTACAACGACGACGACAACAACAACAACCCAGTATAATCCCATTTAGTGGGGTCTGGGGAGGGTAATATGTACGAAGACCTTACCCCTATCCTGAGATAGAGAGGCTGTTTCCAAATAGACCCCCGGCATCCTTCCCTCCAAGAACTTCCCACCTTGCTCTTGGGGAGACTCGAACTCACAACCTCTTGGTTGGAAGTGGGGGTTGCTTACCGTCAGAGCAACCCCTCTTGTCTTAAACAACAACAACAACAATTAACCTAGTGTAATTCCACAAAGTGGAGTCTGGGGAAGGTAAAGTGGGGAAGGTAAAGAGGCTGTTTCTGATAGACCCTAGAGTCGAGGATTGAAGAGTGCAAGTAACATAGAGAAATGCTAATAAATGCAATTTTGTACTAGTTCAGCAGAATCAGCACCCTGTGATTTCAGTATTAAGCGATGACAGTGTAGGCGTAAATCAAAGACATGACATTCATGTTGCAAGAAATAGGTTGAAAGGCTATTATAACACTGTTGAATTCCAAATGATAGGAGCATGTACAATCTTCATTTCTTTTATTTTCCAAACAGGTTGGCCCGTGAAAAGAACACTCATAAATTCTACTCTGCAGGTATGCTGTCTCAGATTCTCCAATAAGAATTAAATCGGGCTTCCATTTCAGCTTCACAGATTGTGTTTCGTGCACACAAATTTGACTGTTTTCATATGCTAGAATTGTTCATATAGCTGAGTATTACAGAACAACAGATAGCAATCAACTGCTAAAATATGAATATCGAAAAATCATAAGTTAATTCCTAGCAAATAACAGGGAGGTAAATGAACATACAAAATCATCGAAACTCACTGTAAAAGTAGCAACCGAAGGTCATGAAAAAACCAATATAGTCATCTGAATGCATCATATTTAGCTATAAAAATCCCTTAAAACATGTTGCAGAAGTTATATTACAGTAACTAATGCTATTGGATTCATGTATTGAACAATAGAAATAAAAACGATCAACTAGACATGCTAGCGCTAGTTGATCAGAGGAGCTGAAATATCAGTACGAAAATTGCAAGGAACATTTGTTCCATCATTTATAGAGACAGAAGAGAATGACTCAACCAAAAGATGATTTCTCTAAACCCATAGCTTGATGCATGCTAAGTTTCTATTACATGGTAATAATCAATTTCCTCTTTCATGCTAATAAAACTGAAAGAAGACCAGGGAAGATTCTTTTAAGGCCAAAATTTTGTACTTTCACTCTACAATGATGTAAAAATACAATTGTAAGACTTAAAGAATAGCGACCGAGTATGTTTACCATTGTTGAAAACAATAGCAATTCAATGTGTGGTGCAATCCTGAAGGTATGGATGTGTATGATTTACATACCGTTCCCACAAAGGTCTATACTTGCTAATGCCCAACTTAAGCCATGGCTTCATGTTCCCATTGAAATGAACTACTGCAGCACTCTCTATCAGGCGACTGTCAACGTTAAGGTCATAACCTAATCCTAAGACATGCCATCTCCTATCAAGCGGCTCTGTCAATCCATAAAAAGCTAATAATCCCGGTGGAAGAGTACCCAACTTCCAAAGCGTCCTATCGGCATTTTGTTCTAGCCAGTAATGATATCGTGTAGTAACATTTGCTTTCCTCCACGCCATCAGATCAAAAACATTCATACCAAATGCCCACCCACAGGCTTGGGGATCAAACCTTGAGCTGATGAGTGGATTTGAGAAATTGAGATACTTGTAATAACGATGAAAAGCTTCAAGACAAGTTTCCACTGCTCCGTTCACGTTCCCATGCAAATCCAATGAAAAGAGAGGTGTCAGATCTTTCTGAACTACCACATCATCGTCAAGGAAGACTACCTTCTCTAACTGGGGATAGATCTCAGGAATGTAAAACCGAAGGTGATTCAACAAAGATATATACTTTGGATTCCGGAACTTTGTCTCAATACTTGCGTCCTCAGACTCATCAAAGTAATACTTCCTGGAGTCTGCTTCTCTAAGCTGCTTTAAAGCTGGAGAATAAGATGAATTCAACCAAGTCAAGTCTCCAATATTCTGTACTTCTACTGTAGAACCTTTGAAGTCATTATTTAAGAACCAAGCCTGCATCATTCCATAGTGTATCACATCTGTTACAATATGGAACACAAGCTGCTTAGGGTGATCAGCATTGGACATCGTTGAGTTAACAACTGCTGAAACTGCCAACAGATTATCTGAAAATACGCAGAAATGATACAAATTATTGTCCACTAATCTAGGGGAGTTTCTCCTCTCATCAGCAAAATCCTGCAGCGACTTTCTTGTCAGCCAATCAGACATGAGTTTGATTTCTAGGCAGTGTAGGTTCTTGGGCAGGGACTCAGCTGTTAACTGTCCAAACATCATACTTTGGACAGACGCGGCATTAGCACGCTCCTCTAGAGCTTGAATGTGAGATTTCATTGTCATCATAGTGGTTGCAATATCATAATGTGCATCTTGTGCCTTAAAGATAAGAGAAGATAGACTTTTTATTATTGGTTCTGCTTCATCCAGAGAAATAGGCTCTTCCTTCATTGCAGCCTTTGAGAGTAAAAATTGACAACTTCTTATCTTTGAACTTAGCTCCCAAGCAAGATGAAGATTGTTGTGTTCTTTCGCAATAACAATATAAGCTTTGGCTAATGTCATCTGCTCTGCTAACTGTCTGGCATATGAATTAGCACTTGAAATTTGTTGTGTAAGATTTAGATGCTCATGCACAACCTCTTCATTCCTGGACTCTCTTTCCTTTACAGCGAGACAGACAGAGAATAGTAAGCGACTTTATTATTCAAGTTCTTAAATGGTAGAACAAACTATTTAAGTGAGTCCTCAATGTATAGGTATAACATGATCAAATTATAGGTAAATAGGATAACGATTGTCAATGCATAGGCACATCTTGTCTTTTGCCTGATAAGTTGTTAGTTAGTAGACACATCTTAATAAACCTTAAGGCACATTGCTAAAAGAAAGTTGCAATTCAACCAAAGAATATCTAGCATTTACAATCATATACTCAGAAAGAGGGTGAAACTTTTAATCGACAGTAATAAGTTTGAGTTACTTTATATGATTATTTCTAGGTAAGTCTGCTGTTTCTATAGCAGATAACATATCAGTGGATAATCCTATGCTTGAAAAGGGTTCTAACTTCAGCACTTGGAATCCTGTCAATATAAGTTATGCTTGGAATTAACTTAGAAAACTTATGAGACATCTACCATTGATATTTTTTGTGCTAGTCCTGCCAAATTGCGAATGACAAGTGAGCAGCTTGCCTACATAAGATAGCCAGAAACGTACTAATTGCATGGCAAGGTACACATTAGAATTGATGGCAGAGAAAACGGTGGTCCTAGGAAAGGGGAGTCAACAACACTATGAATTTTGGCAAAGCTTGTGCAGGTTGCTAACTGGATACTTTGGAACCAAGGACTGATACGTGGCAGAATTGGTGACAAGAGAGGTGGAGGCAAATAGCTAATTTTCTGGTGGTGAGACTGAGGAGAGCAAATAGGAAGCAAAACTGGGGTGCAATAGATATAAGGATACACTTGGTAGTGATGAAAGGTACTAGTAGTTCAGGGTTAGGGCACCTTATACAGGCTGATGGAGTAGGGAGGAGAGTGGCATATACCATATGCAGTTCTTGGTCTTCCTTGCATTTCTATATAGGTCACTCCACGGTGCACTCTAGCTTCCCGAGGGCTCACTAGTTGTAGATGGTACTATTAAAGAAATAGAGAACTCTGACTGAGAGCATGTGGAAGGAAAAGTTATTAAATAGAAGACTATTTTTTCCCTGTTTGTAAAACATTCTCTTGTTAAAGTATGAATAAAGAAAAGAAGATAAAATATAAACAATACCAAGACTTCAGAAAAAAAACTTATAATGCATCCACCGAAAATCACCTTATCATCAATCTTCTAAAAGGTAAAGCTCAGGTGCATCTCAAGGTGAGGTGTGACCAAACAACCTCAAGTAAGCTATCGCTGATCTAAGTTGCAACACGACTCCAGGAGAGGTACACTTCACCTCACTGAAGCCCATTTCTACGTAACCATTTTTTTCTTTGAGGTTATTGATTAATGAGGGGTAACTCCGTTTATGTATGTTCATGTAATTTGATTGGATCAATAAAAGAGGGACCAGTTACCTAACCTAGTTTTTCAGCAAAGTACCATTGAAGCTGCCCCCCCTCTCTCTCTCTCTCTCTCTCCCCTCCCCCCCAAACCCTCAAAGGCTCAATGACAATTCACGTTGCTGATGCTGCCCTCATTTTTGTCGAAGTAACCATGGAGCAGAACAACAACTCCAACCAAAAATACAAAAAGACATAAGAACCTCAACCTCATCTCTCCCCACGAGACTACACACATTTATTGACTTAAAAAATGACAAGGTTCTCAAGTTTTCAGGGAGATTCTTCTCAGTCTGTCACTACAAACTAGATTACTTGTATTAGAGATCCCAACTACTGAGCTAGACTTTTAATTTCAATAACATTGTATCAGTCTGATAACAACAACAACAACCCAGTATAATCCCACTTAGTGGGGTCTGGGGAGGGTAGTGTGTACGCAGACCTTACCCCTACCCTTGGGTATAGAGGTTGTTTCCAAATAGACCCTCGGCATCCTTCCCTCCAAGAACTTCCCACCTTGCTCTTGGGGAGACTCGAACTCGCAACCTCTCGGTTGGAAGTGGGGGTTGCTTACCATCAAAGCAACCCCTCTTGTCTGTATCAGTCTGATAGAAAACGTATAATCTGTTAACCTATTGAATTCTGGAAACACATCATTCTGTAGTGTGTAGGAGTGTGAAATCTCACCTTTTTCATTTCTTTCATCTGTTCAACTAGAATACAAATAGAGAAAAAAGATGTAACACCTCACTCTCACTCTCTCTTCCTCTCCCCCTCCAACAGACAGCAATTATTGATACACTTTTACATCTCTTTTCCTGATGAAGTATGTTTTTACATCTCTTAACGTAGACCAATTGAAAATACACACACATAGACATTAGACACTCAAATAAAAACAAAACGAATCAATCTCAAAGACTTTGATTTTGATATACAATGAACATACGGCAAACTTGTATTGAGTAAATATTTAGCATACATAGGTTGAAGTTGAACACCTCCCAAATTATGTTTTTCCTATCCACTTTATATTCCACGAACAATCTGAATCACGATAGACAACATCTCTCTCGAACAATTAATCAACTAAACCTCAATTCAAGAAGTCGGTTATGACTTCAAATTAAACAATGCAACATTATTATATGCCGTGTATAAGAGATCACACGTTATTGAACTGAAAGTAGATTGAGCTACTAATAAACAGATATTTCAAGAACCAAAGTATGATCTGAGTATGATTGCAGGCTTACCAAAATAGGCTGTTCTACGTGATCCTCGCGGTCATGGTGATGATGAACTACAAACAACACAAAACCTGCAATTAAGAATATCCCAAGAAGTGAACAGATCCAATAAGAGAGCTTCCTTCGAACCGGGCGCCGATATTCGGCCGCCCGCCGCCGCATCTTTTACCACTCTCTTCCACAATTCACCACCAAAACAATAGCTGAAAATAACGCATCACTCAGATTAATCCAAAATACAGCTAACCTGGCCTGTCACCTAATTCAAATCTTTGAACCCCCCAAATCAAGAATTCAAGATCACCCGCCACTCAATTCATGAATACAAAAGCAGCCGAGGGATTGATAAAAAGTTCAAATCTTTGAACCCCAAATCAAGAATCCAATTATTACCTTTCACTCAATTCAAACTTGAGAATTGAAATCAGCAAATTTTCAGCAAAACCACATTTGTCAGATTGGATCAGGAAACCCAACCAAATGCAGAGATAAACTTGAGCAATTTTAAATCCCAATATGGTCTTTAACTTATGCAGAAAAAGCACCTTCTGTTACAACTTCTGTATATTTGAATGTTTAACGAGGAAAGAGTGATAGAAGCCGAGCTAGAATGTGAACTCAGCTTGTTGCTGTTGTTTGGTGGGGTTCGGGAGGGGGGGGGGGGTAGGTGATGTGACCCTGTTATTTCTCCTCTGGCAAGTTATAGATGGTAGATTTGCTTTAATCCCTTTAACTTTGTTTCCCAATCAAAAAAGAAAAAGAGAAACTTGCAATATAAACAATCAGAAAACTCAATTGTTTTCTCATTTCATTCGAAATTTAAAGAAAAGTAAATGGAAAATAATTTTTTCATCACATGACAGTGTATGAATGCCCACATGGTGCAATACATTTATTTAATCATGTATTATATTAATGTTGGGAAAAAAAATTACTAAGACGATTCAAAGTTTTTAATAAAGGAAACATCACATTGCATAGTTAAATGAATTTAGATTTTTGCATGTCATGAAAGTAAAATATAAAAAATTTATATTAAAATGTGACATATAAATTGAATGGGATGGTGCAATAAAGTAGATCTTGATCAACCTTTTTGTAATTAATATTTATAATTCTTAAGCTATCATTTTCTTTCTACAATATCAAATAAAATGATTGTTCGAACTTCAAAGGATAGATAAAATTTGTGTAGTTTGGAGGACTGGATATTAAACATAGCATATTTTTAAAAGACCTGCGAGAATGTGGTAACATTTTTGTAAAATTCGTGCAATATAAATAGAAACTATAAAGTGTTATTTTCCAAGAGTATGCTATATGTTCTTTGAGAACTTAAGAGATAATAATAAGGTATGTATGAGAGTTAGGCATAAGACACACATGGAAAAGTTAGGTACACTCACTCTTTAAAAAAAGTATACCACTTATGGGAGAGCTTGAGTTCAAATTCGAGCAAAAACAAAGATAATATTAGATAAATTTTTTTTATTTGCTTAAATTTTAATGAACAAAGTTACCAATATCTACTAGTGAAAAGGAGTAGATAGCTTCTTTTGCTAACAGGTGAGTAGAAACATGGTACTGATTCATCTTTTGATCTTCTATTGTGAGCTTAATGAGAGAATGGAGTAGTTCATAAGTGCAACAATTGAGAAGCAAAGCACAAGGCTCAGACAAAACATCACTTTAAGAATCCATCTATTTTGAAGAAGTAAATCCAAACTAACTCTCACAATATTAAGTGAATATTTTTAGGAAGTTGTGATCTTTTGTCGGTTGTTCAAATACTAAAAGGAGAGCTAATTCAACTATCCAAAATTTCAGATATAAGTAGTCTTCTCTTCTTTCGAAACAAACTACACTAAATTCAAAGTTCTGCTTTATCTTGGATACCTGAGAAAGAATACTATGCCTTCTACTTTTCGGCTATCGGACAAGCTGTATTAACGGATAAGTAATCGGTAAAAATTCTCGTGCACCGACGTCTATATCAAGCCAATAAAAATGAAAAATATATTTTATATATACACTTTTATGGTTAATAATAGTAGAACATATAGGCGCATAGCCGCACACAATATCAGTAAATCAACTGTTTACCTCGAAAAATGTGAGTAAGAATAAAAAATAATTTATGATTTTAAAGATATGTGATTTATATCAATTTAGTGCAGCAAAGACCTTTGAGTTCGATTATCTCGGGGGCCTTGATGTGAGTTAAGAGCTAATAAAGTTGAAGAATAATTGTTGCACACGGTAAACAAGAAAAGCAGAGTAGAATGTTCTATTGCAGTGAATGAGATGATCCTTTACAAAGATTGGGGTCCCCTTTATATAGAAGGGGAAAATTCTAATTTGGTATATTTCCAATTATGATAAAGAATTCTATTGGTATAGCTGTATAACAACCTAATATGGACTTGTGCTAGTTCGTATAAATCTTATCCCTTAATTTATACCCTGACCCATATGTTCTTGAGAAATTCCCGCTTTTTCTTGAATGTCATTGAAAATGTACTACCTTTGAGGCAAATCATGGCGGTTTTTGATTTGTTCCCTCGAGGTATGCATTTTCCAGCCAGACCTGGCCTTTACTTCATGCTACCCCAAACTCAAGCTCGGAGTTCCATTCAGTCCTCGAAATTCAGCTATCCGATTCCGACCGTGTACAGATAGTCCCCGCGTTTCTTAGAATGAAATGATATGAAAAGTTTTGAATTCCCGAAGTCCTTTATGATGGCATCACTCTTATGACGTAAGCATTGAAATGACTGAAGCGTCACGTCGGTTCTCTTCCCCAAAAGAATTAAATGCACGTCAGAGCTGGTCGACAATCAATATTAATGAACTGTTGCCGTCTTCCCTTATATATATACTTGTTTTCTCTTCTCATTAAGGATTTCTCCACCTTTCAACACCTATTCTCTTCTATACATTTCCTTTTCACCTCCAGTTCCTCCGCCGTGCCAGCTCAAAACCGCGCTGGTTATTCATTTCTATCTTCTTCTTCCAAAACAATAATGGCTATAACTTCCAAGTCTGTTCCTCAGAAAAAAGGAAATTCCACTTCTACTTCCCGTCCGGCCGGTGGTAAGCCGCCGACTCTTCACTAGATCGTACTAGGCAGATTTTCCTTAAAAAGGATTTTATAGTCGAGAACCCTCCGAACATCACCGGTCGTCGATAGCATGCATAGATGTACATAAGGTCAATTGAGGAAAATCACCTCGATGCGGTGAGAAGGGAGTGTAAATAGGGAGAGAAGGTCGTTATGCAAATACCTTCTCAAGAGGAGGACATCACAATTTACATAGAGGGGTTCCTAAGTGCATATACATACCCCTTTATGTTGGGTCCCCTTGACCTGCTCATGCTTGAATTCTGCCAAAGATATTAAGTAACCCTAGGCCAGATTCATCCGTCCTTTTGGCAGATCGTAATACTGATGAGGTTCTTGAGCGAAAAGGCCAAGCTCGAGTTCACCCTTAGCCATCTCATCCGATTATATTGACCTTAACATTTTCGAGGTTTAATCAAATTCCAACACCGATCAACCAAGTCCTTCTTTTCCAGTAACGATGAAGGAACAAATCGAGGTTGGATGAGCCAGGTCACCCGGGTGATGACCGTCGATATTATTCCCTAGGAGTTCCTTCCGTTCCTCAAGGAAGGGAATTTTAAAAGTTAGTGGAATTATTTTAGTTCTTTTCCATTAATTTTGCTAAACTTTGCATAATTACTCCTTTCCCCTCTCTGCAGCAGTTCCGTGGATGTAACGTGATCCTCAACCTCGAGGACTGGGTTTGCAAACTAGTTTCTACTTCACTTTACCACAAACGCAAATGGCGGGACTTGTCGAAGGGCAAATGGGAAGCAAAAAATCATGATACGTGTCATAATGTTTCTTTCTTTATTAAGAATGTCTTTCTTCATATGACCTGATTCCTCTATCGCAGGTATTGGTGAGTTCTTTGAGATGAGGCCACCCCCTTATGCGGGGGGGGGGGGGGGGGGAATTAGGATCTTCCACTCCAAAGCCAAAGGATGATAACAAGAGAAAGAGGTCTTTAAAGAGAGAGGACATCCAAAACCAAGCAGAGCCTGCTCGGAGGTTTGGGAAAATAGTCGTCATTAGTGTGGATGTTGACTCGGCCCACCAGTTCATGGATGATGATGGTGATGAGATTGAGAGTTCGACGCTGGTGACCCAAACTAGGAGGTCCTCCGTGGCTATCAAGCCTGCTAAGATCAGCCCCCAAGCCTCGAGGAAGGGACTTTAAAAGAAAAAGGGAATGGAGACCCTATATCACCTAACGTGGCAATTGTTTCTTAAACTTCTAGAAATGCTCTAAAGAGAGCGACCTTCGAAGTTCCTCTACCTGAACAGAGCGCCTTGGATGATCTCTCTGAGCCTATGACAGCAGGTCAACCTTCGTCGTTTTCGGCCTTCTCCGAGGATACCATCAGGGATGCTGAGAACGTGAAGACGTCCGAGATCGACAGAGTTCGGAATGAAAAAGACCCCTTCCATAGTTATTTTTCCGAAGTCGATGAGCCGACCCAACGGATGCGAGCTCTATCTTTAGGGAGGCTCATCGGCTTTTCTTAATTGTAAGTTTTCAGTGGCACTGATATTTATCTAATGCCGTACTTTTCCTCTTTTGTCTAATCGATCATTCCTTTCCTTTATATTGGCCTTCAACAAATTGAAGATTGCATTACGCCATTGTGAAGTTGAATTGCATAGGGCTTCAAATGAGGAGAAAACCCTTAGGCTTCTCCTTGACAAGAAGGAGGAAGAACTGAATCATCTTCGACCGGAGTTGACCAAAGCTCGTGAATGCGAGAGTGAATTAAAAAAGCAAGTAACCGCTGTTCTAAAAAAATATGGGCTACTTCTCTCGTCTTCGGAGACTCATCTTCAATGTCTCAGCTGCAGAAAAATCTAGATATGATTGGGCAGCTCTCGGACGTAGTCGACCAAGTACGAACCGAGTGCAATGAATGGAAAGCAAAGATGGAAGCCCTTGTTGTGGCTAAAAATGATGCACTAGCAAAGGCATTAGCCCCATGGTTTAAATTCGGAATGATCAAATGAGCCACTTGGTTCAAGCTAGCAGAATAGCCGACCTCGAGGTTGGTCTTGCGAAGGCCAAGGCTAAAATTATGGAAGCCAGGGCCGAGGCCAGCATAGTACAAGACAAGGCCGATTGGACGGTGGCCATATATTTGAAGGATGCTGCCGATGCTATGATGGAGTTGAGGGAGGCTTCAGATTGAAAGAAAAGAAGCAATGACTATGTCCGGCACCGATCCTGAAGGAAGACCCTCGAAGAGATTCACGCAGAGGGCTTTGATCTTTTCGACAAGATAAAGCAAGCTAAGGCTGATGCCACATTTGTCCTTTCCTCCGATGATGATGATGACATCGAAGATGATGAAGAGGATAGGGCTGCTGAAGAAGTTACCCCCAGGGAAGAGGCTGGTCCCAAGGAAGCGATAGGTCGGGGGGGAAATGCCCCTCTAGAGTAGGGAGAATTTTTTCTATCTTTTAGTAATTTTTTTCTTTGTAGGAGTCCTATGCAATATCTTTTTGTATATATAAAAAGGGTTTCCTTGATTGTTTACCTTCAATTTTTCTTTAGCATTTGTTTAATTTTTGATGCTTAACCTCTGAGCATTGAATCAAATTCGGGGTAGAGTAGACCCTCAAATTTTGTATTTTGACCAATGATCGATAATAGCTTACCACTTAAGGTTCGATCTTTGAGCTAAGTTTTAGCTCGGGAATTTTGAGTCCGAGCTGGGTAAGGTCTTCGAGCATGGTGTGCTTCAAACTTAAAGCTCTTTAAATATTGGCCCATAAGCTCTTTTAGATTGGCCCTTAGGCTCTTTTAGGTTGGCCCTTAGGCTCTTTAGGTGGGGCAAATTCGGCCTCTAATATGGCTATAAACGTTTCCCTTTTTCAGCTAAAAAACTTAGTGAAATTTTATATGCCTCGAAAATGTCTAAGTTTTGTCCTTCTGTTGTAATACCTTTTGATACTTTGTTTTTGTGCGGCCATTCGAATTAATACGACCTCACGTTTTTCATCTAGTAGTTCAAGAGAAGTGTTCATAGCTTCGCAATTCGATTCTTCGACGGCATGCTGAAACCTGATACTAGGTTGCCCAACTTTGACTAGGATCAATGCTTCAGACCCGTATATCAGAGAAAATGGGATCTCCCATGTGCTTAATTTTGACATCGTTCAACCATAGTACTTCGGGCAACACTTCTCTTCATTTCCCCTTTGCATCATCTAACCTTTTCTTTAAGTTTCAAATGATGGTTTTGTTCATAGATTCGGCCTGACCGTTTGCATTTGGGTGGTAAGGCGCTGATAAGATCCTTTTGATTTTATGGTCCTTGAGGAATTTTATTACTTTGCTGCCAATGAATTGTTTTCCATTATCATATGCTATTTCGGCAAGTATCCCGAACCGACATATGGTGTGGTTCCATATGAAGTCGATCACTTATTTTCTCTTATCCTCTCGAAGGCCTGCGCTTCTACCCGTTTTGAGAAGTATTCAGTCACAATAAAAATTAATCTAGTTTTACTTGGCACTGTTTGTGTGGGGCCGATGATGTCTATCCCCCATTTCATGAATGACGACGGGGATAGGAGCGAATGAAGTTTTTCACCGGGTTGATGGTTCATCGGTGCTAATCATTGGCATTTATCACATTCTTCGAAGGAACTCCTTAGTATCCTTTTCGATGCTATCCCAATAATACCCCACTCTGATCACCTTTCGGACCAAATAGTATGCGCCAGAATGGTTCCCGCAAGTTCCCTCGTGGATTTATCGTAATACATAATCGGTGTCCCCGGGTCCCAAGCACACTGCCAGTGGTCCATCGAAGGTTCTGCTATACAACATTTCATTTGCATCGAGTAAGGATCGAGGTCCTTTGGCTCAGTGCTCTTGACTCTTTTGAGTCCGTGGGGAGCTTCCTATGCTTCAAGTAGTCGCTGTACTTATTCCTCTAATCCCATGTTAAACTTGTTGAATTAATTTCTGCATGGACTTCTTTGACCATCGACCTTGTCAGTTGGACGACAGTCCCTAGGACAATTTCATTTTCTTCAATCAATGACCCCAAGTTTGCTAGTTCATCATCCTTGCTATTCTGTTCTCGAGGTACATGGTCCAATGTCCATTCCTTGAAGCGGTGCAATGTCACTTGAAGTTTGTCTAAGTACCTCTGCATTTGATCGTCTCAAACCTTGAAGCTCCCACTTACTTGATTTACTACCAAAAGGGAGTCACATTGGACCTTGATGACCTCTACTCTAAGGCCCTTGTCTAGTTCAAGACCTACAATCATGGCTTCATACTCGGCCTCATTGTTAGTCAATTTAGATGTATTAATAGATTGCCTAATGACACTGCCTGTGGGCGGTTTTAAAATTATGCCGAGCCCGAATCCTTTCACATTCGAGGAATCGTCTGTGAAGAGGGTCCATACCCCCGATGGCGTACCCGTTTTTATCAAGAGTTTCTTTTATATTTAGGCTATGAGGGTAGTCGCGAAATCGGCCACGAAGTTTTCCAAAATTTGAGACTTGATAGTCATTCGAGGCTGATATTCGATATCACACCCTCCAAGTTTGATGGCCTATTTGGCCAATCTGCCGATAATTCGAGCTTATGAAAAACACTTCAAAGTGGGTACGTAGTCAATACACATATACGATGACATTGAAAATATCATTTTAATTTGCTAGATGCACTTGTTAATGTAAGAGCTAACTTTTCCAAATGTGGGTATCTAGTTTCAGCATCTCCTAGGGCACGACTCACACAATAGACAAGAGATTGCATACCTTGCTCCTCTCCAACCAACACGCCACTTACAGCTACCTCAAACACGGCTAAATACAAGTAGAGTGTTTCATCCTATTTTAGAGTATGGAGCAGAGGTGGGCTTGAGAGATACCGTTTTAACTCTTCCAAGGCTTGTTGGGACTCCGGAGTCCATGTGAAGTTGTTGTTCTTCTTGAGTAGGGAAAAAATGATGGCTCTGATCCGATGACCTCAAAATAAATCGACCTAGGTCAGCTATCCGTTCGGTCAACCGTTGTATGGATTTCACATTGTTCACTACAATGATTTCCTTAATGGATTTGATTTTATCGGGGTTGATCTCGATACCTCTATTCGACACCATGAAGCCTAAAACTTGCCCCAGCCGACTCCAAAAGCGCATTTCTCGGGGTTGATCTTCATGTTGTACTTTCTTAGGATATTGATGTTCTATACTTTAATACCACACAAGAGGGGGAGTGATTTGTGCGGTGCCCAATATTTTTGTTTAACCTGATTATAGAAGGACCATGTTCTTCTATGTGTTCCAACTACTATTGTTACGGAATATCAATTACAAAATTAAAGAACACAGAAATTTTAAATGGAAAACATCTGGCTCAAAAGGTGAAAAAACCACGACCTACCTTCCAGTAGGATTTTCTTAAACTCTTCCCTAAAATCACTGAGCCAAAAACTCCATTTAAAGAAACTCTTTTGTAAACCTAGGATTAACTCTAACCCCGTTGTAGCATACAACCTCAACTGTTGGGACAACTTAAAAGTTAACTCTAACTTGAAAATTCTAAGTACCTAATATAATTGCTTCTACATAAAGTTGAAAGGTATACTATTAAAACACCTACTACAATTGAACTAGAATAAAAAGAAGACACTTGGAACTGGTTCTTTTATCTGGTTCAAGTAGCTTCAGGATTGCACGCTTGACTCACACATAAATTGCTTGCAAAATTACCTTGATATTTTTCTCTCAATTCACGTTTAACTTTTGCTTATGTGCATTACCTGTAAAAGAGAATAACACTAATATTTATGGAGTTAGAAAATAGAGATTAACTAGAATTAGCCACCTAAGAGAAAGTCATTACCCTAGTGCCTTTTCTCTATTTGAATAATTGTCAATAGTTTAATCCTAGCTTTACTTAGTCTAATTTAGCATCCTAGCAATATAAAATTAGAAGTAAAAATCAAAACCAACAATGTTTAGACGTGAAATTAGGAACAAATACACAATTCCAATTTAGATAGAAACTCAACTCAAATATCTAGCTCCTTGTGGAAATTGATCCTGACCTACTCGGGTAAAAGCTACTTCTACCTCTCTTCCTACTTTGTAGTAGTACAGGGTTGGCCTCGATCAATATCCACTGGAGCAACTACAAGTGCAATCATAGATTAATCATCAGTAATCAACCGAACATATGCAAACTATCAAGGAAATATAAACAGTCAACAAGAGAAAAAATAGCATACTTCGTTGATAGAGAATATGATGCTATGACAATCCACAACAAGAAATAAAAACAGTCAAAACATGATCAAAATAAGAAAAATCCCTAATCTGGGTCACTGAAAGGTCTAGATAAGGTTCAGGAAATGAAGGCTAAAGATCTCAAGGATTGGAAGAGCTGGAGGGTTGGGTTTTGTCTTGGAGAAGGTGCAACATATTTTGAAGAATGCCATCATTCTTATCCTTTTCCTTTGTGAGCTCTGTTATGAGAGAATCTCTCTCAGATTCCACCTTTGCTAAATGAGCCTTTAGCCTGGCTATCTCAGCATCCTTTGCCCTACTCTCATGCACTAGAGCTCTGACCTTGCTATTGATAGGTATCTTTTTAGATGATCCAGGTTCACAGGGAATGTCATTGACCTCATAGTCACAAGCAATCATAGTGTTGATCTCAAAATGGTCTTTTCTTGTACCTATCTCCCATTTCTTTAGTGGCACCTTGCAATGATCCAGAACAATAGTCAGAATAAACTCATAAGGGGTGGAATTGTCCTTGGATCCATTGATAACCCTGTCTAATTGCTTTATAATAAATGCATGCCAGTTAATCTACCTTCCACTTTCAAGACACTCCATTAAAATCAAGTCCATATAGTTAGAAATGTGCCTAATTTCATGCCTAAGCAGTAAGCACTTATTGACAAATTCAAACAAGACTTTGTGGCATGGATTCTTTTCACTCTTATGCATAACCATGGCCTCATTTACATATGTAACATCACAGAATCTCGTAGTGATTTCAAGGGAAGTTGGAAGCGAGTCCAGACTTGACCATCTTTTCCTTGTATAGTCATCATATCCGTCAGAAGGGATGTCAAATATCTCACCTAGCTTCTTTTCATCAAAGGTCACTTGAACCCTTTTCACGTGGATAGTAACTCTACCATTGTTGAACTTTGCATTGGCCATGAATTTAATGATCTCATTCCTTGATAGCGTACTATCCAACTGAAGGACCAAGTCGTTCTAGCCTTGAGCAGCCATGGCATCAACCAATCGAACCATCCTTGCTTCCATCAAATCCTTCAGAAATCTACCCTTCAAGATTTTTATTTTTGCCAAACTTGGCCAGCTTGTCTTGTTCATCATCAGATTCACTCTCTTCTTCACCACTCCATTCCTCTTCCCGAGTAATTCTAACTTGATTTTTTTTCACAACAGACCTTGTCCTCTTAGCCAATGAAGGTTCAATAGTCTTAGACATAGATGAAAACTTCTTGGAAGAAGTCTTGGTCTTTTTGGGCTTGGGGATCTGAACCTCGACAGTTTTGTGCTCTTCCAGATGGACCTGTTCCATCTTATCTACGTCAATGCCTCAACAGGTTCTTCAAACTTAGCTTTCTTTTTTATCCATCCTCTTCTTCTTGCTTTCTTCCATAGCCCACTCTCACTCTGCTTCACCATACTTCTTATGGACCTCCCTTTTGGTAGGGGAATCTCAACGGTTGTTGGAGAAGTAGCCTTTCTTTTCTTGATATTCTTTACAGTTCTGGGGGCTTTTGGTGTTGGGGTTCTCCCTTTCTTTGGATTATGGCTTGCACCCACTTTTTTTAGAAGGTCTGCTAGGGTCTCCTCAATAGATGAAGCAGGTTCATTAGCCTGTAAATTGAGATTAATCAAACGTTCAGTAGCCTCCCCTGAACTACTTCCCCTATTTTCTTGATACCCCTTCCACATTTTGATGTTCCTCCCCATAGATAGTCGGTCTAACAAATTCAGAAGTGGGTGAGGAATCAACTACTTCTTTCGCCTTTCCCCTCATATCACTACTCACATCCTCAATCTCCTTTTCTTTTTCACTTTTATTTTTACCATCTCTCCTTCTTGACTTAGACTTTCCACATTTCTAACATACCCAACCAGAATAAACCTATTGTTTTAATTTTCAACTAAAATAGAACGTACCTTAGAAGGGGAATTGTCAGCCTTCTCAGAGTCAAAAGACCAAGTTCCTCCCCCCCTCACTCGCATATTTTAAGGAGTCATATGATTTTTTAAAGTCTTGGGCTTGGCTAGCCTTTAATTTTGCATTCAACTTGTTTGAAAGGGCACCTGTAGCCATAATTTTGTGAGCATGCATCTTCACTAGCCCTCCCAGGTTAAAGGTTGTGATGGGTTGAGGAGGGGTGGAGGAATCAAAGGGAGTAGGTTGTGGAGGAGTACCTGGGTTATCTTCTGGGTTAGACATCTTGCTAATTCTGAAGGAGGAATTTTTAATTGGGGTTTTGGAAGAGAGAAGAATAGAGAGAAGAAAAAATTCGACGATTTAGAGAATTATGAGAGTGGCAGTGGTTGTGATGATGTGTTTTTAAGTAGAGAGGTTTAATTAATGAATAACGGTAGATTTTTGTAGTCAATTAGAAGTCCAATCAACCTGAAATGTCAGGTTGAATGAACGGTTAAGCTTCCTTAGATTTTAGGCATTTTATGCGGTGAGGATTCTATGAAAGACGAAACTGGTTCAAGCTTTAGAGAGATAAGTTTTTGTAATGATTTTGAACATTGGTAGGACTTTTCTCATGAATTAAATATTAATATTTCTAATTGTGCAGAGTATAGAAAACATACCTTGTTATTCAGATGAACCAGGTTCTTCACCAATAATCCTTTTTATCATGCCGCAATTTAATAAAATATAGAAAATTTTATATGATATCAGTGAGTCATATCAACACATATCACATGGGTATACTATTTATAGTATTAGAGTGAGCAACGATTAATCTAGATATTTACACAAGTTCCAGATTTTCTAACAACTTTCTTTCATTTTTTTCACTGGTCCCAGTAGGTGATCTTAATCATCCCTAATTCTAATATGTTCCTTTCAAAGTTCTCTCAACTCACTGGTTTACTGAAGATGTCTTTAATCTATTTATTAGTAGCACAAATTTCTATAGTAAGTCAGTCATTTCTCATTGTTGTCCCTCGAAAACTTGTGTCTAACATCTATGAGCTTAGTTCTCTTATGATGAACTGGGCTCTTAGTCATACTAATAGAATTAGTGTTATCACAGAAAATTGAGATATAACTAACTTTATTACCAAAATCCATCAACTACTATTTGATCCACAACAATCGAGCACAACAGGAGGCAGTAACAACATAATCAGCTTCAGTAGTAGATAAGGCCACTGAATTCTGCTTTCTAGTGGCACTGAGGTGCTTTTCATGTCCACAAGGAAACCTGCATAGTCAGCATCAATATATCTCACTAGATTGAAGTTACTACCTTTTGGATACCAAAGGCAAAGGTCAGTAGTGCCTTTCAAGGACACCAGTAAAGTGGTATTCATTAGGATTTGCTTGAAATCGAGCACAAATCCCTACAGTGAAGACAATGCCAGGTTTGCTACTTCTGATCAATAGATGAACCAGGTTCATCTATGTCTAATTTAGCAGCTGTTGCAATAAGAGTGTCTTTCCTTTGATTTGTCCATTTTAAACTTCTTAATCAACTCTTTTGCATATTTCTGCTGATGGATCATGGTTTAATTTGAGTTTTGTTTGATATGTAAGCCTAAGAATAAGTTAAGCTCACCCATCATACTCACTTCAAATTCACTCTCCATTAATTTAGAAAATTCCTTACTAAGTTTTTCAGTGGTTGTCCCAAAAATTATGTCGTCAACATATATTTTAACTACAAGAAGATCCTTACCTTTTCCCCCCAAGAATAGATTACTGTCAATTTTACCTCTCTTGTAGCCATATTCAAGCAGGAAGCTGGTTAGTCGTTCATATCATGCTCTAGGAGTTTGCTTGAGTCCATAGCGAGCCTTGTCTAATTTGTATACATGTTCCGGATACTCCTTTCTCTCAACTCCCGGAGGTTGTTTGACAAAAACTTCTTCCTTTAAGTAGCCATTTAGGAAAGCACTTTTGACATCCATATGGTGAAGAGTAAATTCCATGTGTGCTGCAAAGGCTATGAGGAGTCTTATTTCTTCTAATAGTGCAATTGGAGAAAAGGTCTCATCATAGTCTATGCCTTCTTCCTGGCTATAACCTTGAACCACCAACCTTGCGTTGTTCCTTATAATAGTTCCATCTTCATCAAGTGTGTTTCTAAAGATCCATTTAGTGCCAATTACTGATATGTCCTTGTGCTTTGGAACCAGATGCCAAGCTTGAATTCTTTCAAACTGATTAAGTTTATCTTGTATTGCATTCACGCAGTCAGTATCCTGCAAAGCCTCAACCACATTTTTAGGTTCAATAAAAGATAAGAAAGCATCAAAAGCACACATATTCTTTAACTAAGATCTAGTTTTAATTCCAGACTTTGGAACATTAATTATGTTCTCAATGGGATGAGAACTCTTATATTTGTAAGGTTTCACCACCAATTGGTTTCTGTTTGATGTTTCTCCCATATTATGTTGCTGAGGAACATTCTCATGGATAGGTTCCATTTGGGAATTTGATTCAGTTCTTCTTTGTTCAATTCCTCCTTCTGGTGTAGCTTCAGCTTGGGCTGTGACTTCATTTAACTCTTTTACTATCCCAATAGCTTTATGTTCGTTTTCCTGTCTCTCAGAAAGAATGTTAGTTTCACAAAAAATAACATGTACACTTTCTTATACACACATAGTTCTTTTGTTATACACTTTATACACACATAGTCACCTAGGATAAAGTCACTACCATAGTGCCTTTTATCTATCTGAATAACTTTTAATAGTTTAATCTTAGCTTTACTTAGTCTAATTTAGCATCCTAGTAGTATAAAATTAGAAGTAAAAATTAAAACCAACAATGTTTAGAAGTACAATTAGGAACAAATACGCATCCCAAATTTAGATAAAAACTCAACTCCAATATCTAGCTCCATGTGGAAATCGATCCCGACCTACTCGGATAAAAGCTGCTTCGACCTCTCTTTCTACTTTGTAATAGTACAGGGTTGGCCTCGATCGCTTTTTGGCACCGTTGCTGGGGAGCTAACGGGTTAGTATATCTATCTAAATAGTTTTGTGTATTGTTCTTCTTTGCATTCGTGTTACTAATTTGTGTGTGTCATAACTTCAGGTACAAAAATGGCATCAAACAACAATGACCTTTTTAGAAATGTGATTGCAGGGGAGGAGATAGATGATAACGGAGAGTATGAGGTACCTCTTGTACCTCAAGGACAATAGAGAGGCCGCCAGACCAATGCCAATGATAATATCCCAGACCCTCCTCTGCCGCCTCCAAGAGTGGTTCAATGAGTGCTTCCAAATCAAGGCTATGCAAGTGCAATTGTCCCGCCAAAGATCCGGGCAGGCAATTTTCAAATCACCTTTGTTATGTTGATATTGCTGGAGCAGAATGGGTATTTCACGGGTGCTGCTAATCAAAATGCCTACAAACATCTCAAGGGTTTCATGGACACCTGTTAGGGTTGCAAGCAAACTAATGTGTCCGAGGATGAAATTTGGTTGAGACTCTTTACTTCCTCACTTAGAGGAACCTTCCTCACTTAGAGGAAAGACATTGGATTGGCTTGAGAGACTTCCCAACCATTCCATCACTAATTGGGATGAGTTGGCAGATAAGTTTATAGCAAAGTTTTTCTCACCGGGGCACATAGCAGCATTAAAGGATGAGATCTTATCTTTCATGCAGGAGCCCAACGAAGCTTTACATGAGATTTGGGAACGATATAGAACAATGGTGAAAGAATCCCCCAACAATGATATGACTGAGGCAATGATCCAACCGACTTTCTACCGAGGCATTGACACAACAAACCAATGCATAGTGAATCAACTCGCAAGGGGAAATTTTATGAAACTGGCCTATGATGAGGCTTGTGACATTCTTGACGAGATGGCTGACACTTCCTCCCTTGGCAAAGTAGAGCCAATGTGACCCAGGGTTACCCCACAGTGATTCATTTACATAAAGAGTTACATGATCATGGGCAGACTATAGCTGAGCTGAAAACTACAATGAACCAACAACCAAAAGTATAGTTGCAACAAGTTCAAAATCCTCGCCAAATGAATGTTATGGAGGGTGTCAACATGCTAGCAAACAAAATAAGACAAAGAGGTCAGCAACACCAACGTAGTTCGGATCAATTTAATTATTATGGTGGATTCCAAGATGATTGTTATGATGGGAAAAATGAAGAGGTTCAATACATGAATAATTATCAAGGCCAAAGGAGCAATTCTTCAAACCAACAATAATGGAGACCTCAAGGCAATTGGGGCAATCAACAACAACAAGGCAATGGTAATTGGGGAAACAACAACCAAAATTCTAATTGGGGCAATCAGAACAATAATCAAAACAATCAAGGTAATTGAAATGGAAACAAGAACAACTCAGGTGGTAACTATAATCAAGGAGGTTGGAACAATAGAAATCAAGGAAACGGGGGGCAAGCCTTTCAAAGGCCCCTAATGTATCAATGACCGAAAAATCCACCCCTATTTCCATTACAAGCTCCTAGTTTTTCCAACAATGACATGGGAAAAATTTAAATGATTTTCGAACAGATGATGAAAAAGACTGCTAATTTTAATGCTCAGTTGTCTTCCCACAATACTTCAATTAGAAATTTGGAGGTTCAATTAGTCCAAATCTTGCAATCCTTGAATACTCTCCCTAAGGGGGCTCTATCTAGTGATACGGTATTCAACCCGAAGGGTGGGAATAATCATGTGATGGCGGTAACTACAAGGAGTGGACGAGGCGGTAATGTGAATGCCTCCAAACAAAAGCAAATTTTGAGTGAAAAAGTTGAGTTGCAAGAAGATAAAGTTCCTTTGGTGGTTGAAAATGTGATTGATAAGAATGTGAATAGAGAAGTGAGGATTGATATTCAAGATGACGAGGTGGAAACTCAAAATGACATGTACCCGTCTAGGGAACACGTAATAAACATGCCAGGGCCAGTTGTGCCTAAAGCCAAGGCTCCTTTGCCAAGGCCATCTCCACCTTATTTTTAAAGGCTCGCGAAGCAGAAAAATGAGAATCAATTTAAAAAGTTCATTGACATGATGAAGAGCTTATCCATTAATGTGCCTTTTATGGAGGCTCTTGAACAAATACCAGACTATGCTAAGTTCATGAAGGACTTGCTGACAAAGAAACGGTCCGTGGATTGTGAAACTATAAAGATGGCCCCCTAAGTTAGTGCAATTATGCACTCAATGGCCCCGAAGCTAGAAGATCCCGGTGCTTTCACCATTCCTTGCACCATTTGGAGTGTGTACTTTGCTAAAGCTCTATGTGATTTGGGGGCAAGTATTAACTTGATGCCATACTCAGTTTTTAAGACTTTGGGTATTGGCAACTGAGGCCGACTTCCATGAGATTGCAAATGACGGATAGAACTCTGAAGAGACCATTGGGTATTATTGATGATGTTCTTGTTCGGTGGACAAATTTATCTTTCCATCTAATTTAGTGATCTTGGATTGTGAGGTAGATTATGATGTTTAGATCATATTTGGGAGACCTTTCCTTGCTATGGGAAAGGCCTTAGTTGATGTGGAAGCTAGGGAACTTACCTTCCAGGTGGGTGATGAGAAAATGGTCTTTCATGTATGCAAGTCAAAGAAGAGCCCAACAGTTCTGAGGTGTGATCTTTTGTGGATCTTGTCACGACAGTGATAGTTGATGATACTAGTGCAATGATCAATATAGAGTATCCTCTAGAGGCCGTATTGTTGAATCTTGATGAAAATGATGATGAGGGTCGAGTGAAGTGTGTGAATGCTTTACATAGAATAGGCTCTTATTCGTATAAGCCTAGGAAACTCTCATTGGATCTTGAAAATAGAAAGACTCCTCCAACTAAGCCTTCAATCAAGGAACTTTCAGTGTTGGAGTTGAAGCCATTGCCTCCACACCTCAGGTATGAGTTCTTAGGCCCTAGTGCTACTTTGCCAATTAATCTTTCCTCTTGTGTTACTAACGTGCAGGTTGATGCCACATTTGTGGTGCTTCAAAAGCAGAAAAAGGTAATTGGATGGACCTTAGCTGATATTTGGGGAATAAGACCTGCCTTATGTATACACAAGATTATTCTGGAAGATGATACAAAGCCCTTCTTGGAACATCAAAGGAGGTTGAATAAAGCAATGCAAGAAGTTATGTAAAAGGAGGTGATCAAGTGGTTGGATGCCGGGGTTGTGTACCCCATTTCTATAGTTCTTGGACTTCGCCGGTGCAATGTGTACCGAAGAAAGGTGGTATGACCATGGTTGCAAATTTGAAAAATGAGTCGATTCCTACCAGAACAGTCACTGGTTGGAACGTACGCATGGACTACCACAAGTTGAACAAAGTGACCAGCAAGGATCACTTTCCTTTGCCTTTTCTTGATTAGATATTAGATCGTCTTACTGGGCATGTCTTTTACTATTTCTTGGATGGTTATTCTGGATACAAACATATTTGATTGCTCTGGAAGATTAGTAGAAGACCACGCTTGTCCATATGGCACCTTTACTTTTTCTAGGATGCCTTTTGGGTTGTGTAATGCACTGGCTACATTTTGGCGGTGTATGATGGCCATTTTCACCGATATGGTGGAAGATATTTTGAAGTTGTTCAAATACGATTTTAGTAGTGTGGATGATTCATTTGATGCATGTTTGAAAAATCTGGATAGAGTGTTGGCTCGTTGTGAAGAAACCAATCTTGTTCTTAATTGTGAAAAATGCCACTTCATGGTGGAAGAGAACATAGTTCTTGGGTATAAAATTTCTAAGCATGGTATTAAGGTAGACAAAGCAAAAATGATGCGATTTCAAGTCTCCCTCCCTCTACCTCTGTCAAGGGAGTTAGAATTTTTTTGGGCATGCGGGGTTCTACCAGAAATTTATCAAAGAATATTTGAAGGCAGTGAACCCCTTATGCAAGTTATTAGAAAAGGATGCCAAGTTTGTGTTCGATGAGAGATGTATGCAAGCCTTTGAACTTCTCAAGCACAAGTTGACCACCACTCCTATCATTGCCTCACCTAATTGGAGTTTGCCCTTTGATTTCATGTGTGATGCAATTGATGTTGCGGTTGGGGCGGTTTTGGGTCAAAGAGTGCACAAAATATTTGATCTGGTGTATTATGCTAGCAAGACAATGAATGATGATCAAGTGAAATACATGGTGACCAAGATGGAAAATTTGGCTATTGTGTTCACTATGGGGAAATTTTGGCCATACTTTATGGGCGCCAAGGTCATAGTCCATACCGATAATGACGCACTCCGGTACTTGACGACGAAGAAGTATTACAAAGCTAGACTGATACGATGGGTCTTATTATTTCAAAAGTTTAATTTGGAGATTGTGGACCAAAAGGGTAGTGAATACCAAGTGGCGTACCACTTGTCCCGTTTGGAGTAGGAGGGGAGGCCTCGTGATGGCTTAGAGATCAATGATTCATTTCCTGACGAACAACTCCTTTCGGCATCGGTGAATGGTATGCCATGATTTGTAGACGTTGCTAATTCCCTTGTGACTAGTATAATCCCACATGAGCTCTCTTCTAACTAAAGTAAGAAGCTCAAATGAGATAGTTTGGATTTCTATTAGGATGAGCCATGGTTATTCAAGATTTGCACAAAAGGTGTGATCCGAAGGTGTGTCCCGGAGGAAGAGCAATTGAGTATTTTGGGGGCTTGTCATTCCTCTCCCTACAGTGTCCATTATGGTAGGGCGAGGATGGATTCCAACATTCTTAGTTGTGGGTTTTATTGGCCAACTTTGTAGAAAGATACAAGTAAACGTATGAAGAGGTGTGACGAATGTCAAAGAGCGGGTGGAATTTCGAAGAAAGATGAGATGACTCTCAATACCATTCTTGAGATTGATATTTTTGATGTATGCGTCATTGATTTTATCGGCCCTTTTGTTAGCTCGTATGGGAACACATACATCCTTGTGGCATTTGAATATGTTTCAAAGTGGGTTGAACCCATGGATCTACCCAACAATGAGGCCCGGAGTGTTGTTGCATTTCTAAAGAAAAGCATTTTTACAAAGTTTGGCACTACTCATGCAATCATAAGTGATGTGGGGTCTCAGTTTTGTAATAGATCTTTTAACGCTTTGATTGCAAAGTATGGTGTCAACCACAAAGTTTCTACTCCTTATCATCCTCAAGCGAGTTTCCAAGTTGAAGTCTCAAATAAGAAAATCAAGAGTATATTGTCAATGACGATAAATGAAAATAGGACCGATTGGTCAAAGAAGTTGGATGATGCTCTATGGGCTTATAGAACTGCTTACAAGACTCCGATTGGTATATCTCCATATCGATTGGTGTTCGGGGAAGCGTGTTATCTACCGGTTGAGTTAGAGCACAAGGCCATGTGGGATTTGAAGAAGCTGAATCTTGAATAGGATATGGCAGCCAATCTTCGTGTGGAGCAGCTTAATGAACTTGATGAATTTCGATTCCATGCCTACTCCAGTTCGTCCTTGCACAAGGACAAGATAAATTATCTCCATGAATAATATGCTCATGGCAAGGAGTTCAAAGTGGGTGATTTGGCTCTCTTGTTCAACTCTTCGTTACATATGTTTCCAGGAAAGCTTAAGTCTAAATGGAGTGGACCTTTTGAAGTGGTGTTTGTGACCTCATTTGCTGCAATACCTTGAAGAACATAAATGGGGAAGTTTTCAGAGTAAATGGGCACATGGTCAAGCACTACTTGGAAAAAATTGATGACAGCCACGCGGTGGCACTTCTTCATCTCAAATCATTTATCGGTAACTTGCGTAGTGCCGCAACACTAAATCAGGCGCTTCTTGGGAGGCAACCCATGTGTTTTTCTTTGATTTTCATTGTAGTGTAGGATTTATTTTTGGACTAAATGGTTATAAGATGCTGTACGATTGTGTTGATACAGCGCCGAAAAAAGTTGGAAAATGAGCACTCTCTGGAGTTATCATTGCGGACCGCACTCATTTTGTGCGTCCGCAAAGACCTTTATGCGGGGCAAGAAATCAATACAGACAGAACTGGTGATTTAACAAAAGTTGGGATTCTCTGAAGTTTACCACCACAGCCGTATTGCATTTTGTGCGGTCCACGGTGGTCCACTGTGGCCGCATTACATTTTATGCGGTCCGCAGTAGTCAATTTGTCAGTGCCCTATGGTTTCGAGCACCGCAGATTGTGTTTCTATTTTGTGCGGTCCGGGGTGGGTAGGAAAGCTGGGCCCCAAGACCTTTTTCTACAAATAGGACCTGAGGCCCTTTTTTTGAACTTTTCGATGCTTCTATTTTCGAAGCATAAAAAATTACTATTCATTTCTCTCATCTGCAGGAAATTAACTGCTCAAATTCATTACTCAACATTTCACCTCATATGTGGTAAGATTATCTTCATCTTAGTTGTTTAATTTATTTACTTTCTTTGAATTTTTATTTTTTCCTTTGTTATTCTTCTTTCCCTGTCCATTTTTCTTTCAATTTTGTATCATAGGTTAGTTAATTTTTGTTTAAAGAAGGACTAGGTACTTAAAACACTGAACCAACACTTAGGGACTCATCAATAGGTTTGCAACTGGACTAAGATTGATCAAAACATGAACCCTAGGTTGGTATTGCTGCTGGGAATTCAGTGTGGACCGCGGTAGATTTGTGCGATCCGTGGTGCCACTGTGCGGTCCGCAATGGTATTTTGTGCGGACCATAATGACAAAGTCCTGAAAGCTGAACATTTGATCACCGCGACCGCATTGGATCTTGTGCGGTCCGTGGTGCCTCACTGCGGACCACATTGGTATTTTGTTTGGTCCATGGTGCTTAGATTTAGTGAGTGGGTAGTCTAAACACCTCTATGCATACCTCTATTGGTTTTGGTGTGGTCTTCAATGGACTCTTTGCGGCTGCACTGCATTTTGTGCGGTCCGCACTCTACAACCATAAACTGTTTGCAACAAATTTTCTGCAACTTTGCTTCCGATTGTTTCTACTGATACTAATAATCCATAACTGGCTGTTGTTTGCAGACAATGGTAAAATTACGAGGCCGGAGTGATAAACATAAAGGAAAAGGAGAGTCCTCCCGGGGTAGGGGACATGGCATGATAAGATTGACCCCGCAAGCTCGACAAAACATCAATAACACCTGGAGGCTCATCAAATCTACAGACAGAGCTATTGACCAATTGGGCAGTGAGTATGAGCCTTCCCAGGAGGACTCCGTACCAGAGTATGTTCCTGACTGACCAGAGAAGAACAGGTTGAGAGATACACCTCCACCCTCTCCCACTGCCCAAACATTAGTGCGGGTATCTTCTGAGTCATCTGAGGGCTCAGCTTCAGGCAGTGGCAATGAGTATTCCAGCTCTCATACAACTTCACTCGCCGGAGAGAGTCTTGTTTCAAAATAAAGGGAAGCAGTAGAAGGGGGTGACCCCCAAGTAGGTAGGGCAGATAGGACTAGAAAATCGGAGGCATGGGAGGACCGGTTTGTGAGTCAGGTTGCCTAATACAAGTTTAGAGAGTGATGGCTCGAGAGGAAGCTAATACCTGAGCGTAAATTCATAAAAAATAACCTCGAGCCTTACAACCCCAATGTGTTGAGGCAGTTTAGAGAGAGAGAGAGAGCCGGATGAGAGTATTTCACAGGGAAGATGGAGGAGGCGAATGAGCACTAGGTGAAGGAATTCTATACAAATGTGGCCCATATAAAAAAGGGTACCACAGTCACCAAAGTGCGGAACTTGAAGGTAAAATTTGATGGAAAGAAAATAAATGATTACTTGGGCTTCACGGAGGAGGATGAGTCCTTGTACTTGGAGAAGATGGCATTGGGGGATGAAGCCTGTCAATGGTTGGCAGAGTACTTGGCAATCCAGGGTACTTCCCCCGAGTGGTTGACTATAGGAGTGATGATATTGAGGAGAATGATGAACTTTGAGGCTAAGGGGTGGGCGGCATTTGTGTGCAACAGGATAGACCCCACCACCCACGACAACTCACTCCCTCTTACCGGGCTATATTGGTAACATCCATTATGGTAGGATACTCGATTAACGTCAGGAATATGATGTCACAGGTTATCACATGGGTGGTAAAGGAAGGTAACGAAAACTATCCTTTCCCCAACTTTCTGACCAAGTACTTGGAGGACTTATTTGTGGAAAAGCGGAAGTTTGATATGAAAATGAAGCTAAAGGCTCCGTTCTCCTGGTACACCCTTCAGGATGATGACAACCCTAAGGGTAAGCACTTCAAGTGCAAAGCTACTACTTCAACTGGAAAGTCTGAAGAGCTAGTAGTGGTAGTGGCTCCTACTCATCCTCTTTCCACATTAGCAGACATGGGCGCAAATCCATATATTTCTACAGTTCCAGACATACCTTCCACCACTGCCTACGCATTGACTGCCTATCGTCTAAGCCAGGACCTCGCCAGAATCAACAACTGGATGCAGACAACTTCTTCTAAGTTGTCTGTACTATCTACTATAATGGTAGCTCAATCAGCACCTCCCCCTCAATATGTCCCACAGTCCATTGAGGACACTCTCAAGGAGCTTTTATACAACTAGAAGAAGATCCTTGAGAAGTAGAGATTTCTCATGAACACTGTTGATTCACAGGGAAAGGCTCTTAAGGAGCTTACTAGGGAGGCTAAGAAGATGATGAAGACTCGGGATTCCAAAGAGCCGGTGAAGGCGTTACTGGTCGAGGTTGAGAGATTAAAGGCGGATCACCTACCTTTAGATTTTCTACTGCATAAACTAGCACCAGCAGCCCAGCCCCAACCATAGCAGTCCGAGAGGCCTCAAAAGAGGAAGAGGGTGATCCCCAGTCTGATGATGCAGTCATTCACTTGGCGGACCCGCCGGAGGATTCATCTTGCCAGCCCCAAGATGTAGCCCAAGAGCCAGTCCAGGCCTAGGTCCCAGCAGCAGAGTCACAGATCACAGGGAGCCAGTCTATGCTTCACGAGCATACAGAGGACATAGGGACCTAGTCTTAGGACCCCATACAGATGGACGACCCATAAGGAATTTTTTTCCTCTTTCCTATATTTTTGTGCTTATTTTGCTTAAGTTGGCATTGAGGATAATTCCAACTTTCATTTGAGGGGGTAGCCCTATTTGGATTTGGATGACTGTACATATGACCAATTTTATGAGTTTCTTTCTTTCTTTTTATCTTTGCTATATATATAATTTCAGCATTTCATTATATTTTTCGTACTTTTTACCTTGGGTCTGTATATAAAAGTTACATTCTATTATATATATTCATCTCCCCTATTGTATATTCGATTAAATCCTCTCTTGTATTCATTCTACTTTCCACATTTCTCCTTTTTAGCTTCTTATTTTATGTTCGTAGCTTCTTGTTTTAAGTTTTTGCAATAAATCTTTGGTTTTCTTAATGCCACGGTTCTTTCCAAAGGTGGAATTTGTATGAACCGGGTGGCTCTTCCCAATGATGGATGGCATGATAACCTTCTTAATAGTTTGAGTATATTTTTCTTTTTGCTTTTTAGTAGTTAGTTGGTAAGGGTGCCTCATGCAAAGCTTCACTTGGGCCTAACACATTTTCCCATGATCCTATGGTCAAAAATAAATCGTTGTGTATAAGATGGTGAAAGTTGTGACCTTGAGACTCATGTGTTGGCCGATAATCATCAAGTGGTTTTTCAGAACCATTGTGTGATCAAATCTTATCTAAGGTTATTGTGGGCCCCCGACTCTGTGTCTTTTGCAATCCCAGCTTGTATGGTGAGAATTTGCGTTGCATGTCGAAGTCCCGAGCCATTATTCTAGAACTTGCCTCGAATGTTTGTCTAGGAAAAATACTAAGTGTAATATGACTTGAGACATGATTATAGGCTCTCCTTGATCCAAAATGAAATCATTAACACTTTCATAGCCTACCAAAGATAAAATCCCTAGTAACCCTTTTGAGACTTAGACCTTTTTCATTCAAGAACCAAGATACAAGCCTTTACCCATTCTACAAATACCCTCTCTTGGCACCTGATCTTTCCTTAGCACATGGAAAAAGTATAAGTTTGGGGGGTGGGAGGAGGGGATAGATGAGGATTTCAACAAAGTGGTAAAAAGTGCAAAATTAAGAAAAGGAAAGGCAATGAAAAAGAGAGAAATGTTCAATATAGAAAAGAATGAAAGGGATTTAATAAAAGCAAATAATGAAAGGTGTGGAAAGTTGAGAAAGGAGAAAAGATTTGAAATGAATAAGAAATAGCGACAGTGTGTCTCTCTAACCCCTTAGAAAGAAGTAAAATAACTTAAAAAGTCAAGTGAATGCATGCCAAAATGAAGCAAATAGAAGTGCTAAATTGAAGATGGAATCTACTTAGATCAAACGTTTCCTACCCTGAACCAAAAGCCTTTAGTATGTCTCCATAAAAGCCCTACATGATATTGAGTTGAATGAAACTTAAGTTAGTGGTGACTTATATACGGGGCAAGCATATGCACTTAGAGCCAGACTTATGACTTTTCCTTGAGAGAGAAAAGTGTATTTCTGTTATCCTTGTTCTAAATGCCACTATCTTAAAGGTGAGGTTTTCTTAGGGAGAGTTGAGGATGTGTGAGTTTGGGTTCCAAAATGACCAAAGTAATAGAAAGAGTTTCTTTGATGTGTTGAGTCAACTCTTGATGCTCTTGTCGTACTAAATCCATGGTATTTAAAAGAGTGAACATTGTCAATGATAATTAAGGGCAATTGTTAGTCCAAATTGATTCTAGATAAGGTCACTTTAGGTCGGCAAAATTTTCTTGAATTAACTCTTAAGGGGTGGGTCTTATTTTGTTTACTTGAGGATAAACAAAAGTTTAAGTTTGGGGAGTTGATAACTAGGGGTTATGGTGCATTTTACACTCCTTCTTGCTTAAGTTTTGATTAGAAATGTGTACAAAATAGTCCCAAAGGCTCAAATGTTGTACTTGATTGCAGAGTTTGATAAAAAAGGTGGCAATTTGTCACAAAAAAAAAGCTAAAAGAGGAGTGAAACATGCACAAGTACCAAGACCAAGCTCAGTAAAACATGACTAGAACTATCGCACACTATTCTGTGCAGTCCGCAAAGAGAAAGTTCAGAGAGTAGGCATTTCAAGCAGCCAAGAAATGCAGCCACAAAGTATTTTGTACGGACCGTATTGATTATTGATGCTGCACTTGATTTTGTGCAATCTGTGGAGCCCAAGATCAGAGAGTTGCCAAGTTGGAGGATGATGCCCAATACGGTCCGCGGTCCATTTTGTGTGGTCCGTGGTGGCCAACTTCAGAGAGCATATTAGTCAGCCAAGAGCCTTAGTGTGGACGTACTCGCTTTTGTGCGGTCTGCACTAGCCCCTCAGGGGTATTTTTATCCAAAACTTTCAGCCTAGTATAAATAGTTTATTTTCCCATTTTTAGGTCATCAGATAGATTTAGGAACAGAGTTACGCTCATGAAACGATTTTTAGTAATTTTAGCTTAGTTTCATCATTGAATCTTCAAGTTTTATCTAGTAATTAAATATCATGGGCTTTTCGTCATCTATTTCTTTATTTTTTCCTACAATTATGAGTAGCTAGACCCATTAGCTAGGGTTGAAGCTCAACCCTAGTGTGAGTAATTGATGAGTCTTGTATTTGATGCTTGATTATCTATGGGTGCTTGGTATTTTGGCTAATTTTGGGTTTTACTGTTAAATTAGTGATTGCAAACACTAGTTTATACCTAGTAGACTTTGGTTCTTCTTGAGAAAGCGATTCTAAGTCCATGAAATTGGTCCAACAAGGAATTGGGGAGTATTCAAGAGATTGATAGCCTCAATTAAATGGTTAAACCTAGAGATAGCAATACTCGACTTGAATCTCAATTGCTTGCACAAATTTGCATACCCAATTGGTCTTGAGGAAGTCAATATCGAGCAAAATGACTCGAACTACCGAGAGGTATAGAGTGAGTAGAATCGTGCAATGATTATATCATACTCCTGAAATATGACAATCTAGCCTTAGACTCGAGAATCCGTCAATTAGCCAGCTAGGATAAAGTCACTAGCTTAGTGCCTTTTATCAATTTGAATAACTCTCAATAGTTTAATCTTAGCTTTACTTAGTCTAATTTAACAGCCTAGTAGTATAAAATTAGAAGTAAAAATCAAAACCAACAATGTTTAAAAGTGCAACTAGGAACAAATACGCACCTCCAATTTAGACAGAAAGTCAACTCTAATATCTAGCTCTCTATGGAAATCAATCCCGACCTACTCGGGTAAAAGCTGCTTCGACCTCTCTTGCTACATTGTAGTAGTACAGGGTTGGCTTCGATAAATTTTCATTGGGGCAATTTCAAGTGCAATCATGGATTAATCATTAGTAATCAATCAAACATATTCAAACTATTAAGGAAATATAAACAGTCAACAAGGGCAGACATACTAGTCTTCATTGATAAATAATATGATGCTATGCAAATCCACAAAAAGAAATAAAAACAGTCTAAATATGAGCAAAATAAGAAAAATCCCTAATCTGGGTTCCTAAAAGGTCTAGACAAGGTTCAGGAAATGAAGGCTCAAGATCTTAAGGCTTGGATGAGCTGGAGGCCTGGGTTTTATCTTGGAGAAGGTGCAACATATTATTAAGAATTCCATCATTCTTCTCCATTTCTTTTGTGAGCTCAATTCTGAGTGAATCTCTCTCAGATTCCACCTTTGCTAAATGAGCCTTCAGTCTGGCTATCTCAGCATTATTTTCCCCAATCTCTTACACTAGAGATCTGACCTTGCTATTGATAGGTGTATTTTTAGATGAGCCGGGTTCATTAGGAATGTCATTGACCTCATAATCATAAGCAATCAAAGTGTTGATCCCAAAATGGTCTTTGCTTGTGGCCATCTCCCATTTCTTCAGTGGAACCTTGCAACGATCCAGAACAGTAGTCAGAATAAACCTATAACGCTTGGCATTAGCCTTGGATCCATTGATAACCTGGTCCAATTGTTTTATAATAAATGTAGGCTAGTTGATCTGCCCTCGGCTTTTGAGACACTCCATCAAAATCAAGCCCATATTGTTAGCAATGTGTCTTCTTTCCTGCCTAGGCAGTAAGCACTTATTGACAAATTCAAACAGGACTTTGTGGCATGGCTTCATTTCACTCTTATGCACAATCGTGGCCTCATTTACATATGTAACATTACAGAATCTCGTAGTGATTTTAAGGGAAGTAGGAAGGGAGTCCAGACTTGGCCATCTTTGCCTTGTGTAGTCATCATTTCCTTCAGAAGGGATGTCAAAGATCTCACCTAGCTTCTTTGCATCAAAGGTCACTTGAACCCTTTTCACCTGGATAGTAACTCTACCATCCTTGAACTTTGCATTGCCCATGAATTCAATTATCTCATTCCTTGCTAGCCTACTATCCAACTGAAGGACCATGTCCTTCCAGCCCAGAGCGTCAAGAGCATCAACCAATTGAACCATCCCTGGTTCCACCAAATCCTTTAGAAATCTACCCTTCAAGATTTTTCTTTTGCCAAACTTGGCCAGCTTGTCTTGTTCATTATAAGATTCACTCTCTTCTTCACCACTCTATTCCTCCTCCTTAGTAACTATAACTTGCTTGTTTTTCATAGAAGACCTTGTCCTCTTGGACAATGAAGGTTCAGTAGTCTTAGAAACAGATGAAAACTTCTTGAAGAAGACTTGGTCTTTTTGAGCCTGGGGGTCTGAGCCTCCATAGTTTTGTGCTCGTCCAGATGGACCTATTCTATCTTATCTACGTCAACAGCCTCAATAGACTCTTCCACCTTAGCTTTCTCTTTATCCATCCTCTTCTTCTTGCTTTTTGCCATTACCTTTTTTTAACTCACTCTCATTCTGCTTCACCATACTTCTTATGGCCCTTCATTTTGGTAGGGGAATCTCAGTAGTTGCTGGAGAAGTAGCCTTTCTTTTCTTGGTATTCTTTGTAGTGCTGAGGGCTTTTGGTGTTGGGATTCTCTTTTTCATTGGATTGTAGCTTGCACCCACTTTCTTCAGAAAGTATGCTAGGGTCTCCTCAAGATGAACCGGGTTCATCAGCCTATTAATTGAGATTAACCAATCCTTCAGCAGCCTCCACTGAACCACTTCCCCCTATTTTCTTGCTACCCGCTTCCATAGTTTAATGTTCATCCCTATAGATAGCTGGTCTAGCCAATTTTGAAGTAAATGAGGAATCAACCACTTCTTTCCCCTTTCATATCACTACTCACACCCTTACTCTCTCATTTTCTTTTTTAATTTTATTTTTAACACCTTTCCTTCTTGACTCAGGAATTTCCACATTTCTACAGACCCAACCAAAATAAACCTATTGTTTAAATTTTCAGCTAAAACATAACGTACCTCAGAAGGGGAATTTCGAGCTTTCTTAGAGTAAGAAGAACCAACTCCTTCTCCCATCACTCGCAGATTTGAAGGAGTTATCTGAGTTTTCAGAATCCTAGGCTTGCCTAGCCTTTAATTTTGCATTCAACTTCTTTGTAAGGGCATATGTAGCCATAGTTTTGCAAGCAAACATCTTCACTTGCCTTCTCCTAGGTTAGGGGGTTGTGCTAGTTGAAGAGGGGTGGAGAAATCAAAGGGGGTAGGTTGTTGAGGAGTACCTGTGTTATCTTCCAGGTTAGACATCTTGCTAATTCTTAAGGAGGATTTTTAAATGTGGGTATTGGAAGAGAGAAGAAGAAATTTGACGAAAAAAAATTATGAGAGTGGCAGTGGTTGTGATGATGCATTTTTAAGTTTAGAGGTTTAATTAATGAATAACAGTAGCTTTTTATAGTCAAATAGAAGTCCAATCAACCGAAATTTTAGGTTGAATAAGCTGTTAAGCTTCCCTAGATTCTAGGCATTTTACACGGTGAGGATTCTATGAGAGATAAAACTGATTAAAACTTTAGAGGGATAAGTTTTTGAAATGATTTTGAACATCGGTAGGAATCTGCTTATGAATTAAATATTAATATTTTTGATTGTGTAGAGTGTAGAAAATATACCTCATTATTCAGATGAATCAGTACTGAGGTTCTTCACTACCTGTTGATTATGTCGCAATTTACCAAAATATAGAAAATTTTATTAGATACCAAAGAGTCATATCAACACATGTCACAGAAGTATACTATTTACAGTATGAGACTGAGCAACGATTAATCTAGATATTTACTCAAGTTCCAGATTTTCTAGCAAATATTTTTTTCATTGTGTATTCTGAACTAGTCCTATTAGGTGATCTTAATCATCCCTAATTCTAACCTATTCATTTCAAAGTGCTCTCTATTTAGTGGTTTAGTGAAGATGTCAGTAATCTATTTATCAGTAGCACAAATTTCTATAGTGGTTAGTCACTTCTCATAGTTGCCCCTCGAAAAATAGTGTCTAACATCTATGTGCTTAGTTCTCTTGTGATGGACCGCGTTCTTAGTCATACTAATAGCACTAGTATTATAATAGAAACTAGGGATACAACTAACTTTAATACTAAAGTCCATTAACTGGTGTTTGATCTACAATATTGAGTACAACATGAGGCAGCAACAACATACTCAGCTTCATCAGTAGATAAGGCCACTAAATTCTGCTTTTTAATGGCCCATGACACTAGACATGAACCAAGAAATTGAGCCATACCTGAGGTGCTTTTTCCGTCCACAAGGAAACCTGCATAGTCATCATCAACATATCCCACTAGATTAAAGTTACTACCTTTTGGATACCAAAGGCAAAGATCAATAGTGCCTTTCATGTATCTCAATATCCTCTTGATAGCAGTAAAGTGGGATTCTTTAGGATTTTCTTAAAATCGAGCACAAATCCCTACACTTAAGACAATGCCAAGATACAAAAATGAACCTATCATATCTCTATACAATTTTTGATCAACAGATGAACCAGATTCATCTATGTCTAATTTAGTAGCTGTTGCAATAAGAGTGTCCATTTCCTTTTATTCGTCCATTTTAAACTTCTTAATAAACTCTTTTGCATATTTCTACTGATGGATCATGGTTCCATTTGAGTATTTTTTGATCTGTAAGCCTAAGAAGAATTTAAGCTCACCCATCATAACCAAGCTCTTGGTGCCTGCTTTAGCTTTCCGGAGGCCGTAACATAAATCCCTTTCTTGAACTTGCATACCAAGTTAGGATTCCTAGGAGAAAAGAAGCCTGGAGTTGGAGGAGGTTGAATAGAAACTTATTCTTGCCCCTTCCCTTATGTTGTTGAAAGACATTCTATTCTTCACGTCAAATTGAAATAAGGCCACCTTTTGATTGCAGCCAAGGCAAGTTTCAAATTCACTCCCGTTAATTTAGCAAATTCCTTAATATGTTTTTCAGTGGTTGCCCTAAAAATTAAGTCGTCAACATATATTTGTACTACAAGAAGATCCATACCTTCTTCCCTCAAGAATAAAGTACTGTCAATTTTACCTCCCTTGTGGCCATATTCAAGTAGGAAGTTGGTTAGTCGTTCATATCATGATCTAGGAGCCTGATTGAGTCCATAGAGAGCCTTGTCTAATTTGTATACATGTTCCGGATACTCCTTTCTCTCAAACCCTGGAGGTTGTGTGACAAACACTTCTTCCTTTAAGTAGCCATTTAGGAAAGCACTTTTGACATCCATCTGGTGAAGAGTAAATTTCATATGTGCTGCAAAGGAAGTCTTATTGCTTCCAATAGTGCAACTGGAGCAAAGGTCTCATCATAGTCTATGCCTTCCTCCTGGCTATAACCTTGACCACCAACCTTGCCTTGTTCTTTTTAACAGTTCTATCTTCATCAAGTTTGTTTTTGAAGACCCATTTAGTACCAATTAGTGATCTATCCTTGAGTCTTGGAACTAGATGCCAAACTTGATTTCTTTCAAATTGATTGAGTTCATCTTGCAATGCATGCATCCAATCAGCATCCTGCAAAGCCTCAACCATATTTTTCTGTTCAAGAAGAGAATAAGAAAGCATCAAAAGCGCATAGATTCTTTGACCGACATGTTCAATTTGGGAATTAGATTTAGTTCTTCTTTGTTCAGTTCCCCTTTCTGGTACAACTTCAGCTTAGGCTGTGACTTCATTTAAGTCTTTTATCAGCCCAGTAGCTTCATCTTCATGTTCCTGTCTCCCAGAAAGAATGTTATTTCATCAGAAACTACATGTACACTTTCTTCTACGCACATAGTTCTTTTTTTTTTGTATACTTCATAAACTATTTGAAGAATATTGCAAGAATACTACTTTTTCACTTATGGGATCAAACTTACCTAGGGAGTCCTTTCCATTATTATGCACAAAGAACTTGCATCCATATGCCATAAGATGTGATATATTTGGTTTTATCTGTATAAGTAACTCGTAGAGAGTCTTCTCTACAAGAGACCTAGTCATGCACCTATTAATGATATATGCAGTGTTTACAGCTTTTGCCCAGAAGATCTGAGGCAGTTTACTAGAAAGAAGCATAGTCCTGGCCAAATCTTCAAGAGTCCTATTCTTTCTTTCACTATTCCAATTTTTTGAGGAGTCCTAGGGGCAGAAAAATTATGATCTATACTATGCTCATCAAAAAATTCAGCAAACATAGCATTTTCAAATTCAGTTATATGATCAAAGCTTATTGATGCAAATTGATACCTAGTTGTTTATGGGTTTTTCTAACAAAGGCAGTAAATATGTCAAATGCTTCATCCTTAGATGTTAAAAACAATGTCTAAGTAAACCTAGAGTAATCATAAACAAGCACCATCACATATTTCTTACTACCTCTGCTTAATGTTCTCATTGGACCACAAAGTTCCATATGAACCAGTTCCATCGACCTTGTCGTGCTTACCACTTTCTTGTGTTTAGAAGAGGATCTTACCTACTTCTCCCTTGATCAAGCCTCACACACTTTGTCTTCCTTAAACTTGATGTTAGGCAGCCCTTTCACCAGGTCCTTGGAGACTAATTTGTTGAGTTAACATAGACTTGCATGTCCAAGTCTTTTGTGCCAAAAGAGGGGATCATTGTACACAATACTTAAGAAAGTGAGTTAATTTTCTAAAAGTGTGGTAAGATCAATAATGTATATATTGTTTACCCCTTTTCCCTGCAAAACAATCTTGTCAGTGGTATGATTTATCACAAAACATTTGGTAGAGGTGAATGCTACCAAGTTACCTATGTCACACAGTTGTGATACACTGATTATGCTATATTTCAAGCTATATATCAAGTGGAAATTCAAAATGAAATGTGAGTCTGACTTACCTACCTTTCCAACCCCAATAATCTCACCTTTCTTACCATTTCCAAAAGAGACATTACCTCCTTTAAGGTCCTCAAGTGAAAGGAATTGGTTCTTGCTTTCAGTCATATGCTTTTAGTAGCCACTATCCATATACCATATTTGGCTTCTCCCTTTAACTTTGACATGCAAGAGAAAATCACGAGTTAATCTTAGGAACCCAAACTAGTTTGGTCCCTTTTTATAGGAAATATGGTCAATTAAATTCCTTTTAGCTCTGGAAGCCTATTTTTCCCTTGAACAAATATTTTGTTCTTTTGACTAGCCTTTTAATTTGCATTACATTAACTTTTAATGTGACCAATCTTACCACAGGAGTGCAAATTTTGTTCTCAGGAAGTGTGATATACTTGCTTTTGGGATCCCACTTAGGTGCAGGGGTGCCATAGTCAAGTCCTCTCTTATTGCTATTGTGATGTTCTTGTTGCAAAAATGGTGCATCAGAGGACTTATTCCATTTACAAGTTATGTCTAGTTTATGCTTAACCTTTCCTAGATCTTCTTTTACGACTCTTATCTGCTCATTTTGTTTGTACAACTCATCATTCAGTTTTTCTTAGTTTTATTATAAGGTGAGGTGTATGTGATCAACTTTCTTTTTACCTATTCCTGATTTTAGTTTTACATTTTCAGATTTGAGCTCTAACATAGTGGTGTCAAGTTCAAGAACCTTGTTCTTCAAATCAGTATTTTTCCTATCATTTTCACTAGCTTTGAGTTCAAGATTCTTGTATTTAGCTTTCAAGATTACACATTCCTTAGACAACTGTTCCTTTTTATTGTGTATGATCTCAGACTTATCAATGAAATCTAACAGTAACTCAGATAGCCTTTCTTTAGACAAAACTTTAATCTTATCTTTGAGATGAATCACACTTACCTCTTGTTCATCATCTGATTATCCAATGGCCATAAGTGCTTGTTCATCTCCATCTTCACCTTTTGCATCCTCATTTGAGCTTTCTCCGCAGGTAGCAACCATAACCTTCATTGATCATGTGTTCTTCTTGGGATGAACCTTTTCCTCCTTCTTGTTTCTTCGTTCAGCCCTTTCCTTCTTCCATTCAGTTTCCATTAAGGGAAATTTTTGATCATGTGGTCAGTCTTACCATATTTGTAACAACCCTCATTGGTCTATTTTTTAGGGACCCTTGGTTTGTTGTAATTTTCACCTCTTGAAGAACCATTTCCTCCCAATAGATACTTCTTGAAGTCCCTCGAGATAATAACCATTTCATCTTCCTCTAGATCTGCACCTTTAGCGATTCTGAGAGCCAGGCTTCTTTATTTCTTGGGAGCATCCATATTCATGGTCTGCCTTCTCAGTTCATTAACTCGTCCAACTTGAGAGTGGCCATATTCTTTGATTCCTAAATGGCAGTGACTTTGCTTTTCCAAGTAACAGGCAGAATCCTTATCAAAATTTTCTCAACCTGTCTTCTTCAAGGATAATCCTTCCAAGATACTTAAGTTCATTTTTTAGTGTTGTGAACCTTGTATACATCTCTTGGATGATTTCTTATTTCTTCATGGTGAAATTCTCATATTGAGAGTACATCAGTGTTCCTCTTGATATCTTCACTTAAGGAGTTCCTTCATGAGCCACCTGTAAAGTGTCTAAAATTTCCTTAGTAGTAGTGTAACTTTGAATTATGTTGTACTCGTCTAGACCAAGTCCACACACAAGTCATTTATTGGCCTTAACATTCTTTTTCCACTTCTTCAAGTCCTCACCAGTGCAGTCATCTCTAGTCTTTGGTACGTCCACCGCTTCAGCATTTTTCTTCATGGTGGCGAGGGGACCATCAGTAACAATATCCCAGAGTTCATAGTCCTCTTCGATGATATGATCTCTCATCTTGTTTTTCTACTAGGAGTAATACTTGTCATTAAAGAGTGGAGGCCTAGCAGTGGATTGTCCTTCCTAGTTTCCAGGTGGTGCACTCATATTGATCTGTTTCTAAGGTGTTAACCTCTTCAAGGATAACCTGCTCTGGTACCAATTTATGTTTTATACTTCAATACTACACAAGAGGGGGGAGGGGAAGTGGTTTGTGTGGTGCCCAATTTTTTGTTTAACCTGATTATAGAAAAACCTGGTTCTTATATGTGTTCCAACTACTACTGATGAGAAATAAAAAAT
Organism: Nicotiana benthamiana; assembly: GCA_034376525.1. Lineage (NCBI taxonomy): Eukaryota > Viridiplantae > Streptophyta > Magnoliopsida > Solanales > Solanaceae > Nicotiana > Nicotiana benthamiana. Next base: position 19,759,586 of record CM067341.1, read on the forward strand.
ACAGAAAATAAAGATCACATAGATTTTACGTGAAAAACACCTAGCTCAAAAGGTGAAGAAACCACGACCTACCTTCTAGTAGGATTTTCCAATCTCTCCACTAAAAACCCTGAGCCAAAAATTGCATTTACAAAACTGTTTTGTAAACCTAGGATTAACTCTAATCCCGTTGTAGCACGCAACCTCAGCTGTTGCAAAAACTTCAAGTTAACTGTAACTTGAAAACTTTGAGTACCTAATACAATCGCTTCTACATAAAGATGAAAGGTACAATATTCAATACCTACTACAATTGAACTAGAATAAAATATAGACACTTGGAAATGGTTCTTCTATTTGGTTCAAGTAGCTTTAGGATTGCACGCTTGACTCGCACATACTTGCAAAACAACCTTGCTATTTTACTCTATTTACGTTTAACTTCTGCTTATATGCATTACCTGCAAAAAAGAACAACACTAATATTTATGGAGTTAGTAAATAAAGATTAACTAGAATTTTAATGCTACTCTTTCTTGGTGGAGGATTTCTAGTTGATCCCATCTTTTAACTATATCCATCTCTTGAGCCATGTTCTCTTTGTGTAAGGAGTCTTTCTCCTTATCCAGTATGCAACCTTTTTGATTAGGATCAAGAGATATCATATCTAGTAAGTGAGGCTTATCTCCTTCACGTGCATCCAGATGCTTGAGTTTACCATATCTGTGCTTCACTAGGATGGACTTGGTCCATGTCTGAGTTCCTTTGTTAGTCTTCTAAACTCACCTTTACTTGGGCCAACAAATATCGAACGTTACCTACAAAATGGGTCAAATGCTCCTCTGCGCCCAGGGACTTAACTAGAATATCATCAATATAAACTTTCATGGATTTGGCTATTTGATGTTTGAACATCTTGTTAACTAGGCGTTAATATGTGGCATTTTTTAGGCCGAAGGGCATTACACTATAATAATATGTACCTTACTTCATGATGAATGAAGTCTTTTCTTGGTCTTCCAGGTTCATTTGGACTTGATTGTACATAGAGTAGGCACCGAGAAAGGTAATGATCTCGTGGCCGGCCGTAACATTGATCTACCGATCGATGTTGGGAAACAAAAAAGAATCGTTAGGGCATGATTTGTTCAAATCTTTGTAGTCTAATAAGATTCTAAGTTTATTCCCCGTTTTAGGGACTACCACTACGTTATCTAACCATTCAGGATATTTTACTCCCCCTAATAGATCCTATCTTGAGAAGTTTGGTTACCTCTTCTTTGATGAATGTGTGCTTTACCTCGGACCCATGTCTCTTCTTTTGCTTTACCGGTTGAAATTTGGGATCAACATCTAGTCGATGGGTAATCATCTCCGATGGGATCTCTGTCATGTCTATGTGGGACCGGGTGAAGCAATAAATGCTATTGATAAGAAAGTAAATGAAATATTTCCTGAGTTCAGGGGTTAACCCCGTCCCTAGGTATACCTTTCGTTCTGGAAGATGTTCGATCAATACAGCCTGCTCAAGTTCTTTGATCGTGGACTTTATCACATCCGATTCCTCGGGGGAAATGAAGGATGGGGGGATGAGGAAATCTTCTTTTTCGTCCGTGACTACCTGTTCATCGATCACCTGTCCCTGGGGCTCTATTGAGGGTATGGGTTGTGATTGCTATTTGGCCACTTGTTTGTTATTTGTCTTTTCCGATGCTGATGGTGTTGATACTGGGGCCAAGTCATGTACTGAAAACATCTCCTTAGCTATATGATGCTCTCCATATACCGTCTTCATACCATCTTTTGTTGGGAACTTCATCATTTGATGAAAGGTTGATGGCACAACCCTCATGCTATGGATCCACGACCTCCTAAACAAAGCATTATACCTCATGTCACCATCTATGACATGAAATATGGTATCTTGTGTGGTTCTAGGAACGTTGACTGGGAGGATGATTTTCCCCCTTCATTGTTTCACTTACCACGTTGAAGCCATTCTAGACTCGGGATGCCGGTATGGTTTGACCGAACAACTCGAGCTACTCCACGACCCTCAACCTGATTATATTTGCCGAAATACTTGGATCCACAAGAACGCATTCAACTTGAACTTTATTTAAAAGGATAAAAATTACCAGAGCGTCGTTGTGAGGTTGAGATAAGGCTTCGATGCATTCTTTGCCGAATGTGAGGGTGTCCTCAGGCACGTAGTCCCAAGTTCGTTTCTCCCTTGTGATGGATACTTTGGCACATTTGAATATTGTCCTATATTTTAAGTATATAATGGATCACATTGACCTTATAGGCCCGTATGTCACATGTACGAGTTTTTATATTAGGTTGGGTTATTCTATGTCGAGTATTCCTTCATGGTTACTCTGGTTGTCTCATGACGCCCCTTCTGACCCACTTACCTATGATGATGTAATAAAAAAGATATGTTATATTGGTACTCGATTGAATAAGGTGCTAGGTGCCCATCGCAGCCCATCGGTTTGGGTCATGATAAGTTGTTGGAGTTGGGTCATGACAAGTTGCTCGGGATATGGTTCCTTGGGAAGAATTGCTAGTGCACCTTTGTTTTCTAATGAGTGTACAAATAAGAAAACTAGGAGTTTGTATTCTAGAATGCTAATTGAAGTGAATGTTTCCAAGTCATTGCCTAATAAAATCACAGTTAGAGAACCCAATGGACAAAAATTTCAGCAGGAGGTGGAATTTGAATGGAAGCCCCAATTCTATCCTTACTGCTTAACTATAGGACATGTTTGCTCACGAAGAAACATGAACAACATCCATTGGAGAAGAAAATAAATAACAAGAGAATAGGTGAACCAAAAAAGATGGTACAAGAATGGAAGCCTAAAGAAGTGCCATCAACTAGTCAACCTTAAACTAAAATAGATGGGTCATCTTGAGGTAGTTCAGCCTAGACTAGTTATTAATGAAGGAAAACATCAACAAAAAGAAGTCGAATATCAACTCAAAGTAACAAATCTAGATGGAACAACTGAGAATTCTTATAAAGGAAGGAGCAAATGCAAAGTCCTAAATTGAACATGATCAACTTCCCATAGTTGAGTGCTACTATAGCTAGCAAATCTAAGGCCGGGAAGACTTTGACTTTGCAAAGAGAGGACAAGAGAACTAGATAAGCTAAGCCTTAAGACGTAGGAGGTAAAACAAATTCTCAATGACTTGGCTTATATAGAATATTAGAGGTGTAAATAAAGTGTACAAACATAAAGAGTTAAAGAAGTATATAAAGTAAAATAATAGCAAACTAATGGGGCTGCCGAAAACCAGGGTTAAGCATCATAGATGTCCATTTATTCCTAATGCCATTGCACCCACTTGGGGATATTTAATAACTACTTCTTACCCGCTAATGGAAAAATCTAGCTGATGTGGGATCAAGGGGCTTACAATGTAACAGTGCTAAAAATGAAAGCTCAATTAACCTGTTATGAAGTTAGAGATTTCTCCTCTAAATTCTGTTGTATTCTAATAGTTGTATAAGGATTCAATATTATGGAGGAAAGGAGATCTCTGTGGGACACTATTCAAAATATTTCACAAACTACTACCTGTCCATGGTTAGTATGTGGGAACTTCAATGCAATATTGTCTGTCATTGATAGAATGATCTGTCATCCGGCGAGTTTCAATAAAGTGAAGGATTTCTCATACTGCATTATTGCTACTTTACTAAGTGAATTACAATGGAAAGGAGAATTCTTCACATGGTTAAACAAACAAAAAGTATCTGATAAGGTTTGTAGCAAAATTGATAGAGGATTTGGTATTTGTGATTGGATAATGATGTGGGGCCATATTGTTCTAGAAATATGACCTCCCTAAAATTACAGATCATGCGCCAATGCTACTGTTATTGAATACTGTGAATCATAGCATCAGAGTACCATTGAGATTCTTCAACATATGAAGTGATCATGCACAGTGCTTGGAGCTAATAGATGCCAACCTGAAGAATATGCTTGCTAAAGATCCTATGCAGAATGTGTGGGACAAACTAAAGGCTCTGCAACCAGTTTTCATACGGTTGAATCAAAGAAAATATCAATCTACATCATTGAGAATTGAAAGTCCCGAGATGAACTACAACACATCCAAGCTACACTTGTAACTTGGTACGATGATTCTTTGGTGACCAAAGAGAAAAAAACTCTGATAAATCTTGAAAAATGGAACCTGCTTGAGAAGAATATCTAAAGGAAAATATCTAGAGCCCAATGGATACAGTTGGGGGGGGGGGGGGCTCAAATTCCAAGTATTTGCTACAGTCATGAAGGAAAGAAGCCAAATGAAGCAAATCAGGGAGCTCAAATCTCTTTCACGTGCTAAGCTAACTGATCCTAAAGAGCTCAGAGATGAGATTGTATCATTTTATAAGGGATTAATGGGGACTTCTAGTCCCTAAATAAAGGCCGTCAACAAAGTTACATGAGCAATAGACCCAAACTAAGTCATGAATAAAAAATTTCATTGTGCGATCCACTTACCAATCAAGAAATAGTTGATAGACTTAGTTCAATTGGAAATGATAAATCTCCAGGGGTGGATGGGTGCAATACTTATTTTTTTAATAGGGCATGGAGTATAGTAGGGCCTGAGATTATCATTGCTGTAAGAAGATTCTTTGAGAATAACAAGATGAATAGAGCTATTAAATGAACCTCTCTCACCTTAATTCCTAAAACTGACCACCCTGCTATTGTGAAAGAGTACATGCCCATTGGTTGTTGTACTGTTCAGTACAAAATCATATCCAAAGCACTTGCCTTAAGACTCCAGAAAGTTATTATATCAGTAGTATGTGAAGCACATACTGGTTTCATTCCATGTAGGAAAATATATGATAACATATTCCTTGCTTAAGATATGGTAAAGTCCTATACGTGGAAGAATATCCCCCCGAGATGTATGAGAAAGATAGACCTTCAAAAGGCCTATGACCTAGTGAAATTGATATTTCTAGAGCAAGTCCTAAATGAACTTTGTTTTCCTATACAATTCACTATGTGGACCTTAGAATGTGTGAAGACAGTCAACTATTCTATATTGATTAATGGTGAATCAACAGCCCCCTTTGTTGCAGCTAAATGATTAAGACAGGGGGACCCAATCTCCTTATTTCTCTTTGCATTAGCCATGGAATATTTAAGGAGGAAGCTTAATGAGTTAAAGGGGAATAAAAAGTTCAAGTATCATCCAAAGTGCTCTAAACTAGCAGTGATTCATTTATCCTTTACATATGATCCACTCTAATTCTCCAAGGGAGATGTTGAATCCGTTTTCATATTGAATATGTGTTTTTTGGGTTTCTCTTCTGCTTCTGGACTTCAAGATAACTGTGAGAAGAGATCCATTTATTTTGGAGGTGTCCCCCAGGCCATTCGAGAACAAATCCTACATCAATTAGGATTTTCAAAAGGCCCCCTCAAATATCTTGGAATCCCTCTATCTACAAAAAGATCTCACTAACACAATGACGACCTTTGATTACAATATGGTATCCAGAATCTCCCCTTGGACTGCAAAGAAACTCTCATATGTAGGGAGAACTCAGCTAATCCAATTAGTCCTCTTTGGTATTCAAGCATATTGGTCTTAACTGTTTGCTATTCCTTCAAAAGTACCAACTGTAATTGAGGCCTATTGTAAAAGCTACTTATAGTTTGGTACAAACACAATCACAAGAAAAGTTCTAATTACTTGGGGTAAGGTGTGCATTCCAAAGTCAGTTGGTGGTCTAGGTTTGCTCAATATACGATTATGGAATAAAACAGCTATAGCTAAGGCAAGCTGGCACATTGAGCATAAGGTAGATAGGTTGTGGATCAAGTGGTTACATTCTTGTTATATCAAGAACCAACAATTTAGCCAAATTGCTATTCCTCAGCAGGCAGGATGGATGGTGAGTAAAATATTTGAAGCAAGAGACACAATGGCACTTCTCCAAAATACAAGTTCAGACATCTTAATCAAACAACTTTATCTTCAGCTTGTTGGTGATAATAAGAGAATACCTTGGAAGAATGAGATTTGAAAATGATGCTAGACCAAAAGCTCAATTCACAGTTTGGCTGCAAATGCATGAGAAGCTAATGACTGTTGATAGGCTTGCTTCCTGGGGGATTGCTGTGGATCTTATTTGCAGTAACTACAACAATTACAATGAAACGACAAACCACCTATACATGGAATGACCTTTCTCTATCATGGTGTGGGAAGGAGTGTTAAAATGGCTGCAAGTTCATCTCTTCAGGACTTCGCGATGGGGGCAACTGGAGAAATGGATCATCAAAGAATCAAAAGGAAGAACAAAAAGAGCTAAAGTTTTCAAATTAGCTTATACTGAATGGGCGCATACTATGTGGATTGAGAAGAAGAAGAACAACAACCACCCAGTATAATCTCATTTAGTGGGGTCTGGGGATGGTAGTGTGCACGTAGACCTTACCCCTACCCTGGGGTAAAGAGGCTGTTTCCAAATAGACCCCGACATCCTTCCCTCCAAGAACTTCTCACCTTGCTCTTAGGGAGACTCGAACTCACAATCTCTCGGTTGGAAGTGGGGGTTGCTTACCATCAGAGCAACCCCTCTTGTCTGTTTGGATTGAGAAGAATCAGAGAAGATTTGAGAAAATAGTAGAAAGTCACATTCAACTGGTAAGGGAGGTAGCATATGTTTATAACATCAGGGCGTCTACTAGAATTAAAGCTCCGGTCCAGCAGCTTACTATTTTGGTTAGTTCTTGTAGCTTGTAGTTGTCTTACTCTGTGTAGTTTTTGTTTGTTTATGATAGTCTACGATTAGATAGCAGACTATGATGTAGTCTGGCTATAGATCTTCATTGTAATTATTATGATAATTAATGAAATCTTTAATTACCAAAAAGAAAAGATCAAAACTACCTTTGAAATATAAGAAATAAGATAATTATACCCTCCATTAAAAGCTGGTAGCTTAAATATGACCAAAAGAGTGTATAACAGATGAACAATAGTGATTATAAGGCAGCAACTGATGAACAATGCATCATTTTGGTCACGACAGGGGCATCTAAGCTATTAACTTTTACGATTATCCTATTTCATATTGTTTCAAGGGCAACTTTAACCTTTTTCCTTTTTTTTTTTAATAATAGAGAACTCCATATTTTAAAAATGATGGACATTGAGTTACTCTTCTGTTATCCTCCACATAAATACCTAATTTTTATAATATGTGATAATGTTCCAACTTATGAAGATGCGCCCTAACTTACACGTCTGAATCGTATTCTTACTACTCAACCAAAATCGAGATAAACGATAACAAGATTATAGCCTGCATTACATAGGCAAATTATCAATTCCCAGATACCAAAGTGCCATAATGCCATTAAATTACATAGGATACAGATGATTTTGCTTAGTACAGATGGGATCATCATGAGTTGTTACTTCTGTAACAACTTATGACTACATATTATTGTCCTCTCTGCTTCAACAATAATTACAAGTTGCTAAGTACAGATTAGCCACAACAAAAACGAGAATACAGAAATTAACATCATCGTCGTATTAGTTCATACAAGTAGAAAAATGGATAACTGATCATATTATTACAGCATCCATCCTGGAATAAATCCATTCATATTATTAGCAGTTGCTGCTGCATTAACCTCGTTTCCACCCATGGGAGTACTATATCTGCATGGGATAAATCCAAAAAATAAATAAATTAAGTGTATTATACTAAGTTGAAAATTCACAACAATATTGCTAATTGATTATTACTAGGTAGATACAATGAAAAAGTAAGACATGTTTATATTAATAGCTGCACTAAATCATGGATCTGACGCTGCAAAATACAACAACAAACCTGAAGTAGTTTCACAACTAGGATCTAGGTAGAAGCAGATTTGGAGTTTCAAGAGAGTAGATATTTTTTAAATTTTTTAGTGATTTTCTCATGTATATGTATGCTCCGTGCAAAAATAAGACCATCCTAAGCGGGATTTGAACCATCAATTTTATTGGTATAGGTGCATCTAATAATTATCTCGCCATATGAGTCTTTGAACATAGGTGCACTCACGTATATTTAAATAATTTTTTAAAAATATATTATTATATATAGTTTAGAAAGAGGAGTATGGGTATACGTGAGCCCATATCATTCAACCTAGACATGTCCCTAGGTCTGGGAAGATAATATATACACAGACCTTACCCCTACCTAGTGAAGAAGATCCGACTATGCAAAATGATTGAAAGAATTACCCAAATTGAGGAGATGAATTCAATCCCAGAGGTTGGAAAAATCCCTCAGTTTGTGGAGGGAGTTGACGATTATGTTGCATTGTTTGTCCTCCATTATCCCATGACAATCGAAGTGGAACTCGAGCTGCACTTTCTTCCAACTGAAAAAAACATGATAAAAAGTTATGACTTGAATATAAAGTTGAACAAACAATAAAACTTAAGCATAAGATTTGTTCTGTTAGATGATTTTCATACCTTCCTTCTGAGTTGTTTATTTGCTTCAGCCAGCATTTGCTCCTAACGAATTAATAGACAAATTTGAAATTTTCATAAAATTTTTGGATTTCTTTTTGATAGATGCATGGATTTTGTAAAGCTAAGGTGTACCTTTTGCTGAAGATCTGCGAGCTGATCCAGCATGTTTTGAGTCTGCAAATACATAAAAAAATTGGTTGTTGGAAAATGCAATTGTGTAAATGAATTTTTTCACAATCACATCACCAAAAAGATAACTATAAGTAGTTGTTGATAATTAGTAGAAAAAATTACCTAAAGAATAAAGCAAACATACTAGCTATAGAAAATTATTTTACATTGTTAGTGCAAACAATGACTTTATGCTCTTAGTATAAGTTAAATCCTTATATCAGTATTATGTGAAGTACCTACCCTAAACTTAGCAATTTACATGAATGGCCTACTAAACTATTTCATAACACTACACGGTGCTACGTATAGAAGTTCTAGTAGCCATGGGTAAGAATTGCTCAAGATTTATATAATGAAAAAATAATTAATTCATTGTCCAACCACCAAAAAATACTAGAATAGAATTAAAAGAAAAAGCAGCTTAGTGCATAAAGTATCTCGTGTTCATGGAAGTTCGGAAAAGGGCCGCACAAGGGGACATGATGTAGGCACCTCTGATTCAAGCATCAGTGGCTGATTTCATGGTTCGTATCCGTGAGCTATATGTCACACATAGACAACTTGTCCGTTCCTCTAAGGCTCCCCGTCTTAGGATAGAATCAAATTAGTAATTATTTAAGAAAAACGATAAACTCTTTATGGTCATCACTAAAACTTACGGGAATTATATGAAGTAAAATTATCACTTGAAGTAACATCAAATCGTATTCCATATTGAAATAATAATACTATCGGAAAGTTAAATGTAAATTTAGTTACCTTCCTTGACCTGATTTGCTTCAAGGACGAATCCAACTGGTGCTCAAGATGCTCAAGTTCCTTGGAATTTAGTGTGCCCAAGTCCTCCCCAAGAAGATTTCTATTAAATTGATATAGACATGAATATCAAAGCTAGAATATTTCTCACAAAGTACAAAAACTAAGAGTTTTGTTGCTAACAGCTATAAGGAACTAATCCAGGAGAAAACTTATGTAAAAGCTACAATTAATTCGCTGATGAAGGAGTCAAAAATTTGTATAAAGTGATTGGGAAAAAAAAAATACTAAAACGTCACCTTGCGATATAAACATGTGACCTAAATTAAAGAAATTTTAAAACCTTTTGCCAAAAATATTAGACTGTTCCCTTAGATTAAAGAGTTCAACAATTTATATATTATAAAAAAGTTTGTGTCCTATTTGCACAGTATCATTAAACGAAATGATCGAGTGACCCTAAATTTCTTCCCACCTGTTTAAGCATTTACTTTATTCATTTCTGGAATTTTTCTCCTCTCAAATGATCGAGTCGGTAACTTTGATCTAAGCTTAGGATTAAAAGTTATTATTATTTTGTAAATTATAACCCTTTTAAATATAGGCATCAAAGGAGACAGAGATCACTAGCTAATAACTTACCTCTGAGATCGTTGAAGAAGCTCAACTCTAGCTTTTAGCCTCAGATACTCATGGTAATTGTTCTGTCGAAAAATAATGCCGTTTAATTGTTATATTTATAAAGATGAATGAAGAAATGCATATATAGTAGCTAAAGTAAAGTGATATATCGAACTATGTTGCTTGGATCCTTCGAAAATGTTACTGTATTCTTATCGTATAATGCATATAGGAAGAATTTAACATAAAAGTGAGTCATTTTGAAAAAATCCGAGCAACATAATTTCAAGAGACACCATCCTAATCTTGCTTGGAAAACAATTATGAATATAAAAGGCAGATAGTATTGTATTGTGAAACATGAAAATTCATAATTATTTGATGATTCCCATAATATAGCAAGGTGTTAGCTAATTGATGATGAGTCTGGTGACTTCTGAGTAGATATGAAATCAGTTTGCATTAATAGAATATTGTACGATTATTCTCGGGAGGATAGTATGTATGTAAACATTAGCTTATCCCTAGTTATTTGCAGAGAGACTGTTAATTTTCAATAGATCCTCGGTCCGAACACCACAATTATTTGAAAAAAAATTGAATATGTTTACAAGGCAACTTTTAATGCAAGTATAAACAAACAAGTAATAATAATACTAACATTCTTGATGCTGTTGATAGCCTATCAAATCATACACAACATAGCTAAAATAGGTAAATACTACCCGAGTATGATCGCTAGCTGATTGCATTGGGTCCAAAGAGGCGTAGCTGCATTGTTGATACTTTTCAAGTGTTTGCATCATGCTTCAACAATTACACCATAAACATAAATAAATAAATAAAACAATTAGTTTATTTCAACGACCCTATTATAAAAAGGAAGGATTTTCACCCCAAAAAGGGAAAAAAAATTGCAGATAAAGCATCGATCATCTTGAAATAGAAAACTCTATAGTTGTATATTAGAAAAGAAATTTCAAAAGAATGTTCAAAACATATAAACAGATAATTTCTCAGAAATGAAGTTTTTAAATGGCCAGAAAGAAAAATTGTACTGAACGTACAAGACTAATTATAACTTGCAGTAATTAAAACCAACATCCATTAATCCTCCATCATCTTCCCTTTTTCTACTTATTTCTTATCTAACAGTTATGCACCTTCAATTTCATAAATGAAGATCACTATTTAAATTGCAATAGTTTTTGCCACACTAGATATATAACAGTGATATTAAAGAGAGAGTTCAGGACAATATAATAATGCTAAACAAATCAGAGAGGAAAAGGGATAATCTACAAATTTCAATGTTTCATTCTCTGGCTAAGCATGTTTCTCTTAATCTTTTTTGTTTTTTCTTAATCATTTCGGAACTATTTGCATGTTTAAGAAGAGTGTACGTATTTCTAGGTTTACTACACATTCATGTAGTACGGAAGTTCGTTCAGAGCTCATTTGACATGCCATTTTTAGTGACAGGAAGCAAGATTTTCACCAAAGCTATTTAAAAATAAAGTAAGTACACACGAAAAAAAGCTAAGAGTATTCAACATTTAATATAATTTTGGCGAAGGTGTTCGGCCTAGCTCCTCCCCTATAGCCATTTTAACTGCTGTTTTTTTATCTACTGAAAATATATTTTATGAAAAACTTGAATAACAAAAAACCTTGCTAAATTAGCAAACTTTCATTGGAACCTTTGCTTTATTAAAATATGAAGCATGCTCTTCAAGCAAAAAGTTCACTATATTCGTACCATGGACACAGAATAATTATCACTTGTTTGAAATATGATCTTGCTGGGAAATCATTACATTTTCTTCTCTTTTAATACTACTAGTTATCTTTCATACAAGTTTCAGACACTTAATTGATCAAGATTAAGCCATGTTTGCTTAATTTGCTTATCTTGCTGCAGATAATAAATTTTATATATATATATATATATATACACACATACATTTCATGATACTTACAAATATACGCGGAGTCACAGACAATTATCTGCTGGATATATACCTTGGAAATATAAGTTAATATTCTGTTATCTATTACTGTTAACTTCGGGAAAAGATTAATAAAGCTAATTATCTTTAACATCTGCACAAGCAGCCTTTCCTCCCTTTAATTTCTAGGAACTAGGAAATCAAACAGACGTACATGCAGTTTTGCACTATAAAACACGACAAATATATCTGCAGATCAAATCATAACAGTAATGAAATTGTACCATGGAAAATTCTTAATTAGGTTTACACGCTTTTGGTTGGTTATCTAACAAGGCCATAAACCACCACCGTCAAAAGATTCTTTTTTTTCAAAAAAAAAAAAACCAAATATTCACATATTATCTGCAGTTCGAAACTCGAATTGATGGATTCAAGAACAGGAACTAATAATATTTACTAAAAAAATGTAGAAAAAGTAAAAGATAAATCAGTTTTTTTTTTCAACTTGAAGATAAATCAGATCAATTTTTTCAGAGATGGAAAAAAAGGGAAACAGAAGAAGCAGATCTTCAAAAGTATATATGAAGCTAGAAACTCAATCAACTCATACAAAAAAAACTTAGAAATAAATATAAGAGGATTTATCTAACAAAATACGTTATACTAAGATAGTACTTGACCTAAATTTAGAATAATCAGATCTTGCATAAATTGAGGTAAGAGAAAGTAGTAGTAATTCTTATCGTGAAGATAATGAAGTAACAACAAATGAAGATATTAAAGACCATAATTTTTCAATTCCAAGATACAGACTTTCACAGATAAGGGTTTAATAAAAGCACATTTATAGACATACACAAAAATAGTATAAAGAAAATATACAAAAAAACATATAATTACACAATTATGTATATATACCTAGAAGTGCTGCAAAATTCATAGAGTTTGCCACGGCTAGAGAAGATGATAAGAGCAACTTCAGCATCACATAAAACTGAAAGTTCATAAGCTTTTTTGAGAAGTCCATTTCTTCTCTTTGCAAAAGTAACTTGCCTGTTTATTTTGTTCTCTATCCTCTTTAGTTCAACTCTTCCTCTTCCCATTATTTCTCTCTCAGATACAGAAGAAGGAAAGAAAAACCCACTCAGTACAGTGTCTTTACTTTCTTTCTTTCACTCAGATATATAACTATTATTCCACTCTAGGTTAACCACTGAACCCCTTTTGGCTTTTTCTCTAGTGTGTGGATTTTAAAGATACCAAATTTAATGGAAATGAGTGAAAGAAACACAGTGACATGAAAGAGAGAGAAATAGAAATTCATATGGAAGCCCTGGTCTGCTATAAGCCAGACATTTTAATCCTATTTTATATGATATGTTCTTCTTTTTAACTGTCACAAAAAATAATATATTTCTATATTAAAAATAATTTAACTTAAACACATGATTTTATAGCTACAGGGGCGAAGCCACATTGTCCTAAGGATAGTCAATTGACCATCTTTTATTGAAAAATTATACCGTGTATAGAGGTATAATATTGCTAGGTTTTAGTTTATATATTGATCACCATTCTTCGGAAAAGTTTTTTTACTTAGAAATATACAACTATTAGAACACAGATGCAGAACTAAGATTTCGAGCTTATGAATTCGGAATTCTAATACTTTTAAGTTATTGGTTTCTAAATTAATATTTGTTCATAATTAATAAAATTTTAAAATATAAATATAAGTTTTGAACCAAAGATATGCTTAGTCTAACATTATAGCTCCGGCACCGAAAGCATGTAGTAAAATTTACATGTGTTTCATTAATGTGCTATAACTCCTTCTATCAAACCTCTAATTACCTTCTAAAAAACCCCAATCAATTTGGTGAAAAATTCTCAGAAACCTATTAATAGTCATACTAAAGATTTCACCTGAGAACTGAACCCTAAAATTTTACTACTGTTTTTAAGATATAATTTTTTATACCCTAAAAAGTGTATCTATATATGTAACTCTATGTATGTACGAAATATATCCGTGTGAATATAATAAGTACTAACCAGTTGAAGCAAAAGGGCACATGAGTGACCCTATATAAGTAGGCTACAGGTATACTAATGGAAGAGGTCTGTATATTACTTTTCTGATGTTGTTGCTTTTGTGGTTTTGGGTAAATTAATGTTTCACATCGATGCATCTTATTACCTATTGGACATGAAGAAGTACAACCTTAAACATTCTCATCTTCAGTATTAGTAACGTGTCGATGCCTCCCCTACGAGGTATTTTGTTCTTTTTACAGTAGTAATTTTTAATTACTTAAATTAGAGTGTGGCATGGAAAATTGAACCCGCACCTATAAGTTGTTAATATATTTGGTTAGTCATTTTAAAGTTTAAATTATTTGGGAAAAGATATATTATATGTTTTTTTTTCAATAATAGGTGGTGATGAGACTTTTGCCTATTTGTTTACAATACTGTGCCATCATTCCACATGGTGTTCATTAACCATATTAGAATTTGACTATATCGGGATTCGCAACGTGTGAACCCTATGCGAAGAAAAGTGCTCCCTATAAAATTTTTTTTTATATTCAAGCTTTAGTTAAGAAAAAACAGCCTCATGTGCTGCACCATATGATCGGAGTTTTTAACTTCACTTGTATATACATATATAGCTTGCAGTTAAAACAGGAAGAGATAGATCATAATGTTAAAGTGTGTAATCATCTAATTATCTAAAAGGTTAAGTGGTAAATAAGCAGCGCGTAGCATAACCATTTTTCATTCTGAATTCTGATATTAAATTAATATTCACAATCTCCATCATGTGAAATTGATCATTCCCCACCGGAAATATAGTCTATTGGAAAATCCTTTTGTGCTATTTGAAGGCTGTTAAAGCTGTGTTATACAGAATTTAACTTGTATAAACCACAAATATAAAGAATTTTTACACTATCAGATTATCTTTATATCTTATAGCATATAGGGTAATACTTGTCTTATTTTTAACGTTACAAGATCCATTTTTTATGTTGGATTATCTGTATAATATTTTGAATACTCTAATAAAGTAATAAAATCACATTATTAATGTGTATAAATTAAACCAGCTCGTGTAGCTAGTCAGTGCCATATCATTCTACTTGTCATCTCCTTTTTTATTGCATTTCTCTTGTTCAATAATTCTCTCAAATCACCAGTGTATTTCATTTCTAGTGGGCATTATAAGTGATAACTCTCCTTTGCTTTGTCTGTCTATTCAGCTTGAATTGCAAATTCATCGGCGCTACAATTTTATTCATCATGCTCTCTTGATAATGACAATTTTACGGTACAAACTTAAAAGATATGTTTACCCTCAAATGAGATAACAATTAAATTTATAAGTGATTTTGAGGATATATAATTTTACCTGGTACTAGTTGATAAATATGATGATTGATAATAAAAATTAATATAAGTAAAACAAACCAATATTGAAATGAATTCAGCCCTCGAGCTAGATCGTTCTCGAACCGACTGAGAATAGAGTTATGGGATATGAAATAAATTGATCGACAGGAGAGTATATGAAAGAAAAAGTATTGTAATATGCGGGATAAATATGGTTACAAATGAATAGAATGTTAGATATATGGACTTATATCTACATACATATGAACAATATATGGATTAATTATATGTTATGTGCTATCTTTTGGTTTGGCCTAAATTGGTGGTCATATGGACATTATTAAGGGGGCCAATATATTGTCATATAAAGTGTAGGACTAATGTGTAGATACCCAAAAGGGTAACCTTAGTTAATGATGAGCTAACTAAGGTTACATATATGTAACCATGGTTACATGCTTATGACTTTTGAGTTTCATAACTCATGTGTTATAAGTGGGGGTTATGGTTCCCATAAGAATGCAAGACATTCTCTTCTTCTTCCACCCATTGAGAGAGAGAACCATTGTTGTCTTGCATATCAAGTGAAAAACCATTCTCCATTTTTGGTCTTAGATAAATTCTTGTGAAAGCCAATACTTCAAGAAGGACAATCTTCAAGAAGGATCAAGGAGCTTTCAAAGCCAAACACTTGGACAATCATTAAGAAGGACTAAGGATTTCCACTTATGGATTCAGGTACGCTTCCGCTTATGTTGTTATTCCAAATAATTTTATATGAAGGTTATAATGTTTTAGTGGATATTATAATCATAACAATTGGTATCAGAGCCTCCTTCATATTTGGATTATTTGGAAGTTCATGAAATTCATGTTATATAAAGTTCATGTTTAAATTAAGATAGAATTTTGATTATGAAATTCTAGTACCATGATATAGCATGATTTCATGAATGATATGTTGTTGATGAACTTTGGTATTTCAATATCTTGTTATCACTAGATGAAATGAAATATTGAAATTTTCATGATTTTGGTTGATGAACAACATGATTTCTTGTTTAAGTTTCTTGTTGATAATTATATTAAGTCGTTGGACAGAATAGTAGGATAATCGATTATTGTCTGAAGATAATCGACTATCTTAAAAAGTTCACCAAAATTTTGCAAAATAGAAGCCTCACATAATCAATTATTCTGTTGAAATAATCGATTATGTAATTTTGTTCAGCAAAATTTTTTGAAGCAGAACATCAGAATAATCGATTATTCTCCTGGAATAATCGATTATCTGGTTTTTTCAGCAAAAATTTGAGATTCCAGAAGGCCCAGATAATCGATTATCAGGCTCAGATAATCGATTATCTGGCCATAAATTGCAGAAACGTTTTGTTTTCTGGCTGTTTAATGAGGACATAATGTAAGAAACGCTTTTCATAATTAATGAAACGTTTTAAGTATTAAGTTTTCAGATTTTTTAATTGTACATTAATAATATGTCAATTAATATTCAGTTTTTTAAATTATTAATGTTTTATACATTAATATTCAGTTTTTAATATTAATTGTTTTTTAGTCCATCATGCTTCAGATTTTGGTATTATCCAATTAAGACTAAAACAATTAATATTCAGATATTACATGTCAAAACATGTAAATTTTCAGTTAAGATTCAATATATGGCTTAAGGAACTATATGATTTAGCATCTAATATTTTAAATTAGTCAATTGAAGCATTATGTTGCCAAAGTAACCTCTTTTGTGTAGATTGATTAATCTTGAAATATAAGATGACTATGGATGTTAGTATTCCATGCGTTTAACACCGGCCCAAAGGAAGGTTGTTATTTGGCAGGAATTCGAACATGCTTGTGGTGATAAATATGTGACAATTATTCGGTTTTCCATGTGAATATTAAGTCGGCCCAAAGGAAGGCTTGATATTTGACAGGAGTTTATTATCAATATTTGATCACTACAACAAGAGTACCACTTACAAGTTGATTTTCTGTCCAAAGACTAAAATCAATGTTGTGCTAGGTATCTTGTAATGAGATTTGCCTATTTTGAATCTGTAAACTAAAGTTAAAGTTCAAGTAATTGTAAGCATGTATTAAGTTATCCTTGTTCTATTTTCAGTGAATTCTTCAGCTGCTTCGATATCTGCTAATATAAACAGCATCCCTGTGCTTAACGGCACAAACTTTAAGGAATGGAAAGAGAACATTATGATCGTTCTCGGTTGCATGGATCTAGACCTTGCACTTCGGATTGAGCAACCTGCTTCTCTTGAGGATACATCTTCTTTTGATGAAAAGAAGGAGATGGAGAAGTGGGAACGCTCAAATCGCATGAGTCTAATGATCATGAAACATGCAATTCCAGAATCATTCAGGGGCACTATGAATGATGAAAGTAATGCCAAAGTTTTCCTTGTAAACCTTGAAAAGCGTTTTGCACAAAACGAAAAGGCGGAAACAAGTACTCTTTTGAGTAAACTTGTTTCCATGAGGTATAAAGGTAAGGGAAACATAAGGGAGTACATTTTGGAAATGTCTCATCTTGCTTCGAAACTTAAGTCAGTCAAGCTGGAATTACCTGAGGAACTGCTTGTGTACTTAGTTTTGATATCTCTTCTTGCGCACTTTAATCAGTTTAAGGTCAGTTACAACTGCCTGAAGGAGAAATGGACTCTTAATGAGCTCATTTCACATTGTGTGCAAGAGGAGGAAAGGATAAAGCAAGATAAGACAGAAAGTGCTCATTTGGCATCCTCTTCTAAGGATACTAAGAAGAGGAAATGTAAGGAAGTTGCGGTTGCAAGGCCCCAGAAAAAGCAAAATAAGGAACCTAAGGTTGAAACTTCAGAATCAGGTTGCTTTTTCTGTAAGGGGACTAATCATGTGAAGAAAGATTGTACCAAGTACCACGCTTGGCGTGCGAAAAAAGGTACATTTCTTTCTCTTGTTTGTTCTGAAGTTAATTTAATTTCGGTACCTAAGGATACTTGGTGGGTAGATTCGGCTGCTACTACTCACATAAGTATATCTATGCAGGGTTGCCTGAACTGCCGAAAACCAAATGATGGTGAAAGATACATCTATGTGGGTGACGGCAAGAAGGTGCCAGTTGAGGCTATTGGAAAATTTAGGCTGTTGTTTAAGATCGGTTTTTATTTAGATTTGGATGAGACTTTTGTTGTACCGTCTTTTAGACGGAATTTAATTTCTGTTCCCAAATTGGACATATCCGGTTATTCATGTTCATTTGGTGACAATAAAGTTAGTCTCTTTCAAAATTCAAATCTTATCGGTACTGGTCTTTTATCAACATATGATAGCCTATATTTGGTTGATATAATAACCTCACATAATGAAACTTTGCATACAAGTTCAAGTAGTACCAAAAGAAAATTAACTAATGAGAATTCTATATCACTCTGGCACAAACGTTTGGGTCACATATCCATTCAAAGAATTCAGAGACTCGTGTCAGATGAAATTCTTGATTCTCTTGATTCCTCAAATTCGGATATTTGTGTTGAGTGTATCAAGGGAAAACAAACAAACAAGACGAGATTAAGTGCTAAGAGAGCTTCAGACGTCTTAGAATTGATACATACGGATATTTGTGGGCCATTCCCTACTCCTTGTAGGAATGGTCAACAATACTTTATCACATTCATAGACGATTACTCTCGTTATGGGTACCTATATCTTATTCATGAAAAGTCCCAATCCGTAGACGTGTTCAAATCATATAAGGCTGAAGTTGAAAATCAACTAAGCAAAAGGATTAAATCTGTTAGATCTGACCGTGGTAGTAAATACTATGGCAGATATGATGGTTCAGGTGAACAACGTCCAGGGCCATTTGCTAAATTCCTAGATGAGTGTGGGATCGTCCCTCAGTATACTATGCTAGGCAGTCCTACTATGAATGGTGTAGCTGAGAGACGAAATCGGACCCTTAAGGATATGGTAAGAAGTATGATTTGTCGTACTACTTTGCCAGACTCACTCTGGGGAGAAGCATTAAAAACCGCAGCTTATATTCTTAATAGAGTTCCAAATAAAGCTACAATCAAAACCCCATATGAACTTTGGACTGGGCATAAACCTAGTATTAAGCACTTACACATTTGGGGTTGTCCAGCTGAGGCAAGGCCTTATAGGCCGAATGAAAAGAAACTGGATGCTAAGACGATTAGTAGCTATTTTGTTGGATACTCTGAAAGATCCAGGGGTTTTAAGTTTTATGATCCCACTTCTAGAACTATTTTTGAGACGGGTAATGCTAGGTTTTTGAGGATATTGAGTTTGGGGGGTGGGGAGATAAAATTATTAGAGATTTTGTCTTTGAGGAAGAACATGTGTCTTTCCCTCAAGTTGTTGATCTTGGTTAGGGTGTTCTCATTCCTGACACGGATCACACAACTCCAGTTCAAGACAATCTCGAAAATCTCCCCAATCAAGTTCCTGATGTTACTAATGAAAATCAAACTCAACAACCTCAAGAAACTGAAGTGCCATTAAAGGAGATTCACTAGAGAGAGGAGAAATGCAATTCCGGATGATTATGTTGTATTTCTCCAAGAACAAGAAAGTGATATTGGACTTGAGGAAGATGATCCAATCAACTTCCATCAAGTCATTAAGGGTTCTAACTCTCAAAAGTGGATTGATGCCATGAATGATGAGATGAAGTCTATGAGCGATAACGGCGTTTGGGAGCTTGTTACATTGCCCGAAGGTATTAAACCGATTGGTTGTAAATGGATATTTAAAACCAAGAGGGATTCAGGGGGCAATGTCATTAAGTATATAGCTCGTCTTGTCGGAAAAGGCTACACTCAAAAGGAAGGCATTAATTATAAAGAGACTTTCTCTCCAGTTTCATCGAAAGACTCTTTCAGGACTATAATGGCACTAGTAGCACATTTTGATCTTGAACTTCATCAGATGGATGTTAAGACAGCGTTTCTCAATGGTGACTTTGAGGAAACAATTTATATGGTGCAACCTGAAAACTTTGTTTCGGATGAATCAAAGAAAGGGTTTGTAAATTAAAGAAATCCATCTATGGGCTCAAGCAGGCTTCCCGTCAATGGTATTATAAGTTTCATGCAGTCATTACATCTTTTGGTTTAGAACCGAATGTTGCTGATGACTGTATATACTATAAGTTCAGTGGGAGTAAGTATATTTTTCTGGTTTTATATGTCGATGACATACTGCTTGCCTGTAACGATATAACATTATTGCATGAAACTAAGAAATTTCTTTCAAAGAAATTTGAAATGAAAGATCTTGGTGAAGCTTCTTTTGTATTAGGAATTCAGATACAACGAGATCGCTCCAAAGGTGTTCTCGGTCTGTCACAAAAGGGCTATATCGATAAGGTTCTTAAAAGATTTGACATGCAGGATTGTAAACCAGGCAACACCCCTGTTTCTAAGGGAGACAAGTTTAGTCTCAAACAGTGCCCAAATAATAAATATGAAACTTCGGAAATGCAGAAGACGCCTTATGCTTCGGCTGTAGGTAGTCTGATGTATGCTCATGTATGTACACGACCTGATATAGCATACATTGTTGGGATGTTAGGCAGATATCTAAGCAATCCCGGAATGGACCATTGGAAGGCAGCCAAAAGGGTCATGAGGTACTTACAGAGAACAAAGGATTACATGCTTACATATCGGAAATCGGACCAGCTTGAGATCATTGGGTACACCGATTCCGATTTTGCTGGATGTCAGGATAGTCTGAAGTCTACATCAGGCTATATTTACATGCTTGCTGGCGGTGCTATCTCTTGGAGAAGCATCAAGCAAACTCTTACGGCCACTTCCACCATGGAAGCAGAATTCATGGCATGTTATGAAGCATCCAATGAGGCATTATGGCTGCAGAATTTTGTTAGTGGACTGCGCATTGTTGATAGCATTAAAAAGCCACTTAGGCTATTATGCGACAACAGATCGGCAGTCCTTTATGCTAATAACAACAGTAGTTTGACGAAAGCAAAACATATAGACGTCAAATTTCGGGTTGTTAAAGAAAGAGTACATAATGGACAATTGTGCATTGAGCACATCAGTACAAACTCCATGTTTGCGGATCCGCTTAATAAGGGATTGACACCAAAAGTATTTCATGAGCATATTGCTTGTATGGGTGTCAAATCAGTTAAGAATTATGAATTTTAGTGGGAGTTTGTATTATACAATTATGTATTGTCCATTGCATTCAGTAATTCAGTTTTAAAGTTATATCTGCAGATATTCAGTTTTAAAGTTTTGTACTCTTAAAGTTTATGATTGATCTCAATAAAGAGAACCAGTTGGAAATAGACATTTTATTTCAGACCACACTTTATGTTATTTCCATGCTACACACCTATACTTGATCCATGTCGTTGGTTATATTGATATATGTGATCTATGTTGGTTCTAGTTACGAAAGAGTAACTAAGAGCTCTTAGTTCCTATGTTAGTATGATTGATGGACCGGATTGTTCATGACAATTTTATTATGATAGCAATTTTGAGCTCATAAGGTTATATTGTAACATATAATGCTAAGGTTTGTACATATGTATGAGTATATCGCCCAAGTGGGAGATTGTTAGATATATCGACTTATATCTAGATACATATGAACAATATATGGATTAATTATATGTTATGTGCTATCTTTTGGTTTGGCCTAAATTGGTGGTCTTATGGACATTGTTAAGGGGGCCAATATATTGTCATATAAAGTGTAGGACTAATGTATAGATACACAAAAGGGTAACCTTAGTTAATGATGGGCTAACTAAGGTTACATATAAGTAACCATGGTTACATACTTATGACCTTTGAGTTTCATAACTCATGTGTTATAAGTGGGGGTTATTTTCCGATAAGAATGCAAGACATTCTCTTCTTCTTCCACCCATTGAGAGAGAGAACAGTTGTTGTCTTGCATATCAAGTGGAAAACCATTCTCCATTTTTGGTCTTAGATAAATTCTTGTGAAAGCCAATACTTCAAGAAGGACAATCTTCAAGAAGGATCAAGGAGCTTTCAAAGCCAAACATTTGGACAATCATTAAGAAGGACTAGGATTTCCACTTATGGATTTAGGTACGCTTCCGCTTATGTTGTTATTCCAAATAATTTTATATGAAGGCTATAATGTTTTAGTGGATATTATAATCATAACATAGAACCCCTTTTTATAAAGTAGATGAATTCCACTTATGGTACAATTCTTATTACAGAAGGAAATTCCATGATTAGCTAAACAACTGTTCTTGATTTGATTCATTTCGAAATTTCCGTCATGATTCTCGATCATTCACAGATATCTCGTCTTTCCCTTATTATGGTATCCTCAGTCTTGCTCGATGTCTATCCCGTTTTATCTCGATCATTACTGGTCTCGATCTCGACAGATACTTCGAATCCCGAACTCAATACCTTATTTTCATATCTCGGTCTGATATACTATATGACTGATCCTCGATCAATCCCATGGTCTCGCTTAATCTGCCCCGCACGAGCTATCTGATCAAGTTTTCTTTTTCAATCTCAAGCAATTGGCAAAGCCGTGTTTGATCGTCGCATCACTAAAATCGGGTGGGCCCCATTTTAACCATATACAATGTAAATAATCGTCATATTCAATATGTCAGAATTAGACCAACAAAAATACGAAGAGCAAATTATTTTCCTTGTATTCTCACGTATATGGCAGCACGTGTATTTACACGTTTGACTTCATGAGTTTTTCATATAGAGATAGGATAACCATAATCTATTTAGTAATTCGTCTGTCTCAAAATTCAAATTAAAGTAGATCAGCTTAATATTATAAAATAAAATTTTAAATATTAAAAAACAATATGATTAAAAAAAATCAAAAAATTTAATCAAAATTTACATAGTTTAAATCTAGAAAAATGAGAAGTAACATAGAAATTGACACGCAAAGAATAGTTACAAGAGGAATGGTGTAGTGGTTATCCATATTGTTTATCTTCTCTAATACTCCGCGGGCAAACTGATGGTGTCTTTGACAGCTGAATTAAGTGCTCTAATGTACAATATAACCTGCCAAAAAGCCTTAATATTTGCCTGTGGTACTTTTCTTCTTTCGTGCAGTGTAATTTAGTAATTTACTGTGACGTGGACCACTCTCTGGTGGCTTTATCACTGCTCAAGAGGCCATGGAAAATAAGGGTTCACTACAAGAAAAAACGCCTTTAACGAGGAAAAATTTTGCGGTAAAAGTTCAAAGTTAGGAATCAAAATGCTGTCTTTTTGGACCAAAGGCACATAAATAAGTGGAAAAAATATATGTGTATTTTTTTGTGAAATGGTCTCACGGCCACTTAAATTTTTACCAGATTTTAAAATCGATACATGAACTTACATTATTTTTATTTGAAATTCAAACTTACGAATCCGATAATTAATACACCTATTTGATCGTTGATCATGCACATGTAGCAGTGACAAATGATATGGACAAGGTGTGTGCCAGTCATGAGAATTACGCGCGTGACTACAATAATTTTGATTTAAAAAATCTGAAACCAAAAAAAAAGTACAAACTAAAAAGAAAGAAAATAAACCAGACCACTTCTCCCATCCCTTCACCCCTTGTGTTCTTTCCAATCTTAAACCCTTTCCATTCCAAATATTAATTCTCATAGCTGCATCCACCTCCTCAACATCTCCGTATCCCATCTTCTCACAGATTCTTTCCGCCGTCTTATCAAACGCCGCCACCATATTCATTGCCGTTTTAGTAGAAGGTTTACTAAACAAATATTCATTACTCTTCACGAATTATTTGCGTTCCTCTACACTAAAATTCCTAATATTTTCTTCCGCGTCACACTTGTTCCCTGCCACTCTTACTATCGTGTCGCCTTGTTACCGTATATCTTCAAGCCAACTCGACATCCGCTCGAAAGTGTGCCTTTTAGTCACATCACAAACAAGCTAAGCTCATGTGGTGTCTCTGTAATTTGCCATTGTAATTGACCGAAATTCTCCTGTCCCGACGTGTCTCATATTTGAAGCTTGAATAAAAAGGAAAAATGAAATGAATTTTATGAAAGTTCATAACTGATTGTGCATATGCTCAAGTGACGGCTGATATCTTTCTCCCAATGGCAGCGATAAAGGTGTAGAAGAAATAATGAAAGAGATAAAAAATTAGAAAGAAAATTTGATAAATTAATTATAAAAAATGGGACTCACAGATGACATATATAAAATAACAATTTGGCATGTTCTTTTTGTCAGGTAATTGAGTTACACGCTCTGACGAGGGCGTTTATTTATAATTAACTGGTTGAGTTGAGGTGCTAAAATGAAAAAGTCAAAAATTTTTATACCGACTTTAAAATTCGGAGTTTAAGTGATTAGGAGATCATTTCGTCTTTTATATATAACGCGGTTATTCATCGCACTATACCTTAACGACACGTTTGTCCGTTAAGATATGCGCAGTGAATACTTCCACTATATTTAAACTTTAAATTGGCAGGAGATAGAGTGCATATGCAGGAAGCACTACACTATAGTATTTCCTATATATGTGCTATACCTATATAAAAAATGGGTTCGTTTCCTTCCCCGACCAAACAAAAGCAGCAACACCAAAATAAGTCCCTCCCTCCCCTCCTTTTTTTAACCAAAAAGCTCCATTGCAGCCAACCCATCCCCCAAAAATTGTGTTTTCTCCGAATTTTAGCAAGCTATCACCGGATCCAAGGCGTTATCGTATAGTGAATCTCGTCCATTGTTTGTTATCGACTCCAAAATCATTAATTATTTTATATTTCAAAACCTTTAAATCGAGGTATTCCGACTTACTCTTTGGTAAAACTCATGTATATAAAATGCTTATTAATCATTATTTCACTGTGGTGTATAATTTTTTTGTTATCATTTTGTGATTTAATTAATTTTATTATTTTTAATCGGATTAGTTCATTAATATAGAAAATTTATCAACCTAAGTATTTGATATATGAATAATTACTTAATTATATTAATAGCTATTAAAATTAATTATTTAATTTCATGTTAACCCCAAAAATATCTTTAAACAAAATGATAGTTCAAACACAAACCTCTCGAATTTTAGTCAATAAATATAAGAAAATAACATAAAAAGAAACAATATAGAAAGTTTATCAAACTAAGTATCTTTATATGAATACTTATTAATTATATCATGTATAGTTATGAAAATTAATTATTTAATTGTATTATACCAAAAATAGCTGAGTAAGAAACCAACATATAAAATAATAAACCAACATATAAGAAACTAACATATAAAATAATAATATAGAAAATGTATCAACCTAAGTAATAATGTAGGAGAATATCCATTAAATATTAGTTTGAAAGATATTGCAATATATTTAAAGATGTTGAAGATTTAAATAGAAAATACTTCAATTAATATTGTTCAATTTACAGTCATCGTCATGGAGGTTCTCCATGTGCATGCCAGACTTTCATCTCGAGAGTCATTGTTGCTACAGGGAAAACATAAGTCTTCACACATCTAGAATAAGCAGTGCGTTTCATCTACCCATCAGCGAGGCTACCATCACACATGAGGACGTGGAGGTTATTTTTGGGCTGTATGTTGATGGTATACTAGTATCTTACCTGCATGCTCTTAGAGACTATACGGGAGTGGATTACCTTCATAGGTTACAACGGCTCACCGGTTTCCAGCCAGTGAAACCGACTATGTTGAATGGGGCCAATTTATTGCAGCTGATGCCCATTTGTCAACATCTGGTGGTGATGGACGCGGATATTATTGATGAATCACCTCTAGAGGATATCGACCGACAGACGAGACTGTTGTTGTTGCTGATGTTTGGTTGTACACTGTTCCCGAACACTTCGAAAAACCTAGTCAACTTGCGATTTCTACATCATCTGGAGCAACCAGATGATTTATCTAGTTATTGCTAGGGTGAAGTTGTTCTAGGTTACCTATATAGGAAGATACATCGGGCGTGCATGGGCACCCAGAGAGATGTTGTCGGATTTTTCCCGCTGTTGCAAGTGAAAATATAGTCAATTTCTTTCAGGTTTATAACATACGTACTAAAAAATGCCTTAACTTTTACGTCCACAGTCTATATTAGGTTTGGTCCTAGGAGTAATTCTTGCAGTTCTAACCACCTCTGCCACGGATAGCTCTGGATGCACCAACTCCATCGTTTCTCCTTATAGCTTTGAGGTGGGTTGATAGGCGAGGCTATGCCCGCAAGGTCGAGGTTCGACATCATCTCCCTTATACAAGGATTTGTTGGAGTTACTTGAAGGCGCGCAATTACATATATACTTAAGTTTACTTGGCCTAGCTTGATGTGTATTACGTTTACTCACAATTATTGTGTTTAATAAATAGTTCGTATAAAGGCCATACAACAACACACTTATAGATGGTTTTCCAGATTATTGCTCTCGTGGTCGAGTTACACGAATCTCTTTCGTCCCACTAATTTGTATCGATATAGTTGAGCATCATGCCACCAAGTGAGTCCTTCACCATTTTGGCCGCCCGCATATTGTACCTATTCCACCCACTTGTCACACGACACATTATTAATGGGATGATCGTTGCAAGGTTGACCAGACATACTTGGACTGGCTAGAGGCCCGGATTATGGTTTGAGACTAGAGGTATGGCTTGATTCTGCCACCCTCTACCTGACCGTATGGAGGGCGAGCATGAGTACATGGGTTGGTATCCCAACGTTAACTGAATTCTCGTCAGGAATCCCGTTCATCACGTTGGTGGTTAGTACACTCCATACGCTCGAAGGCATGAGGCACTAATATGTTATTTGTTATACTTACTTATAAAGTTATATTATTTTCCGTAATTAATATTATATATGTTATGCAAGCTATTGGCTTACACCAGTTCTACCATTTCAGACTGGAGATGCTACAACATGCAGTCAAGAGATAGTGGCAGCTTTGCACATGTTTGGCCATAAGATTGCTGATCTTGCTGCTGACACATTGGGACATACCCGAGATTATGGGTGTTTATGATACAAGGCTGCTTATGTGTCACCCGAGGAGTACCATTACAGGACACCAGTGGATCCTGAATGTTGTAGACGTGGCAGGCATAGAGAGAGAGGAAGGGGTGGCCCACGTGGTCGTGGTGGTCGGCGAGGACAGGGTCCCTAGCAAGAGGGCATTGAGGAACCCGTGGAGGATATTAGAGATGATCAACCGGATGAAAACCCTGAGCCACACAATGATCCTCATGATATGCCGTCATTCAGCCTCCAGATGTCACCAAGGACTTCGCTGAAGACCATGTCAGCTCCATTGTTGATAGTGGGAACAACCATTACGCAGGAGGAGTGGGATCAATATTTTTCCTGATTGTCCAGAGTCATCGACGATTGCTGCTGATCGTCTGATACGAGAGATGGATAGTGGGCGATAACTAAATTATGTCTCATCATTGAGGGATGTTGAGGATCTTTCATCTATTCCAATGCACCTTGATGTTCCGATAGAGCATTGTGTCGCTACTCAGGCGCAAGTCTGTTTGTATTACTTGAGTTTTACCTTACTATTATCTCAATGTGTTTTAAAGATTTCATTAACGCCCGTCACAGATGCCACATTGTGCGATATTGACTTGCTGGAGACGAATGATCTTATTCAGGAGCTAGCCGAGACCATGGTATGACCATTATTCTTTTTTCTATCATGAATTTCAATATTTTATATTTCATATGCTAAAATATCTTATTATTCTGTAGGTTACTACTGGCCTAACGACCGCTTCTACCGAGCCTGCCAGCCTTAATAATGATCATGATGCAACGCATCCTCCGATAAAGAGGTGACATGATGAGGATGACATATATCAGGTACAGTCACCAGAGGAACTGGTATCCATCTATTCACTCTGTTGTTTCTTTGATTGATCATGTTGGAACTTGTGCCTGATGTAAGACTTGTTTTTTGAGCACTTTGAGGCTGTGTAAGAGGTTATCATCTGGTCCTCATATGAAGTTTGTTAAAATTATCATAATACAAAAGGCACATAACTTATCAATTTTCTCCTTTTTGATGATGATAAACTTATAATTGAAGTTCCTCCTGAGAACCAGATCTCCATACAATTTACATGCAAAATGACTTTATTCCCTCTGAGAACCCCTTCTCCTTTTTGTCCCCCCCCCCCCAATTTTATTCTTCTTTTTCGCATCATAAGAAATAATATATGCAAGTCAACGCAAAAAGAAGTCAAACAAGGTTAACTCATGCCACATGTGTGCACATAATATAGCTACAAATAGAGTACAAGAGTATAACATGCATAGCAAAGGACTGAGAAGCTATTTAATTTATGAAGAGAAGAAAACAGAGGCAGTAACACCATTGTTACAAAAACATCCACATAAAAAATAACTTAAAGCACTAGTCATAATAACAGCAAGCCAAAAGGGACACTAGGTTAATACTAACATAATTAAACTAGACACTAACAAAGGACTTGTTTAAGGAGAAATGGAAGAGGGAGGGAATGATGATGAGGCAAGGGATTTGAGAAGTACTACTCAAGAATTTGTAGATCGTTTCTCGTTTATCAACCGATCTATCAGGTCGCAACTTATTTCCTCAGGTCTGTATTTTTAGCAGTGGGCAATCTGTGCACCTTAGGCACTACTAGAACCAGGTTCCTTCTTGGCTTGAATGAGCTTCCCCTCAACAATGACATTCCTAACCTTCAGCCTCCTTATTTCCTCATTAGCAGCATCATGAACAACAATTAGTAGAATTGTTGCCAGTACTCCCTTATTGTCAATACACTTGCATTCCTCCAAGGTTGTTGTTGAGAAAGTTTGCTTTCGAGTTCCCAATGTTGCTCTTTCTAAAGGGGCTTTGAAGAATTCAAATACTCTAGTGAGAAAGAATCCATAAGGCAAACATATTTTTTTCTTATCATACCATTACAGTTAAATGGGCCAGAAGGGTCGTTATGAGATAACAAGAATAAAATATAAGGAAATACTAGACATATGACAACCCAACATAATACAGAAACTTATACTTGTGACATACAATTCTATAAGGACGACATAATCCTTTATATACTCAAAATGTAAGCCCACAAGGCCATACAAGTACCCATATACATGACATATGTGTACAAGCCTCTAATAGTGCATAAATGTCATATAGGTTAGGACAGGGCCTCGCCATACTAATAAATACATGTCCATAGCATATTGACCAAATAGGCAACTCCGGAGCAAGTGGAGTGCAACAACACCTTCCGTTGGGCTAATAGCCTACTCGGAGAACTGTCAACCTATCTATCGAGACATTCAGGCATGAAATGTAGTGTCCCCAAGAAAAGGAACGTTAGTATAAATAAAGTATCGTGTATATAAGGCATGAAAAGCAGTATTATAAGACACGAAAGAACATGGAGTAAAGGACTCAACCTGCAAGTCTAAATAGCTATGTTGAATCATGAAACATTTATAATGTCATGCATATGCATATAAATTTCATATCATACACTGGTATATGTGTACATAACATCATCGAAGCCTTTGAGGAAATCCCATCATATCATCTCGGCCTCTATGGTTCGAATCATCAATGTATACTAGCTGATCAGGTAGTGGTGCGTGTATAACATCATAACCTTTTCCCATACCCAATATACATATAATATGCACATATATAATTCCATATAGTCATGGGTCATGTACAGTATAAATGAATGCAATGTATAATGAAGAAAGTCATTAAAATCTCTAAGAATGTCATAAGATCAATATGCCTTCACATATACTTTATTAACTTACGTATGTTTTGAGACCCATGAACAAAGGATATAATAATAGGACACATGGGAAATCAAGATCATAGGCACCCCTTTTACTTCTATGAATAGAGTGGTTTGTGAAAGTGTCGCATTTTCTCGTTTCATTTGTATCATATGGATCATGCCAAAAGGAAAGAAGGAATAGCCATAATATACCTCAAGTCATCAATGCAACTCAACAATAAGCTTACGACAACTAGTGTGCGAACCATATAACAACGAAATACATGTACAACTTAGATGACACTAGTATATCACGTATCTCAAACGATAACTTGGTTCTAAAATAAAACTGTTAGACCCTGTGCATCCACCAGACTGTATAGAGAACCAGGATCTCTATGTGTTTCGTTTGAAAATACTGATGAACCAAACTGTATAGGGATCTGGTCCTATATTAGTTTGGTACAGTGCTATGTTTGTGTGAGTCCATCAAATAGCAGAGTACCTGGTCCTTTGTGGGGTTTTATTGTGAATGCTAGTAAAGATGCATGTAAATAAAGCCGAGGATTTTTACGTGGAAAAATCCTACACAAGGGGATCAAAAAATCACGACCTACACATGTAGGATTTTAGCTTCACTAACTTGCAATTTTCATATTGCAAGCCACTTTACAATAACCCTATTGAAAAAACTTCAACTAACTTGTGATACTCTTATCACAAGCCACTCTATAACTATTCTAGTTACAAAGAATTTGACTAACTTGTGGTATTTCTACCACAATCCACTTTGTCACACTATGGTTACAAAGGCTTTCACTAACTTGTGATGTTTTAACCACAAGCCACGTTGTCACACTACGGTTATAAAGGCTTTTGCTTATGACTAAACCTAATCAACGCTTCTAAGAAAGCCGGATATGAGTTACAATGAAGAACACATAACAAAGACTCAACAACTCTACGGACTTAAGATATCATCAATCTCGGATCAGGTCCTTCAGGTTGCAGCAGCTTTGTTCCTGAGAGAGGTTCTTGATCACTTGAGAGAATTTTTGTTTTCAGTATTTGCATGTGTTGAACCTGAATCTTATGCCTTGCATAAATTTTATACTACACAAGACATTCTTAGTGATGTCCAATCTCAATGGGAAGTGACTGTTGTACTGTATGCTGCACTACTGCAGGCAGTCACATTTAACAATTGCTTTCTAGCTGTTGTTGACTTGTACTTCTGTCAGAAAATCGTAAGGGACGAGGTCTCTGTTGTGTTTCTCTTTTTACAGTTGCGAACAGTTACCCAGATGCATTCCAGATGTATAGTTGACTTGTACTTCTATAAGGAGAGCACCAAGGGATCAGGTTCCTGATCTGGTACTTGTTCAAATTGCCCAAATTGTCTTAAGTTGAGTAACTTGAATAATTGTACTTTAGTTGATTAGAGAATGAGGGGGCGCTGGAAATAGTGCAATGCGGCATAATCTTAATTTCCAGGTGTGTTCAATTGACTTTGTACTGCCGTGAGGAACCTACATGAGTATCAGGTCCTTGTCTGGGTTCCTACCTCCTAAAGCTGTAGCAAGTTCACATTTGGCTTGAATCCGTTAGATGTAGTGTAATCCAAGTGACTCAGGTTTCCTATCTTTTTCTTGACAATAAGTTTGTCAGATCATCAAAACACAAGGCAAAGATATTGAAAACCTATCAATTTCCTCCTTTTTGATGATGAAAAACTTAGTATTGACAACAAGGAGTTTGAGTTCTGAGAACCAGATTAAGTAACATGAGACCACATGTTCCCCCTGGCTTTTTACTATCGTTCTTGCTCTTTTGTCTGGTCCCATACAAAATATTTGTTAGATCATCAAAACATAACTTATAAGACCTTAGGCTCATCAATTTCACCCTTTTTGATGATGACAAACTTTTAACATTGATAACTATTTGATTTAACCAGATAAGGTACCAACAACTGCATATGTTCCCCCTGACTCTATTCATCCCTTTTTGACATATATTCCTCTGACTCTATTCTTCCCCCTTTTGGCATCAACAAAAAGACACAGTCAAACAAAAAAGTATAAAGAAGTCCAACAAAGATAACTCCTGCCACATATGTGCACACAATCATGATAGAAAAGAGAGGTAAAAGGGAAAACAAGCATTGTACAAGCAAAAGAAGAGTTTTTTTATTGATAAGAAATTTGACTATTTGAACAGGAGCAGCAACGGTTAAATACATACATGACATCAAAAAAATACAAAAAAAAAAGAAGAAGAAACAACGGCCATAAAATAATCAGAGCAAAAGGTAACTGGCCATAGAGAGAATCCTAGGGGTACTAGAAGAGGGAGGCTTGGAAGAGGAGACAGCATTGGTTTTGATAGCTAGGTCCATGCAGGCAGTTGCAGACAATTGTGAGTGAAGAAATTTCTCCCACAGGTTCTCCACTATTTGCCTAAGTCCAGAACTTGTCTCATACCTACCATCTCCTAGATTTCGGGCAAGCGCACGACCGCACAAAACGTTTTCTGAGTTAACTCTCTTGCCCAAGGCCACTATCACTTAGATTGGTCTTCATTGAACCAGGTCCCATAATTTCCCACTTTTATTTTCTAAATATTTCAATAAACTTCACATTCCTGCTTGCAACGGCCACAATGTCATCCTTAAACAAATATTTCCCAACCACAACCTTTTGTAGATCTTTTCACTAAGGAACTAGGTTCGTCCATAATATCTTTATCAACCTCAATTGCTGGAATATGTTTATCAACTACAGCTTCCCCCTATTTCATCAACCTCTTCTTCCCCTTTTTTAAATACTTTGCTTACTCTTCTATAAGGCGAACTAAAAAGTCTCTTTCTTCTACAACCACCTAGTTTGTTTTAGCTAAAAGAGAATCAGGTTCTTCAACAGGTTCTTCTATGACGGTGTCATGAAACAAAGACTCAAAAACACCAGAGTCCTTTCATCCCCTAAGAATTGGGTTTCTTCCCCTGAGATTTAAGAACAGTGGAGAAGTAGGTTTGCAACATATGGAGGAGAGACAGGGTTTTGATGGATGAGTAGAGATAATTGGAGATGAGGAGAAAACTAGTATGGGTACAGTAGTATTAGGAATATTGAAGAAATGGGTTTCTGGTGATGGCGTTAAGGCATGAGAAGATGTGGGAGTAATGTTGATGGAAATATACAAAGTCGATTATTTATTGTCCATCGTGAGAGAGGTGGTAAAAAGTGCAAAGAGAGACAATGGTTTAGATCTTCTGGTTTGAAAAGTCGAATGATGTGGCAGTTGAACTAATTTTGCTATATTTTTCTTTGAACAAGAATGCAAAAAATACATTACTACTAACTTGTGGTGCAGTAACCAGGTTCCTGACCTATTTTTGTAAAAAGGGTTTTTGCATCTCTCCTATGAAGTTCAACACTGTACCTTTAGCTTCTATGATCATAATGCGTGTTTACCTGCAACGGTATAGATGTTAGTCAGGCCTAGTCAGAAAACTATTTAGCCAATTTTACCTTTGTGTGACTATCATAGTCATGTCAGCAGAACCAGGTTCTCAATTAGGTTTAAGTAATCAAAGTGCCATCTTATTTCTCAAAGTGTTCCCAGCTCAGAGCTTTGGTGAAGATATCTGTAATATGATCTTCTGTGCAACAAAATCTTATACAAATAAGACCCTTTTCCACATTGTTTAGAAAATGATGTCTGACATCAATGTGCTTGGTTTTCTTATGTAGAACCATGTTCTTTGCCATGTTGAGAGAATTGGTGTTGACACATAGATGTAATACACAATCAATTTATACACCAAAATCTTCCAATTTGTGCTTGATCCACAGTGAATGAGCACATCATGAGGTAGCTGCATCATATTCTTCTTCTGCTATTGAGAGAGCTACTAAGTTTTGTTTCCTTGTACCCTATGAGATAAAACATGATTCAAGGAAATGAGCCATTCGAAATGTGCTTTTCTTGTCCACCAGATAACATGCATAATCAGTCTTAGCATAACCAATAAGGTTGAAATTGTCACGTGAAGTATAGTATAAAACCATGTTCTGTGTGCCCTTAAAAAATCTCAGAATTCACTTAGCAGGCTTCAGACGAGACTCCTCAAGATTTAATTGGAACCTTGCATGTAATCCCACACTGAATACAATGTTTGTCCTGCTGGCAGTAAGGAAGAATAAAGATCCAATGATTCCCATGCTTCCATGTCAAACATTTTCAAGAGTTCTTTGATGCATTTCTGACTGATACATGTTCCCTTTATGGGCTTCTTCTCTTGAAGACCCTGGAAGACATTCAGTTACCCCAATGTACTAATTTACTCACTTCCCATGAGTTTAGAAAAAGTTACTCATAATGAGTCAGTTGTAGCTCCAGATATGATGTCATCCACATAAATCTGATCGATGAGCAGGTTCCTTCCCCGTTTCTTCAAAGACAATGTATTGTCAATCTTTCCTCCTATGAAGCTAGTTTCCAAGAGAAACTTGGATAGTCTCTCATACCAGGTTCTAAGGAACTGCTTCAATACGTATAATGCCTTATCCCATTTAAATACATGTTTAGGATGTACATGATGTTCAAAAACCTAGAGGTAGCTTGATGTAGACTTCTTCTTTGAGAAAACCATACAGGAAGTCACTCTTCACATCCATTTGGAATCAGTGAATTCCATATATGAAGCAAAGGCAATGTGGATCCTAATAGCTTCCATGCGAGCTTCTAGTCAAAAATTATCATCATAATCAATCCTTTCCTCTTGATTGAATCCTTGGACAGCAAGCCTTGCTTTGTTCCTTGTAGCATTTTCATGTTCATCCAGCTCATTCCTGAATATCCACCTGGTCCCTATAATGGTTCTGTTTGAGGGTCTAGGTACCAAGTGTCATACCCTGTTTCTTTCAAATTGATGTAGTTCCTCTTGCATTTTAGTACTCCAGTCTGCATCCTACAAGGCTTCCTTGATATTCTTTTGGTTCTATTTGGGATAAAAATGCTGAGAAGGCTAGGGAATTTCTAGTTTTTTATCTTGTCTGAACTCCAAAATCAAGGGGGTGATTATATTATCAAGTGAATGGGAGCTTTTGCGTTTCCAATTTGGGACTGAAGTTTGATTGGTAGAGAAACTGGGTGAGTTAAATGGATTTCCCTACACTCTTTATTCAGTTACTTGAGGAATGCCTTGCACTGCATCTCTAACTCTTTCTTCTGCTTCAGAGGCATTAATAGAAGTACCAGGTTCCTCTTGAGAAGTAGAAGAGGATGTTGTGTTGTCTCCTTCATCTTACTCATCAAAACAGCCTACCCATTTGAAAATCCAGATAATTCCCAGGAACCAAAAATTGTTTATTATCTTAATCACCATAGTTTCGTCCCTCTTTAAAGGAGGATGTCTCGTTGAATAGCACATATACACTTTCTTCCACACAGTGTACAGATTTGTTGTTGACTTTGTGAGCTTTTCTTTGAGGGGAGTATCCTAGAAGAATTCCTTTATCGCTTTTTGCATCAAACTTCCTAAGTTGGTCCTTCCCATTGTTGAGAACATAGCATTTTCATGCAAAGGTTGTCAAATGAGTTAGTTTAGGCTTCCTTTCAGTCAGAAACTTATGGGGGGGGGGGAGGTTGTGCAGGAAAGATCTAATCATGCACCTCTTTTCTCTTCGACTCAGTATTCTCATAGGAATTGCATGATCTATGTTCTTTGAACTTTGAATTTGACAGATCATGGGCCATGTCCTTCTTCATCAATATCTCCAGATGTGAGAAACTTGTATCCCCCAAATCCTTTATTCGAAGTCTTTGAATCATTATCAACTGCATTCAAGCAGCTCATATCACTAGCTTAGACACAAACTTCCACCTTGTTTTCTTCCCCATACCTAGAATTCACCCCTTCTTTCCATTTTCCAAAAGGTACATCCTTTCCTTGCAAGGCTTTCAGTAAGAGAGAATCCATGGTATTTCCAGTAATGTGCTTTGAGAATCTACTATCCATGATCCATTGCAGTCCACTTTATTCTACTATTCCCTGCACATCTAGTTATATGTTAGATTTAGGAGCCCATACTAGTTCAGATCCCTTGTTATAATAAAAGGGGTGGATAAGGGTTTTTCTAGTCCATGCAGGCAACATTGGTTTCTTGCGAGCGGTACCTGCTCCCCTGTTAGTAGTCACTTTGTCAGCAAACACTTTATTTTTCTGAATAGATTGAGCTCTGACCTGGAAATTTTCTTTGAAGTGCTCATTGTTCCTATAGTGGGTTGCACGGCCAGTTATTAGGAACTGTGACGTACTTTCTATGAGGGTTGTACGGAGTTTTCTACTATTGGAACTCGATTCCCTGCTTGTTTCCAGTATTGTTGAAGTACATGGAAGTGACAACATCTGAGGACCAGGTCCACTTGAGAGATTTCTCAAGATCAAATTTTACTCTCTTCAGTTCAACTTAAAGCTGCCTATTTTTCTCAAGTTCACCGCATATCCTAGTTCTAACAACTTTCAACTCATTTTCAAGCCTAATGTGTTCCTAACTGGCTATCTCCTCTCCCTTTCTAGAACTTTCAGTTTTCTCTGAACATCTTTGAAATTTATCTCTTTGTTGTCATCGTCTTCATCATAATATGATTGAGCAATTAAAGCAAAAGTGAAGTCATATTCAGCTGATCTTTTTATCTTAAAGTTCTTGAAGAATTCTTGCTTCAAGAGAGGATAATTTTTCATGAAGGACCCAACCTTTCCGCACTTGTAACAAAGATAATTGTTATTTAATCTATTAGAGCTGTCCTTTTCTAGCACTTCTCTATTTTTTCTGATCAACTTTTGAAACATGTTGGTTAAGTAACCCATATAACTGTCTTCCTCACTTGAATCATTGTTAGCAGATTTAAGTACCAGGTATTTTTCCTTCTTTGGCTCTCTCCTTTCAGAAGTTGGTGGAGCAGCCATGGGGATTGATCCTAGGTGTTGGTCTGATAGGAGGAACCTGCTCTGATACCAATTGTTAGACCTAGTGTGTTCACTAGACTGTATAGAGAACCAAGTTCTCTACGTGTTTCCTATGAAAATACTGATGAACAAAACTGTATAGGGATCTGGTCCTATATCAGTTTGGTACAGTGCAAAGTTTGTGTGAGTCCAACAAATAGTAGAGTACATTGTCATTTGTGGGGTTCTGCTATGAATGCTAGTAAGTTGTATGCAAATAAGGTCGAGGATTTTTACATGGAAAAATCCCACACAAGGGGATCAGAAATCCACGACCTATACCTGTAGGCTTTTAACTTCATTAACTTGCAATCTACCTATTACATGCCACTTTACAGTAACCTTATTGCAAAGATTTCAACTTACTTGTGATGCTCTCATCAAAAACCACTTATTAACTACCTAGTTACAAATAATTTGACTAACTTGTGGTATTTTACCACAGGCCACTTTGTGACACTACGGTTACAAAGGCTTTGACTAACTTGTGATGTTTTCACAACCAGCCACTTTTTCACACTACAGTTATAAAGGCTATTTCTTATGACTCAACCTAGTCAACGTTTATAAGAAAGCCGGATAGGATTTACAATGAAGAACATATAACAAAGACTCAACAACTCTAAGGACTTAAGATATCATCAATCTCGGATCAGGTCCTTGAGGTTGCAACAACATTGTTCTTGAGAGAGGTTCTTGAGAACTTGAGAGAATTTTCATTTTATTTGCAAGTGTTGAACCTGAATCTTATGACTTGCATAAGGTTTATACTACACAAGACATCCTTAGTGATGTCCAATCTCAATGGGAAGTGACTTATACTTCTATCAGAGAACCCTAAGGGACCAGGTCCATGTTGTGTTCCTCTTTTTACACTTGCGGACAGTCACTCAGTTGCGTTCTAGTTGTATAGTTAACTTGTACTTCTGTCAGGGGAGCACAAGGGATCAAGTTCCTAACATGCCATTGCCCAGATTGTCTTGAGTTGAGCAACTTGTATAATTGTGCTTTAGTTGATTGGAGAATGAGTAGGTGCTGGAAATAGTGCAGTATGGCAGAATCTTCATTTCTAACGGTGTCTAATTGAATTTGTACTGTTGTGAGGAACCCACAATAGTATCAAGTCATTGTCTAGGTTCCTACCTCCTAAAGCTGTAGCAAAATCACATTTGGTTAGAATCCGATAGATGCAGTATAATCCAAGTGAGGCAGGTTTCCTATATGGTTAAACCTATCAAAAACAGACAACATTTCCTTTGATTTTACTTCTCCCTCTAGCCTAATATATGTAGGACAACAACATAGTACAACCAGCAATTCAAAAATAACCTAACCACAATTCGGGAATTTTAATACAACAAAAAACCCAAACATACTATAACACACCCAATCAAAAAGCTATGAATTAGCCTGATATTACAACGAGGAGCAACCAGCCCACTACCCTATCACATATGGAATTTCTACATTCCCTTTATCCTTCCAAAATCCATAAATTAGCAGCACAATAGGCTAATACGAGCGTACTACAAAACAGTCCACTAAATGTGAAGTAAATTGAACTCACGACTTTCGTTCGCCGTCCTGTGAGTTCTAACAATTAGAAAACGAATTGATTAACCTTCTTTGATATGTAAAATCTTAAATACAGAAAGTAGACATTTTTTAAACTATGAATAATCTTCCAAAAGTCAAACTACAAAGAAAAAGAGAGGTGGTATAGCGATACTTACGTCGTAAGGATCGTTCTAATGCTATCGCTTCTTGATTTCATACCTAGGATAGTAATCTTCTTCAAAGCCCTTGTAAAGAGCTTAATGGTAAGTTTATGGGTGTTTTCTGGTTATTTTCTATGAAAAATAAAAAGAAATATGATCTAAAACATATATACATCAACGTTTGTAAAGTCAAAGAGGAGCTAGCTTGGCACCCTAGCATTGGCCCTTCTTCCGATGTTTATATCTCTTTATCCGGGTGTAATATGAACGAACGGTTAAGATAATTGGAAACTAAATTCCAAGAATTTTAATTTGGTATATAATTTGTCCCAAAAAGAGCTCATATAACACACGAAATATATTGCTAAAAGAGCTCCAGTGACACACCCACTTGTCATCTATGCAGTCTGCGAAGTCTTGTAAAATGACAAATATCTCTCTGCTCTGTGCCATATCGATGAATAGTTTAATGTGATAAAAACTAGACTCATACATCTTCAATTTATATATTTATAATCCTATAAATCCAAGTATATTGGGAGAAAAGCTCCTCTATATTTTACCTAATTTTTAGCATTTTCATGAATGTAGCTTGTGATGACCTTTGTAAACATTTGTTCCACAACACACTTGACTTTAAAACGTAACACACGACTATCATAGGCCTAAAATAACTCATAAAATTACCTCCTTATCATGTTAAGAACCCTAGTATCACTCTTAAGTGCATGTTATAACATTCCAAACTTATCAACTTTCGAAGAAACTTATTTTTAATTTATTTTCTAAGATTTCCAACCCTCTTGGTACTTGTTATTCATGATCTAAAAGATTTGTAACCTCCACGGTAACATGATTAAATTAGTTTATGTACTTTCAAAGATGATATCATTTCTAAGCTTACATTTATTGACTTACTATTTACTCGCATATGCAAAAATATAGGATGTAACGGGAACGTCTTTCTACACATGGAAGTAGGACCTTGTTCACCATTTCAAACAGAAGTTGATACTCTAGAAGAAGGTCGTTCTTATGCACTCTTTTCTCTCTCTGAATAGCCTGCTCCTTCAGAATGACCTTTCTAAATTCAGGGGAACATGTCCCTTAAAAAGATGAGAGCCTCTTGGTAGGCACACCCAAAATACTTCCTAGAACTGCTTCATCCATCACAAAATCCACTCTATTAACCTTTAGATATTGTCGTCTTACACATTAAACAAATGTGTGTAGAAATTGTGAACCTCCTCTTCATAAACCTTGGGACTTGAATGGTAAACAGATGATTCCACTTCTAAAATTAACAAATTGCAAATAGCTTCCTCATTACTGACATCCCAAGAATGTCCTCGTTAACTGATATGCCCCATAGAACCCCATGCTTCTTAAGGATTTCTCTTTATCTCAAAATTAGACACATCCTTTTTGGCTTACTTGGAGGAACCGTGTTCCTCGTTGTCATTTGCCATCCTTTTTTTATACTTCTTCACACTTTTCTCCATCTTCTCAGTCTTACTTTTCTCACTAGACTCCTCTTTTTCAACACTCTTCTCTTTATCAAACTCCACCTCGTTCACTGACTATCCCCTATTGGGCTATGTAAGCACATATTTCTTAGAGGATTTACGAACCACGGAAGTAGGTTCCTCACTCATCCCTTCTTCTTCAACATTCACAATGTTTGCTACAGGCACATCTTCCTCATTCACTAGCTTTTCCCCTTTTATTTAGCGGGTATAGACTATCATCTCCTGCTAACCAATTACTATATTGAAGTTATTTTATTAAAGACGCTCTTATTCAATTCTAAGTGATATCTAGATGTGCATTCCCCGTCCCATGCCTATGGTCTAGGAGACTTTGGACCGACTATTTGGGCGGTTCTAGACTTTACTTAAGATGCACAAAATGATAAAAAGTAAGCGACATTCAACAAATGTAGGACTACACATAATAACAATGAAAGGCTCAAGTTAGTCTCCATACATGCACAAAAAGCACGCGGTGAATCACAAATCTTCAAATTAGGCAATAGACAGTTTCAGAATTAAGACGTATTATAATGACGTAAAAATATTATGAAACCTATATGCTTATGCAAATAATATTTTTGGATAACTAAGTCATCGCAAAAATAATTTAAGGGGTAAGTAATAAATATTCAAGTAACTTAAATGCATAACTCTTTTATATTAAGTAATGATGCAAAATATTATTTTGAAATTATATATACTATGTGAGGCCAAACTTGGGTATTAACATCTTCCCCTCTTTACCTGGAAATGAAGAAAGAGTTGTTGGGTAAAAGAAATGATGACCAATTTTGTCTGAATTGAGTAAGGAATGATGTGTTTCGAAAAAATGGGGGTCGAACCATGGGTTTTGAGTTGCCTACATATCTTTGGTGTTACGGGAATCAGGCTGCGTGTATTTTTCGATCCAACAGCGAGCGAAACCCATGGAGTTGTTATAAGTATGATCGTATGTTTCGAAAAGGATCTCTTTGATGTGATATTTCCATGGGTAATGTATAATTTTAGGTGGAGCTACGGATGCATTTTTGAACATTATAAATATATAAGGGGAGTATTTATGCGGTTATGGAACAAAAAGGGGAATCAATTAATGGTCATCGGTTACGCTTGAGATAGTTAGAGATGTGAATGTTGTGAACGAAACTCATGAATTGCTCCTGTTTGTAGAGCGGTTGCCTCACACTTTACTTGAAAAACTCAAGACATGATTCACACAAATATATATAGGTTATTACGAAAATTTAAATATGATGCAAATTCCCTTTGGACCATGAGAGTTATCTTTAGACTATGAGGACGGTGTCCTTAGAGTATGATGTCATGAGAAATAAAGTGTATAATAAGGAATTTGTAGGCCATTGAATGGTTTCCTCGGGCCATGAGGATAGGGCCTCCTGACTATGACGCCTTTGAATAATGATATGCAGTTTTGGGAGATCCCTAAACCATGGTGCGGTGTCTTCAGGATATGAGGATGGTGCCTTTAGAATATGACGCCTTCGGATAATGTGGCGATGTTTCAGCCTATGAAATGAAAATATGTAGTAATATCAATCTCTTGATAAATGAATCAGTTGAATATTCAAGGACCAGACAAGACAAGGCTTAGTCTTGGTCTTATGAAAGGAGAGACGATGTTTAGCCTTATGCAATAGTGAGGGCAGTGTTTAGCCCTATCAAGGAGTAGAGACAATGCCTAGTCTTATCAGGAAAGTCAGTGCTTAGACTTATGCAATAATGGAGGCAGTGCTTAGTCTCATGCAAAGAAAGGCAATGCTTACCCTTATGCAATAATAGAGGTAGTGCTTAGCCTCATGCAAGGCGAGGGCAGTGTCTAGCCCTATGCAAGGAGTAGAGACAATGTTTAGTCTCATACAAAAGAAGGCAGTTCTTAGCCTTATACAATGATGAGGGAAATGTTTTTCCCTATTCACTGAGTAGATACAATGGTTTGTCTCATGCAAAGGAATGCAATATTTAGCCCTATGCAGGAAAAGCAATGACTAAATGCGAGACGATAAAGCATTTCTTAGCTTGATATGCTTGCGTTTGGCGCCTTTGTCGTTATGAAGATAGTGATCCTATTATGTGTATGTATTTGTGGATGTTCCTATTATGTTGATTGTGCCTGCATCCAAAGAAAAATTATGAGTTTTACGGGGAAAAGTTGGTACATGCTCACGATTCTTTGCTTCACCTTTACTTTTATCATGGCGCCTTACTTGAGTCACCCTGGGTAACATCTGGCTTCCATAGAAATAATTTTTTTAAAAAAACATGCATGCATTTAGCAAATCATTTGTAGAAATGTAGTTTTTTGAAATATGTGATAATGCATGCGATCAAATAATTTAGATGAACTGGTGACCATGATGCATTTTAAGACGCTACAACCTGCTCGCTTCAAAGTTTTGAGGGTCCTCTTCAAAATTGTGCCCCAGTTTAAATGAATACTTCTGGAACCATATTCCTCCGCGGTTCTAAACGTGATAAGATAGGGAAAACTTGAGACCTTGCCTCAATTTCTGACCATAGGGAAAATGAAGAATTTATATGATGTGAACAAACCCACAAGGCTTCCTATATTTACCTTCTTAAATGGGAATCAGGTCAAGCGTTGTTCAATTACATAAATATAAAGTGCAAACATAATCTTAAGTATATTATCGCTTGATTGTTTCCGAGTTGATAGGTTTTTGCAAAAATCTCTCCATCTTTCTCTGCAAGTATAAGTGCTCCTCCTCTTAATACATGGTGATCCATGTAAGGGCCTTGCCAGTTGGGAGAGAATTTTCCTTGTACTTCATCCTGATGTGGGAAGATTGAACACCAATTTCCCCACTGTGAATTGCCTTGACATGACCTTTTTGTTGAAAGATCTTGCCATTATGTCATGCCAGAGTTGACTGTGATAATACCACATTCATTCTTTTCCCATCAATGAGAGATAGTTGTTCATACAAGCTTCATACTCATTCCGCATTGCTGAGCTCTGCTTCTTGTATATGATTATCGAGGAAGGGATTTCCGCTTCGGCGGGAATAACAACCTTAGTACCATAAACCAGTAGATATTTACTAGTAATAGGGAAGCCGAGTAAAGAAAATGGTAACTTTTCGTTCCATTGTTTGTAATTGTATACCATTTTCCTCAATATCTTCTTGATATTCCTGTTGGTGGATTATATGGCTCCATTCGCTTACGGCATGTATGTTGTAGAGTTTCGATGCTTGATCTTGAATGTTTCGCACATGGATTTCATCAAGTCTCTATTGAAATTGATGACATTGTCAGTAATGATTGACTCTGGTACTCCAATCGACAACCGATGCAGTCCTAAAAAAAATCTACTACAACCTTCTTAGTTATGGCTTTATAAGATGCGACTTCAACCCATTTTGTGAAGTGTTCAATGGCTACTAGAATGAACCTACCCTAATTTGAAGCAGTAGGTTCGATTTGTCCAATACATCCATACCCCAAGCGAAGAAGGGCCAGGATGAACTTATTGCGTTAAGTTCGTTAGCTGATACTCGTATTATGTCAAAATGTATCTGGTTTTGGTGACACTTATGAACATACTTGATGCAGTCTGTTTCCATAGTCATTCAAAAATACCCTGCTCTTATAATCTTCTTGGCTAAAATAAAACCATTTATGTGGGGCCTGCACAATCCGGCATGTATTTCCTCGAGCAATTTGGATGCCTCATTGGCATCGACACATCATAGTAATCCCAGGCCATGAGTCATTCTATAAAAAATTCCTCCACTTTGAAGTGATTGGCTAATCTGCGAAGTGTACGCTTGTGAGTATTGGTAGCAGTCTCTAGGTATTCTCCATTTTCCAAGTACTTCTTGATGTCATCGACCCATGGATTTCCATCAAGTCGTTTTCAACATGAGCACAATAAGATGACTACTTACGAATTTCTTTTGGGATAGGATCAATGAAATTCTTGTCTGGGTGTTGTATTATGGAAGACAAAATGGCTAATGTATCTGCGAACTTATTATGGATCCTTGGAACATGTTTGAACTCTATCTTTGTGAAATTATTGATTATCTC
Organism: Nicotiana benthamiana; assembly: GCA_034376525.1. Lineage (NCBI taxonomy): Eukaryota > Viridiplantae > Streptophyta > Magnoliopsida > Solanales > Solanaceae > Nicotiana > Nicotiana benthamiana. The sequence goes on from CM067341.1 coordinate 19,804,185, forward strand.
TTGTACACAATGAAAATATGGCAATATTTGGTGTTTTTTGTAGCCCGTTCTCAAATAACCTGGTTCACCAGCAGATTGAATCTTCGATTACCAACAGCCTCTAAACATTCATGTCAATAGCTAATCCTTGTCCATGGATGTCGGGCTCATAATCCATCATATTGTTGGTGCATGAAAACTTGAGTTTTGCGGAATCGAATAGTGCTGATCGGTTTCTGATACTAAGACAACTGCGATACCTACATCCTTGAAGTTTGCTTCTCCGTCAAAGAAAATCATCCAACCATCATATGCCTCGTTGATATCTTCTCCTACAAATGACACCTCTTCGTCAGGAAAAATACATTTTCAATGATTTGTATTCTCCATCTATGGGATTTCTGCCAAATGATCAGTCATTTCTTTCACATTGACTTCCTTTTGAGTTATGTAGACGATGTCGAACTCACTCAACAATATTTTCTACTTTTCTAACTTACAAAAGGCATGGGTTTTTGAAAGACGTAATTCAGTAGATCCATCCTTGATATGAGATATGTAGTGTATGCATAGAAATAATTTCTCAACATCTGAGCTATCCATATCAAAGCACAATAGATGCGTTCCAACAAAGATTATTCAGCTTCAAAAGGTGTGAATTTCTTTATTAAATAATACATCGCTTGTTCCTTCCTTGCAGTTTCATTATGTTGTCCCAGAAAGCAGCCGAAAGCCCCATCTAACATGGATAAAAAAGCAGCAAATGTCTTCCCGATTATGGTGTGACCAGAACAAGCGGTTTAAATAAATACTCCTTGATTTTGTCGAAGGCTTTCTGGCATTTTTCAGTCCAACTTGTTGCAACATCTTTCCTTAAAATTCTAAAGATTGGTTCATATATTACGGTTGATTTTGCTATTAAGCGGCTGATGTAATTGAGGCGCCCTAGAAAGCTCATCACATCTTTCTTATTCTTTGGAGGCGGTAACTCCTGGATAGCTTTCACTTTCAATGGGTCTAACTCAATCCCTCAGTGACTGACGATGAATCCTAACAACTTTCTTGTAGGGACCACGAAGGCACATTTTGCAGTATTCAACTTCAAATTGTATTTCGAATCCAGTCGAAAAATTTCTTCTATTTGGCTTTGTGATCCGGGCTCCTTTGAGATTTGTTGATAAAATTGTCCCCGTACACCTCTATTTACTGGTGTATGATGTTATGGAAGATAGCCCTCATATAGGTGGCCCCAATATTCTTCAAACCAAATGACATCATTTTGTAGCAGTATGTTCCCCATGGAATGATAAAGGCTTTCTTTTCAACATCCTCTTCATCCATCCAAATCTGATGGTATCCCGCAAAGCAATCCATAGAGGATTAGAGCTCATGCCTGGAATAGTTTTCAACCAGTATATGTATGTTGGGAAGCGGGAAATCATCATTAGGACTTGCCCTGTTCAGGTCTCGGCAATCAACACATAATCTAACTTTCCCATATTTCTTTGGAATAGGCATAATGTTGGACAACCAAGTCGGGTACTCAACACTCGAAGAACTTTGGCTTTGATTTTCTTGGTAAATTCCTCTTTTATTTTCAGACTCATATCTTGTTTGAACTTTCTGAGCTTCTTCTTCACTGGTGGACACATGAGATTGATGGGTGCTTGTGAGATACTATGGATGTGCTTAACCCGATCATATCATCGTAAGACCATGAAAATATGTCTTCATATTCCTTTAGGAATCTGATATACTCTTCTTTTAATGACAGTGATAGATGAAGGCTTATACGAGTATCCTTGACCGTCTCGGAATCCTCTAAGTTAACGGCCTCATTTTCCTTCAAATTAGACTTCGGTTTGTTTTCAAAATTCTCTACTTCTTTGATATTTTCCTCAGGTATTATATCATCATCTAGATCCTCTGAATCATTATCCTTATGTTGTGTCATCTCATTATATGTCAAACTCATAAGTTCATCGGGATATGTAATAATTATGCTGAAAAGAAATATAGTATAATAAATATAAAAAGCAATAATGTGCTAATAAGACTTTAAAAATGTCGACAAGTAAGACTTAATGGCTCGAGTAATTATTTCAAACAAACATACTGGAATGTATCAAATGTTCAAAACTATTTAAAAATAATTCATGTTTATTTGTCAGGATACCCAGGAACTTGATGGGCCCGGGATGGTGTAGCGGTCTAGTTCCTGGGAGCTAATTCCTCTTCCATGGGTTGAATGGTAAGTTCTTCCTCCCCCTCGTCCTCAACAATTGCACTATAGTCCATGTTTTCATCATCTAAAATAGCTTCCTCATACCGACCAAAACCTCATCTTCACCAGATCCCCACATCATGTCAGCACGATGAACTATCTGGTATAGAGGTGGTACGGATTGTTCTATAGATAATAAGGAGCACTCCATGGTGGTGTCCAATCCTGGTATTTTTGCCATGTATAGTCATACCCGAGTCCAAAAGTCATGCCATGATACTGTAGTTGTGCGGGTTTGGTGATCCCTTGAAGTTTTTCGCGGAGACCCTTATCGGGTTCATACCCCACCCACAATAGTATTCTTTCTATATTATTGCTCCACTATTGGTACTTTTCAATTGCGTTTACTTGTTCAATGTGATGGTATGTTTCTCCACCGAACTTGCTTATGTTTTCGATGACTAGAATGGTCTGGTTGGTGTAGATAGGGTTGCTTCCATCTCCATGGATGATCACCTCCTGATAACTCCACTCAAACTTCATAGCTTGGTGCAGAGTTGAAGCCACTGCCCAGGAGGCAATGTATCCAGGGTCATCCCAATAATAGATTGTATGTAGCAGATATGTCTAGCACTTGGAACTCGATATCAAACCAAGTTGGACCCATCTGTAGACTGAGATTGACTTCTCCAATGCTGGCTCTCTAAGATCCATCAAATGCCTTCACATTCATGCTTCCCGTTCGTATCTAGTACAAACATTTAACTAGTCTTTTCAGAGTGGTAAGTGGACATATATTAAGACTTGAACCTCCATATATCAAGACTCAGACATTGAATTTATCCTCAAATAGCACTATGATGTGCAACGCCTTATAGTGTTTTAGTCCTTATGGTGGTAATTCATCTTTTTGGAAACTGATTCTATGGCTTTCCAATACATGTCCGACCATTTTATCCATCTCTCCACTAGTGATGCCGGTGGGTACATATTCTTCACTCAACAGCTTTATCAAAGCATTCCTGTGAGCATCTGAGTTTTGTAGCAGTGATAAGATGGATATCTGAGCGGGAGTTTTGTTCAAGTTGTCAATAACAGAGTGCTCCCTCGCTTGTACCTTTCTCCAAATATTATCAGTTCTGGTCTCAACAACAGGCGGCTTAGGTGCATCTTCCTTGCTTGTTCCTCCCAGATTCTCAAGTGTATAAACTCTGTCAGCTCTAGTTATACCACACACGCCACCTATTTCCTCCATTTTTGCTTTTCCATTTCTTCTTGCCTCTGCAACATAATCCCACAGGAAGACACAGACTTGTAATATAGTAAGGGAGATACCATCATAGTGAATGGTGTGGTTACCTCGGCTTCAAACGGCGCCTAGGCTTGTACCACGACTGGGCGTAAGGGTGACCAGAGATGTTATAGGAGCATATCCCTCTCAAATGAATCCAATGGACACTTCTTGATATGATTCTTCGTCAATTTCTATCACAACCACTCCCTCACTTCTATGATCTCAAAGAGGGTTGAGATAAAAATTTTGTGCAACTTCCGTTGCTTGTATGACCTTAGTGCCGTTCACGTTTGAATCTTGTGTTTCAACCAGCGACACTCCTCAATGGTATGACCATTCACGCCTGAATGATAAGCACGTGTTTTGTTGGGTTTTGATCCATTGGGAGGAATTTTCTATGACAATAGTAGGAATGTGAGTAACATAACCAGAAGCCTTCAGTCGCTCATACAATTTTTCTATGGGTTCAAAAATTGGGGTGTATTGTCCAGGAAGCCTATACTCAAAATTTGGACGTGGATTTGGGTAGTTTTGGCGCGCAGGTGGTGTGAATGGTAATAAGCAGGTTGAGTATTATAGGTATGGTAGGTGGCGGCAGGGTGTTGGTGTCTTGGTGGTGAGGGTTGATATGTGGGTGGAGGTGCTTGGTATGTGAGAGAGGACTTAGAGCCCTGAGCTACCATCACGGCACCCACTTCTTTCTTCTTCGAAATACCTACTGATTACAATGCTTTATATATGGCCTGTAGTGCCTCGAAATTGGTCACAATTTCCATTCTTAGTTCCTTCTTCTATTCTTTCTCCTAGCTTAATGGTGTCGGAGAACTTGTGATTTTCAATGACCATCAACCTTTATTATACTGTGGATCTTGAGCTTTAGCAAAGAACTTATTCATTTGTTCTTCATCAAGTGTTGGCCTTACCTTTGTGGCCTCTAATCTCCAACGAGTTGCATACTCGTGGAAGGTTTCTGTAGGCTTCTTCTTCAGGTTTTAAAGTAGAAAAAATATGGTGCATTTTCTGTGTTGAACCCGAATCTATCCATGAAATTTGAGGCCATACTCACCCAACTAATTCACTTCTTTGGGTTTTGACTGATATACCAAGACAAGGCTTCTCTTGTGAGGCTTCGCATGAACAATTTCATGCAGATTTGTTCATTCTTGCCCACTCCTACAAGCTTGTTGCAATATATTCTCAAATGCAACTTCGGATCACCAGTACCATCGAACATTTCAAACTTAGGCCTAAAGTGCACACATATACAAGCCGCATTAGTAATTTGGACACTCGCATCGCTTCACTGATTCATCGTGTAAATAAGTTGAAATCCTGCTTATATGACTTACGATATTTTAAACTGCCTATGCGCAACAGCACTGCCAGGATAGTATAAATCAAAATCAGATAGAAATCATGTCTATATGATTTAACGATTAAGATCATGTGTCGCCTAATCTAAAGAATATGTGATTGATCGCGTGCTTTTGTACTTATATGTGGAGGTTAACTTGAGACTTTCATTGCTATTATTTGCAGTTCTACCTGTTTTGAGTGTCGCCTAGTTTTTATCATTTTGAGAATTCTAAATAAAGTCTAGAACCTTCCAAATAGTAGGTCCAAAGCTTCCTAGACCATAGGCATGGGACGGGGAATGCAAGCATAGGACACAGCTTAGAATTGAATTAAAGAGCCTTTAAGTGAACAACTTAGATATAGTAATCAGGTAGCAGGAGATGATAGTCAGTGCCACCTGAATAATATGATCAACCCCCCTGCCATAAGGTAGTTGCGAAATATTATTTATGTTGCATGGGGTGATCTTATATGCTAAAAACTTAGGAACCCCACCCCTTTTCCTTTATATTCTTGTTATCTACACTTAGTCGATGTATTTCTGTAGTCATATTAGGATTTGTACCAATTTTCGTATGTTATAATAATATTTTTCGACTTCTAATCTCTCTTTATTTTCTTGATCACTTAGCCTAATTACATAATCCATATAGTTTAAAGGTCGGCCGAGACCCACTGTTGTGGACCTCGGAGAGTGCCTAACACCTTCTCTCCAAGGTAATTTGAGCTTGGCATTGACTAATCAAATAGAGTTATTCGCAAATAGGTGGCCTAATGCACCTTAAAATCGTTAGGTGGTGAGTCTTCTCTTTTAATACCCATTCCCTCTATTGGACAGAAATATCATTGATCATTTTATTGAACTTGTGCTATTACTGTGCTATTGTTAGATAGCCTGCTTACTAATTTAGATACCATGCCTGTAGGACATTAACATCTGCCTAAGGTGCACACTCAAAAAAATTAGCATTAGTAACATGGTCACGCGTATCAATTCACTTCTTTATTGTATAAACAATTAGAAATCATGCCTATAGGACTTGCGATGTTTTAGCCTACCTATACGCTGCATCATTGCTAGGATAGTATTGATCAAAATCACATAAAAAGCTTGCCTATAGGATTTAATGATTAATATCATGTATTGCCTAATCTATGAAATTTGTGACTGATCACGTGCTTTTGTGCTTATTTGTGGAGGTTAACTTGAGTCTTTCATTGCTATTATGTGCAGTCTTACCTATTTTGGGTGTCACCTGATTTTTATCATTTTGAGCATTCCAAGTGCAAATCCTCCTTGACCATAGGCATGGGACGGGTAATGCACGCATAGGACATGACTTTGAATTGAATTAGAGTGCCTTTAAGTAATCAACTTTGACATAGTAATTAGGTAGCAGGAGATGATAGTATGTACCCCTGAATAATATGAGCAACCCCCTGCCATAAGAGAGTTATGAAGTATTATTTATGTTGCAGGGGGTGGTCCTTTAGGCTAAAAAACATAGGATCACCCGTTTTCCTTTATACACTTGTTATCTACACTGAATCGTTGTATGCCCATAATAATATTAGGATTTTTACCAATTCTCGTATGTTATAATAAGATTCTTCGACTTCTAATCTCTCTTTATTTTTTTAGCACTTAGCCTAATTACATAATTTATACAGTTTAAAGTTTGGCCGAGACCCAAAGTTGTGGACCTCGTAGAGTGTCCAACACCTTCTCTCCAAGGTAATTTTAGACCTTTCCCGATCTTTAATGGCGTTGTCTAGTAAATAGAGTTATTCACAAATAGGTTCCCTAACGCACCTTTAAATCGTTAGGCGGCGACCCTTCTCTTTTAATACCCATTTGTTCTATTAGACAGAAATGTCACTTATAATTTGCTTGAACTTGCGCTATTATTGTGCGATTGTTAGATAACATGCCTTAATAATTTAGATACACGCCTATAGGGAAATAACGTCCTTATAAGGTGCAAGCATAAGAAAATTAGAATTAGTAATCTGGTCACTCGTATAGATTTACTTCCTCATCCCTTAGACTAAGAAATCATGCCTATAGGACTTGCAATGTTTTAACCTGCCTATACGCTGCAGCATTGCCATGATAGTATTAATTAAAATCACATACAAATCCTGCCAATGGGATTTGACTAATAATATCATGTACTGCCTAATCTAAAAACTCTATGACTGATCGCGTGCTTCTGTGCTTATATGTGGAGGTTAACTTGAGCTTTTCATTGCTACTATATGCAGTCCTACCTGTTTTCAATGTCGCCTAGTATTTTTCATTTTGAGCATTCTAAATAAAGTCTAGAACCTTCCAAATAGTAGGTCCAAAGCCTCCTTGACCATAGGCATGGGACGAGTAATGCACGCATATGACACTGCTTAGAATTGAATTAGAGTACCTTTAAGTAAACAACTTCAATATAGTAATGGGTAGAAGGAGATGATAGTTTATTCCTCTGCTAAATAATTTGAGCAACCCCCCTTCCATAAGGGAGTTACAAAGTATTATTTATATTGCACATGGTGATCCTTTAGGCTAAAAAACTTAGGAGCCTCCCCCGTTCTTTATATGCTTGTTATCTACACTTAGTCATTGTATCATTGTAGTCATATTAGGATTTGTACCAATTCTCGTATATTATAATAAGACTCTTTGACTTCTACTTTCATTTTATTTTTTTGATCACTTAGCCTAATGGCATAATCCACATAGTTTAATGTTCAGACGGGACCCGGAGTTGTGTACCTCAAAGAGTGCCTAACACCTTCTCTCCGAGGTAATTTGAGCCTTTACCCAATCCTTGGTGGCATTGACTAGTCGAACAGAGTTATTTGCAAATAGGTGCCCTAACACACGTTTAAATCGTTAGGTGGCGGCCCTTCTTTTTTAATACCCATTTAAAAGAGTTGTCACACGTCAAAACCCAATTTCCTAAGAAAAAGGAGCGTGACAGGATTTGTTGTGGGGTATGGGGTAAGGATTCCACATATATCGGATTGCTTTGATGTGTTCCTGGAACTTGGGTACACTAGTGGTCATTGGTCAACTATTGGGGATCAGAAGTTTGTTGCGGTGCATTTTATAAGTGCAATAAGTAGTGGTTTATGGGTATTGAGTTGGATGATAGTGTTGTGGAGGGGTCGGCACTTGTGGCGGGTAAAGGTTCTGGGGAGGTGCAGGATACTGATGTGGGGCTGGAGGATTTGTTGGTGGATTCTGGTTTTGTGTGTTTTACGGTGGTGTTTGGTTTGGGTGGTTGAATTTTGCTGGTTGAGGGCGGGAACATTGAGAGTAGGGGAGCGGTTTGCTAAATTCCAAACCTGCTTGCCCTATTGTTCCAGGATGTTTTGCTCCAAACATAAGACCAGCTTATTTTTTCCTAGTGTACTTCGACCTTCTAAAGTTTCAATGTTTTCCACCATAGTAGCATTGTATTTCCTGATACCACTTGAATCATCCATCTTCCTTTTTCCCTTGCTTTTTCCTTTTGGGTCGCTAGGTGGAGGAGGAGGTGGAGGACCTATGGATGTGCTATGGTATGTTGATGATGCCAGTATGCAAGAACCAACCTTTGGTGATGGGATTAATCAAAAGAAAAGAAAAGGCAAAAGGTAATCAAGTTAGTAAGGTGAAATGAAAGAGTGTTTGCAGTATTTAAACATGTTTCACAAAGTTATGCAGTGATTCGCATCCTAATTTAGGGAACTCATTATGACTGAGGTAGGCCTAAGTTAAACATAGACTTGGACAAAATTGATGCCGAAATTTTCTTTATTTAATTAATGCGAAAAATGAGTCAAACATTTACTAAATTGACAATAATAATAAAGGTACTAATGGTATTTAGCCTTATTACATCAAAATATAAATCTAAGCTAAAAAGCAGTAAACAACATCATCTCTTAGTCTACTTGGTCCTTGAAGGACCTTCTCCATGCTTGGCTCTTTTGACCCTATCAATCAAGTTCCATGGATCGCACATATCCAAAAGTAAGCAAGCTTTTTCTAGATGTTCTCCTTCATCGCCATTCATACCTTGGAAATCCGAGAGTCTCTTTTTAAATCTTGCTCCATCAATCCTTGTTCCAAGTATTCCAATATTCCTGTTGTTATAGCGGTAATCTCCTTCCATTCCTTTATCACCTCCATATTCGCTTTGTGTTATTCCAGATGTTAAGCTTCATACTCAAACACCCTTTTTCCTAGCCTTCAATAGTTAACATGTGCCATATGCTCCATCTATGATCCTGTCCTTCAAATTGACTCCTCTCTTAATATCTCCTTCTACGTCATCTTCCAGCAATGATAGGTAGTAGTACATAAGACTAGCGTAATACATATATGGATCAATGATTTATCGTTTCATAATGGTCTTTAGGGTTCCACATATGTTGCGCTCGAACTTAAACAGAATGACATCTCTTTTGAAATCTACCTTGTACTGGACCATGTTTGAAACCCGAGGTATGGCCTATTTATTTCCTTCTTACCTCATTACCCTTATGGGGGCATAAGTAGAGATGCCTCTGATGATAAACTTACTGCTAGGAAACCATTCAAAGATCTAATGTACCTTCTTATTTATCAAATTGTTGAAGAAACGCACCTAACTTGCATCATTTCCAGGTTGTACAAACCTATCTGGAATAAACGTCATTTTCTTTGGGCGATGCTTCGCTATGTAGTCATTAACTGGCCTTTGCAAAAGCTCTTGACAATACTCTCCTCTCTGATAGTATTCTAGCAACCAGACTTGTAGTCGCAGATTACAACACTTAATGTGTCCAAATCCTTACATGCACGGATCTAGAGCGCGGTACATCTCAGCTAAAATCATAGGGATGATGGTATAAGTTTGTACCTCTATTCCCTCAATCAAGGTCTTGGCGACCATGGCTAAGTGAGTGTGAATACTTCCTCCCTTCATTGGAAATATCAATAACCTCAAGAAGCAGACGACGAACACATAAACCCGGAGGTGCATACAACCCTCCTAATTCTCGTAAAGAAATTCTAATATGACTTGCTATACCCATAATTCTCATAAAGTAATTCAAACGGGATATATGATATCTTTAGATAGAGCAGCTCATTGTTTTTCCTAAAACTCAACATCTTCAAAAAACCACGGGGAGTGCCATTCTCTAGTACCAGTGGTATCAGACTATCCCATAGTAACTTAGCAAAGCCTCCTATTTCTTCTAGGATAGGATTCATTTATATATTTCCAAATTGGAAAACAACTCTTTTCTCATCCTAGAACATGGTAATGGCCTCAATCAATTTCCTATTTGTTCGAATGATTAGCAAGGATGGCAGGTCACCAAGTACTCTTCTCACATGATTTTGGTCGCAAAGTGCACGGTCTTACCGCCAGTCATGTAGCAAAGGTGGGATGTGTTTGAATATGCCAAACCTGGGGATTTCATGCTTCATTATCTACAAACAAGAAAAAGTTAGCCCTTTGCTCCTGCAGATTTGACTACTTGCGCAAAAAAAATTTGATCAACACGTTGACACATTTCTTCAAGTAATGCACATAATATGATAGTGTCCGTTGGAATTGTGGAAATCCCGTCGAACTTTGGACAAGGTTCATTTTAGCGAGTTGTTATGTTAATACTGCTCCAACCCATACTAGGTTTATCATGATGCATGTACATTGCAACTTGGAGTAGGATTTTTAGAATGGTCTGAACTGGTACTCCCAAGTGGACAACTTGAGAGGGAAAGTAACAAGAACGTCGATTGCATCGCTAATCAACTAGTCTACCGCAAATAAGCCATTTCGGTTTAAAAGGGGTATTTATTAGGAATGCGTGAACACTTATCAACTGCTACTATATTGATAATGGGAACGAGTGGAGTATGATGTGGAGCATGCTTTATGTAGAAATAATAACACATTGCCAAGTATTTCCATATAAGAAGCAGTAAATAAAATAGCAAAAGTGAACATGAAAAGAAGAGAAAAGGAAAGTGAGACAAAATAAAGGAGTCAGTTTGGCTCATAAGAAATGAAGAGCGATCATAAAATGTCATAGAAAAATAAGGAAAATAAGGGTATGGGATGTGCATATCATAGAATATTCAAACAAATAAAGGTGAGTAGGGTAAGGAATGTACATTTCATTGAAAATTCAAACAAATAAAGGCCAATTAGGGAAGAGATGTGCATGTAACAAAGAAAGTAACACACATGAGTTGAGTTTGTTGTGTAAGGGCCTAAGTATATACCCAATAGAGTTGCCATGTTGTCGCACCCTATTTTCTCGCAAAAGCAAGTTTCAACATGTGACAACACTTTTAAATGAGGATATTAAAATAGAAGAGTCGCATCCTTATGATTTTTAAGGTGCGTCAGGGAACCTATTTGCAAATAACTTTATTTGACTAGTCAAGGACACCAAAAATTGGGTAAGAACTCAAATTACCTCAGAGATAAGGTGTTAGGTATTCTTCAAGGTCACCAACTGTGGGTCCCGGCCAAACTTTAAAGTATACGGATTATTTAATTAGGCTAGGTGATCAAATGATAATATAGATTAGAAGTCGAAGAGTCATAATATAACATGTGAGAATTTGGTACAAATCTTAATGACTACAAGGATATAACTACATTGGTCTATATTAAATGACTAAGTGAGATAACAAGTATATAAAGGAAAAGGGGGGATCCTAAGTTTTTAGCCTAAAGGATCACCTCGTGTAACATAAATAATACTTCACAACTCCCTTAAGGTGGGGGCTGCTCATATTTTTCAGCGGGCACAGACTATCATCTCTTGCTACCCGTTTACTATGTTGAAGTTATTTACTTAAAGGTGCTCTAATTCAATTCTAAGCCGTGTCCTAGGTATGTATTACCCGTCCCATGTCTGTAGTCTAGGAGGCTTGGACCCACTATTTGGGTGGTTCTAGACTTTACTTAGGATGCTCAAAATGAAAATAACTAGGCGACATTCAAAACAGGTAGGACTGCACATAATAGCAATAAAAGGCTCAAGTTAGTCTCCACTCATAAGCACAAAGAAGCACGCGATCAGTTACATATTTAGATTAGGTAGTATACAATTTTTGAATTAAGACGTATTATAGTCATTAAGTCCTATAGGCATGGCTTTTAGATGATTCTGTTTTCCAGCATTATGCAGGTAACATTGCAGATTTAAGCTAATAGATTTATCTATAAAAGGGGTTACATGTCCTATAGACTTAGAAAAGAACTAAGTTATACATGAATGATTCAACAAGGAGTCAGAAGACATATTGGGAACTAATTATCACGACAGTGTAGATCAAGGCAAGGAACCAAACCCAGATTAAACAATATAAACAAGCACTCAAACACAGGCATTAGCAGGCAACCCTAAGAAGGCAAAATCAAGATTGGAAGGCTGAACTACTAGAAGGCAAGGAGCCTCAAGAAGAACTTCAAAAACATATAATAGCATGTTGATTCATTTGAATTCTTAAAGAGATAGATACGTAGAATAGGAATACAATTAGAGGGAAAAGGAAATTGTGAGTTATAGATACAGTACCAGTTATAGAAGAACAAGTAAACAAGAAGAGTGATTTCGGCAACACTTTAATGTTAATAGAAAACGGACATTAGAACCTAGGAATTTCAATATGTCAGAGATCCCAAGGGTTTCAAATGAATCTCGAGTAGTGCTCACACTAAGAAAGGTTTGAGAACTAAGATCTAGTGGCCTTGGCTTTCAGCCAGCCAAAATTGAGCCTCAGAATAGTGTAAGACAAGAATAAGAAAGACATGAGTAGTGTTTTAGTGAATGGCCTCTGTCTAAAGGGGAAATCAAGGAGAGATATACATATAGTGACAGATTAGGATGATCAGACAAGGAAAATAATCAATTAAACCTAAATTAGGAAAGAAAAATATTGCATGCAATCTGTAATACGACTAGCAAAAGAAAAATCGGAATCCAAACCCTAGTTGGAATCAGACATAGGGAAAATCACGTACAAGCCCCAATCATGGCAGAATCAACATAGATATACCATATATTGCACGACCTAAAATCAACCGTCTTGCGCCTATCGTGGAAATAGGCTAGCCTCTACTTAATAACCCATCACAGAAAAATAATTTTAAAAATAAAGATGAAAGAAATTTACATTACAGAAACCTTTTTGAAAATAGAATAAATCCCAAAATACGATTTAATCCAACCCAAATCCAGGGTGTCACTGAGTACACGAGCATCTAAATCGGGATATAGTCCAGTATAGTGTCTAGAGAAATAAATTGGAAATACAAGTAATGGTAAAGGAGGAGAGCTAAGGCATGTGAACACCGTGCATCTATCTTGATAGTCTCCGAACTCTGAAACCTCAATCAGCAACAGGCCCATGTGAGCAGAAATGCCTAATCTGCACACGAGGTGCAGAGAGTAACATGAGTACATCCAACTTAGTAAGTAACAAGTCCAAACTGTGGACTGAAGGTAGTGACAAACTCAACTGGTACAAATAGAATAGAAATAACTATGCAGAAACGTACGCATGCATTCAAATTAAATAGGCAGCCCAAAATAGTAAAATAAAGAAGATCCGAACAATATAAAGCATATAAATCTGCTATATCTACATGCCAATGCACATGTTATATGTGATGCACCATGTTATCAACCTAATTTGCTCATAATATCAAGTGCTCAACCACTCGATACTGTATATGGCCAATACGACCCGAGGAAGATCCATCCCGAAACATGTACATCACTGACTATAAGTCACCCAGTACTGAGGAAGGCAAATCCAGCTTTGTGGATAATATCCATCTCTAGGTATCAAGTACTTTTGACAAGATACATGCTTAGGAAAGATCCATCCCTCAATAATATCAACCGTGCTCACTGGGGGTGTGTACAAATTTAATAGGGGCTCCTATAGCCCAACCACTATCACAAATTAATATAACCGCGGCGGCGTGCAACCCGATCCCAAAACTGTCATCCATAATCAGGCTCTTAGCCTCAATCAGTCATCAATATCTCCTGTATCACTCACGGGCTCACAATGTCATGAAAACTAGCCCGAATAAAGGTATGATGTGTCAATAAATAACAACTGAGACTGAGATATGGTACGAAATGCTTGTACATGATTGAGTTAGAAATATCAATGAAATCAGTGAGATCACAGTAAAAAACAGCCACTATGGGTCCCAGCTGTATCGGCATAAAGCCTAAACATGCTATCTAGCACGACATATAACTCAATTATTTTATCTCATGGTGAAAACAGGGATATCAACAAGATAGAGTCACTATACAGTACCATGGAAACAACGAGGTCACAATTTTCACGGTGGACGCCAACACGCCTATCACTGGGTATGTGCATCACCTCAATACCAATCCCATAACACATAATTTGGGGTTTCGAACCCTCATAACTAAGTTTGAAAGCGTCACGTGCCTCAAACCGAGCAAATCTCTCCTCTGAAATGTCTTTGCCTCTCAAATTGGTCTCCAAACATCATGAATCTAGCCACAAGTAATACAATACAATCAATATAGGCTAAAGGAATCAATTCCACAAGAAAAGTACCAAATTATAGCGAAAAATCCAAAATCGGCCAAAACCCAGGTCTTGGGCCCACGCCTCGAAATCTGACAAAAGTCATAAAACCCGGAAGCCCATTTAACTATGAGTCTAACCATACTAAATTAATCAAAATCCGAACCCATTTTCCCCTTAAAATCCCTAAAATTCACTGTCCAATTCTCAAGCCCTAATCTCCCAAATTCCACTTTAAAAACACCAACTAGGTGTAAAATCAGTGGGAAAACACCATTATTGAAGATAACTAGGCACAAGGAGATTACCTCAATAATAACTGGAAAAGTTGAGTTCCAAAATATGAAAATGGTCAAAAATCTCGAAGTCTTGTTTATATATGTTTTGTCCAGGCTTATCGCACCTGCGGCTCTATATCTGCATCTGTGGTCAAAACTCCACTTTTGCGGAAGTCACTTAAGCCACTGCCTTTGCTTTTGCGCTCACAAGATTGCATCTTATATCTTCTATGACCATCGCAAGTGCAAGAACGTCTTCACACCTGCGACCTACACCGATCTCGTCATTGGCCGCATCTGCTATCCTTACCATGTTTCTGCCAGCTCGCACCTGGGTGCCTACTCCACAAGTGCGAATACACCATAAACAATAGCAATGAAAAACTCAAAAATCAAGCTATTAACCACCCGAAATCACCTCGAGGCCCTTGGAGCCTCAAGTTAACATACCAGCAAGTCTTATAACCCGATACAAACTTAGTCAAATATTAAAATCACCTCAAACAACATCCAAATTCACGAACTACACAAGGATTCAAGCCTAATGAACTTCGAAATTTTCAAATTCTACGAATGACGTCATAACCTATCAAATCACATCTGATTGACCTCAAATTTTGCGTACAAGTCATAAATGACACCATACACCTATCCCATGTTCCAGAAATCGAATCTGACCCCGATATCAAAAAGTCCACTCCCGGTCAAACTTTCCAAAATTCTAACTTTCGGTATTTTAAACCTAATTCTACTACGAACCTCCAAAACATAATTCGGATGTGCTCTTAAGTCCAACATCACCTAAAAGAGCTAAAGGAACCATCAAAATTCAAATCTGAGGTTGTTTACAGATAAGTCAACATCCAGTCAAGTTTTCTAAATATAAGCTTTCCAATAAGAGACTAAATGTCCCAAATCATTCTGAAATGACTCTAGACCCGAAACAACTTATTTGGTATGTCATAATACAGTTAAAAGTACAAAAGAAGTAGAAAATAGGGGAACGGGGCCGGGTCATTACAATATACAAGAGATATTTTCTCTTATCAAGTACATAGAACCATAATAGAACACAGAATCATAGAATCAAAGATATATATGGCTTGCCATAAATGAAATGATAATGAATTTTACCACAAAATGAGTAATAGTAGCAAAAAAAGTAAGTAAACCCGCGCATGGACGCGTATAAGGAAGGAGTCAACAGGGATCTTATGGTCGGCTAGGGTTTAGTACGCAAGTAGAAATGAGATAATACAAGGGCGGCTGGGTGAAGGAAATGGGTTATGGCTTCAGGCTTAATGGACATAATGGGGATGGGGTTTATTATGGGTCATTGATCATTTAAGATCAATGGCCATGATCGAAAGGAAAACGGGGCGGGTTAGGAGAGTGGTCCCTGCCGGGTTATAAGATTAGAGGGGATCTATTTCGGACTAGGGAGGATTGGAATAAGGTTTGGGGTGTTTGGGCCATTAAATCAGGTCCTGAATTAACCTTGAAGTGCTATAAATTAAATACGAGAATGGTTAATAAAATAATTTATTAAATATTTAATGGATAATAAGATATTATCCATTAACCTGGCCTTGTTCCTTGTTGTATTTCCATATTTATCAAGCTTATTTCTAAACACCCACATTATTCCTATGACAATTCTGTCTGAAGGTCGAGAAACCATGTGCAACGCACTATTCGTCTCAACTTAATGGAGTTTATCTTTCATAGCAGTAATCTAATAAGCAACTTTAAATGTTTCCTTAAAATTTTTGGGCTCAATTTGAGAAAGTAAAGCTGAGAAGGAAAACATGATTCTCGTCCTAGATTTGGTTTGAATCCCTGAATCAAGAGGAGTGATAACATTTTTTAGAGGATGTGAACTTTTGTGCTTCCAGTTGGATATCGGAATCTCATTATAAGAAGACCCAAGTTCCTCTGAATGGGATCCATCGTTAGCATCAATGGAAAAGTGAGTTTCACTTCTTCGCTCAACATCATGAGTTCCTCGCACTTAATCAACAAATCTGTTTTCTGCTTCACTTGTTGTAATGGAGGAACCAAGTTCCGCTGAATCGACTGGAGGTTCTGTTGCATCTTCTTCATTAGATTCCTTGACCTGACGCATCTAATATGTCTTTCCATTTTCCATATCAATAACTTCTTAAGGGACCTTAGACTGTCTCCATCTTGATCATTCTTATCATGTGAATCTTTTCCACTTAAATTGTGTGATTCATCAAAGATTACATGTATGTTTTCTTCAACACATTGAGTCCTTTTATTCTAGACCTTGTATTATTTGCTTTGTGAGGAATAACCAACAAAGATTCCTTCATCACTCTATGCATCAAATTTTCCGAGTGCTTCCTTACCATTATTGAAAATGAAACATTTGCAACCAAAGGATCTCAGGTGAGTTAACTTGGGTTTCCTCCCGTTCAGCGATTCACAAAGGGCCTTGTTTAAGAGGGACTGTAGATATGTAATTTTTGACCCTCCTCAAGATTTTACACATTTTAGCGTAAATATTTAGTTTAGGTTTAGTACCGCTCTCTTTACCTTATTTTATCACAAAATAAAAATTATAAAAGTATTTTTTCTAAGTTAGCTAATTAATATTTTTATCTAGTTACTTTTAATTTGTCTACCTTACATAAAATTCAAAAATACAAAAATAGTTTTAGAAATATTATCTTAATACTACAATTATTTTTTTATTTTTTATTTTTTAGTATGATATTTTAAAAAATACCAAAAATAGGTCTGTTTTAGTGGATAGTTTTCTTTTAATAATTATGTTACTTAAGTAGGATTAACTAATAAATGGTGTAGATTTTATGGTCTTGGTTTAGAAGAAAGAGTATGAAATTTAATGTTAATTTTGTTGGGTCTTAATTGAAAAGGTCAAATTTCGGATAGCCCATACCTATTCCTCATTTGAGTTAACCTAATTCTCAACTCCTATAAAATAAGGCTTAATTCCTAAATCCAAAAAGGGAGACCTATACTCTAAGGAGGAATGGCGGCCTTCATCAAAAGGGCAGCAGCACCCCAATTTCCCATTTCCCATTTCCCAAAAGCCATTTTAGTACTCCCCAAGATAAATTCCCAACCTAGACTAAAAACAGGATTTAACTGCTACAAAGTGCAATGATAATGGACGATACAAATAAACTGAACTTTGTAAATTGAAAGTAGAGAATCTGTTAGGATTCTTCTATATTCATAACCACTTATCGGTTCGAGGGAGGAATTGCAAAGTGTGAAATTCGTCTCTTCATTGTGAAGTTTGATTGATCGAGTTTGGGTGTCAAGTGTTCCGGTTCTATTTAGAAATTTTGGTATTTCAGTCCAAGGATTGTTGCCTTATTTAGCCTGATTGATTTGTAATTTTTATATTTGTTCATAAAAAATCCATTTCTCAATTTTCACTCTCATTTCATGTTATTACAATAGCTTGATGTGTATGTGGTTTGATTTATTATTTTCTTCCGTTTGAGTAGTATGTCTTAGTTTTCATTTAAGTTGTATTAATTAGTTTTTTTCGATTGTGATGTGTACAGTCTTAGTTATTGAACAAATTCTTTAATTTGGTAGATGAAAAAATTGGAGTTGTTTCTTTCTTGGCAATGAATAAGAATGGACCATAAGGTAGATCTTGAACCACAAGGAATCTGGGCCAAGTAATAAATCATGCTAGCTAGCCTATTTGATCCAATAATATCTTGTTTATATTCTTGAAATTCTTATTGCGGGAACTTGTTGGTCCGAGTACTAAATTTCTGTTATTCTATTCTCTTAGAGATGGTGAGGACATGAGCTAGCTGATGGGGTGGACGACCACCAGTGCCACCAGCTGAAACCACTAGATGTCGTGGACGCAGTCGTAGCCATGGTAGAGGTAGAGCAGCGAGGGCAGCACCTATTGATCCACCAGGTGCCCCAGCTCAGGATCAGGCTCCAGCTATGGATGCTCCAGTATCATCAGTTCATGCATCAGCTGTGCTTATTGTGATTCTAGGCCTTCAGAAGGCTTTAGCTCAGATCTTATCAGTGTGTACTGGTTTGGCTTAGGCAGTTTCAACTACTACTGTCGCAGCTACTTCACAGACCGAGGGAGGGATTCACACCCCCGTTGCTCGCACACCTGATCAATTTGTGTAGGGACTTCAAACTCCGGGGGCACCTCCAGCCCAGTCGGTTGCACCATCTTAGGAGTTTGTAGTATCAGTTATGCAGGATGATGAGCAGCGTTGACCTGAGAGGTTCGGTAGACTACAGACTCCGACTTTCAGAGGTGCAGAGGGTGAGGATGCCCAGGGTTTCTTGGATAAGTGCCAGCGGATGCTTCGTACAACAGGGATTCTTAAGACTAGTTGTGTGGCATTTACCACCTGTTAGTTTTCTTGGGCTGCCTTCACTTGGTGGGAGAAGTATTAGAGGCGTAGGCATGTCGCTGTACCACCCTTATTTGGCAGCAGTTCTCCATTCTCTTTCTGGAGAAGTATGCCGCAGTCCCACAGAGAGGAGTTGCACATGCAGTTTAAGTGGTTACGACAAGGGGAGATGACTGTGTCACAGTACGAGTTGAGCTTTTCTGAGTTGGCTTCGCATGCCATTAGGCTGGTTCTAACAGAATGAGAGAGGATTAGGAGATTTATTGATGGTCTTACTTATCATGTCCATATTTTTATGACCTGAGAAAGGGTATCTGGTGCTTCTTTTGAGGAGGTGGTTGATATCTCCTGTGAGTTTAAGTCGGTTCACCGTTAGGAGTGAGAGGAAAGGGAGGCCAAGAGGAAGTTATAGCGGTGCTCCTTCAAGGGGCAGTTTCAGCATAGTAGAGGCCGTTCATTCAGGCCTACTAAGTTAACTCACCTAGAGTATCATGGGGCATCTTCAGGTCGTGGTTATCATGGGTCTCAATAGGGCCAGTCATCACTCAGCGCCCTCCCAGCTCAGAGTGTATCTCGTGCCCCATCAGCTCATGGTTTTTCTATGCCGAGTGCATCTGCTAATCAATCTGATGCAAGGGGTTCCCTTCAGTCCCTTTATTCGGCACCTGAGAGTTGTTATGAGTGTGGGGAGATGGGCCACATATGGAAGTAGTTTCCTCATCGTGCTTCTAGTTCATCCCAGTAGAGGGGTCAATCTTCGGCTTCAGCACTAGTTGCTTTGCCACCACCTACTCAGCCAACTAGGGGTGGAGGACAGTCAGCCAAGGGTCTCCCACAGAGAGGGAGGTTGATTAGGGGGCGGTAAGGCCCGATTCTATGCTATCCTAGGCAGGTCCAATGCTATTGCCTCTGATGCTATCATTTCAGGTATTATTTCAATCTTCCATAGAGATGTCCCTGTATTATTTGATCCTGGATCTACCTTTTCTTATGTGTCATCATACTTTACCTATTCATGTATCTATCCCGGTGGACGATACTGTTATTGTAGACCGTGTGTATCGATTATGTGTGGTGACTATTAGGGATCTTAAAACCCGAGTTGATCTTTTGTACTGAGCATGGTGGATTTTGAAGTCATATTGGACATAGATTACTTACCTCCATGTCGTGCTATTCTAGAATGTCATGCTAAGACAGTCACTTTGGCTATTTCAAGTTTGCCACGGATCGAGTGGTATGTTGTGACTGATTATATTCCTAGTAGGGTGATCTCTTTCTTGAAAGCCCAGCATATGGTTGGGAAAGGTTGTCTCTCGTATCTTACCTTTGTGAGAGATGTCAGAGCTGAGCATCCCAGTATTGATTCTGTTCCAGTTGTGAGGGACATTCCTAATGTATTTCCTGAAGACTTGCCGGGCATGCCATCGAATAAGGATATTGATTTTGGTATTGACCTGGTGCTGGGCACTCAACCTATTTCTATTCTGCCGTATCTTTCGGCACCAGCGGAGTTGAAAGAGTTAAAGGAGCAGCTTCAGGAACTCCTAGATAAGGGGTTTATCTAGCCTAGTGTGTCACATTGGGGTTCGCTGGTCCTATTTGTGAAGAAGAAGATGACATAATAAGAATGTGCATTGATTACAGGCAATTGAACAAAGTAACAGTTAAGAACAAGTATCATTTGCCTCGCATTGATGATTTATTCAACCAGCTTCAGGGAGTGAGGGTGTTCTCCCGCCAGCCATCCAGGGTTCTTCTAGTGGGTATTTGCGTCAGTAGGCTCAGATTCTAGGGCAGCAGGCTATGGTGTCGAGAGCGTGCTACGAGTGTGGAGATCCGAGTCATCTATAGAGGGCATGCCCCAGGTTTTGGGGCAAGGCAATGCAGCAGGGTCAGCAACCCATGATTTCAGCACCAGCGGCCCAGCAACCTAGAGGTGGATGACAAGCTGGTAGGGGCCGCCCTAGAGGCGGAAGTCAGTCAGGGAAAGGTCAGCGAACTACTGCTCAAACAGGTGGGGGCCAGCCATTCGGTGCTCGAGCTAGATTCTATGCTCTTCTGCCTAGGCCAGATGTATTAGCCTCAGAAGTTGTCATCACATGTATTATTTTTCTCGGTGGTAGAGATGCTTCGGTATTATTTGATCTATGGTCTACTTAATCATATGTATCATATCTGTTTGCTTTATTCCTGGTTATTTCTCTTGAGTTATTAGGAACCCCTATTTATGTATCCACTCTTGTGGGCGATTCTATGATTGTAGACCTGGTCTACTGGTCCTATATAGTTACATTCTGTAGTTTCTAGACTAGAGCAGATCTCATGTTGCTGGATAAGGTCGATTTTGAGGTCATCATGGGCATGGATTGGTTATCTTCATATCACGTCGTCCTAGATCTCCATGCCAAGACTGTTTAACTAGTGATGCCAGGATTGTCGAGGTTGGAGTGGAAGGGTTCCACAGTTGATACCCCTAGTAGAGTTATTTCTTTCTTGAAGGCTCGACGTATGGTCGAGAAGGGGTGTTTGGCTTATCTAGCTATGTTCGAGACACCACCGCAGAGTCTCCGATGATTGATTCAGTCCTAGTAGTCTGAGAGTTCATTGATGTATTTCCTTCTAATCTTCTTGGCATGCCTCTGGATCGTGATATTGATTTCTGTATTGATTTGGCTCCAGGAACTCAGCCTATATCTATTCCATCGTACTGTATGGCCTCTAAGGAGTTGAAGGAGGCAGCTTGAGGAGTTGTTGCCGAAGGGGTTTGTTAGGTCTAGTGTGTTGCATTGGGGTGCACTAGTGTTATTTGTGAAGAATAAGGATGGGACTATGTGGATGTGCATTGATTACCGCCATTTGATTAAAGTAACCATCAAGAACAAGTATATGTTGCCTCGTATCGATGATTTGTTCGACTGGTTGTAGGGTGAGATGGTGTTCTCTAAAATAGACTTGAGGTTAGGGTATCATCATCTGAAGATTCGGGATTCAAATGTTCCGAAGATGGCCTTCCGGACTAGAGACGGCCATTATGAGTTTTTAGTGATATCTTTTGGCTTTTCTAATGCCCCAGCAACATTTATGGATTTGATGAATAGAGTATTCAGGCCTTATATTGATTCCTTCGTCATCGTCTTCATTGATGACATCTTGATATACTTGCTTAGCATGGGGGAGCACGAGCAGCATCTGAGAGTAGTGCTTTGGACTTTGTGAGAGTAGAAGCTATATGCTAAGTTCTCCAAGTGAAAATTTTGGTTAGAGTAGGTGGCATTATTGGGGCATATTATCTTAGGCAAGGGTATTAAGGTGGATCTCAAGAAGATTGAGGCAGTTCAGAGTTGGCCACGTCCTTCCTCAGTGACCAAGATAAGGTGTTTCCTGTGGTTAGCGTGCTATTACCGGCAATTCATGTAGGGGTTTTCATCTATTACATCATCGTTGACTAGATTTACCTAGAAGGGTGCTCCATTCCATTGGTCCAATGATTGTGATGAGAGCATTCAGAAGCTCAAGACAGCTTTGACTACAACACTGGTTTTGTATTGCCTTCCGACCGGTGATGCATATGGTGTATTGTGACACTTCACACGTTGGTTTGGGATGTGTATTGATTCAAGAGATATCAGTTGCTGTATATGCTCCGTGTTAGCTTAATATTCATGAGAAGAATTACCCTATGCATGATGTAGAGTTGGTCGTGATTGTTCATTCTCTTAAGATATGGAGGCATTATCCGTATGGGGTATCATGTAAGATATACACCGATCATCGCAGCTCGCAGCATTTATTCAAGAAGAGGGATCTTAATTTGAGGCAAACAGATGGCTTGAGTTACTAAAGGATTACGACACCACCATTCCCCATCATCCAGGCAGGGCGAATGTGGCCGCGGATGCCTTGAGAAGAAAATCGGAGAGTATGGGTAGCTTGGCATTCACTCCAGCGGCAGAGATACCACTAGCTTTGGATATTCAATCCTTGGCTAACAGGCTAGTGAGGTTGGACATTTAAGAGCCCTGCCGAGTTTTTGCATGTGTAGTCTCTGAGTCTTTATTATTGGGGAAGATCAAGGCCTGGCAGTTCGATGATCCACATTTGGCGGTTCTCCGAGAGACAGTGCTTCAAGGGGGTGCCAAGGAGGTCTCTATTGGCGAGGATGGTGTTTTCTGAATCTAGGGTCATCTATGTGTTCCTAACGTTGATGGTCTGAGGAAGAGGATCCTTGAGGAGGCACACAGTTCGTGGTATTCTATTCACTCAAGAGCTACAAAGATGTATCGCAACTTGAGGCAACATTATTAGTGGCGGAGGATGAAGAAATACATAATGGACTATGTGGCTAAATTTTTGAATTTCCAGCAGATCAAGTATGAACACCAGAGGCCGGGCGGCCTACATCAGCAGATGTCTATCCCGGAGTGCAAGTGGGAGTGTATCACCATGGATTTTGTAGTGGGGTTTTCGCGAACCTTGCGGAAGTTTGATTCAGTATGGGCCATCGTTGATAGGTTGACCAAGTCGGCTCACTTTATTCCAATGGAAACTACTTATACAGTGGATAGGTATGCTCAGATTTACATTCGGGAGATAGTCCGATTGCACGGTGTGCCTATTTCCATCATATGAGACAGAGGCCCTCAGTTCACTTTCCATTTCTAGAAAGCCATTCAGAGCGAGTTGAAGACCCGTGTAGAGCTTACCAAAGCATTCCATCCTCATACCAATGGGCAGTCAGAGCGGACAGTTTAGATTATAGAGGATATGCTTAGGGCATGTGTGATTGACATTAGAGGGTAGTGGGATCAGTTCTTTCCCTTGGCGGATTTTGCGTATAACAACAACTATCAGTCCATCATTGAGATCTCTCCATACGAGGCTCTATATCGTCGCCGTTGTCATTCTCTTATGGATGGTTTGAGCCTTATGAGGCTAAGTTTTCTGGTATAGACTTGGTACAGGATGCCTTGGATGAGGTAAAGTTGATTCAGGAGATGCTTCGCATAGCTCAGTCTAGATAGAAGAGTTACGCGGATCAGAAGGCACGTGATCTATAGTTTATGGTTGGCGAGAAAGTTCTCTTGAAAGTCTCTCCCATGAAGGGCATTATGAGGTTCGAGGAGAAGAGCAAGTTGAGCCCAAGGTTTATTGGCTCTTTTGAGGTGTTGAGGAGAGTTATGGAGGTTGCATATGAGCTTGCGATACCCCTCCCCCCCCAAGCTTATCGGGAGTTCATCCAGTTTTCCATATGTCGATGCTTCGAATGTATTAAGCTGACTTTTCGCACGTATTACACTTCATCACTATTCAGCTAGATGAGAGATTAGGTTATGACTAGTATCCGATTTCCATTATTGATAGACAGGATCGCCAGTTGAGATCGAAGAGGATTTCTGCGGTAAAGGTCCAATGGAGGGGCCAAACAGTCGATGAGGTGACATAGGAGTACGAGGAGGACATGCGAAGCAGATATCCCATTTATTCAGAAACTCAGGTACTTTTCTATGTCCATTCGAGGACAACATTTGTATAAGAGGTGGAGAATGTAAAGACCCACCTAGTCGTTTTCCCTTTTAGAACCCCGTTCCCTTAAATAAAACTCCCCATGCTTGCTTTAGCTAATTTACGACTTGCGGGGGCGATTGGTTCGGGATTTAGAAGAGTTTTGGGAGAATTATTCCCATTTGAATCCATAGAATTTTTTTTTAAAATACTAAGTTTAACTTTGGTGAACATTTTGAGAAAACAAAATAGGGGACCTGGGCGTATTCCCAGAATCGAGTTCCAAGGTTCCTAGACCCAGTAATGAATTTTTTATTAGAAATTGGTAATCTAAAGTTTTAAGGATTTAAAGAAACTAACTAATCACTAATTTCTTAGGTGTCGGGCTAATATATTGGTTTCGAAGCCCGGTACAGATCCGAAATATCATCTAAGACTTGCCTGTAAAATTAGGTGTCAACCCGAGTAGTTGTAGAGCATTTTGGTCCGTTAGAGGAAAATTAAGAACTTGAAGTTCATAAGTTTCATTCATTCGGTTTTAGGGGGTGATTTCTAGATTTAACATTGTTTTGGATGTTATGAAAGTTCGAGTAGGTTCGTCTCGTGATTTCAGCTTAGCGGTATGTTCAGGTGGGGTCCGAAAGCCCCGAGCGTCAATTGGATAAGGCTAGAGTGAAGTGGAAATTTTGAGAGAAGGCAGAAGGTTGCTACTTCTGTCATAACCACATCTGCGTTTCTTGGACCAAAGATACGGGCATCCCATCGCAGAAAAGGCCTAGGGCGGCCCAGGCCATTTTCACAGATGCAGCTCCCAAGCTGCAGAAGCAACGTCACAGGTGCGGCCTGGAGAAAACAGATACAGTCCTAGCCCCCTCTCCCCGTTTTCGCAGATGCGTCCAAATCCTCACAGATGCGGAAATCACTAGGCAGTGAGGTTCATTTAATACGGGTTCAAAGTCATTTTTATGACACTTCCACTCCTCCTTTGGGCGATTTGGGAGCTTTTGAGAGGAGGTCTTCATTTGACAACTTGATCTAAGTGTGTGTTACCTATTTTCAGTTCAATATCATTGTCTTAGGTTGATTAAACACTAGTATTAGGGTGAATTCTTGGGGTTAGAGCAAAGTCCTAGGGTTTTAACAAAACTTTAATTTATCCATAAAACCTGTTATGAAATGAACTAGAAACCATATGTTATTGATCCTTAGGTAGTAGAGAACAACTTCCTTCGGAAAATCTCGGAATCCGAGCACGTGGGCCCGGTGTCGGAAATTAGGAAACTTATATTAATGGATGGGAAATTGCTTAAATTCCTAGAATTTGATCTCATGAGTCTATATTAACTAGTTCTTACTTCATTTAGATCTTTCGATTCGAATTGAGGTCTTGGACACGTTCTCGATATTGGAAGTGCAATTTGGAGCAAAGTGAGTCTCCTTTCTAACCTTGTAAGAGGAAATTGTCCCCATAGGTATAATAATTGAATTAATTGCCATTGTATGTGGGGGATACGTACGTACTAGGTGACAAGAGTCTGTGCGTAGCGACTATTATGCATAAGTACGGGTAGTTTAGGACCCAAAACATGCTCTACTTGTAATATTTGGAATCTTATTGTCAAATTAAACACGCTTAAATCATATTGAATTGGTGAATGGATTTCTAAAGGAAGTAAACATCATTTTCTTGACCGTTAAAGAAAATTGACATTTCTTTGGGTAATTATTTTTTCCCTAATGAAGTCTTGATTGACGGTTTGAACGCGTGCTTTTATGTGCACTTCCGTCGCATGGATGATTCGCGAGCAAGGTGCTTGTTTGTTTATATTTGACTACATCGCATGGATGATTCGCGAGTGGGGTAATATATGCTTTTATGGTTCGAGCCATTTGACCCTCGCAGTGCATAGTTTACTTTTATTTTGGACCAAGCCGTACGTCCCACTGTGATTTTTTGCGCATGTTTTACGTAGAAATTCTCTAAGGACTGAATTTCATATCTGCTTAAACTATAGGAAAACATCCATGTAAATGCTTAGGAAGGAACTGTTATTTCGTAATTATTAAATGTTAATGATTTGTGATATCCATGCTTATTATAAACTCTTCTCACACTATTTGATCCTAATAGGTATCGAGTCGACCTCTCGTCTCTATTTCTTTGAGATTAGACGGGATACTTACTGGGTACATATTGTTTATGTACTCGTACTACACTTCAGTAATTAATTGTACATACCTGAGGCAGGTACATCTAGAGATCAGTCGGGTGCGCATCACTGAACATATTCGAGACTCCTACGATGAGCTGCTTACCTTCCATGCCGTTCAATAGCTTGAAGGAGTTTTCTTATGCTTTTATGATGTCTATTCTAATCCAGACAATAGGATAGTGTGTTTTGTTGTATATTCTAGTAGTTGCCCACTACATGTGACACCAGGTCTTGGCACACATATTAGTAGACAGTATTATTTTGGAGTTGTATGGTTGTGATGAATTTATCCTTCGTTTTCTAATTTATATCTATCTTAAAGAATTATTTCAACTATTTTGGGGTTAAAGTGATCAAAAGTTTAATTAGTATCTTCTGCGTTGGCTTGTCCGGCGATGGTGTTGGGCGCCATCATGACCTGTTATAGAATTGGGTCGTGACAATCTGGGCCAAGTAATAGATCATGCTAGATAGACTATTTGCTTCAATAATATCTTGTTCATAAATTTGGCATCACAATAATCTCAAATTAGATTTAGGAAAATTAACATTCAAAGAAATGATTTAGGTGCGACTTAATCTATCATCGTAATTGTGTACACGTTAGCGTGTCATAATTATAATTCTAAAAATTAATTAAAGTATGCGTTTGCCCAACCTCGACCAAACATTTTAACAACAATAAAGTTTGATTAATTTTTTACACGTACGCATGACATGATTCTTGATGCCCAAACGAAATGAGTACATGTACGCGTGACTCATTTCAAGATAATTGTTTAATTAAAAGCAGTAAATTGAAAAGTGTTCATAGGTTTAAAAAATAAGTAATTAAAATGATTAATTAAGCCAGGTATGATTAAAGAAACCCTGCTAGGGCCATGAAACTCGGGAATACCTAATACCTTCTCCCGGGTTAACAGAATTCCTTAACTGGTCTTCTGTGTTCGCAGGCCATACATAAGTGCCAAGCTTCATCGATTCAGATTTTCAACTGGTGACTTGGTACACGATAAATTATTCCAAGTGGAGACTTTGTATTTAAATAGATAATCCCATTTCAATTATTGTCACTTTATTGGAGAACCTCCATTATATCCCATTTCGGATAAAAAAGGAGGTGTGACAGCTCTGGAAACTCTGCTCTGAAAAGAACCCAGAACTACTAGTTCAGGGTTCAAAAATTCGAGCTTGTTAATATGATCTATTCTTGTCTTTATTATTCCTTGATATTATTGTATTTGTGGACCTAATGTGTTAATTGTCGCTTATTTACTGCTTTTATAATATTTGAGTTGTATTAAACTGTCTTCTTATGCCTCCCTTCTGAATCTTCTAAAAATATGGTGCACATATACGCGTGGCCCACTTTTCTGTTAGAAGTCTACCTAATAGAATGAGGTTGATTCGGCAACAAGGCAAGGTAGACTTTCGTGCACCAAGTACATTGCCCCCACCTCGGCTCGAGCTGTCCGCTGGGGTAAGCCAGGTCTTTAACCCAATCCCAGGTTTAAACCTATAATAATATAGCCTCATGCTGAATCCCTATTAGGAACGTTTTTTTGCATCACGTGTATTTGACCTTGGGGACTCAACACATGTGTTGAATCTTTCTAGAACAAGTGTACACAAAATGAAAGACTATCCTGATGCATCTTACGCGCTATTTGTACATTTATTTACTTCGGCTTATATGTTGACCGGCTAAGGAAAGAAAAACAACAGATAAACCAAGAGTAAGGTAGGATAGAGAATTCACCCGATTCTGAAAATCTTGGTGTTTGAAAATGCCTCGAACTCTGCGGAAAATGTATTTCAAAAAATGAAAGTGAGTCAATATTATATTTTTCTAATTATGTCAAAACTGACTAAACTATGCGGGTCTAATTCTCATCGGATATGAGATACGTGCGCAAACCTCATCGGTTCCGGACCTAATTTTCAAAAAATCCCCAAAAATATTTTCCTTTACTTCCTTTTTTTAGAAATATCTTTTTTTTAGACCCTAATTTTCAAAATTCCAAAAATATTTTCCTTTACTTCCTTCTTTACAAAATTCTTTATTTGAGACCCTAATCTATTAAAAAAATCCAAAAATGTTTTCTTTTAATTTCTTCCAAAAATCAAATAAAATATTTTTCATTCTTTTGTTGAAAATTGAAAAGAAAATTCAAGATGCAAAAAATATTTTCTTTTTCTTTAGAAGCATTTCTTTCATAAACTCAAAATAAAAGTTTCAAAAATCAAAAATATTTTATTTCTTCTTTAGAAGTCTTTTTTTAAATAATTGTCAAAAAATGAAAAAAATCTAAAAATATTTTCTTTCTGATTTAGAGTTCTTTATTTCAAAAATTTCACAAAAAAAACATTCAAAATCCAAAAATAAATTCCTTGTTAGGAGCTTTTACGTTTAGATTTCTTAAAAAGCAAAAAAAAATGATGAGTTAGTTTATTTATATTATTCCTAATCTTCCCGAACTACGCAAGATTTGATTCATGTTCGCATATGACACTTATGCAACCCACATCAGGTTCGATCACCATTAAAAAAATATTAAAAATGGAAAAAAAGAAATGAAGAAAATGATGATCATGATAAGGACCGACTAAGTCCATTCTAACGTGTCTTTTTTTTGAATTGTGAAGAAAGTTTGAGGTGGTTGGTTTGTCGTAAGCTGGCAATACAAGTTCCAAGCGAAAAATGTCATTTTCAACTGACATCGAAGCTGTTACTAGTGCTCAAGAGACTCAGGGTAAGAGGGTTCAACAAAAGTCTACTATGGATGAGGAATACAGAATACTAATACAACAAATGACTGAAACGTGTCAAGCATGGGCCAATGGCCAAGGACGCTCTTTTCTTCTCATGGTTTCCCAGAATTTACACTCATCTAAACTATTGCCATTCCGATCTCATTATCTGATCTATCCTATCCACCTGGGGTCAGTCATTATCCCAACTGTATGACTATAGCTGAAACTTCTATTATGCACTCCCAAAGGTTGCCATTAACAACTAATCAGACAACCATTACTATGATGCCTTTCTTCACCTTCCCATAACCGACAGCGTTGTAGGGTAAAACTCATGAATTACAATTTGCTACCCAGCAAGAGCAGTACCACTCTCCTAATTATGACTCGTACTTGTTTGATCTTCCTGCAAATATTGAGAAGCCTGCCCGAGAGATAGCACAGGAAGAAATGACCCAAAGACTAAAAAGCTTAGAACAACAGTTGAAAAACATGTAGGGTTTGGAAGGTCAGAAGAGTATTGTCTTCAAGGATCTATGTATGCTCCTAGATGTTCGTTTGCTAGTTGGTTTCAAGACTCCAAAATTTGAAAAGTATGATGGACATGGATACCCCACAGCCCACCTGAAAAAGTATTGCAATCAACTAAGAGGTACGAGGGGAAAGGAAGAATTACTGATGGCTTACTTTGGGGAAAGCCTTACGGGAGTTGCCTCCGAATGGTTTATGGATTAAGAAATATCTCGCTGGTATATATGGGAGGATGTGGAACATGCCTTTGTCAAACAGTTTCAATAGAGAATCAACATGTCCCCAGACCGCAATTCCCTTTCAAACCTGAAGAAGAAGCCAACTAAAGATTTCAGGAAATATGCCATAAAATGGAGAGAGCAAGTAGCTATAGTTAAGCTACTCATGGATGACCACAACCTAATCACTGTCTTTATTCAGTCTCAAGAGCCAGATTATTTTCAAAACATGATGTCTGCAATAGGTAAATCCTTCTCGGAAGCAATCAAAATAGGGGAAACGGTTGAGAATGGTCTTAAGACAGGCAGAGCTATAAGTCAAGCAATTCTCAAAGCCAGAACTCAAGTTGTCCACATTAAATTTGATAATTTTATTGACAAGAATGCGGAGGATGAATAAATCATGATGACATCAGGGACGAGAAGAGGTCCTAGGAGAGCATCTCGAAGGTATGACCAGCCTCGTCTGTGTTCTGATGATGCTCCTGAGCACTACTATCCACCTCAAAACTCACAATACTCTGTTGATCCACCTCAGTATGTTGTCCAACCACCAAATCACCCAAGAAGGTGGGCACGAGCATCGCAAAATCTCCATCATCCTCCACAAAATTTTCAAATTCCATATAACCCACATCCAAGCCAAGGGTATAGAGGGGAAAATGGTTGAAAGATAATTTTATACCAATAGGGGAGTCCTATGCAAGCTTATTTGAGAAGTTAAAGAATTAGACATGATTTCACCCATTCCTCCAAATCATGTGGACCTATGTACAAGAAGCTTTGACGTGTGAATACCATTCCAATGCCCAGGGGCACAATATTGAAAGTTGTTGGGATCTGAAAAGAGAGACAGAAAGGATGATCCAGAAAAAATTGATTATGATCCAAGATAGTGACACCTAGAGTATCACGCACAAACCTTTACCTGCACATGATGATGCACATTTTTTGGGGTTGATGCTTGGTGACATGGAGTATGAGAATCTGAATTGAAATTGCAGAAGGCCATGGTGATTCTGATGAACAAATTTGTGGCTAAATGTCAAGCTCAGCAATTGAAAAGTCATTCTCTCCTCACTAGGAAGGAATCTTGGTAGCTTGCTTTGATATTTTTTTTTTGTTATCTAGGTTATTTTATGGTTTTGATCTAGATTTTGTTTGTTTTATAGAGTCAAAACCCTTCTATCCCTCTATTCTGTTTGTATGAGTCATGTCTGTTTGTTTTGTTGCTATTTTCATTATTCGGGTTATTTTAGGGTTGTAACTCAATTTTAGGTTGTTTGCTTAGTTTTCAAACCCTTCTATCCTTATTCAATAAAATATAGTTCATCCTTTCATATAATTCTATGTTTAGTTTCTTCCCGCTATTTTTTAGTAATATAACATGCATGTTGACTTTTCGGCGAGATCTTAGAAAATTGATTTAAGCTTGAATTGGATAACTAAGAACAAGACAATTTTGAGGATGAATAGAGAGTTGAAATACTTTGGAATTAAGGTCGAGTAAAATTTATCATCAAATCATTGTGAAGATCGGGCTTGAGGATTTTGAATCAATTGAAGCTTGGTCAAAAGTTTGACATTAATGGATGGAAAGTGTCTTTCAACCACGAAACACCAAGAAGATAAACATGTTCACATATGCTGTGAATTGCAAAAAGATAACATGATTGGAATTCTGTAGACTGGGAGACTAACATGATTGGGATTCTCGAGGCCAGGAGACCTTTTTTCTTCTACCCAGACACTGTATACCCTTCGTCACCCCTTTGAGCCTGCATTATTTCTTTGACCAGTCTCTTTTGGAATAAAGTTTAGAGTCAAAATTCAAAACAAAAAAAATAAAAAAATAAAAAAGACATAAAAATAAAAGTTCATGCCCTCAAAAAATAAAAGTTGGGGAAACTTGAAAAGAAAAAAAAACCAAAACAAAAAAGAAGAAAGAGAAAAAGGGAGATACAGAAAGAAAGAAAGATGAAAAAACATTAGCTAGGTTAGATGCTTGAACTACGTTTGACCTGATTCCTTTCAAAAAAAAGGATACGTAGGCAGCATCACGGTTCGGTCTAACCAAATAAGAATTCAAAAAATATTCAAAAATCCCTAGCATCTGAAACTGGGGCAGAGATTTTATTCCACTTTTGAAAGAGTCGATTCCAAGAGTTGTAAGTCCATAACCCCTCATTTTGAGTCTACTTTGAGCCTTCATGTTGATCCTTCTTTCCAATCCTATCCAAAACCTTCCAAATGAGGACCTCCAGATATGCCTTCAAGAATGCCAAGAGAAGCAAGCCATGAACAACGGGTGTTACACAGAATAGAACACTGTCAAGTTGCTCTTAAAAAAAGGAAAGAAAAAGAAAAGAAAAAGAAAAATGAAAGAGTCTTACTAGTGAATTCCCTCACGGACACTGTAAGGCGATGGTAAGTAGAGATGAACAAATGAGAGAGACTAATTGGTGAAAACCCTACGGGGCACCACTAGTCGAAAGTAAGTCGTGAAGATGATGCAAAGGATTGGCACGAACAAGCCCGACTTCAAAGTTCATAAGAATGGAAAAGGAGAAGATTGGATTAGTTTGATAAATCGGCACATTGAGTTCAAAATGCATGTCATGACCACTAAAGGTAGTTATTGAAAAAACGAAGAAATAAGAAAAGAAAAATAAAACTCTTCCTTATGTCCTTTCAACAGGGGCATTTATTGTTAATACTTGTTTCCTGCATTATTGTGTCATTCACTCTGAGTCTGTCCTTGTCAAAACAAGCAAGAAAAGATTTCAAAATCTTCTACCAGCTTTTCAGTTACACAAAGTAAATTTGGCTAGCACATTGAATTTGTTACTGCCAACATGCCTTGAGGATTCATGCAAAATCTCCCCTAGAAAGATTCTTGTCAGCCAACTTGGCGCAAGCAAATATAACTTGTGATTCTCTCTGACAGACAAACTGCTCTAAAACCGGGAAGTCATTCATGATATTAGAGAAGGTCACCCGAGGAAAGATCTCCAGTTGAGATAAGGCTGTTTGAGCTGCAAATACAAATGGTACTGGGTGTGAAACAATTAGAGTTGGTGCAGAACAAAAGTCTCTTTAGACCGATTTAGGCTGATCGAGCAAAAGCTAAGCTGCTCAAGACTCAAGGCCACAAACCCACCACCATTTTCAAAACTGAAAATTTTTTATTTGTGTGGAACAGGAAGAAAGCAATGCAAGGAAAGTAGTTCCATAAAAAAGAGAAAACAAAAAGAATAGGAAATAAAAAGAGAAGAAAAAGAAAAGAAGAGAAGAGCGACAAAGGGAAGTTTCTCAAATATTTGCTTTTATTTGTCTTGTTAATGTGCATAAAATGTTGTCATTGAACTCACATTTTTCCTCCTAGGAATAAAAGCCCTAATCTGATGGATTTTCTCCTAATAAAAATCTTAGTCTGATGAATTTTTCTCCTAAGATAAAAAACCTAGTCTGATGAATTTTCTGCTAGGATCAAAATCTTAGTCTGGTGAATCTTTCTCCTAAGATAACAAAAAATACCTAGTCTAATGAACTCTCTCCTGGGATCAAAATCTTAATCTGATGAATCATTCTCCTAAGGTAACAAGCTACATAGTCTAATGAACTTTCTCCTAGGATCAAAATCTTAGTCAGATAAATCTTTCTCCTAAGATAGAAGACCTAGTTTGATGAACTTTCTCCTAGGATCGAAATCTTAGTCTAATGAATTTTTCTCCTAAGATAGAATACCTAGTCTGAACTTTCTCCTAGGATAGAAATCTTAGTCTGATGAATATTTCTCCTAAGATAGAAGACCAAGTCTGATGAACTTTCTCCTAGGATAGAATTCTTAGTCTGATGATGTCACGACCCAAAATCTAACCATGGTCGTGATGGCGCCTATAGTGTTAAGCCAATTCCCAAATTATTACTACTAATTTGATTATAAGAATTTAATAAAACATTTCCAATAATTTAATTCCTAAAAAACTAAACCAACTCTAAATATAAATAAAATAAGATACAAAAACGAGTCCCAAACATCGGGGTGTCACTAAGTCATGAGCATCTAAAACTATAAACTAAGATATATAAACTGTCTAACTTTCCAAAAGTATAAATGACAAGAGGAGTAGCAAGGTCCTGCGGACACTAGCAGTTATCTTGCAATCTCCACAGATAGCCGACCTGAACTCAACGATCACCGCGCTCTAACTCACCTAGATCTATACATAAAGTGTAGGGTGTAGTATCAGTACAAACACCTCAATAGTAATAGAAATAACGAAGGAACTTAACAGTAGTGACGAGTTAAGTAAAATAGTCCAATTATTTATTTTCATAATTTACAATAAACATAAATAAACAGGTATATTCCATAAAACCAACAAATACCACAAAGAAATTAATAGGTAAATGCAGCAACAACAAAAGGTAAATGCAACCTCGCAAGAATGTCACTCCATCACTCAGCAGTCAGCACACTCAATACACTCAACACTCTGCGCTCACTTGGGGTGTGCACAGACTCCAGAGGGGCTCCCAAAGCCCAAGCGCTAAGCACGGACAACTCACGTGCTACCATATCAATACCTGGATTTGCACGGTCTACTTACGTGCTATGCAGACAACTCATGCGCTATGGTATAAATACCTGGGCCCGCACGGTCAACTTGCATGCTACATGGACAACTCATGCGCTATGGTGTTAATATCCTCATAACCAGGCCATCATATAAATACCTGGATCTGCACGGTCAACTCACGTGCTATGCGGACAACTCATGCGCTATGGTATAAATACTTAGACTCGCACGGTCAACTCACGTGCTACGCGAACACTTCACGCGCTTTGGTATCAATACCTTCACAACCAGGCCCTCAGCCTTACTCAATCATGTACCTCACTAGCCTCACCATCACTAACAAATAAAGGAACACAACCCACATCAAGTATCGCAACATATTAGCAAATAATAAAGAGTGAGGTAGACATGTACAATAAATTCTATGATTGAGTACGAATAATGCGAACATGAATAAAGCCTAATCATGATCTCTAATATGAAGCCAAACAAGTTCAACAACAAGTAAACACATAACCACAGATAATAGCTACTAGGCCTCGCAGCCTCACGTGACGGACCACACCTACACGCCTGTCAACTAGCGTGGGTATCACCTCCAAGCAGTCACACGATATCAAATTATCTGGGTTTATACCCTCACAGCAAAAATTAAAAATGTTACTTACCTCAACCGCACAAAATCCTACTCTAGGATACCCTCGTCTCTATACTCGGTCTCCAAAAGCTCTGAACCTATCCATAATTAGAATACTACTATCAATATAGTCTAAATAATTTAATTCCACAATAAAAACTACATAAATATGCCAGAAATCCAAAATCTGCCAAAACTCGGCCCCGACCCACGTCTCAAAACCAGTCAAAAGGCAGAATAATAAACCTCTTCCTCTCTCCAGTATAACCACATAAAATTTGTCAAAATTAAATTCTGTTTGGTCCCTCAAATCCATACCTAAAATCTCCAGAACTCAAGCACTAACTCCCTTAATATCACTTTGAAATCATCAATCAAAGCCCAAAAACGAAAATGAATTCATGAAATAACTAAAATCAAGTAAAGAACATTTACCCCAATCCCTATGGTGAAATCGCCTCCAAAGTCATCCAAATCCGAGCTCCCCAACTCAAAATATGACTGAATGAACAAACCCTAGTTTTCTATATTTTTCTGCCAGCTATTCTACCTCGTTTCTTATGCCAAACAATCTCAAAACTCATATTTATGCCTCCAATGGATTCCTTGTGAAACTCTAGTCAAGTTAGGCTTTTGAATCACTCAATTTGACCTTGTAAAGAATGACATATGTAGGCTTTAATATCTTCAAATAGTGCAAATTTTTTAATACGCCATCAGTGGTAATTTCGTAATTAATTTAAAAAAAATATGGCAACCAAATTATTAGTAAAATGTCCATAATATCCTCATACGATGTCAAATTTTAATGAATTTTTTTTGCTATGGGTCAATAATTACGACACGGATCTAATGCTTCAATAAAAAAAGAAATTGGAGCTTATTTGTGCAATATGATATCATTTATGCTTGAAGAAACGACGTCCAAACATTAAAAAAAAATGAGCGTAACACAATCCAGACCTATTCAAAACTCACCCGATGCCCTCGGGACCTCAATCAATAATTCTAACAATTCATACATCACTATCCGAACTTAGTTGAACCTTCAGAACACCCAAAACAACACCAAAACACCAAATTAATCTCGAATTCAAGCTTAAAAACTTCTAAACTTCCAAATTTTGCCAATTCAAGCCTAATTCTACCACGGACCTTCGAATTATATTTCGGACACACTCTTAAGTCTAAAATCACCCAACAAAGCTAATAGAATCATAAAAATCCAAATCCAAATTAATTACTCATAACTCAACTTTTAGTTGACTTTTCTAACTTAACTTTCTAACTAAGAGATTAAGTGTTCATTTCACTCCAAAACTACTCCGAACCCAAACCTACCAACTCGATACAACTCAAAACCGTTAAACAACACATAAATAAGAATAGATGGGGAAATAGGGCTATAACACTTAGAACGAACGATCGGGTCATTACAGGTGAATCTTTCTCCTAAGATACCAAAAAAAAGAGATCTAGTCAGATGAATCTTTCTCCTAAGATAGAAGACCTAGTCTGATGAACTTTCTCCTATGATAGAAACTTAGTCTTAGTCTGATGAATCTTTCTCCTAAGATACCAAAAAATACCTAGTCTGATGTATCTTTCTCCTAGGATCGAAATATTAGTCTGATAAATTATTCTGCTAAGATAGGAAACCTAGTATGATGAATTTTCTCCTAGGATAGAAATCTTAGCCTAATGAATCTTTCTTCTAACATAGAAGACCTATTCTAATGAACTTTCTCCTAGGACAGAAATCTTAGTCTGATGAATCTTTCTCCTAAGATAGAAAACCTAGTCTGAGGAACTTACTCCTAGGACAGAAATCTTAATCTGATGAATCTTTCTCCTAAGATACTAAAAATAGACCTACTCTGATAAATTTTCTCCTAAGATCAAAATATTGGTCTGATGAATTTTTATCCTAAGATAGAAGACCTAAGCTGATGAAATTTTTCCTAGGATCAAAATCTTAGTCTGATGAATTTTTATCCAAATATAGAAGACCTAGTCTGATGAACTTTCTGCTAGGACAAAATCTTAGTCTCACGAATTTTTCTCTTAAGATAAAAATCTTAGTCTGATAAACTTTCTCCTAGGATAGAAATTTTGGTCTGATGAATCTTTGTCCAAAGATACAAAAAAAAGGGTCAATTTTAGTTATATTAAGTTATGAATCTTTAGTTGTCTTGAAATCAGGATCCTTCTAGATAATGGGATTTAACTTTAAAGTTTTTCAGGACCCTCCTAGATAATAGGATGTAGTTTTATGTTTTCGGGACCCTCATAGACAATGAGATTTATCGTAAGTTTTAGAAAATAGAATTTATCTTTCAAATTTTCATTTTTAAGATAATATTTCATATTAGTTTTCAGAACCCTCCTGGATAATGGGATTTAGCTTTTAAATTAATAGAAGTCTTTTGGATAATATGATTCGATTAACACTCACAGATGTTCCCGGTACCAAATTGGGGCAGAAAAGTTTCTTTTATTTTGTCCATTTTGTTGTAGCAACAGGCGACCACATGGAGAACAAAGGAAGTTATTTCAGAATTCAATTCAAGTTAGAAATAGTAGAAGCTCACGGCAAGAATTCAAGTCAACAATCCAAGATGACCAACAGAAGTAGTCTCAATCCAAAAAGAAAAAAGAAGTGAATCCAAAATACACAAGCAGGAAAAAGATGTGAACTGCTCAAGACGTGGTTGAGAGAATGAGTGCTACACGTTCAGTCTTGATCCAAAAGGTGAGAAGAATGAACTAGCATTGCAGCTAGCAAGCACCAAGGTTCAAATCTAAAGTCCACATGAAGAATCATTTAAGACTCAAGATCAAGCTTCATAAGACTCATAAATAGGA
This sequence comes from Nicotiana benthamiana, assembly GCA_034376525.1. Taxonomy (NCBI): domain Eukaryota; kingdom Viridiplantae; phylum Streptophyta; class Magnoliopsida; order Solanales; family Solanaceae; genus Nicotiana; species Nicotiana benthamiana. The sequence continues at coordinate 19,842,590 of CM067341.1, forward strand.
ATCTTGTAGCTCAAACCTAATAGGCTTGATTAGTCTTTTCAATTTTGATTTTTGATGTAATAAAAGGACCGGGGACCGGAACCTCGACAGAACGAAACCTCACTCGGCTCTCCACCTCGGTACACTCCATCACTGTTCCTACTTATGAACTACACGTAGCTTGATTCCTTTATAGCCAAGGATATGTATGCAGCTCATATACCAGGGCTCTGTCACATTCTTCTTTCTCTTACTTTTTGGTCTCAATAAATAATGGTCAGGTCAAAAAACATGTCTCATCTTTCTTTGTCTGAAAACTCTTCGCGTTTCCAGTCAAAGAAGGGCAGCTGTAGACATGTATTTTTTTATCCTCCCCAAGATTTTATACATTTTAGCATAAATATTTAGTTTAGGTTTAGAACCGCTTTCTTTACTTTATTTTATCACAAAAATAAAAATTACAAAATATTTTTTTATTTAGCTAATTAATATTTTTATCTAGTTACTTTTAAATTATCTATCTTACATAAAATTTAAAAATACAATAAAAGTTTCAGTTTTTATCGTTTAGTATGATATTTTAAAAAATACAAAAACTAGATTTGTTTTAATGGATAGTTTATTTTAATATTAAATTACTTAAGTAAGATTAATTAATAAATGGTGTAGTATTTTTGGTCTTGTTTTAGTAGAAAGAGTATGAAATTTGGGGCTAATTTTGTTGGGTCTTAGTTGAAAAGGCTCAATTTCAGATAGCCTAAAATATTGAGCACATATCCATTCTCCATTTGACCTAACCTAATTCCTACCCCCTTATAAAATAAAGCATAATTTCCAAATCCAAACAGGGAGACCTACACTCTAAGGAGGAATGACGGCCTTCATCAAAAGGGTAGCAGCACCCCAATTTTCCATTTCCCAAAAAATATCCAGTGTTCCCCAAGATAATTTCCCAACCTAGACTAAAAAACCGGATTCGGCTGCTACAATGTGCAATGATAAGGAACGATACAAATAAACTGAACTTTGCAAATTGAAAGTAGAGACTCTATTAGGATTCTTCTATATTCTTAACCATTGCCAACTCGAAGGAGGAATTTCAAACTGTGAAATTCGTCTCTTCACTGTGAAGTTTGATTGATCGAGTTTGGGTGTCAAATGTTCCGGTGTCGATTCGAGGTTCTATTTTGAAATTTTGGTGTTTCATTCCAAGGATTGTTGCCTTTTTTGCCTGATTGATTTGCAATTTTTAGCTTTGTTCATCAATAAAAGGTTTATTTCCCAATTTTCACTCTCATTTCATTTTTTACAATAGTTTGGTGCGTGTGTTGGTTAATTTGTGATTCTCTGTTGTTTGAGTAGTATATCTTAGTTTTCATTTAAATTATTTTAATTAGTTTTTATTTCGATTGTGATGTGTAACGTATTGGTTATTGAATAAATGGTTTAATTGGGTAGATAGAAAAATTGGAGTTGTTTCTTTCTTGGCAAGGAATAAGAATGGACCATACAGTAAGTCTTGAACTACAAGGAATCTGGTCCAAGTAATAGATCATGATATCTAGCCTATTTTCCCCAGTAATATCTTGTTCATAAATTTGGAATCACAATAATCTCAAATTAGATTTAGCAAAATTAATATTTGGAGAAAAGACTTTAGGTACGACTTAATCCATCATCATGATTGTGTACACGTTCGCATGACATAATTATGATTCTTATATTAAATCGAGGTATGTGTTAGCACAACCTCGGACAAACATTCTTAATAATAATAAAGCATGATTAATTTTGTACACGTACACATGACATAATTCTTGATGCGCCGAACGAAATGAATACACGTACATGTGATTCGTTTCAGGATAATTTCTTAATTAAAAGTGGTAAATTGAAAAGTGCACATAGGCTTAAAAGATAAGTAATTAAAACGATTAATTAAGCCATGTATGATTAAAGCGACCGTGCTAGAACCACGAAATTCGGGAATGCCTAACACCTTCTCCTGGGTTAGCAGAATTTCTTACCCAGTCTTCTGTGTTCACAAACCATAAATAAGAGTCAAACTTCCTCAGTTCGGGATTATAAACTGGTGACTTGAGACACCATAAATTATATCAAGTGGCGAATCTGAATTTAAATAAATAATCACGTTTCGATTACTGTCATTTTAATTAGAAAAACTCTCTTATATGCCCTTTCAGGATAAAAAAGAAGGTGTAATGGGGACCTGGTCATGCACTTGGTTATCAAATATTAGGCAGTGTTCACCGCCTCCTCCAAAAATCCTTTTGGTACACCACTGTCAATTATCATCGTCATTGCCATATCTCCAAGTGTCATATTTTTCTCTCCATAACACCATTTTGTTAGGGGTGTTCTTGGAGCTGAAAAATTATGATGTATACCATTTTTAGCATAGAATTCATTGAATTTTGCATAATTTGTATTCTTACAACATTATGACTCATTTTCACTTGAATCTGCTTCATGAATGCAGCAAAGACCGCAAAAGTTTTACTATTAGTTATGAGAAACAAGATCTATATGAATCTGGAGTAATCATCAACTATGAAAAAAATATACTTCGTTCCTCCTCTATTGGGCGCCCTCATAGGTCCACACAAATCCATTTGAAGAAGATCCGGTGGCCTCGAGGTGCTTACTTCCTTCTTTGTCTTGAAGTAGGAAATGCCTTGCTTTTCTATTACACATGCATCACACACATTATGATCCTTAAACCTTGACTTAGGCAACCCACAAACTAGTTCCTCATTAACCAGCTTGTTCAGCAATGAGAAGCTTGCATGTCCTAATTTTCTGTGCCTCTACCAGGGTCATCATTAAAAGCACTTACGCATGTAAGATCCCCACTATTAAGTGACTCAAAATCAGCAACGTAGATGTTTTTGAGTCTTTTTGCAATTAGAACCACTTCACCAATTACAAGATTACTGACTGTGCAAGTTTCTGATAAGAATTCAACTTTGTTTCCTTTGTCGTAGATTTGAGAGACACTCAGTAGGTTGTATTTCAGGTCATTCACAGAGCACACATTCTCAATTGAGTGAATGAGTGTCTTCCCCACCACTCTTCCAACTCCCATAATGTATCCCTTTTTTCCATTTCCAAAGGACACACTCCCACCTTGCAAGGCTTTGAGTGAAAGAAAATCATCAATGCTTCCAGTCATATTCATAGAGCAGTATCTTTCCATATACCATCGTTGGTTGATTCCTTTCACTTCTTCCTGTACAAGGAAATCAGAGATTAGACTTAGGAATCCAAACAAGTTTGGTCCTTTGTATTAAGGAAAGGGGCGAATTAAATTTCTTCTTGTCCAAGTAGGCATCACACATTTTTTACAGGAGGGGCCAGGTTCTTTAGCAGTAGGTGCTTTATTTTTCTGTTGGGACTGAAATCTATCTTTACAGAATACTTCAAAGTGTCAGTGTCACCATAGTGAGTGCAAAGAAAGTTATCAAAGACAGTAACAAACTTGCCTATGTGGGTTGTAAGGAACATTTTCCTTTAGGAACCTGATTCCCTACCCATCCTCCTATTTTTTTTATACATAGCAGTGATTGTATCAGGGGACCAGCTCCATTTATAGATTATCTAGGTTATTTTTAACCTTACCTAGATCTTCCTGAAGTTGTGTATTTTTTTCAAGTTCAACACATAAACTCAATTTCACCATTTTGAGCTCATTTTCAAGTTTAACGTGTGCCTCACTTGTCCCTTCCTTACCTTTTAAAGAGTTTCTAGATCTATTTTCTCTCTTTAAATCTTCCACTATTTCATTTAGATCCACAACTATCACCAACTAGCAATCTCTCTCATGCTCTACCTTTTCAATTTTCTCAGTTAGAGCATCCTTCTTTTCTTTAAATCCTCAATAGTTTATATTAAACCAGCAACTACTACTACTAAATCATCTCTCTCATGTTATACCTCTCCTAATTCCATATTTAACACATTTTTATCATTGATAAGGTTATGATAAGCATCAATCAGAAGATTTGCTAAGGATACAAGCTTCTTTTGAGAGTAAGACTTCAAATTTTTTGAACGTCAAAAAAGTTTACCTCATCAGTATCATCATCTTTATCCTTGTCATATTTTGCCATCAAGGAAAAGATGGAGTCATATTCATCTTCTTTGATTTCAACGGCCATCATGGGGGTGCCTCCTTGTTTATCATCTCTCTCAGATTTACTAGAGGAATCTCCCAATGCAGCAAGAGCTTGTTTCACAACATTGTTAGCGGCTTCTTTTCTCTTAAATTTTCTGTCAGGAATCGAGCTCCTCTTGGCTATTTTTTCAGTTGTGCTTGTATTGGTCTTGCTTGTGGAGAGAAAAAACTTTGATGAAATGTCCTAGCTTCTAGTAATTATGACACAAGTCATAACCTTTTGGTCTGCTGGAGCTACCCTTCTTCGAAATGCCTCCATTTTTGCCAATCATTTCTAAAATCTTCTCGTTAAATAGGCCATGTCAGTATCCTTACTACTTGAGCCATTGTTGTATGCCTTGAGGACCAACTCTTCTCTTTTTTGAGCTCTCTTCTTTAATGGTCATTTTTCTGCACTTCATAGGTCTTCAGATTTCCAATGAGCTTGTCAATGGTTAGCTTTTGTGGATATTTTTCCTCTATTATAGCATTGAATTTACTATCCCAAGAGCCAAGTAAGACACTAAGTATTTTCCTGACCAGTTTGTTCCTTCGAATAATCTCTCTTAAGGAGTAGAGCTCATTGATGATGGTGGTGAATCGAGTATGCATGTCCTAAATGGACTTATCATCCTTCATCCTGAAGAGTTCATACCCATTAGTGATCATGTCGATATTTGAATGCTTGATTTGATTTGTTCCATCATGTGCGGTTTGGAGAGCCTCCCAGATCTCCTTGGCAGATTGACAAGCTGAGATTCCATTATACTCGTTTGGTCCAATACCACAGACGAGGATCTACTTTGCTCAATAGTTTTTCTCTAAAGCTTTGCGGTCGACATCATTGTATTCCTTCCTCGTCTTTAGAACTGTCATTGCTGGATCGCCAATGGAATTCATAGGGACAAAGGGTCCATGATGACATCCCAAAGCTCTGAATCTTTGGCCATGATAAAATTATGCATCCCTGTCTTCCATGGTCTGTAGTTCTGTCCACTGAATCTTGGTTGCCTGTAGGTTAAATGACCTTCTTCAAAATTTGGTGGATCAACCATATGGATTCCTTCTAGGTGTTAGACATATAGAAAGAACCCACTCTGATACCAATTGATGTAAACTTAGAGCCCTCCAAACTACAGAACACACAAACAACTGTAAGTAAACTTCACTTGACTAACCAAGCAAACTTTAGATTACAACATATTACAATCTAGGAATTAAACTCTTAATCCATAAACTTCTTGCAATAAATCTAATGCGGGACTTGTAATAACTTTATTACAAAGCTCACCACTTGACTAATTCTAGCCATATACAAACACAAGGTTTATGATTGTATAGAACATATCGCACGAAATGCTTCTAACTAAACTAGATAGGAATGCCAAGTAAATAATACTAACAAAGACACAACAATATTAAGGACACATAATAAACTCAGTGTGGGGATGTAGTCCTTTATATTGTTGCAACTTTGTTCTTCAAGCCTTTGAGTCAATGAAAGGCAGCAACACACTTTAGAGAGAGACTTAATCATTTAGAATTTACAAGTGTATGTTTCCCTTGCCTTATGTTGGTAATATATAAGAGAGAATATTAGGATGACGCAAGAAAGCATTTGGTACAAGGAATGCTCCATAAAGTGACTGACTTGTACTGTCACCGAAGGAACTAACAGCCATATGTTCCCTCTGTCGTTTCTTTGACTGTTCATGTTGGAATTTATGCCAGACGTGTGACTTGTTGTTCTGAGCACTTTAAGGCCGTGTAAAAAGGTTCCATGTCTGGTCCTCATTTGAAGTGTATTAAACTATCAAAATACAAAAGACACATAACTTATTATGTAGTCTACCGAGCTTCTAGGCTATCAATATGTTAATTATTTTTCTAAGACGGAATAGTTTAGGACCACCCTAAACTTGGCATCTTTTGTTTAATTTCCCTTTATATTTTATGTGGTCTTTAATATCCTCTAAATTTTGTAATTTCATAGCCTTGACCCTTCCTAAGCGCTAACAATCCATGGGAGTGTGACACATATGCTACCACATGGATTTTTTTATCCATGTGGTATTTATTTTTAATAACATATAGCCCTATTGAAGATGCTAGAACTGCCTAAGATAGTCTTCTTCTTGTGTCACATGAAGGAACTTCTCAAGAAATATCTGAGAGAACTGGTCCTAAGTAACAGTAGGTAACTTAGGTGGTCTGGTCGATACAAAGTCCTTCCACCATCTTTTAGCAGAACCCATCATCTAGAAGACAGCAAAATCGACCTCATTGGTCTCAACTATCCGCATGTTCCGTAGCACCTCATGGAAGCAGTCAAGATAATCATGTGGGTCCTCAAAAGGTGCACCACTGAAGTGAAATGAGAAGAACTAAATTTTCCAATCTCAATAAGGCCTCAGGAGACATAGTTGGTCCATCACCGGCTGAACTACCCCAACTGGTTGGGTTGCGGGAATCTCAAAATGGGGAGTCATCTACTCCAGAGTGTGAGTAGCAGGAGTTTGTGCTCCTCCCCAGCTTGAGAGACAAATGGTGCCATAGGTAATACCGACCTAGGCCATACTTTCCATAAGTCCCACTAAATAGACCAAAGCATCTTGAAGCACTAGGGTGGTGATGAACCCTTTCAGGACATGAGTTGGTCTGACAGGCACAGTCTAGGTTGGAGCCTCCTCATCAAACTCCACCTAAGGCTCCACTGCTGGTGTTGCTCAGCCCATAGCTCTACCCCTACCTCGGCCTTTGGCATGACCTTGGCCTCAACCTCTCCCCCTCGTAGGAGCTGCCACTAAGGGCTCTAGCTGCTGCTCAACTAAAGATGTGGGGCGTATTTTCTCCATCTACAAGAGAACAAGAGTAAAAAATCTCAATTAGCAATGAGAGAACAAAATCACACGATAGAGAAGAATAGAAGTGAAATTTGTTCCTAAACTTCATAGTCTCTAGAAGATAAGTACAGACGTATCCGTACTAATCCTCCAGACTCTGCTAAGCATGCTCGTGAATTGTGAGACCTAGGAAACCTAGTGCTCTGATACCAACTTGTTACAACCCAAAATTCCCACCCTCGGGATCGTTATGGCGCCTAACATTCACTTGCTAGACAAGCCAAAGTTAAAGGATTGTTAAGTACAGTTTAGTCAATTTTAATAATAGAAACAATTAAGCTAAACAAAAGCTGAAACTGAGTTTGCGGAATAACATAAAACCCATAATAACTAATATAATTCGGATCTAGTGTCTGGATTCACGAGTTTCTGAGAGTTACTACAAATAAAGTCTGAAAGAAAATACAAATGCTCTAAAAGAAAGGAAACAGTATAATAAAGAAACTAGGAAGGGATTCCAGGGTCTACAAACGCCAGCAGAGCTACCTTGGGTCTCCGACAAGCAAGTCCAGCTGCTAACCTCACGATCAGCTAGGACCGGTACCAAAATCTGAAAAAGAAGTGAGAAGTGTAGTATGTAGTGATGAGGCTATGGAAAGACGCCTACATTATAAACATGTGCAACTAATAGTATATGTACTAAATAACAACAAATAAGAGTTAGACAAGTAACATCGGGAGGGGGACATACTAAGGTGGAATAAAAGATATGAGAATTTCAGCAGAAATGATAACCAAGACAATCAATATGCCTTTGACTAGTAAAAATAATTAAACACATTAAGGAAAAGTGCACGGCATCACCCTTCGTGCTTTTGCTCTCAACCTCACTGTGAAATAATAAAACTGCACGACATTACCCTTTGTTCTTTTACTCTCAAACTCACTATATAAATCAATAGAGATGGCACGGAATCACCCTTCAAGTATTAACTCTCATTTCATAGCACGGCATCACCCTTCGTACATTACACTCACGATATGGCACAGCATAACCTTTCAAGTATTAATACTGAAAATATGGCACAACATCACTCTTCATGCTTTAACACTCTCCCTTACCATAAAGCAATGAACAAATAACAATAGCGAGATAGAACAACAAGAACAAGCCTTACTTCAACATTTAGTTCCACAATACCATCCCTCAACTTTGAAATCACTCAATCAGCCTTAGGAACTACCCACGATTGCAAGAAATTCAATTTAGGTCATTATTGAAAAAGTCAACAAAAGTAATCACCCGAACCCCTTGGTCCAAACCCAAAATTTGGACCCAAACCCGATTACCCATTCACTTGTGAGCCCAATTATGTAATTTATTTTGGAATCCAACATCAATTTAAGGTCTAAATCCCCATTTTTTAAAAATTCCTAATTCTACCCAGAACCCTTAATTTTCACCATGAAAACACAAAGTTTTTGGTTGAAATCCAAGGAAAATAAGTGAAAGAAACTAGTTTAGAATCATTTACTAATAATTTGGGAAAGAAAGGTTCCTTGAAAAATTGCCTTTATGATTTCTAAGTTTGAAAATTTAAAGAATGAGACAAAAATGTTGAATAAGTCTCATTTGAGTCAGTTGTAGGTGTCGCATTTGCGATGCGAAGAACCTATCACAAATGTGAAGGTTTCAAATCCATGATTTTATCGTATTTGTGATGAATTTTCCGCAAATACGAACACTGACCCTTCCGCAATTGCGACTACTTGATCGTCGATCACTGCCTCCTCCTGACTCACTTCACAAATACGAAGTTTGTTTCACAAATATGAACTCAATATGGCCCAGCTACTCTTTGTAAATGCGATGAATAGCTCGCAAATGCAACCCCTTAGAGGTAACAAATGTGATACCTGACCTCGTAAATGCGAGATTAGAGGCATGCACCAGAACTGAAACACCAGCAACGTTTCTAAGTCAAATTTTCACTCCCTAACCTATCTGAAACTCACTCGAGCTCTCAAGGCTCCAAACCAAACATCATACAAATTTGTTCGCGCGATCAAATCGCTAAAATAACACCTAGAAATACGAATTGAGCACAAAATCAATTGAAACTTTTAGAAAACTCTGAAAGTTTTATTTTCACAACCGGACGTCTGAATCACTTTACTAACTCTATTTTACACCAAATTTCACAGACAAGTCATAAATATAGTATTAGACCTATACCTAGTTCCGAAACAAAAATATGGACCCTATATTCAAAAGTCAACTATTAGTTAAACATTTCAAATTCATTAAGTCTTTAACTTTCAAATTTTATAAAGTCCGATAACTTGGGTTAGGGCCTTCTGAATTCGATTCCGGACATATGCCCAAGTCTCAAATCATGATATGGATCCATCGGGACCGTCAAAACGCGAAAAACGTGTTCTGTTTGCTCAAAATATTGATCAAAGTCAACTCAAATGGTTTCCAAAGCAAAATTTTTATATATTTCACAGTTTTTAACATGAAAGTTTTTCGGAACACGCGCGGACTGCGCATGTAAAACAAGAAGGGTTAAAAAAGTATTTAAAGGTTCAAATCATAGAATTAGGTCCAAAATATAAGATGACCTATCGGGTCATCACAATTTAAAAGTTGATTTTTTTGTTTTTCTTCATTTCTATGCACTTAAAAAAGATTAATCACGCTTTTTGTTACATCAACATCTAAGTGATTCAAGACTATTAAGAAAGTATTAACGATCAAGAAAGTATTAACGATCATGTAAAGTGTAAGAATAAACTAAATAAAAATTATCAAGTTTAGAGGGTCCGATCATTTCTGCCCAACGCTGGGATTGTTATATTACGTGTTTTGATTACTGCAAATGTAGAATAGACAATATAAGAAAAACGTAAAATGAACAAAGTGATCTTATAAAGGATAGACAAGAAAGTCATTCTTTTCATCATGAGAAATATTACTATATCCGTTTTGTATATAAAGCTTTAGAAAATTTTGATTTTTTTGGTTTCCCAGCTGATGTTGAATATCCGCATTAATACCAGTTTATATTCGAATTTGTAAAATAATCATATGCTAATAAAGCCATGAAATTATGATTTTGTTCTAGTGAAATAACACATGATCGGACTCGTTTGAATATAGATTTTGTTCTCTTTTTTAAAAAAAAAAATATTGTGTATCATAAAACTTATGTCCGAACGTATTAGAATATAATTGTGTGTATCTTTTTATTATTGATAGAATATTCTCTTATTATTGTACAGTTCTATAGTTGGTAGGATTTGATTTCATTCATTATTGTACAGTCCTATAGTTGGTAGGATTTGATATCTCTGCACTCTATATATATTTTTGTGAGCAATACGAGAAAATCAATTCTCCAGATTATAGAACTATATAATAATAAGAGAATATTCTACTAATAATAAAAAGATACACACAATTATATTCTAATAAACGCTGATGAAATACCTGAGACAGGGTAATCTATGAATTTCCAAGTAGGTTTTGTCTTTTGTGTGAGCACAAGTCCATGTCAGTGTCACTTTGAGAGGGCATAGAGTTGTCCATTGTACACAAGCGTGTGTCACTTCCCACACTTGGGTAAACTAATGTTTCACTTTTTTACGTATCTACTTTGCATGATTCAATAGCAGCAGCAGAATCCAGTGCAAATAACATACGTGTCACATTCTCATTGGGTTACTTCCTGCTAGATACTGTTTCCCTTCCCCGTGTTCTGCTCCTTTCTTTTTCTTTATCTTTTTATTCTTTTTCCCAACAATAGTAGATAAACAGAATGATTAGGATATCGTCGTCCAAATTTTACTATATAGATATTCTTTATTCTTTTTTATTATAACAATAACAATATCAACAATAACAACAATAATATATAAACTCAATAGAATCTCAAAAATAAAATTTGGAAGAAGGTCATATAAATATAAATTTTACCTCTATCTTATTAAGATAAAGAATGTGATTTCTATCTTATGTATGATCGTGCCTAAGGGCATATCGGTTGAAGTAGATTCTTAATTTTTATAGACCCTCTACTCAAGACCAATGAAAGAAAGCAATATACCAATTTATAGCAACAACAAGATAAAAGGCAATATAAGCAAATGGCAAAACTTAGAAATAATATAACAAGAACTACAAAATACAAGATTAGTGTCAACTACTGATAATAGTGATGAGACATAGTGTAGTAACAAGGAACTAGGCGACATTCTTTCCTTACTAGTGTATTTTAAAATTAGTACTAGCATATTGTTAAATTTATAAATAATTTAACTTTAAATTTTTAAATTTATCTATTTTACTTGTGATAAAAACTTTTTTAGCTTCATGCCGAGTGTATGTCGTATTGACAGATATAAAATATTTAATTAAAAATTTTGATATTTATAATACGCATTCATCTCTCATATATATATATATATATATATATATATATATATATATATATTTCACAGCGAAAGCAAACATAGCGTCATAATCACGTGTAATTTAAACAATTAGCATATATGAAGATTTCCGGATTACCTCTTGAAGCGTAAACACAACAACTTTATATCGTTCTCCAGTTCCTCAGTTGCAAATGCCTCAGGGGATTTCCACAGTCTTCTACTGTATTACCCAAATAATATCTGAAAATAAAGAATTTTGGGTGAGCAAAATTCTCGTAGAAACCGTAGTGAAAAAATGTCTCAAAAAAACGTCCAGCCTCATATCCCATATATATAGCTGCGTTTGTTTGGGTCAAAAGCGTTTTAAAAACCTATTAGGTTTCCTTCTCCCACTAAAGAACAGTTTTCACTATTTCCTATTATTTAGGCACAGTAGGGACCACATAATTTAATTAACAAGGCTTCCTATTATGATATTAGTTTAAATTTATGAAATTAATTTCCATCATAATAAATTACTAATTATTTCACTAAAAAATCGTAATTGCACTCCTTAGTTCAATTTCTAAATTCTTCCATAAAACCTTATTTAACTCCTCATGTTAAGATTCAGATAATAATCAATCAAATTAAATTACTGACTATTAATTTATTGATTACTTCCTTTAGACTTACACTTACTTATTTCATGTGTCGGATACAAAATTCACCGGCCGGGTTTACACATGAAAACTTATAAGCTTTCATAAAGGAGTATCATCAATCTCATAACCGAGACATGGATTCTATCAACTAGTTATTACTTCGCCAACGCATATCATTATTATTCAATTTACCAAGCTTATTGACTCACGAAAGAATCTCGCCATTTAATGAATCAAAACAATAAGTGACATACATAGCTAATAACAATTGCATCAGGATTAAGAGTATAAGTGCATTAAATGGACTAGAGAAATTATTTTATAAAGTCAGTATAAAATACTTATCTCTACTTGATCCGTTCAATACATACAAAATGTACTAGCATAAGAAGTTGAAATTCGACATATTCCCATAATCAAGATAAATTATATTTAATCTTGTGCTATAAGCATTCCGATGATTTGTCTAATTTCATTATTAGATTGTGAATATTAACTTTTATGTTTTACAAAAATCGATGATTTAATCCTCCGTGTATAAGCTAACTCTATACACTAAATCATCTACTATGTTAGCAATTGACACACAAACCAATACATGATCTATTTAAAGAAAACTTTATCGAATTTAAACAAATAAATAATTGTTTATAAAATATACTATAACAATACGCATAGCTTATAGTATATTCTAACAAATATATATATATATATATATATATATATATATATATATATATATGCAAAACATGTTAATCCTGAGACAAGGTACTTCTTGGTAAATCAACAACAGGGAAATCAACTTCCTCTTCAACTATGAACAATTAATTAACCAACCTATATCGTTGCAATTCCCCCTTATGTAATACTTTTTTTTCTATTTACTACTTTTTTTTTGTTTTAATGGGCGCAAAACACACTACAAAATCATAGCTTACTAATTAAACACAGTAAAATTTAATTATCATCTCCACAAGAATTGAATTTAAATAGTATTCGAATAATCTTTAGCTTATTACTATTCAGGAAAATTAACACTTCATTTGATGATTATCAACTACGGTTAACTACTAAAAATTAAGCAACTAGCAATTTTACGAAAGATGTCAGATGAGCAAGGAAGAAATATTAACAAAAGAAATAAGGGTAATTGACTAGGCAGGTTTAAGATAATTGACTCGGGATCCAATTCTTGAGTTAGTTCACTCTATAATACTATTGATTTCTCACGAATTCAACAGATAATTAGATTACACTTGAAGTTAATGTTCCTCTTTTGATCAAACATTAATTTCAATTAATCTAATTGAAATACGGTAAATAATTGCAACGAATAAAATAACGGTTATGGTCTAAAGGGTAACTTCACGTGAATATTTTCCTATTTTTTTTAGTTCGATTAACAATTCAAGAGGCTGTTTCGATTACTTAATTGAGTCACAAATTTAAACTAGAGTATAAGATGTAAATGAATTCAATATCAAGGTCCTCTTTAGGTTAAAATAAGAAATAACTCCACAATACTAATTAAAACTCCATCAATTAATTTAAATAATTATCAAGAATCAAATCCTTAATCAAGTTATCAAAATATCATATATGTCAACACTCTAATGTGTAGCACGCCAAAAATATTTTGAAGTACTTAAGCTCTATTAAAAAAATTGATGTATGCTAATTATATGAATTTGTGTGCAGGCGAGGACTATTATATGATGGATATTAATTGAATATGATAATAAGTGTACGAAATATATTATAAGTTATGTGGGTCTAGGGATATTATGTCCTAGTGAAGTTGGAAATTAAATGATACACTAAGTTCCAAATGAGTACGCATTTTTGATGAGCATATATATATATATATATATATATATATATATATATATATATATATATATATATATATATATATATATATATATATATATATATATATAACCTATCAATGAAAGGTCATTGAGTCTAGTTCCTAACGCTTCAAACCGTTCATCGTTTGAATATTCCTAGAAAAAGTTATGATAAAATTACCGAAGGCTAGCAATAAAGTAATGCCATATCATCCAAGTCCGCGTCCGAGCTTCGAAGAGGAGTGAACTGCGGGTGCGAAACATCTGGAGCCGCATCTAAAATCCAGAAATATGGGCCTATAAATATAAAATCGGGGGCAGAGAGAATTTCGAGTATTGGAGGCTAGGGTTCTTGAGGTGAAGATGCGATTTTAAGCTCAAATCAAGTTCAATCAACTAAGGTAAGTTGTTAATAATATGTTGGGTTAATCATTACTAAATATACATGAGTTCTAACATTATTCTTGCATCCAACTACTAGATTTTGATCATCAAATCCTCAAGAACACAAAATTACCAAAATTTTGATTTTTCAAGAGTGATCTACTAGAGGTAATTTCAATGCTTAAAACTCGTTTATTATGAGTAGTTAGAAGTATTTCAAGTATTTTTTATAAGGTTTAATGGTCAAAAGATTGGATTATAAAACTCTAGTTCATGGCATGAATAGTACTCCTGAGAAAATAAGAGAGAAGGTGAATAGTAATATAATCTTGACAATAAAATTGATGAATGCAATAAACCTATAAAATTATTTGTTAGAAAAAGTTAGAAGTGATCAATTAAGTAATCGTCCAAATTGTATATTTTGCAAGTGTTGACTATGGAAGACGGTGAATAGTAACTTGGTGACATTAGACAATTGATATAATATTATCATTAATGACTTCGTATGGGTTTTAAAATATAAGAATAAAGTTAAATGGTCTAGCATGTATATCTATTTGGCGATTTGAGTTGTTGGAGGTTTGTAGTCAACTTATAAGTCATATATGGATATTTATCAATATCTTAGGTCATATTTGATGTAATTAAGGTATCTAATTATAGATATCAACTTGTTGATGATGTTCAAGCATTTTAATCAACATTGAAATATTCTTTAATAAAGCGAAAACGAGGTAAGTTGATTAAAACTTACTTTCTTGAGGGATATTCTCTAAAAGTATATTTCGAGTTAATACTTAAGTTGTCTGCAAATATGTTTTCATGCTTATCGGGACAATTAAGTATGAATGTCTCTATGTACAAAAATGTTATATTGCATATTTAGTGTCATGTTGTTTTATAAAATTTTATTTTAAAACTTGTTGTCAAAATAAAATTCAAGATAAATGTTATAAGTTTTTATCGAAACCTTCGTATTAACAAGAATATACATTTTGGGTGCTCAAGATAAGTTTTTATGAAAAGTATTTCTTATAGAAATTGATTAGCAGAATAGCACTTGTGGTAACTTTTCAAGATGTTGCTAAAGGCTTTAACGTGTAAAAGGTTGTTTATTTAAATTTTGTTCAAATGGCTTAGATTTTCTATTAATGCTATAATTTGATAAAAATAGATAATTTGAGGTTACTATTCTATGAATCTATTTTTGAAGTATTAAATATTTTGGGAGTTACTTGTATTCATCGAGATTGACTTCGGATATATTGTGTTCGTGGTCTTGAAACTATATGTGTCGGTGTAGGCGTAGATGGCCACTTTGTGGCATAAACTAGGAAAAGTGCTCTTCTGAAAGGGTACTATTTTGTGCAATTATTAGCATGGCTGAGTTGATTCAAGAGGCGATGAGACGACCTGAACAAGTAGGGTGTATGATACTTGCGGCTAGATACATAGCCTAGTTGACCTTCTTGTGTTGGTGATGGTATAGTATTCCCAGTGAAACGTAAGGATGATTTTCTTATATTTAGGACTAAGGAACCGAAAGTGATTTCAGTATCTTAAAGCAAATGGTATGATTTTGTATGATTTTATCCAAAATCTTGGGTGGATATAAATATTTTAAAGGTTTTTATTGTGAATTATATTTCACTTGGCTTTTATTTAATATGACAAGGATCATGAATAGATAAAAAATATTATCATTTTTTATCAAATATGATGCATTATTTTTATAAAGTTTGTCCCGAAAAATTAAGTTAGAGTCTATGGCACTTATTAAGTATCAATGTAGTGTACCTCCAGGGTTCCGCTTACTTTACATATTTCAAAATGGGATATGATATGCGGCATGCGACCAAGGCTAGGATGGCTCTCTTCCTGAGGTATATTGTGAGGCATCACTCCTATTTCGTGGTAGCTATCATGTTGTTTTATTAATTTATGCTAGTCGGGTATTAGTCCATGTGTTTAATTAAATTCTTGGTATATAAGCTCCATAGATAGTTGTGAAAAGTTATAGTAATGGGGTTGTACATGATATTCATGAAAATATAATTATTTTACTTAGTCTCATTGTTATTATCATGGAAGAACAACATGTGTGATTTTGAATTGGAAAATATTTTATCATTTAACTTGAAAATGTATATGATTTTCCAGGAGATTTCACAGTTAAATTGATTCTCATGCATATGATTTGGGTGCATCACATAGTTTGGACCGTTTGTATCGGATAGTGTGTCGGATACCGGTCACGTAGTTTTGGATCGTGACATAATGGAAATTACGCCATAGCAGTGGAAAAAATCAGCTCAATAAGATTTAAAAACATAGAAAACAACAATGCTAATGATTCGATACAACTCTCGTATTGCACTAATTGTTGGTTGAGATCTTGATGAATTCTTATGTCTTCTTGACTTAGTTACTTCTCCAATTTTTTGTAAGTCAAAATTTATCTAAAAATCGTATTTTTAGTGTATTTATATCCATGTAGGAACGGGCCCGGGCGAAATTACTGTTTTCAAGTCGAAGTAGGAGAAACACTCCATAAAGTTTGTACACGTGCGCGCTCCATGCAGTTCACCTTTGGAAAAGTTCAGAGAGTTAATTTTTACCCTCTGCAGAAATTTTGCAGTAGCGCCCCCTCCCCCTTCCCCCCCCCCCCCCCATGCATCGTAGCGCGGTAGTGCATTTTTTCCAGAGTATTTTTTATTTTTATTTTTTGAAATTCAAACTTGGTCCTCGACCAAACACGATTTCAACTTAATTTCTTAAATTTCTACTTAGATTTCAAAATTCCAAATTATCATACTACACAATATAACATACGTAATACATATAAAGTACTAATAATTGCTCAAATACAATTAAAGTATAGTAATTAAAGAGTAAAATATAAAAAAAAACATAAGTACCTGGCCTACCATCATATATATAATTTAATTATGCTATACGTTATTAAATATTATAGTTTAAGTTCAATACAATAATCAATAGAATAGCATTGATAAATTTGTTAAAAATCTATCGCCACTTTTTATGATTTTTAATTTAATATATCACACATTTTATATATATATAAATAAAGTTCTAAGATACGATACTTAGGATTTAAACTTGTGAGTTGTAACTTAAAATAATATTTGAAGTTCCTTATATTAATTAGCATATAAGCCTACTTTCGCAGTCAAATTTTCACATATCGCCGCTTAAAGTGAAAATTCTCTGGAATACGAATCGTACTTACATGAACAATAGAACTTGTTCCTAAGGACCCACACATGGAATTACATTCTCTGTGTCTTTAAAAAAATATGACAAGAAAACATTCATGTTGTGTTGCACATATATGCCATGATTAAATTCATAATTCTAAAATATAATAAATTCAGTACTAATTTTTATTTATATTTATAATATATTTAAAAGTGACGGTATCCAGCCTTTAATTATATTTCAAGAATCGGGTATGGTGGGAAAATGTGCTTGGTAGATTTTGTTGGAGGTTTGTTCAAGTTTTTAATTGTTCGTTTTAAAAATCAGTTTTAAAAATAATTAAAATTTAATTATTTTTTATGTAAATAAATTTGAGCAAAAATATTATTTAAAACCCGTAAAATACGCTAGTATATTATACCGAAGTTCCAACATAAGTACACTAGAACTCTAGCATAATATACTGGAGTTCCAGCAAGTATACTGGTCCAGTATATTATACTGGAGTTTGGAGCACCGGTGCTCTAGTCTCTAGTATATTATACTGGAGCCAACAAAGTATATCGGTCCAGCACAATATGCTGGAGTTCATATACAGGTGCATTGAACTATGGTATATTATACCGGGCCGATCTCTGTTGCAACAAAATAGTTACTATTTTTATTGGCTTGATAAACGCTGGCTATTTTTGAATGATCAGTCCGAAAACTGGCTATATCATGCTATTTTTAGCGAGTTAATTGGTACAACGGTTTCATAGGAATTGGGCTTAGTCCAAAATAGCACAGGCTAGCTAGTTTTTCTAATTGAAAAACAACCAGCATTTGTAAAGTTATTAAAAGATAGCCACTATTTTAGTTGAAACATGAAAAGTTCCAGTATAATATAGTGGATTATGAAACTCATGTGTATAAACTTCCAACATATTATGCTGGAATGTCATATGTTAAAATTCGAACTCCGGCATATTATGTTAGAATTTTATAGATTTCTAAAGATATTTTTGTTCAAATTTTATCTTTAGATAAAAATATTGCTAATCAGTTTTAATTATCAGTTGTAAATTATGCTATTTTTTTTTTCCTGTTAGATGAAGGATATGATCTTAATTGAACAAGAGTCGCTTTGATTTGTTTGCTTAATCCAAATCAAACATAAAAGATAACAAATCACATTAGGAGAAGAGATTGATTTTGTATAAGAAAAGCTATAATCTCGAAGACTTTCTTTTTAAATAGGATACGAAAAATAATATTTTATCTCCCTGTTTCCTTACTAATGCTGTTCCATAATTTTATATACGAAAAAGGGTAAGAATTGCCCCTAATGTATTGACGCCAGTTTAAAAATGCCCTCCGTTAACTTATTTTAAAAAAATACCCCTACCGTTAAAATTCTGGCATATTTGTGCCCCTAACATATTGACTCCAGTTTAAAAATGTCCCTACCGTTAACCTATTTTGAAAAAAATGCCCCGACCATTTTAAATATAAGTACAGTCAGTTGTTAGACTTAGGGGCACAAATATGCCACATTTTTAATGGTAGGGGCATTTTCTTCAAAATAGGTTAACAGAGGGCATTTTTAACCTGAAGTCAATATGTTAGGGATAGTTCTGACCCTTATCCCTTTTATATATCAATGTGTAACTCTGTGTACAAATGATTAAAAAAGAAAAGATATAATCAGTTGCTATAATAAATAATGAATGTTTTAGATAAGTTTGGCTGTAATTATCCTTTACGCGACAAATAAACATATATATATATATATAGTAAAACTTGTTCTAGAGGAAGTGGACTGGCACACTTGTACCTAAAAATGAATCTGCTGTACTTAGCGCTGAAGTTGTCTGCAATCATTTTTGCAAGTCATTTGTTATCATTCTTAAATTCATAGCAATTTATTTTTCTTTAGATAATGGTGGTTGATGATAAATCTCTCGTATTTTTTGCTTCTGATGATTTTCTTTATGGTTTCTTTGAGTATATCCTATACAAGGTACGTTGTCGTTGATGGATGGATAGGCTATCCTATTTCTATAATAGGTGATCATTTTCATTTTGAATTTTTTTAGATAGTCACAAGCATTAAGGCTTGAAATTCGAAATGTCCTAGTTCTACAAGAGATTGGGCTTACTCTAAATGAAGCCCAAAGAGTAGACCGAAGTGAGCATGCGAAGGTTCAACTATGAGCCACACTATCATTTTAAGGCGAAGTGCAACAATAATTATTTTTAAGTTTGCTATTTAAAATATATTTATAATTTATAATATACTTAAAGATTAGTCAAGTAAAAATTTTAAGATTTAGTTTCCTGAATTTTTAAACTGCTAAGTGTCTTGATTTTTTGAACTATTAATTTAAAATTCAGAACATAAGATTCAAACTTAAGGATAAAATTTTTGAATTTTAGGATACAATGTCCTGATGTTTGAATATTGAGGTTTAAATTTTAGTATTTCACGACTAAGTATCCTGAATTTAAAAATTTCAAGACTTATTGTCCTGGATTTTTGAACTGTCAATTTGAAATTCAGGACATAAGATTCCAACTTCTGGACATAATATTGGAATTTTAGGACAGAATGTTTGAATTTTGAGGTATAAACTCTAGGACATCATGTCCTGAAGTTTGACGAAATTAGCTAATTTTTAAATGCATTGTAAATTGTGGATATATTTTAAACAACATGCTTAAAAGTGGCTACCTGATGTTATTTCCTCATCATTTTATGAAATAGAATTGAAATAGGTAAAAACTTATTTGCACCGGACTTACACTACATAATACAAACTAAACCAAAAGATTTAAGTATCGTTTAATAGGGTATATATATATATATATACATATATATATATATATATATATATATATATATATATAGTATTGAATATAATATATTAGTAATATTATTATTAGTTATGCTAAGACTAATTATACTGAAATTATTTCTTATCGACCGTTTGATTTGGTATGTTAAACATAATATGCATTGCATATCTTCTTCAGACAAATTGTTTGTTTGTAAAAATACCATCCACATTCTTTAACTTTCTATATATTTTTTTTTCAAAGCTTTGGTTATTAATCCCAAAATTATATATATATATATATATATATATATATATATATATATATATATATATATATATATATATATATATATATATATATATATATATATATATATATATATTATTTTTCCTGATACTTTCTACCAAACGACCCTAGATGGCTCTGGGACTCTATTACTCTCTTTTGATTAGCCTATTTTTTGCATTTGATTAACTGCATCTTAGATAAAAGTATACATAAAAACTAGGGAGTTGATCTGTCTGTATGGACTAACTTTCATAAAAAGAAATTAAGGTAAAATACATAATAGACACTTAAATTGATCTCAAATATTTTTCTCACGCTCAAACATACCAAGTGACCAGATAGATATTTTATGTTGGTTTTTGGTATGTCTCGTAAATTCCGAGGTGACATGGCAAAATGAGTGTGTCTCACTCATATTTGAGTGCATGAAGATGCATAAAATTATATTTTTACTTTAATTTTTTCGTGTGGATTCGGCCTTCTTCATACCCAATCAAGTCATAGCCACCATCACAATCAAACTACAACCGTTTGATTTAAGCAAGGAAGCAGAACAAATAGGAACTTTAAAAAAGATACACAATCGTTTCTTTGTTTGGCCATTTGTATTGCAAATCAAACAACTCATAGCGAGAAAGAAAAAGGCATGATATCGAAAAAAAGAAGGATAAAGGAAAAGAGACTAAGAAACCCATGTGTGAAGGAGAAGAAGAAAGAGATGGTCGGAGCTTTCCCGATGATGTTTTGAGGTAAAAAGGGTCATTGGTTTTAGGGTGAAGGGGTGCTAGAGAAGAAGATGGAGGAGGAAAGGGGTCTCTCATTTAGGTTTTCAAAATAAAGCAGAAGTTAGAGGAGAGATCAAGAGGGGGTTGATGGGGGGCTGTATTTTTGGAAGAAAGAAGAGTTGTTCTTTTTATTAGTTCTTTTTAATTAAGTTATTATTAAGGTGATAATATTTTTATTTTGAAATTATATGTATCATTATTTCATTTGTTGATTTGATATGGCGGCAGAGAATGTGTTTTACGCATGTAGACTTACAGATGCATGAGTTCACGTGACACATTTGTGCTAAGGTGAAGTCTCTATATGATCACCTGGTTAATTTCGAGTATGAGAGAGACATTTAAACTAACTTTAAATGTCTGTTTACGTATTTTATCAAAAATTATATTTTTTGTAATCCAAGCTTTATGGTCCTAAAACATAAGGAAATTTTACTCTCTGCTGTCAATTATTTGTTCTTTAGACTTCTGTTGTTTTCATGATTCATGAAGTTTTTGGAGAGTCCGAAATTTAAATAATAATTAATTAAACAAAAAATATATTATTAATGTTAAAAAAATTACAAAATTAAGTAATTCGCAGTATTATATTGCGAATTACGTTGACGGACATTTTATCGTTAAGTGTAAATCGCAGTACTACACAATTAAAAAAATTGTATTTCGCAGTTCTATACTGCGAATTCGATTAATTTTTTAAAATATGTAATTCGCATTATAGTACTGCGAATTATATACTTGGGCCCACCAATAATTTAACTGACATAACAATAATTTATATACATAAAATATAGTATTATACTACGAATTCCTTCAAAAATTGCTTATTTATAGGCGTTTCAATTTCATGAAAATTCATTCAATACTTAACTTCAAACATGCGTTCATACTTCTATCTTCTTCTTATCAATCTTTTTTTTACAATGTCTGAAGCGCCAAAAATAAGAGTTTCAGTATATTGGGGGTGAGGTTGTGGTGGAGAATAACTCTGTGAGATATAGCTCATCTCCACATTGTCATGTTAAATTGCCTCTTACTATGGAGTACAATACATTGGTGTCGTTGTTACGTAAAAAAATGAGCGAGATGAGGCATTCAGTTAACCTTAAAGTAACCGGTAAATTTTCGTATTCAGTGACTCCGCATGGGTTTGCTTATTATTCTGAGTTTAACATCGAGGATGATGAAACTCTTAGAGATTTTTTGTAGATTCCTGATGAATAAAGAGAATTTATTGTAATAAAATTATTGGAAATGTACGTCAAGGTGGAAGACGTTCCCAGTAATGAGAGCGTGCATAGCAGGGATAACCCCTATCATCGGGTGGTTATTCTGGAGCAGTTTTTGCCGGACAGATTGCTGATGAAAGAGCTTGCCTTGATTTGAATATGTCACCACCGGCGAATGAGCAGCCACAAAATAATTTATCGACATTGTATAATCAACAAGAGGACTGGTGAGCTTCACATTTACTTTTCTTTAGCGATGTGTGTTTTATGTTTTAATTGGATTTATATTAACACTCATTTTCATATGGGGTACCGTCCGGATATGAATTTTACAAGTTATGACCCTGCCCCTAGTTGGAATATGTGTAGTTCTGGAGTATTGGACCACGGTGGTCCATCCGGGAGTCATGACCACTTGTAAGTAAAGTGATATAGCGTTATCTAAAGTATATTTCTGGAGGTTTGGGTAACTTATGTTTTTGTTCTTCTTGTGCAGTGAAAACAAGCTTCTTGAAGCTCCTGGCCTCAAACAGTTGCCCATAGACGACGTATTAACTCGTGATTTGGCAGATGCGCAGAGTCGGAAAGATGATAGTGATTATGACAACAACGCGGATGAGTCTGGGGATGACACACCCTTCCATGATGAGGGTGATGAGGAGGAGGAGCAAGTGAATGTTGAACCTGAGCCGACGAGGGAGAAAGTTCGTTCGCCTCCCGCTAGACCAAGAGTATACGAGTCCCACGTGCCATTTCATGAGCAGAATATTCCATACCTTGATAATTTGCCAAGCATGCCGAACGTGGATGCCCTCACAAAGGATGATGATGAATTTCGGCCACAGATGTGGGATGAGTCTAGACCAATTGTTCTGACAAACGGCATGTATTTCCTCGACAAAGCTCGCTTAATTACGGATGTAAAAATCTACAGTATAAGAGAGTGCAGTGAGATGACAGTAAGCGAGTCAACTACGGAGAAATACAAGGTTGTATGTCGTAGGTGGTTTTTGGGTTGTCACTGGATGTTGCGTGCCACCAAGAAGAAATCCGGTTTGTGGAATGTTGGTAAATTTATTAGTGGGCACAGATGTGAAATGGACACATACAATGAGAATCACTTCAACTTGGATGTGAACTTGATTTCTCTTGTCTGGATTCCATATCTGGAAGTGTCCATTAGGTTCAAGATTAAAGAGTGTATTACAGCCATCCACCAGGAGTATGGTTGTACTATAACTAAAAGAAAGGCATATCTCGGGCGCAAACGTACATTTGAACTTATTTATGGCGACTGGGATAAGTCTTTTTCAAATTTGCCCAGGTACATGACCGCACTACAACACTTTAACCCCAGGATTGTTGTTGAATGGAGGCATGAGCGGAGTCCGGACAGACATGAATATATTTTTAACTATGTATTTTGGTCATTTAAACCGACTATAGATGGTTTTGTGCATTGTCGTCCTGTTATTTCCATAGACGGTACCCATGTCTATGGAAAGTATAATATTAAGCTTTTGACTGCAATTGCAGTAGATGCCAACTAGCAAATATTTCCATTAGCGTTTGCCATATGTGCCAACGAAAGCGAAGAGACGTGGACTCTTTTTTTGAACCACTTAAAGCAGCACATCGTCAAACAGCGTTCAGGTATTTGTCTCATATCTGATCGGCATGGTGGTATTTTAAGTTCTGTGCGTCACTTTCCTGAATGGCAAGAACCATATGTATACCACCGTTACTGTGTGTTGCACCTGAAGGCCAATTTTCAGAATAAAATGCCTGACAAGACCTTGCTGACCTAATGTATATGGCTGCAACTGAGCACCAGCAGTGCAAATTATGAGGCGCATGGAAGCGATCTGGCAGTTAGAACCAAGAGCCTATACTTGGTTGATGTGGCATGAGCTTCACATGTGAACATTACATGCTGATAGTGGCAGACGTTGGGGAGCCCTCACAACCAACGCGTCGGAGTCATTCAACGGCTTGTTGAAGTCTGCCCGTGTATTGCCTGTCACTGCCATGGTCCTCATGACATTCAAACAGAGTGCGGAGAGGTTTGTTGAAAGGCATGCAGCTGCCTCAGTATTGATGGACCGGGGTGTTGAATTTATTCCAATACCCATGAGAAGATTTGAAAGGTCTAGGAGGTGAGCACAATGGCATTCATTTATGCAGTACGATCATGAACGACGTGTTTTTGAAGTTAAGACAGCTATCAGCGGACACCGTGGGAATAATGTACATACGATGAATGAAAATAAAAAATTGTGTTCATGTGGAAAATGGACCATCTACCACATGTCGTGCGCACATGCGTTGAAGTACTTTAAACAAGTTGGATATGGGGCAACAAACTATATTGATAGGCAATACAGTGTTGCTGCATACGTAGACACGTATAGCGGAAAGTTGCAGCCATTAGGTGCTGAGCATTAATGGCCACCGGAACCATTTAAAATGGTTTGTAACAATGATTATTTGCGCAAGCTCCAAGTGAAAAAGAGAACGCGCATACGGAACCAAATAGATGTTGGTGACATAATTTATGCACGTAAATGTGGCTTATGCTCGCAAACAGGACACGACCATCGTAAATGTCCTTCAGATAGTGTGCATGGTGGTGGCAATCGTGGTGCAAGTTCATCCAATGTTCCCAACTATCAAGGATACCCCTAGTAATTTATTTTGGAATTTTTTTTGTAATACATGTTTGTACTTGTGTTTGTTTCAATATATATGGAATAAGATAAATTTTCACAATGTTGTTACATATTATTTTTTAACGTTGGATTTAGATATGGTTGTTAGTAAACGCGACCAAGAATGTGGTATAAAAAATCTCGTATTAAAAAATAAACTAAATATGTAAAGCATGGTACAATAATGTATTTTATCAATTGTGTTGTCGTTCTCAAAAAGTTGTAAAGCGTGGTTAATAAGGTTGAATGACTGAAGAAAAAGCTCTTTTTATGCCGGAAAAGTAAATATGTAAATCGCAGTATAATACTACGCTTTGTTGAGTTGTCATGTCGTTCTGAAAAAGCTGAAAACCATGTGAAAACTCTTATTTTTTGTGTGAAGTCTTGACTATAAATAACAGTCGCATGCTACCTATATTCTTCGCTTAACAATAACCAAAGTTTCTGTATAAGAAATGTCTGAAGAAAACGTTTACGTCCCAAGGTGCTATTGCGAATAAAAATGTAGTTTGTTCAAATGGTGGCCATATGGTGGACGCCGCTACTGGGCATGTAAGAACAATCTTGACGAGCAACTCGACAATCCTACATGTGAATTTGAGATATGGATGGATGAAGAGTGTACACAAAAGTACTACAAAGACAAAATTTATGATCTTCATGTTATGTGTTCGAGGCAACATGAGCAGGAACGCCAATCCAGCCAACAAATTGAGGAGTTGAAGGCGTAACTCAATGAGGTAGAAGAAGAGAAAAAAAGGCTGGAAGACCAACTCGAGTGGTTGGAACGAATTGTAGGAAGTGAATCATGATTCAGCAGTGCCTTGTACGCCATAAGCGTAGCAGTTTATCTTTATGTTTCCCTTGTGTAGTGTTTTTATTAGTTTTACTGTTTGTATTTTTAGTTGTTGTGTTTGAGTTTGTGTTAACCCGTTTAAATAAAAATGTTGTTCAAATTCTGTTACAAAAAATATGTTGTTAAAATACAATTGTTGTTTTGTTTACATAATGTATTATTTTCTTAATAGAATTGTTCAAATATATCGTTGAGTTCTCATGTCGTTCTGAAAAGACTGAAAACCATGTGATAAAAGCTGGTTTTTTAGAATAATTTAATATGTAAATCGCGGTATAATACTACATATCGTTGAGTTGTCATGTCGCTCTGGAAAGGTTGAAAACCATGTGATAAAAGCTAGTTTTTTTAGAATAATGTAATATGTAAATAGCGGTATAATACTACGTATTGTTGAGTTGTCATGTCGTTCTGAAAAGGCTGAAAACCATGTGATAAAAGCTATTTTTTTCAGAATAATTTAACATCTAAATTGCGGTATAATACTACGTATCGTTGAGTTGTCATGTCGCTTTGGAAAGGCTGAAAACCATGTGATAAAAGCTGGTTTTTTCAGAATAATTTAATATATAAATCGCGGTATAATACTACGTATTGTTGAGTTGTCATGTCGTTCAACATTTTTAGAATTTTGTTAGCTACTAAAACTCTACGCTAAAAGACCCTAAATTTTACTACGCTAAAAGGCTCTATATTCTACGCTAAAAGACACTATATTTTACTACCCTAAAAGACACTATATTTTACCACGCTAAAAGGCTCTATATACAAATTTATCAACAATAATATGAACATAACATTAACAATACAATTAAAAGAAATAAACAATACAAATTCACAAAATTTAATAAACCAATTCGGATATATAAAGATACAAAATTAAACACAAAATAACATAAATTCACATGGAAACACACTAAACAATACAAATATGCATGTATTGTACGAAATTTTTTATAATCTAAATCGAAATACCTCGATTTAAATTTTTTGAATATTATTGAAATTGAATTTTTCCGAGGTCCCGGAATTAAATTTTTGAAGAAAATTATTAAATTGAAAATATAATGGTTTTTAGCATTTTAAGAATGCTTGATCTTGTTGGCATCGGGACAGTATTATGCGTGTAGCAATAATTTTTATAATTTTATGCGTGTCAATTTTTATTTTTGAGGCACGGTAGCACCGAGTTATCCTTAATTATTACGCGTGTCAATTTCAACAATTTTTATAATTTTGTAACCTTAAGGAATTAAATTATAAAAATTTTGAATTACTGGGAATAATTTATGAGTTCCATGCTTGATTTTTGGGGCTCGATAGCACCGAGTTATCCTTAATTATTATGCGTGTCAATTTCAGCAATTTTTATATTTGTAACCTTAAAGAATTAAATTATAAAATTTTGAATTACTGCAATTTTTTATGTATGAGTTACAGGCTTGATTTTTGGGGCCTGGTAGCACCGAGTTATCCTTAGTTATGATACGTGTCAATTTCAACAATTTTTATAATTTTGTGACCTTAAAGAATTAAATTATAAAATTTTTGAATTACTGCAAATTTTTATGTATGTGTCCATGCTTGATTTTTGGGGTCCGGTAACACCGAGTTATCCTTAATTATTACAAGTGTCAATTTCAACAATTTTTAGAATTTTGTAACCTTAAAGATTTAAATGATAAAATTTTTAAATTACTGCATTATTTTGAGGCCCTATAGCACAGAGTTATCCTTAATTATTATGCGTGTCAATTTCAACAATTTTATAATTTTGTTACCCTAAAGAATTAAATTATAAAATTTTAAATTAATGCAAATTTTTATATATGGGTTCCAGGCTTGATTTTTGGGGCCCGGTAGCACTGAGTTATCCTTAATTATTATACGTGTCAATTTCAACAATTTTTATAATTTTGTAATCTTAAAGAATTAAATTATAAAAATTTTGAATTACTGCGAATTTTTATGTATGGGTTCCATGCTTGATTTTTTGGGTCCCAGTAGCACCGAGTTATCCTTAATTATTATACGTGTCAATTTCAATAATTTATATAATTTTGTAACTGTAAAGAATTAAATTATAAAATTTTTGAATTACTACATTATTTTGAGGCCCGGTAGCACCGAGTTATCCTTAATTATTATGCGTGTCAATTTCAATAATTTTTATAATTTTGTAACTTAAAGAATTAAATTATAAAAATTTTGAATTACTGCGAATTTTTGAGGTCCGGTAGCACCGAATTATCCTTAATTATTATGTGTCTCAATTTAATATTTTTAGAATTTTGTTAGCTATTAAAACTCTACGCTAAAAGTCTCTACATTTTACTACGCTAAAAGGCTTTATAGTTTACTACGCTAAAAGACAATATATTTTACTACGCTAAAAGACATTATATTTTACTACACTAAAAGGCTCTACATAGAAATTTATCAACAATAATATGAACATAACATTAACAATACAAATAAAACAAATAAACAATACAAATTCACAAAATTTAATAAACTAATCCGGATATATAAAAGATACAAAATTAAAAACAAAATAACATAAATTCACATGAAAATACACTAAACATATACATCTATTATATGAGTTTTACCATAATCTAAATCGAAATACATTGATTCAAAATTTTTGAATATTATTGAAATTAAAATTTTTCACCCGAAAGATGGAATTCAAACCTTCTTTTGTGTGTGGGGCCTTCACACCTTGCTTTTAGATGACGGGTGGGGCCGGTTTTTTTTATATAGCACGAAATTTTTCTGGAGAGGGGGGGGGGGGCAGAATTTTTTGATGGTTGTTTGCAGTATAATACTGCGATTTACTAATTTGCAGTATTATACTGCGAACAACAATTAATTTTTTTTATTTGTTCGCAATATAGTACCGCGATTTACACTTAACGGTAAAATTTTCGTTAATGTAATTCGCAGTATTATACTGCAAACAACCTATTTTTGTAAAAAATTTTAATATTAAAAATGTATTTTTTGTTTAATTATTTATTTATTAAGTTTTGGACTCGTTTTTTGGCTTAATAGATTTCACGTTACATCAATTAAATCAATTTGTTGTACATCAGAAAGCCTCGGCTTCAGGTGATAATAAGAGGTATTAATTGAACAAAAAAATTAATTGAAATGGAAATTAAAAATTTTACAAACTCGAGTGAAATTAAAAGATTCGCGAATAGCCACAAATTGAATGAGTTCTGAAAATCCAATTTTAGAAATTTTTCCTTTACTAAATTATAGCTATAATCACTCCTATCTTTTAAGGAGGAATAGGTTCGTTAGGAGGATTTAGTTGCAAATATAATTACAAACTAAAAATAATAAGAAAGGGAATTTGCAATACTCTTAGGACCCGTTTGTTTACAAATTTTTCTTCTTTTTATCTTAATTCTTTTTTCTTCCCAAAAATATTTTTATTCCTGGAAAATATTTTTAAGTTTTTGGAGATTCTTGGAAAATAAGCTCTCCAAGATCGCTTTTTCATATTTTTCAGAAAAACATATTCCCCACTCACAAAAGTACATGTTTCTCAAGTAAAATCTACGTCAAAATATGATTTCAAATTTCAAATATAAATTTGTAACTTAACTTAAAATACTACCTTTTTAAAAAATATATATAATTTTTATATCCAAATGTCTACTAGGCAGAATCAGTAGGAAGAACTGCTTTGTCATGTCAAAGTTTCTTGATAAATGTAGGGTAGAAGAGTTAAGTGTTAGCTAGGCGCTTTTAATGGAGATGGGACCCAACAAAATCTAGTGCCATAGATACCATATCAAGTTTTAGTACCATACAAAAAGAAAGAAAGAGGGGAAAAACAAAAATTACAACAAGTGAGTAGAGTTCCCTTCATTTTAACTCATCAAAATTTATTTCTTTTTTCGTCCGTTTAAAATAAAAATAATCTTTTTTTAATTTAAATTTTTAATTTTATTTTTAGTAAAAAGTTTTTATAACCATACAAATAAGGCGGACCCTATTTTAACTTATTTAGTATTTTAAATTTTAAATTTTTTATTTTTTCTTCGTGCTTCAATTTATATAAATTAAAATGAAGGAAGTAGTCGAAAATAAAAAATGACGAAGTTAGTAAACATAAGGAAAGTGCACATGGAACATTCGTATAAAGCGGGAAATGGACAGTGGACTCCCAATTCATTGATTTGGACTGATTTGGTTTGTATAAAGTGAAACAAAGCAACAAAGATGGATCCCATCACTATGACAAAGAAAGTGTGTAACACCTTCTTGGCTTTGGGCTAGAATTTATTTTTGGTCCCGTCCGATGGTATTTACTTTGTGATTCGATTAAAAAAATTGAATTCACATCAGAAAATTTAATTTGGATAAAGTGTTCTTTATCAAAAACGATTTCGTATCAAAACTTGAACCTCATAGCTATAATTAAGGATAAAAAGTGCTTACAATAAGAGACGGAGCCACGAACCTCCTTCGTCGAAAAAGTACACTATTATATGTAAGGTTAAAATTATTTTATGAATATCCAGTATATTTTGAATCCACTTTGTAAAGATTCTGACTTCATCACTGCTGAATACTTCACCGAAAGTTGTCTATTATATCATATACATATAGTGTGGGGTTCTCTTGAAGAAGAGTTTGGCATAACTGATAATGTTGTAACAGTCTCTTACAAAAATATAAAGTATGGCTTTATATAGTAGACCCTTGTGGTCCGGTTCTTTTGCAAATTTTGCACATAACGGGAGTTTAGTGCACCAGACTGCCCTTTACTGTGTGGCGTTTGATGGAAACATGTATAAACAGCGGAAGCATCGCTTGAACATAATATAAGAACCACATAATCATATATTTTAATAAAACATAAAATCGATACTTATCTGTTGAAGCGTGTCCGCGATCGCGAAAAGAGCCTTCAAGTAAAGAACAAAATCATCCACGAGCCCGTCCTCTAGTTTCACAGTCATCTGCTATGTAACCCGAAATATGCCCGAAATTAGCGAAACTTGTGTGGGCGAATTGCTCCTAAAAATCGTATAGTAAAAATCATTGCCTCCTTATGGAATAAGACCCCTTCATATAGCCATATATTTTAGGGTTTAAAACTTTTTCTTAAACCTGTTGGGTCTTCCTTTTCCACCAAGAAATCGAATTCAATTTAATTTTTAATTATTCGAGCACAACATGGACCGCATTATTTAATTAACGAGACTTCTTATTATGGACTTAATTCGAAATATCCAAATTAATACTATTATAATAAATTATGAATTATTCCACCAAAAAATCGTAACTGAAATACTAATTAAATAAATTAAATTACTGACAATTTAATGTGAGGGGTACAAAATCCACCTACAGGATTTACACATGAAAACTTATAATATTTCATAAAGGTGTATCATCGATCTCTAAACCGAAATATGAATTCTTTCAACTAACTATTACTTTGTCAATGTATATCATCATTGTCCAATTTACCACACATATTGACTCACAAAAGAATTTCTCCTTCTAATAAATTAAAACAATAAATAATATACACTAACAATAATAATAATAACATCAAGATTAAGAGTATAAGTACGTTCAGTGGCTAGAGACTTATTTTATTACGTCAATACAAAATACTTATCTCTACCTGGTACGTTCAATACATAAAAAAACGTATAAGAAGCCGGAATTATACCATTCCTATAATCAAGATAAATTATATTTAATTTTGGTGCTACAATCATTCCGATAGTTTGTCCAATTCCATCTTAGATTGTGAACGTAGTCTTTATACTTATTTACCTAGAAAATACGAGTAACAATTAAACTTGATTTGTGGTTTTAAAGATATGTGATTTATTTCAATACTAATCAATAATCAAGAAATATAAAGTAGAGATGAAAGATAGGAGTGAAACAAACCAATGTTAGGTAGCAGCAGTGACCTCGAGAATGTGACCTCGAGGTGGCTTAGGGCAGTAAGAACAATTAAGAAAGAAAATCAAAATAAGAACAATTAAGCGAAGGAACAATTCTGATGGAAAACACGCAAAAAGTAGAGAGTATATTCTTTTCTCAGTAAAAAGATGATCTTATGAATAATTGGAGTCCCCCTTTATACAATGGGGGAACCATAAATAAGAAATATTTTCATTTACAGTAGGAAATATTCTTGGTACAACTGGCTAACCGTCTACTACAAAATTATACAATCCTATTCCGCGATTTACGCCATCACGTAGGGGACGTGGCAAGAATCTATCTTACTTTAGTAAAAATCCATAACGATACTATTTCGGGGTCGAACACACTCGACCTCAGTATGTATCATGCTTCACCTTCAAACTCAGGTCTGGTCCACTGGTCTCGAACTTGACCTCATCCGGACTCGGGCCTGGGGAAGAACCTCGAGCTTCTGTATCGGAGGAATATAATTTTAACCGTATACAGATAGTCTCTGTATTTTTTAGAATAAGATGATAATAAACAATTTCGCCTCGATCTCCCCGAGATTCTCATGATGATGTCATGCTCGAGACATGGGTGCTTGAAATGAAATGTGACATCAGCACTCTTCCCTTAAACATCAAATGCGTGTCAGTGTTTTTCGGCGACACGTTGCCTCCTTTCTATAAATAGGAGGTTATTCAGTTGAACAAAAACTGTACTTTTCCCTTATTTATCTTCTTTTGGTCTTTTCCCCTTTTTTTAAATCTTTTTTTAGTTTTTTCCTTTCTTTGCTTCCTTATTTAATTATCCATTTTTATGGTTTGAACCTGCGAACAAAAGGCCATATGGGAGCAACTTTACCAGCTATGCTAAGCTCTCCTTTTTCAAAGCTTCAATTCGAAACATCGTGATAAGGACGTCGACTCCTTCTCCTATCAGAAAATACACAAACTTTACGCTGCTGCTTATCTCTCTTAACTTCAACCTGGTGTGACACTTCACTACTTTCGCTTTCTATGGAATGAGGTGGTACTATCATCTACTAACTTTTGCATCCCATACCGGAACAACGTCCCAACAATGAAATTTCTTGGATCATTGTTCGCTCACCTTGCAACCCTTTTAATTTTTCTTGTGGTAGAAGGTGAAACTATATCCTCTTGTCTTCCCTTCTGGTCTTTATTTTTTGCCGCTTTTTTTAACGGATGATGGCCCAAAATCTCAACAGAATGTTCAATCCCTACTACTGGAAATACAGTTACACTCATTGAGGGCTCTCTGCGTTGAATACCTTCGGGCACATGGACATTTTTAAAGATCGGAGGGGGAGGGGGGAGGCGAGAAGGAGGTTCTCGAAGATATCACTCTTGAGGGAACGACCTTAAAAGTAGATTAGGTCCGTAATTTTTATTTTTTGCTCTTTTGTTACTGTATAAGGATCCTTCGTGGATGTTGTAATTATATTTTGTTACCATCTCTGTAAATATAAATGGATCTCTTACTCTTATTTTTGGCTCGTGTTGAATTTTCATTCCATCTTTACCTGTGAAAAAATTCAATTGCATAACCATGGTGACAATCCCGAACACTAGACTCAGAATATAATATACCCATAGGTTTTAATTGATCAATATAATATCCCTTAAGGTTTATGTTAATCTTCAAGCCAGGCTTGATTTGATATAAATCTGAGACATCGGTGTTTTCGGTTCGAGCCGAGCGAGAGCAAGGTTTCGAACTTGAGTTAAAGTTAACCCTTCGGTTTTGTAGACAATCCTCGAGTGAGAATTTTCCAAAAAATCGGATAGCCCATGGGCTCAGTAGCGAGTTAGAACTTGCTCGAACTCGAAATAGGTAGATAGAAAAGGAATAATCTCCAATGCCTCGATTCTTACTCCAATCACGTGACATCAGTGATTGATATGACTAAAAAGTTACCTTTTGTACGGTTCCCAAAGTCATTAATTGAAGGTGGCTGACAATCATCGTTTTGGCTCCAAAAGTATGGTCCAATGAACCATATAAATGGATAAACTTCACACCTTTACAAACTTTATTCTCATATTGTTCTCAAAGGTTCGTTATCTTTTCCAATTTCCCTGAATTCCTCCTTCTTTTCAACATCTCTATTAGCATTCTCCAATTTCTAGAATTTCCACATCGCGATGGCTAAAACCTTTAAATCGATTTCCCAAAAATAAAAAGATTCTTCATCTTCTCGATCGACCATGGGCAAACCAGTAGTGCCCTCTCGTATTGAGAAGTGCATCCACTCGCCATGTGAAATAACATCCGATTTCAAAATTGAGAAATATGTGTCAACACTAGGCCGATGCGAGCCTATGTCTCGATATGTTTGCTTGATAACCAAGGACGATCTTGCACAAGTAAGTAAGGACTGCAAGTGGGAGAACATATATAAAGTGGGTTACTTTTAGCGGATATACCTACCCATTCACTCCGGTTCCTGCAACTCCAACTCAGGGTCCCATAGATCCAATTATCCTCAAATTTTTCCAACAAAACTGAGTGATGCTCAGCCAAATCTACCTCTAATTTTGGCAAATAGTTTACCCTGATCAGGTTCTTTTCGAGCCAAGTTAGGGGGATGTATTTTATCCTTGACATCTGATCAGGCTGTACAGTCCTCAACTTTATCGTGGTGGCTTGATAAAATTGCAACACTGAACCTTGAAATCCCTTTTCTGTAGTATCGATGAGGATAAATATCGAGGGTGGATGAGCCGGTTTGTACGAGTCAGGACATCCAACCTGATCCCCCCTGATTGGATGTTGTTCACCGAGGAGTGGAATATGAAATGTAAGCACATAGCAGGTTTATACGCTGCTTTCTATATCTTTTTCTCAACTTTATCCTTTTCCTTGGTCTAGCACCTTTCCAATGGTGCAACCACTACTTGGTTTCCTGATGGGGTCCCGGACCTCGAAGGCTGGGTCTGAAAGCTGTCTTCCATTCCATTTTATTCTGAGTGTTATAGGCAATATTTGGTTAAGGGCCAATGGGAGGCCAAAAACCATACTGATTTCTCTTGTTTGTTTTCTTATACTTCTCTTATGGGATATTTACTTTGGTTTCGTATAGATATTGGAGATCGTTGCCATGCGGTCGGCCTCAGCTGATAAAGAATAGATTCCGAAGTCTTTAAAGAAAGAAAAAAGAAAAAGATAATCATATGCGAATCACCCAAAGCCGAAGAAGAGATTGGCTCGAAGGTCCAAGGCCGATATGACGACATTATCTCAAAAAATGGCCCAACGCCTTCGGGTTCAGGAGGAAGAAGATGATGACTATTGCCTACTAGTAGCTCGTGAATGAGAAAATGTTGGTGTTTTGAAGTCCGTTGAGCCGGTGATGGTTAGTATGGCTTATTCCAAAGCTGAAGAAATATCCGAGGGGAGCTAGAACAAAGTCCTCGAGCCATTATGGAGAAAAATGGCATCTCGCCTAGGAGCCCATTTGGAAGGTGAGGCCGAATAGCCCGATCCCGAGCCCTTTAAATAACAGAGAACGCCCCGAATGGATAACTTGGGGCAATCAATGTGGATGACTCGTTCCCTGGTCCGAGTTCTCCGAGGTGCAATTTCAAGATGCTAAGAATATGAGGTCTTCTGAAGTGGAAGTGAGCTATGAAGGGCACAACATTGTTCGAGAATGCCTTGTGGGGGTTTAGGATGGCCCCAAACCGGATGCTTCTTTCATTTTTGATAAGGCTCGTCGACTTTTCAAACAAGTGAGTTTCCTATTTTTTATTCTCGCGCATTTGTTTCTTATGTTCTGAATCCATATTTCCCTCTTTTATATGTGGGATGTGGTGCTGCATAAAGGGCGTTTTCCAAGTCTCAAAATGATCTTTCTCGATGTGAGACTGATCTTAAGAAGGTTTTGGAAGAGAGGGATAGTCTTAAAACCCTTTATGTTAAGAAAAACGGTAGAGAACAACGATATTTGAGTTGAGTCTCTCTCCCTTAAGTGATTCTTAGCCTGATCACTTAGAAATTCACGAAGGTGGCCTTGGCTGAACAATCGAACCACCTAGCTGCGTGCAATCTTCTGTTCTATGGCCATGTGTAGCGTGATATTTGCACATCAAGCTCGGGTTTATTTGGGAATGATCGATTTGTATGGGCATGGGCCACTTGGTGTCTTTGATTTTTCCAATAGCCGACATAATTCTTAATGAATCCACACTAAAGTAGTACTCCGATAACCGTGGTGCCTCTGCGGGGTCAGTAT
Organism: Nicotiana benthamiana; assembly: GCA_034376525.1. Lineage (NCBI taxonomy): Eukaryota > Viridiplantae > Streptophyta > Magnoliopsida > Solanales > Solanaceae > Nicotiana > Nicotiana benthamiana. Next base: position 19,879,022 of record CM067341.1, read on the forward strand.
GCTTATCGAACCCATTTTTGCTTATGAGTCCCCGAGTACTTTGGCCGCACTCATTTCTTCGATCGTTTCAAGGAGCATTTCGACCTGAACCGCGGTTCCTTCGATTGACATATGATTGATACCTTTCCTTGCTCAATCTTGATTCCCTATTCGTATCCCTCGGAGGTTTGGCCATAAACCTATTATGATGAACCGAACCCGAGGGGGATCCTATTTGGTTGTACTCAAACATAATTTTTGATTGGTAATGGTTGTGCACATCCAACCATGACACAATTGAATACTCGACCAAGTTCTGCTTTAGTTGACAAGAAGCAATCGAGCTTCATTCGTTCAAACCCTACATAAAGGCCTGGATTGACCAGTCGTCGGAGGCCGGTGGCAGTTCCATTCATTCCATCAGAAACTTGGACACAAACTCCCTTAACATTTCGTCATCCTTTGTTTATTTTGAATACATCCGGTTTCCTCGTGGCCACCTTTATGGCCCCGGCTGGGGCTTTAACGAAGGCATCTACTAACATAGCAAATGAATCAATAGAGTTAAGAGCTAAGTTGTGGTACCAAATCATCGCTCCTTTTTTAGAGTGTTTCCCCGAACTTTTTCAACAACACTAACTCGATTTCATCATCATTAAAGTCATTCCATTTGATCCCACAAGTGTACGAGGTGATATGCTCGTTGGGGTCGGTTGTTTTGTTATGCTTGGGTATATCGGGCATGCAAAATTTCTTTTGGATGGGCATTAGAGCTGCACTCTGAGAGAACGATTTTTGTATGAACTTCTTGGCATCTAGACCTTTCAAAACTGGAGGTTCCCCTGGTGTCTAGTCTACACAGGAGTTATAAGTCTCCACCTTCTTATCGTTGTCTTCAATTTTCTTTTCTCTGAACTCGATCCTCTTAGTGAGCTCTTCGAGTATTTTCACAATTGTGGGTCAGTCCCCGAGCCATTTTCATTAGACCTTTATGGCATTGGCTCAGCACACCGATTATTTTCATGCTCAGCTACGTTCAGGATTTATTTTGACTTAGGAGTTGAGTGATGGAGATTTGTTGAGCCTGGAGCATCTCGAATATTATATGGAGACTGACTCCCTCATCTCCTACTCCTGGCATTCCTTCATCCCCCTGCCGGGCCTCCCTGCGTGCATTCTCTACGGGGTCTAAGCCTGCATCTGTGTATAGAGCGTTATGCGAACCGATATCAACGAGCTCCATATCTGGTACTTTCTTAGGGTTTAATGGTGGTACATCGCCCCTATACGGATGTTTCCTCCAAGACCCTTGCTGTCATGAACATGTGTGTTTTGTGTACTAGACATGTTCAAGCCTAATAATTAAAAAGTCTTGACAAGAAAATGTGTAAAGATAATGTGTGTAACTAAAATCAGTAAAGAAATAATCACTATTATCTTTAGTCCCACGGTGGGCGCTACGAGTAACAGTTAAACTTGATTTCTGCTTTTAAAGATATGCGATTTAGTTCAATACTAATTAATAATTAAGAAATATGAAATAGAGATGAAAGATAGGAGTGAATCAAACCAATATTAGATAGGTGATCTCGAGGTGGCTTAGGGCAATAAGAACAATTAAGTAAGAAAATCAAAGTAAGAACAATTAAGCTAAGGAACAATTCTGATGAACAACAGGCAAAAAGTAGATGATATATTCTTTGCTCAGTACAAATGATTGAGATCCCTCGTATATAATGGGGGAACCCTAAATAAGGAATATTTCCATTAACAGTAGGGAATATTCTTGGTACAACTGTCTAACCTTCTAGTACGGAATTATATAATCCTATTCCGTGATTTATGCCATGACTTATGAGACATGGCAGGAATCTAGCTTGCTTTAGTACAACTCCATAACGATACTATTTCGGGGTAGAACACACCCGACCTTGGTATTCATCGTGCTTCGCCTTCGAACTCGGGTCTGGTCCACCGGTCTCGATCTTGACCTCATCCAGACTCGGGCCGACGGCGGAAACTCGAGCTTCTATATTCGGAGCATATGATTTTGACCTTATACAATACCACTACAATAAATTTGGTTATCGATTACAAATTATTTTATCACAAAAAACCTTTTGCAACGGAAAAAAATTGCCAATCATACGTTCTTAAAAGTGGGTCAATAAAAGTATACAAAGACAACTTAGTGTTTCGTCGCTATATAAAGATAGATCAACTACAAAATTCTTTTTTCGTCCCCAAATGCATAGTATTTAAGACGAATTTATTTGTGAGAAAAAGTATTGAAAACTTGTAGGTAATAATGTATTTTCGTCAATAAAAAAATTATTAATAATGACGAAACTACCTTGTCACAAATTATTTAGTTCAATTAGTGACAATGTCAATTGCCTCTAAAGGTACATGTATTTCATAGCTGAAAAAACGTGATTTTGTCACTGAAGATGACATTTTTACATACAAAAAAATATTTCATCCCTAAATAAATAATTAGAGACGACTTTGTTTTTACAAAAATAATTTGCAATTTTGTAGTTGAAAACTATCATGTAGTCGCTAAAAATATTGCATTTACTGACAAAATAAAATTGTCACCATAAAGTATCATAATTAGTGACACTTAAAATTGTCATAAAATACAATATTAACTCATATTCAAATAATAAAATATATTACTCATAAGAAGGTTGTTCTACAGCAAATATTATATTAAACAACTTTTTTATTGCCAATAAAAAAGAATAAGGGACTTTCGGAATATTTCTAAAGTAGTTATGCCTATTTAAATTCAATTCAAAAATAATACTAGTACATTTTATTAAATATATCAACAACAAAAAATTAAACCATTGTAATCTAAAAATTATTAGTGTCACTTTGTGTCCAATAAGCGGTAATAGCTACTATGATATTAGACGATACTAGACACATGACAATTTCTCTAACTCTTTATTATAGTGAAGTCTTGAACATATCAAAATTTTGAACATCATAGCATATGACCTAAATGACAAAATAAAATAGAATATGAACTTTTTAAAAAATAAAAAAAGATGAATAAATAAAATGAATTGAGTTTAGTTGTACTGAAGCAGAAATTCCATTGGTCTATCTTTTCGGAAAAGCATATACTTCTGCCACTATTAGGAATAATTGCCTACTCTAGTATAATATGGTCTGCAATCCAAGGATAAACTTTCTAGATCTTGTTGATCCATGGAACAATCTGCATAGAATATCTCCTTCACAGTTGAGATTATGAAATGATGTTCCAACTAACTACCATGAAAGATCACTCGAATTTTTTTTCAAACAGAGTATGTATGATTAACAGTAGTATAGGTGGGAAATTTTAATAAAACTGCTAGAAGGATAGAGGTAAGGTCTACGTACATACGCAGGGTAGAGGTAATGTCTGCGTATATACTATCCTCCCGATACCTTACTATGTAGGATTATACTTGGTTGTTGTTTTGCTAGAAGGATCAATTGAGTCACATAGATTACTTTCTCCACATTGTGGCTCAAACTAATACCCTAAATTTGGATATCCAAAGTCCTACTAACTACTGAACAAGCCATCACTCTATCTAGCTAAGAAATATCAAAAAACTTTAGTCATACCTGGTTGCTACAAACTCAATTTTTGAAAAGCAGATTCCAAATTGACATTAACTATCTTCAAAAAATGTACTATAACAAATGTAATTTTTAACCGCAAAATCATCCACTATATACTAAATCATCTATTATATAAATAAAAGACAAAAACGAATATATAATCTATTTAAAAATTTATTAAAATTGAATAAATAATTGTTCTATAATAAATAATATGTCCAAATCAAACACATGATTAATAGTATATATACATTGCTATACACTATATGAAACTATTATCCTTCCTACTTAAGTTTTACTATAATTATATTTTATATACCCAATTACCATTTATGTACATTTTAATGAAATTAATAATAATAATTAATGTCCTAAAATTAGTTTAACGTTTCTTCCACTCCCCCCCACGTTTATCTCTCCACATCCCAACCCCGTCCTCACATATCTTGCACAAGAGAGCATCAATTCTACCACTGACAACCATTAAAAGCTTTGAAGCTTTGAATTTGAATTTGAGGTTTCAAAATACATTATTGTTTGAATTGGATGTTGTTGCAAAGAATTGGGAATTCTCTTTACGTCTCTTTCTATCTCTCAATCCCTAATTTTAGTAATGTAAAAAAGGAAAATAGAGCAGCAATTCCACCATTGACAACCATTAAAAGCTTTGAAGCTTTAAATTCGAATTTGGGTTTTCAAATATTATTATTTGTTTGGATTGGTGTTGTTGCAAACAACTGGGAATACGGTTTGGGATTATATCTCAATTTTGAGGGTGTTTTGGTGAAGATTAGACTTGATTTAGCTGAATTCGTATTGAAGCTCGAAGAAGAATAAGGCATGATATATATTACATTTACGAAATTATTGTAAAATTATAGAAAATTTATATATATATATATATATATATATATATATATATATATATATATATATATATATATATATATATATATATATATATATATATATATATATAAAATTAATTATTGTATGAAAGTTGAACAATATCTTTAATTCATGCTTAATTTATATGATATTGTAGTTGTATATAAACAGGTAAAAATAATGTACGAAAGTTGCAGATAAGTAGTATAATATATAATTAATTGTAGGAAATTTATTTTTACTATGTATAAACCACATACAAAATATACAAAAGACATACTATATAAAATTGTATTTAAGTTGTATGATATTGTAGTTGTATTTAACTGTATAGAAATAATGTATGAAATTTGTAGATATACTATAGATTAGTTGTAAATAAGTGTATACTGTAAGTAATGAATGTGATCCAAGAGAAAGTAGCTGGGAAATCTCCAAATCATAGAAAAAAGATAACTAGAAAAGAGATAAAGGCTAATTTAAATAAATACTTTTAAAATTAAGGCTATTCCACGTTATTCTTAAAAGGTGTATTAAACTCTTTTGAAATTAAACAAATTCAAAAAGATGGATATAACTAAAAGACTATGGATTCAGTAACTTCAATATGTAGTTTAATGATTTTCGTTCTATAAAGGCTAATTCTATGTTTACTTGAATTATTGCTTTCACTTCAACTGTATATTTATATATACGACATCTTAGTTGGTACTGAAAATCATTCTTACCTCAAAGCTTTTACAGTTACTATGTGAACCCAATTTTTATATGCTTACCATGTAAGAATAGTACTCCGTAGTATATTGTTAGGTTCATTAAGAAACAAAAGCATAAAAAAAGAGGGCATTGGTAGTAAATAATGTTACTATGATTCGTTAAAATTTACACCAATTAATTATAGTGATAGGAAACCAAAACAAGTTAATCAATACGATAAACTGTCAAAACAGAAATTAGTGCAGTATTTTAATAAAGCAGAAACACAAATAAGTCATTTGGAAGCTTTCTAAAATAAATTGTATATATCTTTGAAACAAAATTTATTTATGCAAAGTAATTAATTAAATATAAACATTAAAAATAATAAAATTTCAAATAATATATAGAAATACAAAAATCCCTTAATAATATATGCTCCAACAAGGTTCTCCTTTCTTAAATGGCCCAGCCCACAACCATTTACACCCTCCCCCTACATCTTCAATATTGGAAAAAGGAGTCCAAGTTCTCACAATACAAGAACTAGTTAAAATAGCATTTTCAGATTGCTCATTAAAAAATAATAAGCGTTTATTGAATTAATAAAAAATAATCACTATTTTACTGCAATAAAGACCGGTCTAGCATAATATATTAAAGTTCGATGCACATGTGTATGAACTTCCAGCATATTATGCAGGGCCGATATACTTTGCTGGCTCCAATATAATATACTGGAGACTTGAGTACCGGTGCTCCAAACTCCAGTATAATATGATAGACCGGTATGTTATACTAGAACTCTAGTATATTAAACTGAGGCTCCAGTTTATTATATTAGAACTCTAGTATATTATGCTGGAGTATTTTTCCGAATTTTGAATAGTATTTTTGTTGAGATTTATCTTTACATGAAAAGTTGCTAAATTTCTATTACTTTTGAAATTATGGCTATTTTTGAATGACCACTTATAAATCTAGCTATTTTTGAGTTTCTCCCCAAGAACTAGCAAACCGACCTTTTATTTCCATTCTTTACTACTTAGGGTGTGTTTGGTATAATGAAAAATGTTTTTCGTAGAAAATACATTCCAAGAAAATATTTTCTTGGAAAAAATAAGTAGTAATCTTATTCATTTTCCGGTGTTTCGTACGCAAATTAAGGAAAATGACTTCTTAAGAGTATCCATAAATGATTTAAATATAATAAATATGAAGCCATAAACTTTCCGACCAATAACTTTTCAAACTCACAAATTTCATAAACCTTCAAACTGCTAAACTTTCAAAATCGTAAAATTTCGAACCACAATATTAAGTTTACTGTTCAAAATTAAAACATTGGGTGATTTTCCATGGAGGACATTAATTCACTTGAAGAAAATTGTATTGCAGCCTAAATATGAAGTCAAATAAATATGTGATTTATATTATTATATAAATTTTTTCATGAATATGTGAAAACCGTAGGATATTTAAAGTGGGATGGAGGGAATAACTAATGAATACGTTAAAACCTTAGGACTGCAATAAATACTTGTTCCTTTTTATGATAAAAAATATTTTGAAAATAAATATTGTTCGTTTCCATTTTAAATGATTTTTTGGTCTTTTATTATTGTTTATAATATTTGATTTTTCAATATAAAAAAGAATTAACTTGGTTTTTCCAAAATTAACCCTTGGAGTAAAGAACCTAACAATATTTATTGTATTTTTAATGAATAAATTAAGGTTAATATAATCAACAATATTATTGATTAATGCTAAAAATATATATATTTAATATGTATGAAAATAACTAAAAAATCACTTAAAATAAATAGAAAAGAGTAATATCAAATACCACTAGATGGAGTACTGGGATTGTAGTTTGATGAGAATGATTGAACTAGATTTGAGAAAGTACATGATTATGAACATTTCAAAATAGCGACATACCGACATGCCCATACGTTTGATGATGAGGCAAACATATAAATAAACAAAGTCACTCTTAAGATGTCAAAGTCAAACTGGTCCCTGCTATTTCAGCTACCATCTACAAGATAATTATAGACTTATAATTATATCGATTATGACATTAAATTCAGACCAGCTAAATAAAGAAATGGCGTACCCTCGATTCATCAGTATCATAATTCCCACGTTCAATCGTTTAAACTAAAAAAAAGTTATATATTCATATATTATACATGTATAAGTTATTTATAAATAGCAATGATAGATTTTAGAACTTTAAAGTCATGATCACTCATGAGTGCTCGGCGATAAAAATTTTAAAAAAAACTGGAAAACAAATTTATTTTTAATGTCATGAGTCAATAATGTTCTTTTCATATTTCTGTAAACATGACGCAGATCAAAACAGCTAGCGTATATGTTGGTGTAAAATCAAACGTAACTTCGAATATATGAATGTATGGTTAAAACTATGTAAGACACATGAAATGTAGTCCTATAGTAACTATACATACTTTGGGTGAAAACCTGAATATTCACATTAATGCTCGATTAATTCGGAGTCTCGCCGTATAATATGCTACGCACCACATGTGAGATTGAATGTCATATTCTTGCTAGTCAGTATATAGTCATATCCAAAATGAATAGACCATACTCAACCTTACTGGGTTTCAACAATAAATATTCATCAGCAGCATGGAAAGATGTATACCCTACCAAATGCAGAAAAAGCTACACATTCAAGTATTAACATATAATAGAGGAGAGTGGGTAAGCTGGAATTGATTCTTTGGAGTGGGGTTGGGGGTGGGGGTGGTGGGCAGGGACTTCAATTTCAAAGCCCTCTTTAAATTTATTAGCTGGCTTTAAAATTTGAACTCCTACATGTAGGGGTGTACAAAGGAAACCGACAAATTGCACCAACCCGATAATTTGAGTCAAACCGAGAAAAAAAACTCGACCATGGTTTGGTTTGATTTGGCTTGGTTTTGGAAAAAAAAACCCGACCATAATTGATTTGGTTTGGTTTCAACTAAAGAAAGTCAAACCGAAACCAAACCAACCCGACATTAAATATATAGAACTTTTAGATATATTTAATATATAAATATACTTATTGTGATGTAATTTATAAATATTTCTTAAAAAAATTTATAATTTTATATTTTAAGGTATTATTTAAAGGTTGCAATTAGAACTTTTTGAATGTTCCAATAAGTTTTATAGCCATTAGCATTAGTAAATTAAATAATGCTAACAAAAGCTAAGTTAAAACCAAAATCAAATCAATATTTATGCTAATAAAAGACATCCAATTCAATACTATGAACAAGAATGTATTGAATATCTATTTTTTTGTTTTGCAATAATTTAGATAAATGCACAACCTATTTTTATTTTTCTTTAGCGTTTAGTCATGTAATTAATATTTCATTATTAGTCTACTTATTTTAGCATGACTTAGTATTTTTAGATTATTTTTATTTTTATTGTGGCTTTTTTTTTGTAATTAAAATTTTATTAATCACCAAAGATCTTGTTTTATAATACCATAGTCTAGCTTATACTCAGCTGACTATCTAATCTTATCCAATATACTAACTGCCCATCTTATACTCAGCTAACAATATTTTTATTGTGGCTTTTTAATTAGTAATATTGATGTTACACAATTTTATTGTCTTTATTGTTGAATATTTTAGGATAATGCCATGACACATCTCATATTTTGTATTATACTTTATATAGTTGTATCTTACTAGGATTAAAGAAATATTTTGAACATAATTTATATGCTTTGTTCTATGAAGATTTTATTGGAAAAATTTATAAAAAACCCGAATAACCCGAAAACCCGAGAAAATCCAAAAAAATCCAAGAGCGAAAAACCCGAGTTTATTGGTTTGGTTTGGTATTTAGATTTAATAACCCGACAAAATTGGTTTGGTTTGGTAATTGTAAAATCCGAACCAACCTGGTCTATGTACACCCCTACCTACATGAACTACGAGCTTTATTCTAAGAAAAATTTGACCCTATTTAAAGTAGTGAAAATGACATCAGATACCCACTTTTAATTATACTGATTGAAATATAGCCAATTTTGCTCTAACTTCAGAACATGATATTCCAGAGTTTAAATCTCAAAATTCAAACTTTTGGATATCATGCCCTAAAATTTGAAAAAAGTGTCTAGTAAGTGTCGTGAATATCAAATTATCAAGTTAAAAATTCAGGTTACTAAATCCTAAATTTAGAGTCCTGAAATTTAAACGAATTAACTAATCTTTAATTATATTATAAATTATAAATATATTTTGAATAGTAAATTTAAAAGTGACTATTGTTGCATTTCGTCCTTTAAAGTATTTAACAAAAGTTTGGAAGTATTGCTTAGGAAGGAGGTAGAAGGCATCTTAATTCTTATCATGAGTAATACCCTTATTTATGGGTTTAACTTCTTACCCTATAACTAATAGTGTAAAACCTTTTACTTACCTAAAAGATAATTATAATTAGCCATTTTAAAAATATATGGGACCCGTAACCTAGACATAAAAAAGACAAATTATTTGTTACAACAATTTCAAGCAAATCATTAAACAACGGAGCAGAGTGGCCAGACCGTCAACAGTGACTGAGGGAGAAAAGATCTAGCAGCTTTGGTCTCCCTGCGCAATAACGAAAACTAAGTGCCTCCGCCTTTGACCGTCAAAGCGGAACAGGTTATGGCGAAGCGGTATTGAACCAACGGGTGTCTAGTGATACCTTTTCACTGGAAAATTATTCTATATATTAGATAAATTTTTATATTTTATATGTATTTACTATACTTTGATTCCCTTAATTTTTTGATTTAATTATTCATATTTTGATATTTTTGATAAAAATTATGACTCCGCCACAAAAACAACTTGCAATTATTTGGGAACTGAGATCTGTGGGAAGGCCCCCCCTTGGAAGATCTAAAACATTACTGAATTAGCTAGAGGAATCTTGGATTGTCTTACTTCTTCCATTCAATTCAAATAGCCTTAAAAAATTGGACATGTCCTTAATTAGTTAATGCTACCTTAAAAGCCACACTAAGTTGGGTTGGCAGACAAGCATTTGAAAAGAAAGGTCATCAACTCAATTCAAAATGCATGATTTTGATATCAAAAGGCTGTCTATCTGTTATTCCAGATGTAAGTATTATTGTTGGAAACGACTTTAATTTATGCCTTTTTTTTGGTAGTTAAAGCCTCATTAATCACCAATGAAATAGCATTACAAACTATAGTCTAGCTTATACGCAGCTGACTATCTCTAATGCATCATTTGACTACATTTAAATCAAAACTAATTCCTAACATTACTAAAGTTGGAATTGTTGCATGTGTTTTCTAGTTTTAGGGGTTCCTCTAACATTACAAATGTATACTATCTCCCTCAGCAGTTCTGCACAACTACGAAAAACGTTGTTGAAGATTCTCGAGTTCCTTTCCACCCAGACAACGTATGCAACTTCAGCAACAACCAGTTTGAAGATGTCAGCTCGACAAGTTTTGCCTTTGGCTTTACTTATGAACCATTGGAGGTTTTGGTCCCAAATAGTTAACTGTGGATAACTCTCATGTGGCCACTGCATTGTCTGTTCCCACAGCTCAGTTGTAACTGGACATGATAGCATAAGATGGTCTTTGGTCTCTATGTATTTCTGGCACATTATACACTGTTGATCAACATTCATTCCCCAGCTGACTAATCTGTCTTTGGTTGGTAATCTGTCTTGTAAGAACAGCCACAGGTTGAAGAGTGCCTTTGGTCTCGCATGATTCTTTATGATCAGATTCTTCCATGGCACCTTCGGCAGGTCTCTAAGCTGCAACTGATATAGTTGTCTAACTGAGCAGAACTATTCCTTCCAGTGTTGAAACTTCCGCAGAACCTCTCTAGAGGCTATAATTTTCCTGACCATCCAGCTTGCCCGTGCAGGAATTGGCATGGCTTCTCTGCAAGGATAAGTTGAAAGAAATATTATACTTTTTTGATCTATATCAAATGACTGTTTTAATTTTGATATATTTATTAAGAAAATACGAGCTTTTAAAGAAAATATATTCACTAAATTAATCTTATTTGTTACCTTGACATATTAAAATATGAAAATAAAGGCAAATTTTGAAAAATAAAATTAATTTTTTTATTATGTAGATGAATATTTGTTTTGAATCAAAATAAAAAGATAAAATAATTATTTACTGTGCACTGGAGAAAGTGTCAAACAACAAGAAAAAATTTATATGTACCAAAATAACTATAGAAACTTATCTAGAAATATTATCGTGTTTTTTATCACGGTTTGAGATATAACTTTTGGTTTTAATCGGATGCTCAGTACCTGTTTTGAAATTAATTTAATTTAGATTTACAGGGAAAAATCTTGTTTTGAGAAGTAAAGTGCTCCTTATCGATGATGGATCTTGTTCCAAAATTCAAATTTGAGGTCTCTGGGTAAAAATAAAATGAAGTATTTACTTGAGATATTCAGAAGAAAAAATTGAGAAGAAAGGGATATCTATCTACCCCTTTTTGTCCTTTGTCGTTTGACTGTTCCAAGGAGTGGGTGCTAATAGTTTGGTTTTGATTAGGGATATCAATCAATATTCAAAAACCTACTTAAATGATCCAATCTAATTGTTTCGATCCAATTTTTAGTTTTTTTTAATAAAAACATAGTTTTTATATAAATTTATAGTTGTATTAACAAATAGAATAAGTTTTAAATTTTATGAAAATAAATTGAAAAATATTAAATTGTATCGAATAAATTTATATATAAAAAATATATTCATATATTGAGTTCATAGCTAATAAAACATTAAATTTTACCTTGAGCTTTAGAATTATGAGAAGGTTACAAACTAACAAGTATTAAAACTCAAAATCCTAATTGCTGAACTTATTATGCTACTGTTATTGAAGTTAAATTATTTCTAGCATATTCATTGGCAAGACACAAAGTATTTTAGTGATTATGAGTAGCAAACTATAATGTATTGAATATGTTTCCTTTCGTATGAGTTAGATTTATCTTTTTGAATATTTGATCTTCTATAGGTGTTATTCTTTAGTCGTAGCTTGGTTAATTTCTTTCTGGTCGTGCCATTTATATTTTCTTTATTTTTGTTAAGTTTCTTTTATGCGGATCTAGAATAATTGATGGATCTATCTTTGACCATCTTTCATGTGTTGCTAAGTCATATCAAATTATGTATTTTATTGCATTGTACTTTTATGAGTAACTTTTATATTACTGTAATGACCCGGCTGGTCGTTTCATGAGTTATTGTTCCATTTTTTCTATTTTTGCTTCTTATTACCAAGTTCAGCTGTATTATGTGTTATGGGGTTGGTTGGTGTAACGACTCGGCCGGTCATTTCATGTGTTATTGCTCCGTTTTCCTCATTTCTGCTTCTTATTGTCTTGTTAACCGATATTATGTTGGGTTGGTTGCCTTGTGTTCGGAAAGGTTTTGGTAAGGTTTAAGACACTTAGTCTCTTTTTAGTGAGCTTAAAATGGAAACGTTAATAGGATGTTGACTTGTGTGAAAAGGGGTTCGGATGTGAATTTCGATGGTTCAAATAGTGCTGGGAGATGATTTGGGGTTTAGGAGCGTGATCGAATGTGTTTTGGAGGTCCGGAATAGAATTATGCTTGAATTGGCGAAATTAAAATTTTGGCCTTTTTCCAGTTGATAGGTGAAATTTTGGTATAGGGGTCGGAATGGATATCCTGAAGTTGCAATAGGTCTATTGTGTCATTTGGGATGTGTGTGAAAAATTTCAGGGCATTCAGACGTGGTTTGATAGACTTTTTGATCAAAAGCGGAATTCGGAAGATTTTGGAACCTTAAGCTTGAATTCGATGTGATTTGGGTGATTCACTATTTTTTGAGGTGTTTTGAAGATTGGTATACGTTTGATAGTGGTGGGTGACTTATTGGTGCTTTTGGTTGAGGTTCCGGCGGTCTCGGGTTGATTTCGTATTGTTGATGGTAGATTTGGAGTTGAGAATTTGCAGCTAAAACTGAGTTTTTTGTCATAAACGCACCTGCGGCTTGGGGACTGCAGGTTCGAGCTTGCAGAAGCGCCTAGAGGGTCGCAGACGCGGAATGGGCCATGGGGAGCTGGAATCACAGAAGCGTCTAGGTGACCGCACCTGTGATAGTGCAGTGCGCGCGTCTTATCGTAGATATAGAACTTGAATTTTTAAGTGAAAATTGCAGATGCAATGCTTGGGCCATAGATGCGATACATCAGATGAGATATATGGACTGCATGTGCGAAAAGCCTGGGTCAGAAAATATAGAAGATTTTCTTCGCGATTTTTTGAGTTATTCTTCACCATTTTCGTGCGGGTTTGAGCTTGAGGGAACTATTTAAAGAGGGATTTCAAGGAGATTTCATAAAGGTAAGATTTTTAGTCCCTAAACTTGTTTCTATGGTGTTATTTCACTGATTTAGCTTGAAATTAATGGAAATTAAGAGTTAAAAAAATTAAAAAAATTAGGGCTTGAGATTGGAGACCTTTGAGTAAGGGGTCGAGGGGTCATTTGTAGTTGGATTTTGGTACTTTTGATATGGATGAACTCGTGGGAGGATAAGGAGTTTATTGATGTAATTTTTATCGAATTTCGAAACTTGGGTCGGGGGTCAGGTTTTGGTTAATTTTGGGATTTATGTTGTAATTTGATTATATTCGCATGGGCTTCGTTCCCTTAGCATATTTTGACGTTATGATTCTCTTTTGAATAGATTCGACGCGAGTTGAGGCCGATTTGAGGGGCAAAGGTATCGCGGGCTAGAGTTTGGACCAGATAGAGGTGAGTAATGATTGTAAATGTTGTCCTGAGGATATGAAACCTCGAATTTCACACCGTTGTGCTATTTCAAGATGACGAACATGCTAGTAACGAGTGTGGGGTCATGAACTATTGGGGATTGTGACTTAGTACGTCCCAAATGACTGTTTTACTACATATTTGATGGAAACGTGTTTGTTATCATCATGTTTTGGGCTAAATACCAAATCCGGGCCTCGTGGCAACTGTTTTGGACCCTTAGGGGGTTTTCACTACTGTTCCTCACTGTTTTGACTTCATATTTGTACTCGGTGATGTATTATTCTACCATTTTCATAATTAAGGCATATTTACTCTGATTGACACCCTAAATGATATTTTGGGCTGAGAATCCTATTTTTCTTATGCTCGAGTGACTTTTGTGAGATTCTGACTGAGTAAGGCTGAGAGCTGTATTGTGAGGATACTATGGGATCGGACTACACACTGCAATAGTATTATACTGAGTCATGATTATGACGCCGAGGTCCTGAGTTATATGCTAAGGTGGCTTGATATGAGGCTGAGAATCTGTTTGATTATTCCACGAGATGGCTTATTATTGTGCTTGGGCCATAAGGGTCTCCTTCCGGATTCTGTACACCATCAGTGAGCGCGGGTACCCAGCATGAGATGTATTATGGCCCCAGGGTCTGGTGTTGTTCCATGCTATGGCCCGAGGGAATACGAGTGATTGTGAGATAACCCAAAAGGCTGATTCTGTTGGTACTTTACCCGAGGGGCTGAATTTTTGTGTTTATCTCTTCTCAGTGCTTTTCATTCACTCATTTAAGTGTTAAATATGTTTTAAAGAAGCTTATCCTTAACTAAGGTGTTTTTGTAAGTTTTCACTATTTTATTGCATTGTATTGATTTTACACTACCTCTTTGTAGCATTTTCCTGTGTTTTACGTGTTTTCTTACCGCTCAGATGCCTTTACTTTTATTACTCACTAAGTTGGCATACTCACATTACTCCCTGCACCCTGTGTGTAGATTTAGGAGCTTTGGGTCCCGCTATCGAGGGATGATTTCTTCCAACAAGCTGTTCGGAGTTCACTAGGTAGCTGCCCGACGTTCCCAGTCCAATGTTTCTCCTTCCTATCTTTATTTTCCTTGTACTAGCATTGTACTAGACATTGTAGATTTTTCGTACTCTTAGGCGGATGTTTTAGATGCTCATAACTGGTGACACCCTGATTTCCGACTCTATTTATTTTCGCACTTGGTATTTTTTTGGGTTTATCACTTATTAATGACTTAAATTGAATTATAATAACTGTTTAAATGGAATGAGGGCTTGTGTCGGTTGTCCTTGTTTCATGATGGGCGCCATTATGACCGGGTCCGAATTTAGGGTCATGACAAGTTGGTATCAGAGCCTAGGTTACATAGGTCTTATGAGTCATGATCAGGTTTAGTAGAGCCTCTTGGATCGATATAGAGACGTCTGTATTTATTCTCGGGAGGCTGCAGAACCTTTAGGAAAGACTTCATATTCTTGAAATTCTTGTTGTTCGAATCTACTGATCCGAGTACTAAACTTCTGTTATTATATTCTCTCAAAGATGGTGAGGACACATGCTACCGGTTAGGATGGACGACCACCAGTACCACCAGATATGGCCGCTAAAGGCCAAGGACGCGGTCGAGGTCGTGGTAGGGGCGGGGGTAAAGCCTGCACAGCAGCTAGGACAGCACCTGCAGATCCACCAGCCGCCCTAGTTCATGATTAGGTCCCAATTGTGGACGCTCCAGCAGCACTAGCTCAGGCACCAGCTATGCCCATTAAGATTCCGGGTCTTCAAGAGGCCCTGGCTCAGATTCTATCAATATGCACTGGTCTAGCTCAGGGGGTATCAGTTACTAAGCCGTGGCTACTTCTTAGGCAGGGGGAGGCACTCAGAATCCCGCCGCTCGCACACTTGAGCAAGTCGTGCCGGGACTTCAGCCGGGGGCAACTCCAGCCCAACCGGTTGCACCTGTACGGGACTATGTAACCCATGCTATGCCAGAGGACAAGTAACGCAGGTTGGAGAGGTTTGGTGGACTTCAGCCTCCAACTTTCAGTGGTTCAGAGGACGAGGATGCCCAAGGTTTCTTGGATAAGTGTGAGAGGATTCTTCGTACAACGAGTATTTTAATGACCAATGGGGTCACTTTCACTGATTTTCAATTTTCTAGATTTGTCTTCACTTGGTGGGAGGTTTATGAGAGGCATAGGCCTGTTGGTGCAACACCACTTACCTAGCAGCAGTTCTTCTCTTTTTGGAGAAGTATATGCCATAGTCTCGCAGAGAGGAGCTGAGCAAACAGTTTGTAATGACCTGACCAGTCTTTTTGAGCTCTAGCAGATCGTTCAGCAGTCTGTGGTCATGAACAGCTCCGTTTCAGGTATTATGACTTCAACGCGTGGTTGGAATTAAGTTTCGGGAAGTTCAGAGTTGATTTGGAAAGAGAATTCTCATTTCAGAAGCTTAAAGTTAAAAGAATTAAATAGGATTGGAATTTTGAGTAAACGACCTCGGAATCAGGATCTAAAGGTTCTACTAGTCTTGTATGATGATTTCGGACTTGGGCGTATGCCCAGATCGGGTTTTGGACGACCTGGGAGTGTTTTGGCGCCTATTGTGGAAAGTAGCATTTTGAAAGAAATTTCATAAGTTTGGGTTGAAGTGTATATCAGTGAAATCGATATCCGTTTGGGATTTTGAGTTTGGGAGCGGCTCCGTATTGTGATTCTGGAGTTGGGAGCGCGATCGGAAGTGAATTCGGACGTCCGTAGGTCATTTTGGAGCCATTTGGCTAAAGATGGAAATTTTGAAGGTTTTTGAGAAGTTTGATCGAGATTTTGACTTTTTGATATCGAGGTCGGATTCTAATTCTGAAAGTTAGAGCAGGTCCATAATGTCGAATATGATTTGTGTGCAAAATTTGAGGTTAATCGAACATGATTTGACGGGTTTCGGCATCAAATGTAGAAGTTTGAAATTTCAAAATTCATAAAGCTTGAACTGGAGTGTGATTCATGATATGTTATGGGACTGATTTGTGTGATTGTATGGGGCCCTGGAGGCTTGGGTGCTTTTCAGGGTGGTTTCGGATCTATTTCGAAACTCTAAATCTGCTGCAACTGCTGTTTTGGACAGCAATGATGCAATCAAGGAGACTACTTTAGAAGCTTATATCTCAAAATCTATAAGGAATCTAAAAATTTGTAAAACATGAAAGTTGTAACCCTTGTATTCTAGTTTCCATAAAAAGAAACAGTTCATCATTTGGTTATTTGTACAGAAAGTTATGATAGATTGAATAAAGGTCTAGTAAAGTTATTTCTAGTAGACTTTTTATTACAACTTTTAGTGGCGAAAATGGCTTGTAGTGACGGATAGGCAGAAGCATTTAATCACAAAGATCAGTCACTTTGCCATTTTGTTCTGAAAGTTTTGGAGCTCGGTTCTTGGGTGATTTTTGGAGCTTTTGAAGAAGGGGATCCATCATTTATCATGAGGTAATTAATTTATACTAGTTTTGAATTAAATATTATATATATATATATATATATATATATATATATATATATATATATATATATATATATATATATATATATATATTTGGATTTAGACATGGAAATTGGTACAAAACTTGGGATTTGAGGAAAACCTAGAAAAATAATATTTTTGGATTTTGACCACGATTTTTGAGCATAGAATTAAGAGAAAATCATATATTTGAGTTCGTGAGTTCATGGGTAAACTTTATCTTCAGAAAAATTTGGATTTCGGGAACGTGGGCCCGAGGGTATTTTTGTCAACTTCTCCATCGGGATTAAGAATTATTATAAATTGGATTATAATGAGTACCTTAGAATATATTAATGGGTTTACATAATTATTGGCTAGTTTTTGGAGTGTAGTTGCATCGATTCGGTCTTCAGAAAGACGTGGAATACCGGTTATGGATCTGTGGAGCAAGGTGAGTCTCCTTTCTAACCTTGAAAGAGAGAAATGTCACCATAGTTGAATTAATTGATTATGTGCTCCTATTTGTGCGGGATAGGTATGCACGAGGTGACGAGAGTCCCTGCATAGCTACTATTATGTTTAAGTCCGGGTAGTCTAGGACCCAAAAAATATGTTATATTTGGAATATTTGTAAACTTATTGACCGCTTGAATTGCTTAAATCACATCAAAACAGTAAAAGAATTTCAAAAGGATTAAACATCATTTTCTTCACCGTTAAAGAGAATTGCTATTTCTTTGGGTAATTATTTTTCCCTGATGAAGTCTTGATTGACTGTTTGAATGCATGCTTGTATGTATACCTGCGTCGCATGGGTGATTCGCGAGCGGGGTGTTGTTTATTTATATTTGGCTGTGTCACATGGATGATTTGCGAGCGGGGTAATAGATGCATCTATGGTTCGAGCCGTTCGACCCTCAGTAGTGCACAATTTACTTTTATATTGGATCGGGTTGTATGTCCCATGGTGGTTATTTTTGCATGCTGGTATTATTTTCTTGTACTTATTAAATTTGTTGTTTCCTCTTCATGGCTTGAGAATATTTGGAAAATAATGAAAAAGGAATTTTAGAAATTTCCTATAAAAGGAACAATTGTCTACTATTTTTATGCTATTTAGTAAAAATTATGTTTGCAAAAATTTACGATTTAATGTATTATTGACATCATTGTCGCACCACTAGTAAGTGTCGAAGTTGACCATCTCGTCTCTACTTCTTCGAGATTAGACGGGATACTCATTGAGTACACGTGGTTTACGTACTCATACTTCACCTCTGTGCATTTTTGTTGCACATGTATACGTAACTCTAGCGGCCTACTGCACGTAGCAGCACGGATGATTCTGGGACTAGGTGAGTTGCGTTATTTGAGGCGGCCCGCAGCTAGTATAGTCCCTTCCACTGTATTGTACTTACTTTCCGTCCATTGAATTCGGATGGGTGTTGCGTTTTATTTACCTATCAATAGATGCTCATGCACTTTTGACACCGAGTTCTGGGATGGTTTCGAAATATTTTGTACTAGTTGCTTATTATTTAATTTGAATTGAAGCAGTTTTCTTTTTAATTATGAAAAATTGAAGGAAAATCCTAGATTTTAAAAGTATTAAAATAAGAATTTGATTAAGTGATTTGGTTGTCTTGCCTGACAGTAGTGTCCGGCGCCACCAAGATCCTTGGTGGATTTTGGGTCGTGACACAGTTCAAGTAGTTGCATCAGGGAGAGATGATTGTGATGCAGTATGAGATGAGGTTCTCAGAGTTAGCTTGTCATGCATTTTGGTTGGTTCCTACAGAGAGAGAGATAGAGAGAGAGAGAAGGGATAAGGAGGTTTGTTGATGACCTCACGTATCAACTTCAGATTCTTATGACCGATGAGAAGATGTATGGTGTTGCATTTGAGGAGGTTGTTGACATTGCTCTCCAGATTGAGTCAGTTCGTCGCCAGGAGCGAGATGACAGAGAGGCCAGGAGGCCTCGGAGGCCTAGTAAGTCATGATGGAGCTCCTTCGAGGGATGAGTTTCATCACGGCAGAGGCCGTCCATTCATACATGCTCAATCAGCTCGCCCAGGTTATCGTGGGGTGTCATCAGGTCATGGTTCTTATTGTTCCCATCAGTTCCAGTCATCACTTAGTGCCTTCCAGCCTAGAGTTCGTCTCGTGCTCCATCAGTTTAGGGATATTCTATACTAGGTGCGTCTACTAGTCATTCCAGTGCAAGAGGTTCCCTTCAGATCCTATCTCCAGCACCTGGGAGTTGCTATTAGTGTGGAGAGTTGGTTCATATATGGAGGCAGTATCCTTGTCGTCTTAGGGGTTTATCTCAGTAGAGGAGTTAGCCCTCAGCTTCAGCGCCAATTACTTTACCATCACCCACCATGTAGCTAGGGGTAAAGGTCAGTCAGATAGGGATCGCCCCAGAGGTGGAGGTTAATCAGGTGGTGATCAGGTCCATTTCTATACACTTCCAGCTATACCCAATGATATTGCTTCAGACGCTGTGATCACAGGTATTGTCTCAGTCTACTACAAAGATTTCTTTGTATTATTTGATCCCGGTTCCACTTATTCTTATGTGTCATCATATTTTGCTCGTAACTTGGATATGCCCCATGAGTATCTTGTTTTATATGTTCGTGTATCTACTTCGGTGGGCAATGTTGTTGTTGTAAACTGTATGTACTAGTCATGTGTGGTGACTATTGGGGGTCTAGAGACCCGAGTGAATCTTTTTTTATTTTGTATGGTAGACTTCGATGTTATATTGGGCATGGATTGGCTATCTCCATGTCACGTTATTTTGGAATGTCATGCAAAGACATTAATACTATACCGGGTGTGCCATATATTGAGTGGCGAGGTTCAACAGATTTTGTTCCTAGTAGGGTAATTTCATTCTTGAAGGCCCAACATATGGTTGAAAAGGGTTGTCTTTCATATTTACCATTGTGATGAATGTCGGTACAGAGACTCCTAGTATTTATTGTGTTCCTATTGTGAGGGATTTTCCCGATGTGTTTCCTGCAGACCCGTCGGGCATGCTATTGGACATGGTTATTGATTTAGGTATTAATCTGGTACTGGTCACTAAGCCCATTTCTTTTCCACTGTATCGTATGGCACCAACGGAGTTGAAGGAGCTAAGGGAGTAGCTTCATGAACTCCTTGATAAGGGGTTTATTCGGCCTAGTGTGTCACCTTGGGGTGCGCCTTTTCTATGTGTGAAGAAGAGGATGGAACAAAGAGGATGTGCATTGATTACATGCAGTTAAACAAAGTAACAATCAAGAACAAGTATCCTTTGCCTCCTATCATTGATTTGTTTGACCAACTTCAAGGAGTGAGAGTGTTCTCCAAGATTGATCTCCGTTCAGGTTATCACCAGTTAAAGATCAGGGACTCGCATATTCTTAAGACAACTTTTAGGATCCGATATGGTCATTATGAGTTCTTGGTGATGTCTTTTGGGGCTGACTAATGCCCCAGTAGCGTTCATGCATTTGATGAACATCGTGTTTTAGTCTTATCTCGACTCATTTGTCATAGTCTTCATTGATGATATTTTGGTGTATCCGCGTAGTTCGGAGGAACACGCGGAGCATTTGAGAGCTATGTTGCATAGATTGAGAGAGGAGAAGCTTTATGCAAAGTTCTCCAAGTGTGAGTTTTGGCTAAATTTAATGGCTTATTGGGGCACGTGGCGTCCAGTGAGGGTATTCAGGTTTATTTGAAGAATATGCTAGTCGATGCCTTGAGTTGGAAGGCGATGATTGTATGGGAAGCTTGGCATATATTCTAATTAGGGAGAGACCTTTTACGATTGATGTTCAGTCCTTGGCCAATCGGTTCATGAGGTTGGATATTTTGGGCCTAGTCGAGTATTGGCATGTGTGATTTCTCGGTCTTCCTTATTTGATCGCATAAGAGAGCACCAGTATGATGATCCTCATTTGCTTGTCCTTACGGATAGAGTTCAGCATGATGATGCCAGAGATGTGACTATTAGTGATGATAGGGTGTTGAGGATACAGAACCTGATATATGTGCCCAATGTAGATGGGCTTTGGGAGTTGATTATGGAGGAGGCCCACAGCTTGCGGTATTCCATTCATTTGGGTGCCGTGAAGATGTATCAGGATCTGAGACAGCATTACTAGTGGAGGAGAATGAAGAAGGACATTGTGGGATTTGTAGCTCAGTGTCTCAATTTTCAGCAGGTGAAATATGAGCATCAGAGACTGGGTGGCTAGCTTTAGCAGATGGATATTCCAGAATGGAAGTGGGAGCGGATCACCATAGACGTTGTAGTTAGGCTCCCACGTACTTTGAAGAAGTTTGATACTATTTAGGTAATTGTGGGTCAGCTGACCAAGTCCCCACACTTCATTCCTATGTGTACTAACTATACTTCAGAGCGGTTGGGAGAGATCTATATCCAGGAGATTGTTCATTTGAATGGTGTCCCAGTTTCCATCATTTCAGATAGGGAAATTAGTTTACTTCACAGTTTTGGAGGTTTGTGTAGCAAGAGTTGGGTACTCGGGTTGAGTTGAGCCCAACTTTTCACCCTCAGACGGACGGGCAGTCCGATCGCACTATTTAGATAATGGAGGACATGTTGCGGGCTCATGTCACTGATTTCGGATGGTCATGGGATTAGTTTCTACCGCTCGTGGAGTTTGCTTATAAAAACAGTTACCAGCCGAGTATTCAGATGGCTCCATATGAGGCTTTTGTGGGAGGCAGTGTAGATCTACAGTTGGATGGTTTAAGCCGGGTGAGGCTAAACTATTGGGTACAGACTTAGTGCAAGATGCTTTAGACAAGGTGAGGGTGGTTCAGGAGAGGCTTCGTACAGTGCAGTCGAGACAAAAGAGTTATGCTGATCGGAAGGTTCGAGATATGTCCTACATTGTTGGTGAGAAGGTCTTGTTGAAGGTTTCGCCCATGAAGGGTGTTATTAGATTTGGGAAGAGGGGTAAATTGAGTCCTCAGTTCATTGGGCCTTTTGAGGTACTTTGGAGGATCGGGGAGGTTTCTTATGAGCTTGCTTTGCCACCCAAATCTTCGAGCGTGCATCCGATATTTCATGTTTTATGCTTTGAAAGTACATTGGTGATTTGTCTCATGTTTTGGATTTCAGAACAGTTTAGTAAGATGATGATTTGACTTATGATGTGGAGATAATAGCTATTTTGGGGCGTCACGTTCGAAAGTTGAGATCAAAGGATATAGCTTCAGTGAAAGTGCAGTGGAGAGGTCGGCCCGTGGATGAGGCTACCTAGGAGACCGAGCGGGAGATGTATAGTAGATATCCTCACATATTCGAGGCTTCACGTATGTTTCTTGACCTGTTCGAGGATGAACGTTTGTTTAATAGGGGGAGGGTGTAACGACCCGACCGGTCATTTCATGTGTTAACACCCATTTTCCCCATTTCTGCTTCTTATTGTCTTGTTCAGTTGTATTATGTGTTATCGGGATGGTTGGCTCGGGTTCGGAAAGGTTTTGGTAAGATTTGAGACACTTAGTCTCTTTTTAGTGAGCTTAAGTTGAAAAACTCAGCCGAATGTTGACTTGTGTGGAAAAGTGCTCAGATGTGAATTTCGATGGTTCGAATAGCGTCGGAAGATGATTTGGGACTTAGGAGCATGGTCGAATTGTGTTTTGGAGGTCTAGAATAAATTTAGGCTTCAATTTGTGAAATTAGAGTTGTGGCGTTTTTCGATTGATAGGTGAGATTTTGATATAGGGCCGAAATAGAATTCTGGGAGTTGCAGTAGATTTGTTGTGTCATTTGGCAAGTGTGTGCAAACATTCAGGTCATTGGGTGATTCGGAAGATTTTGGAACCTTAGGCTTGAATTCGATGTAATTTGGGTGATTCGATGTTTTTTTGAGGTATTTTAAAGATTGGTATATGTTTGAACAGTGGTGTCTGATTTGTTAGTGCTTTTGGTTGAGTTCTCGGGGTCTCGGGGTGATTTAGGGTGGTTTACGGAAGATTTAGAGTTGAGAATTTGCAGTTGAAGCTCAGTTTTCTGTCATTGCCGCACCTGCGGCTTTTGGGGCAGCAAGTGCGAGCTTGCAGAAGCGCCTAGAGGGTCACAGAAGTGGAATGGGCCACAGGGAGCTGGAACCAGAAGCGGCTAGGTGAGCACACCTGCGATAGTGCATGTGTAAGTGTCTTATCACAAATGCGAAACTTAGATTTTTAAGTGAAAACCACAGATACGGTGCTTGGGCCGCAGATGCGGTGAATGAATCGCAGGTGCGAAAAGCCTGGGTCAGAAAATATAAAAGATTTCCTTTGCGATGTTTGAGTTATTATTTACAATTTTCATGCGGGTTTGAGCTTGATGGAACTATTTGAATAGGGATTTCATAGAGGTTAGGATTTGGACCCTAAACTCGTTTCTATGGTATTATTTCATTGATTTGGTTTGAAATTAACGGAAATTAAAGGTTAAAAAAATTGAGAATTAGGGCTTGAGATTGGAGACCTTTGAGTAAGGTTTTAAGGGGTCATTCTAGTCAGATTTTGGTACTTTTGATATGGGTGAATTCATGGGAGGATAGAGAGTTTATTGATGTAATTTTTATCGATTCTGAGATGTGGGCCCGAGGGTTGGGTGTTGGTTAATTTCGGGATTTATTTGTAATTTGATTATTTTTTCATGGGCTTCATTAACTTATCATATTTTGACATCATGATGATGATTTTGGATAGGTTCGATGCGAGTTGAGGCCGATTCGAGGGTCAAAGGTATCACATGCTAGAGTTTGGACCAGATAAAGGTGAGTAATAATTGTAAATGTTGTCCTAATGGTATGAAATCCCGGATTTCACATTGTTGTGCTATTTCGAGATGACGTGCATGCTAGATGATGAGTGTGAGGTCGTGCACTGCCGGGGATTATGACTTAGTCCGTCCCAAATGACTATTTTACTGCATGTTTGATTGAAATTGTTTTCTATCATCATGTTTTGGGCTGAATGTCATATCTGGGCCTCGTATCAACTGTTTTGGACCCTTAGGGAGTCATTACTACTATTCCTCACTTTTTGACTTTATATTTGTACTCGGTCATGTATTATTCTACTATTTTCAAAATTCAACCATATTTACACTGTTTGACATCTTAAATGATATTTTGGGCTGAAAATCCTATTTTTACTATGCCCCTGGTGGCTTTTATGAGGATACATAATCTTAATGTTGTCATCAGTTAAGAATTGTCAGGACCCTCCTGGATAATGGGACTTAGCCTAGATTTAGAGGTATTTGGAAAGGGGATCCGATTAGCACTCACAGATCCGCCCAACACCAAATTGGGGTAGAAATAATTTCTTATGTTTTGTTTGTGGTGTTGTGATCAGGTACACAGGCAGCAGTCTCAGGGAATATTTTTCAAATTTCAGGTTTTGGTAATCAGGCGCCCATCTGTCAGAACAAGGGAATATTTTTCAAGTTTCAAGCTTTGGGCGCCGGCAAGTAAAAAATGCTCGATCGCATCCTAGGGGACCTGTAAGTGTAATAACTGTAATTGTCTGGTATGTTAAAACGCCTCAGTTCCCTATCTCTTATTTGCTCGAGCTTAGCAGCAAGTGTCGCTGCCTCGGTCGAGTTTGAAGATGGAGACCAGGTTCGGCACGAAATCATAAAGGTTTGAGGACCCGTTGATCAAAGGAAAGGGAAGGTCCTGCTTCTAGGACGGAGCCGTATGACGCGAGAGTGTTTAGTTGCCATCGTTCCTTCCTCCGATGCCTCTCATTCATTCTTCTTCATTTCATCATTTTGTTGTGTTGTTCAGTTCATAGGTCCCAAGCCCTTCTTAGAAAGACCTCTTCCATATTTTTGAAGATTCAATTTTTGGTAATCAGGCGCCCACCTGTTAGAACAAGGGAATATTTTTCAAGATTCAAGTTGTAATCAAGCGCCCACCTATTAGAACAAGAGATTATTTTTCAAGTTACAAGATTTGGCAATCAGGCGCCCACCAGTCAGAACAAGGAAATATTTTTCAAGTTTCAAGTTTTGGTAATCAGGCGCCCACCTGTTAGATCAAGGGAATATTTTTCAAGTTTCAATTTTTGGTAATCAGGCACCCACCTATCAGAACAAGGGAATATTTTCTCAAGTTTAAAGCTTTGGTATTCAGGCGCCCACCTGTAGAACAAGGGAATATTTTTCAAGGTTCAAGTTTTGGTAATCAGGCGCCCATCTGTTAGAACAAGGGAATATTTTTTAAGATTCATGTTTTGGAAATCAGGCACCCCCCCCCCCCCATAAACAAGGGAATACATTTCAAGTCCAACAAGTCGACAACAAACCCAAAAGAAGAGAAATACAAGGCAACAATGCAACAAGGATCAAGAGAAAGATTGAAGACATAGATCGGTTCTTTTGTAATCCATAGTTCATAGTTTAGTCTAGCTTATTTATTTTTGGTGTAATAAGGGGGCCTAGCAGTAGCAGTAGTAATGGCAGAAACAGCAGTGAAATCACAGCTCATGGTAGTCTCAGCTACAAAAAATTCCAGAACTACACTGACCTGATTCCTCTGTAGCCAAGGATATGTAGGCAATATTTGAAGCAAGGTTCGGTCAGAAAGATTTCAAAATGCTTCTCATGGAATGTCGAGCAGGAAACACTCTCTCGTTTTCTCATTTATCTTTGCCCAAAAACCCTTCGTGTCTCCGAGCAAAAAGGGGCAGCTGTGAGCACGTGATCTTTGCCTCGTTTGAAATATTCCTATAGAATTCATTAAAATTAGGATTTTTCTTTTAATTTGTATTTTTAGGAATTAATGGCATGATTTTGTGTTTATTTGTATTTTCGTGCATTTTAAATTGATATAATTCATATAAAATTTGAAATGGCATATTTTCATTTAGGACTCAATTGTTACATTTTTCTTAGGTTTATTAGTTAATTAAAATTGCAAAAAATGAAGAAATAACAAAAATGGTCATTTTACATTTGTTTGATTTTCTTTTTTTTTTTTTAATTTGGAAATTAGATTATTTTTTGAAATTAACTAGTAGAGTTTAAATTTGGTCTCATCCTTTTATTTTGCATTTGATAAAACCTGAAAATGAAAACAAATACAAAAAGAAGAAATAAAATCTGAAAAAGGGTTATTAAGAAACAAGGAGGAAAATAATACTTGGACCAGTCTCTATAATGTTCCCAGCCCAAACAAACTACCCAAACCCAGCCCCTGACCCGGTCCAGAACCCCATGCCCAAAACGACTCCGTTTTCATCAAGATCAATTTGAGCCACCGATTTGTCTTGATCGAATAGTATAAACGTAAGGATATAATGCCTATGTAACTGTCCTATTTCATCCTCTACCCAAGAACCTCGTACCATGTCCCCTTAACCCTAAAATACACCAGTGTAACACCACCATAAGACCACCGTTCCTCCGCCGTCCGCCACCGACTGAAAATCGCCGCTGCTGGCGGCCGGTCTCCAATCGACTCCAAATTAAAACCAGTTGCTCCCATTGACCGCCTCTTTCCATTTTTGTAACCCATATCCTTCAACCCCGGCCAAAATCCTCGAATCTTCATTCAAACGAGTGACTGGTCTGCTGTCCACGGCGGCGCTGGCTCCGATGGCCACCAAAGATACACCATAGGTTCCCTTTTGCCTCCTTTACCTGAATCTGAACCCTACTTCCCTCGAATCATGGTCCAACAACTCGAATATTGATTTGAATTCCGGATAAAGTCTCCGTAGTTTCTTAACCCAACCAAAATAATCCCTTGAGCCACCCTCACTCTCTTCACTGCAAAAACAAGACTTTGTGCCCTCAAATGCTATCACAACCTCTCCGAGTCAAACTTAGGGTTTCCGGAACCCTTTTAGTAATACATGTAGACTCCTAAGGCTCAAGACTTTTTAAGCTAAGTTTTCAGTCTCTCTACTAATTTTAATTTTAATTACCATTTTGCAAGTCGTTTTTTTAAGTCTAGATATGGTCTTCTTTAGTTTTCATGATTTATCCTTTCCTGTTCTATTTTAGCCTAGTCCTTGTTGCATTCTTTTGGTAAGTTAAGTCAGTCTCTAATATAGTAAAATCTCGTTCGTATTTGTCATTGTTAGAATAAGTGGCTGCTTCTTTGGTCTTACTCGTTAAATACATATTCTTACTGTGGTTGTTCTTCCTGTCTTGAATATCTTCTGTTGGTTTTAAATTTCTATTATGTTTGATTTTTATTAGCTTAATTTTGTTTGGCTTGTAGTTAATCCGTGCTTTATTCCCTGTTGGTTTTGATTTTTAGTTTTAGTCTTGTTTTTGATTCATGATTGTGTTGATATTTTGTATTGTCAATAGTGCTTGCTAATCTGAATTCTAGTTAATTAATTCGAGTCCTAACTAGGTTTATTTAGTTCCATTGAATAAGACATTAGGACGTTTCGTTATAGCTGTGCGGTTCAGTTAATACTGGGTTTGTAATTTCAAAATAGGTTCAAGGGTGATTTAGGTACTTAGAATTGGATAAAAATGTTGTAGGATAAACAAGAACATCCTAGACTCTTCCAGAAGAAGGTTAGAGTATTCTAAAACTCTAATGCAAAGACTTGAGGCACAAGTCATTCATTTAGGAACTAGTTGAATAAATCTGAAGAATAAGAAGAGGACTAATGGGTAAACACAAATAAAGGGGGTTGCTCAAAAGCTTTATATATAAAAAGGCATCATAATGCTTTCCATTAGGGGTCCAAAGACTAAAAATCGCAAACATTCTCTGAAAATTTCCAGAAATCCTGAAAATTTCCCAGCTTTAAAAATTCCAACAAAAAACTATTGTTCCATTAGGGTGTTTCTTCAGAATAGTACTGATTCCCAGCCATTAATTTGGATTGTTAGCTTAAATAAGAAAAAAATAATCTGAAAACATGTGTTTGAGGTGTTGAGATTTCACAAGCTTGGTAGGATTTGATTTTGAGTATATTTGGAGTACATTAGAGGATATTTTTGTTAGTTTATTGGTGTTGTTAGCCTTAAATCATGGCATGGTTTATATGATAATTTCTCCTATTCAATTTTGGGTTTAGAGTTTGGTTAACCGCTGCATCTGTTGGTGGTTTGCTGTTGTTATTGCCTCTAATTTACCTACTCATAGGTGTTTCATTTTTGCTATAATTCCAGGTACACAATTAAACTCAGCTTAATGTAACTTTGAGGTGAAAAATGAAATGAAATGCCCGAACATCTTCTTTCATGAGTTAATACTTATTTGAACTCATGAGTTTACTAGTCAAATAGGTTTTAAACGATATGGAATAGGTTAATATAGTTTAATTTTGGTTTGTATATATAAACCTGGACTGTATCGGACTGCTAAATTTTCATACAATATGCGGCCATCTTGTTGAATAATGCTAAATTTAATTTAGTCTTAATTTTGTTGACATGTTTGAGATTTAGGCTTAGAGTATAATGGTGGCTTGATAATGCTAGTTTAGCTTTGTTAAAAGTATTAAGATATACTACCTTGGTTTGAATCTGAAGGCAGACTGCGTATCTATCACTGAAATTTGAAGTGTCACTTGTAACTATAGGGATTGATTACCTTAATGTGCTTGTCATATTGTATTGTTGAAATCGGAAATGTATGTTGAGTTTCGAATTCCAAACTGATTATCTGTTAGCAAATTGTTAAGCCTAATTGTGATTTAAAAGTAGAATTTCGAGATCCAAAATGAATTTACTACTGGACTTGTGCTTATTTATGAGCCAGACCAAACTGCCTCTGTCTCAACAGGATTTGAGGCCCAATATGTTGAGAGTCCTCATTAAGGCTATTGTTAACTTTAAAATAAGTTCGGGCCTTCAATTTAGGTAGTGGATTTTGGATTTGAATTAAAGGACTTCAGCAACGTAAACTTCCCTTGTTTAAATTTGGATCTCAGTTTTTGAATACTCCAAAAAGAGATTAACTTGTAGGCCTTCTAGAGACATTACTTAATCGAAAATTCTAGTTCTTTTAGGTTGGCCTCAAAATAAAAACAAGGTGCGCTGCTCCAAACAAAATTCAAAATTGTGTGGCCCTCTTTAATTACTTTATGAGAATATTTAGAATTCGGGATGGGCCATTTAGCTAATTTTTATTGCATCCCACAAAGTAAAGAATACGCTAGTCGCTGCGTGTGTTAATAATATTACTTTCTTGAATTTGAGTGCGCATTTATGTGACCCAAATCCAAATCTCAACGATATTAAAATATGTCAAAAACCAGGGGTGCGTTTATGCGACGTGGTTCATGGCGTGTTTTTATAATGTTGCAATTTCCTATATAAATAATAATAAAAGCGGATAAAAGTCAAAATTGACACAAAGGTACAAACGGACTAAAATCAGATAATTTCAGCCGAATATGACATTTGAGCGACCGTGCTAGAACCACGGAACTCGGGAATGCCTAACACCTTCTCCTGGACTAACAGAATTCCTTACTCCGATTTCTAGTTTGGGGACTGTTAAAAAACATCATTCTTTCCTCGATTCAAGATTTAAACCGTGACTTGGGATACCATCAATTATCCCAAGTGGCGACTCTGAAATATCTTAAATAATTGAATCATGTTTCGATTATCCTTTGATTGGAAAAACTCTCATATTCACACCCTTCGTCGGGTTGTAGATGTTCGAAAGGAGGTGTGACAGCTCTGGCGACTCTGCTGGGGAGACTAACCCAGAATCTCTGGTTCAGGGTTCAAGAATTTGAGCTTAGAATAATTGTTGCATTTGGCTTTGTTATTATCCGATTTCGTTTTTACATGTTGACTCAATGTGGAAAATGATGCTTTTACCGCTTTGCTAATATTTTAATTGTACATATAAATTGCTACGAAACCCTTCTCTTCTTATATTTCGGGATGTGCTCGCTGGCCGATACTCCCTATTCTGTTAGTGTCATGCCTTGAAATAAGAAAGAGGCTCGAACAAGTTACTAAGCTACATGATCTTGCATGTCCCCGGTACGTAGCCCCCCTCCTCGACTCAAGTTGTCCGCTTGGGTACACAGTCAAGAACAAATACCGAGATTTTAAGCATAGAATAACTTAACCTCATGCCGGATGCCTAGTAGGAATGCTTCTCTGCATCATGCATTTGACTTAGGGGACTCAACTGAGGGGTTGGGTCCGTCTAGGACGAGGTGTAGCCGGAATAATGGACCATCCTGATGCATCCTACTTGCATGCTGACCGGGTTTTTACGGGTAAGGAGAGTTATCCACTTGTTCTAGAAGAACCAATATCCAAATGTTGCCGAAGCTCTGCCGAATTTTTGAAAAAAAAAACAAAAGAAAATAGAAAAAAGGGAGTCTTGTTTATTCGCCCAAGAAAAAGAGAAAAACATTGTTTTCAAAAATAGTTTTGTTTTTATGAAATCAAAAAGGGAAGGAAAAGTCTTGTTTTCAAAAATAGCTTTGTTTTCCCGAACTACGCCAGTTTGATTCTCACAGGGTGTGAGATACGTAGGCAACCCCCATTGGTCCAACTTCTCTTTTTGCAAAAATATTAATAAGGAAAATAATCGAAAATGAAAAATAGTTGTTGTATTGTTGTAATAGGTAAGGTGATGCAGTTGTTGCCAAAAATAGCCAAATGTTACCGAAAGGGATGCGAGAAGGCTGATTTTGCACAAACACCCACCTTTGGTTTTATTTTATTTTTGGCCAGTTAGCGGCACAACCTTAAAATCCTCCTTTGAAAGTGCTGAAAGGCCGTGTCTGCAAACTGGGTTCCTGGTTTTGGAAAACAAATTTCACAAAAGAAGGGGTCAATTTTTATTTTTGAGTTAAACGGAATGATAATATAAGTTACTAAATTACTTAAATAAATGTGCAGGATGAGCACAATCCAAAATGAACCTTTCTTATTCATAAACAGAATCCTATTAGAGTTGCGGCTGTGGTGGAATGATCCATTTAGTGAAAGACAAGGTCAAGAAATATTTGGGGGGCCTTCCCGGACTATTAGAGATTATATCCCGGGAGAAATCATAAGAGCATTGGTCACGTGTTGGGACACGGCGCACAATGTGTTCTACTTCACAGATTTTGAACTTACCCCGACATTAGAAGAAATAGCCAGGTACATTGGGGATGCTGAGCTTCCTTTGAGACACAAGTATTTGGTTGCCCCAAGAATTGTAGCTGTGCATAAATTCTTATATATCCTGAAGATAAGCAGAGTGGTACACGACTCAAACATGGCATCAGGGTTTCGTACTTTTTCATTCCTGTATAGTAGATATGGTCAAATAGGTAGGTTCAACAAACCAGAGAACAAAATCTGCAGCAAGGGAAACCACGCCAAATGGGAAGAACATAGACGTTTCGCTTTTTTGGTGGATTTCCTAGGGCTCCTGGTGTTTCCAAGGAAAGATAGGAACATCGACATAAAAATGGCAGGGGTTGTCAGCACTCTATCCACCCAAGCCAAAAGCACACTCGCGCATATTATAGTAGATGAGATCTTTTGTGCTCTCACAGCTTGCATAACCGGAAAATATTTCTTTGAGAGGTGAAATCTGTTGTTGCAAATGTGGATGACCGAGCATCTATGGCACTTTGCTCAGTTTATGAGCTATGGGTTAGTGGAGAAAACTTGTATAGAGGGATTTTACACAACGATCAAATGGCTCAGCTTGCCTGAAGGAGCAACAGGATGGATATCTTACTTTCGGTCCCTCACCAGCGGTCAAATAGAGTGGACGCTGGGATGGTTGCCTATGGATGAGATCATATACATGCCGGCAACAGAGCCTCACTTCCTTCTAATGGGTCTTAGGAGCATCCAGACTTATGCCCCGCATCAGGTCTTGAGATAGCTCGGGAGATGCCAGATAGTGCCAAGAGACGAAGATCTCACTATCTGGGTAGTCGAGATTGGACATGATGGTCAGTTCCCCAAAGCAACAGTACGTAAAATTTGGAATGCATGCCAATACCTAACAACAAACTATTGTGTACGAGATCGGTCCATAGGCGAAGTATCACCAGGGTACCTTGCTTGGTACAGGAGAGAAATTGAGTTTGAGAGGCCGGCCAAGAGGCCCCATCTCCAGGAATTCGTTGAAGCGTCTCAAGAGTAGTGGGACTGGTTGGCTAAAGAACATAAGTACAGGGCTACAATAGGTAGACTGGAGAAGCATGTCATGAATTTGAAATTTGAGAAAGATTTTCAAGCCGCCACATATGAAGGCAAAACGAAGAAACTGGTCAACAAAAATAAGGCCCTTCGGGACCAAATCCAAAAAATGAAAGTAGCAGCAGAAAACCCCGTCCGAAGTACCAATTACACAAAACTTATTGATAGCTTGAGACAGAAGGTGAATGGCTACAGTTTTGATTTGAACAAGGCAGAAAGGAATTAGCCAGCTCTCGAAAATAATTTGCCGAAATGCGGCAGAACGAGCACATCTGGTTAAGCAATTGAAAGAAGAGTTCGACCGGGATTAAAGAAAAGGGTCATCATCGCAAAAAACAAAATAATCAAACAGGCAAAAGAGTTCAAAATTGAAAGGGAACATTGTTACACAATATTGGCGCAA
Organism: Nicotiana benthamiana; assembly: GCA_034376525.1. NCBI lineage: Eukaryota > Viridiplantae > Streptophyta > Magnoliopsida > Solanales > Solanaceae > Nicotiana > Nicotiana benthamiana. The sequence continues at coordinate 19,912,181 of CM067341.1, forward strand.
TTGGAATGGGATTTACAACAACTTCAATAGCAAAACCGGGTAGCCGAACAAACTTTGGGGGACAGAACTTAGCAGATTGGGCTGTTATTGCAAGAGAAAGGCGCCATACCCAAAGCCGCTTCTCATCCCCTCCACCAATTGCTCCCATTTATGTGGCACCTTCTCCTAGCGCACTCCATAGATCATCAAGTGAGCCCTTGCTTAAAGCTTAAGACAACCAATACTATCTACCAGAACCTGCTTACAAAGCCCATGAACCTTATTCCTATGCTCCCCGTTTCGAAATCCTGGTGGGAGTCAAAAAGCCAATCAAAAATACTGAGCAAGAGGAGGTGCTCAGAAAGGTCAGAAGATTAGAACAATCGTTCAGGGACATGCGAGGGTTAGGTGGCCAGGTGAGCGTGGAGTTCAAGGACCTTTGTTTATTTCCAGACGTGTAGTTGCCTTCAGGTTATAAGATGCCTAAATTTGACTTATATGATCGACATTGCGATTCGGTCGCGCATTTAAGGGGTTTTTGCAGCAAAATGAGAGGAGCAGGGGGGAAAAGATGAATTGCTAATGGCATACTTTAGCCAAAGTTTAAGTGGGTCGGCATTGGAGTGGTACACTCGGCAGGATCACAATCGGTGGTATACTTAGGATGACCTGGCACAAGCGTTCACCTATCACTTTCAATATAATCTTGAAATTGTCCCGGATCGTCTATATTTGAAAAAACTGGAGAAGAAACACAATGAGAGTTTCAGGGAATACGGTTTCCGGTGGAGAGAACAAGCAGCCAGGGTTGATCCTCCAATGAAGGAGAGTGAGATGGTGGATTACTTCCTGCAAGCTCTAGAGCCTACCTATTTCAGTCATCTGGTGATGGCAGTAGGTAATTCTTTCAACGAGGTAGTTAAAATGGGGAGTACGGTCGAGGAAGTCCTCAAATCCAACAAGATCATGAGCTACTCTACCATTAAGGCGACCACTCAGTCCATCCAGGGTGGAGCCGGGGGAACATTTAGAAAGAAGAAGGAGGAAGTAGCAACAGTTGAGTCGGGAACTTGGTTCAGGCCTCGGGCCCCATCCACTTATACCCAACCCCGTCCACACCAACAAACATATCCACACACTCCATACCCAACCTCCTGCCCACACACCATGGCATGCGCCAGCCACACAAAATACCTACCCAACTCCAAAAAATCATTACCCGCCTCCAAGAACCTACCAACAACCCCTGAAACCCGCCTTCCAAGCCAATCCAGTCTTGAGAAATGAAAAGGTGCAGAAGAAGAAGACTTTCACAACATTGGGAGAATCCTACACTAGTTTATTCCACAGGCTCGACAATTGGATATGTTGAGACCAATCGAAGCAAAATTGCCAAATACTCCCGCGAAGAATCTAGATTATTCTGTTAGCTGTGAGTATTGTTCCGGTGCACCATGGCATGATACCGAAAAGTGTTAGCATTTAAAGGATGCTATCCAGGAACTTATTGACTCCCACCGAATTGAAGTGCAGACTCTAGAGGCACCCAGCATTAACCAAAACCCACTGTCGGCCCCATCATGAGACCAACATGATTGAGATCGTAGAGAAAGGGGGAGAGCCTAAAAAGCCCTCACATACGGTAATGATGATCAAATCCAGTGAGGTCAAGCCAACTGAGAATATGCGTAATGAGAAGTCAGTGATCGAGGTAGAGGGAAGAAGCAGCAAACCTGTTGAGTTCAAGAGAGCTTATCATGCACGGTTACACCAAAATAGGAACAGGGAAAAGTGATAGTGCACGGTGTAGCTAGAGAACCCGTCGTAGTTGTGGAAGGTGCTCACATAGAGCCTGTCATTGTATAACCAGTAATCAGCCCACCAGTCATCAATAGCAAAGTTGTTCCTTGGAGATATGAACAAGAAATAGTGATGTACAAAGGGAAGGAAGTTAGGGAGGAAGTTTGTGAGGCCCGGGGTTTAACTTGATCAGGGAGATACTTTGCCCCTGATGAGTTGAGGAAAAGTAGGATCCCTAAGGATAACCCAAAATCGGTGAAGAAAGTTGTATTGGAAGAAGAGGCAGAAGAATTCCTGAAGAAAATGAAAATGCAAGACTGCTCCATCATGGAGAAATTATGGAAGACACCAGCTCTGATCTCTTTATTGTCCTTACTAATCCATTCAGATGAACACCGCCGAGAGCTGATGAAAATTTTGAACGAAGCTCACGTCCCCGACAAGATAACAGTAAATCATTTGGAGAAGATTGCAAACAAGATATTTGAGGTAAATCAGGTCACTTTCTCTGATGATAAGCTGCCCATGGAGGGAACTGAGCATAATCAGTCCCTTTATTTAACTGTAAAGTGTGAAGATGTTGTGGTCACCCGGCTTCTAGTTGACAACGGGTCCAGTGAAAATATTTGTCCGCTCTCCACATTGATCAATCTGAAGGTGGAGAATGAAAGGATCCACAAGAATAACATTTGTGTTCGGAGGTTCGATGGCGGAGGCATAGACTCAGTAGGGGATATAGTGCTGGAAGTGACAATAGGGCACGTAGAGTTCAGCATGGAATTTCAAGTGTTGGACATGGTAGTTTCTTATAAACTGTTGTTGGGCAGGCCCTGGGTTCACGCATCCAAGGCAGTTCCATCTACTTTGCACCAGATGGTCAATTTTGATGGGGCAGGCAAGAAATTGTGGTGCACAGTGAAGATAATCAGTGTATTACAGGTGATGTTATCATACCTTTTATTGAATCTGAAGACAACAAAGGTCCATGGGTCTACCAGGTATTCCACACAGTGTCAGTTGAGAAGATACCGGAAGGTGAGGTTGTCACAACTCCAAGGATAGTAGCCGCATCAGTCATGGTGGCTTCGGAAATGTTGAAGAATGGTTTCATGCGCGGCAAGGGATTGGGTACTTCTATACAAGGCATTGTGCAACCAGGGTCTATCCCTAAAAATCTGGACACTTTTTGTCTAGGGTTCAAACCAACAACTGCGGACATAAGGCGAGCCAGAAAGTTAAAGCAGAGGGCTTGGGCCCTCCCAAAGCCCATCCCAAGGTTGTCCAAATCGTTCGTCAAGCCAGTACTAGCAAGTGCACAGTGCCAAAGATTCCAAGTCCACTGATCGACACAGATGAAGATTTGGATAAGGGATTAGACAGGTTGTTCAATGAGGTAAATATGGTCGAGGTAGGAGAAGGATTGAGCAGGATAGATGTGTAGTTTGTGGGAGCATGCGCAAAAGTCAATAACTGGGAAGCCACTCCTCTCCCACCCGAAGGGAGTCGTGGTAGTCGGCTTTGATTTTTCTTTTTGTCTAGTTTGGATTAGCTTGATAGTTATTAATTCAGTTGTTATTTCCATTCATTTAGATGTGCAAACTCTGTTATCTCTTGATTCTAATGAAATGCAATTTCCTTTCCAGCAATGCTGATAGTTCTCATTTTTCTTTACTTCTTTTTCTTTTCTCTTTTGCACAGTTATTTGTATGCTGGTTCCAATGATCTGACATGCATAAGGACTCTTTGACCTAGTCTTAAGAATAGGTCTAATTTAGAAATAATAATTTAGGAAATAGAGCATGAGGATGAGCCAAAGTACGACGAGGAAGGAGCATGGGATGAAATTAGTAAAGAGTTGAGCCAATTTGAGGAGAAACCCAAACCGAACCTAAGCGATACAGACGCAGTGAATCTAGGAGACAGGATAACATTAGAAAAACCAAAATAAGTGTTCATCTAGAATCATAGCTTAGGAAAGAGATAATTGAATTACTGCTCGAATACAAAGATGTCTTTGCATGGTCTTACAATGACATGCCCGGATTGAGCACTGACTTGGTAGTTCACAAATTTCCCACCGACCCAGCTTGTCCTCCCGTCAAACAAAAGTTGAGAGTTTAAAACTGATGTGAGCGTAAAAATCAAAGAGGAAGTGACCAAGCAGTTTGATGCAAAAGTTATCCAGGTCACACGATATCCCACCTGGATAGCTAATATTATGTGTGTACCAAAGAAGGATGGTAGAACCAGGGTGGGTGTTGATTATCATGACCTCAATAAAGCAAGTCCGAAGGACAACTTCCCCCTGCCAAACATTTACATATTGATTGAAAATATTGCGAAGCATGAGATCGGGCGTGGATTGTTATGCTGGTTACCACCAAATCTTAATGGATGAAGAAGATGCGGAGAAAACAGCATTCATCACGCCATGGGGTACATATTGCTATAGGGTCATGCCTTTTGGTTTGAAGAACGTCGGGGCGACGTATATGAGGGAAATGACAACCATTTTTCATGATATGATACATAAGGAAATTGAGGTCTATGTGGATGATGTGATTGTGAAGTCCAGAAAGCAATCCGATCATGTCAAATACTTGAGGAAATTCTTCCAAAGGCTTCGCATGTATAATCTCAAACTCAACCGGGCAAAATGCACATCTGGGGTCCCCCCAAGGAAGTTGCTAGGGTTCATAGTCAGCCGACGAGGCATTGAACTAGATCCATTGAAGATAAAAGCTATACAGGAACTAAAAAAACAGAAGAACAAAACAGAGGTGATAAGTCTATTCGGAAGATTGAATTACATCAGTCGGTTCATTGCTTTGCTCATAACCATCTGTGAGACCATCTTTAAGCTATTGAAAAAGGATGTTGTGGTGAGATGGATGGGAGAGTGCCAAGAAGCTTTTGATAAGATAAAGGAACATTTGTCGAACCCACCGGTGTTGGTTCCGCCAGAACCAGGAAGGCCCTTCATCTTATATTTGACAGTCTTGGACAACTCATTTGGATACATGTTGGGTTAGCACGATGTCACCGTGAGGAAAGAGCAGGTTATACTACCTCAGCAAGAAATTTACGGCCTCCGAGGTTAAGTATACTTATCTTGAAAGGACATGCTGCACCTTAATATGGGTAGCCCAGAAGTTAAAGCATTACATGTCATCATATACTACTTATCTTACCCCACGTCTAGACCCATTGAAATACATTTTCCAGAAGCCACGCCCATAGGAATTCTCGCGAAATGGCAAATCTTGCTTACTGAGTCTGACATTGTCTACATGAGTAGGACTGCTATGAAAGCACAGGCATTGGCTGATCACTTAGCTGAAAATCCGATAGACAAAGAATATGAGCCCTTAAACAAATACTTCCCAGACAAGGAAGTGATGCATATTGATGAAATGGAACGGGGCGAGAAATTGGGATGGAAATTGTTCTTCGATAGGGCTGCCAACATGAAAGGCGTCGGGATACTCATTTCTGAAGAAGGGCATCACTACCCAATCAAGGCTCAACTCCGCTTCTATTGCACCAACAACGTGGCAGAATATGAGGCATGTATTTTGGGTTTGAGATTAGCAGCAGACATGGGTGTCCAGGAAGTCTTGGTCCTGGGAGACGCAGACCTTCTGGTACACCAAATTCAATGGGAGAAGGAAACGAGAGATTTAAAGCTCATACAATACCGACAATTCTTGCATGATCTTTGTCGACGATTTTGGTCAATAGAGTTCAAGCACATCCCCAGAATTCATAATTAGATTTTTGATGCCTTGGCTACTTTGGTGCCAATATTACATCATCCGGACAAGGCTTATGTTGACCCAATACATATCCGGGTCCATGATCAGCATGCTTATTGCAACATGGTGGAAGAAGATCTTGATGGTGAGCCTTGGTTCCATGACATCAAAGAATATATCAGGAGGGGTGTGTACCCGGTACAATCCACGAGTGACAGAAGAGAACAATCTCTCGCTTGTCAAGTGGGTTTTTCTTCAGCAGAGGGATATTATACAAAAGAAGCCGGATCTTGGTTTGTTAAGATGCGTAGATGCTGGGCAGGCGACAGTCATCATGAATGAGGTGCATGCTAGCGTCTGCGGGCCACATGAGCGGACATGTTTTGGCGAAGAAGATTCTCAGGGCGGGATATTATTGGCTCACCTGGAGCGGGATTGTATCAGTTTCGTGCGCAAATGTCATCAATGTTGGGTACATGGAGACTTGATCCACTCCCCACAATATGAGTTCCATACGATGTCTACACCATGGTCTTTCGTTGCTTGGGGCATGGACGTCATCGGGCCCATCGAGCCAGCAGCTTCTAACGGACACAGATTCATCCTGGTTGCTATTGACTATTTCACCAAATGGGTTGAAGCCAAAACCTTCAAAGCAGTAACCAAGAAAGCAGGTCGACTTCGTATATGCAAATATTATTTGTCGGTTTGGAATCGCCAAGATTCTCATCACTGACAATGGGAAAAATCTCAATAGTCACTTGATGAAAGAGGTATGTTAGTAGTTCAAGATTACACATCACAACTCTGAACATAAGAACATAAAAAAGATACTTCATAAAATGGTGGAAGGTTCCAAGCAGTGGCATGAGAAGTTACGCTTTGCACTTTTAGGCTATGGCACTACTGTCCGCACTTCGATAGAGGCAACCCCATATTTGTTGGTATATGGCACAGAAGCAGTAATCCTGGCTGAAGTTGAAATACCCTCCCTTGAGATCGTGGCTGAAGTAAGAATCGACGATGAAGAATCGGTTAGAACTCATTTGGAGCAACAGTGTGTCATAGCCAGTTGTATCAACAGAGGATATCCAGAGCATATAACAAGAAGGTGCATCCAAGAAAGATTGAAGTGGGTCAATTAGTGTTGGAACGCATCCACCCTCACCAGGCCGAGGCAAAGGGCAAGTTCACTGCAAACTGGCAAGGACTGTTTGTCGTGTCAAGAGTGTTGTCCAATGGGGCATTGTATCTAACAGATGTGGAAGGAAAATTTGTAGAAATGGCTATATATTCAGATGCAGTCAAAAGATATTATGTATGACTTTCTGTTGTGTGAATCATTGTCTATACTTGGCGATTGTTTGTACTTGGCATGTTTTAGAGATTGAAATGACGAAGGCACTTTATTCAGCTATCTAAGCACTTTACCCTTTATTAACCCTCTTAAGCTTCAATTATTCTTTCATACCCCTCTTTCGGAATCGGTAACGAAAGTCAGAAGTGCAATAATAAGAAGGAAGTGAAAGGACAAGAATGAAAAGATAAAAGAAAGCAAAACAAGGAAAGAAAAGAAAAAGAAAGAAAAGGAAAAAAAGAAAGAAAAAGAAAAGAAAAGAAAAGAAAAAGAAATAAAAGAGAAGAAAAGAAAGAAAAGAACAACAGAAAGAGAGGAGGAAAAGGAAAACAAACAATAGTGAAAGTAAGGAATCAGCAGGAACTACGTTTGACATGTATCCTTTAAAGGATGCGTAGGCAGCCTCACGGCTCGGTTATATTCGAATAAAATCCAAAGGCCCCAAGCAAGAAACTGGGGCAGAAATTGCGCTTGCTATAATAAATTGGATTCCGAAAGTTGTAAATTTTGAACTCATAAGAGTGATTTTTGAGCCTTTTATACCCTTTTCTTTCTAACCTTCATCCAAAAACCTACATTACAGTCCAAAGAAAGACCTTCTAATCAATCTTTGAGCGATGACAAAGCAAGCAAGGAAAGATAGACTGTACCCTGGGATGACACTCTAGTTCAAGCAAAAAAATGATAAAAATGAGAGAGTCTTATTGGTGAAAACCCTCGCGGGCACCGTAAGGCGATGCGAGTTGAGAGAAATAAATATAAGAGATATTCATTGGTAAAAACCCTCACGGGCACCATGAAGTGAAGGCAAGGCAAGAAGCAAATTCTGGAAAAGGGTTACTAGTGGAAATCCGTTCAGAACGCCGTAAGGCAAGCAAATATAGGATTTGGTTGAAGAAATTGGGTTAGAAATGGTCACAACAACAAAAGCAAGGAAACAGAAGGTTGGTCATCAGGACAGACTGGGTCGACTAGGCTGAAGTGCATGTCATGATCATGAAAAAACCAGTTGCTCTCCCTCAGATAAGTTTCCTTTCTCTTCCTTTCAACAGTCAGTAAATGTGGAATTCTTTACCCGAAAAAACAGTTCCGAGTCATTGCATTTCATTTTCCTTTCAAGTTTCTAAAATTTTTGGTTTAAGCCAACGAGAGAGAAATTTCAAAGCTTACTACCAGCTCCAAAAGTCACAAAGTGCATGCCACCCAAAACGTGGCAAAGGCAGCAAAGGTTGAAACAGTAATGGGAGGGATTCACAAAAGCTCCAATGATAATGCCATAAAGTTGCAAGGATTCTGGCAAAAGGGCTAGGAATGTAACACCGTAATGGTAGAGCAAAGTAAAGCCATAATGGTTTGGGAGTCAGCCAACCAACTAAAGCAACTCACCATCAACATGGAAATTTGAACACAACGGAACACGACAGTGAGGAGGCCACTTCTAACAAGGACGCCGCAAGCTAACCACCACTTTTCAAACTGATAAGTTTTTTTTGATTGACATAGGGGCAGAAAAATTCCATAAGAACCTAAGGGGGGCCATCCACAGGGGAAGGCCGGCACATAGCGGTTATGATCAAAATCTCAGGGCCCACCCAGAAGTGGGACCCAGTTAAAATTCAAAAGGAACAGAGTACGTCATAAATGTTCTCCCCAACAAGAGTATAATGGGATGAAAATTTAATTAGCAACCCCTAGCAGAGACAACCGAGAGTTAAAAGGGGCATGCAAGTTGAAATTCTCAAGACCACCCCCCACCCCCGGAGATGGAACTCAATTTAAAACTCAAACAGGCGCGGATAACATGGGCAAGCACAAATACTTTCCCCGGTAAGAGTCATCGAAACCCTCCTGAACAATGATCCCCAGCAGAAGCAACAAGAAGTTATAATTGGCATTTAATCTGGAACCCTCAGGACTTTCCCAAAAAATGGGACTTAGCCTAAAACACAAACAAGCACGGGTAACTTGGGCGGGCACAAATATATCCCCAACTAGAGTCGTCAAAACCCATTTGAATAACGAGACGTAGCTCTAAATACTACCCCCAGCAGACATAATTTATCGAATTAAGAGTTGTCAGGACTCTCCTGGATAATGGAAAGTAGTCTTAATCACAAGCACCAGCAGATCCCCAACAGATATAACTCATAACAAGACATAGTGAAAAATGATACATTTTGAGAAACATAACATAATCTTAAAGTTGTCATCAGCTAAGAATTGTTAGGACCCTCCTGGATAACGGGACTTAGCCTAGATTTAGAGATATTTGGTAAGTGGATCCGATTAGCACTCACGGATCTTCCTAACACCAAACTGGGGCAGAAATAATTTCTTATGTTTCGTTTGTGTTGTTGTGATCAGGTACACAGGCAACAGTCTTTGGGAATATTTTTCAAGTATCAAGTTTTGGTAATCAGGCACCCACCTGTTAGAACAAGAAAATATTTTACAAGATTCAAGTTGGTAATAAGGCGCCCACCTGTCAGAACAAGGGAATACTTTTCAAGTTTCAAGCTTTGGTAATAAGGCGCCCACCTGTAGAACAAGGGAATATTTTTCAAGTTTCAAGCTTTGGTAATCACGCGCCCACCTCTAGAACAAGGGAATATTTTATAAGATTCAAGTTTGGGTAATCAGGCGCCCACCTGTTAGAACAAGAGATTAATTTTTTCAAGATTCAAGTGGTAATCAGGCTCCCACTTATTAGAACAACGGAATATTTTTAAAGTTGCAAGTTTTGGCAATCAGGCGCCAACCTATCAGAACAAGGGAATATTTTTCAAGTTTCAAATTTTAGTAATCAGGCGACCACCTGTTAGATCAAGGGAATATTTTTCAAGTTTCAAGTTTTGGTAATCAGGCGCCCACCTATCAGAACAAGGTAATATTTTTAAAGTTTCAAGCTTTGGTAATCAGGTGCCCAGCTGTAGAACAAGGGACTATTTTTCAAGGTTCAAGTTTTGGTAATCAGGCGCCCACTTGTTAGAACAAGAGAATATTTTTCAAGATTCAAGTTTTGGAAATCAGGCACCCCTTGCAAAACATGGGAATACATTTCAAGTCCAATAATTCGACAACAAACACAGAAGAAGAGAAATACAATGCAACAAAGCAACAAGGATCAAGAGCAAGATTGAAGACATACATAGGTTCTTTTGTAATCCATAGTTCATAGTTTAGTCTATCTTCTTTATTTTTGGTGTAATAAGGGGGCCTAGTAGTAGTAGTAGCAGCACTGAAATCATAGCTCATGGTAGTCCCAGCTACCAAAAATTTCAGAACTACGCTGATCTGGTTCCTTTGTAGCCAAGGATATGTGGGCAACCTTTGAAGAAAGGTTCGGTCAGATATTATTCAAAATGCTTCTCATGGAATGTTGAGTAGGAAAAAATCTCTCGTTAGCTCATTTATCTTTGCCCGGAAACCCTTCGTGTCTCCGAGCAAAGAGGGGAATCTGTGAGCACGCGATTTTTATCTCGTTTGAAATATTCCTATAGAATTCATTAAAATAAGGATTTTTCTTTTATTATTTTCATTTTTAGTAATTAATGGCATGATTTTTGTTTATTTGTATTTCGTGCATTTTAAGTTGATATAATTCATAAAAAATAAAAAATAGCATATTTGCATTTAGGACTCAATTGTTACATTTTTCTTAGGTTTATTAGTTAATTAATATTGTAAAAAATAAAGAAAAAACAAAAATGGTCATTTTTACATTTGTTTGATTTTCTTTTTTTTTTTAATTTGTGAATTAGATTATTTTTAAAATTAACTAGTAGAGTTTAAATTTGGTGTCATCCTTTTATTTTGCATTTGATAAAACCTAAAAATGAAAAAAATAAAAAGGAATTAATAATAAAAAAACAAACAAAAGGAAGAAATAAAATCAGAAAAAGGGTTATAACGAAACAAGGAGTAAAATAATACTTGGGCCAGTCTCTATAATGTTCCCAACCCAAAATCACTACCCAAACCCATCCCCTGACCCGGTCTAGAACCCTCATGCCCAAAACGACGTTGTTTTCATCAAGATCAATCTGAGGCGTCGATTTTTCTTGATCGAACGGTTGAAAAGTAAGGATATAATGCCTATATACTGTCCTATATCACCCCCTACCCAAGAACCTCGTACCATGTCCCCTTAACCCTAAAATACATCGGTGTAACACCACCGTAAGACAACCGTTCCTCCGCCATCCGCCAGGGCCGGAAATCGCCGCTGCCGGCGGCTGGTCTCCAATCGACTCCAAATTAACACCAGTTGCTCCCCTTGACCTCCTCTTTCCATTTTTGTAACCCATATCCCTCAAACCCCAGCCAAAATCCTCGAATCTTCGTTCAAAGGAGTGACTGGTCCGCCGTCCACGGTGGCGCCGGCTCTGATGGACACCAAAAATACACCATAGGTTTCCCTTTGCCTCCTTTACCCGAATCCTAACCCTACTTCCCTTGAATCATGGTCCAACAAATCAAATATTGATTTTAAGTCCGACTAAAAGTGCCCCAGTTTCTTAACCCAACCAAAACAGTCCGTTGAGACAACCTTAATCTCCTCACTGCAAAAACAAGACTTTGTGCCCTCAAATGCCATCACAACCTCTCCCAGTCAAATTTAGGGTTTCCGGAACCCTTTTAATAATTCATGCAGGCTCCTGAGGCTCAAGACTTTTTAAGCTAAGTTTTTCAGTCTCTCTACTAATTTTAGTTTTAATTACCATTTTGCAAGTCATTTTTTTAAGTCTAGATATGGTCTTCTTTAGTTTTCATGATTTATCCTTTCCTGTTCTATTTTAGCCTTGTCCATGTTGTATTCTTTTGGTAAGTTAAGTTAGTCTCTAATATAGTGAACTCTCGTTCATATTTGTCATTGTTAGAATAAGTGGCTGCTTCTTTGGTCTTACTCGTTAAATACATATTCTCACTGTGGTTGTTCTTCCTCTCTTGAATATCTTCTGTTGGTTTTAAATTTCTATTATGTTTGATTTTTATTAGCTTAATTTTGTTCGTCTTGTAGTTAATTCGTGTTTTACTCCCTGTTGGTTTTGATTTTTAGTTTTAGTCTTGTTTTTGATTCATGATTGTGTTGATCTTTTGAATTGTCAATAATGCTTGCTAAACTAAATTCTAGTTAATTAATTCGAGTCCTAACTAGGTTTATTTAGGTCCATTGATTAAGACATTAGGACGGTTCGTTATAGCTGATAATTGTAAACCAAGGTAAAAGGGTTTGCGGTTCAGTTAATACTGGGTTTGTAATTTCCAAATAGGTTCAAGGGTGATTTGGGTACTTAGAATTGGATAAAAATGTTGTAGGATAAACAAGAACATCCTAGACTCTTCTAGAAGAAGGTTAGAGTTATAATTCTAAAACTCTAATGCAAAGACTTGAGGCACAAGTCAATCTTTTAGGAACTAGTTGAATAAATCTGAAAAATAAGAAGATGACAAATGGTTAAACACAAATAAAGGGGCTTGCCCAAAAGCTTTAGAAATAAAAAGGCATCATAATGCTTTCCTTTAGGGGTCTAAAGACTGAAATTCCAAACATTCTCTGAAATTTTCCAGAAATCCTGAAAATTTCCCAGCTTTAAAAATTCCAAAAAAAATCATTGTTCCATTAGGGTGTTTCTTCAGAATAGTACTGATTCCCAGCCATTAATTTGGATTGTTAGCTTAAATAAGACAAAAAAATAATCTGAAAACATGTGTTTGAGGTGTTGAGATTTCACAAGCTTGGTAGGATTCGATTTTAAGTATATTTGGAGTACATTGGAGGATATTTTTGTTGGTTTATTGGTGTTGTTAGCTTTAAATCATGGCATGGTTTATATGATAATTTCTCCTATTCAATTTTGGGTTTAGAGTTTGGTTCACCGCTGCATCTGTTGGTGGTTTGCTGTTGTTATTGCCTCTAATTTGCCTACTCATAGGTGTTTCATCTTTGTTGTAATTCCAGGTACATTATTGAACTCAACTTGATGTAACTTTGAGGTGAAAAACGGAATTAAATGCCCAGACATCTGCTTTCCTGAGTTAATACTTATTTGTACTCCTGAGTTTACTAGTCAAATAGGTTTTAAACAATATGGAATTGGTTAATATAGTTTAATTTTGGTTTGTATATATATAAACCTGGACTGTATCGGACTGCTAAATTTTCATACAATATGCGGCCATCTTGTTGAATAATGCTAAATTTAATTATTCTTAATTTTTTAGACATGTTTGAGATTTAGGCTTAGAGTATAATGGTGGCTTGATAGTGCTAGTTTCGCTCTGTTAAAAGTATTAGGATATACTACCTTGGTTTGAATCTGAAGGCAGCCTGTGTATCTATCACTGAAATTCGAAGTGTCACTTGTAACTATAGGGATTGATTACCTTAATGTTCTTGTCATATTGTTTTATTGAAATCAGAAATGAACATCAGTAATTACGTTCAGATTTTTAGACTATGCCTTTTTTTTGGTTTAAAATCTAGGAATTAGTAGTATGAAAACAAGTTAAATATACATTGAGTTTTGAATTCCAAACTGATTATCTGTTAGCAAATTGTTAAGCCTAATTGTGATTTCAAATTAGAATTCAGAGATCCAAAATAAATTTAATACTGGAGTTGAGCTCATTTACGAGCCAGACCGGACGGCCTCTATCCCAACAGGATTTGAGGCCCAATATGTTGAGAGTCCACACTGAGCTATTTGTTAACTTTAAATATAAGTTCGGGCCTTCAATTTAGGTAGTGGATTTTGGATTTGAATTAAAGGACTTCAGCAATGTAAACTTCCCTTGTTTAAATTTGGATCTCAGTTTTTGGATACTCCAAATAAAGATTAACTCATAGGCCTTCTAGAGACATACTTCATAGAAAATTCTAGTTCTTTTATGTTGGCCTCAAAATAAAAACAAGGTGCGCTGCACCAAACAAAATTCAAAATTATATGACCCTCTTTAATTACTTTATGAGAATATTTAGAATTTGGGACGGGACATTTAGCTAATTTTCATGGCATCCCACAAAGTAAAGAATACGCTAGTCACTTTATGCGCGTGTTAATAATATTACTTTCCAAAATTCGGTGCGCATTTATGTGACCCAAATTCAAATCTCAACGATAATAGTTGCAATAGTGACTGACTGGGAAGGAAGTTCAATTGATTTTTCAGTAGATCAAACTGCGCGAAGAACTTTATTTAATCCGACTTGACTTGCTAAAACTTATTTTAGTGTTCGATCTATCTTAACTTGTAAGTGATGTGTAATAATAGTTTTTTGACAGTCTGAACTTCAGAATCGCCAAATTTCTGGAGAAACAGCAGATGATGAATTTACGGCTGTATTTGAAAAGGAGCATCCTGGTCAGGTTAGATGCTATAGTAGATCGGTGACGACAAGCTCCCTAGAAAAAGATAAAGAAATTACCAAGCTTAAACAAAAGCATGCCAACGAAATAACTTCATTAAGTTCATGTATAATAATTTTCTGTAAATAAATAAGTATAATGCTTAAGTGGGTTGTGGAATTCGTTATGAGTGTTGTTATTGGCATTTTTTTACTAAGTTTTAAAACTTATGCCATGTTGATGAGTGAATGGATGACTGTTTTTTGCTTTGTTGTATTTCATGTTAGCAAGCTAAGAGTATTTTGGCTTCATTGGTTTTCCCTGAAGTCCAAGATGTTGAACATGAAAAAAAAAATCTCAACGATGTTAAAATATGTTAAAAACCACGGGTGCATTTATGTCACGTGGTTCGAGGCGTGTTTTAATAACGCTGTAATTTTTTGTAAAAATAATAATAAAAGCGACTAAAAGTCAAAATTGGCACATAGGTACAAATGGACTAAAATAAGATAATTTCAGCCGAATATGACAGTTGAGCGATCGTGCTAGAACCACGGAACTCGAGAATGCCTAACACCTTCTCCCGGGTTAACAGAATTCCTTACTCGGATTTCTGGTTCACGGAATGTTAAACAGACTCATTCTTTCCTCGATTCGGAATTTAAACAGGTGACTTGGGACACCATTAATTATCCCAAGTGGAGACTCTGAAATCTCTTAAATAATTGAATCACTTTTCGATTGTCCTTTGATTGGAAAAACTCTCATATTCACACCCTTCGTCGGGTCGTGGCTGTTCGAAAAAAGGTTTGACAGGGCTGATACGAGTGATTGTGAGTTAACTCGAGGGGCTGATTCTGTTGGTACTTTGCCCGAGGGGCTGGATTTAAGTGTTTATATTTTCTCACTCGTTTAACTATTAAAAGATGTTTTAAAGGAGATTATCCTGAACTGCGGTGTTTTTGTAAGTTTTCACTTTTTTATTGCATTGTATTGGTTTTCCGCTGCATCTTTGTAGTATTTTGTCGTGTTTACGTGTTTTCTTATCGCTCAAATTCCTTACTTTTATTATTCACTGAGTTTGCATACTCACGTTACTCCCAGAACCATGTGTGCGGATTCAGGAGCTTTGGGTCCCGCTAGCGAGGGCTGATTGCTTCCAGCAGGCTATTTGGAGTTCACTAGGTACCTGCTCGGTGTTTGCAGCCTAGTGTTTCTCCTTCCTATCTTTATTTTTCTTGTAATAGACTATTTTGACATTTTGTACTCTTAGACGAATGGTTTAGATGTTTATGATTTGTGACACCCCGATGTCGGGTTGTGTTTATTTTCGCATTTGGCATATTTCGTTGTATTTTTGGAATTTATCACTTATTAATGACTTAAATTGAATTATTATAATTTATTAGATCGACTGGGAGTTTCTGTCAGCTGGCCTTATTTCACGATAGGCACTATCGCAACCGGGTCCAAATTTAGGGTCGCGATAGTTGGCTCGGGTTCGGAGAGGTTTTGGTAAGGTTTGAGACACTTAGTCTCTTTTAGGTAAGCTTAAGTTGGAAAAGTCAACCAGATGTTGACTTTTGTAAGAAAAGGGGCTCGGATGTGAGTTTCGACGGTTCTGTTAGCTTCGGGGGTGACTTGGGTCTTAGGAGCATGATCGAAATGTGTTTTGGAGGTCCGGAGTAGATTTATGCTTGAATTGGCCAAATTGACATTTTGGCGTTTTTCGATTGATAAGGTGATATTTTGATATAGGGGTCGGAATGGAATTTCGAAAGTTGGAATAGGTCCATTGTATAATTTGTGACGTGTGTGCAAAATTACAGTTCAATCAGACGAGATTTGATAGGCTTTATGATCGAAGGCGGAATTTGAAAGTTTTTTGAATCATTAGGCTTGAATCCAATGTGATTTTGGTGTTTTGATATTGTTTTGAGCGTTTCAAATGTTGGAACAAGTTTGAATGAAGTTCTAGGATATGTTGACATGTTTGGTTGAGGTTCCGAGGGCCTCGGGTGAAATATGGGTGGCTAGACAGATCAAATTATATGTTAAAAAGTTGCAGATATTAGCTTCAGTTCTTTTGCAAGTTTTCCTTCTTCGCGATCGCGTAGAGCTTTTGTGAGGGGCCATCCAGGCTATTCTTCTGATCGCGTAGAGCTGTGATCACGTGAATGTGAGTCGTTGTGCATCGCGTTCGCATGGGTATATTTGTGATAGCGTAGGGTAAAAATTGGGCCAGCTGAGTTTGTGCTTCACGGTCGCAATTAAATAAATTTAATAGCTGGACAGATATTTAAAAAGGCCATCTTCGCGATTTTTGGCCTAAGTTCACCATTTTTGACTCGGTTTTGGAGTTTATTGAGAGAGATTGAAGAGAGAATCAAAGAGAACTTCTTGGATGTAACAATTGTGGACTTAATACTCAATCCTATTGTGATTTCTACCTAATTAAACATGAAATCTGGGATATTTGAAGCATGAAAATGGGGAGTTGGGGCTTGAAAACTTGAGACCTTAATATGGAGAATTGAGGGGCCATTGTGGTCGGGTTTTGGTATTCTTGGTATGTATAAACTCGCGGGAGGATAAAGTTTTCGTTGATTTGATTTTATTGAATTTCAAGACGTGGACCAATTTCGGAATTTTTGGTAGAACTTGATTATTTTCGCATGAGCTTCGTTCCCTTGACATATTCTAATGTTATGATTCTGATTTTGGATAGATTCGACATGAGTAGAGGCCGAGGTGAGAGGCAAAGGCATCGCAGAGTAGTATTTCATCCAATTTTAGGTAAGTAATCATTGTAAATATGGAGCTGAGGGTATGAAATCCCGGTATTTCGTATTGTTTTATAAATGAGGTGACGCACATGCAAGGTGACGAGCATGTGGGCATGCACCGGTAGAATTCTGACTTGGTCCGTCCCATACGACTATTAAGTTGTGTATTTGATTTGAAATCCTATGATATTCCGTATATTAGAGATTGATACTATATTTTGGGTTGTATGCCATATTTGGGGCCTCATACCAACCTGCTTAGATTCTTAGGAGCATTTTTACTATTTTTCCTCACTCTATTTATTTTGAAAGCATATCCTCAGTCATGTTACTTGTTTATTATTTAATCTGGTTTTTATAACTCTACTTATAAAATATGAAAACTTTTTGGGCTGTGTTCCTTAATTTCCACTTTTATGCGTGAGTGACTGTGGACTGTGAGGTTAATGACTGAGAGAGGTTGAGGACCTAATGGTAAGGATTATATATATATATATATGGAGCAGGCTGCATGCCGCAGTGATATTTATATGGATCGGGTTGCATGCCGCAGTGATAAACATATTGGATCGGGTTGCATGCCGCAGTGATAAACATATTGGATCGGGCTGCGCGCCGCAACGATATGACGCTTGGGCTGTAGGAACCCCTCCTGAGTTTGTACACCCCCAGTGAGTGTAGTTGACTAAAAACTATGGATCGGGTTGCACGCCACAACGGTTATTATGCTTATTACTATTATGAGATATTATTGAGCCAGAATGCTGAGTGTGAGTACTGTGCGACGAGAGCTGAGTCACGAGTGATTGAGAGGCTTGCCCGAAATGCTATATTTATGAGTGTTACCTTGCCCGATGGACCCATTTATGATATTTTTGCTGAATCTCATTCTTCTTTTATAATGAGCCTTTGTTCAAAACTGCTAAGTAAATGATTTCAAGTATTTCAATTGAAACTAAAGTTTTACAAAGTAACTAGCTTTTAAACTGTTGAGTTTGACTTGATATCTGTTGAATACCCTTATATATATGATTTTTATCTGCTCGTCATCGCACTCAAACCTTATTTACTTTAGTTACTTACCGAGTCGGATTGGATGGATGCCCGGGCATTGAGAAGGAAGGACGCTCTCAGAGGCGAAAGGCTATGGGGAGATACCGTATGTGATCCATGGATCTCCGATCGGGAAACCGTATCCAAGTTCTGTGGCTAGTCTGCGCTGTTAGATAATACGCTTAACGCTAGAGGGGGGGTGAATAGCGTTATAATAAAAATTAGCGTAAACTTGCGGAATTTAAAAAATTGCAGGAAGTAAATAAGTGCGATAAATAATAAAGTACGCACCGATGTATTCTAGTTCACCACAACACGTGGCTAGTTCAGTCCCCGAGAGACTCTCTCGAGATTTTCCACTAACTCGTCAAGCTTACGGGTGCTCAACAAACCTTTACAACTTAAGGACACAAGCCTTAACACCTTTGCTCGGAGATACAACACTCCAAGACTTCACTGTTAAGCTTACGGGTGCCTAACCAACCTTTACAACTTAAGGACACAAGCCTTAATACCTTTGCTCGGAGATACAACACTCCAAGACTTCACTGTTAAGCTTACGGGTGCCTAACCAACCTTTACAACCTGAGGACACAAGCCTCAACAATCTTGCTCGGAGATACAACACTCCAAGACTTCGACCAAGGAAACACAAGTTCCTTACAACAAGAGAATCACAATTCTCTTCAAGTGTACAAAACACTAAACACTCAAACAATACACTCCTTTATGAGTAGATATGAGTAAAAGAAGTAAGCTCAAGATCACAACAACTTTGAACAATAATATGGCTCTCAAAATTTATGTAATGAATATAAAATGATAAGCAATAGAGTATGCAAGCTTATAGCAATTGTAAGATCAGTTGTTGTGTGTTGTTGTGTTTAAAACACTGAAATGAAGCTGTATTTATTGTTGAAAAACTTGGCATTACCGTTGTCTAATTGTCAATTAAGAGTTGCTGATTTTATTGAGTGACAATCGATTGTCAAGAAGCCACAATCGATTGTTTGCCAATCGTTCCAGAAATCAATCCCAGATTTTACGCTTAACAATCGATTGTCCAAGATCAACAATCGATTATTGGTAACGTTCAAAAAATCATTTCCAGATTTTACGTAAAACAATCGATTATACCAAATCAATAATCGATTATTCAGCAACGTTCAAAAAATCCTTTCCAGATTTTAATTTCAACAATCGATTGTACAAAATCAACAATCGATTATTCAGCAACGTTCAAAAAATCTTTTCCAGATTTTAATATCAACAATCGATTGTACAAAATCAACAATCGATTACCTGACGGTATTTGAAAACTTTACGACAACGGTCAGCTTCACAATCGATTGTGCAATGTTAACAATCGATTATTTATCAGACTTTGAAAATCATTTTAGACACTGCCTCGTGACAATCGATTGTTATATACTCACAATCGATTATTTAATAACTTTGAAAAAGTCTGGAAGACACTGCCTCAACACAATCGATTGTCATAAGTTCACAATCGATTGTTTTGTGACTTTGAAAAATCTGAAGGACACTGTCTCTTCACAATTGATTGTCATTAGCTTCACAATCGATTATTCTGAGTTTTGAAAGACTTTGATGGACACTGCCTCATCATAATCGATTGTCATAAGGTTCACAATCGATTGTCATGCAGGTTTGAAAAACCTGATGCTCACTGCTTTAACACAATCGATTGTCATTAGTTCACAATCGATTGTCATTAGTTCACAATCGATTGTCATGCAGTCTTGGCTTAACATAATCGATTATCATAAGTACATAATCGATTATCTTAGTCCAGTTTTTAGAGGCATGTTTAAAAATCATTTTGACTAATGAAAATATGCATGATTTAAAATCATTTAGCATTAAATTAAATATGCATGATTTTGTAAAATAGTTTTACGAGAGAAGCCACGTCATGAGTCAAGTTGTCGGATCAAGATCACAATTAAGAGCGACTCATTTAAACTATAAAACTTTGTCTTGTGCTTGAATCTCGTTATCCACCAATTGTGCGTTTGTACTTGAACTTCGCATATATCAATTTGCGCTTGTTTGTCATTCATCAAATCCTACACATAAGAACACACGTTTTAGTATAAAGCCTTGAGAACGTGTTTCCAACATGCGCTCTTTGGACTTTTCAGTCACGTTACTCCATGCACCTTGTGTGCAGATCCAGGTGCCCGAGCGGCTGTTTTCTGAGCTTACCGGAGACTGCAAGATTGCTGCACGGTGTCCGCAACCCTGCTTTTCTCCTTCCTATCTTAGATTTCCGCATTTTTAGACTTATTATGTATTAGTCAATCAGATCGGATTGTATTTAGAGACTCTAGACTTGTGACACCAGATTGTTGGGCTGTGCTGGTTTATTTTTGTATTGTTTTTCGCACATTTCGGTGATTTAGTATGTTTCTTATGAAAGCTCGAGATTTAATCAGTTTCAGAAAATGATTTTATAAAAAAATACCGAAAATTAATCGAATTATACCGATACCGAAAAGAAATCGACTTGATTGAGATAGTTTTGAAAAGTATAATTTTAATTATATATAATAGAATAATCAAAAAATTAGTATAATATAAATTTTATAACATAATCGGCGGAACGAGAAAAAGTATACTGAAAAGATAATTCTTTTCTATTATATTAATATTTTTTATTATATGAGATATATTAACTATTATATTAGATTAGTATTAGAACTGTTGACCCCCTTAGTTTTGATTACACTACAATATAGTATTTGACCGGGAAACTCGAAACACATTCATATAGAGTTAGTGAGAACATCTATTGCCAAATATGCCTTTCCTTTCTTGGGAACATTGCGATATTGTTCCACCGTAACCACTCATCAATAAACAACCACCTGGTCCCTACTGTTTAATCTTCTATTAAGATCATGCAGCTACCTATTGCCCAATATGAGCAATATGGTATTAAAGTCTGGGTTATTATTATTTTTATCCCCACCAAAAACTAATTATACTTTATAGTTAAAAAAGTATATAAAGTTATCTAAGTTTTGTATAAAACACACAATATATATATATATGTATGCGATCAAATAGAATAGAAGGGAGAGTATTGTTTTTTGCAAATACTTTTAGAGAAACACTATTTATCACAAATTATTTAATTTTTCTAGTATACTGTTAACTGAATTGAAAGATAAACCCCACCAGAGATAGTTATTTTGCATTTGCTAAACTATATCTTAGGATTACACTTCACGAGAGTACTTGTGTATGTTTGACGGCGGAGTATGTACATAGTTAATGTGGTATTTTTTATATTTCATATTCGATGTTCGATAGTTGCATTAGAACTCAATTATATTCAGATTCATGTTAAGTAAGACCTTATTCGGAGATAAATATTTCCCGCTAAAATGTTTTTCATACTTAAAACTTGAAGTAGAGACCTTTAATTAAAGAAAGAGCAGTACCACTAATTTGTTGCACTATATCCTATGGTAGTAGTCATCTATGATTTGTATATATAGCTTAAGCACGGCATACCTAATATAACTTCCATATAACAATTCTATATTATTATTCTCCTCATAACAATTTTATATTATTATTTGCTGCATCATTATTATTATTATTATTATTATTATTAACCGCATAAACAGTTGCTGCAATTCCTAACATAACTGAAATCCCTTATGGTGTTAAAAGTCCTTTTCTCGCTAAGAAGAAAAAGAACGCAAAATTTGTTTGCTTGACCATTAAATTTTTAATTTAACTATTTGATATTCAAAACTTATTGTCCCGACTTCGTGTCATACATAGTTAAGATGGAAGCTTTGAGTACCTATCAAAAATTTCTTTATTCCTGGGACTTGAATATACTAACTTTTGAGCATCCAAGAATATCGCGTAATGGTCAATAAAATGGGAGAGATTAATCAATGAGGTTTTAATTTCAAATTCTAACCGAAGCAAAAAATACTAGGTGGTCTAATGGTACTTGTTACTTATGAGAAATGACAGATAACTTGTAAAATTAATTGAGATGTGTACAAGCAAATCCGGATATCACGATGGTAAAATAAAAACACTACATTATGTTAAGGTGACGTGCGACATGTACGTATATGTAGCTTTATAGATTCGGGAGTAGTGGTCCATAACGAACTTCCAATATGTTGGTGTTAACGTCTTACTATACCTACTCGAAAAAAAATATGATGGAATAAAAACGAAGAACGAAAAATGTTTAAGATAAAAAAAGAAAACGATAATGAGACACCAATTTTTTTGTGTCAATTACTAAAATATTAATAATTTAAGTGACATGTTTAAAGGGAGAGAAGGAGCAACCCAGACACACACATCTATAATCAAGATTATTCCAATATTATTTTCTAAAAATATATAGAAATTATTAATAGAAAGATCATATGGGTGAAAAGAAGTAATAATATGGAAAATGGAAAGCGATTTCTGGATTCATGTATGCCATTTATTCCTCGACTCTATTTCCGGAGATGAGGTATTCCCACTGTATAAGGGATCGTTTGGTTACAAATTAAACACGTTATATCAGAATTATAATGTAAAGATAAAAATAATTTGGAAAATATTTGATTTGTTGGATTAAAAATAGGATATATTGGATAAAACATAAAATACTGTTGAGATGAGAGATTATATGGCCTCCAAACCTAAGCACAAATGATTGTATCCATTGTATATATATTGTATATTTATTGTATTTTCTGATATACATTGTATATGTGGGAGTTGGGCTGTGATGATTTGTTAATTGGGTTGTATATATCTGAGCCCGTTTTATTTTTGTTATTGGGCCGTCTGACCCGACCCAATAGTGATTGTATATAAGTCATATGTACAGATATTTTCATTGAGGAATTCATTTTGCTTCTCGGGTTTCCTCCAGAAACTTCTCATCTCTCTCTCTATTTCTCACTGTTCATCTTCATCTTCTTTAGTTTTCATCTTCAAATCTCCATGTTTTCATGGTATCAGAGCGGGAAAATCTTCCGATCCTTCTATGTTGCGTGTTATCGATACTTGGTGAAGCTTTCGCTGAAGTTTTTCTTCGGTTATCTGAGAAAAATACTGTTCGTATATTTTTTCGATGAATGTTAATCGGTTGATCGGAACTTTTCTAACTGTTTGAGGCTCCTATCCTGTATCAGTAGATGTTTTGGGTGATTTTCCGACATCTCTGATTTTGTTCCGACGAGTTCTTCAAATTCTAGGGTCTTCCGACTTTCAGACCTAGAGTTTTGGTGTTATCCGATGATTTTTTTCTTCGCTTGATGGACGTTTTGGGTAACTTTCCGGCATCTATGACCTTACTCCGGTGAGTTTCAGAACCTAGGGTTTCCGGTGTTGGACCTAGGGTTTTCTCTGTTGATTGAAGGCCGATCTTCTCCGGTCGCGAAGAAGGAGGGTAACTCTGTCCTTATTTTGAGTATTGTATGCTTTGTGTGTGACTATCTGGTTCAGTATGCGAGTATCTGGTTCCGTTATATTTTGCTTGTCGAAACTGTTTTTCTTTCAAGCTGGTTCATTAATCATGGCTTCTAATACCACTGCTGGTACCTCCTCCTCGGTAGACTCTACCAGCCCCCTCTTTGTATATTCCTCTAATGTCCCTGGGGTCTCTCTTATCCCCATTCCCTTCTCGGGTAGTGGTTATGGGGGTTGGAGGAGAAAAATAATTGTTGCATTATCTGCTAAAAACAAAATCGGATTTGTTGACGACTCATGTCCTCGACCTACCACTAATGTGGCTCAACAGAGGTTGTGGGATAGATGTAATAACATGGTCATTTCTTGGTTGACCTCTTCTCTGTCTCCTCAGATTGCTGATAGTGTGCAGTACTCTGATACTACACAGAGTATATGGTCCCAAATTGAGAAAAGATATGGTACCCCTAACAAGACCAAAATCTTTGAATTAAAAAGGGAACTTTCCCACACATCTCAAGGCTGCTTAGACGTAGCCTCATACTTTAACAAGCTCAAAGGCCTGTGGGATGAGCTAGGCACAATGTGCACAAATCATGGGCAGAGATGTGTGTGTGCTGCTAAAAATGGAATAATTGAGGAAGATGATGAAAACAAGGTATTCCAGTTTCTTATGGGGTTAAATGAAGCATACATGGGGGTTAGGAGTAATCTGTTGATGATGCATCCATTTTATTCCCTTGACAGTGTTTACAATATAGTGCTTAATGATGAGAAATAGAGACAAGTTCAATCTATTTCTCAAATCAGTCCAGACTCTATGTCTTTTAATGCTAATGCAAACAAGCAATCAGTTGGGTTTAATCAGGCCACAGTGCCTAGACCCCCTATTTTCAGACCCAGAGTTAATTTTGAACAAAGCAGAGGGCCCTTATTTTGCAGATACTGCAAGAAATCTGGGCACTTAATTGATAAGTGCTACAAGATTCATGGGTTTTCTCAAAACATAAATTACAACAAGGGAAGGAAATCTGCAGTTGCTCATGTCTCCACTGGTGAGGAATGTGTGTCTGTTAATCATGGGAATCCTAATATCTCTGTTCCTCTTGGGGATCCTCCTGCCAGCCATCACCATGTTACACACATTGATGGTCACAGCTCTGTGATACCAGGGTTGAGCAGACACCACTATGATCAATTGATGATCTTGTTGCAACAGACCAAGTTAGGGGATTCTAGTGATCAAGCTCCTCCTCCCATGTGTGCTGCTAATTTTGCTGGTATTATGTTGGCTGATAGTCTTGTTTCTGATTCCAAATTATGCATGCTTACACACATTAATTCTGTCACCTGGATCATAGATTCAAGGGCATCTAATCATATGACTCATGATAAAAACCTACTCTTTAACATCATACCTTTGACTGTTCCTTATCTTGTAACTTTGCCTAATGGTTACAAAGTGAAAGTAACTTGTACAGGTTCTTTTGCATTAACTTCTTCCCTTACTCTCCATAATGTGCTTCTGGTTCCTTCCTTTAAACACAACTTGATTTCTGTTCACAAGTTGGTAAAACAATTGCACTGTATAGTTGTTTACTCCAACTTCCTGTTTACTTCACATGATACAGGACCCTTCTCTGAAGAGGCCTCTGGATCTTGGTAAAGAGGAATCTGGCCTATACAAACTGTCTTGGGTGCCACCTACCCCTTCTTCCTCTCCTGGTTCTTCATTTACCTCTGTATGTGCTTTGTCTGATTTTTGTAATGATGACAATGTGTCTGACAGCAAAATTGTTGCCTTGCCTCCAATTGTAAATAATTCCATTTGTAATAATGTTGTTACCACTAATATGAATTACATTTGGCATTTAAGACTAGCACATACTTCTTTTGCAAATATGAGACATATCTCTGGTTTGTCTTTTCCACTTGCTTCTAAACAACCTTTTCCTTATTCTGTCTGTCCTATGGCCACACGAACCAGACTCCCTTTTCCTGATAGCAGTATCAGTACTACTAGATCATTTCAATTAATACATGTGGATACTTGGGGGCCTTACCACACTTCTACTTCTTCTGGTTATAGATACTTCCTTACCATAGTTGATGATTTTTCTAGGGCAACCTGGACACACTTAATGGGATCTAAAAGCAATGCTTTTTCCCTGCTTAAGTCTTTCATCTGCTTTGTTAAAACTCAGTTTAACACTTTGGTTCAAACTGTTAGAAGTGACAATGCCTTAAAATTGGGATCCAGCATTGAGGGCATATCTTTCTTTAGTAGCCAGGGGATTATTCATCAAATCTCCTACCCTCATTCACCCCAACAGAATGGTGTTGTTGAAAGAAAGCATAGAACCCTTCTTGAAACATGTAGAGCCTTGCTTTTTCATCTGGCCTACCTGTGTCTTTCTAGGGGGACTGTCTGTTGACTGCCACTTATCTTCTTAACAAAATACCTTCCAGAATTCTTCACAATAAGTCTCCTCATGAAATTTTGTATAGGAATGCTCCATCATATTCTCATTTGAGGGCATTTGGGTGCCTTGCTTATGTTGCTGTCCCTATTCCCCAAAGAGACAAGTTAAAGCCTAGAGCCCTCTCTTGTGTTTTTCTGGGTTACCCTTTTTCCAAAAAAGGGTTATAAACTGTATGATCTGGTTTCCAAGAAGTGTTTTGTCTCCAGGGATGTTGTATTCCATGAAACTTGTTTTCCTTTTAAGAATAAACCTTCTTTTTCTCACCCTCTCCTTCATCTTTTCCTTCTATTCCTCCTGCTGAACATTCCCCTGACACAGATTTTCCTATACATGCTTCCTCCCCTCCTTCCCCTATATCTGATTCTCCTGTTCCTAGTTTTACTGATGCTGCTCCATCTTCCCTTCCTTCTTTCAATCCTGATATCTCTCCCCCTGTTTTACCTCCTTCACACCCTATTCCTGCTCCTAGAAAGTCCACTAGACAGCATAATCCTCCTTCCTATCTTAAGGATTATGTCTGCCAACTCCCTGCATTTTCTGGTTCCTCTCTTCTACTTTGGAATCTGAACCTTTGTATTACTCTCAAGCTGCATCTGTCCCAGCTTGGCAGGATGCCATGAGACAGGAGTTTGATGCCTTGGAAGCTAACCATACCTGGGATGTTGTTCCTCTTCCTCCTGGTAAGAAACCCACTGGCTGTAAATGGGTCTACAAAATCAAATACAAGGCTGATGGTTTTGTTGAAAGGTATAAAGCCAGGCTTGTTATTAGGGGTGACACTCAAGGTGAAGGGATTGATTTTACTGACACCTTTTCTCCTATGATTAAGATGACCACTGTGAAATGTCTTATTGTTGTGGCTATCAAGAATAACTGGCCTCTGTTTCAACTTGATGTTAATAATGCTTTTCTCCATGGTGATTTGGATGAGGAAGTTTATATGAAATTTCCCCCAGGTTTGACAGTCTCTGCTCCTCTTTCTGGTTCTGTTTCTTCTACTTCTTCTCCTCCTTCTCCTCTGGTTTGTAAGCTCAAGAAATTCCTATATTGGCTGAGACAAGCATCCAGAGTATGCCAAATTTTCTTCTGCTCTTTATTCCAGAGGGTACAAACATTCTTTGAATGACTATTCTTTGTTCATCAAAGGTAAACCTGGGTCCCTTGTGGTTGTGGCAGTCTATGTGGATGATATTATTCTTACTAGGGATGACAGTGATGAGATTACTGTCCTGAAACTGTTTCTGGATGATCACTTTAAAATCAAAGACCTAGGATCTTTGCATTATTTTTGGGCCTTGAAATGTCAGTTGTTCCTGGTGGAATGATCCTTAATCTGCATAAGTATATTTCTGATTTACTGCATCAGTTTGATTGTGCAAATGTCTCCTCTGTTGTTTCTCCTTTGGACATTAATGTCAAACTTCATGCTGATTCTGGTGACCTTTTATCCTCTCATGACCAGTACAGGAGTCTTGTAGGTAAGATGTTGTTTCTGACTCATACTAGGCCTGAAATATGCATTGCTGTTCAACATCTGAGTCAATTCCTCAAATGCCCCAGACTTCCACATATGACTGCTGCCCTGCATGTTTTGAGATACCTTAAAGGCACTCCTTCTATGGGTCTATTTTATTCTGCCAGTGCTGATTTCTCTGTTGTTGGTTATTCTGATAGTGACTGGGCTGCCTGCCCTGATACTAGGAGATCTGTTACTGGTTTTTGTGTGCTTTTGGGTGGTTGCCTGATTAGTTGGAAATCTAAGAAGCAACCTGTTGTTTCTTTGTCTTCTACTGAAGCAGAATATAGAGCCCTCAGCAAAGTTGTTGCTGAATTATCTTGGATTTCTCGTTTATTGGTTGATCTTGGGGTATCTGTTTCTCTTCCTTTTTCTGTATATTGTGACAGTCAGGCTGCTGTCCATATTGCTAACAATCCTGTTTTTCATGAGCGTACCAAGCACATCGAGGTGGATTACCATTTTGTTCGTGACCTGCTACAGAATGGTTTTCTCAAGCTGCTTCATGTTCCTACTTCTCGTCAACTGGCTGACCTGCTCACTAAGCCTTTGCCTAGCACTGTGCTTCATCCGTTGTTATCCAAGTTGCAGGTGGTTTCCCCCTCCACCTTGAGGGGGGTGTTGAGATGAGAGATTATATGGCCTCCAAACCTAAGCACAAATGATTGTATCCATTGTATATACATTATATATTTATTGTATTTTCTGGTATACATTGTATATGCGGGAGTTGGGCTGTGATGATTTGTTAATTGGGTTGTATATATCTGAGCCCATTTTATTTTTGTTATTGGGCCGTCTGACCCGACCCAATAGTGATTGTATATAGGTCATATGTACAGATATTTTCATTGAGGAATTCATTTTGCTTCTCGGGTTTCCTCCAGAAGTTTCTCATCTCTCTCTCTATTTCTCACTGTTCATCTTCATTTTCTCTGGTTTTCATCTTCAAATCTCCATGTTTTCAACTACGTGTTTGATAAATGGATGATTTAGGAAAAAACTTTTATTAGCTATTTTAACCTTGATCTTGTTAAAGGATTTTGGGAGAAAGATACTGTATCATTTGGTCTCATGATAGAGCTAGTGTATCGATTGCAGGTTTGGCCAGACGTAATAATTTTTATTTAAACTTTATATTCATGCAAAAAGTCATTACATATATAAAAATTATTTATTAGAACACTAAAAATATTAGAATTTTGAATCTACTACTGTTAAATTTTCCCCCATTGAACTGTGAAAATGTGTGCCAAGAAAAGTCGAAATGACAATATACATATATTAAGAAGCAACATACGTTCATTTTTCATTTGTTTTCCTTTCTTTTCTTTTCTTTGATTGTGTCTACTTTATTATCTCTATCTTTTCCTTTCACTTTTTCTTTTTCCGTTATAATTTCTTCGATAATTTCGCATACAAAAAGGTGTGGAAATTGCAGTTTCTCTACTTGCTAAGCAAAGTACCAAAAACTAATACATAATTATACATATAATATATTTCTTTCGTTTTAATTTAAGTGATACTTTCCCCTTTTTAATCAATCTCAAAAAAATATTATCTTTCTACATTTAATAATGGTTAAATTTTCGATTTTCTTTTTTACCTTTCTATGATTCATTTTTAAATCATAAATTTTAAAAATTATTCTTATTTCTTAAATTCCGTACTCAATCAAATACTTTTTATAAATTGGGACTGAATCTTTTTTTCAAGAAAAAAAACATAAAATAACACTCATAGGAGTGGACCCAGAGGAAAACAAGTTTATTTAAACTTAATAATTTTGGTTCAATATTTATATGTGTGTTAAAATTTCTGTAAAAATATGCAAATAACTAACTTCAAACTCAATAAATTAAATATAAAATAATCTCGAAACAAAACTAATAAAATTTAAATTTTGAATCTCCCTCTTCACGTCTAACGCCATTCTCCTCACTCCTGCCCCATCCTACTGTTTATGGATAAGTGTGAACCTATCCGTGGAGGTGGGAACAAAAATCCAATGCCACATCTCTATTTGATTGAGTGGTCTGTTCATTTCATCAATCAACTATACATATCCACAAATTTAACTACCACTCATCACATGATATTCCCGCAGTCCCAATTTATCTCAACTTATTTAATTGAGGAAGTATACAACTAATCCCCCCATCCCCCACAAAGTATACCTCTATTTTGCATGATAATTACTGCAACTAATCTCAAATTATGTATTATATTTCTTTTTCAGTGTTTCTTAAGAAAATATTAAAAAGAAAGGTGTCATGATCCAAAATCTTTCTTTAAGGATCGTGATATCACCTAATTCTTAAGTCTAGGTAAACGTAATACATGCTGAGTTATTAATGAATATAAACTATTTAATCATTAAACATAAATCAGTAAATGACATACATAGCTAAAAGTTATACAACTTTCCAAGATCGGAATTATAAGCTCTATTAAGTACACTAAATCTTTGAAGACACGACTGTCTGGAATGAATATACAGTAGTAATAAGATAACTAAAGGTGACTCCGATATCTCCGATACATTGGCAAGTATATGTTAAAGTAACCGCAGCAAATCACAAACAGCTAACTAACATCTAGCTCGATTCGAGGTACCTGGACTGTCACAAATTTAACTACCACTCATCACATAGTAATATCTAGTACAGCAACTAATCCCACCTCCACCCACCCCACAAAGTATACTTCTCTATTTCACATTAACGACTGTAATTATCAGTTTGGCTGCTTTCTATTCTATATTTTTAGTAAGTGGACCACAGTTTCACTCACCAACTATAGCTATCTTTACCTTCCATTAACTACTCTGCTTCCACTAAGGAGGCACGTATTTAACTTGTCTACTACTTGCTTTTCTTAGTGCCCCGTTGATTGAAATAATTTTAGTCGCATATTTCTACTGTTTTTGAGCTGTCGGACCAGTGTTTTATGACTTATCTTTTTCTGGGGTTTCATCTTTCAAGATTACCCAAAATCTCGTTTTGCAGTTTTTGAGCTTTAAAGAAAACCTTAGTTCGCTTGGTACATGGGTTTGTGGAGAATTCAACATGGTTCATGTGTTGAAGAGTGAAGGAGCAAATTGGGTTTCAAGGTTTATGTGAAATTATTCAATTCTTGAAAAAGAAAATGGAATCTTGGAGCTACTTCTCTGGAGGGGGGAAGAGTTTTGTGTCCGAGGAATCTGTTTTGGTAGGAGCAGCCCGCTGTATTAAACTTCCACCATGCACGGGGTCTGAGGAAAGACAAGCCTATAAGGAATCTAGTTCTATAGATGATGGGATTTCCCTTGAGAAAAATAGAGTAAACGGTTGGGAATTGAACACACCATGCAGCTGGAGAAACAGTATAGGATGGTCAAGTACTCAAGAAAAGGGTAAAGATCAAGATTTTGCTGAAATGGGGTGTCAAGATTTGATGAGAAAATCTTTGTCCAACAACCAAATTAGAGATGCAATGAGTAATAAGCTTGGTGGTCAAAGAGCGTTTGTTTCTATTAGAGTTCCTCACAATGCATTTTCTGGTGAAGATGAGTCAAGTTCAGTTGTGGAATCAAATTGTAAAGAATCATCACTTATTGATTTGAAACTTGGTGGTTTTAAGTCTCCTAATATTATACCAAATTTGTCTTCAACTGTTCCAGCTAAGAGAAATAGAGCTGGTGGTTTGAGGTCTCACACCCAATTTTGCCAAGTTCAAGGTTGTGGGAAGGATCTAAGTTCCTGTAAAGACTACCACAAGAGGCATAAAGTATGTGAAGTTCACTCAAAGACTGCTAAGGTTATTGTAAATGGCATTGAGCAGAGGTTTTGTCAGCAATGTAGCAGGTTTTAATTCTCATTTCTCATCACTCTGTCCTTAACTTCTTTTTATTGTTGTGTAGAGTTGAAGGGTAATTTTGGGTAACTAGTAAAGTTGCTGCCATGTGACCGAAGGCCGTAGGTTCGAGCTATGGAAATAGCCTCTCGCACGGTACAATAGACCCTTGTGGTCCGACATTTTCCGAGACATGTGCATAGTGGGAGATTAATGTATTGGACTGCACTTTATTACGATTTAGAACTCTGAGAAAGGAAAATACTTTCTGTAAGCCAAGCACTCTGTACTTTTTTCCCAAAAATAGAAGGTACTTGTGCCTTGAATTTGATGAATATGTACCACCTCTTCCGTTAACGATTTTTGAACCTATGTGAACAAATTGATTGATCTTAGCTTCTTTATTTCCAATGTCTTATAAAATTGAAATGCTACCCTTGTTTTTATTTATGCTGTTGCTAATCAACTGATGTGTTCCCTTTATCAAAAGAAAAGAAGCACATATGTTTTCTCTCAGAGTTAATGGATATCATTGTTTGTTCTGAACTTGTAGATTCCATCTGTTAGCTGAATTTGATGATGGAAAACGCAGCTGCCGCAAACGTCTTGCTGGCCATAACGAGCGGCGGAGGAAGCCTCAAACAGGTCTGCATTCTGGCAGAGCAGGAAGAGTCTTTCAATCATATGCTGGTAAAAGTAGCTCTTCAATCTATGCATCATAGTCCCTCTCCCTGGTATACCAGTATGTTAGTAGAGTCTTTTTATGAATGTAGATCAATTGACCAAACTGCACTATAATATCCTCTTTTAGTATAATTCCCTTTGTCATCTGATTAGTTGTCGCTAAAGTTTGCTTTGTTAGATTTCGCATGACACCATGTTATTTCGATCCCAAAAGTTTCTTATTGGGGAAAAATGTTGAACTATCTCGACAACACTACAAGACATGTTCCTGAAACCATTAGTTATATACTTAACAGGTTATTGTCTTGCTGTTTACAACAACCCAGTATAATCCCGCAGAGTGGGGTCTGGGGAGGGTAGTATGTACGCAGACCTTACCCTTACCCTGGGATAGAGAGGTTGTTTCCAAATAGACCCCCGACATCCTAGACTCGAACTCACAATCTCTCGGTTGGAAGTGGGGGTTGCTTACCATCAGAGCAACCCTCTTGCTGTTTAATAATGGTAAAAAAAGGAGGAAAGGAGCATGTATTATTATGTATAGAGCTTAGGTAGTTCCACAGATTCCTCTGCATCTATTTTCTTTTATGCCTAAAGGATATTGTCACTGAGGTTTGGGCCTCTGCTGTGGAATTTTTTGAGAAGGAAAAGTAAAAATTTGTGCTGTTTTGGTAACACTCTTTAGGTTCTGCAGGTACAAGGTTTCAAGGAACTCCTTTCGCAACATCATCTTTCATTTGCGAAGATATACCTGGTACAAGGTTTCAAGGAACTCCTTTCGCAACATCATCTTTCATTTGCGAAGATATACTCGGCAGTGGCCTTCTTCATCAACCAAAACACAATATGCACGACTGGTATAAGAATGTAAAAGTTGAACATAGCGCTGATTACAGCCCTCAACTAACCATGCCTTTTACAAATGGACACTCACAACCTAGATCCCTTTTCAGTACTTCATATCATACCGACAAACACCCTCCAGCTCTTCATGATGAAGGAATAACAGCTATAACAAGAAGCAAAAATAATGAGAGTAGCAACTCATATCTGAACGATATTGAAGGATCAGATTTTGTTTCCCGTTCTCTGTTCCACAACACCTCAATAGGGAGCGAGGTATTGAATGTTATGGACTCGGCCTCAAATTTTCAAGGGATATCAAACTCTGGCTGTGCTCTCTCTCTTCTGTCATCTCAATCACAAGACTCGTCAAATTATTCATCTCTAGTTCCTAATGCACACCACCTTATTACACTTAGTAGTAATACCCATTACAATGTGACCCAGACATCTGTAAAGTTCCCAGGGGTGAACCTGAAGGATTCAACAAGTAATGCGTCCAGTATATTCAATTTATCCGGATCAGTTTCTGCTGAGGATCGCATGGAACAGATACTAAGAAACAACTGTGGCATCAACGTGAGTATTCATGGATCAGATCATGTGAACACCAAGAATCTACTTTCTTGTGAAGATGGTCCTACTATTGATTTGCTTCAGTTGTCGTCTCAGCTTCATCGAGTGGAGCATCAACGACATTCCATGAAATGAAGCAAAATGGCGACACTTTTGCCAGCCTCTGGATCACTCAAGCAGATAACTGAATAATGTGCCTACCACAATGAGAGTTCTATTATGTAAGATTTTCGTTTTTGCTGGGTGATAACATTGAATATCACTTAATGGCGTATGGCACTCCTCTACATCAACACCTTGTAGGACTGAATAAAAAAGAATTTCTTGGGCTTTTTGTTCTTTTTTCCTCTTATGTTTGCACATAATTCATACATAACATAATTTCTGCTTTACGGATTGAACAATCGAAAGTTAAATACATAACATGGCCAATCCAAAATCTTGGGGACATTATTTTTAGCAGGCGGTGTGATATCCATAATTTCTGCTTATGGATTGAACGATAGAAACTTAAATAGTATATTATAAGGCCAATCCAAAATCTCCAGGACATAGTTTTAGCAGATGATGTGATCTTAAAGCAATAATTCTTCTTTGCATGAAATTTTTTGAAAGATAGCATCAGGGGTTGGTAATTAGAAGTCTGCTAATTGCCATTGTCCCTCAGACATTCTATGCGCGCTCTGCAAACTGTCTCCTTTAAAAGTAACATTCGCTTCTTATGTTTACGTTCTTACCATGAAAATTATTGATGTTTTCAGATACAAATGTATGGACTGAAATTGATATAGATGTTTCTTGACTGGTGCAACAAGCAGTCAGCCTTTCCAGCTAAACAGAGGTTGGATTTATAGGAAGCAAGAACACTTCATGTTTTATCTATTGTTTTTTATCATCATGTGATGCTGGCCGGTAGACAAGAGGGGTTGCTCTGATGGTAAGCAACCCCCACTTCCAAGAGTTTGAGTCTCTCCAAGAGCAAGGTGATAAGTTTTTGGAGGGAAGGATGCCGGGGGTCTATTTGAAAACAGCCTCTCTACCTAAGGGTAGGGGTAAGGTCTGCGTACATACTATACTCCCCAGGCCCCTCTAAGTGAGATTATACTGGGTTGTTGTTGTTGTGATGCTGGCCATTGTGCCCCACTTATGGGATCACACACACCCGGTATGTTGTTGTTGATGCTCACCATTGTTCTAGTCAATGCTCTCATTCAATAATAATGTATTTGTAAGCTCATAAATTTTGACCCGCATGACTTTTTTAAATTAATATTTGAAAATATTTACTTATTTTATTTTTAATAGGACTTTACTTATATATTTAAAAATATCAAAAATTGTTTCATCTTTATAATATTTCTCATCTTATTATATTATATCTTTTTTGAACTTAAACAGGAAAGGATCTGTTCCTTTGAATTCAAATGAGAAATGATATAATTCCATGAGTTTTGACTGAACATTTTAATTTATGGTTTCGTTTCGGATTGCATGGGTTCTAGTTTGATAGTATCATATTCACTTTCTTTCATATTGGGACCATATGTTAAATTTGTTTGAGTTCCATGGGGATGAGGTAGTTAAAATCTTAAGAGGCTCTAATCATACTTTCATCCGTCATTTTTCTTGTTTCTTGATATATTTTTATTCTTTCGTGTTCTTGATGCTTTGTTTGGACTATTTTTAAATGATATTGGGTCGCGGGGGATGGTGAAAGGCTGAGCTCATTAGTAATTGAGCTTGGCCAAATACATATAATGAAAAGTTAAGAATGCAAGTATGAATTGAGTCTCTCTTTTATTTAGTTCTATTATTCATTTTATTTTTTTCTTCCATAACCGCTAGGAGCATGTTTTGGCCGTCAATATCTGGATAGGCAATCTTTAGGACTTTTGTTTGATTCGAGGTGAGAGGTCGTCTCCTTTAGTTATATTCAGGGGAATGCCCTGTAGATTCTGTGTATAATTTTATTTAGGGGTATACCCGGAAGAGAATATAAATGAAAGTCGTGGCATCATCGTTGGAGGCATAAGAAAGGATAGTAAGACTTATTTTATTTTATTTTGTTTTCTTCTATATGGTGTGGATGACCTCAAACCTTTTGTGTTTATTTCTGCTTTCGTGTGTTTTACCTCAATTTGAGTACCATTTAAAGCCAACCAGATCATGTACGCAACCTTGACTTTTACGGGACTCAAGGAATACCTAACACACTCTCTCTAAGTCAAATGAATTTTTAGCATTTGACCTCAGATTGAATTTTCTATAGCTTCGTTAGCTCCGTTGGGCGATTATGGACTTAGGAATGCGTCCCTATTGTGATTTGGAGGTCCATAGTAGAATTAGGCTTGAAACGGTCGGGATTGGACTTTTGATATCGGGGTCGGATTTCGATTCTGAAAGTGGGACTAGGTCCGAAATGCCAAATATGACTAGTGCGTAAAATTTGAGGTAAATCGGGCGTGATTTGATAGGTTTCGGCATCGGTTGTGGAAGTTTGAAATTTCAAAGTTCATTAATTTTGAATTGAGGTGTGATTCGCCGTTTCGATGTTGTTATGTGATTTGAGGCCTCGAGTAGCTCCGTGTCGTATTATGGGACTTATTGGTATATTTTTATGGGGTCCCCAGGGGTTCGGGTGAGTTTCGGACGGGTTTCGGACTATTTTGGACCATGTTGTTATTGTTGGTTTTCTGGTGTTTCAGCTATGCTTAGCGATCGCGGATGGAGAAACGCGCATGCGATGAGTATTTTGGTCAGTACGGCGATTTGTTCTTCGCATTTGCGCTTTCTTGACCGAGTTCGCAGTCAGTTGATGTGGTGTTCTTCGCGTCCGCGGGTAGGGATATGCGTTCGCGTAGTGTTGAAGTTTGGCAGCTGGGAGTTGGAGAATTCTTCGATCGCGAAATGCGAGTTGCATTCGCAAAGCCTTTGCATCAGTAGTCATCACATTCATGTGAGGTGTTTCGCGAACGCGTAGAGTCTTTTGTTGGCTGTGTATTTTTTTTCATCGCGAACGCAATGGTTTTCCCGCGTTTGCGTATAGGAAATGTTTGGGCAGATTATAAAATATTCTATTTCAAGAGTTTCAGTCATTTTTGTATTTTTGGAGTTATGAAGCTCGGAGTGAGGTGATTCTTGAAGCAACTTTTACCATATGAATTGGGGTTAGTATACTCTACTCGGTTTTGGTTATATTCCATGAATCTATCTTCGATTTTATGGTTGATGAATTATTAAAGAGAAAATTGGGGGTTTCGACCTAAAGTTTCATAATGTGAATTTTTGAGTCTTGAACAACGATTGGGGATTGGATTAGTATGGTTGGACTCATAATTGAATGGATTGTCGGATATTGTAAGTTTTGTCAGGTTTCGAGGCATGATTCTGGGTCGCTTTTGGCCGGTTTTGGATTTTGATTAAGGATCGATCTTTATCATTTGAAATTATTTCCTTAGCCTTTGTCGGTAGGTCAGAGGGCTCCGAGAAGGGCGAGCGCTCCTACTCCCGCATTTCGTTAGTCAGGTGCTTCAACTAGGCCTCTACTCACTGCGGCTGCATCGGGTCCGTTCAAACTGTTGTTCCTTCTCGGATCCCAACCTCACGTAGACCTAGCTGTCAGGCTGATGCCCCACTAGTAGAGATTCCGGTTTCTTCAGTGTTTCATTTGGTGGATGAGTCATCACAGGGCGAGGAGGAAGAGGCTCCGGTGAAAAGACGAATAATAGAGGCTGATGGTAAAGCGGTCGAGATTAAAAGCCCACGGGAGGTGATCCAGAGTTTACCATAGGGAGACGAGAGACATTATGGCTTTAGACGTAGAGATCGTGCCCCTGTCAAATATGGATATTGCTCCGTGGAAGGAATGGAGCGATTAGAGGCAATTGCGGCCCTTCCAAGAAGTGATCCGCCAATATCAAACAGGCTGATTTTAGCTTTTGGTTGATTAATTTTTAAAGAGAAAATTGGGGGTTTCGACCTAAAGTTTCATAATGTGAATTTTGAGTCTTGAACATCGATTCGGAATTGGATTAGTATGGTTGGACTCATAATTGAATGGATTGTCGGATATTGTAAGTTTTGTCATGTTCCGAGACGTGATTCTGGGTATGACTTTTGGCCGGTTTTGGATTTTGATTGAGGATCGATCTTTATCATTTGAACTTGTTTCCTTGGCCTTTATTTGATGAATTTGAGTTGCTTTTGGATAGTTTTGAGTCGTTCGAAAGTCCATTTTTGGAGCATTGCTTGGCTTGCTCGGTAGTGGAATTTGTTGTTTGAAATAAGTAAAAGTTCTAAACTTAGTGCTGAGAGTATGAAACCCCAAATTACGTGATATGTGATTGGTATTGAGGTGACGCACATGCTAGGTGACAGGTGTGTGGGCGTGCACCGTGTGAATTGTGACTCTGTTATTTCGGTGGTACTATGTAGTTACCTGATCTTACCTGTAACCATAAAATTTCTACGTACTTGAGCTATTGAGACATGACCCATGTTAGAAACCATGTCTAGGCTACATGATTATCCTGTTGGGACCCTCTAAGGTCATTTATGCTGTTGAGTTATCTGCTTTCATAACTTTATATACTCAGTCATACGTATTCATATGCGTATCATATCTCAGTCTCTGCTGTTATTTATTGATACATCATATCATTATTTTTGAGCTAGTTTCTTGACATTGTGAGCCCGTTAGAGAGAGACCGGAGGCGTTGATGACTAAGTGAGGTCGAGAGCCTGATTATGAGTGACATTTATGGGATCGGGCTGCACGCCGCAGCGGGTACTAATTTATGATAGTGCTTGGGCTGAAGGAGCCCCTCCGAAGTCTACACACCCCACAGTGAACACGGTTGATTATGTTGAGGGATGGATCTTCGCTGGACATGGATCTCGTCCAAATCTTGTCCAAACTATTAATATACATGTGGATGGATCTTCCCCACGGTCTGGATTGGGCCCTACTCACTACTGAGTGATTGTTGGGCAGTTGATGTATATATTCATGGATGGATGTTCCTTGGGTCGGATTGTTTTATATACAGTACTGGGTGATTGATCATAATGAGCAGAAAGTGTGAGACAGTGGGATTGAATACTCTGAGAGTGTGAGTACATGATTCATCTCTGCGATAGATGGTATTGGCATACATACATGACAAACGGGCATAGAGATACATTTTTCTCATGTTGTATGGTATCACGTCATTCATGACTTCTCACACATATTGACATATGGGCATAAATAGGTATTTTACACTTGCTATCTGAAAAGAAAAATGAATCATCTTATTCGTTGTTGAAAGGATTTTTGGAAAAAGTTATAGTTTTCAAACATATTTGTATTTTCGACGATTTCGGTAAAGAATTTGGATTTTTCACGATGTACTTGAAAAGCGAGATTACTTTTCGGGAAACTATGAGAAAATTGAGCATTTTGTCTCTGAGTTGTTTTTTTCATTGCTTACTTTATGTTATTATGAACCGTTATTGGCTATTGGTGTTGAGCCCGACGTTTGTTTTAGCTCGTCACTACTTTTAACATAAGGTTAAGTTTGTTAGTTATTGAGTATATGGGGGTGATTGTACTAATACTACACTTCTGCACCTTACGTTCAGATGTTGGCTGCTGATGTTGCTGTGATCGATGATAGCTGGAATTGAAGACTTACCTGCATTCCAGTTGTATCTGTCTCTTGTTCATGGTAGCCTTAGATTCATAAAACTCTGTTTATGTACATTTCAAACAGATGATGTATTTACTTCATACCAGCTTTGTAAATTATATTCTTAAAAGTTGATTATTTGTACTACCAGTCTTTGGGAAATGTATCAGATTCAAATAATTATTTACTTAATTGCTTTGTTAATTATAATTGGAATTAGTTGTTATTAATTGGCCTATCTAACAGGTTGGGTTAGGTGCTATCACGACTAGTTAGAATTTGGATCGTGACATTTGATCTTTTAGTTTACTTTAAAAATTAAAAGGAAAAAATAGAGATTTTTGCTTCTGTTTTGATTTCAACTCATGGAGTTCGAGTGAGAATTGTGGAGTTTAAAGTTGGCTGTCGTCCAAGGTGTAGCTCGCAGCTCCGAGCTCGTTATTTTCTCATTCATACTTTAGAAGAAGGCTTGCTCGATTTTGCTTGGCTTAGTTGCTGTAATCGCTGAATTTCATCAATTGAAAGCTCAATTTTCAAGTTCATTCTTTTGTCTTTACTGTTTGTTTTGGTGTTGATCTAAGTGATAAGAGTCAGGGTTTAGTTAGTTTAAAATATGTTTAAGAGCTTGTTTAGCTGCAACTGATTTGGAACTGATTCTCTTTTTTACTTTGATATAAGTTGTGGTTCTGCTTAAAGTTAAATTCGTTATTGGCTTAGCTCGATCTTTCTAAGTTTTCTGAAATTTGGTTGTTGCGTGAATTATGAATCAGTGATTTGTTTGGTTTGCAATTTTAATTAGTGTCTGCTAATTGTCCTAGATTGTCATCCTAATTGTCCGCTCGTCTCTAATGATTGGAATGATCCCTATGAGTTCTTATAGTTCGAATCCATGTTTCATTCACCTGAGTTGTTTGTGGGTTAGGAGTTAGTTTATGTTTGGCGGAATACATACGAAGACATTAAAGGTGGCACGTTCTTTCATTCAGACACCTGATTTTAAGAGAGTTTCTATTGAGAACGTATGTTACATGAACCTTGTTCCATTAGACACTTCTTGATGAGTTGGCACATAAAATGAGTTTCCCCCAATATGGACGCGTGAAAAGCTCAAAAAAAAAAATTAATTATTTTTTTCTTAAATTTTTTGTCCACCACCATTTCCACCATTGCCTCCTCTACTTTCCATCATCTTCTCCGACTTATTTTTCTCCTCTTCTTCTCCAACTCTCGAAACTCAGCAATGGCTAATGAGTTGAATCAGGAGATCGCATCAATAACGTAACAAAAAATGGTCAAAAATTACATCGAAGAAAATTGGTGAAATACGAGGCATTACCTGAATATCTTCAAGATAATGAATTCATCAGAGATTATTATCGTTGTGAATGGCCTATAAAGGATATTGCTCTCAGCATATTTTCATGGCACAATGAAACTCTCAATATTTGGACGTAAGATTTAAAAAAAAGGAAATTCTGTTATGAAATAATATAAGAACAAGAACAATAGAGAGAAAAGTAGAGAGAGGAGTATTCTTATTGATACTTTGAGATGGTTTACAATTGAATAGAACCCCTATATTTATAGGGAGGTGGTGACTTAACCACCAAGTAGTAAACCCTAAATCTCTCTAAATATAGACATTCACCTTAAATAGAGTTCTATTTATAACACTCCCCCTTGAATGTCTATTCAATAATGTGCCTCGTTAAAACCTTAACTAAATAAAACCCAATGGGAAAAAATTATAGAAAAGGAAAAAGAGTACACATGTTTGAATATGCGCCTATTGGTTGCCTCGTTAAAAACCTTGCAAGGAAAACCCATTGGGACAAAACCTTGTAAGGGAAAAAGAGTGCAACGCGCATTAACTCCCCCTGAAAAGAGCATCAATTCACATCCTTGAGCATTTGCATTCCAATCTTGTGCACCATCTTCAAAACGATCTTTTGTAGAGATTTGATAAATAAATCAGCCATATTGATTTGAATAAATATTCCGCACCTTGAAATTATCATTCTTGATAGATATGAACATCTTCATATAATGTCGTGGAATGACTCTTCAAAATCTCCATAGAGGTATTCTCGATGCCATCATGCTTATAGTTATAGCAAGATACATATGTACACAAGTTGCACTTAGGGTGTGGTACTTCAGGACCAAGAATTGTATATGCTTCAAGCAACTTCAATCATTGACTTTATACTTTCAAGTATTTGAACTACATGTCAAAACTACATGTCTTTCATATGGAACCAATTCTGCTTGAATTATATCTCTTCCATTTAGCCAATATTTTTGTTTGTACTCGACAAACATAAGATCCTCATCGATATTTAGCGCTATCATAGATGTCGTCGACGAACATTTTATATCGGTTCCAGTAAATTTTCATAAAGACATAACATGGAGATCTCTTCATTCATACATTCAGGTACCTGAATCTCTCCTGAGATTTAATGAAGTGTTATGTCATGTGATCTTCTAGATCACTTGCCTCTCCATTATGATCACTTTGATCATTTGCTCATCTTCTTTATTAAGAAGTTCCTTTTGAAACCGATTTGTCTATACGTTTTAAGCGTATCAAAGACTTTGTCCTTCTGGGACTTAATATGAGCATTTGCAGTGAGAATATAGTTACTTTCTTTGGGTCAGCAAATGCGTATAGCATACTTTGCAATATGTTGCAATTGAATTATCCTTTTATGAACTTCAGGTTCATATTATGATATTCGAGGATCTATATATACAAATGATAATTCATCCCATGTAACATTTTCTCAAGTGTTTATCATGTCTCCCCCTCATGTTAGAAAAGCTAACTTGTTTCCTCAACTTTGATAGTCCATCTTTGTGCATTATGGTGTTAATGAAAATATACACCGCACATAAATAATAAGATGAAATTATTTGGTTCCTGACCCTGAACCACTTGTGAGGGGAGAATATAATATACTCTCGTATACAACGTATATCAAACTGATATATATAACTTTGTTCTCATAAGAAACAGTTTAGCTATTAAGTGGAGGCACTCAATAATTATCTTGCTAAACCAACTATGATATAAACCAACTTATCAAGATGAACTATCGTGAATAGAGAATCTGGAAATTATGCTTGAAGTTATATTACTGAGCAATTTACCTCGCAAGCACCGGCCAGGCTGCGGGTTAATAACAATCGCACATGTAACCATATCATAGATGCATCATATGTGGTATACATGGCAGGTGAATGGGCCCATATTCACCTTTGATATTTCCAGAATTTATGGGATTCAACCCGAACTCTTTAGTTGGTCAATCAATTAATGAGAACAAGTAATACAAGAGAATTCGTAAAGAACTTTCTAGTTCTTTAATATTTACCCTTGTGAATTCTCTATTACTGCACATCATACTTAAAATGATATGGCTAACCCGAATGCCAACTGAATAAATTATCAATATTGATAAGCTTCAAATTTACACCATGACATGTGCAATTATCAATAAACTTCAAGTTTATTATGATATGGGTTTTTATATCAATAAACGACCACTTTATTGTGGTATTCTTGTGTAGTACAAACTGGAGAATAAAGCGGGTTGTTTTTCACATACAGATTATCCCGCTACAAGTTGTAGTAATAGAAGATATCAAATCTTTCCTTTATTTATAGTCTCAATATAATCAATCGCTTTCGCATATACTTTGGAAACTGAATAAGTTTCTTTGAGACTTACTACAACACAATACCTTATTGGTAATCAATTGTGTTTCTCCAACATAGTAATAATTGGCTCTTCTAGAGCTCTCAATTAATATATACTACCACAGATTCATCAACATCCATGTGGTGAATATCTCTTTTAAAGAGAAAGTTATACCATTATGGTCATGGTCAAAATTATATGCAAGATATGTTTCTTGCATTATCGTTGTCCTTTAATAGTCATATTTCCAAAATATTTTGACGTACAATAGGTACGTGACCAACGATCATTCATGCCATAACAATGACATTATTTTCATATATCATCTCAAACCTCCTTCTAGGGGTGAGTGTGGTATATTCAATACCAATGCGTCTGGCATTCGATTTGCTATTCTTTGCAAATGGATAATATTTTGCACCTCTTTTTCACAAATAGAGGTATGTGGATCAAGATGAGATAATGATGCATTTTTCCACAAAATTTCCCGTTTGGTTTCACCAACTTCTCCCCCTAATTTTGGGAAAAGTGTCTCATCGAATTGACAGTCTGCAAATCGTGCAGTGAACAAATCCCCTGTCAATGTTTCGAGGTAGCGAATAATGGAGGGCGATTCAAACTCAACATATATTCCTAACCTTCTTTGTAGACCCATTTTGGTGCGGTATGGCGGTGCTATAGGCACATATACTGCGCATCCAAAGATTCTTAAATGGGATATATTGGGTTCATGACCCAAAACCAATTGCAACGGGGAATATTTGTGATAATTCGTCAGTGAGAGACGAACTAGCATTGCTGCATGCAAAATGGCGTGACCCCAAGCCGAAGTGGGCAGCCTCGTTTTCTTGAGTAAATGAGGTATTCAAGATTATACTCATGTATTGTCTCAATCTGATATCCATTTTGAATGATATCTTTAAAACTCAACAAGTTTCTCTTAGACTTGGAGGAGAACATTGCATTCTCTATGATAAACATTGTTCCTCTAGGCAGAGTTATAGTTGCTCTTCCGGAGCCTTCAATCAATTTAATTCCCATGGTTGACAACAAAAGAAAATATACGAATCATGAGAATAAACAAATTCAATCCGTTTGTTTCATATTTAAACAATATTTTCAAAATCTGTTGAGGTTAGTTGACTAACTAAATCAGATAGTCGATTATATGTTTTCCATAATCGATTACTTTGCAGTTTGAAAATTTCAGTTTAAGCACTGTCACAATGTAATCGATTGTTAAACATACATAATCGATTATTTGCTAATTTGAAAATTTTCAGATCACACTGTCTTAATATAATCGATTGTTAAACATACATAATCGATTATTTGCTATTTTGAAAAACTTCAGATCATACTGTCTTAATATAATCGATTGTTAAACATACATAATCGATTATTTGCTATTTTGAAAAACTTCAGATCATACTGTCTTAATATAATCGATTGTTAAACATACATAATCGATTATGTCTTAATATAATCGATTGTTAAACATACATAATCGATTATGTCTTAATATAATCGATTGTTAAACATACATAATCGATTATTTGCTATTTTGAAAAACTTCAGATCACACTGTCTTAATATAATCGATTGTTAAACATACATAACCGATTATGTCTTAATATAATCGATTGTTAACAAGTATATAATCGATTGTTTTGCAGTTTTAATGCGAAATATTAGATAATCGACTAACGGTTAGGTTAGTCGATTAACTCTACTGAAAAATAAAAATATCTTTGAAATTTAAGCATATTGAAACATTCTAAAGAACAAATACTAACATTATATCATAAACTAACTAATACGAGCTGATACTAATGACTATTAGTTTATTCACTAATTAATACAA
The DNA here is from genome assembly GCA_034376525.1 of Nicotiana benthamiana. NCBI lineage: Eukaryota > Viridiplantae > Streptophyta > Magnoliopsida > Solanales > Solanaceae > Nicotiana > Nicotiana benthamiana. Next base: position 19,956,902 of record CM067341.1, read on the forward strand.
ATAAAATCAAACAATTCCATCTTCCTTCATCACAGATCCATCACCGATTACGTGGTCTATTTTCCCCTCAGGGTGCTCAAAGAAGTCTGCCACATCCAGGTGGGTGATGTCAAAATTGTTGTCAGAGACAAAATTGGTTTTAGGGCCTTTACTCTTTTGAGATGCTTGATAAAGCTCAACCAAATATCTTGGTACACGGCAAATTTTCGCCCAGTGCCCTTTTCCACTGCAACGATAATATATAGTTTATGAACTATTTGCTTTTGGATTCTCATCATATCGTGCTTGTGGCAGAGTGACCAACTTCAGGTTGTCATATCTCTCCTTTAAGCCATTCCACAAGATAGGTGGATCTTTGACTATAATATATTCAATTTTCAAACCTTCATCAAGGTGATGGCGCAAGAAAATCAAGGCCTTAGCACAGTTTCAAACCTTCATCAAGGTGATGGCGCAAGAAAATCAAGGCCTTAGCATAGTTTCAAACCTTCATCAAGGTGATGGCGCAAGAAAATCAAGGCCTTAGCACGGTTTCAAACCTTCATCAAGGTGATGGCGCAAGAAAATCAAGGCCTTAGCATAGTCTTGGGTGGATGCATTATTTCTGTCTTTAATGGCGTCTCCAAGACCCATTGCATCCAAATGGATTTTAGCATCCAACACCCATGTCATATAGTTCTTGCCCGAAATTTCAAGGGCAACGAACTTTCTTTTCATAATGTCAGACATGAAACAAAATTACATCAAGAGCGTGTTCACACTTACGGGCTTTATTACAATTATCACATTCACTTCAGGGAATGGATTATAATCATCTATATGTGTTATATACAATCTCATGTCAAATATTACTTTCATAAAGTGAAAGATTATTTTGAGAATCTTTATTATTCTCATTATCACAACGATGACGATTATAATTCCGTCTATTGCCTCGTCCACATTCATTGATACCTTCATGGTAATAATTTTGTCTTCTTTCAGACTTATCACATACTGCTACCACATTCTCTAAAGGGAATGGAGCAAATTCAATTGGACGGATTTTGTCTTCTTTCAGACTTATCACATACTGCTACCACATTCTTTAAAGGGAATGGAGCAAATTCAATTGGACGGATTTTTTAATTCTTTGCCCACAATCATACATGAATTTGATCATGGCAAGGCATAGAAATTTTACCACTTCATGTGAGTGTAATTTCTTACAAACTCCATTAGAGTTATAATCAAACTTTGTTGTCTTTGTTTGTATATGAAATCAAATAGTAGAATTTCAAGAATGAAAGAGAAAATTAAAATACTTACCTTTAAGGTATACCAATAAATGTTGTGATATCCAATATACCTCTTGAGTTTCCATCCCGTTGCATTACTTTATGATGATACCATCTCTTCTATTTTTCCGTATAGAAAATCTGCCATTGCTCCGATAGCCTCTTGATCCGTACATGGCTCTGAGAATTTGGTTGAAAAAAGTTGAAGCTGATTGGATGAGAATATGAAATTTCAACCTATTGAGCCAATTTGAAGCTTCGGTAATGAACCCTAGAGTGCCACCTTTGAAGGAACAACGCAGAGAAAAGAATATGAGATAATATTAAATTCAATTGGTTAGAGACTCGTGCTGATAACGTGTTATGAAATAATATAAGAACAAGAACAATAGAGAGAAAAGTAGAGAGAGGAGTATTCTTATTGATACTTTGAGATGGTTTACAATTGAATAGAACCCCTATATTTATAGGGAGATGGTGACTTAACCACCAAGTAGTAAACCCTAGAATCTCTCTAAATATAGACATTCACCTTAAATAGAGTTCTATTTATAACAAATTCAAAATTTTGAATTTCAATTTGTTGCATTTGCATTTGAATTTCGTTGAGTATTCTTCTTTTCTTATTTTTTTTTAATAAAATATTTGTTAGGCATTTGGGAGGTTTTGTGATATTTGTAACGTTAACGACGATGAGCTTGACGAAGAAGACAACTATGAAAATTTTATTTTCCGGCATTTTCAGGTTCGATTGAAGTAATTTGCAGACTGTTTTGTGGCTAGTTTTGTAACTGCAAATGTTTAAAATAGTTAAATAATGATAAACAGACCAACGGGTGACGGACAGTAGATAACAATGAAGTAAAATGTAAAGTGGAGGAAAATAGAAGAAGAAGAAGCAAAAGAAGAAGCAGACATGGGTCGTTGGGTTGGAGAACCATTGATTAAGCCTTAAACACTATTAATAGGGTCTTTAAAAAGCTTGAAGGTTAAAAATGGGTTACTTGATTTGATGAGAGTTTGGAAAATTAATATTGGGATTGTCTTCGGGCCGTCACGAGAGATCTTTAGCTGAAGTTATAACAAATTTGGAGGATTTTTTTTTTAAAATTTGGATTAAAATTGTGCTTGGAACAAGAACACACATGAAAAAAAGTAAAGAACACCAAGTCAATTGTTTCCAGAACTTCAATTCTCATTATTTTTAAATATTTTCTTTCTTGGTTGGGTGTAAATTAAGCTTCCCTTTCCTTTTCAGAATGTTATTTTTATTTTATTTATTAAATAGATTTAACATGTAGTTTTTTCTTTTTTTCAACTCAAAATAATATATGTCATTTTTTTATTCGGCATTTGCCACGTCAGCAGCGAGTGCATTGTACAAACTTTGTAAGTTTGGTTGATTTGTCAAATAAGTGCTCAATTGGAATAAGTTTCGCATAGTATAAGTGCTCAATAGAAACTCTCGTAAGTTCAGGTCTCTAAATGAAAAATCATACCAACTTTAAATGTCTCCGTATATATTCAGTCTTTATGTTTACATGTTCCACTGATTTGTCACATCTCAATGTGAATATGCTCAATTTCATGGTAATTTCATCATGTTCTCATGTTATTCTGGTAGGTATTTTTGTTTGTCTTGAGTTTCCTATTTAAAGTCCGACTTACATGAAATAGGAATAGTGTCATGTTTCTTCAAATCTAAGCATACGATTGGTAGTCCCTGAAAAAATGATTTGTTTGTTTCTTTTGAACTTAAACACGAAAGGGTTTGTTCCTTTGAATTCAAATGAGAAATAATAGAATTCCATGAGTTTTGACTGAACATATTAATTCATGGATTCATTCTGGATTACATGGATTCTAATTTGATAGTATCTTTTCACTTTCTTTCATGTTGATACCATATGTTAAATTTGTCTCAGTTCCATTGGATGGGGTAGCTAAAATTCTAAGAGGCTCTTATCATATTTTGATTCTCTATTTTTCTTATTTCTTCTTATATTTTTATTCTTTCGTGTTTTTTGTGCTTTGCTTTGACTGTTTTGAATGATATTGGGTTGTGTGGAATGGTGGAAAAGCCGATCTTATTAGTAATTAAATGGTTTACATACTTTAGAAATTGAGCTTGGCCAAATACATATATTGAGCATGAATTGAACCTCTCTTATATTTAGTTCCATTATTCATTTTATTTTTTTCTTCCATGACCGCTAGGAGCATGTTTAGGCCTTTAATACGTAGATAGGCAATCTTTAAGACTTTCGTTTGATTAGAGGTGAAAGATCGTCCCCTTTAGTTATATTCAGGGGAATATCCCGTAGATTATGTATATATTTTCATTCAGGGATATGCCCGGAAGTGAATGTAAATGGAGGTTGTGGCATCATCCTTGGAGACATAAGAAAGGAAAGTAAGACTTAATTTATTTTATTTTATCAGGTGGGAACGATCTCAAACTTTTTTTTGTTTAGTTATGCTTTCGTGTGTTTTACCTCAATTTGAGTACCCTTTAAATCCAACCGGATTATATACGCAAATGTGACTTTCACGGGACTCAGGGAATGCCTAAAATCTTTTTCTCGAGTCAAATGAATTCCCTTTCTTAGAATTTCTGGTACAAACTGGTTTAAGGGTCAAATATATTTTTAAGAAAAAATTAATTTTAAATGGTGACTTGGCACACTGAGATTATATGCCAAGTGGGGACTCTAAATAATCCTTTTAAACAAATATTTTGTCACCTTTCTAGATGAAAAACCTAGCCAACCTTATCGTATACGCAATCGTGACTTTTATGGGACTCGAAGAATGCCTAACATCTTCTCCCGGAGTCAAATGAACCTTCTTTCTTAGAATCTTTGGTGCAAAATGATTTAAGGGTCAAATGTATTTTTAAGGGAAAATTGGTTATAAATGGCGACTTTGCACACCTAAGTTATATGCCAAGTGGCGACTCTGAATAATCTCTTTTAAACAAATATTTTGTCACTTTTCTAATTGAAAATTCCTTTTTAATCTAGGGTTGGCTTGAGAGCATGAAGTGGGCGGACAGCTAGAGAGCAATCGTTATCGACTACGTACAACCTCGAATTGCCTTGTCTAGTGAACTCCAAACGTAGGCCAGCCTTTAGGTTATATTTATTTGCATCATGTAATTTTGACCTAGCAGGACTCGGTTCCAGGCACCGCGCCTCGTTGTAGGAGGCCCAACCAAATTATGTCAAAATGGGTATATGACCCAAAAAAACATTTAATCATCACTATGTGTTACGTGCTGCATTCTTTTAGGGTAAATGGGTCATTTGGCAGACCAATGAAAAAGAAAAGATGGTGCAATTTAAAATGAAGCAAGTATCACCCACTCAAATTTTTCTTTCACAGTTTTCCCGAAGAAAAAAAATTCAAAAAGATTTTACATTTCCATCATTTTTCAAACCAAAATATATTTTCTCCTAAATTAGTTATTTTTTGTTCAAATTCTATTCCATATCCAATCTTCCCGAACAATGCATACCTAATTTTCATCTTTAGGAGTCGAATACGTAAACAACCCACATAAAATCCAATTTTTCTAATGAGTCTTAAGTTCTTTCTATAACTAGATGTCATATTACTTTAAGGTCCATCCTTACTGAATTTGCTTGTCCAGCCACTCTTGAGGTCATACTGATTAAGTTTGCACTTCAAGTCACCTTCCGCCACATAAGCCATTCTGTAACAATAACCTCGGTCATATCTTACGTGTGTGATAAAAAATGTTAATATCACATAGTATCTTGATGGCTAACTCTATTTGACCTTCCACTCACTAGGGCTGGAGTGTCAATGGTGAGTCTTTTCCACGATGAATACCAAATATAATCATTTGTTTGTGAATAGTCAGGTTCATTTATATGTTTATTTGACAATGCACCCCATTGTGGTTGTTATTCTTATCGTTAGGAAATATATATATATTTTTGCCTTATAAAATAGTTCAAAGAACCACTTTTCAAATACTCAAAATTCAAAAACAATATAATGCTCGCTACCTCAATTTTTGAAAATAAAAAATGTTATCGATCATGTATACTACTATCAATTTTCAAACTCACCACAAAAATGAATATCCGAACGAATGGGGTAAAAGAAATTAGTTGATTTTGTCCAAGTCCCTCAGCCATATACTACAAATATACCTGCATTTGATCATCAGATGGTTTTATTCTGTTTGCAGGAAAACAGCTGATTAATAAACAACTAGAATTATTAATGTCGAAGTACATGGACAATCAAGTCGTTGTAGTATTGGTGAGTATTCCCGCCTGTCACGCGGGTGACCCGGGTTCGATCCCCGGCAACGGCGATATTTTTGTTGATTTTTAACGGCTTTGTCTCTCAAAGACTACTGAAACATTGGATCCTTAATTTTGGGAGAACATGTAAAAGAACTTCGTTAAACTTGGCTCAATTTGTGATTTACCCACCAAAATTATACTATGTTTGTATTATGTCCTCAATTTCTTTATCGCGAAAATTTTTTTTAAAAAAATTACATGTGGTTTTTCACTCTAACAAATAATAGTCTATACAATGATTAATAGTTAACTTTTTTATATTCTCTCAAATGAGTTAACACAAAGTATTCTGATGATCTGCATAACATCATACATGTACAATTCCATCTAATTAAAACATTTAAGTTAATAAATTTTTATTTTCATTTTCATTTTATCTTTTTTGCATTAGATTAACACCTAAGTAAACTCGTCCTTTTTATGACCCGAATTGATTGCTTTCCTTTTTTCCCCTTCAACAGTCGCATAAAAATGGTGGCTTGTCTTTAATGGTTGAGTTTAGAACTTAGGCGTGCATATCTCCGACGAAACAAATTAAGAAATTTTTTACCTAGTTGTGTTTTTGATGTAGAAACTACATTATTAATATTATTTTGAGAATTATCAAAAGAAATAGTAAACTCTTCAACGCTGATATTAAAAATGTAGTTCAACATTAAAAATCATTTCAGCAAACTTTGGTTGTGTAAATCGTTAATTAAATGATGAGCTAATTAATTCTATGCATAACTCAAATTTCTTCTTTTAATCACGAATTACACCCAAAAAGAAGTCTAAGTTTGTGGCTATGTTGACTTCTAACATTGTTAATGAAAAAAAGTTAGACTATTGATAAAAAGTAAAAGAAAAAAAACCTTGTTATTTTGATTCGACCTTATTAATTAGCCTATATACTATTAGTAACAGAGTACTATTTTGTTTGTACATAGGAACAGGCAAAAGCTATACGGTTTGACCCAAAAGTGTTCCGTCTTTTTGTTAAATTCATTAAATAAAAAGTAGTGAGTAAATCTTAGTTAAACATAATAAATCTTAAATTTGGAATTGGATGATATAAACAACGTATATTTTAACCAATTTAATGCAAATGGGGTGCTTAATGTTACTGTTATGAGCGTATGGGAGTATAATGATAAGCAATAAATATATTGAATGGGAATAAATGTAAATAGAGAGAATGATTCACCCAAACATTTAATGAGGTGGGTGATTCTCCCTCTAACAATGATGTAATACAAATAAATATGGGAATATAGGAAGCTTTCTCGGATTTAATACGAGAAAGTGGGATGAACAACAAATCGAATCTTTATGTAAAGATAATCTTTATAATTTTCTTCAGAGTCCACTTTTCATGAGAGAACTTATCATATAAAATCTTATATGCCTTGTGCCTTCTCTTTTCTACTATTTATATGGGATATTCCCAGAAATCCTAAAAAAGTACAGCAGAGGGAATATTCAACAGAATACTCCCTTTGGAAGTTCCAAAGTTATACTAACTGTTATTCCTTCTCATGTCGCTAGTCCTCGACCTTAGGGGCTTACTCGGCGGCTCCATATTAACAAGCCCGGGTTGACCCCAGGCTCGTCGTCTATGATGTGACACAGTTCTCACACCTGATCACCTCTTCACGCCTAATTTCCTTAGCTGGGTTTTAACCCATACAGTTAGCCTCTCCACTTATCGAGGTCGTTGTTTGCTCGACCTCAATGAGCGGACTTCATTAATAGTACTCCCTCCATTTTCAATTTATGTGAACCTATTTGACTTGGCACAGAGTTTAAGAAAGGAGAGAAGACTTTTGAACTTGTGGTGTAAAATGAGGCACAAATATTTTGTGTGTTTATAAATCATTGCACAAAGGTAAAATTATTTTCAAATAAGGGAAGTGGTCATTCTTTTTGGCACAGACCAAAAAGAAAATAGATTCACATAAATTAAAACGGAAGAAGTAATTCATGAGAAATTCGGACGCGGAGGTCAAATAATGGTGATCATTGCCGAAGTGATGACATGTCGCTTAGAGAGCTGCAGTTAGTGAGGCAGGTTCAGGATGATATCGCAGTTGCATGCATCATCATTACGTATTTTCTCGCTACATTGCATTGTTCGTTGAGCCTATGTCATTTCGATTCTAGTGTTGTTTGACGATTGATGCATTGATTTGAGCGCCGTGATTTTGTGTAAATAAGAAGGGGGAACTTTTGGAGAATTTTTTTTAACCTCTCCCATTCTTCGATCTTGCCCATTGCTTCTTCTCCTTCTTCTTGTGTTCATTTTCCCTGCAACTTCCGTTATTACCATTTCTTCTACACTTTCGATTCCTTTGATCCTGCATAGTTTATACGAATGGCTAGTGCATCTTCGAATTCTGAGGAGATTCTTAGTCCGCCTCCGATATCGGTGGCCATGCCCATTCGTGATGAAGGGGAGGCCATTATTGTAGAAGATGATAGCTTTCCCATAGTAGAACATATTGTCCCTTGTAGTGACAAGGCCAAGTTGCACTTCTCGGAACCTGTTTCCACGAGCCTATGCCTGTGAAATCTCAGATGGGGGTGGCCCATTTTTTGAGCTTAGGGCCAAGTACAACATCCCTGCTCATATTGACCTGGTCCCGGCCGGGAACGATGTGGTCCATATTCATCGTCCCAAGTACTGCGCATTTTACGCGTACCCATTTCGAGTGAGATATTCTCTTCCTGTTCCCCCGTTAACGGGGGAATTCTGCCACTACTACAATATATGTCTAGTCCAGCGCTTTCCTTACATTTACTAACTCTTTATTATGTTGATAAAGTATGCAAAGCTGGCAGACTGCAAAATCTCTTTGCCACTTGCTACATCTTTTCTCCCCGATCTTTTACCAGGGCACGATAATACATCTTTTCCAACTAGGGGCAAAGAATTGGTGGTGAAAATGGATGATAAGAGCAATCTTAGGTTTTGGGTTGGCCTTTTCTACGTCAAGACTAAACACGTAGTGGCAAACCCTGTTGGGTTTCCCGAGGAGTGGAACTTCACCAGTAAGTATTAATATTGACTGCTCATCTGCTGCCTTTTTTGGTTGCCTAATCTTTCTTTTATGGTGTAGTGAAGTAGGAGCCTTCTAGTTGGTCACTAATATTCGTGACTGGCGGCCAAGGTTTTTCCCCACATGGTGGGAATCCATGAGTGGACGTCCTTCAACAAGAAGTTCGGGCCCCAACCTTCTTTGATCAGTGAGTATTTCATTTTGATCTTATTCTTTTTGGCCTTTATGTCATCTTTTCTCTCTTATTTCTTTTACTTGTCTTTCTTTTTCGGTAGGTCATAGGGCTCCGAGAAGGGCGAGCGCTCCTACTCCCACATTTCGTCAGTCAGGTGCTTCAACTAGGCCTCTACTCACTGCGGCTGTAGCGGGTCCGTTCAAACTGTTGTTCTTTCTCGTATCCCGACCTCACGTAGACCTAGATGTCAGGTTGCTGCCCCACTAGCAGAGATTCCGGTTTCTTCAGTGTTTCATTTGGTGGATGAGTCATCGCAGGGCGAGGAGGAAGAGGCTCCACTAAAAAGGCGGATAATAGAGGCTGATGGCAAAGCGGTCAAGATTAAAAGCCCACGGGAGGTGATCCTGATTTTACCATAGGGAGACGAGAGGCTTTATGGCTATAGACATAGAGACCGTGCCCCTGTAAAATATGGATATTTCTCCGTGGAACGAATGGAGCGATTAGAGGCAATTGCAGCCCTTCCAAGAAGTGATCCGCCAATATCAAACATGATGATGTTCCCTCCTCAACCGCGGAGAGGGTGAAAGGAGTGATTATAGATGATTGCAAATCTGACTCTGAAATAGATCCCAAGGAAGAGAGAATATTCTACGAAGCGTTTACCCGGGTTGAGGTAAGAACGGATGGATCTTCTCGTTCGATTGTCATACCTTTGGACTGTGACATGTTGGTTGATACAGCAAGCGCGGTTCCTTTTTTGGAACTTCTTTGCTATGTCGCTAAGAACATAACTCTACAAGAGCTTAAGTATGCCGACTAGTCATTAGGAATATTCGGGATGGCTCAAAGGGTGAGTTTTCTTCCTCGTTATTTTTTGCACTTTGCACCCTTCTTCCCTCTCTATCTTTATTGACTCTTTTTGGCCCGTCCTTTCTCTTCTCTTTTTTTAGATTCTCATTTTGGAGATCAAGAGTGCTCGGCGAGAGGAGAAGCAAAAGATTGTTTTCCAAAAATGGTTTTGGAGTACTATTGTTATCGTCACAAGTACAGTGAGATACGTACATGGTTTAAAATAGGCGGTGTCCCTCATTCCCTTAGAGATGAGTTGGAACAAAAGGATGAGGAGTTTTTAGGGGTCATCGGCAGATGCAGTGAGCTCAAAGGGGCACTTAGAGCCAAGGACGATGAACTCGAGGTGAGCAAGGCGGCCATAACCGAGTGTATCGACCTTCAAGTACAACTGGCGTCCCTACAGGCTGAGCTTGAGTAGAGCTCGATCAGATTTGTCGGCCTAAGTGGTGAGTTGATCAAGAAAGTAACCGAGTTGAAGGATACCAAGGAGGCCAGGGTAGCGGCTTTGGCAAAGGTGGCGGCATTAGAGGACTCCATCCGAATCCTCAGCTTTGAACATGCAAACAATGCGGGAAACTACTATACTAGGGGAGGCACGGCTTGACGAGTGAATTGGTGGGCTCGAGAGAGATATTTCGAGCCTTAGTGATCAAGTAGCCGCTCTTGAGGCCGAGAAGGCGCGACTGTTTGCTCGACCATCCTCCTCTACTTTCCCCGACGTTCCAGGACACTTATATGAGATGTGGATCCACGCCAAGGCTTAGGTGGACATATATAGGAATTTGTTGATGGGGGGAGGGGGCAGGTTCCTGAGGCCGATTTTGAAGATGCCCGTGTTAAGGCACGTGTCGCTATGATTGCTTACAGTTATGACCCTGCTATGCTGGGGATCGGTAAAGGTGAAGATGGTAGACGAGCTTGCATCTGATTCTTAGTGTGACGATGGGTATACCGATGGCAGGGCCAATGATAAAGATGGCACTGCTGGACCGGGCGGTGAAGGTGGGGACGATGTGGAGTAATTCTTTCTACATAGTTTCCGTTTTCTTTTCTTTTCTTTTTTTGTGTGGGGGCGTCTTTCTTGCCCTTTATAAGATATTTTTCTTTTGGAATGGAATGATCACAACCCTTTGTATGTTCTTGGGCCTTTAAATTTTTCTTTGAATGTTTTTCTTCGGAAGAATTGTATTGGTACATGCTATTTCGAACATGGTCGAGTACATCTTTGGTTGAATTTGGGTGAAGTCCCATGTCTTACTTAATTCAAACAAAGTTGTAAATCGAACTTAAGTTAAGTTGAGCATGAGTTTAATATGACTGTGATCGAATATGGTTCTTATTAATTTGAGAAAAGACGAACACACTAATTCGAATGAGGTCGAACGTATAATTAATTCAAGCAAGGTCGAATATGAATCAATTCGAACGAGGTCGAATATTGATCCTTAATTGATTCAATCGAGGTCGAATGTGAGTTAATTCGTATAAACCCGAATCTTAATTCTCAATTGATTCGATCGAGGTCGAATATGAGTTAATTCAAACGAGGTTGAATATTCTTAATTTGAGAAAGGTCGAATGTGAGTCGATTTGAGCAAGGTCGAATGTTGACTTTTAGTTGATTCAAACTAGGAAGAATGTGAGTCGATTTGAGCGAGGTCAAATGTTGATTTTTAGTTGATTCGAACTAGGATGAATGTGAGTCGATTCGAGCGAGGTCTAATGTTGACTCCTAGTTGATTTCAACAAGGTCGAATATCCTTAATTCAAGAAAGATCGAATGTGAGTCGATTCGAGCGAGGTCGAATGCTGACTCTTAGTTGATTTGAAAGAGGTCGAATGTGAATTATTTCGAACAAGGTCGAATATGAATTAATTCGAGCAAGGTCGAATGTGAGTCGATTCGAGCGAGGCCGAATGTTGACTCTTAGTTGATTCGAACGAGGTCGAATGTTGAATTAATTAAAGCAAGGTTGAATGTGAGTCGATTTGAGCGAGATCAAATGTTGACTCTTCGTTGATTCGAATGAGGTTGAATGTTGCACGAAGTTAAAACTTGATTCGAATATCTTGTGTTTCTATGCTTTACTTTCATTTTTATATGGAAGTATACATGTTTTTTAGGGCTGGTATTCCAGTCTCAGTCTATCTAGTCCCTTTATTTTTCGTCCTGGAGAAGTATTCGAGGGGTTGGACAATGAACTCGCCAACTTACAATCTATCTTGCTCGAACTTTAAACTTCGAGATGTCCTCCTTTTCTCCTCGTTAAAAACCTCTATGAAAAAACCCAATTGGGAAAAAACTCAGGAGAGGGAAAAAGAGTATGACCCGGAGAACATCTTTTTTTAGAAGTTGAAGTACTTGAGGTAGGCGACATTCCAGTTGTTTGACAATAACTTCTCCTTCATTGTTTCTAGTTGGAATGACCTTTTACTTGTTGATGCAGTAATCTTGTATGGGCTGTCCCAATTAGTCCCTAGTTTTACTTCCCGTATGTCCTTGCTCGCATGTGTTTTGGTTTTGAGTACGTAATCCCCTACTTTGAGCGGTCCGACCTTGTTTTTTTTTTGTAGTAATATCACTCTGCCTGTTATTTTTGAGCGACCATCCTTATGTAAGTCATATCTCTTTGCTCTTCGACCTCGTCAAGGTCTTGCCTCCTGCTTTCATCGTTAATTGATCCGCACTTATGTGAATATCTTACGCTTGGCTCTCGACCTCGACATGTATTACTGCATCATTTTCATAGACTAGCGAATATGGTGTTTCTCATGTGCTTGTTTTTTTCCTGTTATACATACAATATTTATTACTCATTTTAAATTATTTTTTTAAAATTCAATAAAATATGTATCAATTAATATATATCATGATAAATTATACACTTTATTTAATATTTTTTAAAGGGCATAAAAAATCAAAACGTGCCAAAAAAACGAAGGTCGTATGTTTCAAATTTAAACGCCCGTTAGCCTATAAAAAGTCTTCCCCCGAATGCTTCTTCTTGAAAACAAATATATAATCCATTGACACCCCAAAAAGCTATTGACAAATGTGACTTGAATTCTAAAATACTAGTAATTTGCAATATAAATATTACATTTATTTCTGTATTATTCTAGGGGCTTATCATGTAACTTATCGTTTATAATAAATGAGTTAACAAATAATGTAAAAGAATAATACTACTTTCTCCTGTCCCAAAAAGTGACTTTTTGGTTTATTTATGTTCTACAATAAGTGATTTTTCTATATTTTAAAAATGAGTTAATTATTTTTCTTATATTATTTTTGGAGTTAATATTGTTGGAGTATGTATTAGGAATAATTATGTGAAAGAGTAAAGTATAATATAGTCAATTTTATTACCAATTAATGTTAAAAGGTAGATTTCTTAATACGTGTGAAAACATCCAAAAAATCACTTGTTTTTTACCGGAAGGAGTATCAAATTCTAAAAAGTAATTATAGTTAGTTGTTCGCAATAAGTAAGATTAGTAATCTAAAAAATAAACCATACAATCTGATACAATATAATACATTAGCTTATACTGATACTGCTAAAATCTTTTATACAATATATTAGTGCAAATAAAATCCTTTACGATAACACCTCAATATATTTAAAAAGTTTCTACTTACCATATAGGTCCCTCTAATTCTTAAATATCGTGTCACATGTTTTTATTTTTATTTCGTTCCTATCCAGGTATCTTAAGCAATTTGTTCCCCTCGACTGTGTATATAATGAATAGTCTTCTGATGTTTTCATCCCTTAGCTTTTAGAAAATATTTAAAGCTTACCAATTCCACCCATTCCTATGGGTTTTGGGGTTCTCTTCTTTTCCACATGAGGCAGCAGAAAGCTCACCTCCACCACGTGCAGGTAAATGTATCTTGCTATCCCCTCTTTTATGGGGATACGATAATGGATATTATTTCTCGTCTTATTTTCCCTTTGCAAACTATAAAACATAATGTATGTTTGAAGTTTGAGTTAAAGATCATTTTCAGTCTAGACGTAGCTCCATGTTGACTTATGTCCGACAGAAAAGAATCCATTTGTAAAAATAGCACCGTTTAATCAGTTTTCGACTCATTATTTAAAAATAATTAGCTTTTATCAAGTCAATAAAAAATATCTATTATTTTGCTGTTACAGAAATTGGTTCATCATAATATACTGGAGTTCGATGTGTTGGAAAAATTGGATGATTACAAAGAATAAAAGGTTTAGCTTGAGGCGTATCAAGGATACTGTCCTTAAGGATATATATTTGGCGCACGCCGTGATAAATAATATTAGACGTAGCCCCCAAGATTCAATAAGCTCTTCTAGTATAACTAGGAACATAAACAATAAAACTTAACGAGAAGAAAAAGGGAAAAAAAAAAATTTGCTTTGTTTTTTCTCTCTTAGTTTTTTTTCCACCTCCAAGCAAAAAAGGAGTTGGTATTTATAGATAAGAAAACACCATCTCATGAGATGGCTAGCTTAAAGCAATAAATCTTATATTACATTAAAGGATTAACAAATAATGAGATGCTAATGACTATTACAAAGAAAATTCTTTAACATTCTGTAACTTTTCAAAGCCATTCAAGGCTATTGATAACGGTAGTGGTTTCAAAAAAAAAATTAAAGGATATGAATATTAATTAAAGGTTTGTTATAATATTATAATAATTATTATTAATCATGACTAGTAAAGTATAAAGAATATATTACAATTTTCAGTTATAAATATTAAAATATATTTAATTGATTGGTTTAATCGCGCGGCTGATTTTCATTAATGTTCTAGAAATTTCGCAACAAATTTCATAGAAGCAGACCCAATCCATACTCATATAGGTCTATCCATCAAGTGTATTCTGCAGCACAATACACCACATATAAACGCTATGGATTATTAGATTAACAGTTTAACAACTCAGCCTCTCATTCCTTGCAATCTTGCACTATATATGCATGCATACCATAGGAAGGAATATAATTTAATAGTGCACATTTGATCAACTAATGATTTGTTATTATTCATACAAACATACTTTATGGGATCGCCAATCACATAGGTTGGGTTACCATCATGGTTGATATAACTCAAATTGGTAAAAGTCTCATTCCCCTTGATTAGGATTTCCATGTAAAACTCCATTGTATCATTTACTTACGGCAATGCGCGTGTGTTCCGTGGGAACTAATAGAGAACTTGGTTCTTTATATAGTTTTTGTGGACCTTTAGTTTATATCAATTGGTATCAGAATGATTCTTTCTAAAAGGTTAACACCTAAAAGGGATCTTCATCATGGCTGCTCTACCAAACTTCGAGGAAGGACGATAAACATACAGACCACCTAGATTCAACGGCCAATACTATGGTTGGGAAAAAACAAGAATGCATGATTTAATCATGGAGGAGAACTCAGAGTTGTAGGATTTAATCTGTGATGGACCTTTTGTTCCCATGAAAACTGGTAGTGAGGGAACAGTTGCAGTCCCAAAAACGAGAAACGAGTACAACGATGCTGATAGAAAAACTATTGAGAAGAATTTCAGAGAAAAGAAGATTCTTATCTGTGGCATCGGACCGGATGAATGCAACTGTATCTCAACTTTTCAGAGAGATCTGGGAAGCTCTTCAAACAGCACACGAAGGTACAATTCAAGTCAAACAATCGAAGATCAACATGTTGACAACTGTGTATGAGCTCTTCAGAATGAAAGACAACGATTCCATTCAGGACATGCCCACTCGTTTCACCTCTCTATCATAAATGAACTTCATTCACTCAGAGAAATCAATCCCATGAACAAATTTTTCAGGAAAGTATTCAGTGTATTACCAAGTTCCTTGGCTTATCATCTTCGTTTTTTTGATGCGTATGTCTTACTCTTCTGCTTCTGTTTTCAGTCATGATTGTGCGCAGACATGTGGAATGAGTTAACCATGATAAACTTCTTTGTGCTTATTGTCTGCTACTGATATTTTTATGATGCCAAAAGGAGAAAAATAATTGAGAGGGGACAAGATGGGGGAACAGATTCAGGGGAATATAGGAAATGCGAATGCCATTATTGTTCTTAGGTGGTTCTTATGAGGAACTTCAATTATACATTTGTCATCATCAAAAAGGGGAAAATTGATAGGTTATACGTATCCTTGTTATGTTTTGATGATCTAACAAACTTAATATTAAGAGCTATATAAAGAACCTGTTACATATCTTCAAATACTTAAGATCAACAAGTTTCCAGTCAGAAACATGGTTCAACTCTTCAGAGTCAAAGAAACAACAGAAAGAACAAATGACTATAAGTTCCCATGGTGACTGTACAAATCAACTCCACACAGCTACAAAGTTGTTGTCTGCACACACATTAATACAAAAACAGTATAGCAGTTAACTTTATGGGGAATGCCCGTTGCCTTGCTTGCATCATTTATGTGATATCACAACTGAATTTTAACATCAAGCAAAGGTAAAACAAAATACCTGCATATTCAAGAATCAGTCAAACATTTTCCAAGTTTGTGTCAATCTTGCAAGTGCTTATCAAGGACATCAAGAACAAAGAATAACACCGCGAAGGACCTATTCATGTATTGAGTCATTACATGTCCTTAGTGTGTTTCACCTTTGTTGAAGTACTTTACTTGTAATTCCTACTTAGCTTAGTTAGAAGCATTGTTTAAAACCTTTATAAATCATAAACCTTTGTGTTTGTGTCTTGACTAGAGTTAGTCGAGTTGTAAACCTTTTTAATAGAATTATTACAAAGTGGCTTGTAGTAGAGTTGTTACAAGTTAGTGAGAGATTAAGAGATTAATTCCTAGGTTGTAATCTAAAGTTTGCTCAGTAGTGAAGTTGAAATCCTACAAGAGTAAATCGTGGTTTTTAATCCCATGAGCTGGAATTTTTCACATAAATCTCCACTATGTCACTTACTTATGGTAGTGTGCCTGTTATCTATTGGAAACAGTAGAGAACCTGATTTTTTTATATAATTTTGGTAGAACCTTAATTTCTATTAATGTGATTTATTTTTATATTTATTTGGACTTTATACGGTACAAACAATAATAAAGCATATTTCACTTATTTCTATATGCTTGTATATGTTCCTTTTATTAGTTTTATCATGACAAGGATTCTTATTATCAGCATCAATATTTCTTTGAAAGTATCGCAAAATTATCTAGCTATGTAAAATAAAAATTATTTTCAAATTACCGGGGGAAAGTATGGCCAACTTTAGTTCTTTGGGATAAACTCATGCTTGGTAAGTAACAGATGGCCCTATTGTAATTTCTCCATATATAGCATTGTTGTCAAATCCTCTACAAATTATCCTTGTAACCAGGATCGTACGTAGAATTTTGAATAAACGGTGTCGACATTTTAAAAAGTACAATAATAACATACCCAGTATTATCCCACATTGTGGGATCTGAGGAGGGTAATATGTACGCAGACTTTACCCCTACCTTGTGAGGATGGAAGGTTGTTTCTAATAGACCCTCGACTCAAAAAAGCATAAAAACCGCATTAATAAAAATAAATACAAGAAGGGAAAGTACCAAAAAACCATATAAAAGCAGAATAAAAACAACAAATAGTAAGATCAACAATGAAAAAACTAATGGTTAGTCATAAAAACCTACTACTAACAGAAAGAGAGACTGCTTGCCGATACTATTGTTATGAACACTCTAGACTACCTACTCTACTTTCCTAATCTTCAACCTTCGATCCATACCTTCCTATAAAGGGATATATCCTCGGTTAGCTGAAGTTGCGTCATGTCTTGCCTAATCACCTATCCCCATATCTTCTTGGCCTACCTCTCCGTAGGCCCTCCAATGTTAACCTCTCACACCTCCTCACTGGGGCATCTGTGCTTCTCATCCTCAGATGACCAAAACACTAAGTCGCACTTCCCGCATCTTGTCCTCAATATACCCACCTCGTCATGAATAAACTCATTTATGATCCTATCTAACCTGGTGTGCCCTCACATCCATCTTAACATCCTCATCTCTGCTACCTTCATCTTCTGGGCATGAGCGATCTTGACTGAATAATACTCAGCCTCAAACAACATCGTTGGTCTGACCACCACTCTATAGAACTTACCCTTAATTTTTGGTGGTACTTTCTTGTCACACAAAACACTGGAAGCGAGTCTTTATTTCATCTATATCGCCCCAATGCGATGTGTGACATTTTCATCAATCCCCCATCCCTCCTAAATAATAGACCCAAGGTACTTTGAAAAACTTCTTACTCTACTACCCTAATCCTCGACCTATGTACATTCCTATTAAGGGTCATGCCCTCGGTTAGTTGAAGATGTGCCATGTCTTTCCTAATCAACTCTCCTCATATCTTGTTTGACCTACCTCTACCTCTCGGTATGCCCTCCTATGTCAACCTCTCACACCTTCTCACTGGAGTGTCTGTGCTCCCCCTCATCACATGACCAAACCACCTAAGTTGCGCTTCCCACATCTTGTACCCAATAAGGGCCACACCTACTTTATAGCAAATAACCTTGTTTATGATCCTATCTAACCTATTGTGCTCACACATCCATCTTAACATCCTCATCTATGCTAACTTCATCTTCTGGATTTGAGCGATCTTGACCGGCCAACACTCAGCCCTATACAACATCGTTGGTCTGACCACTACTCTGTAGAACTTACCTTTAAGTTTTGGTGGTACCTTCTTGTTACAAAAACACCAAAAGTGAGTCTCTATTTCATCCATCTCGCCCCAATACCATGTGTGACATCTTCATCAATCCTCCATCCCCCTGAATAATAGATCGAAAGTACTTAAAACTTCCTCTCCTAGAGATGACCTGTGAATCAAGCCTCACCTACTAAGAATTGAACCTACGACCATCAAGAGGACAAGTAGACAATCAGAATAATTAGGGGCTGTGAGGGCATGTCTGAAATAAATGGGTCTTAGGGAGAAGATGCTAGTACACAAGGAGAGGGTAGGGAACTAGTGTCTGTAGAAACCTTGGCACCAGATAGTACTAATGGGGACCAACTGAGGGACATGATCCCTCTGACCAAGAAGAGCCACATGCTTCTACTTGGGATAAAACCCATGGTTCTCCGCAAGAACCCAACGTTAGTATTGATCACACTCCCTCACCTCACTTCTATGCTGATCCATTATCAATCGTTGCTTCTGAAACAAGATCTCTGTCTGAGGAGGAGAATGAGGGTAGTTAAGAAGAGTATGACAATGTGGAACTTGCATGTTTCATAAGTGCTTGGACTAGGAAGAAACCTCCCCAGGGGTCAACTTCTAAGAAACCGATCACTAGGTTGCAGAAGAAGGAAGAATTTGAGTTAGTTTTAAGGAAAAGAAAAAAAGGAATAGAAGAAGAGGAGATTGTTTAAAGATGGCAAGGTTGTAAATGAGAAGGTAGTACCTCCTGCACTAGTTGTTGGTGTTGATAATGGGGTAGAAGAGGAACCTAGTTCCTTGGTTCGTAAGTCCTAAAATAAGCCTACAGTTCTAAAGTCCAAAATGGTGTCATCCATGAGTGAAAAGGATTCGAGCAAGGTTGAAGGTGACAAATTTGGTGAGAAAGTAGCTGACAAATCTGGTGAGAGAATGGTTTAGCGGAGTCTGGTGAACGAGTGGCTGAGGAGTCTATTGAGAAGGTTTCCAAGAAATCCGCAGACAAAGGAAAAAGTGCAAGAAAATCAGTGAAACGAAAGGCTAGTGCTCATGAGGAACCTGATTCTTCTAAAACGGCTAGAGTGGATGTGCTCAGAGATGAGGAAAGGAAAAATTTGAGAAATCAGAAGGTGATTTAGGGCCGGATATTTGCCCCTGATATTCTATATATGTCAGGAATGCGCCAATTGGCTAACATCTGTGAATACCAATAGTGGACATATTTGTTCCCTATTGACAGCCCTAAAGTCTATGAGGCAGAAGTGCGTAGTTTTTATGTCGACTTCTTCACAGTTGAGGATGATAATATCTATTTGAAAGTTAATAGGGTTAACTTTGTGATGGACACTACTGTAGTGGGAACCATTTTGGGCATGCCTACTGAGGGAATGTCCACCATTGAGGGAACCTGCTCTTCTAACTTCAGAAATGCCATCATGAAGGATAAGGACAAACAACAACGGGAATGTGTACATAAGAAGGCCCTCCTTCCATTGTACCAAATGCTATTTGAAATGGTGAACAAAGTTCTGCTCCTAAGCAGAGAAAGGAGATCCATTACTTCACGAGCAGACCTGGTTCTCATGGAAGCACTGGATGGCTACACTACTATAAATCTACCTGGTCTTATGATATAACACATGAATAAGGTGACATAGTTCAAGGATGGTAATCTTGGGCTACCTTATATGGTCATGCTCACTAAGGTTTTTGAATTTATCAAAGTCCCTTTAGGAAAAGCTAAGGTGGGAAATCACAAACAAACCTTCTCCAAAACTACCCTAGAAGAGTGTGAATGCATTGACAGAAGTGGAGGGGTTGGCAACAATTCTACTATCTCTGAGCTGATCAACACTCAGAACAGTGCCACTGAAAAGATAAGGAAGCTGAAGGCAAGTAATGTAATTCTCGAAGGTCAGCTAAGTTAGATTCAGGAGGCACCTTATTCCAGCATCTCTCAAAGCACAGAGATTGCCCGCTTGACAAAAAAATGTTGACCTCAAGAAACAGGTTGAGGACCTGAAGGAGAGACTGCTCAACGAGCATGTGTCAGCTAATGCTCGAATGTATATCCTTTTTAGAACCCTTGCCTCTTCATCTAGGCCTTATCCTTCCAGTGCTCCCTAATATTTGTTCCTTTCCCAGTGTCACGATTCCTAGTGTATGTCTTCTGTTTTAGTCTTAATGTTGTTTACCACTGGTTCCTTTTTTTGTTGTTTTTATTTTGCAGATGTTTTGGTAATAATGGAACTGATCCCTATTTAATTTCCAAAATTAATGAAAGTTTTGTCCTTTTGCCGTGTATGTTTTACTCTTTTGCTCTGTTTTCAGTCATGAGATTATGCACACACGTGGTATGAGTTAACCACGCTAGACTTCTTTGTGCTTATTGTAAGGCCCTATGAAAACTTGTCCTCAAAACCTAGTAGCTCGTAGGGTCAAGTCCCGAATATGACCCTTTGTACTGGATTAGCATTTAAAAATCAAAGAATAAAAGTTTCCAGAAAAATACTATTATGCGGTTCAAAATGCAGTCGCAAACCAAGTATGCGGACCGCATTTCTGCCGCAGAATGAGTCAGTAGTTTGGTTAAAATTGAGGTTAAAATGTGGTGCATTATGCAATAGCATAACTGATATGTGGATCGCACTCTACCGCAAAAGTGAATCAGTGTGTCAATCAAATTTAAGGTAAAAAATAGGTGCATTATGCGACCGCAAATCGGGTATGTGGACTGCATTTTCGTTGCAAACCCAAATAGAATGTCCAGAGTTTTGAAGCACTTTTGTGGTACATTATGAGGACTGCATTCCCACTATGCGATCGCAAATCCGACTCGGGGCTCCTATTTTTCTAAATTTTAAACCCGACCCCTTTTCAATAAAACGCCCCAACCCCTCATTTTAACATATTTTCTGATCAAATTAGAGAGAGGGGAGAGGGAATTCTTGAGAGAGAAATTTTATCTCCATTCAATTTGATTCTCAATGTCACCCACGCCCGGGAAATCTCGAGTAGGTATCTTCATCCCCGTTCTTGCAGGTAAAATCCCTAATCATTTTCATTGGTTTTCATGTTTAAACAAAAATGGGGATTCTCATGCATTGTTTCTTGAATATGGAAGTTGAAATACACATGCATGACTCTTAAAACCTAAAATCTAGTAAGAGGAATTAAGTAGGAGGAAAAAATTGTAAAAGAGGAGTTGATAACACAAATAAGCTTGGGTTGTAACTATGAACTTCAATCCTAAGATGTATGTGTTAACTTGTGCACTAGATCGACGTTGCTAGACTGTTTGGTAAATTGAAAGTGGAAGTTAAAAAGAAATTCAACTCCAGGTATGTATGGCTAACTTGACCTTGTAAAGTCACTTTGTTTGGTGTACGACTATTTGGTATGTGATATCTATGTGGACTATTTGTGAAATTTTTGTGATTAGTATCCTTTGAGTGTTCATGGTTAAGTCTCCCGAAATAATGGTGCAAGTAATTGGCAACAAACCAAATGTATGTGTATGAATGTGTTTATGTGGTAAGGGCTGGGAAACAAATGATGAAAAAAAATCGCAGTTGATACAATCGAAACAACTGTGATAATAACATATATGGCTTGTCATAGGCAATTACTGTTGTGACTTAAATTGCATATGAGATGTGAAATATGATGGAAATTGTATTGATGGTTATGAAAATTCTTAGTGAATTGTTGTTATTGTTGTTGTTGTTGTTGTTATTGTTGTTCCCTGTGAATTGTTATTGTTGTTTGTGAATCGTGATTGTCCGGTGGAATCAGGTTGCGTGCCCCAACACAAAGTAATAAGGTGTGGGTTGTGATGATAAGGATAGCCGAGGTAATAAGGGTGGAAAGTGATCGAAATCACTATTGAAATGAAAATATTAGAATAATTGTGAAATCATTGATGTGATAATATTGAAGGGGAAAAAAGAGAGATTGTAAACTTGTTTGGCTTGATTGTTCCTTTCACGTGTATTTGATTGTTGATTCCATTATTGCTCGTTACTTGTGTATGGTTTGAGTTTACTTGGGGCAATGTTTGATCATACATACCCGCATAATTCAAATGTACCGACGCCTCTTTTTACCGGGGGCGCTACATTCATGTTATAATTGTAGGTGAATCCACAGCAGGTACTCCAGTCCACCGACCGTAGCTCCCTTTCACTCCCCGTCAGCTGAATTGGTGAGCCACTTTCCTTTCGAGGCCCTGTATGGCTCGTGTCGCTTTTATTCCGGAGTCTTGTTTTGGTATTTGTGTAAGGTATAGCCGGAGTCTTGTTACCGGCAAGCATTGTGTCATCCTTTTGTGTCTTTAGAGGCTTCGTAGACAGGAAATGTGAATTGTGAACTTATGTAAATATGTGTTTTGTATATTGGGCGATGTAGGTTGTAAACCACGTTAAATACCAATGTACGTTGTGTAGATTTTGTAAAAAAAAAAAGGTACTTTGATTAGAAATGGCTATTTCCTTTGATTAATGAGTAATGAGAATACGGATAACACGGGGTAGGAAAGGCAACCAGGTCCGCCTGACTGGGGATACCCGGTCGAGCGGCGATCGTGCCCCTCGATTTTAGGGTGTGACACTTATTGCCTGCTGCTGATCTTTTTGTGATGACAAAAAGGGAAAAATAATTGAGGGGGGAAAATTGAGGGGGAGTATAGGAAATCCGAATGTCATTCTGGTTCTTTGGTGGTTCTTAAGGGGAACTTCAATTATAAGTTTATCATCATCAAAAATGGAAAAATTGATAGGTTATATGTATCCCTGTTATATTTTTGATGATCTAACAAACTTAATATTAAGAACCAGATAAGAAACGTGTTATACATCCTCAAGTACTTAAGATCAACAAGTCTTCAGTAGGGACATGTTTCAACTCTTTAGAGTCAAAGGATCAACAAAGAGAATAGATGGCTACCAGTTCTGGTGGTGACTATGCACGTCAACTCCCCACAGCTGTAAAGTTGTTGTCTTTACATGTAATAATACAAAATGGGAAATGCGCTTTACCTAAGCTGCTTGCATCGTTCAAATGATGTCACAAATGTTGATCACGTCTCATCTCATTTTGGAGCGTGAAGGGTTGAAAGTACACGATGTTTGACTCGATGTAGGTTAGCAATACCAGATGTTGATCACGTCTCATCTTATTTTGGAGCGTAACATTCAGCTTATGAGTGGGTATTTTTAATTTATGAAGATTTTTATTATGTTCTTTTCATATGGTCTATGGGAGTGAAATTTCGATAGGGTAATAATAATTTTCAAGTAATATTTTCGAAAGCGTAAAGCAATTATTATGGTGGTGCTGTGAAAATTGATGGTCAAATCTAGACCATTACAAAAAGTTTAGGAATTTTTTTGATAATTTAATACAGTTTGAGGGTAAATTTAACTTTTTTCTTGGTAAAATGGCTCATGTGTTGGATATGTGGCATCACCAAGTGAAAAACACTAGCTTTAAAGATCAAGTTTGTGCTATATTTAGCCAACTTTATAACGAGAAAAATAAATTTGACCCCAATATTGACTAAGCAAATTTAGCCAATGACCCCCAACTTTTTTTTTTTTTTTTTTTTGTTTTTAATGATGCAAAACAAACCTAAAATCAACTTGTTTTTAAATTAAATTTCTAAAGCAAATCGAAATTGGGTTACAAATAACATTTTGGTGTCGGGAAAGTGTACTAAAATGGCGGCGGTAGAGTTCAGAAGTTCATAATACCTGAGTTTCAGCTCTTCACAATAATCTTATAGGAGAAGTTTCATAATCTACACGAGCTTAAAGAAAAGGGGAAAACTGCAAAGACAAATTTGTGAATCAATAATAATTCTGGGGGTATTGTGTATCAGTTAAAATGGAGAGCAATAATAGCTTGGAGCAAACACTGCAAGATGGGAAATTATATCGTCATGTTAATTCTCTCATTGTCGCTCATCTTCGTGATAATAATCTCAATCAGGTACTCCTTCCTCAATTCTTTGTTTTATACATATGTATTTTACCTTTACAAACTACTTAAGTAATCTTTGTTTGGGTAGGAGTTGATTACAGCACAAAAGATAGTCAAACTATGATCAATTATGATAAATAGTACTTGTAGGACTCATATAGACATCCCAGCTAGCTTGTTATTGAGGCGCGCACACACACATGTGTGTGTGTTTGTGTGTTAGTGTAAAATTACCACATGCAACTAGTGCTTAGTTAATCTGTCATATGAATGTTTGATCACGCGAGAGCTTTGGGAGTCATTATGTTGCACTGTCGGAGCTATTGTTTGTTAGACCGATGAACGAGCAACTTATAAGATTGTGTGAGAGATTAGGCTTTATTTGTGGGGGTATCAAGCTAGGGAATATGAAGAACAAGGAAGTTCCAGTTAGCCCTTGAATTAAATTTAATGATAGTGTAAACAAGGTGAAGGAGAACCTTGGTGTAACTGGTAAAATTGTTGCCATGTGACCAGTAGGTCACGGGTCCGAGCCATGGAAACAACCTCTTGTAGAAATGTAGGGTAAGACTACGTACAATAGACTTTTGTTGTCCAGTCCTTCCCCAGACCTTGTGCATAGCGGGAGCTTAGTGCACCGGGTTGCTTTTTTTTTTTATAGTGCAAAAAAGGCCCTGACATCAAATATACGCCTAGAGGGAGTGATTTTCTGTTTATAGTTGTTTCGGTTAGGAAAGCTATTTGATTGTTAGCCAAGAAAGACGATTTACTGTTGCATCTTTTTTGGAAGAAAGGAGGAAATGGTGAGGGAAAGGGTAGAGAAGAAACGGGAGGATTATTTCTCTTGAGGTGATATATGCATTCATGAATTTGTTGTGTACATATAGATCTACTTTATTTGAGATTTATTCGTATTACCATCATTTGGAAGAGATTGGAGTGATCAAACATTGAATGGATAGTTTCATTATTTTTATTTTGCTTCTTTCTTTATTTTCTGTTTTTTTTTTGGTGCCACTAAGAACATATTCCTTCTTTAGTGCGGGTGGGTGGGGGGATTGAAGATTTGTGCTCATGATCCTTTTTCATTTAGAAAGTTAACAAAGGTATCACTAGGGGATAGGAGGTTCAATATTATCAGGTGATTGAGTGACTCAGTTCAGTTGAGACATTGGTGAGTACCAACAATTAGATACATATAACAAGGGGAAACTTGAATGTACCTTAATGTTTGGTATTGCAACTTATGGTCTTTCAGATGAAAGTGTCTTTAAACCATGCCTCAAATACTACATTACTTGTTGCCTCTGTGCAATTGTATCTAGTTCTGGACTTACCGGAGTAGAGCTTCTACATATGAACTATGAACTCTGGGTAGCGTAGGGAAGTGTTTCTTTTATTTGGCCTCTATTCATGCTCTGATGTCATATCCCCCACAATGTTCACCGCTAGCATGTTTATCGTACCTCTTAGACCATAACATAAGTTCTTTTTGAACAGACTTGCTAAGTCTTATTAATATTTCGTGGGAATGAACAAGTGGTCATGTTTGCTAACGATACTGGAGATCTGAAACTTTGGTGGTTCAATCCCCGATTTTTTTTTCCGGGTTTCATTTAAGAGGGTGTCTCCTATTTCTATTATTAGCCTCCTTGCTACAGAATTTTGCAAATTTAAGAGTTCGCACACTCAAAACTTGAGTGCTAGTATTATCACCCGAATTGGCACCCGATAGAGTGCTACTAGTTGAACCCTTAATGGACCTCAGAGATAAACTTAAATCCACCGGCGAAGATGAATTAGAAGGAGAATTTGAAGTTGAATTGAGCCAATTCCTACTCCACAATATTTTGGCCTCAAACTTTCTTTGCCAGGGCCAACATATGTTTTCTTTGGTTATTTTGCTATATGTTTCTTGCTGTCTCTTATATGTGAT
Source organism: Nicotiana benthamiana (assembly GCA_034376525.1). Taxonomy (NCBI): domain Eukaryota; kingdom Viridiplantae; phylum Streptophyta; class Magnoliopsida; order Solanales; family Solanaceae; genus Nicotiana; species Nicotiana benthamiana. The sequence continues at coordinate 19,983,213 of CM067341.1, forward strand.
ATGGAAACATTCCATGAAATATTGTTGTAACATGTCAGCTGCAAGTGAGAGTTTATTCGAAAGCAGTCATTTTTCTTGGTTTAACTGCATGATCTTACACTATGATGGGATTCAAATAGCAAAATTGAGAACATCACTGTGTCTTTTGTTTTGAATAGAAAACGCTACATAACAAGGCCAAGTTAAGTAGAGGTTGTGATGAATTCTGCTCTGCATGTATTACAGGCTGCAAGTGCAGTAGCTTCAGCCACAATGACACCAATGAATGTTGAAGCTCCTACAAAAAAACTACTTGAATTGGTTGCAAAGGTTTGTATCAGTTGGTAAGGTTTGCTATTGTTATGCTTTCACTAATTTTAATTTGTTCAACATGGGGTAGGAGAATAGATATAGAAAAGCTTCTTTATCGCTCTAAGCCGTTAACAGGGTCTTGCAGTGGAGAAAGATGAGAAGCTGAGAGGAGTTTCGACAGCTGCACCTTTTGATCCAGTCATAACTACGGGATATGGCTCAATCCCAGCCCCTCGCACTGCTTCTGTTGATTTCAGGTACTCTATCTCCCTAAATCACGCTATTTCCTTATCAACCTGAAGGGTATAAAAGTTTACTTTTGTAAGTTGAGTGTTAAAGTGCAATTAATGCTTTTTTGGTTGACGAAAACTCTAAAAATCCTTGTGCCACGCTGGTGTATGCAGTTGACAATGCTCACTGAGTAGAATGGAGGGGATTATCTGTTGATTGTGGGAAATGCTTTGGATATTTGAATATTAGTTTTTGTAAGGAAGAGTAATAACTAATGTGCGATGTTTACCTGTAATCATCTATGAAAAGACTAGTCTGTCCAATTAAATATTTCTTTTCCTTTTCCTTCCATTAATTACATCTTTCAAAAACTGATCAGGAGCCTACTCTATGTGCTATGATGATAACTTTCATTTCGTAAAATAACTAGTTTCCTTTCGGAATTTATGTACAAGGGCACTTCTACGCTGTAACAGCTTTGATTTTATCATTAGGTTATGTCAATCATTGACTCTTTTGTGTAAGTTTGATCCTTCATAAGCCTTGTAGTAGCAGTGCAGAATCCTTTTGGATCTGTTCACCCAAAGATTTTGTGACGCATGTGGCTGATAAATTATGGTGAGCCTCCAAAATGCATCTCTTATTCATTGACCCTAAGAAGAATGTCTCTAGATTTATAGAGTTGGGCTCACATTTCAGGTTTCACGATTCACCATATATTAATATGTCGTGTGAATCACAAAAAGCCCATTTCCTGGCTCTATCTGAATCTCTGTATATAAATACTTCTTCTTTCTTGAGTATTAACAAACTTATGAATGATGTTGAGATTGTCATTTGATGGAGCTGATAATTAATTCTCCTTCTGAACAGTAGTGTCAACGATACAAAAGGCTCATCAAAGATTATCCCCAAGCATGAATCACAACATGTTTCTGAGCACAAGGTTGTATCTTAAACAAAACTGTAGGTTGTTTGAGCTCTCATCTTTGTTTCAATTGCTGATTTCCAGAATCAATTTCTAACAAAAGAATTTTCTTTTAGAATGTAGCAAGGTGTGCCAGATTTAGTCCAGATGGAAGATTTCTTGCTACTGGAAGTGCGGACACGTCTATTAAACTGTTTGAGGTGTTGTATCTTTTCTATAGCACTCCAATTTCCATTCTTTTACTTCTACGACTCACGGGTTACCTTATGCAGATTTCAAAAGTTAAGCAAATGATGCAGCCAGATGCTAGGGATGGCCCAGTGAGGCCGGTTGTACGGACTTTTTATGATCATCAACAAGTAAGATTTTGATTGTGATACTTTTGTTACCATTATCAACAAAAATATCTTGATTGTGATACTTGCATTTCTTGATTCTATTGTCATTTGATGTTAATATTTTTAGGTTAGTTATTTTGAACATTGGTTCATACGATCTAATCTTATCATTTAAGTAAGGAAATTACTGGATTGCTTTTAAACAAAATTAAGTGAACTGATTTTTCTGTATGATGTTTTGCAAGTAGCCTCTGCCTCCATTAATATGCTGAAAAGAAATAAAACTCTTTAAGTTTATTGTCAACTTGGATTTGGCAACACGGTGTTGTGCAGGATATTACCTTTAGATATTGATGTCACCTGTTTCCTCTGTATTCATATGAATCTCAGTTTCTGAGGTGTGACTATCTCAGGGGTTTTCCCTGTTTCTTATCCAATGCTTATACATAACTGCAGCCAATAAATGACTTGGATTTTCATCCGCAAAATACAGTACTCATATCTGGAGCAAAAGATCGCACCATCAAGTATGATATATCGTATAACTGTGAAATTGCAGAATTTGCTTGTCATTGGAATATGAACTAAATACTCTCTTCTTTTTTCCTTTTCTTTGACCGTTTTCAGGTTCTTTGATTTTTCAAAAACGGTGGCAAAGAGAGCATTTAGAGTGATTCAGGTCACTCAAATGTCTTTTAAATTTTCAAACCAAACATTAATCTTGGTTCTTGGACTTGTTTTAGAGAAAAATATACTGACTATGCTATTGGATTTTTATTGTATGTTTTGACAGGATACACATAATGTAAGGTCGGTGTCATTTCATCCTTCCGGAGACTTTCTTCTGGCAGGCAAGTGCATTTCCTTTTAGTTAGCTACTGGATTGTGGACTGCTATGTACTATTTGGTGAGCCTAAAGCTGATTTAATGGTGCTATGTCAGACAACTTTTATCCCTGAAAATTATATACTATTTTTTGTCCTAAAATTGGAGAAGTAGAGACGGCATACTTGTACAGGTTGCTACCAGAACAAAACAAGCAATGCATGTGTGTTATAAAGTGTAAAAAAAATTTTCCCCATCTTTTTGGTATAGGTGATCAATATTTTCTTTGTCGATGTGCTAGTCCTCTCTGTACAGTTACTTCTAGCTAGATTTCAGAATGGCTTTTAGGTAAAGTAACTTTTGTTATTATTCCCTGCTTACTAAAAAAAGTAACTTTGAACTATTCACATATTCAATTCTAAGGGAGTGCTGTGAGTAACAAAAGGAGTAAGGCCATCCCTGTTGCAAATGTACGCCGATGCAATTCAAAGTATCATCTACTAAATGAAAATTACACGAAAAGCTAAGGCAGTCAGAAAAGAAAGCCTTATATCTATGATGTGATACCTGGTTGATTGAATCAACAGATGATGTTGGTTTCTAAATGTTAAGGAGAAATAGAGCTCTGGATAGGCAGCTATTGATTTTAACTTCAACCAAGAGCAGAAATATATATATAATTAGGTGTTGTAACTTGTTGATATGAAGTACAAAAACTGTAGTGACACTTCCCACCATGTCAGATGGCCAAGCTTTCTTGGAACTGGCATCTAATAAAGTTGAAATTGGTTAGAGAACCAATTATTTGATTCTGTGCTCATAAAATTGTCTAACTTCCCATCTGATAAAACAAGATCGTCTAACTTCCTATATTACCCTCTATATTTACTGCCAACTCATTTAGATAAAGCAGCAGCAGTAATGAGTACGATTTGCACCTTGCCTATCGGCTAAAGTTCTCAAATAATGTTGGTTGTTACAGGAACTGATCATCTCATTCCCCACCTATATGATATTAACACTTTCAAATGCTACCTGCCAACAAATTTCCGAGAGATGGGTGTCAATGGTGCTATTAATCAGGTAAATTCGTGTACATAGATGCTTTGATCAGAGGATTATTTTTTTACCATTTTATTTCCTTACAGGTTAGGTATTCATCTACCGGTGGAATGTATGTTACTGCATCCAAAGATGGTGCTATTCGGTTATGGGATGGGGTAACTGCTAGCTGTGTGCGATCCATTGATGGTGCACATGGAGCAGCGGAGGCCATAGGTGCAAATTTTACAAAGGATGAAAGGTTAGGGATCCCTTTTGGTTACAGCTTACAAGCTTGAACCAGGATTCTTTTCTTCAATGGGAAAAGTAAAAGAGAAAAAGAAAAAGGCAAAAAGAAAGAAACGAGAACAAGAGTTTTATTCCAGTTGAACCACTGTCTAGATATGAATAGGGGGAGTTTTTGCCTTTTCATGGTCTAGAGGGTGGGAAACTTGTGAAAAGAAGTTGCCTATGAGAATCTCCTCTTCCTGTTTTGTCTCAAAGAAGTTGCAGCATAATATATCCTGCTTGATAACTGAGTTTATCTTGTATACTGTTCATGCACTTAACCATAAAAATGTTGTTGTTCTTTTCTTTCAAATTTTAATGTAGCATCATTCGTGACCCTTACTTGACATATAGCTTCATTTTGTAGTTGCTACGTGGAACTTGATTTACGTTCTATGAGAAATTCTTGATAATTTATAGGGCTTAAGATGCCTTCTCAAGCTTGTTTATTTCAAATGTTTCCTAGGTATATCCTCTCATGTGGAAAAGACTCTTCGGTGAAGATTTGGGAAGTTGGCACAGGAAGATTGGTCAAACAATATCTTGGAGCTACACATACACAGTTGCGTTGTCAGGTATGTCAGGCTCACACTGCTTGCTTTGAAGAATTCATGTTTCATATTGATATTACAGTTATTTATTTCATTTATAGCAAAGTTGCATATTATGAACTATCTACTGCTTGTCATTATTTAATATGCAATACATGGCAGCATATGCCAAGAATGCTGCCTTTAGTTTATCATTCTTGTGCCAGCTTCTCCGTGGTTTCAAATTGCGTGTTGAATATGCTGTGCTATCATGATCACCATGGAATTGCATTTTAAAAATAGCAGCTAATACATGGAAAGTATAACAACAATAACGCCTCTTCCCAAGCTACTTGGGGTCGTCTGTATGAATCTTCATTATCCATGTCACTCCATTAGGCCGGTCTAAATTTTGCATTCAACTATCACATGGAAAGTAAAAGATACTCCCTATTTTACAATAGATGTACCAACCAGGAATTATGTTAATTTCTTGTTGGAAGTTCTGGTGATTTTTGAGATGTGATTGTCAGAGGATGCTTGTAAAATTCTTCTATAGTGGATTTCCTGTATCTCATGCTCGTCTTCTTTAGTTAGGCTATATTTATATATGCATCACTTGTGGTGTTTACTTTTCTATTTTCTTCTTTTGTTTGGACTGAGCTTTTCTTTATTCCCAAGAGAAAAGGAGCTCTGTTATTCCCACTTTTATGAGAACATTTTGCCTTGGAGCCTGTCTGGGCATACAAAATTTTTCCTTTTTTTTCAATTTTTTTTGAAAACAATGTTTGGTTATCCCATTCTTACTAATTTTTCCTTTTTCACTTGAAAATTTATTTTCAAATTTGAAAAACTGATTCTCACCTGTTTTTCAATTGAAAATGGGAATTTGCTAGTTTTTAGTGTTATAAATTTACCCATACTTTTAAAATTTATAAAATGACCCTATCAGTTTTTCATATTTGGCAGATGCATCTTTGGAGGAACATCAGTCCTAGTTGATACTTGAACTCTTCCTACTGGACGTTTGATTATATGGTTACGAGAAATATGTGGCTATGCCTGCTTTTGCACCTTCTCTGTGTGTTAGTAGAATTAGAAAATGTGATATTAATTTTGCATCTTTTGTATATTGCAGTAAAGCAGAATATGATAACAGTTAAACAATAGCATTTTGATTGTTTATTTTAAGTAGGATAATCAAATTGGGGTGGTTTTGATATTTTTTACAAGTTGTGGGGTATAAATCATGTTTCATGATTTTCAAAAAAGAGACATTCAAATATGTTGCAAAAATTATAACCAAACACTACTTCATCTTCAATTTAAATTTTAGTGAAAATCCAAATTTGAAAAAAAAAATGGAATTCATGTCCAAACGCCTACTTACATTCTTGTTGACATTTGACTGCTGAATAATGCCTTTTAATGCAGGCTATTTTCAATGATACAGAAGAATTTGTATTATCAATTGATGAATCTCTGAATGAGGTAAAGCATAGCTTCGTTCAATACTTATGCAGGTAACGTTATGGAGATTAATTACGATGTTGGTCACAGATTGTTGCATGGGATGCTCTGACAGCAGAAAAAGTGGCTAGTTGGCCCTCCAACCATGTTGGTGCACCTCGTTGGCTCGAGCATTCCCCAGTAGAAGCTGCTTTTGTGTCCTGTGGAATGGACCGATCCATTCGGTACTGGAAGGAGGTACTTTAGTGCGACTGATGAGCCAGTAGCATGTAGCAAAGCCAGGGATATATATGCCAGTGTAATTTAATAAGCTTTCTGTAAGAAACTCTCACTCCACTTGCTTGTTGTATACTCGAGAGAAGAGAAAAGAGGTATTCATCGTAGGGAGGTCAACCGAGAAACCTCTTTTGTTTCCTCACCATGCCGTCAGCTAAGTGGATGGAGGTGATTTTCGCTTTGTCTTACCCCTCTCTCTGCCTCAGATTCTTTTCGTATTGGATGGTGAAGGAAAGTAAAAAAGAAGAGGCAAGGAGGTATAAGGCAGCTTTCAGATTGGTCGAATGGTCGGGCGTGGTAGTTAATCTCCTCTATCTTGATAAGGGTCATTTGCTGATCATCCAAATTCCCCAGTTTTTCATTTACAGTTTTACACTATGTGGACACAGGCTCGATTATCCTTTTGAGATGTTTCAGTAGCAAATTTGTACTGTTTATAGGATATTTCATGTTTCTCTTGTTACAACCGGGAACTGGAAAATTTTCTCCTCTCAATGGATATTTCTCCACTTTTCAAATTAGATGTTATATTTCATGCTTGTGAAAATGAACACCTTTTGAGATTGAAATTAGGAGTATATTTTATATGTAAATTGAAAGCAATATAGTTTTAAAATCACTTCTTTTCACATAGATGATTATCGTTCTGTATTTGTCACCTACAAATACAAAATAGTTATGATAAATAGTTGTATAGAGGGCATTCTTATAGCAACTATTTGGATTCTTGCCTTTAAAGTTTAAACCCCTTTGGCTATTTCTGTTTCAAATTATCAAATTGAAAGTACTCAAAAATCGATATTTTTATTGCAGTATTAGATGTATTTCCGATTGATATTTGTGGTTGAAAAATGAGACTCGAAATGATAGATAAGTAGAGAGAAGTAGTTTGTAAAGCTTTAGCACTATGTAGTGGTGACAAAATAGTTAATTGGAAAAGTTAGGTACTCATATTATTCACTAAAAAGTAGGTTGGATCATGAACTATTTAAATACGGGTTAAATATGGATAAGAATCATATTATCCATTTAGAAAATGGATAATCAATGGGTAACCAATGAGTTTTACTTTTATATTTGTAAAGCCTCAAGTTGGAGGTTTCTCATGTTTGGAAGACAAGGAATTTTCCCAAAATTGATCATATTTAAGAAGTCACGGATAATATGGTTATTCATATTATTTGTCGGTTAATTAGTTTTTTACCCGTATTAAATATGGCTCGGATCTGATAATTTATCTATTTTTTCATTACTCGTTTTCGATCCGACCCCGCCCGTTTGCCACTCCTACTTGTATTCATTTGTACAAGGCAAAACAAGTATTAATTAATAGTTTAATACACAACCAGGAATAATTGTGGTCGAATGGTAAGTACTCCTTCATTCTTAACCAGAGGTATTTTATTTTCCAATGTGAGACTTCCCAGTGCCAATTCGGATTTAATCGGGCCCAATGCGGACATCGGACATTGGATGTGTAACGAAAACTTACACAATCTCCCAAATAAATCTCAACTTATGAACCTCTAACCATTAATCATAAACTTACCAAAACTGGCCAATAAAAATTAAAAAATCAAATAATAGGGTTCTTTCTCTTAAAGAATAACATGCAAAAATCACCTTCCATAATTTTAAGCGTGATTAACAACACTAGATATAAGAGGTAAAGGAAATTTTATGGATGAGGTAGCAAATAAGGTGATGAAATACAAAAAATATATACAATATTCTAAAAATCTAAACAAAAAAGGAACTTTTTCAATGAGTATAGTTGAAATTCATTAAAATTATATAGATAAGTCAATATACAAAATTTGAGGAAGATTGAAGGTGATTTGGACCGATTTAGTATCAAAATTCGTGATTAAATCGAGTTCAAAAAATTCTTCTGCGACACCTGTATCAAACATGTATCTCACACACATGAATATATCGATATACATGTGATATACAATAGAGACAAATATGATACATATGTGATACACATATCTCACCAGTCACCCTGATGTCTGCCTGAATAGCCCTTGGCTACCCCGAGCACGTCCCGTGCTACCCCCCTAACCAAGTTCGCCGTCTCTGTCCACATAGCGTCCGCTTCCCCAGAACTTCTCCAAGCTCCGCTCTCAGCTAACCTCCTTTCCAACTCCTGTGCTTTCTCCTTAGTCAAAACACCCCATCTAATCCGCGGTTGACCCCGAGCGCCCCTCCTCTTCCTCTTCACCCAGAGACCGACATCCATCACTAGGAGTCTATGAAGAGTTGAAAGGGACTCTCCCGGAAGGACTGCAAGATTATTCCGGGAGAGTCCCTTTCGACTATTCATAGACTCCTAGTGATGGATGTCGGTCTCTGGGTGAAGAGGAAGAGGAGGGGCGCTCGGGGTCAACCGCGGATTAGATGGGGTGTTTTGACTAAGGAGAAAGCACAGGAGTTGGAAAGGAGGTTAGCTGAGGGCGGAGCTTGGAGAAGTTCTGGGGAAGCGGACGCTATGTGGACAGAGACGACGAACTTGGTTAGGGGGGTAGCACGGGACGTGCTCGGGGTAGCCAAGGGCTATTCAGGCTGACATCAGGGTGACTGGTGGTGGAACGATGTAGTCGAAGGAAAAGTGGAGGTGAAGAAGGCGGCGTTCGCTAAGTTGGCAGGGAGCACAAGCGAGGAAGAACGGAGAGCGAACAGGGAGATCTACAAGGTGGCAAGGAAAGAAGCAAAGATGGCAGTCACGGAAGCTAAAAACGCGGCGTTTGGTCGCATGTACGAGGAACTAGGGGAGAGAGGCGGGGACAAGAAGTTATTCCGATTAGCTAAAGCAAGGGAAAGGAAGGCACGTGATCTTGACCAAGTTAGGTGTATCAAGAGCGAGGATGGTAGAGTTCTGATGGGGGAATCTCAAATCAAGCAGAGGTGGCAGGCGTACTTTCGGGACTTACTTAACGAGGAGGGGGGTCGTAACATAGAGCTAGGGGAGCTGGGGCATTCAAAGCAACATAGAGACCTTGGGTACTGCAGGCGCATTAGGGTGGAGGAGGTCATGGGGGCTTTGCGTAGGATGAGTAGGGGTCGAGCGACCGGGCCTGACGAGATCCCGGTGGAGTTCTGGAAGTGCATGGGTAGGTCAGGAGTGGAGTGGCTCTCCAGGTTGTTCAATGCGATTTTCAGGACCAAAAGGATGCCGGATGAGTGGAGGTGGAGTACAGTGGTGCCCTTGTACAAGAACAAAGGGGACATCCAGAGCTGCAACAACTATAGGGGTATCAAATTAATAAGTCATACCATGAAGGTTTGGGAGCGGGTGATTGAGGCGAGGGTGAGGGAGATGACATCTATATCTAGGAACCAGTTCGGTTTCATGCCGGGTCGCTCCACTACAGAGGCTATCCACCTTGTCAGGCGGCTGGCGGAGCAATTCAGGGATAAGAAGAAGGACCTACATATGGTGCTTATCGACTTGGAGAAGGCGTATGACAAGGTCTCAAGGGAGGTGCTATGGAGGTGCTTGGAGGCGAAGAGCGTGCCGGAAGCCTACATCAGAGTAATCAAGGACATGTACGATGGAGCTATGACTAGGGTTAGGACGGTGGGTGGCGACTCAGACCATTTTTCAGTGGTTTCGGATAGGGGTAAGGCTCGTCTACATATTACCCTCCCCAGACCCCACCTGGTGGGACTATACTGGGTAGTTGTTGTTGTTGTTGTTGTTGATGATGTGATACACATATCATTTTTTTCATGTTCAATTTTTATTAAATTTTCAATTCAAACCACCTCAAAACTTCACCAAATTATCCAAAACTGAGATTCAAGCTCATTAAATTGTGTCCAATCTATTCTAATAACACCACTCAAAACAAAGTAAAAAATTTGATATTTTTTGGCTACAAACAATTATTTAGCTTTTGGCTAATATTAATAATATTTTATAATTGGCCTTTTTTTATAACAAACTACCTATAAATGGACATAGCTAGTAATTCCCCAAAAAATAATTTAATACACGCCTATATATACCAATTAATGTTGTCACTAGTAATTTTAGATTTATTCAGCAGTAGAAGATTTTAACTCACTATTCATCTTTTGCAGAATATTTCTTAGCAGTTGTATTATTATACATTTCCCCCAAAAAACATTCATTTATAGTCCAAATTTGAATAGAGCTTAATTTCACCATATTTAGTCGGCACTCGTCTGTCGAGTACTTTTGTAGTCTAAAAACAGAAATGATGGCAAGTCAGAAACCTGCATTTATTCATGATATGCGAAATTGACAAGAAGTTACGAAGACTTTATGCGAACCAATATTCAATTTCTAACACGACGCTAACAATTACTACAACAACAACACAGACCTTGAAGATAAAAGAAGTTTTCGATAGATGCTCGGCTAGAGGCGGATTTAGGATTTGAAAGTTTATGAGCTCCTATAATAATTTCAGATTACTATGTAATAATAACCGAGTTCACAATTAGATATTATTAATATTTAATGAATTTCTTAATATAATTATAAAGTATATGCAAAAGTTACTGGGTTCTTGGAAACCCGCAGTCCATGCACTAGATTCGCCCCTATACTCGGCTGAATAAAAGCAAAATTACAATAGTTATGATAAAGAACAATGACATAACGCTAACAATTGGAGGAAAAAAGAAACATAGTCAATGTACTTAGTACGGAAAGTGAAAGTCATTTTATTTATTATGAAATCGCTTCATACGCGCAGTCACACCTATCGCCTATCAATGTTATGTTCAAAAACCTCGTTCGAAAACTTGTACAAAAAGAATTTCCAGCGACACAACAGTTCTTCCATACCAACTTAACTGTCCGTGCCGCCTAAACATTTGTCACAAGATTTTAAGAAAAAAGTGAGCTATTGAATTATCATTAAAATTCATCATGAATTAATTAGTTTTAGATGGAATGTGAAGAATATTGAGCCAAATATAATATTGACCGATCAACTAAAACTAATTGCATTCATTAACTAAAAAATATACAAAACAAAGTTATTTTGTAATATAAAAATAGCAGTCTATTATTATTATTATTATTGGGAGCGATTTTTATATATATATATATGAGTTTATTTTGCAAGTGTCAATTTGGTCTTTTCAAATGGATATGTAATGGATATGGATATTGAGAGGGAAGAAGATATTGGATGATGTGGTTTTAGAAGCTCCCCACTAAAACTGTGGTGAAGATTAAGAATAACTGCTTTCTTCCTCTAAGCGCGTGGCAAAGTCTCTCCTTCGCCGGAACTTCACCGCCGGCAACTCCTTAGGTAATTTCAGAACAAGTTTAAAGTCACTCTCTTTTCTATATTCCTCACATTCTCTGTTCTCTCTCTTTTAACCATAATTTAAACCTCTAGAGACAGAGAACTGTGGAGGCTTAATTATGAAATTTGCAGTGGCCCTCATTTGAAATTCTTTGAATTTTAGTGTCCATGTAGTAGAACTTTTTTGTACCTTTTACATTGTTGGCTCTTTACATAAATAGCCGGTCATATTCACTTTTTACTTTTTTTTAGTCATATGCACAATTATATCCATATAATACATGGATTATACCTTCATCGGTTATTTTTAGTTTAAGCGATTGGATGGATGGCTATTTGGGTTAATTCTTCTATATTGTTCTTGTTTGTCATGCGTCTATAGCTGTACTGATTCATACTTTCTAAGCATGCATAAACTCACAAGCAAGGACTCTGTATATGATAGCAAAATCCTTAACTACATGAATGAATCATGAAGATGAAGTTACCTAGGCATCCAAGGGTGTGGCTTAGTGGTCAGCGAAGTGAGTTATAACCATGAGGTCTAGGTTCAAGTTCCCAGCGGAGACAAAAACACTAGGTGATTTCTTCCTATCCGTCCAAGCCTTAGTGGAAAGAATCATGTGGTACTTGTTGTTGGTGGGAGGTAGCAGGTATCCCGTGGATAGTCAAGGTGCACGGAAGCTGGCCCGGACACCGTGGTTATAAAAAAAAGATGAAGTCACCGAGTTGTAACAATATTGACTGGCTTAGATTATTCTCATACATATCTGAATTTAAAACTTTGCAGGTCTTGAGTTACTGCTTGAAGAGATGGTGTCTTTGCAAAAATATCCATCAGTACATCATGCATATATGTTAAACGCATCCCCTCAGGTTCGACTCGCCATATATATACCTGTTGTTTTGAAGTTCCTCTTCATTTATAAAAGTGGCTTTGGTGCATCAGCAAACATTGTTTAGGAACAGCCCCAACCGAAGAGGTCCTGGCTTTCTTATCAGATCAGAACAAGTGTCTGAAGTTTCAATTTCCTCTTGCCAAGGTAAAACTCCTAACATGGTTTGAAAGAAGTCTAATGAAGTGGTACAGTCGGTTTACTGTCAGTTACCATCTATTTGTCAGGCAACCCAAATTCAGATGGGGTCTTTGGCTGACGAAGAGCAATATTTCAAAATTCAGGAGCATTTGATCTTTTGAAGGACCATTTCATGTTCAATGATTTTCACTCCCCCCTATATTTTCTTCTCCTAAGTTTTTTCTTTAGAATTAATCTCATTAACAGTTTAAGCTACTTGATATATTGCGTGTGATCTCATTTCCTGTTTTTACATTAACTTGAGTGGATACACTCTATGCTACCCAATGCGTCGGTTGGTTAGTCCAATAGTGTCATCTCTACCATTTATAATATGGTGAAATCAATCCAACTCACTCTATAATGCTCCTTTTGATAAGAAAAGAGCAATCTACTTCCAGGTAGTGAACAGATCTCCTGAAGTATGGGCGAAAAGTGGACCTTCAAAATTGTTGCTTTTTTGTGGAAATACCCAAATGGATGAGAACTATTTAGAATAGCAAAATTTTTATTAGTAATAAGTATTATCAGGTTGATCGAACACCTTCACGTATATGAAGTGTTGATATTACACCTTCATATACATGAAGTGAGAGTTTGCAAGTTGGAGTCCCGGGGTTTATGGTCTTTGAGTTTAAAGAGATCCTAAATTCCCAATACCTTCATAATAGGCTATTGTTTATTATATTGATCCACATGCAGAATAGTAAACCCGCTTGTCCTTTTATGGTAGACCTTTTAGCACCAAAAGTAAAGTGGTTAACCATATACTTTTTATTTGGTGTTTTCCTTACAGATAGACCTGGAAGACGTCAATTTCTTGCCATGGGATCAACAATGGCCCCTTTGTTGCTAATGTCTTATCAGACACCAACATCATGTAAAAATCTTCTCGCAGTGTAAATGTCCTTACATGTTAAATCACTTCAGTTTCATTTCTCAATATATCCCTGCTGTATTAATGTTTCCTAAAAACTGGTGTTGCGAAGTTATCAAAAACAATTATCTTCCATGCACTTTACTGCTTCTTGAAATTTCAATGGCTGATATCCTAAGAGTACACCCTTTGATATGGCTCAGTTGCTGCAGAATCTAAGAAGGGATTTCTGCCCATCACAGACAAGAAAGACGGATACAATTTCGTCTATCCTTTTGGGTGGCAGGTCCATTCCCTATCTTGATAACAATTGTCTGTTACTTTATGTTTTGCAACTTTCTTTTGCTTTCTGTCTTTTAGTTGCACAAAAAGTTGCTGGGAAAACCCGTGTTCTGGAGCTGCTTTTGTGGATTTAGCAATTCTGCATATCTATTTCATTTAATTCCTTCTGAAATTTGAGCTATCCTTCAAGAGAGTTGAAGGGGCCCCTTTCCCCAGTTAGCTTAGGGCCTTAACCCTCAGTTTTATGTTTCTTATCTCAAAGAAGTGAGGCCTATCTCAGTTTTATTCTTCTTATCTCAAAGACATAAGGCATATATTTCCCCTCCTAGTTATTTCCACCTAATTTCTGTTTCATCGCATCTAATACAAAATATTTAAGAAAAGAAAATCTATAGTTAGAATTTTCTAGTCCTTAGCCACTTTGTATTTCTCATAATTTCACTATTACCTTGTAGATTATTTTTGTTTTTGGTTTATTTACTCTTTGCTTGTTCATCTTCTTCTTTTTCATTTTCCCCTTTTCTCCTGATCCAGGAAGTAGTGGTCGAAGGTCAAGATAAGGTTTTCAAAGATGTTATTGAACCACTAGAAAGCGTTAGTGTAAATGTGATACCCACCAGCAAACAAGATATTCGTGATTTTGGTTCACCACAAGAGGTTTGTAGGAAATTCTAAATTATTTTTCTTTAGGTATTTATGAGAAAACAGGCTAAATTTCCCTGCAAAAGTTTCCTGTTTTCCTGGTATTCTATGTACTGTCTTTTTAGCTATCTGGGGTTTCAGTGTAGTTAGAGTTTTATGGATCGTGTATTGGCTTTTGATTTGAGCCGCCATTCCAACCTTTTCTCATCTGCTAATATTCACATTGCAGGTTGCTGAAACTTTAATAAAAAAGTTTTTATCATCACCTTCTCAAAAGACAAAACTGATTGAAGCATCAGAGGTCTGTGTTTTCTAGTTCCCTTCCACTAAAAGATTTTTTTATACCTTGATATTAGAGTGTTCTTCATGCTATTGCTATTGTTGTTCAACTAGCCCATCAGAACCTTGAAATGTTTGATGTGTAAATGTCAATTTCAAACTTCGCCTTAGGACTAAATTCATCTGGTTGACATGTTTTGATGTTCCTTAAAAGAAGCAAACTTGCTAGTGAACTAGCTTTCTCCATGGCTGAAGTTAAATCTGGCTAACTACGGATCATGTTAGTAAAGCGTTGTTTATCATAGCACACAGTCCAGTTTCAGTCACCATGTCGCCGGTATATGTTAATATTTTTATGAACTTGAAATAAGAAGGGAAATCATTAATTTGCATTATGCTATCTATATTAGAAGAAACATCAATACTGGCTAAAAGATTTTATTTAGCTTTTCAAGTTCCAATTTTTTTCTTTTTTTTTTTAATAGCTTCTCGAGTTCCCCATAAAATGATTTTAATAGCTTTTCTTAGTGTCTTCTTGAAACAGGGAAGTGTTCTCTCTTTCTTATGTTAAATTTCATGATGATTATGTATTACTCACAATAATTTGGCAGGTGAGGGGTGGCCCGTTATCCGCGGAGTTTCGTGTGCACCTAGACCTCAGGGATCTCTCGGTTATCAATAATAATAAAAATAATAGTAATAATCAATTCAATTTACACATTAGCAACAAAGGATTGGTTTCAGAAAAGGACCTTTATGTAACATAAATGTAGAAGTCTAAAATGGAACTATATTTTACCATAGAAAATTTTGAAAAGCGAAATTGCCTCTTATGTTCAAGGAGGGGTAGAGGTAGGCCGAATAAGTATTGGGGAGAGGTCATTAGGCAAGATATGACATTGCTCCAGCTCACTGAGGACATGACCACGGATATGAAGGTGTGGAGGTTGAGAATAAAGGTAAAGGGTTAGAATAGGTCGCCTAGCCTTGTCCTAATCTATAACAGTAGCTTCAGGTCATGAGTTAGCGTTATTTATGTGTTTTCGTATTCCTTCATTTATGTGATTACTTGTCGTTGCTTTCATTTCGGCCTTCTGATTACAATACTCAGTTTTAGTTTTATATCTTTGTATTTTTGCTTCGGTTTTATAATTGGCGTGATTGCCGTTGCCCTTTCTTTTATCTTTCCTAAGCTGAGGGTCTTTTGGAAACAACTCTCTGCCTTCTTGAAGGTAGTGGTAAGGTCTGCGTACATATTACCCTCTCCACTTGTGGGATTACACTGAGCCTGTTGTTGTTGTATGTTCAAGGCGTGGCCTCTTTTTTTCGTGAGAATAAATTTTGAATCCTCTTGGCTTATTGTTATGCTGTCTTCACATTGGATATGCAATTACTTTAGGAAAAAAGACTTGGTATGGATGAAAACATCTTCTAGCAATTTGATATTGCGCTGTTAACATGGTGTTATATCATGTCAGCTATAAATTGAGTTACCACTTCAATATGATTTCCGCTCTTCCTAATGATACTTTCCAGGTATTCATGGATTTCCTAGCAAGGCTTCAATTAGCTTAGATTCGTTTAGTTGACAGAAAGTTAAGTCACTTGTCATAATATTGAGAAATTCTCAGTTGGAAAGGTTTAAGTTACTACCCTGTGTACCACGGTCCATCTCCCTTTTGGCCAACAATTTGAGACTTTATGGGAGTTGCTGATATCATACTGTGGAGTAGCTATGACGAAAACTTGTTTCCTTGGATTATTCATGCATATCACTCTCTTGACATGTTGAAAGATGCCAATGGAAAGAAAGAACCTAGAGTTTTCCTTTGAGTGAAAAACAAGTTCATATTCCCTCTTGTCATCTTTTCATAAGAAGACCGGCTCCTCCCTTCTTCCAAAAGAAAAGGAAATATATTGACAGACTAAGTATTGCTGTGATACTATCGCTCTAATTGTCTGGAGCTCCTATTTTTGTTTAATACTAAAGAAGGAATAATTTCTGGCTTACCAAAAAAAGAAGCAACGAGCTTTTACATCCGATTCACATGTAAATTTGACATTGCCGTGAACAATTTCACAGCTTGACTTTTTTACATCTGCTGTGCTTAAATAGTGCAGAGATTCCTCTTGGAAACGGGGATGGGCTTACCATCTGATTTGTCAAATAATCAGTATATTCTTGGTGCCTCAAGTGTCTGAAATGAAAATGCAAGAAAAATGGTATCTAGGTGAAACTCATTATGTCTTGGCGACTTGGTCTAATTCTCTTTGCCTGTCAATTTCATTATCCCATATTGTTGTCTGGATGTTTTCTATTTTTTCCCTTGTCATGTTTGTATTTTCCAGCATGAGCTTATATACTATTGCTTCACGTCTATGAAGTTGACAATCTTTCTCTGATCATACTCTAGCATGATATTGAAGGGAAAGCCTATTACACATTTGAGTTTGTTGCACAAGCCCCAAATTTTACTCGCCATGGCCTCACTGCAGTCTGCATTGGCAACGGTATGAAACTTATGGATAATTGAACGTGATTTGTTTGGTATGAAGTTCTACTTTTTATTTGCTTGAACATTTCTAGCTTGCCTTGACCAAGCCTGATGAAAGAATGGTCTCGAATCTTCTGCCTTCCAGGATTAAAACTTATTACTGCCAATTACTTGCTTCAATTGTAGTTTTAAAATAAGCACCATTTAAATATCATTTATTCATTCACGAGTACATTGGCATGCCAGTGTTTATTTTTGTTAACCGGAAACTTGATTTAAAAGGATATTGCTAACCAGCAAGAATTTCCGACATGGCAAATACTTGTTCATCTCCATAATATTTGTATCACTCTATGTTGGCTTCTGCAAATAAGGTTCAGATGATAGCATGGCTGGTTTGATCTACGGTGAAGATGGGGTTTCCTTTAGTTAACTTTTTCGCTCAAAGATCAAGAATTATGCAAGTTATACGGGACATCACTGACCATCTTGGGAGTCAAACTCTGTAGCTTTCTATTCGTAATATCAAGGATAATATAGAAGTGCAGGAAGAGAGTTCAACCTCCACACCCACCCCCTTTCGAAAACCCAAAATGGTTGCAATATCAATGTTTTCTATTGTTAACCATAAGACCACTTCACCATTCTTAGAAAAACCATAAGATATACTTTAACTGGCCATTAGATTTTCTTCTGTTGGATTTCACTTTCTTTCAGAAGAGTTGCTATTTGAAAAATAAAGCGCTGACCAATAACATGATTGCTTCAAAAATGAGAATGCACAGTTGATATCAATTTGACGGTATTATGATTTGTGATTACATCATGTTGTTAGTTGACCATTTAAATTCCTTGGTTTTTTGTTGTTTAATCCAACCCCATTATGCAAGGGTAATCCATATTCTAGTAATGGTTCCATAGTTCCAACTTATACTACTTTTATAACTCGCAGATATCCTTCCCATTTTCTCGTTTGCGATTTCTGCATTCAGATCAATGTCGTTTGTCAACCCCTTTATTTTTCTGGTAACTGGGAATTTACAAAATGCTGCACATGTTTACCTGATATTTTCCATTTGAATGTTGATTCCAATGCAGGAAAGTTTTATACATTGACAACTGGGGCAAATGAGAGGAGATGGGAGAAGATGAAGGACAGGTTACATACTGTAGTTGATTCATTCCAAATTTTCAACGTCTAATGTACTAGAATTTGAATTGTTATCTCACTTCCTGGTGATAAGTTTCCCAGTTTTATCTTCTGCACATTCAGGAAAAGTATCTTACATTAGAGGCTGTATAATCTATGTAGATATGAGCATTCTCCTTTTGTGAATCATTTCGTGCAAATTCATTACACATTTTGTAACAACAGCAATTGTTGGACATACTCTGTACAACTTCAATGTTACATGTGTATTTGCTTTATTGCACTCAATGGTTGTTTGTTCTAGTCTACTTCCCCAACCTATAGATCTTTGAAGTTCCACAAGACATCAAAACAAGGAGAAGTAAAAAAAGGGAGACAGATAGAGAAGCTGCACCATCGTCCAATAAGTATATGATTATTTGGCATACCGCTAAAATCAGCTTATGAATTACTAATATCAAGAACTGCATGATTCTTCTCTTTCCCTTTATACTTCCTTTTTTACCTTCCCTTTTTTTCTCAAAACACTCTGTCTTTTCTTTTCTCTCCCTTAAGCTAATTCTTTGTTGAACTCATCAAGAAATAATGATCTCAAAGAAGGGGTTTCTGAAATAATGTAGTGGAACTTTTTTGCTTCAAAATAAAAGAATAGATGAAGTTAACCTACTTCCCATCATTTTCCATGACTAGGAGATCATGTTTCGCAGTTTTCGTTTATACTATTTGTTAACTTTATTTCCTTATAATTAAGCATGCCACCATTTACCCCATAAACATCATTATTTTCATGATGCTCTACTAGGTAAAGGCAAAAAAACAAGTAAAAAAGATGCATAATTGGCAGGATATTATACCAATGACCTTGAAAATGGGTGGTCTTGAATTTTTGACCCTTACTTGCCCGACGGGCAAATCTTTAAGGTTAAAAGATAAAAGTGTTGCTCATGGGGCAAGCGAAGGACAACACTAGTTAAATTTAAAGTTTTGCGATGGGGCAAGTGAGGTAAAAAAACCAAGATCATCCACTTCCAAGACCATTCTTGGAAATCACCCACAGATTTTGATGGGATTTCTTGTGGAACCTCATTCACACATTGTAATGATTCGGTCGGTTGTTTTAAGAATTTAAGTTTCGTTCAGCGACATAAGATCTTGAGTAGCTGTATGTTATGTGTATCGACTTGCGTGCGTGGTTGAATTCAATTACAGGATGATTCAGAGTCGGATTGGAAGAAAGAATCTAGTTTTGGAAGCTTAAGTGTAAGAATTTTACCGGAATTTGACTTTTATGTAAACGACTCCGGAATGAGTTTTGGATGATGTCAAAAGCTTTGTATAGTGATTTTGGACTTCGGCGCGCGTACAGATTCGGGTTTGGGGGTCCGTAGGGTAATTTGGAGCACTGGAAGTTGGAAAAGTTGAAGTTTGAAAAATGGAGAAGTTTGACCCATTGTTGAACTTTGTGATATCGGGGTTGAAATGTGATTTCGAGAGTTGGAACAACTCTACCTTGTCATTTCGGACTTGTCTGCAAAATTTGGCGTCGTTCCGGGTTGATTTGATAGGTTTCGGCGCGAGTTTTAGAAGTTGGAAGGTTTGTAAGTTCATAGTTCGATTCGTGGGCGAGTTGCATTTTTGGCATTGTTTGATGCGATTTGAGATCCCAAGCGAGTCCATGTTAGGTTATATAACTTGTTTGTGGTGTATAGATGGGGTCCTGAGGGCCTCGGGTGGGCTATGAGTCAATTTCTTCTATTTTTGTATTGCTGGTTTCTGGTGTCTAATGTCCTCTTTCGAGATCGCGTAGTTCCAATCAGGATCGCATAGTGTTCTGTTGGCCTGCCCTATTTTACTTTTTTGCATTCGCTTAATATGCCAGCGATCACGTATCTCTACACATTCCTTTCATCGTGTTCGTGTCCTCCATTTTGTGTTCGCGTAGTAGAAACCAGACCCTGAGCACTGGCGGACGTTACTCTTCGTGTTCACGTGATTTCATACGCATTCGCGAAGTTTTCCATCTTCTCTTCTCCGCGTTCGTGAGCATGACTTCGCGTTCGTGACGAACTTCCTGGAAGCCTTAAATTTTTGTCCTTCGCAAAGCATCCCTTTCTCCGCGTTCGCAGATGCTTTCGGACCTGGGCACAATACAAGTTTCCTAAATCGAGGGTTAAGCCACTTTCATCATATTTTGACTTGTACAACTCGGTTTTGAGCGATTCTTTGTGAGTTTTTCCAGCAATGGATTAGGTATTCTTCACCTAGAATTAAATATATTCCATGATTTTATTATTATTTTTATCATTTAATTTGTGTTTTGAGTTGAGGTAAATATTGGTTTTTGAAAAAAGCTTTCAAAATGAAAAATCATGATTTGAAGGGAGAAATGATATCGGATTCTAATAATTTTTGTATGTTTGAAATCGTATCGGAGTGTGTACTTGGTTCTTGTAAAATTTGTTGGGTTTCGAGGTACGGGTCCGGGGACCGACTTTTGGACTGATTTTTGGATTTTGTTAAAGATTGAGACTTTACGATCCAGAATAGTTTCATATGAGTTTTATTTGTACTTTGAATTTATTTGGTTAGATTTGAGCCGTCCGGAGGTCTTTTCACTCAAGAAGTTCATTTTAGAGTATCGATTTGTCCTCTTTGAGGTTAGTATCTTGCCTAACCTTGTGTGGGGGATTTTACCTTAGGATTTGAGTCTTCTATGTTGATTGTAGTTTGTGTACGCGAGGTGATGAGTGCGTGCTTGGACTTATTTGTCGAAAATTAGCCTTTTTAGGATTCCTAGGTCCTTATATTCACTGAGTAGGAAGTTGTTATTGATATGATTGAGTTTCCTAATTTCTAGTTTCACCTCTACATACTTAATTGGAATTTTGCTTTATGATTCACTCTTATTACTAATTTGACTCTTATTTGACTTAATTGAAGATTTCTACCTCTCCTATTGAGATATTATTTTCATAACTGTCTATTGTTATCTAAAATTATTATTATCTCATCATATAATTGTTTAGTTTTAATTGAGGTCACGATTAGCTTTCCGCCACACATCCTTAATTTAATTGTTGGATAACCTTCGTAAAATTTCAACCTTAAAAGAAGTTAGATAGCCTATATTACAGTTGCCATAGCATTATTTGGAATTATTTGACTCGTGTTAGCTTCCTTGTTGTTGGATTGTATATTATAGAGTCGTTGTTACAATTTAGTTTTTCCCTGTTAATTTGTTCTCTTTATACCTATAATTCTTTACTGTGGTTATTCCTTGTGAATGAGTTATATAGTTTCTTTTTGATCTAAATTTCTTGAATTGATTTACTTGCCGTACTTTGTATTATTGTTGTAGTTGTAGTTTTTTTGGTGATGCACAAGCTTTCTGTCGTGCTGTAACTGTTATCTTTGTAGGTTGCGCTGCGTATTTACGTTGGCACTACGAAACGGTATTCTGGGAAACTCCCCAGTATATTTACTTTGGGACTATGGAATGGTATTCCAGGAGATCCCCATGTTCTGCATATTTACTTTGAGACTACATAATGGTATTCCGGGAGATCCCCTTATTCTGCATATTTACTTTGGAACTATGGAACGATATTCCAGGAGATCCCCTTGCATATTACATTTGGGACTACGGGACAGTATCCTGGGAGGTCCCCTGTTATTCTCTGTGTACTGAGCTGTTAACTTTGTAGCTAAGCAACCTTATTGGACAAGAGGTGTAATTCAGGGCACATGTCCCCAAGTATAGTGATCAGGTTTGAGAACCGTGTGTTGTGTATTTGCCTGAGGTTCGATACCTTCGAGGAGTTGTTAACTAAAACCTGATGTGAAAACTGTCATAGTTGCTGAGTTATTACTGTCCTTGTTGTATCTGTGATTTCAGATCTAGGTTGTGTTTTGCTTACTCTTCTGTGTCATTATTATGTTATTCTGCTGATACTGGTTATTTTCTTTCTTATTGCATTTACTGTATTGTTAGCCATATCATGTAATCTTTATATATATATAATGTCCTGTTGTTCATATACTTATACTTGTTCAGTTTATTAGACTGGTAGGTGTCTTGACTGTTCCTCATCACTACTCCATCGAGGTTAGTCTTGATACTTATTGGTCATCGCTGTGGTGTGCTCATACTGCTTTCCTATACATTTTTCCATAGATCCAGGTTTTTACTTGTTAGTAGTTGTGTGGATTGTTGATGTAGAGACTCAAGGTAAGCTATTGCTGCGTCACAGGCTTCTGAGTCACCTTCCTATTTTTTTGTATTCACACTATTTTACTTATTACCAAACATTTGTATTTAGAAGTAATAGTAAACTCTGTAGAGCTTATGACTTGTACTACCAGTTTTAGAAAATTGTAAATTCTGTAAAGATTTCTTTATCGAGACTGTTAGACCTTCTTTATTGTTGTTGGTATTCAGTAAATGTTAGGCTTACCTAGTCCCTAAGATTAGTTACCATCACGATATCTAACGGAGGGGAAATTGGATCATGACAAGTTGCTATCAGAGCTCTAGCTTCATAGGTGGTACAAGGCATAAGCGAGTTTAGTAGAATCTTGCAGATCGGTATAGAGACGCCTGTTCTTATCTTCGAAAGGCTACAAAACTATTAGGACAATCTCACTTATTTTATTCTTATCATGTGAGCTTATTAATCTCGAAACTTGAACTTTTATCATACCATTCTCTCACAGATGATGAGGACATGAGCTACAGTTATTGATCGTTCTGCTCCCGTAGCAAGTGTTGCTAGAGGCAGAGGCAGATGCCAATGAGGAGCACGTGCCGTAACTAGAGCACCTACTAAAGTAGCAATTGAGGAGCCGCTAGTAGCTCTAGTTGGGAGGGGGCAGGTACCGGAGGCGCCTGCTGTTATCCCCAGATTTCAGGAGACTTTAGCACAGTTCCTGAGCATGTTTGGTACATTGGCCCAGGAAGGGGTTAATTCGGGGTGCATCAGCTACTTCACAGACCAGGGAGGGACTCAGACTCCCGCCGCCCACACTTCAGAGCAGCGAGTTCATGTTGGTCAGGTCACAGGTGTCATGGCTACACAACTTGTAGTTCTAGTTCAGCCCCTGGTCTGGGAAGCATCATCTGAGGAAAAGCAGCTTAGGCTTGCTAGGTTCAAGAATTAAGACCCTTCTACATTCAATAGTTTGGCTTCACAGAGCGCACATGGTTTTATAGAGTAGTTCACATTGTCTGCACTATGGGTATTGTTGAGACGAATGGGTTGCTTTTACTACGTTCTAGCTTATGGGAGCAGCTTATCAGTAGTAGGGGGCGTATGAGTTGGGTAACCCGGCCGATGCAACTTCACTTAGGGTTTAGTGTTCAGAGATGCTTTTGAGAGAGTTTGTACCTCAGTCCCTTTAGGATGCATGGCGCGTGGAGTTTAAGCAGCTGCGGTAGGGAACTATGTCAGTATCAGAGTATGCTATCAGATTCAATGATTTGGTTAGACATGCACCTGCCTTGGTCGCTACAGTTAGAGAGCTAGTTCGTAAATTCATTGATAGACTTAGGCATGATATTTGGTTCAGCATGGCTCAGGAGTTGGAGTCAGATGTTTCATTTCAGTAGGTGGTACGGATCACTAGCCGTGTAGAGGGCATGTGGGAGCGGTAGCGAAAGGACAAACGAGATTAGGAGAGAGAGTAAAGGGAGGTGAGGAAGCCTCGTAGACTGGAGATATCTGCCGGACCTTATTTTGGAGGCAGGGAGCAACATGGTAGAGGTTCCATGGGAAAGATAGTTCTGTTTGTGCATCAGGCTTTGCACAGTGATTCAGGTGTTCATGGGTCTCACATACTTCACAGCTCCCTTTCTCTGCGTTCACGATGCTTTCGAACCTAGGCATAATATAAGTTTTCCAAATCGAGGGTTAGGCCATTTTCATCATATTTTGACTTGTAGAGCTCGGTTTTGAGCGTTTCGTTGTGAGATTTTCAAGGAATCCGATTGGGTAAATGTTCTTCACCTGAAATTTAATATATTCCATGATTTAATCTTTGTTTTAATCATTCATTTTTGTTTTGAGTTGAGAAAAATGTTGGTTTTTGATGAAAGTTTTCAAAATGAAAATTCATGATTTGAATGGCGAAGTGGTATCAGATTTTGATAATTTTGTATGATTGAACTCGTATCTGAATGGGTATTCAGCTCTTGTGAAATTGTCGGTTTCCGAGGTGCGGGCCCTGGGGTCGACTTTTGGACCCATTTTTGGATTTCGTTAAAGATTGAGACTTTATGATCCGGAATAGTTTCTTATGAGTTTTATTTGTGCTTTGAAATTATTTTGGTTAGATTTGAGCCGTCCAGAGGTCTTTTCACCTGAGAAGTTCATTTTAGAGTATCATTTTGTCTTCTTAGAGGTAAGTATCTATCTAACCTTGTGTGGGCGATTTTCCCTTAGGATTTGAGTCTTCTACATTGATTGTAGTTCGTGTACGAAAGGCGAGGAGTGCGGGTTCGGAATTATTTGTGGAAAATTGAGCCATTTTAGGATTTGTTGGTCCTTATATTCACTAAGTAGGAAGTAGTTATTGATATGATTGAGTTTCCTAATTTCTAGTTTCACCTCTACATGCTTAACTGGAATTAATTGCTTTATGATTCACTCTTATTGCATGTTTGACTTAGCTGAAAATTTGTACCTCTCCTATTGAGATGTTATTTTCATAACTGTCTCTCTTTATATGGAATTATTATTATCTCATCCTATAATTGTTTAGTTTTAATTGAGGTCACCATTAGCTTTCCGCCACTTATCCTTAATTTAATTGTTGGATAACCTTCGTAAATTTTCAACCTTAAAAGAAGTTAGATAGCCTATATTACAGCTTCCATAGCATTATTTGGAATTATTTGACTCGTGTTAGCTTCCTTGTTGTTGGATCATATATTGTGGAGTCGTTGCAACATTTTAGTTTACCCTTGTTAAGATGTTCGCCTTACACCTAGCATTCCTTACTGTGGTTATTCCATATGAATGAGTTCTATCGTTTCTTTGTGATTTAAAGTTCTTGAGTTTATTTACTTTACGTACTTTGTATTATTTCCATGTTGGTGTTGTAATTTATATGGTGATGCACGAGGTTTCTACCTTACCTTAGCTGTTATATCTTTTGGTTGCGTTGCATATTTACTTTGGGACTACAATATGGTATTCTGGGAGATTCCCCTGCATATATTATTTGGGACTACAAAACAATATTTTGGGAGATCTCCTGTTTCTGCATATATACTTTAGGACTACAAAATAGTATTCCGGGAGATCCCCCCTGTTCTGCATATTTACTGTGGGACTACGGAATGGTATTCCAGGATATCTCCCTGTTCTGCATATTTACTTTAGGACTACGGAATGGTATTCTGGGAGATCCCCCTATTCTGGATATTTACTTTGGGACTACGGAATGATATTCTAGGAGATCCCACTGCACATTTACGTTTGGGAGTACGAGACGGTATCTTGGGAGGTCCCTTCTTGTTATCTCTATGTACTAAGTTGTTGACTTTCTATGATTCCGTTCTTGTTAAATTAGTACTTAGTTTTACTGCACTACTTCGTTCTGTCCTAGTTTATATATATATATATTCCAGTACGTGTTGTCTATTCTTTTACATATGTTTACTATCTGGTATGATCTATGTTAGGGCAATTGCATACACGTATAGCTAAGCACCCTTATTGGACAAGAGGTTTCCTGGATATTGTTGAGTATACATGCATACCCTTATTTACATACGTTCTATGTAAGAGTGATTCTATTTGGCACGTAAGCTGTCAACATGATTATGATGTGTAATGATAGCACATGATGCCAAGTGACAGGGATCAGATTTGAGAATCGTGATTTGTGTATTTGCCCGAGGTTCCGTACCTTAGGGGAGTTGTTGACTAAAACCTGATATGAAAATGGTCGTAGTTGGTGAGTTATTATTGTCCTTGTTGTATCTGTGATTTCAGATTTAGGTTATGTCTTGTTTACGCTTCTGTGTCATTATTATGGTATTCTGCTGATACTTATTGTTTTCTTTCGTATTGCATTTACTGTATAGTTAGCTGTTGACACCCAAGTTTTTCCTATGTATTTTCAATATGCAAAATACTTTCAAAATAACATAGATATACATATATAAATATGTCCAATTATTTTATTATTTTCCATAATTTTTGAAGACTTTAAAATCAATTTATTTCCCTTTTATTGATAAAATCCCAATAATTATGTCCAAAATTATTATTTTTGATGATGCACCTATTAAATCTTCATATTTATGCTGAAATATAGCTAAGATAACGTTTTCATATTTTTACAAATTTATTTAGTATTTTTAAGCTAAATTGCATATAATTACAATATTAGCCTCTTTTAAGATTCAATTGCGTTTATATTCATAAATTTGGTCCTACATTTTCAAAGTGTTAATGATATATTATAAATCGTTTTAGTGTTTGTCATTTATTTTCAAAAATTTATTTTTTATTAATTAAATAGGAAAAATGACTATTTAAAGTGTAGCCTAATTACATTTCAGTTTTAGCCTAAATCTAATCCCAAATTAAACCCAATCTCCCAGTCCCAATTCCCATTCAAACCCGAACCCTAACTCAATTTAAAACCCGGATTCCTACCTATCCCATTCATTCTAGGCCATTGATCAAAATGATCAACGACCACTAGCTCCCCTTAACATTTTTAACCCAAACCAACCTCTTACCCTAAATCATTTTCCACCACCCGCTGCCTCTAAATCCCTTTCCCTCTCAGTTCTCTCTGCAACCGTTTATGAACCCTAGCCGCCCGTCTAGTTTCACCTTTATCCACCCTAATACCTACCTAATCCATGGCCTCTCATGGCCATTGGAGACGTGTATCAGATTGCTCCTGGGTGTTTGTTTCTGTTTTTTTATGGCCATACCTCGAAATAATCTGGTCCAATCCTTGCTCAAATTCTGTTCATGGCCTTTCTCCGACCATCCATGACATTTCTCTGACCATTCATGGCCTTTCAAGGCTGATCCTTGACTTTTTTTTTTGTTTAGATCGTTAACTTTCAAAGTCTTTCTCACTTATTCTAGGTTTTCTGAAACCCTAGCTCTAAGATCTTTCAATTTTCTTTCAGATCTCTCTTAAATCTATACTTACTAAGAATTTCTTAAGTGTTTTCTTGAAGGTTCTTCAACTTTTCTTTCAAAACAACTCTTCATTTTTCAACGATTAGGGTTTTTCTTTTGATCTTTTAAAAAGATCTCTTCTCCGATCTTAGTGTTGTTTGTGATTTTTGCTACGTTTAAATGATTCGCTCATGTTGTTCTTCTATCTATTCCAGCATGTTAAAAATCCTAGTTGCCTTTTTGGTCTTAGCCGAGTTGTGAAACTATTTGTTTATATGTGTACTTGTTCTTTGTTTCTGACTCTCTTTTCCTTATTTGACTTGTTTGATTTTGAGTTCTTACCATCTCTTAGACTTGACTACTGTTGAATCCCTAAATTTCTTAGAAGTTTTTCTCACTTATCACTACTGTGAGACCTTTATTCGTTTCTAATTTCTCTTACCTGATACTACGTTCCTCTTCGCTGTTGATTCTATGTGAGTACTTGACCTACTTGACTACTATGCTTAGAATACTTTTCTTACTACTAAATCCTAGCTTATTTTTGCCACTACTGAATGTTTGTGTTATCTCTTTTGCCAATGTATTTGGTCTCGCATGTTCTGATGCTTCTATTTACTCTATTTATATACTGAAGTTTCTTCCTTGATTGGGTGACTGATTGCAAAAAATTTTCTTTTATGAATCCTAATTTCACTTGCCTGTTTAAAATTAGTTGATTCCTTTCCCTCTGCTGTGATGTTTTACCTTGCTAAATCCTTTCACAAAATAAGCCTATTTTGCACTTAGACTTGATTTTATACTTCATGCTTTTACCGCCCCTTATATGGAAATAATAAATCTGTCCTCAAATTGATTTCTTTCCTTAATTGAACCTGATACTACCCGTTAAACAATGATTCCTTAATTAAAGGGAGTTATTTGGGTTAATTGATTCTAATGGTGATTATTTTCATATTTGTGTTAAGACTTTACTAATTACCTTATTTTCTTCCCGTTTTTCAAAACTATAAATACTTACCTTCTCTTCTTTCAAACAACGAACAACTTGAGTTCAAAGCACATACTTACACTTAAAACCCTCTCTCTCTTTACTGCTACTTGTGCTACTGCTTTGTCTAGCCGACTGAAAGCCAAGGCTAGACTGTGGACTCTTGTTTGCTTTATCTTTCTATACTTTGCTTCTCTGCTGGTATGTCCTAGTTAACTTTTTAACATTTAAGTTTCAACAACAACATGTTTTTTTAAGTTGCTTCAGTTTCTCATTCAAGTTCACTCTGCTTGTGTTTTCGCAGTCGATTTATGTTACTAGCATGCTGAAATATGTTCCCTTCCCCTTTAAAATTAATGCTTCCCCTATATGTGTACACTGTCATTCATTTGTTATTCACTTTCCACCTTATGAATCCAAACCCCATATCCCCTCTATGTGTTTGTGTTCCTTTGGTTGGTTTGTGGGCAGACCAACATCATCTATTATTGTGCATGACCAAACCTGCCCCTTTTTGGGGTCATATGCTTCATACAATGTATTCCCAAAACCCATCATCCTCTTTGTGTAACTACTGATTCTATGTATTTTTAGCTTTACTACTATTGTTTTCAAAATCACTTTCACCACTTATTATTTCCAACCTAGTTTTAGTCGATCTCTGTTATGTAGTCCCACTACATTTTTAGAACATAGGTTTTGCTCCTCTTGTGTGAGCCTTGCCTTGGGACTCTTGAGCTCCCTTTGAACTTGGACACATAGGGGCTGGACCTTCCACACTGTACTTGTTCCTCTCTGGTTATGCAAGCCCGGGTGTAAGCACTGCCCTGGGTCCCTTAAGACCCTTAGGAAACATTGATACACCCAAGTATGAGAAAGGCTTTAGAATAACATTGGCAATGATGCAGTTCATTGCATACCTCAGATAAGAAGTCAAATCAGACTTCCTATGTTTGTAGTTTTTCTTTCATTTATTTATTTATAATTCAGTATTTAGTCTGCAATAATTTTTAACGAATATTGGGATGGGCTAGTGAAAGGGATGGGGGTAGTTATGCAAATTTTAAGTTATTAGAAATGTTAGATAACATGCCTATAGAATCTGTTTAATAAATTCTGCATGTTTTACTTCCACACTTAGACATCATGCCTATAGGATAATTTTAATAAATTTTGCATATTTTATTTTCACACTTAGACATCATGCCTATAGGATACGTTTCAATACATTCAGCATGTTTTACTTCCACCCTTAGACATTATGCCTATATGCTCTGTTTAATAAATTCAACATGTTTTACTTCCACACTTAGACATCATGCCTATAAGATCTAATGGCTATAATCAAACATCATGCCCACAAGGTTAAAATTGGCTTCGAAATTAGATGTCATGCCTATAAGATTACTATCAATATTTTCATAGAAATTATGCCTATAGGAATTTCGATGTGATAAAATAAATTCTGCCTACTCCACTTCATGTTCAATTAGATAACATGCCTATAGAACCAAAATCAACCTTTACTACTTAGATAACATGTCTGTAGGAATAAAAATCAGCTATAATAGAGATCATACCTATACGATCTAAAACAAGTTTAGTTAAAAAATCAGATTGACTCGTACTGTTCTGAATCAATTTAAACAACCTACTCCTTTTATCAATACAGTCTAGAAATCATGTTTATAGGATCCAAATTGCATGTTTAAAATTAATCATTGTTTACAACACCACTCTAGATATCATGCTCATAAGATAACAGTATTACGCCCAAGCAAGCATTAGGTAAATACTTGAATAAAACTGGAACTACCTTTTAATTAGCAACTGCTATAACCAACAGGTAGGCCTGATTCAGACTTCTTATATGAGCTATTTAATGGATCTGGTTCTGACTCAAATCCCCTGCTTTAGGACTTATAAAAATTCAGACTTTAAATGTGTTTGAGTCGTGCTATTTTTTCAGACTTTAAATGTGTTTGAGTCGTGCTATTTATGTGCATTATTTGTGGAGGTTTACATAAGCCTTCTAACTACCAACATGTTTCCCTTTTAAATACAGTCCTATGAGTTTTGTATGCCGCCTTAGACTTTTTACCTTTAAACCTATGAATCAGCCTAAAATCCTCCCTCTTATAAGAACAGTAGTCCCAAAATTCCTCCGGGAGTGATAGAAATAGAATAAGTAATAGCACATAATAGAGTTCGAGACCAATCCGCGCTTTAAATACCTTTACGGGGTGGGAAGATATGGATATGATGGCCGGTGCGCTAATACCATGTATAAACTCTCTTTGAGGAGTGATTATCGGATATTGCATTGATGTGATCTATATTACAAACAAACCTAGGACCCTTTTTACATTCATCAATTTTCTTAGTTATAACTCTTTCAGAACTTGGTTCATTTAGTCATTTTTCAAACATTTAAGTATCTAAAATCCCCTTTTATTTGAGCTTTATTTGTTGACTTGTTATTTGTACAAATTCATAAAAAACTATCTGGCCGGGAATCACACTAGTGGATCCTGAGGGGTGCCTGACACCTTCCCCCTGGGATAATTTCAAGCCCTTAACCTATCTTTGGTTATCAAACGTAATTGTAATTGAACCCTATATGTGCCCTAATGCACCTTCAAATCGTTAGGTAGTGACTTTTTAAAATTGCAAAACCCTTTTTTCCAAAAGGAAAGAGTTGTCCCAACCAAATGTCATAAACCCGATTTCGTGAAGGAAATGGGGTGCGACGTTAGCCATATCGCATAGTCTTTATATAGATATCATGTTCTGTTGTTCCTATACTTATGCTTGTTCAGTTTATTAGACCAGTAGGTATCTTGACTGTTCCTCGTCATTACTCCATCGATGTTAGTTTTGATACTTACTAGGCACCGTTGTGGTGTGCTCATTCTTTGGTTCTGTACATTTTTGTACAGATTCAGGTTTTTGCTCGTTAGTAGCTGTACGAATCGTTGCTGTGGAGACTCAAAGTAAACTTGTTGCTGTGTTCGTAGGCTTCGTAGTCACCTTCCTACTTTTTTGCATTCACACTATTTTACTTATTTCCAAACAATTATATTTAGAAGTTGTAGTAAACTCTTAAAGCTTATAACTTGTACTATCAATTTTAAGAAATTGTAAATTTTTTAAAGATTTGTATATCTAGACTGTTAGACCTTTTTTGTTATTGTTGACATTTAGTAAATATTATGCTTATCCTATCCCTAATTCTAGGTGCCACCCCATCATGATACCCAGCGAAGAAAAAATTGGGTTGTGACACACACTAGGAAAGAAGAGCAACCAGGCAAATTGCCATAAACTTATATGATAGTTAATTCAGAAGTTTTAAACTATTCACCGACAGTATAAAATATGTACTACCGAAACAATCAGGTTAATAATAATTAAGGTAATTACAAGTAAATATCTATGATATATCATCATGGCGTCCAGATAAAAATGGTACTAAATGTGTATATCAAAGCTGACTAAATTATATGTTTGTATAAGGAATCTATATATTGTCGATTTACATAACTTTAATCCTTAATTAATTCAGAATGCATAAGAATGCCCAACAAAGTTTGAGCTGGATCTTTAACATGTTGCAAATTGGTCTAAGACAACACAGAATGATAGCAAACACGTATTTTATTTAATCACATCAAAATAGTTATCATTTATGTATGACACATATTTTTATTATTTTTTATTTCGGAAAGGACCAAACTGCACCCATTTTTTTTTTGAGCAAAGAAGATATATATATATATTTCTTAATATTTAAGGCGGATGAAATATATTGTTCCCAAATATAGCGCCTTCGAGGACACTTTGATTTTCTAGACTTGCCAGTATTTTGTAAGCATCGTAGATAGTTTTTTTTAACAAAAATACAATTATGAAACAAGTCTTTTTCCATAAAGCTTTCACATGAGAATGGGTTTCAACAAAAGTTTTCATTCCGTCACCTTCCTTCTTTGCCTTCTTTGCCAGTTGATGAGCTACCTTATTCCCCTGCCTGAACGTATGCCGGAGGATTATCCCCTTCTGTTGGTGCATTAACCACCTGCAAGCATTAGCAATATCATAAAAAAGTACGTTTCCCTGGAGAATTGCTTGTATGGCCTCCACTAAGTCTGATTCAATTTCATGTGGATATAGATTCCGTTGTTTTGCCATCTTAAGACCCTCAGTATGGCTTTTAGCTCAGCCTTTAATGATCCACGTACATATGTAGACTTACAAAAACCTACAATCCAGTGTCCTCTATAAAGATTCTCCGTCTATCTATTTAAATAAGAATACCCCTATCAGTATTGTTTTGACTCAATATTGCCCTTATAATTAAACTCACATGTAACTTGTCCGAATATTAACCCGCTCTGATTTTAAAACACAACTCTCTCTCTCCTCGTTGCTACTTGGGCACCGGCGGATCCGCCAAATAGCAACAAATATATCAATCTTTCTCACTTGCAAATTATGGATAAAAAATTCTTTTTTTCTTACTAAACTTAGCACAATAATCTGATAAAACATTAAATCTTTGACAGCAAAAATGATTTCAAAAGAAGAAATAAATACTAGCGAAGAAATTATCTAAAAGAATTCCAACTATTACTAGTACACTAGTAGAAAAGCGTATATATTAATCGAACAAATATTGAAATAAATTAAAAATAAAAATACACATTACATAAACCGTAAAAAATTGAAACATATCCTGACAAAAAATATTGAAGCAAACCACCAAATATT
Source organism: Nicotiana benthamiana (assembly GCA_034376525.1). Classification (NCBI taxonomy): domain Eukaryota; kingdom Viridiplantae; phylum Streptophyta; class Magnoliopsida; order Solanales; family Solanaceae; genus Nicotiana; species Nicotiana benthamiana. The sequence goes on from CM067341.1 coordinate 20,016,424, forward strand.
CAAATAAAAGAAATACAATAAATTAAGAATAAAACAAAAAGAATCTAAACTTTTTGCATAAAGAAAGAATATGACACTTTCTTCTATCTTGTATAAAACTAATTTTATTAAGAAGTTTATGGCGAATAGGAAGAGGGGTGTGTGAGAGAGACTTATGATCAATATCTGGGTGGCTTACAGTTGTGTTTAATTATAATCTGGCCAATGATTTAAGTTAAGCCAATGAAACGGTAACATGTAGATATTAATTAAAAAAATTCAGAATTTTCTATTAGTAAAAAAGGTAATGTGAGCTGGAAAAATATAGTAGGGGTATTTTCATTCAAATAGGTGGATGCATTGCATTTTGTACCAATTCTGATACTTTAGGAGTAGTTCTAACATTTTTTCGTAATTTTTATTATTGTAGTTTCTTTCACAAGCAGAACATATATGTGATGACCCAAAGGGGTCACCACCTATTTTTTATTCATTATGTGCTTTTGAAGCCTAAAAAATCTCATTTAAAGTCACCTCGATTTGCGTGCGCAGTCCAGACGCATAACCAAAAAGCTTAAATGCGAAATTCTGTAAAAAAATACTAAATTTTAATGTTAAAATGAATAAATTTGATTTTGGTTAACATTTTGGGTTAATGGACGCGAACCCGTGATTCGACGGTCCCTGCGGGTCCGTATGAAAATATGGGACTCGGGCGCATGCCTGGAATCAAATTTCGAGGTCCCGAGCCCGAAAAATAAATTTCTAAAAGAAATTATTTTTCTGAAATTGTTAAGGAAAAGTTTAATTAATATTTGATTGGAACGTGTTGGTATCAGGCCCGTATTTTGGCTCCGGTATCCGGTACTGTCTTATATATGCTTTATGTTATTTTGTGAAATTTGATTGAAAACGGACGTCGTTTGACGTGATTCGCACCTAAGTTTGAAAAATTGAGGTTTTATGAAGTTTGAAAGAACTTTTAGATTTTGATGTTTAATTCGATATTTATGATATTGTTTTGGGCAATTTGATCGCACGAATAAGTTCGTAGGATGTTTTTGAGGTTGTGTATATATTTGGTTTAAAGCTTTGAGGGCTCAGGTGAGTTTCGAGTAGCTTCCGGGATGCCTTAGGCATAAGAAGATCAGATGTTGCAGGTTTAGGAAATATCGCTGGTCTCTGAACCCTCTGGCGCAGTCCGCGAGAAATCGCGTGTGGCTCCGGTCGCCTTTATGCAGTCCACGGTGGATGCTGTGTGGTCGCGGTCGCCTTTGCGCGGTCCGCGATGGATGCTGTGCGGCAGCGATCGGCTTTGTGCGGTCTGCACGGAGCTATGAACTGCAGTTCTTCAGGGAGGCTTGTGCGACTGCAGTCCTTTTTGTGCAGTCCGCACAGGGAGTTTAAGAGGGAATAAATATACCGAAATTTCAGTTATTTTTCACTTTTAAAAATCCCAAAAACATAAGAGGCCATTTTTCAAAAAACCTTTATTCTCCAAAAACAATTGGTAAGTGATTTCTAACTCATTTTCTTCATTCCTTAACATCTTTTAACATGATTTCAACTTCAAATCAAAAATTTTCCTGAGGCAATTGAGTGCTTTGGGTAGAACCTATTATTTTTTTTCAATTTTGGGGAGTTGGACCTAAATTTGAGGTCTGATTTGAAAATAAATCATATATTTGGATTCGTGGGAGAATGGGTAATCGAATTTTTGTCCGAACCTCGGGTTTCGACCACGTGAGGCCGGGGGCATTTTTGACCTTTTGGGGTAAAACTTTGAAAAACTCATTTTTATAGATTGGGCTTGATTCATTTAGCATGTATTAATGTAATTAAGTAACTCGTGACTAGATTCGAGCGGATTGGTGGTGAAATCAAGATGTAAAGCTATAATTGAGACTTGAGTGATTTTCAAGGCATCGAGGTAAGTATTTGGTCTAACCCTAGCTTGAAGGACTAGGAGTTGAGTCTTATTTGCTAACTGAATCTTGTTGAGTACAACGTATAGGCATGGTGACGAGTATCTATACATTGGTGTCTAGTATGACTGTGAATTTTTATACGGCGAATATTATGATTTTGTTGTACCTTTCATGTCTAAATGATGATTTCTATATGTTGTAAAGAACATATGAAAGAAATTATGATCTTTGAACTTCGAGGAGCATTGGCTCGGGTTGTGATATGAATTGTGGAAGTATATGAGGTAATTGAACCCTTTGGAGCATTGGCTCAAGTAGTAAAGTGAGATAATGAAGTGAAAGTGAAAGAAATAGAAAGAGTATTTAAATTTTTCCCTTGCCGGAACATTGTTACTCATTGATTATTTTCCTTTGCCGGGACATTGAGATTATTGATGTTGTACCCATGCCAGAATTTAGTTGTTTAAATTGTGTTCCCTTGCCGGGATCTCTATTATTATCTTGTTTCCCTTTCTCCTTATTTGTGATTGTTGTTGGGTAAGAAAAAGTGTTGAAGCACGACGGGTGATGCTGCGCATTATTTTTTTTATTGTGAGGAAAGAGAGTAAAGCACGAAGGGTGATGTCGTGCCGCACGATGTGTCATTCCATGCCAATTCTATTGATTATATGTGAGGAAAGAGAGTAAAGAACGAAGGGTGGTTCCGTGCCGCACGATGTGCTACTCCGTGCCAATTCTATTGATTATATATGGGGAAAGAGAGTAAAAGCACGACGGGTGATGCCGTACACATTTCTTATTATGTCATTGCTTGGTGAGGATGAGAGTAAAAGCACGAAGGGTGATGCCGTACACATTTTATCATATCATTGCTTGGTGAGGATGAGAGTAAAAGCACGAAGGGTTATGCCGTATACTAATTGATTTCTGATTCTTTAGTGATGTCTAGTTATGCTGCTTTCTTCGTTATTTGATGGTTTTTAGTCGGAGTTGTTATCTTTCCCAAAACATGATTTCCCCCTCCCATATTGACTGGTTAATTTCTGTATTTCGATTCCGTTGTATATGTATATATAACTGCACAAGTTTATGTGGTAGTTTGGTCTAGCCTCGTCACTATTTCGCCGGGGTTAGGCTAGGCACTTACCAGCACATGGGGTCGGTTTTGCTGATGCTACACTCTGTGCTCTTTTGCATAGATCCAGGTGTCAGAGCAGCTTACGGTGCGCAGTAATAGTCAGGGAGCCGACCTTCAGTCCACGAGACTTCGAGGTAGCCTTGTTGGTATCCGTAGGCCCGACGTCTCTACTTTTAGTTTCCATGTTCTGTTGACATTTGTATTCGAGATAGAAATGTCCTTTATTTCAAACTATTATTTGTAGTAAATCTTAGATAGTCCATGTATTGTTGTGACGCCATGTGCTGGGTAGAGATTTGTATTGGTTTTCTAGTCGCTATTTTTATATTTAGTTCAGACTTCCGCTAACTTTTACTTTCTTGTTGATTTTTAATTGCTTATTTATTGATAATCTAATTGTTTAATCACATATATGACGAGATGGGTTTATGTTTGTAAAGGTTCTTAGCTTGCCTAGCTTCCACGAGTAGGCGCCATCACGACCCGAGGGTGGAAAATCAGGATCGTAACAAGTTTGTATCAGAGCTCTAGGTTACATAGGTTTCACAACTCACGGAAAAGCTTACTAGAGTCTGAGATCGGTATAGAGGAATCTGTATTTATCCCCAGAGGCTATTGTGTTAGGAAAAGTTTCACATTTGTTCTTTCTTGTCGTGTGGTTTGGTTTCTCAACGCTAATTGAATTTCTACTCTGTCCATTCGCAGATGGCGAGAATATGCACTTCCTCATCTTTTGATCAGCAGTCTGAGTCCTAGGAAGCTTCCGCTAGGGGCAGAGTGCGAGGGCAAGGCCGTGCTAGAGGCTGAGGTAGGGGCAGAGCTCAGCCCCGAGCAGCAACACCAGTGGTGGAGCCTTAGGTTGACTTTGACGAGCAGGTTTTAGCCCCAGCTCCAGCAGTTCCAGTGGGCCTAGCGCAGGTCCTAGAGGGGTTTATTGCCACCCCAGTTCTTCAAGACGCTCTGGTCAGATTGGTGGGTCTTATGGAGAGTGTCACCCGAGCAGGTTTGCTTTCTGCAGCACCAGCCGTCTCTCAGGGTGAAGGAGAGTCCCAAAATCCTGCTACTTGTACTCCGGAGGAGGTAGCTCCCCAGATTAAGACTCCAATAGTTCAGCTAGTTGGAGCGCTCAGCCGGGTGTGGTGGCCCAGGGCGGTGATGGGGCAGCCATGTCTGCCGATGCTTTATGGAGATTAGATAGGTTCACTAAGCTTTTCACTAATACCTTTTGTTGTACATCTACCGTGGATCCTCAGGATTATTTGGATAGCTGCCACGAGTTCTTCGGAACACAGGTATTGTTGAGACCAATGGGGTTGATTTCACTACATTCTGGTTGTATGGATCTGCCAACACTTGGTGGAGGGATTATTGTTTAGCGAAACCAGTGGGATCTCCAGCCTTGACATGGGAGCAGTTCACACATTTATTTCTGGAAAGGTTTCTCCCCATTACACAGCGAGAGGCCTATCAAAGGCATTTTGAGCGTCTCCATCAGAGATCCATGACAGTCACCTAGTACGAGACTAGGTTTATTGATTTGGATTACCATGATCTTGTAATACTTCCTATAGAGAGTGAGAGAGTGAGACAGTTCATTGATGGACTCATCCAGCCGATTCGTCGATGGCCAGAGAAGTTGGGAGTGAGATATCTTTTCAGGAGGCAACCAATGTGGCCCGGAGGATTGAAATGGTATTGTCACAGGGGGTGGTCATAGAGCAGACACGAGACCCTGTCAGTCAGGCTGATTCACTGGTACCTCGTCTGGAGGCAAAGGTTTGTATGATAGGGTTCAACCTATTAGGCCTTTCCAGTCAGCCCTCCAGGTTTCTCAGGGTGCCCAGGTGGCCGTGGTTCTCATGCACACTATTCTGATGAACAAACCTTTATTGCACCACCAGCTCCTATTAGTGTACTGCCACTTTAGAGTTTCTGTGATGGTCGTTCAGGTCGACAGGGCCAACAGACTCAGCAGCCGAGGGCTTGTTACACTTGTGGTGACACAGGTCATATTGCTAGATTTTTCCCTCGAGCCCCGAGTAGTTCTTAGCACCAGGGTTCTCGTGCCATGGTTCAGGCACCAGGTGTTCCACAGCCCCCAACCAGCTAGAGGAGGGGGTAGAGGTGCCAGAGTTGGAGGTAGAGGTCATAGAGGTGGAGCTTAGACCGCCAGAGTTAGAGGCTAGCCAGCAGTAGGCCGTCCTAGAGAGATAGACCAGAGTAGTAGGGCCCACCCTCGATGTTATGCTCTCCAGGACAGGACCGAGGCAGAGGCTTCAGATGCGGTTATTACAGGTATGGCTTTGGTTTGTGATCGGGATGATTCAGTGTTGTTTGATCCGGGGTCTACATATTCGTATGTGTCCTCTTACTATTTCTCCGTACTTGGTCATGCCCAGTGATGCATTGGGTATTCCTGTTTATGTGTCTACATCAGTGAGTGGCTCTATTATGGTCGATCGAGTCCATCGTTCTTGTGTTGTGGTGATTGGGGGACTTAAGAATCGTGTAGATTTGCTGCTTTTAGACATGGTTGATTTTGACATTATATTGGGGATGCACTTGTTATCGATACCTTATCACGCTATCTTGGACTGCCATGCCAAGACTGTGACCTTAGCTTTACAGGGTATGCCTCGTTTAGAGTGGAGAGGGACTCCTAGTCATTCTACTTGTCCTGTTATCTCGTATGTGAAGGCTCGACGTATAGTCAAGAAGGGGTGTTTGGCCTATTTAGCCTATGTTCATGATTCCAGTGCTGAGTTTCCCTCTATTAATTCTGTGCCCGTTGTTTGCGAGTTCCCGAATGTCTTTCCTTCAGACATGCCGGGTATGCTGCCCGATAGGGATATTGACTTTTGCATTGATGTGGCGCCGGGCAGTTAGCCCATTTCTATTCTGCCATATCGTATGGCTCGGTCGGAGTTGAAAGAGTTAAAGGATTAGTTGAAGGACTTGCTGGAGAAGGGTTTCACTAGACCAGTATATCACCTTGGGGTGCGCCGGTGTTATTTGTTCAGAAGAAGGATGGGTCAATGAGAATGTGCATTGATTACTGGTAGTTGAAAAAGGTAACAATCAAGAATAAGTATCCACTGCCGAGGATTGATAATGTGATCGACCAGCTTCAGGGTGCTAGGGTATTTTCCAAGATTGACTTGCGATCTGGCAACCGTCAGTTATGGATTATGGCATCCAATGTCCCTAAGACAGTTTTTCGCACTCGGTATGGGCATTATGAGTTCTTGGTTGTGTCATTCAGGTTAGCAAATGCCCCAGCAGCTTTCATGGACTTGATGAACCGAGTGTTCAAGCCTTATTTGGACTCATTCGTGATAGTTTTCATTGATGATATATTGATATATTCCTGCGGCCAGGAGGAGCACTAGCGACACCTTAGAGTGGTTCTTCAGACTCTGAGCTTTAGTCAGTTATACGCCAAGTTCTCCAAGTGTGAGTTAACACTGAGTTCAGTTGCATTTTATGTCATGTCGTATCAATAGAGGGTATTCAGGTGGACCCGAAGAAGATAGAGGCAGTCAAGAGCTGGCTTAGACCAGCATCAGCTACAGAGATAAGAGTTTCTTGGGGTTTATAGGCTACTACCGATGGTTCATGGAGAGGTTTTCAACTATTGCAGCCCCGGTGACGAGATTGACCCGGATGGGTGCCTAGTTCAGATGATCGGATGAGTGTGAGGCGGGCTTTCAGAAGCTCAAGTTAGCTCTGACTACAACAGGTATTGGTTTTGCCCACAGGTTTAGGGCCTTATACAGTATATTGTGATGCTTCCCGTGTTGGTCTGGGAGCAGTGTTGATACAGGATGGCAAAGTTATTGCCTATGATTTGAGGCAGTTGAAGATTCACTAGAAAAACTATCTGGTTCATAATTTGGAGTTGGCAGTCATTGTTCCCACACTGAAGATTTGAAGGCTTTATCTTTATGGCGTGGCATGTGAGGTGTTCACTAATCACATGTCTCCAGTATTTATTCAAGCAAAAGGAGTTGAATTTGAGGCAAAGAAGGTGGTTGGAGTTGCTAAAATATTATGTTATCACTTTCTTATATAACCCAGGGAAGGCCAATGTGGTGGACGATGCTTTGAGTAGGAAGTCAGCCAGGATGGGTAGTCTTGCTTATATTCCAGTCGGTGAGAGACTGTTTGCTTTAGATGTTCAGGCCTTAGCCAATCAGTTCGTGAGGTTGGATGTTTCTAAGCCCAGTTGTATGGTATCTTGCACGACCGCTCGTTCTTCATTGCTGGAGCGTATCCATGATTGACAGTATGATGATCCCCGACTATGTGTCCTTAGAGACACGGTGCAGCGCGGAGGTGCCAGGCATGTCACCTTAGATGGTGATGGAGTTTTGAGATTGTAGGGTCAAGTATGTGTGCCTAATGTGGATGAGCTCCAAGAGTTGATTTTGGAGGAAGCCCATAGCTCGTGGTACTTTATTCATCTGGGCGCCGCGAAGATGTATCAATATTTGCGGCAACATTATTGGTGGTGTATAATGAAGAAGGATACCGTAGCATATGTGGATCGTTATTTGAATTTTCAGCAGGTTAAGTACGAACATCAGAGACCTGGTGGTTTATTTCAGAGGATTGAGCTTCCCGTGGAAGTGGAAGCGTATCACTATGGATTTTGTTACTGGGCTTCTGTAGACTCGGAAGAAGTTCGACCCAGTGTGGGTCATTGTTGATAGGCTGACCAAGTCAGGGCATTTCATTCATGTGGCAGTGTCCTATTCTTTTGAGAGGTTAGCTAAGATCTATATTCGGGAGATTATTCGCCTTCATGGTGTGCCCGTATCTATCATTTTGGACCGGGGTATGCAGTTTACCTCACACTTCTAGAGAGCAGTTCAGCGAGAGTTAGGCACACGGTTGAGTTGAGCACAACATTTCATCCCCAGACAGACGGTCAGTACAAGAGGACTATTCAGATTTTGGAGTATATGCTCCGAGCTTGTGTTATTGACTTTGGAGGTTTGTGGGATCAGTTTTTTCTTCTAGCCGAGTTTTCCTACAACAACAACTACCAGTCGAGTATCCAGATGGCTCCTCATGAGGCTTTATACGGTGAGCGATGTCGGTCTTTGGTTGGATAGTTTGACTCGGGAGAGGCTCGGTTGTTGGGTACAGATTTGGTTCAAGAGGCCCTAGACAAATTTAGGATCATTTAGGATAGACTTCGTTCAGCTCTGTCTAGGAAAATGAACTATGTAGACCGCAAGGTTTGAGATGTGGCTTTTATGGTTGGTGAGCGGGTATTGCTCCGAGTGTCGCCTATGAAGAGTGTGATGAGATTTGGGAAAAAGGGAAAGCTTAGCCCTAGGTTCATTGGTCCGTTTGAGATTCTCGATCTAGTGGGAGAGGTGGATTACAAACTAGCCTTGCCGCCGAGCTTATATGCCGTACATCCAGTTTTTCACGTGTCCATGCTTCAGAGGTATCACGGTGATCTGCTCACGTGTTAGATTTCAGCACTGTCCAGTTGGACAAGGACATGTCTTATGAGGAGGAGCCAGTGGCTATTCTAGACCGGCATGTTCGTTAGTTGAGATCCAAGATTTTCCCTTCTGTACGTGTTCAGTGGAGAGGTCAGCCTCCTGAGATATCGACCTGGGAGTCCGAGTCCGATACGTAGATCCGTTACCCTCATCTGTTCCCCGACTCAGGTACTTCCTTCTTTTGTACGTTCGAGGACGAACAATTGTTTTAGAGGTGGATAATGTGATGATCTAAAGGGATCATCACCTATTTTCTTATCCATTATGTGCATCCGAGGCCTAAAAAATCCTCATTTAAAGTTGCCTCAATTTGCGTGCATAATTCGGGCGCGTAGACGAAAAGCTTAAATGTAAAATTCAGTGAAAAATGCTAAAGGCAAGAGCTGTTATGTTTCAGTCAGTGCTGGGCATAATCCCTTTCATCCGTCCCTTTGGAAAGTCAGTCAAATCCTCCCTTAAGTTCTTATCTTAAAGATATATTACAATAAAAATTGAAAAATTTTGATGTTAAAATGAATAAATTTGGCTTTGGTCAATAATTTTGATAAATAGACCCGGACCTGTAATTTGACGATCCCGGAGGGTCCGTACGAAAATTTGGGACTCCGCGTATGCACAGAATCAAATTCCGAGGTCCCGAGCCTGAGAAATAAATTTCTAAAAGAAATTATTTTTCTGAAATTGTTAAAATTTCATTGATATTTTATTAGAGTGTGTTGGTATCGGGCCCGTTTTTTACTTCCGGCACCAGGTACAGGTCATATATGTGCTTTAAGTCATTTCTGTGAAATTTGGTTGAAAACGGACGTCGTTTGACATGATTCAGACCTAAATTGGATAAATTGAGGTTTTATGAAGTTTAAAAGAATTTTTGGATTTTGAGGTTTTATTCGATGTTTATGATATTGTTTTGGGTGATTTGATCGCACGAATAAGTCTGTAGTATGCTTTTGTGGTTGTGTATATATTTGGTTTAAAGCTTTGAGGGTTCGGGTGGGTTTCGAGTAGCTTCCGGGATTCCTTAGGCTAAAAAAGAGCAGATGTTGCAGGTTCAGAAAATATCGCAGATCTCTGATCCCTCTTGAATGGTATGCGAGAAATCGCGTGCATCTACTTAGGGGCCAGCGTGGCCTCAGTCGCCTTTATGCGGTCCTTGGTTGATGCTGTGCGGCTGCAATCGCCTTTGCGCGGTCCGCGGTGGATGTTGTGCCGCCGTGATCGACTTTGCGTGGTCCGCATGGAGCTATGAATTGCAGGTCTTCAGGGAGTTCTGTGCGACCGCGGTCCTTTTTGTGCAGTCCGTACAGGGAGTTTTAGAGAGGTATTAATACACGAAAATTTTAGTTATTTTTTACTTCTCAAAATCCCAAAAACATAAGAGGCGATTTTTCAAACAACCTTTCTTCTTCAAAAACGATTGGTAAGTGATTTCTAACTCATTTTCTTCACTCCTTAATATTAACATGATTTCAACTTTAAATCAAAGATTTTCATTGGGCGATTGCGTATAACCTATTTTTTTTAAAAAAAATTTGGGGAGTTGGACCTTAATTTGAGGTCTGATTTAAAAATAAATTTTATATTTGGTTTCGTGGGAGAATGAGTAACCAAATTTTAGTCCGAACCTCGAGTTTCGACCACGTGACCTTGGGAATATTTTTTACCTATTTGGGTAAAACTTTGGAAAATTCATTTTTATGCATTAGGCTTTATTCATTTAGCATGTATTGATGTAATTAAGTAACTTGTGATTATATTCAAGCGTGGTGGAATCAAGAGGTAAAGCTATAATTGAGACTTGAGTGGTGTTCAAGGCATCGAGGTAAGTGTTTTGGTCTAACCCTAGCTTGAGGGACTAGGAGTTGAGTCTTATTTACTAATTGCTTCTTGTTGAGTAAAATGTATAGGCATGGTGACGAGTATCTATACGTTGGTGTCTAACATGATCGTGAGTCTTTATATGACTAATATTCTGATTTTGTTGTACCTTTCATGTCTAAATGATGATTTCTATATGTTGTAAAGAACACGTGAAAGAAATTGTGATCTTTGAACTTCGAGGAGCATTGGCTCGGGTTGTGATACGAATTGTGTAAGTATATGAGGTAATTGAACCCTTTGGAGTATTGGCTCAAGTGGTAAAGTGATACATGAAGTGAAAGTGAAAGAAAGAGAAAGAGTATTTAAATTGTTCCCTTGCCGAGACATTGTTGCTCATTGATTATTTTCCCTTGCAGGAACGTTAAGATTATTAATGTTGTACCCTTGCCGGAATTTAATTATTTAAATTGTGTTCCCTTGCTGGAATCTCTATTATTATCTTGTTCATTCCCTTTTCCTTTGTTTGTGATTATTGTTTGGATGAGGAAGAGTGTTAAAGCACGAAGGGTAATGCTGTACATTATTTGCTTATTGTGAGGATAGAGAGTAAAGCATGAAGGATGATGCTGTGCCGTACGATGTGCAATTCCGTGCCAATTCTATTGATTATATGTGAGGAAAGAGAGTAAAGCACGAAGGGTGATGCCGTGCCGCACGATGTGCCATTCCATGCCAATTCTATTGATTATATGTGAGGAAAGAGATTAACGCACGAAGGGTGATGCCGTGCCGCACGAGATGCTGTGCCGCACGAGATGTCGTGCCGTGCCAATTCTATTGATTATACGTGAGGAAAGAGAGTAAAAGCACGAAGGGTGATGCCGTGCGCATTTCATATTATATCGTTTCTTGGTGAGGATGAGACTAAAAATACGAAGGGTGATGCCGTGCACATTTTATCATATCATTGCTTGGTGAAAATGAGAGTGAAAACACGAAGGTTGATGCCGTGCACTTATTATTTTCTGATTCTTTTTTGATGTCTAGTTATGCTGCTTTCTTCGTTATTTGATGGTTTTTAGTCGGAGTTGTTATCTTCCCCACAACATTGTTTCCTCCTCCCATATTGACTGGTTAATTTCTGTATTTCGATTCTGTTGTATATGTATATATAACTGCACATGTTTATGTGGTAGTATGGTCTAGCCTCATCACTACTTCGCCGGGGTTAGGCTAGGCACTTACCAGCACATGTGGTCGGTTGTGCTGATGCTACACTCTATGTTCTTTTGCACAGATCCAGGAGTCGGAGCAGCTTACGGTGCACAGTAGTAGTCAGTGAGCCGACCTTCAGTCCACGAGACTCCGAGGTAGCCTTGTTGGAGTTCGCCCCGTCGTCTCTTCTTTCAGTTTCCATGTTCTGTTGATATTTGTATTCGAGACAGACTATGTCCTTTATTTTAAACTCTTATTTGTAGTAAATCTTAGACAGTCCGTGTATTATTGTAACACCGGGTACGCGATAGAGATTTGTATTGGTTTACTAGTTGCTGTTTTCGTATTTAGTTCAAACTTCCGCTAAATTTTACTTTTTCGTTGATTTTTAATTGGGCTTATTCATTAATAATTTAATTGTTTAATCACATATATGACGAGATGGGTTAATATTTGCAAAAGTTCTAAGCTTGCCTAGCTTCCACGAGTAGGCATCATCACGACTTCGAAAGTGGAAAATCCAAATTGTGACAGTACATTATATAGCACATAAGAAGTATACATACTTGTTTGCATATCGTTAATTTAACCTGTTGGACAAGCACTACTGTATGCGAAAATCAACCCCCGATCATTATTACAACTAATAAAACACTGTCCTGTACGAGAAATATTGATTTAAAACTAACGTATCCCTCTTTCCTTTGTTATACTAATTGTCTATTCCTGTACTTAAGGACCTTTTTCTTTCTGTATGTTGGGGACGATTCAATAATCAATAGGTCCATACAATTCTTTAAAGTATATAAATTGGGTCTATATTAAATTACGTTAAGTTCGTTTATTACTGATAGTTTACTTGTTGGGCCAGCTAGGTTACCTTAATTACATTTCTAGTGAATTTGTGATTAACTTCTCCTGTTTAGATTAAAAAGATCTTTAAGTATAAATAAATTGTTAGCAACTGTATTAATTAGCATACAACAACCTCTTGGTCTTAAACTTTATCAAAAGAAATGTTGACGTATATAAAAGCAGGATGCCCAAGTTTAAAGCTCCAGATATAGGGCCCAAATGTACTATAGGATAGCTTTTATTTATGGGATTTTTACATATGTATACCATATAACAAACTTTATTACCTTCTATGTTTAAGGTTTGTGTTTATTACATTTAAGCATATCAAATTTCAATTCATATACCATAATTTAAATTAAGGGTATAATTATTGCTTCATTTATTCTAGGCATGATTTTAGGAGCATATATTCCTTTTTCCTTTTTTTCCTCTTCTCTTTCCTAGTGTTCTGTTTTGTCAAGGTTATGAACACGTTTTAGCGGCTAGCATTCTTTACCAAAATCCCCTACTTACTTTCCCACTCCTTGCTAACAATTTTCAATACTTGGTATATTTCGTTAAGGTATCAACAACATTTATCTTTATCTCTGATATTCACAGTATTTTTAATATGAAACAATTACTTATACTACTTGCATTTTAACTTATAGCTTGACCCCCCTATATAATTAAAGTACTGAATACTAATATTTAATAATTTATATAGGATGGACATTATTGGTGAGTTGAATTATATGGATATTCATAACTAAGTAAATTCTTTGAAGTAGACAAACAAAAAGGCTAGTTGAAATTAAAACTAAGAAATCCTCTAAATCGATTTAAATGAAAAATTTGAAATAAAACCAATTAAATTATAATTACCGAAGAGTAATAAATTTCTTAACGTTACACAAATCAAATGTGAAGGGAGGTTACCTAGCCAAAAAGTTAAATAGTTACATTGAAAAAGGAAGAGATACGTATATATTTTTCAATTAAAATTAGATTTTTATACCAAAATAGATTAAATACCATCATTAAGTAATTTAATAAAGTAAAAATACGCTATATTGATCATTCTTAAGTGAAAGAAATATATTGCAAACAAATATCATGCATCCTTCCGAATTCAGATTGCAAATGATCAACTAACATGTCGCAAGCTATGTATAGTCAATGTTCCTTAAATTTTGTCAGCCGGACTCAACGAAGTTAGTTGGTTTTCCAGTTCTTCCTTTGATGATAATTTTATCTACATTTTATCTACAATTTATCTACAATTCTACAATTTAACTACAATTTCTGAAAAAATATGTCTTCTTCTTCTTCAACGAGTTTCAATCTGAAATTCAGTCAAAACAAAGTCTAATCTTCACCAAAACTCCTCAAAATTGAGATATAAATTCCTAAACATATTTCGAATTATTTACAACAACAACCATTCAGGGATTTTCAATTGTAGCATAATTGGCATTTTCGACATAATTGTAGAAGACTTGTAGAAGTTTTAGTCTTTTTTATCTACAACTTATCTACAATTTATCTATATTTTATCTACAATTTATCTACAATTCTAAAATTTAACTACAATTTCTGAAAAAAATATGTCTTCTTCTTCAACGGGTTTCTATCTGAAATTCAGTCAAAACCAAGTCTAATCTTCACCAAAACCCCTCAAAATTGAGATATAAACTCCTAAACATATTTCGAATTATTTACAACAACACCCAATCCAATGGATTTTCAATTGTAGCAATTGGCATTTTCGACATAATTGTAGAAGACTTGTAGAAGTTTTAGTCTTCCCAATCTACAATGTATCTACAACTTATCTACAATTTATATATATTTTATCTACAATTTATCTACAATTCTACAATTTAACTACAATTGAACTACAATTTCTGGAAAAATATGTCTTCTTCTTCTTCGACGAGTTTCAATCTGAAAATCAGTCAAAACCAAGTCTAGTCTTCAGCAAAACCCCTCAAAATTGAGATATAAACTCCTAAACATATTTCGAATTATTTACAACAACACCCAATTCAAACAAATAATGATTTTTGAAAATCCAAATTTAAATTCAAAGCTTTCAAGCTTTTTAATGGCTATCAATGGTGGAAAATATATGGAGAAGGAGAAAATTACGCTGCAATAGATTTTCTTCCGTTTTAAATTTCGAAATTAATGGTGATAGAATCACCATTAAATGTGATTCCTACAAATTTGGAGCCTTTTTAGGGTAGAATCTATTTATTTTTGGTTTGGTGCAATTTTTGTAAACAAAATATGGTATAGGCGGGTAAATACCAAACTATACAAAATTTTGGTAATAAGGTTTGCTATATGGTATATATAGGTAAAAATCCCTTTATTTATGTATAGGAGTTGGGACAGTAGGGTTTTCCGGGTACAAGCCCAATGTATATATAGATAAACATGTAGTTCATTTTAGGGAAGCTAAATTCATTTTTCTTTTCCTCTTAATAACAATAGATAGAATTCTCTGGAAGCTTTCTCACTGTTCTTCTCATAATCTCAAAAGTCAGTCATTTCTTCTTCGAATCTTCTTAATTCTCAGATGTTACATGGTATAATAGCGACGATCTGAGATGATCTCAGCATCACGCATTTTCTGGTGGTACCCTCATATCATTCTCTCGTGGTTTTCGTCTTCGTTGGCATTAAATTTGGGTTCCGATATTTTTTGAGGGTTTGTTCAAATTTCAAAAGACAAAATTCTCTATCTCTTCTGATTTGTCGTTATTGTCAAGGTCGTGCCTTTTTGGCTGCAAAAGGAACGATATTTCTATATCTTCTATGCTTTCTCATATTTGCTTGATATTTGGTTTTTTATGGCTCCATCTGATTCCGATACTAGTATTAGATCTTGTAGGTGAGAACCTTCTGAGTCTGTTCCTAAACCTTCGAGTCCACTATTCTTTCATTTTTTTGATATCCCTAGTCACTGTACCTTTCTCAGGCTCGGATTTTGGGTCTTGGAGAAGGAGTATTATCGTATCTTTATCTGCTAGAAACAAAATTGAGTTCATTGATAGTAGTTTACCTCGACCTCCTTCCAACTCACCTAAGTCTAAACAGTAGGATCGATGTAACAATATTGTCATTTCATGGTTGACCAGTTCTCTATCTCCTAATATTGTTGAGAGTATACAATATTCTAAAACAATTGAGGATATTTGGAAACAATTGAATATGAGGTGTAGGATTGTGAATCGGACTAAAATCTTGATGTTGTTTCCAATTTCAATAAATTAAAAAAGTGTTGGAGGAATTGAGGGTTATGCGTGCCAGCTATGGTAGTACTTGCATTTGTGCTGCCAAATTGGGTATTCAGAAAGAGGAAGAAGATAAACTGCATCAGTTCCTTACAGGTTTGATGATATATAAATCAGTGTTAGAAGTAATATTCTCATGATGTAGCCTCCTCCATCATTAGACAGTGAATATAATATTCTAATTCAGGATGAAAGATAAAGACAAGTTAATCATTCCTCACAATTCAACCCTAAATCAGCTTCTTTCAATGCAACCACAACAAAGCCCCTTCAAGCATTTAGTGCTAGTCCTGGGAATCCTTATACGTCCTATGTTCCTCAGAGACATTATAATCAAAGGGTCTTATTTGTCCAGATTGGGAAAAATCAAGTTTGCAATACTGCAAGAAATCTGGCCATCTGATCGACAAATGTTATAAATTGCATGGATATCTAGCTGATTTTAAATTCACTAAGGGCATAAAAGTTGTTACAAATACTGGGGTTGAGACATCTTCCAGTTGTCTGAATCTTCTCTCTCAGTGCCTAGTTCTCAACCTGTTGGTGATCAATTAATTCCAGGTTTGTCTAAGGAACAATATGCGTAATTGATCACTATACTACAACAAGTTCGTGTGTCGGAACCTTTTACTCCATCCAATCTTATGGCATCTACCAGTTTTGCTGGTATTCTTTCTTTAGCTGCTTATGTTGAAGTATCTTATAGTGCATCTTTGTAGAGTAGATTAGTTGACATAGTTGGATTTTAGATTCTGGAGCCGTACACCACATGACCTCACATAAGGACCTTCTCTCTAATATCCCGCCTTTAGTTATACCTTACCCTTTTAATATTCCAAATGGATATAAAGTGAAGGTAACTTCCATAATATTTTTGAATTTATTTTCTTTCACCTTAAATCATGTGCTTATGTACCTACATTTTAGTATAACTTGGTTTCTGTGTCTCAATTAACTATTCAACTTCTAGGAATAGTTCTATTTGCTTCTCTATCATGCACATTACAAGCCCTTTCAATCAAGAGGTCCTTATAAGTTGGTAAATTGGAGCATGGACATTACAGACTTCTATTGTCTCCCTCTTAGTCTGTACTCACTGATTCAGGATGCACCCCTGTGATAAATCTGTTTCTTCCTCTATTGTCATTCCTCCACTTTTGTATTGTAGATATCATTTTAACATTAATAAAGAGAAAGTGTTATAGCATCAAAGAATTGCTCATATTCCTTTTGTTAGAATGGAACATATTACTGGTATACCTCATTCTTTCTCATCTAAGAAATCTTTTACATGTACTATGTGTTATCGTGCACCCTCTTTCCTCGCGGAGTTTGAGTTTCGATATTCTTTGGGATAACTCCTTTTCCTTTGGGGAATTGGTATGAAATTTGAAGAGTCGTCACCTAATGAATTAAGGTGCGTTAGGACACTTAAGACAATTAACTAATAGAACCAATTTGCATTGATGGAGATTGGGTAAGGGATCGAAATTACCTTGAAGGGAAGGTGTTAGGCACCCTCGAGGTTCACAATGGTGGGTCCCGAACAAACTCAATTTAAGTGAATTAGTCATAAGCAATTCAAACAAATAGAGATTATTTAAACGGGAATAAAACGGGGGGGGGGGGGGGGTCCTAGGTTTATTAGCCTATAGGTTCACTTTTGTGCAACTCTTGGTAACCGTCCTCAAGTTGGGGTGCTACACATAGTAGTAGTGCGCATGTCATCATATCCTTTACTATTAAATTACTCTCCCGTTATTTATTGTTACCTAAGCGTTCTAATGGTATCCAATACGTACCTTATGTGTGCATAACCCGTCCCTTGCATGTGGCCCTGGAGGTATCTAGAACCTCTATTTAAGAAAGTTCTAGACTCACTTATGTTGTTTCAAAAGGAAAAAACTAAGCGACAAACAAATGTTAAATAGGACTATCACATAAAGATGCAATTAAGGGCTCATATTTACATCCACAAATAAACAAAAAATTTCACACCTTAAACAAATAGTTTTAAAACTATTTAAAGTCCTATAGTAGGATATCTAGATGAGCACAAAATATGAAACAGTTTCATTAAGACGGGGCGGTGCATACCTAATCAGTTTGCCTTTTGATTTTATTACTTCCTGAAGTTGAGCAAGTTTCAAACAAACCATCAAAGTTTTAGACCCAGAATTTGATTTATCTATAGGCTTGCCTAAATGATGATCGAGCAGAACCCTTTGGACATGATATCTAAGCTGTAAACCAGATGCTAGTCTTAACAGGCAGATTTTCATCTTTAACTCCTATAGGCATGGTTTCTAAGTGCTGCAATAGGTTAAAATCCTATAGGCATGAGTTCTAAGTGTAGAAACTAATTTTAAAAATCTTATAGGAATGGTATCTAAATGTTGGAACTGATTTAAAACTTTATAGGCATGGTATCTGTGATGATCCGACCGTTCATCTTGATAATTAACTCCCCTATCCCCTATTATGTGCTTTCCCTAAATCTATTTATGCTAATTTGATTTGCCGGGACGTTCAATTTTGAGTTTCTGAGAGTTTTGGGACATTTAGTCCCTAAATGAGAGCTTACGTGTTTGAAAATTGACGATAGTCAGAACAATGTAAAGATGGCCTCGGAATGAAAATTCAATGATTCCATTAGCTTCGTTAGTTAATTCCGGGTTTGGGAGAATATTCAGATTGTGTTTTGAGGTTCATAGCTAGTTTGGACTTGAACTATCAAATCTTGAATTTTTTAGGTTTCCATCGATAGTGAGATTTTGATCCGAGGGTTAGAATGGAATTTCAGAAGTTGCAGTAGTTCTGTCATATCATTTTGGATGTGTGTATAAAATTTCAGGTCATTCGGGCATGGTTTGGTTCGGTTTTTGATCAAAAGTGTATTTTAAGGAAATTTGGAGTTCTTAGACTTAAATCCATGATTTAGTTCGAGTTTTCGATGTTGTTTTAGGTTTTTTAAGGATTAGAGCAAGTTTGAACAAGGTTTTAGGATATGTTGGTGCTTTTAGTTGAGGTCAGGGGAGCCTTGGGTGAGTTTCGGATGGTCAATCGAATCAATTTTGGCATTTTGGAGTTGCAGATTTTGCTGTTCAAGTGTTGTAGAAAATATGCTCTCAGGATCATGTGGGGGTGCATTGCGATCGCGTAGGAGGATTTTGGGTTGGCCAGGGTTTAACGATCATGTTCGCGTAATTGGTCTCGCGTTCACGGAGGGCTTAGATCTTTTTCTTCGCGTTCGCATGAAGAGTTATGCATTCACGTATATGGATTTGGGGTCCAGTGGAATTGGCCCTTCGTGTTCTCATCAAGTGTATCGCATTCGCGTAGGTCTGGGAGCTAGCATCGCATTCGCATAGAGTATTTTTGGATCCTTGGAATTTTGTTCTTCGCAATTGCGAGGCTTAGGCCGCAATCGCGATGAAAAGATATCAGAACTGGGCAGAAAGTTTACAAGTTATTTCATCTGTGATTTTGAGTCATTTTTCCTCCATATCTGAGCATTTTCAAAGCTTTTTGAAGTGGGTTGAAGAAGGATTCAAGGGGAATTACTTGGAGGGAACATTTTTGACTTCATAACTTATTTTTATGTGATTAAATACCTAACTAATGGTGAAAAATTTAGGAAAAATGGTAATTAGGGCTTGAGTTTAACATGTCTTTAAATGAGGATTTGAGGGGTTATTTGGACTTCGATTTTTGTGTTCTTGTTATGAATAGACTCTTGAGGGTACGTGGTTTCCGAAAATATAAATTTCACCAGATTTCGAGACGTGGCCTGATGGGTGGTTTGGTTATTTTACATAATTTCGTGTATTAGCTTAGACTATTATTATAGTATCAATTACTTGAGGTGTTATTTACAATATGCAATTGAATTGAATAGATTTGGGCTATTTGGAGTCGGATACTCGTGGCAAAAGCGTGGTTTCTAGTTGATTTTGAGCCTGTTCGAGGTTAGTGGCTTATCTAACCTTGTGCGGGGAACTTTCTCCTTTAGGATATGATATTTGTTAATTGAATTGCCTCGTGCGTGAGTACTTGTGCAAATTGTTGGAAATTTGATTTTCTTAAACTACTTCTTAGCATGTTTCCATTCCTGCTTTATTACACTTGCAAATTTAGCATGTTACTAGTTAGAAAAGGAGTTTAGTTGACTTTAATTGCCTATTTACTTAAATTTCCTTGTTTGAACTATGTGATAAGCTAGGATTACTTGTTGCCTTGCTCTCAAAATTTCATTCTTCGAATATCTTCTTGCTGTTGCTGCATATTTACATTGGGACTACCGATGTGGGATTCCAGTAGCTCCCCCTTATCCTTTTACTTTGGGACTACATGTTTGATTTTCGGTAGATCCCCCTACACATTTACTTTGGGACTGCGGGTTAGATTCCAGAAAAATCCCCCTACACAGTCATATGGAACTACGGGAATGTACCCGGTAGATTCCCCCAATACTGGGTATTTACATTTGGGACTATGGACCGGGGTTCCAGTAGATCCCTGCACATTGATAGTTGGACTCGGGAGATTCTTCGGATATTTGCATATGATGGACTACAGGACGGTATCCCGGGAGATCCGCTGGACAGATGATGAAAGAGACTACAGGACTGTATCTTGGGAGATCCTCATATTACTATTGTGTTGGCCCAAGTTCAGTTGAAGTTTTGAAGAATGACAAATGAACTCCGAGAAGGACCTGGTCCATCTTAGGAGACACAAGTGTTACTGCCTATGCACATGAGATGCACGTGAAGGATGGGATCAACCAGCCATATCTAATAAATATCCTCTGAACTGATCAAAAATATTGCATAGGAGATAAGGAGAAGAAGTCTCCTTATATGTAGAGAACTATATCCGTATCCAGGATAAGGAATTGGAGTTTGAATTGTTTTAGGACTCGAACTTGATGAAGGATCAGCAATTCGAGTTTGTGTCAAACTCTGATTACTAATTCTATAAAAGTAATATTGTTCTCTTGTACAGGTACACACAGATACAAAGAACTTAGAGCTAAATTGAGAGCAAAAGAGCAAGAGTATTTTGCAAGCAATTTATGTGAATTCAAGTGTGCACGCCTGCAGCTACTTGAACGAGATTGAAGAACCAGTTCCACTGTATTTTTTATTATTCTAGTTCTATTATAGTAGGTGATTTAAAATTGTACCTTTTCAACTTTCATAGAAGCAAATTATATTAGGTACGTTGAGTATTCAAGTTAGAGTTAACTTGAAAGTGTCGCACCAGTTGAGGCTGTATGCCACAATGGGATTAGAGTTAATCCTTAGGTTTACAAGATTCTTGTAAATGCTGTTTTGGGTCATTGAGGTTAGTGAATGTTTGGGAAAATCCTACTGAGAAGTAGGTCGTGGTTTTTTCACCTTTGAGCCAGGTGTTTTCCACGTAAAAATTCCCGTGTTCTTTATGTTATGCACTATTAATTCCGCAAACAGTTATAGTTAGTACACTTAGAAGAACCAGATTCTTCTAGTGCGAAAATTGGGAACCACACAAATCACCTCCCTCTTGAGTGGTATTTACATTTGGAACATCAATTGGTATCAGAGCGGGTTATCCTTGAAGAGGCTAACACCTTAGGAGGAGATCAACAATGAGTGCACCATCTGAAAACTGGGAAGGACAATCCACTACTAGGTCTCCACTCTTCAATAGCCAATACTATTCTTGGTGGAAGAACATAATGAAAGATCATATCATATGGGAAGATTGTGAACTTTGGGACATAATCAATGATGGCCCTCTAGCAACCACTAAGAAGAATGCTGAAGGAATTGAAGAACCAAAAATGAGGGCTGAAAAAATGAGAGAAAAATGCCAAAGCGAAGAAGTGGCTTGTATGTGTCCTAGGGCCAGACGAGTACAGTAGGATCCATGGCTGCACAAGTGCTAAAGAAATATGAGATACTCTACAAGTGGCTCATGAAGGGATACCTCAATTGAAAATATCAAGAGGAACACTTCTGTACTATCAATATGAGAATTTTACCATGAAGGAAGGAGAAACTATCCAGGAGATGTACACTAGATTCACCACCTTGACAAATGAACTGGGACCTCTTGGTAGGACTTTCCTTGAAGAAGACAAGGTTGAGAAGATTTTAACAAGAGTTCTGCCAGTCACATGGGAAAGCAAAATTACTGCCATTTAAGAATCCAAGAACATTGCGACTCTCAGACTGGATGAATTGATTGGAAATTTGACTGCCTATGAAATGAGGAGACAAACCATGAAGATGGATACCCCAAAAAGGGAAAGAAGCTTAGCTCTCAGAATTGTTGAAGGTGCAGAACTGGAAGATGATGAAATGGCTATGATCACCAAGGATTTCAAAATGTATCTAATGAGAGGAAAGAGCTCTTCAAGAAGTACAAGCTTCAATAAAACAAGAGCTCCAGAGAAACAGGCAAATGAGGGATGCTTTAAGTGTGGCAAGACCAACCACATGATCAAAAACTGTCCTCAATGGAAAATTGAGTGGAAAAAGGAAAGATCTGAACGAAGAAACAGGAAGAAGGAACAGGTTCAACCAAGGAGAAACAAAGGTTCAACTAAGGCTATGGTCGCTCCTTGGGGAGAAACCTCAGATGAAGACTCAATAGATAAAACTGAGGAGGAGCAAGATCTAATGGCCATTGGAGAATCACACGATGAACAAGAGGTAAGTATTCTACATCTCAAAGACAAGATTAAATTCTTGTCTAAAGAAAAACTGGCTGAACTATTAAAAGACTTCATTGATGAGTCTGAAATAATCAACAATGAGAAGGAAGTTCTGTATAGGGAATGTGTGATCCTAAAAGCAAAATGTAAAAGTCTATAGTCTAGAACAAATGAGAGTGATAATAAAAATGCTGAGTTCAAGAACCAGATTCTTCAACTTGACAACAGTGTCTTAGAACTTAGGTTTGAAAATCTGAAATTAAAATTAGGAACAGGAAAGAAGATAGCTGATCACTCACATCTCACTCTAGAAGAAAATCTGGAAAAAATGAAAGATGAATTGTACAGAAAAGATGAATTCATCAAAGTGTTAAAAGAAGATCTAGGAAAGGTAAAACATGAAGTAGACAGAACTTTCAGGTGGAACCAAGCCTCAGATGCTCTTTCATGGTTGCAAGAGCATCACAACAGTAACAAAATAGGACTTGGCTATGGGACTCAAGCTCCTAAATGGAACCCAAAAAGCAAGTACCTCACTCTTCGTGAAAACAAAATTTGCACACACTGCGGAAAGACTGGTCATTACAAATATGAATGTAATGCAAAATAAATGGCCAGGCAAAGGAACAAAATCTTCGTTAAAGAAAAGAATAAGTTGCCTGGATGGGCAAAAAGGAATTTAATACATCCTTTTTATTATAGAAAGGGACCCAAACTAGTTTGGATTCCTAAAACTAACCCCTGATTTCCATTTTGCAGGTCCAAGTGAAGGGGAGAAGCCAAATACGGTATATGGATAATGGCTGCTCGAATCACATGACTGGGGAAGAGGACCAGTTCCTTTCACTTGAGAACCTAAAAAGAGGTAATGTCTCCTTTGGTAATGGAAAGAAAGGTGAGATCATTGGGGTTGTAAAGGTAGGCAAGACTGATTCTCACTCCATAGAGAATGTCTACCTAATAGATGGCTTAAAATACAGCTTAATAAGTGTGTCACAATTGTGTGACAGAGGCAACCTTGTGGCATTTACCTCCACCAAAAGTTTTGCAATTAACCTTATCACTGACAAAGTTGTTTTGCAGGGAAAACGAGTTAATAATATCTACATCATAGATGTGTCAACTCTTTCAAAAAATGAACTCACTTGCCTAAGTGTATTAGACAATGGTCCCCTCCTGTGGCACAAAAGACTTGGCCATGCCAGTCTAAATCAGCTAAATAAATTAGTCTTCAAGGACTTGGTAATAGGATTACCTAATATCAAGTGCAAGGAAGACAGTTTGTGAGGCATGTACAAGGGGGAGGCAGGAAAGGTCATCCTTCGAATCCAAGAAAATAGTAAGTACATCCAAGACGTTGGAACTAGTTCATATGGATCTCTGTGGTCCATTGAGAACCATGAGCAGAGGAGGAAAGAAATATGTGTTGGTGCTTGTTATTGGTTACTTTAGATTAACCTGGCTACTATTTCTGACATCTAAAGATGAGGCCTTTGAAATGTTTACTACCTTTGTTAGAAAAACTCAGAAACAATTAGGGAATCAACTTGCATCTATCAGGTCTGATCATGGAACTGAATTTAAAAATACAAAATTTGCTAAGTTTTGTGATAAAAATGCTATAGATCACAACTTCTCTGCCCGTAGGACTCCTCAGCAAAATAGTGTAGTTGAAAGAAAGAATAGGACTCTTGAGGATATGGCAAGAACCACGCTTTTCTCTAGTAAATTACCCCACAGGTTCTGGGCGGAGGCTGTAAATACTGCATGTTATATAATAAATAGATGCATGACTAGACCTCTTGTTGAGAAGACTCCCTATGAGTTACTTAAAGGGATAAAACCAAACATATCCCATCTTAGGGCATTTGGCTGCAAGTGCTATGTGCACAATTATGGAAAAGACTCCCTAGGTAAGTTTTATCCCAGAAGTAATGAGGGAGTATTCTTGGGATATTCTTCACATAGAAAAGCATGTAAAGTGTTTAATAAAAGAGCTTTGTGTGTGGAAGAAAGTGTGAATGTTATGTTTGATGAAACTAACATTATTTCTGAATGACAAGAACATGAAGATGAAGCTATTGGACTGGTCAAGGACTTGGGTGAAGCATCAACTCAAGTCAAAGCAACACCTACAGAAGGAACAGGTGATGGAACAGGTTCTTCCTTATAGGGTAACCTGACAGGCGGAAGAAATCAAATAGGAAATGAAATAAACCCCTTGAAGGAACCTGTTCATGAAACCGACTCTCAGCAAATGGCTGAAACATTCAGCATACACACGACCAAATTCACCTTCCTCATATCTCCAACGCCGAACGCTGACCACCCTGGCACCACCCGTTGACCACCGACTGACCACCCATTGCCGCCATCGGAAATCGCCTCACGGCGGCGGCCAACAACTTAACGGCCTTAAAATTATACCCTGTAACCGGCATAACCTCATCTACCCCGTCCCATGACTGGTTCCCTTCGAACACCACCCCTCCTCCTCGAATATCCATTCAAAGGTCGCCGGAAACCCTACCTCCGGTGACCTCACTCCAAAGTCGACCAAAACTACACCACTAAGACACCTCAACCTCCCCGTTCTAACCATGCATGTCTCCCCTCTCAAATCACCATAGAATCCTTCGAATCTTAACCCTAAATCCCAAACTTAACCAAAATGATTTAAAACCCTTCCAGGCACATGTTCATGAACCTGACTCTCAGCTAGGGGTGTTCATTGGGCGGATTGGGCGGCTTTTTACTCTAACGGTTTGGCTTAACGGTTATCGGCTTTTAAATGTATTCATCCGTTAGCCACCCGATAAGATATCGGGCGGATTGGTATCGGGTTAGCTCTTATCGGGCGGTTACTGGGCGGTTTATTGGTTGAATACCTAAGGGCTCAAATGTATTCTGTCCGCACACTAGGACATTACTAAAATTTCATGTGCATGACATTCAAAGGCATCTGACCTTGCCATGGATTTTACAATTGACAATGAAACAAAGAAAAAGAGAAGATAAGATACATTGTCAGGTTTACAACAATTGGTCACAAATTTTTCAAGATACAGTGCGCCCATAGCATAGGCAAGAAAGATAATAGGTTCTTTCCCCACTTCTCCTGCAACGAAAACCAAAGTTGACACAAGTTAACTCTCTCATAATAAAACGAAGATGATAAAGTCTCATAATATATTAGTCTGAGAACTACAACCTTGCTAATAACAGAACCTAGTCAAAGCAAAAGATTCATAGAGGCAATACGAACTGGTCGCAAGTAAGACTGGGTGCTGGTGTTACACTTGCATCAGGTCAGGTACGGATAACAAAGTGACTGAAAGAACCTCTACCTTTAGAGAACCTACTGTATATTTAATATATATAATTATATAAATAAAAATAAATTATATATATATTCTTAACGGGTTAACGGATGATCCGTTAAGAAAATTGAATAATCTGCCCCCAATCCGATAAGCCGTTAATAAAAAAATTTTAATCCGTTCCCCGTCCGTTAAGCCGTTAAGTTGTTACCACTAAGCCATTAAGCTTCAGTTTGGATTGGTTTTCGGTTTCGGATCGGTTTTGAACACCCCTACTCTCAGCAAATGGCTAAGACATTCAGCAAAAACAAGTTGGTCGTGAAACCTCACAAGTGTCAAAGTTCTCACCCCATCGAGAACGTTCTCACTGATCCAACATATGTAGTAAAAAACATATCACAACTAAAGAATCTATGTGCATTTAATGCTTTCCTATCTCTTATTGAACCTAAAAATGTTGCTGAGACTTTGTAGGATGCAGATTGGATCAATGCTATGCAGGAGGAATTCAACTGATTTGAAAGAAGTCAAGTTTGGCATCTAGCTCGAAGACCCAAAGAAGATAAGTCATTGGTACCAAATGGGTCTTCAGGAACAAACTTGACGAGGATGGAACTGTTACAAGAAACAAGGCACGGCTGGTGGTTCAATTCTACAGTCAAGAGGAAGGCATTGACTATGATGAGACTATTGCTCCAGTTGCTAGATTAGAAACAATCAGACTCCTCATTGCCTTTGCAGCACATATGGAATTCACTCTCCATCAGAAGGATGTCAAAAGTGCCTTCCTAAATGGCTACCTCAAGGAAGAAGTGTTTGTAAAACAACCTCCAGGATTTGAAAACAAGGAATGTCCTGAGCATGTTTACAAGCTGGACAAGGCTCTATATGGGCTCAAACAGGCTCCAAGAGCGTGGTATGAGCGACTATCAAAATTCCTTCTAGAGCATGGGCACAAAAGAGGTAAAATTGACAACACCTTTTTCCTAAAGAAAAAAGGTAAAGACCTTCTTGTTGTTCAAATATATGTTGATGACATAATATTTTAGGCTACGACTAAAAAACTGAGTAAGGACTTTGCAAAACTAATGGGGAGTGAGTTTGAAAATGAGTATGATGGGTGAATTAAACTTCTTCCTAGGCCTGCAGATCAAACAAAGTCCACATGGGACCATGATCCACCAACAGAAGTACACAAGAGAACTAATCAAAATGTTTAAAATGGAGGATGCTAAAGAAATAGATACACCTATTGTAACTGCCACTAAATTAGATATTGATGAACTTTGTTCATAAGTTGATAGGGGTATGGTTAGTTCACTCTTGTATCTTACTGCTAGCAGACCTGACATTGTCTTCAGTGTAGGGCATTGTGCTCGTTTCCAGGGAATTCCAAAGAAGTCACATTTGACATCTGTCAAGAGGATTTTGAGATATCTGAAAGGCACCACTGATTTGTGTCTTTGGTATCCCAAAGGTAGTAACTTTGACCTAGTAGGATTTGCTGATGACGATTATGCAGGTTACTTGGTGGACAGGAAGAGTACTTCAAGTATGACACATTTCCTAGGGTCTTGTCTAGTGTCGTGCGCTACCAAAAAGAAAAACTCAGTAGCCCTATTATGAGCATATGATTTTTGACCGGTCAAAACCAACTCCTACAACACTGTAAAGTTTAGGATTTTCTCTTTTAAAATATTAGGATTTTAATTTTTGGACATTAATTGCATATGCATGTTCGTTACTGCGCGTTAGGATTAATTAGGGGTTTTAATTGTTAAATAAACTTGCTTTATAAATTAAAAATAATTTATATATATATATATATATATATATATATATATATATATATATATATATATATATATATATATATATATATATATGTGCCAGCACTTGAAATTGTATTTTTTCAATTTTGATTTGTTTTAATTTTATCTTTGATTTGTGGTTTATATATATATAGCTGGCCACTCAGGCTTGCCACAATTGGGCCAGAACTGAGTGGCCCAATTTTCCTCCATCTCTGAGTCCACAAACCAGCCAAATACAACCAGCCAACCCAGTCCACTCATCCATTAGCCAAATGACGCCGTTTAATGCCCTTCCCAACACAGCCGCCGATTTTACCCGTCCCATGTCTGGTTCTCTTCGAACACCACCCTTCCGCCTCGAATATCCATTCAATGGTCGCCGGAAACCCTACCTCCGGGGACCTTATTCCAAAGTCGACAAAGACTATACCACTAAGACACCTCGACCTCCCCGTTCTAACCATGCATGTATCCTCTTCTCAAATCACCATAGAATCTTTCGAATCTTAACCTGAAGCTTAACCCTAAATTCCAAACTTAACAAAAATGGTTCAAAACCCTTACAGGCAGCCCCTGACTCTCCTTGACACAAGCTAGGCCACCCTTGACCCCTAAACACTCTCAACCATTAAGAAAATTCAAATCTGAGACCTATTTGAGGTCTCATAATCTTGGAGACTCCCTTGAGCCATTTAAATTGATGGTGCACTACTTTAGAGGTTTCAAAACCCTTGTGGAAGAACAAAGGTTCAACTGAATCAGTCCAAATGACAACAGAAATGAAAAGCTAAGTTTCCTGCCTATTTTCCATTTTTCTTTAGTTTTTTGATAATTGATTAGGTTCAATAATTAAAGGCTGAACTTCTGTTATTTGATTCTAGTAGTTTATTTGTTTGTCCACAAGTTTCTTCTGGAAATTAGGTTCCAATGCTCATGCCTGAGATAACTGATTAGGTTCAACAATTGCATGTTGAATAATTTGAATGTCCATGTGTTTTATTTGGCATTAGTGTGGATATCCCTTTATCTTTTGGATATTTGTACATGCAGTTTCTTGATCTGGAAAATTTACTCTAGTTCCTCAGTATTGTTATTTTTAGGGCTCAATTGACATTTAGCCTTTGACTCTACGATCTGATGTTGGTTTAAGTTGATTTGGGAGTTTGGGATCCTTTATTGTTCATTGTTAGATTTTATTTGCTTCATAAATGGATTCCTGAACTGAACTGCTGTGTGAAGCATTTTGATTGGAACTATTCTCTGAAAAGCTAAGTTTGATAGATATATGCATTCTTTCTGATGATTTGATCTCTTGTTCTGCATAGAAGTCTGTTAATTCTTTGGCTAATTGTGTCTGCTAATGTTGGCTGATTAAAACCTTCATGAGTTTGTTAATCTGAGGATAAAATGAGACCCAAATTTGGCTGACCAAGGTCAAATGTAATCGAACTGGGGTTAAAAGAACTGACCAAGGTCAAGTTCAGGGGTAAGGTAATTTAGGAAAGTTAGTAAGAGTATAAAAGGGATTTGAAATTATAAAATCTGATAAGAATCCTGTAGAACTTTCTAGTAGGGACTAATACATAATCCAGCCTCAAACTTGAGGCACAAGTCAGAAACTGAAGGACTACTTGGGCAAAAATACATTTTGTGTTGAGGACTAAAAAGAAAACCAGTAAAATTTTGATGCCCTAACTGTTTGATATAAATAAAATCATTTTGGGGCATTGAAAAAAACCTTTATCTTTAACACTAGAGTTGGAAATACTGATCTGGAACTTTACTCTTCAATACTAGAGATAAAATACTCATTTCATATCTGAAAATACTATCAGTGATGTTTTGAATCAATTTCTGAAAACTGAATTCTCTGAACACTCTGTTGAAGTCCTCGGTGCACTTTGCATTTGGATGTTGATTGCTTTGTTGATCCCTTAAATTTTACTCATATGCTGTTTCCTTAGTTGCATTACAGATACCACTTAAAGCTCATGTATATGTGAAGTTCCAAGTGTAATATACTCTCATTGAAGATCTCTTTGTCATTTACATTTCTTTCCCATTTCCTCTATTTAATCCTGAATATGAGTATAGTAGTAAAATGATCATCATTATTATAGTATAGTACTGGACTGATCTATTTTGTAATAACTGGACATTTTTGGATTGTTTTCATGTGTAATAATGGGACTTTCAGCTCTAGTTTTGTATATGCTTGGGTGGTAGTCAATTTCAATTCCAGCCTGATGGGCTCAAGTGCCGAATTTGTGCACTTAGAGCTACCAGACTTGGAAAGTAATATAGTCCATAGTTCTAAATCTCATCATGTTTAGTAATAGCTTATATTAGATTTGTTTCGTATAGCAGGACCTGAATAATGCAATTGAATTTTGGCAATTAGATTCATATACTCCGGTTGATGAGTATATGAATCCTATGATTCAAATTTGATGTTAGAAAAGTAGTACAAAAATAGTTGTTATCATTTCCTGCATGAATGGGTAAAGAATCGATTCTATGTACATAATTTCAGACCAAACTATTATTAGCCATTGGACTCTTTGGTTCAAGTCAGTACTGGCTCATATGTGAGGCCCGGTCAGCATCTAAATGCTGAAATCTGATACGTTTCCTGGGCTAAGTGATTAACAGCCCAAACCAATCAAAAATGGTTGCCTATTGCAGCCTGAGCATTGTGTGCTCCAAGGCTGTCCAAAAATCAGTTTACTTGTGTGTCCATTGGTCATGAACGAGCCTAAGATGCATAAAATCTTCCCGAACACCTGGATCATACTTGAAATAATTAGTGGATTTAAACACATCTTTAACAAATTTAGCATATGCCAGAATACCTTCATAAAATAAATTGAGCCATGTAATCCAAATAAATACCATGCGTAGGCTCCTTAATCCATTAGAACGTATAGAAAGAATAGGAGGTGACGTTTTGCAAATTTCATGGCCTTCCCATAAATATCAAAGACGCAGTTGCTATAGGCGCGCGTGTTTAATAAAATACCTTCGTAAATTCAGGTGCGCATTTATGCGACCCAAATCCAAATCTCAACGAAGTTAGAATGTGTCAAAATCCATGGGTGCATTTATGTGATGTGTTTCGAGGCATGTTTTAAGAACGTTGCAATTCTCTTTAAAATAACAATAAAAGTGGTTCAAAGTTAAAAGCACATAAGTTAAAACATGTTCTAAAATCAGATAATTTAAGCCAAATATGACAGTTGAGCGACCGTGCTAGAACCACAGAACCCGGGAATGCCTAACACCTTTTCCCGGGTTAACAGAATTCCTAACTCGGATTTCTGGTTCGGGGACTGTTTAACAGAGTCATTCTTTCCTCGATCTGGGATTCTAAAACGGTGACTTGGGACACCATAAATCTCCCAAGTGGCGACTCTGAAATCTCTTAAATAATTGAATCCCGTTTGGATTGTCCTTTAGTTGGAAAAACTCCCTTATCTGCACCCTTCGCCGGGTTCGATAGCCAAAAAGGAGGTGTGACACCTATCTACTACTGAAGCTGAATATATTGCAGCTGCTTCTTGTTGTGCTCAATTGTTATGGATCAAACAATAACTGCTAGACTTTGGAATTGAAGTGGGATGTATTCCCATGTTTTGTGATAACACTAGTGCTATAAGTATTACAAAGAACCATGTTCATCTTAAAAGGACAAAACACATAGATGTTAGACACCACTTCTGGAGAGATAACTATGAGAAAGGGTTAATCTCCATAGAATTTTGTACTACTGATAAACAAATAGCTGACATCTTCACTAAAGCACTAAGTAGAGAAAACTTTGAATAGAATTAGGGATGATTAAGATCACCTAATCAGGTCTAGTTCAGAATGCAATGAAACAAAATATTTTTATTTTGTTTGGTTAGAAGTTCTAATTTTATGTGAATATCTAGACTAAGTCTTACTCAGTCTCATACTCTAATCAGTATACTCCTGTGACATGTTTTTTTAATTCATTGATCTCTTACAAAGTTGTTTTCTATTTTGATACATGAGGCATAATCAAGAGAAGTTCTACTTGAAGAACCTGGTTCATCAAGCCTATGCACATGAGAAAAGGTCATGTATGTTTCTACACTTTGCACAATTAGAAAATTTAATATTCCAATTATGAGCAGAAGTTCCATTCTGACCAAACTCCCAAAATATAACCGCCAATATTTGGAACAGTCTTCCTCTCCTAGAACTCTGAAGAATAATGGGAACTTTTCCTATGATCAAGGGCATATTAAACTGATGCCATAATTAGACTGGACTCCTGATTGACCATGCGAAAGGTTGTAGTTACTAGTCATGCCTTATTAATACACTCCACTCCTAATTTGATCAATATCAATCTTCGAGTTCTGATCATCCTAAATCACCAAAAATCCCCAAAATTTCCAGAAATCCCTCACCATGACTACCCCTCAAGAAAATCCCGGGACACCTTTACTGCTACCTACCAATATGTCTTCCTCTGGACCCGAAAGTTGTGGAAAGTATCAAGGTAGAAGAGGAAGAAGAAGAGGAGATGCACAGGGTCTATCAAGAAAGAGAAATAACTAAAAAGGTACCATCACCTAAACCTAAAGGTTCCAAGACTTCGACCAAAAGGACTTCTTCTGAATCCATATCTGCTGAGTGCTCGTTGGCTAAAAGAACTAGGTCAGCTGGGAAAAGAAAACAAAAGAAGATTACTGAAGAAGAAGAGGAAGAATGGAGTGGAGAAGAAAAGGAGGAGGAATCTGAAAAGGAACCTGATAGATTTGTCATCTTTGGAAGTAGAAAGATCTTGAAAGGGAGAAATTTGAAAAACCTGGAGGAGCCAGGTATGAAAGGATTGGTTGATGCTCTGAATGCACAAGGGTGGAAGAACATGGTTCTTCAATTAGATGACAAAATGGTAAGAAAAGAGTTGATCGAGTTTATGGCAAATGCCATAGTGGTAAATGGGGTTGTTGCTAGTTTGAGAGGAGTCAAGTTACAGTTTGATGCTCCTAAATTGGGTGAGATTCTAGAAATTCCCTCTACAGGATATGATGATTATACAAGGCAAAGGTGGCCTTACCTGGACTCTCTTCCTAACGCACTTCAAATCACCAGAAATTTCTGTGATTCTGCAACTCCTGAAGAAGTGCCTAAAGCTCGATTTGTTCAGAAAAGTGAAATGAGGGCTGAGCACAAGGTGCTTTTTGAGTTTGTGAACAAATGTATGATGCCCAGAGAGGAGAGAAGGCACACAACCAACTACATGGACCTGGTTCTTCTAGAGTGTCTTGTGAGAAGAAAAGATTAACTGGCCTGCATTCCTTGTAAAACTACTGAATAGAGTCGTCAACGGCTCTAAAGCTCATGCCACACCCTATGGGATCCTATTGACTGCTGTTCTGGAAAAGCTACATGTACCAATGAAGAAATGGGAGATGGCATCTAGAAAAGAGCACTTTGGTGTAAAGACTCTCATGGCATGCGACTATCCAGTGAATGCCAACCCAGTTAAACCAGTTTCATCTCAAAAGATTCCTGTAAATAGCAAGGTCAGGGCTTTAATCCAGGAGTGTGGAACAAAAGATGCTGAGATTGCCAGGGAGAAGGCTCGTGTTGTGGAATTAGAAGCTGAACGAGATGGACTTAGAGCTGAACTAGCAAAGAAAAGGAGAAGAGTGATGGAATGCTTCAAGATATGTTCAACATTCTCCAAACCCAGCCCTCTCATACCTCCAAGACCTAAAGCCAGTTTAACCTACCCCTTTAGTGGCCCAGATTCAGGATTTTTTTGTTATGCTTTTGCTCATGGTTAGAAGTTAATTTTCTTTTTATGGTTTGTATTGTAGAAACATTTCCAAATCAATGACAATGTGCTTTGTTTCTCTTGTTTTATGCACCTTCTGATCCTAATAGTTAAATTCTTTGTCTTGTTGATTGTTGGTTATCTGAAACTTGTTTTCACTTGCAGTTGTCCTAGTGGCCATGAGCAATAATTATAATCTGGATGTCATATAATATGCAACTTTTCGATGATGCCAAAAGGGGGAATAGATTGTGCTTTAGTTAGTTTTGTATTTTGATATAAAAATGATATTTATAACCTGATTTAACCTGGTCCTTAATGATAAGTTAACATGAAGGGTGTGACCATGTGAAAATTAAGCTAAGTTCGACAGGTTCTCTGAGTAGTAAACGCAAAGAGTTTGTCATCATCAAAAGGGGAAATTTGTTGGCCCAAGTTCAGTTGAAGTTTTGAAGAATGACAAATGACCTCAGTGAAGCACCATGTCCATCTTAGGAGACACATGTGTTACTGCCTATGCACATGAAGGATGGGATCAACCAGACATATCTTATAAATATCCTCTGAACTGGTCAAAAAGCCTGCATAGAAGATAAGGAGAAGAGGTCTCCTTATATGAAGAGAACTATGTTCGGATCCAGGATAAGGAATTGGAGTTTAAATTTTATTAGGACTCGAACTTGATAAAGGATCAACAATTCGAGTTTGTGTCAAACTCTGATTACTAACTCTATAAAAGTAATATTGTTCTCTTATACAGGTACGCACATATACAAAGAAGTTAGAGCTAAATTGAGAGCAAAAGAGCAAGACTATTTTGCAAGCAATTCACGTGAGATCGGGTGTGCACTCTTGCAACTACTTGAAAGAGATTGAAGAACCAGTTCCACTGTGTTTTTTCTTATTGTAGTTCTATTATAGTAGATGATTTAAAATTCTACCTTTTCAGCTTTCATAGAAGCAAATTGTATTAGGTACGTTGAGTATTCAAGTTAGAGTTAACTTAACAGTGTCGCAGCAGTTGAGGCTGTATGCCACACTGGGATTAGATATAATCCTTAGGTTTACAAGATTCTTGTAAATGCTGTTTTCGCTCATTGAGTTTAGTGGATGTTTGGGAAAATCCTACTGAGAAGTAGGTCATGTTTTTTCAGCTTTGAGACAGGTGTTTTCCACGTAAAAATTCCTGTGTTCTTTATGTTATGCACTCTTAGTTTCGCAAACAGTTATAGTTAGTACATCTAGAAGAACCAGGTTCTTCTAGTGCAAAAATTAGGCACCACACAAATCACCCCCCTCTTGTGTGGTATTTACATTTGGAACATCACATTGGTATTGAGATGTCTGATTTCTGAGTTTACTCTGTTATTTGTATAATTATTGTTGCCTGGTATAACTTGTCTTATTTCATTTTCGTTCTCATTTATATTGTTTATTTCATTCTGTTGAAACTTATTATTATGTTTTACCTCAGTAACCCCCTGACCTTCCTCGTCGCTAACCGACCGAAGTTAGGCTTGGCACTTACTGAGTACCACTGTGGTGTACTCATGCCGCTTATGCTCATGTTTCTCATGTGTAAATCTAGGTACCCCGACCCTGGCATATCACCCTTGAGGCGAAGAGATCTAGCAGGGACTTCGAGGTATATCTTCCGCATCGGCAGATCAAGGAGTCTCTATCTTATTCTATCTTTTAGTCTTTAGCCTTCCTCTCTTACTATCGTTTTAGACATTCTGGAGTTAGATTATTGTACTACATTTCCTTCAGCTTGTGTTCACGAGTTTTCGGGGTTTTAGGATAGTATTGTAGGCTTTCGTGATGTCGAGTTGTATATGCCGAGCGACATTAATATGCAGTTTCCTTCTAATTGTTAAATTTTGAATTATTTATTCTCGCAAGTTATTTTATTTCCGCATTGTTAGGATTACCGAGTCGTAGGGACTAGGTGCCAATCTTGGACTTCTGTAGGAGGTACATCATCTGCCTCGGCCAAATCAACCCATCGATGTGGAGGGTCGTGATACTCCTATTATTTTTTGTGAACAAAATCAATTTGTGCACGTTTACCATCGATCATCTACTCCGGTTATAAAGTCCTCGAGTCTTCTGGGGGGGGGGGGACTGATAAATCTTGTACGTCGGGCCTGCAAAATCCCTTTTTCAAGAATCGATGAGGATCATGATCAGGGATGGCAAGGACGCTTTATTCGGGTGAGGAATACCGACCTAATACCCACTTAGTGGAGGTTGTTAAGCGAGAAGTAGAACGTATCATGTAAGTGTAGCTTCTTTTTAAACGTTGTTTTCTTTGTTTTGTCTTCCTTTTCCTTATCGGCATTTCCTATAGTGTAGCCCTTGCTCGAGTCCCAAACGCCATTCCTCAACTCAAGGAATGGATACGGGGCATTTTTCGTAGATGCCTTATGTCGAGCACTCATGGAGCCAACTCTCGAAGGGCCGCTAGGAGCATCAGACTTCCTTTTTTTAGTACTACATCTTCATTGATTTTTTTTCTCGTTTTTTTGTGGGCTTGACTAAGTCCATCGAGCTTAGGCCCTTGATAGGGGG
Source organism: Nicotiana benthamiana (assembly GCA_034376525.1). Classification (NCBI taxonomy): domain Eukaryota; kingdom Viridiplantae; phylum Streptophyta; class Magnoliopsida; order Solanales; family Solanaceae; genus Nicotiana; species Nicotiana benthamiana. The sequence goes on from CM067341.1 coordinate 20,052,383, forward strand.
TGAAGACCTACCCGCCGATCTTCCTACTTCGAGGAAACCCAAATTCATTATCGGAGAGAAGAAAAGGAGGAGGACCCCGAGTTCCCCTAGCTTAGAGAAAAAGTAAACAAACGAGAGGTTGGCTCGTAAGCCAAAGGAAAGCTCTAGTTCCCGAGTTAATAAGTCGGACTTATTGGATCAGGTATGAGCCTGAAGAGGATGATCTTTTTGTTGTCCACGAGCAGTCTGTACGTGAGGAGCATGTGGCAGTTGAGGGGGAAACGACGGAAGCTAGTCCCCCTCAAGTGCTTGATACCAGTGCAGAGGCGATAGACAAGACTTCTCGAAACATCGGCTCAGCGTCGCTGAGTGTTATAGAAACTTTAGAATCAACCTCATTCACAGATTCCATGCTTGATAAAGCCCGAGCAACAAAGGAGTGATCCAACGAGGGGGTCCATAGAGCGGACGATCTCCGTCAATGCTTCTTTGATGGTGTGGACTCAACTGCCCTGGATGATGTCACTAGGTTGGGTAACTTAAGAGGTTCCGAGGAAAAGTTCATCCTTAGAGGTTAGTGTGATGAACTTAAGTTCGAGGAAAACTAACCGGTTCCCCGCCCCGAGCAAGGATCCTGGTTGGAAGTGATCAGTTGCAATCATTATTCTGGAGGATGATCAAGTTCTTTTCACCTCTGTCAGGATAGCTAGTTATCTCCGGTTCCTGGTAACCAAAGAAGAACAGGCAAAAATTAATGGGTGGATGTGCCATGCTTGTTCAACGAACACAACATGCATTGAACCGGGTAATATGTTATCACACTTTTTTATCTTCGAATTCAGTTTTTCAAGACTCTAATGCCTTTTACTTTCCTCATTTTGCAGGCCCCGGTGCTTTGTCATGAAACCTTCCTCTGGTACCGGGATAAGCTTAACCAACTCGAGGCTGAAGTCAAAGAGCTTGCTGAGAATAGGGACATGTATAAGCTTCTCAACGAGAAATAGAAAGGAGAAGTCAAGAACCTTCGAGTCGAGTTGGACGCAACTCTGGAGGAACATGACAACCTAGAAGAACTTGTAAAGATTTTTGAAGTTAGCGATGATCAGCTAGCCTTGCTCTGAAATTTCATTCTTCGAATATCTTTTTGTTGTTGCTGCATATTAACATTGGGCTACGGATGTCGGATTCCGGTAGCTCCCCCTTATCTGTTTACCTTGGGACTACAGGTTAGATTTCCGGTAGATCCCCATGCACATTTACTTTGGGACTACGAGTTAGATTCCCGAAATATCCCCCTGCACAGTTATATAGAACTATGGGAATGCACCGGATAGATTCCCCCAGTACTGGGTATTTACATTTGGGACTATGGACTAGGGTTCCGGTAGATCCCTACACATTGATAGTTGGACTAGGGGACGATATCTTGGGAGATCCTTCGGATATATAGATATGATGGACTATGGGACTGTATCCCGGGAGATTCGCTGGACAGATGATGAAAGGGACTATAGGACGGTATCCAGGGAGATCCTCGTATTACTATTGGTATTGAGATGTTCTGATTTCTAAGTTTACTCTGTTATTTGTATAATTATTGCTGCCTGGTATAACTTGTCATATTTCATTGCTATTCTCATTTATATTGTTTATTTCATACTATTGAAACTTATTATTTTGTTTTACCTCAGTAAGGCCTTGGCCTTCCTCGTCACTACCCGATCAAGGTTAGGCTTGGCACTTACTGAGTACCGATGTGGTGTACTCATGCCCCTTGTGCGCATGTTTCTCATATGAAAGTTCAGGTACCCCTACCCAGGCATATCACCCTTGAGGCGGAGAGATCTAGCAGGGACTTCGAGGTATATCTGCCACATCCGCAGACCAAGGAGCCTCTATCTTATTCTATCTTTTAGTAGTTAGACTTCCTCTCTTACATTCTGGAGTTAGATCATTGTACTACATTTCCTTCAGTTTGTTTTCCTATGAGTTTTCGAGTTTTTGGGATAATATTGTAGGCTTCCGTGATGTCTAGTTGTATATGCCGAGAGGCATTAATATACAATTTCCTTCTAGTTGTTAAATTTTGAATTATTTATTCTCACAAGTTATTTTATTTTCGCATTGTTAGGCTTACCTAGTCGTGGGGACTAGGTGCCGTCACTACATGTACACGGAGGGTGAACTGGGGTCGTGACAGTATCTGAATGCAGGAACTTATTTTTACTCTTATTTGCATGAATGACTAAATGTTAAGATAGATTTCTATATATGTTTCCTATAGGCATGATTTCTAAGCGAGTAAAACATCAATCAATTGCCAAGAGGACTCAACACAGAAATTCCTAGATACATGATTTATAATACACACACGAAGGTTTTGAAGACATGATTATCGATGCAAAATTGAGAAACGAGTTAGAAGCAGATTTTCTATAGAAGCGAAGGATGAGAATTCAGGATTTAAAGAATTAGATGAGTCCTATAGGCATGGTTTGTAGTGCACATAAGTAAACAAACAACAGAAACCTATAGGCATGATTTCTACCTGTTTCCAACAAAGACATACATAAGAATCCCTCCCAATTTTACTAATAACCCCAATATCTGTTTTAGAAGGAATTATTATTAAAAACCAAATATAAATGGATTACATAATGAAATTGCTATACTATAGGGAGCTTGGATAGGCCCAAAAGTAAACCTGGAAACCAGGTCTTCAACCAAGTCTGGAACATACCAATATTCTCATAGTACACCCAATGGTCTTCTGGTGTGTCAAAGTTCCTAAGGGCCTCAGGGACCCCGGGCAATGCTCGCACTAGAAAATCTTTTAAACAAATATTTTTTTGAGTAAGTTTTAGAAAAGCCAGCCCCATAGTATCAGAGTTTAGAGGAGTCTCATGGACTCATAGCCAGTGCTCACATTGAAGGGTAGGGACTCTAGATATTCTAAGAGTAGGAGTTGAAAATAGGAGGTAGTTTTAAGAAAACAATTTATATTTTCTAGGTAAATAAGGACAAATAGAGTCATTTCAACACTTGAAATTCAAACAAAGATTCCAGCAATAAAAAAACAGAATCACAACCACTTCAAATACAGTTTCACATTGCCTATATTTGAGTTAGTTCATTAATTATACTAGATGGGCATATGGACATGTATTAAACAAAGAACAACAGGCTGAGATCATATTACCATTCAGATAGTCAAGCATAAAGGTAGAAAAAGTTGGAGGCATAGAAATCACGAACTAATCAGGACCCTGCTAGGGGTGAGAACTTAAAACTGGACATGAAGCATGCTAGTTTGGAAACAAGTAGACATGGGTCTAATTACATAGAAGAAAGTATGTAGACATACAAAAAACAGGAAACACATAGGCCTAATTAAATAGAAGTAGACATGTTGATTAGGATCAATGAACAAAAAGCACATGGATCTAATTAGATAGAACTAGGCATGCTGATAACAGGGAGCACACAAATTTAATCGCATAGAAGTAGTCATGTTGAAAAAAAGAAACACACAGGTTTAACTACATAGAAGTTTGAATGATAGCAAAAGTGGAGACTTACCAGTTAGGAGATAGTAATAGGAAAGTGAAGAAAACAAGATCCAATGGTCTAGCCTTGGCTTTCAGCCGTCTAGACAGTGCAACAAACAAGGAAAATGAGAATCTGATGGAGATTGCATGTAAATAAGAGAAAAGACTTTTGTGTGTTTCTCTATGTATGTGTGAGTGTGTTTAAAAATAGAGTGAGGCTTCTATAGCATTGGCTAGAGTAAAACAAATAAGGTAAAGGAGGTTAAGAGTTCACAAATAAGGCAAAGAGAACAATCAATCAGTCAGTTAGGCTTAACAAAAGCAATCTATAGGCGAAATCATTGAGTCATCCAAAAATAACACGGAATTGAGGTCAAAATAAGGTATGTAATCAGTTAGAGTCAGAAAACCAAAATTCTGACCAGTAGCAAGGACAATTAATCACACAAATAAGGGAAATAAGTAAATTAGAGACCATTTGGGGTTGGTAAAATAATCAACTCCCTAAATTGAGCTTATAAGAGTAATTAAGGCAAGTAGTGTTAATTAAGAGTCCCAAAACAAGGAAACTAGACAAAAATTACAGAAAGTAACCATCTCAGAAAAACAAAGCAATTTCGAACCCTAGACAATTGATAATCAATCAATTACTCAAGGAATAACGGGCAAATATTGTAGTGAACACTGAAATAATTAAACAAATTAAAGACTGGAATATAGTCATGAAAGAACCAGTAGAAAGAGATAATCAAACATATAGGAACTTTTAGAAAAGTTTTTGCAGAAACAAAACAAAGTAAAACCCTAGTTCTTAGAAAAGCATTAGAATTGATTAATAATAGGGAAAACATGAGATTTTTTAAAGAAAACTACCGTATAAACTTAAAATCGTTTCAGATGTACAAGGATCTGAACAGTCAAATTGCAAGAGATGAGGGTTTTGAGAAAAGGGGAAGAGGTGAGGGAAAAATCTAACCATGGCCACAAAGATAACAAATACTCCAAACATTGATGAACACAAGGCAAGTTCATATGAAAATGAAGAGTCCAGGCTGACTCTAAGTTGACTCTTTTCGAGATTCCTTCAGATAACAACAAAAATTAAACTACCAGTAGAGGTAGTAGGCTAGATAGAGTAGCGAATCACCAGATAATCCCATATCTGGTCAGGGATCGAAGGGGTTTGGGAAATTTCAGGGTGACAACGCTCTAGGGTTTGGGGTGTCTGAGAGAGAAGAGAGACGAGAGCATTTGGGGATGGCGGTCTTTAGGGAATGAAGAAATGTTTAAGGGGTTAGGGTAGTTAAAAAAAGGAAGGTTTGTTTTGGACCGTTGATCTTTTGAGATCAACGACCAAGATTGGTTCCGGGCTGAGGCGGATTAGAAAATTGGGTTATGATTTGGGTAAGGTGAATTGGGATGGGGTTTCAATCGGGCTAGGGGTCCGAATTCAAAATATAGTCAAAGGGGCTATTTGTTAAATACCTAATTTATTAAATAACATAATTTTTAAAAATAGTTGATTTTATGCATTAAGATGATCTAAAATAATTACTTAGTATTATCAAAAAATAAAATGTTATTTTCTTGTGAAATAAGGTAATTATGCACACATGGAATAATATTACAAAGTTATTACAATTATAACCCTAATATTTATATATGATTATTTGTGAAATAATCAAAGCTCAATATAAATATAAATGATAAAATTAAGCCAATAAATTATCATAAAATTATTTAATGCAATTAGTAATTATTTATATGCTAAAATGCTAGAGTAAATTAATTAAAATCCCTTTAAAATTACAGGAAAATCATGAAAAAGTATTGGTTGATGTTCATGCATTATTTAGAAAGTATATATGCATTAAAATATATGAGAAAATGATTGGGTATCAACATGTGTCACATGGCTAGGCAGGCCAGATTACCCTTTCCAGATAATCAAATTAAGACTTTTCATCCATTTTAACTTATCCATGTTCACACTTGCGGACCTTATCTTATTTTCACTTATAATAGTTTTAGGTACTTCCTCATTATTATTGATGACTTTACTAGGGCTACTTGAACACATCTTATGGGATCAGAAATCAACGGATTTCAAGCCTTTTGTGCCACGGTTCAAACACAATTTCTAACCAATGTATAATGAATTAGAAGTGATAATGCTCTAGAATTTGGATCAAGTAATTCTATCACTCATTTTTTCAAAAAGCATGGGATCATACACCAAACTAGTTGTGTCCATACACCTCCACAAAATAGTGTGGAAAGAACTACAAGTATTATTTTGAAACCTCTAGAGCACTGCTTTTTCAATTCCAGCTACCCATATTAACTTCCAGTTATCTTATTAATAGATTTTCTCTTGCCCTATTACAGAACAAATCCCCCTTTGAACTGCTCTATGGGTATCCTCTTTCCTACACTTAGATCAGAGTATTTGGTTGTCTTTGTTATCATACTGTTCTCAAGTGTCAGAAAACAAAATTTCAACCCAGAGCTACAACTAATGTCTTTCTTGGCATCCCTTTGCCAAGAAAGATTATAAGTTACTCAATCTCTCTACCAGCAACTTCGTGTTTCTAGAGATGTTATATCTTATGTGCATATTTTTCCTTTTGATGAAACCACTATGTGCACTACAACACCTCTATCTGATGCCCCACATACCTTTTTTGATACATCTCCCTCAAAGTAACCTTCTTCCTCAGAGTCTTACCCCTCTGTTTCTGATCCTACTTTTGTTCCTTGTCTTCTCTCCCTAGTCCTACCCATCTTTCCACTCCTTCACCCTTTCCTATTCATGCTTCTGTTCTTGCTGATCCTCTTTCCCCTATTCATGTACCAACCACCAGAAGATCTTCTAGGGATCATCACCTTCGTTTCTCACCTTTCTGATTTTATCTGTGACCTCTCCCCCTCTTTTATTAGGTCTAACTCTTTATCCTATATTGTTCACCACTCTACTGACACTGCTGTCTTTGAGCCACAATTCTACCATCAGGCAACCTCAGTTCTAGCTTGGCAAGAGGCCTGGTAAGAAACCCATTTAGTGTAAATGGATCTATAAGATTAAATATAAAGTTGATGGGAGTATTGAAAGGTATAAAGTCTAGCTGGTAATGAGAGGAGACACATAGGTAGAGGGAGTGGATTTTACTGAAACTTTCTCCCCGGCTATTAAGTTTACCACTCTGAAATGTCTTATAGTTGTTGTAGTTAAAAGGCAGTGGTCTCTTTTATCAACTAGATGACAATAATTCCTTCTTACATGGTGATCTAAATGAAGAAATTTACATGAAATTACCCTCTGGTTTGGCTGTTACCTCTTCTTCTTGTTTTGATTCTTCTTTGGTATGTAAGCTTCAGAAATCTTTGTATGGGCTCCGCCAAGCCTTTAGGTACTGGTATGTCAAGCTGTTTCATGCCTTATGTTCAAGCGGTTACACACGCTTTCTTAGTGATTACTCTTTATTTTTAAAGAAGTATTCCTTCTCTATTATGTTACTAGCAGTTTATGTTGGCCATATTTTTCTCACAAGTGATAATGAGGTTGAATTGCTTGATCTTAAAGCTTTTCTGGATGTTTATTTCAAAATAAAGGATCTGGGTGCCTTTAACTATTTACTAGGAATTGAAGTGGCCTCACTTCTATCTGGTTTGCTACTTCACCAACATAACTTCATTTCTGATCTCCTTGAGGAGTATCACTGTTAGAATTTGCTCCAATTGTATCTGAATCATAAACTCAAGGAAGATGTTGGGGCTCTATTGCCTAAGCCTGAGCAGTTCAGGAAGTCTAATGAGCAAGCTCAATTTCCTTACACACACCAGACTTGATTTGTGCTTTGCAGTTCAATATCTGAGCCAATTTCTACAGCCCCCAAGGGTTTCTTACATGTCCACAATCCTTCACTTGCTCAAATACTTGAGGGGTACCTCTCATTTGGGTATCTTATTTACTCTTTCTTCTGATCTTTCATTGTCTATGTATTTTGACAGTGATTAGGATGCATGCCCGAATACTAGGAGGTTGGTCACTAGTTTTAGCATCTTCTTGGGGGATTCTCTTATAAGTTAGAAATCTAAAAAGCAGTAGGTTGTCTCTATTTCTTCTGCTGAAGCTGAGTACCGTGCTATTAGCAATGAGTAACTGAATTGATTTGAGTTATTCGATTATTGGGTGATCTTGATGTTTCTGTTGCATCTGCCGTTCCAGTTTTCTGTGATTATCACATTGCTAAGAATTCTATTTTTCATGAGCACACTAAGCATATAAAGGTGGACTGCCATTTCATTCGGGACAAGCTAGTTGATGGGGTTATTCATCTATCTCATGTCCCTACCTCAGCCCAGTTGGCAAATTTTTTCACTAAGCCTCTTATCGGTGGACTTCATCATCAGTTGCTCTCCAAGTTGGAGATTGTTTCCCCCTCCAATTTTTTTTTGGGGGGGGGGGGGTAGGGGGGTTGACATATATAAAAGCAGGATGCCCAAGTTTAAAGCTCCAGATATAGAGGCCCAAATATAATATTGTATAGCTTTTATTTGTGTATGAGATTTTTCATTCATATATACTATTTGAAACCTTATTATGAAAAATATTCATATTTTGATATTTACCCGACTTAAATACATTTTAAAACAATCTACTATTTGAGCCTTCAATCAAGAAATTTAGTTACACCATTTTTTTCCTCTCCTCTCTCCCCTCTTCTCTCGATATTAAACTTTTATTTAGGAAATATACAATAATTTGAACCCTGCTGACTAAGAAAGCTTCCTCAGAAAATATTAAGATTTAAACATAGAACAACACAATAGTGAATCCGTAAAGCAGTTCGATCAATCAATCCATTAACTATGCCTCAATTGTTGGAGTCAGCTACTTGAATCCTACCGTTCTACTCTATTCAGGCACGTCTGCTTCCAATACTAAATAATTGATCTTTTATGACAAATCAATGGTCCTCTATGTAAATGATATTTTAAGATCAACTTGTCGTGATATCAATTAAATGCTAGTTGCTTTATCATTTAAAAAAGGACAAGTTACTTATCCCTGCAAATGCAAGTGTAGCAAAAATATCTAAGTTGCAAGGCCGTTTAAATTCAATTACCAAAAGAAAAAAACTAAAAGCTCGACAAGCAAAAAGAGTCGTTGTTTCAAGAGCAAAGGGCTTTCACCTTATTATATCACTTAAATATAATTTTTATACAAATTTTATGTAACATATTTTTTGTATATTTTATATTTGATTTATACATAATAACAATAAATTTCATATAACTAATTACATATTATACAACTTATCTAACAACTTTTATACATTATTTTTTATATACAACTGCAATATCATATTACTTAAATATAATATTTGTAAAATATATATATATATATATATATATATATATATATATATATATATATATATATATATATATATATATATATATATATATATATATATATTGTATCTGATCTATACATAGTAAAAATAAATTTCATACAACTAATTATATATTATACAACTTATCTACAACTTTCACACATTATTTCTATACAACTATATGTACAACTACAATATCATATAATTTAACTAAAACTTTTATAATATTTTGTTCAACTTTCATACAATATTTAAATAAAAAATATATATAAACAACAGAAAATAATTTTTCTACGATTTTACTACTACAATTTCGTAAGCATAATGTATGTCATCATCATCATAATCATCATCATCATCATCATCTTCATCTTCTTTTTCTTCTTCTTCTTCTTCTTATTCTTAAGTTTTAATCTGAAATTCAATCAAAATCAAATTTAGTCCTTACCAAAATACCCACAAAATTGAGATACAAACTGCAAAAAATATTTTCAATTGTTTATAACAACACCCAATCCAAACAAATAATGATTTTTGAAAATTCAAATTCGAATTCAAAACTTCAAAACTTTTTAATGATTGTCAATGGTGAAATTGCTGCTCTCTTACTGTAATTAGGGTTGATCTTCGAAAGTATTTTCTTCTTCATTGAAAGTTAAGCAAGCAACATCTGTTAATAGAGGTGTCTGGGAATAGAGTATTTAGAGCTTGAATCTATAAAAATGGAGAGGGATTTCTGAAAAGAGTGAAAACAGGCGTCAATGGAAGGAGATACTAAAGATACGTGGGGGGAGGGTTGGAGAGAGAAACATGAGGGGAGTGGGATATAGACGTTAGAGTGATTTTAGGATTTAATTATTATAATTAAATGCTTAAAATGTACATGATTGGTAATTTTGTATATGTTATGTAATTAGATTAAAGTGGAATTACCAATTATGTCTATTTAGTAGCTCATTACAAAAATTGACCAATTGATAAAATATTACTAATATTAGCTAAATTAGTCAATTAGTTATTTGTAGCAAAAAAAAATCAAATTTTTGCTTTATTTTGAGTGTGTGTTATTAGAATAGATTGGGCACAACTTAAGGAGATTGAATATCAGTTTTGGGATGATTAGGTAAAGTTTTGAGGTGGTTTGAATTGAAAATTCGAAGTAAAAGCTGAATATGAAAAAAAATAATATGTGTATCACACTATGTATCATTTGTGTATCACGCATGTATCAATTATGTATCACATGCATATCCATATATACTTGTGTGCGCGATACATGCCTGATACATGTTTGATACATATGTCATAGAAGACTTTTTTGAACTCGACTTAATTACGAATTTTGATATAAAACCAGTCCAAATCACCTCCAATCTTCCTCAAATTTTGTATATTGACTTATCTATATATTTTCAATGAATTTCATCTATACCCATTGAAAAAATTTCCTTTTTGCTTAGAGTTTTGGAATATTCTATAGATTTGTGTATTTGATCACCTTATTTGCTACCCTGTCTATGAAATTTCCTTTCCATCTTGTATCTAATGTTGCTAATCACGCTTAAAAATATGGAAGGTGATTTTTGCATGTGGTTCTTTGATAAAAAGAACCCTAGTATTTAGTTTTTCAATTTTTATTGGCTAGTTTTGATAAGTCTATGACTAATGACTAAGCTTGGTAAGTTAAGATTTATTTGAGATATTTGTGTAAGTTTCCCTAGATTAAAACGGGTAAAAATTCTTTTAATGTATAGGAGTTGGGCCAATAGTGTTTTCCGGGTACAAGCCCAACGTATATATAGATAGACATGATGTTTATTTTAGGGAAGCTGAATTCGTTTTTCTTTTCCTCTCAATAATACAAGTTTTGTCACTGTTCTTCTCATCGTCTCAAAAGCCAGTCATTTCTTCTTCGAATCTTCTTACTTCTCATAGGTTTACAAGAACTGTTAGTGTAAGCAATTAATTTTGATTAGTTTGGAAAACTTAATCATATAGAGGGAAAATTTATTAAGGATAATAATCAATCAGCAATTCTATGAATGCATGCAATAATGTGGTAGTTAATATTCGAAATTGAAAGAAAAAATCTTGGAAAATATGGAGAGAGGACAAGAGAATTATATATGAAGAGAAAAACCATTGGTAATCGAAAGAATAACATCTCTTCCCTGTCAATTTCTGATATACTGCAATATTTTGCAGCAAACATTTGATTGGAATTCCTACATTGTATCAAATGAATATAAGAAATGTCCTGGCATTCTTAATTGTTATTCCTGTCTCCACTCAAATATTTATGAATAAAAATTAAGAATCCTTATTTTGAGATATCGTCCCAACCTTACACAATCACCTCCAATTTTTGTCGCAAAAAATATAATCCACTTCAAGCTCCTATAAAAATTAAAGAAGAGAGATAAGATAGATTAACACCAGTTTTCAAAGAATCTAATCAGCCAATACTCTCTTAACTACATATCGACACAAATAATTCCCATATTAATTAATTAGGTTTTAGAGAGACACTTTACGACAATTTTTTAAAAGTAAGCACGTAAAGAAGTCATCGAAAGAATTCAACATCAAATATATATGTTTATACACAATATAATATTACGGCGAACGAATTTGAATGATGAACCCCTCTACACCCGTAGCTCCAGCTATGATTCCTAGGTAGAGGTGAGAAAAGCAAAGGAATATAGTAAGTGATAAATAGTAGTTATGGCTTGGCTAAGAATCAATCGAGAAAGTGATAAGAATGGACCTTGGGCATAACTCAACCCCAAAAGCTAGCTTATGAGGTGAGGATTGCCCAAGCTATATAAGGAGACCAAGGACCTCAAATCCTCCCGATGTGGGACAACTAAACACCCCCCCTCACGCCCAGATCTCTGGAGCATGGACAACATAAATGGGGGCCCAACATCGGTAACAATAATTGGGATAAGCGTGGCTCTGATACCATGATAAGAATGGACCTTGGGCCTAACTCAACCCCAAAAGCTAGCTTATGAGCTGAGGATTGCCCAAGCCATATAAGAAGACCAAGGACCTCAAATCCCTCCAATGTGGGACAAGTGAACAGAAAGGTATATAGAGCAAGTTAGGCATCGATTTGAATGTGGAATAAAACTGAATAGATAGTGGTAGTTTGGATATCCAAATCGTAAATGCATTTATTTTACAGGTTGGAAAAAGGAGAGAAGCTTTTTATGGGTATAATTCTCCTTCACCATATATTAAAAAAAGTAAATTATTCTACGTACACATAGAGCTCGCGGAGGATTTGCATACTTTTAAAAGATCGGACCCATATCACTTTCTTGATCTTTGGTTCTTATTCCTTTAATCATTTGTTTTTTTCCACCACATTCTTATTTTTTCGATATGTATTATATATACTGTTTGTTAAAGTTTTTTCACACATTTTAAGAAAATATTTAATAACGATAATCATAAGAGCATTTTTTAAATTAGGTTTTATCTCTTTTTAAACTTGTGAATTAAGTAGCACTTTCTAATTGGGAAAGTAATTAATTTTTGCAAGAAAAAAAGAAGAAGCAAGAATTAATTTCTTTTTTTCCAAAGTTAAATATTAAAATGATTCGTAACTGTAAAGCTATAATGTATCATACCCTAGGGATTATAAAATAATAAAAAAGTAAAAGTGACCGTGAGGAAGAGAATATCTAGATAGTTTTCTTCACTTTAACGTGAACTATAATATTTTATCTTTTCCCCCATCTAAAAGGTTAATCTTTCTAGCTGGTATAGTTAGAAGTATGCGTAAACTAAAGTAGGCACTACCATATAATATAGTGCAGAGCTATTTTTTCCTTAATCAAAAGTTTTGAATTCAAGATTTAGGTATGAAAAAATTATTGATAAAAACGTCATCTTTGAATGAGGCCTTACTTGATACTAAAATAAGGTTTTAATGCATATACTAGACATGAGAACAAAAAAAACTAAAGTAGGCAAGAATAAAGATAAGAGAAAAGGATGTAAAGGTGTTTTATTATGTAGCATGATTATATATTTTTCTGACCAATGAAGATCTTTGGTTTATTGTGATTTAACAAATGATGCGATCTTTTATGATTTGATCCGGCATCATATATTTTTCATAGTTTATACACTAACAAGTTAAAATATTTATACAATCATATCGCTCAAAACATAATTTCAAATAACCTAAATAAATAAGCATCCATTGATAACATATAATAATTGATAAGTAATCTGCTAAAATTAGATAAGTCATAGATACTACTACCGTAAAACTTCATAACAAAGTCAATGCATATATCTTAAATCATTTTTAAGTTAATTATTAGGCATGTTAATTTATTCCATAACAAGGATTAGTAAGTGATTCAAAACTCATGCTTTGACGTTCTTTAATTATTATTATTTTTTAACGCAATCCCTCCGGTCAAGAGGAGCAAAAAATCAAAGTTTTCCATCAGTACTCGTCAAAATCAGATATTTCCCCTAGTAAAGATGAACATTTTTTATGAATTTAAATTATGTACATTGAAAGTGTAATGGGCTTTCATAAATTTGACCTATTATAAAAGAATACTGATTAAATATACTTACATGCAATTGCCTTTTAAAACTACAAATAAGGTCCACTTCAAATTGCATGCTACTGTCAACAAAAATATGGCAAAGTTTTACACCAGTACATAAAAGACAAGGAATTTTTTCTCCCATGTGAAAAGTTCCATAAAACTAAAACATATTTTGTAATGGATCATATATATATAAGACCGATTTCCCCCTCCATACATCCCAACTAAAATTACTCGAAAAGTAAAAGAGTTCTAAATTTTATGTACTACACCGATATACATGAATATTTATACAATATTATGGAAACTACAGGTAAATTTCTATGATAAGTATTTAATTAATAACTTGATAAAAATATTAACTAGCCTGCTAGCACATGTTAAACTACAATAACAGTGTAAAAGTCCAACTTAAAAAAGGCAAATAGCAAATTAGTTGTATATATATTGCTTTGAATATGTAAAATGACATAAGTGTACAAGGGAAGATAAAAGTCTAGTTATCCAAACCAGAACCAACAAACAAATTTATACCATATTGCACTTTCCTAGATTAACCAAAAACTACTAAACTACATTACCCCATCCTTACATACTAATAGAAGCCTCCTATTTTCCCCATTTAAAGGTCCAAACTCATGGCTGAGATTACATATATTTTATATAACAAAACAAACAAATCCAACCAAAGCAACCTTTCAAGAAATAACCCTAGGAATAGCTTTGCAAACTAAAGAGCGCTTCATTTCCATAGACAATTTCAAACACTCAGATAAATCCACACCATTTTCTGAAGCAATCCAATTGAAACTTTGAAGCAACTGAGCTAACCAAAGCTGAACTGTAGCAAGTCCCATTGTTTTTCCAGGACACACTCTCCTCCCTGAGCCAAATGGTGCTAACCTAAGATCAGAGCCCATGATTGCGACGTCTTCTTCCAAAAACCTTTCTGGCATGAACTTTTCAGGTTGTGGCCAAATTTTTTCGTCGCGAGTAATTGCCCACATGTTTACCATTGCTGTTGTTCCTGCTGGTATGAAGTGATGACCAATAAATGTGTCATTCATTGCAAGTCTAGCCCAAGAAAGAAGAGGACCAGGTGGATGAATTCTAAGTGTCTCTTTCACTATAGCTTGAAGATAGGTTAATTTAGGCAGGTCAAAATCAGATACCCCTCTGTTTGTTCCTACAATATTGTCAATTTCTTGTTGAGCTTTGGCTTGTATTTCTGGATGTAGTACCATCCTTGCAAGAATCCACTCTAGTAGGACTGCAACAGTATCAGTTCCTCTGAAGATCATTTCCTGAAGAGATATGCTGGAATTAATTACACTGCCATTAGTTATATTTGAATTAGTTAACCTGATACTATTTTGTATTGCTTGTTTGGTATGTCGTATTAATCCCGGGATCGTTCATGGGATTACGTATAAGTTATCCCGATACTATTTTTAATCTTAAGATAACCTATCTCACAATTAGTAATCAAACAACGGATAAGAATGTACTAAAATTTTACTCCAGGATTATTTTTACTTATTAACCCTTGGACTATAATTTCTGATAGAATTTGGGATTGTATTTATCCTATATTTGGTTATGGGTATTGACCATACATATCGATACAAATTTCATGCCAAACGGATAGTATTAGCAAATACGCATTGAATATAGGACAACAATCCTAGAATTGTAATCGTGAAAATATAAATCCCTGTATAATCTTCTTCGAAACTAAACGACCCCTTAAAGTTATGATAGTAACAAAATTCAAGTAAACCAAGACTGAACAAGATTATGATAAGGGACATATATCAGCAAAAGAGCATACTATTAAATATATCAGCACTACTACTCCCATCATGTAAAGTTAAAGATAAAAATTGTTCAGATTCTTCATATCATAGGCACAAAAAAGGAGAAATGTAACAGATATATTCCAGCATTTATTTAGAAGAATCAGGCGTTAAACAACAGGAAAAATCAAGGGAAATATTACAGCTAGGTATAAACGACAAGAAATGACAGCACTAAAAAGTAGTAGTACTATAAAAATGACAACAAAAAGGGAATCGAAGATTAATGTAGTACTCCTTTGACGTTCCTCCACAAGCTCAACAACGTACGAGCATAGAGAATGAACTAACGAATAAAGCATGCATAACAATATATAGGTCACCTAAAATATCATATATTGCATGTCACATGCACCCATATTAAAAAAAATAGTCTTGTGCACAAAGTATCCCCTATTCACGCAGAATACAGAGAAATATAGTATTCCCAAGCGGTATGATGCAGACAATCTACTCTAATGCAAAAGGCTGTGGTTGATTCCACATCTCGAACCTATAACCTATAGGTCACACAAGAAAATCTTACCGTTACTCCAAGATACGTGCACATATTCAAAACCAAAAATATCAACCAACCGTTGTTTCAAAAACTAGAATTTAACTTATATATACTGATAATATCGTAAAAATTGGATTTTTGAAAATATTATCAAACGTAGTAAAGGGGTGAATAGAAAATACCCAAAGAATGGCGATCATGTCCGTATCACCGAGTTTATTATCCTTCTCCAAATTGAGCAAGACATCAACAAAGTCCGATAAACCTTTATCAGCAATTACACCACCATTTTCAGATCTTTTAACCCTATGTTCCTCTATGATTTTCCCAACAAAAATATTTACTTTAATAGTCAAATCTCTACACCTTCTTCTAACCCCTTGCAAATCTAAGCACCCCAAAAAAGGAAAATGGTCACTCCAATTAAATATCCCCAACAATTCGTAACCTTCACACACTAAGAACTCCAGTTTTTGTCCTTCATTTTCCGTCATAAAATCATAACATTTCCCAAAGACACTACTCATCACATTATTCAAAGATCCAAAATGCAAAATCCTCTTTACTTTAATTTTCCCTTCTGTCTCCATTAAACATATAATATCACTCACCATTTTATTACCTATCTCCCTTCTACACTTCCCTAAACTTGATATTCTCTTATGACTAAATAAATGTGTTGCTGACAATTTTCTCAAACTTCTCCAGTACTCGCCGTGAGGTGCAAAACCCATTGCTCTATGAAATAGAAGTTCATAAGCGGATTCCTTAACAGGTCGATCAGCAAAAGCAGAGCTGTTTAAAATTTCTTTCGCGGGCTCTGGTTTGCTTGAAATTATGAAACGCGTAAACCCAATAGAAAAAGCCATTAAAGGAGTAGCGTTGAGGGTTTTTGAAAACTTTGAAAGAAGTCTGTGAGTGAGGGAACTAGTGAAGGTGAAGACCAAGCCGAGAACGGGTAGACCTGACGGCCGGGAATGTTGGCTCGGGACCCGACCCTGGACTTGGATAAAGCCCATGCAAGTCCGCCAGGGGTAAGCCAGAAGGTGAATATAGAAAGGAAGAGAAGAAAGAAGATGAGAAACTCATAGGAAAAGAATACATCATTTGAGGAATGACCATAAGTTGAAGGAATGTAAAGTAGGGAGGACTCAGACGACATTTTTCTGAACTTTGGCGAGTTAAAGAGAAAGTGTGTGTGTTTTTAGGTGCCCAGCAGTTTTGATGTGTTACTTGTAAGAGAGAAAGAGAGAGGAAAAGACAGTTGTGTGTGAGGAAGACGAGAATAGATCTGTAGGAACGTTTAAATAGAGAATTATTATGAGAAACTATACTCACTTGGGGTGTGTTTGGCGGGCATGAAAATATTTTTTAATTTTATCATGTTTGATTGGTTTAAATTGGCTTAAATTTTTACAAAAATATTTCTTTTCTTTAACTCAATTTACTTTCATGGGAGGAAATTTTTCCCTATTAAGATAAGCGAAAATATTCTCTAGAACTCATTTTCAATCCTTCCCATCCACGCCAACCCAATTCAACCTAACACCCTCACCTTACGCCATACTACCCATCCATCCCCTCACCCCATCCCACCCCCTTACCCCATCATATTCTGAATAAAAATATTATTAATAGTACTTTCTTTTCATGTTATAAATTGATTTTTTCGATATTATACAGAAATTTTTTTTATTTCATTTCAACATAAAATGAATTTTTTCATAAAAAAATATTTTCTTTCATTTCAATTAAAAAAAATATTTTTTTCATGATTTTAAAAAATATTTTTTTTATTTCAGCAAAATGAATATTTTTATTTCATGATGTCGAAAAAATATTTTGTTTTATTACAATAAAATGAGTACTTTATTTTTATGTCATAGAAAGAGTATTTTCTTTTTCAACCAAAAAAAGAATATTATTTTTTTTAGTTATGGAGCACAAATTTTAACGTTATTTTTGTGCAATATAGTAATGTAGAACATTTGTTCATTTGACTTTGTGTGAACTTTTAGAAGAATAATAAATTCCTTGAAGAAAATAAAGCTCTGAAAGTGTTGTGTATTTTGGGGGAGGGGGCGGGCAGGAAAATATGGGAACTTGGAAAAAAGGGGTGAAGAGAGTAGCATATAAAAATATTTTTCTAAAAAAATAATTTTTGCTTTCTAACCAAACACTAAAAAATAATTTTCGGAAAAAGTTTTTACTCCTCTGCCGAACGAAAAAAGATATGTAATAAACCACTCATTTTTTATGAATACATGTTCCATAAAAAAAAAATTTCCATAAAAATATTTTTCTTTTTATCAGACACACCCTTGGAACGTGAAGATTTTGAAAGAAAAAAGGGAATTAGTAATTCAGGAAAAACAACACAAAAACAATAGGCAAAAACAAAATTTTAAAGAATGATCTAAAGTAATTTGGTGCCAGTGTAAAAAAAAGGTGTATTATTATTTTTGTTCCCGCTAGAAACTATTTATATTTTGTAGTCGAAAAAGTGTATAAAATTTGTATATATATAAAAAATATACAAATTTTATATATTTTCTGTTATTGTTTTTATAGTGGCTATACAATATCATTTTTCTGAAAAAAGGATCTAATTATGATGAATCAACAAAATGAACATAAATGATTCATACGAATTGTTTTTTTTTTGGTCAAACTTATAAACAAATTTAAACTGGAGAATTTTTTATAAAGCACCATCTTTTAAGTATAAGTAGATATTTATAGATACTCTTTGCTATATTACGTGTTATAGATACCTTTTATAATTTTATACAATGTATTCGAATGTATTTAAGCCGTTGTATGCATTAAAGAATAGGCGTTAAAAAAGAGAATTCCGGCTAAGTTTGATATGTATTTAGCTATATTCAAGCGGCATTAACGTGAAATACAGTAACATATCTACACAAATTCTGGAAGGTTAAACTGGTTAAAAATGGAAGGAAATCAAATCACATGATATTCTCTTAAATTAACTCAACGAACTGAAACTAGTACACATTAATCTGTATTCTGCTCAAAGAAATAAACTCAGAAATGTGAATACAACAAAAAATCAGAGCAATATCTAATCGAACTTCTTCTATTCTCTTCTCTCGTTTGATACAAATTTTATACAAGATAAGGTATAGTTCCTCAATACATATGGCAAGTCTAATAGTTTTATTGCGTCATTCCGGCAAGTGGAATGATGAGGGCAATCAAATAGATTTTTCAATTGAGGGAATACTGATTATCACACCTCCTTTTGGATACTACACCCCGCGAAGGACGTAAATAAAGGGAGTTTTTTGCCAATTTAACTGACAATCGAAACATGATTCATTTTATTCAAAATTAGAGTCGCCAGTTGGGATAATTTATGATGTCCCAAGTCAACGGTTCAAATCCCGAATCGAGGAAAAGAATGACTTTGTTATTACAGTCCGCGAATCAGAAATCGGGCAAGGAATTATGTTAACCCGGGAGAAGGTGTTAGGCACTCCTGAGTTCCGTGGTTCTAGCACGGTCACTTTGATCCTACTTGGCTTGACTAAACTGTTTAATTAGTGATTTTAAAACCTATGTGCTTATGCTTTTTACCGCTTTTAATTAGACAATCATCTTGAAATGGATTACGCGTACGTATACCTGCCTGTTTGGCATGCCAAAAATAATGTCACGCGAGTGTGTCCACAATTAATAACACTCAATTATCATTAAGAAAAGTTTGGGCCGGAATTACACGAATGCATACTCCAGTTTTGTTTTTAGAATCGCAATTATATTACGCGTACGTAGGCATAACCACACTTGTATGTTGAACGTGCCTAAAGCAAGCTACAATTTTCGTCGTAACTATGACCCACAAAGATAACCTTTTCATCATAAGACAAATAGACCATACAATTCATCAATGGCGGAACATAATTTGATATTGAGACACTTTCTTTTAATTGTTTCATATCAACCCAAAAGCACTAAGGTCTAAAGCAGTAACTTTGCAAACCGAAAGCTGGCACATTAATAATAAGATTGTGATTTAATCTCGGGGTCCTACTTAAAAGAGAGATGACTAATATCTTTGTGAAGTATTTTTTTTCGTACGTTACCTTGTGTGAAAGAAGGAGAGACGTGGAGGCAAGAGAGATTAAGATTATTATTCAGTTAAATATATTTATGAATGAAAATATAAATTATTAAAATGTAATGGAAAATTTACAAACTTTATATAGATTTGCAACTCATGATTTTTATGGATAAAAAGGATAAAATACTTGGATTAATAATATGCAACATGTTTTTATTGGGCAATACTATGGTATGACATAAATTTCACAAAGTTCTTGCTCAAGACAATTCCAACCTTGGCATCGAAAATGCTCGATCTGCTGTGTATACATTATTACTTAACAATGGAATACTCTGAACCCATTAAGAAAGAACATAGGAGTTCTACGTATTACTTAATCAAATTCTATCACAAAAATAATGAAACTAAATCCAACATAATTCAAGACAATAGAACTTCAGACGTTTAACTCCAAATTCAACTAACAAAGAGGAACAAGTCAGCCAACTCGAACTCCCATTCCTCACACTAATAAAATCTCAAACCTAGCATATTATTCATTGAATTCCAAACCTTGCAGCCACACTCTCAAATAACTCTAAATTATCTTTACAGCACAGTAAGGGCATGGGAAAACTGGAAATAACATGTATGATTTTAGATTCATTATAGAACTACTACAGAAATAGAAGAAACAAAGAAGCAAAGTTCAAAATAGTTTCATGTTCAGGCAAGTTTCCTGTCAAAAATGTAACTTTACAATCACTTGCCCTCCATAGTTTACAGATATACCTGGAAATTGAAAGGAAACAAAAGAGGAGAGGAAATAGTAGTCAGCAGCAGTAGAACAATAATGTAGCAGTGTGGGAATCAACAAACCAGCCCTAACGAATCCAGCTAAAATACCAAACTAGTAGCACCCCAAACGACTCAAACCAAACTTTTTAATCTCAAAATTAGACCATTTTAACCCTAGAGAAACCAAAAATCATTTCAGGAATTAGAAACTGAAGAAATCTCAGAAATAGAACAATAATTTTCACTCTTTCTGCTATTTTGAATTGTCAATATTTTTCAAATTATTAGCTTTCAGAATGTGTAAAGCTTTCTCTCACTTTTTTGAGGTCTCACCTTGTCTGATTTTTCAGAATATTGAAAAGATGCCTTTCAAGGCAAGAAAGCATGCCTTTATATGCAAGGCAAGTCGGGCAGCCCTCAGATTTTTATTTTACCTCTCGTCTCTCTTTTTATTTTCAACTTTTAACTAGTTAGTCCCTAAAGTTGTGACTTTTTCCTCAAATTTTAACACTAAAGTCCTAAAATTTTAATTGGAACCCCACCTAGAATGTTCTAGGGGTTTTCAAATAAGTTACTAAAAGATTCCCTATGTAAACCACCCATACTACCTTTCATTTATTCTAAAATTGCCAATCCTACGTCAGCTAACCCAACCCCCTTTTAACTTAGTCCAAAGTGACTATAGTTAGTCAATATCAAACTAAAGACTAGTCATCTATATAAGAAAAAAATTAAACTAACCAAAACTTAACTCTAATTATTATGAACCCTAAGACTAAATGTATTACTGTACTAACAAAGCAAAATACTATATAGGAACAGTAGCTATTCAAACAAACATGAATTAGCAATGGTCACGAATTAACATCAAATGAACAGAGAAAACAAATCAAAATCGGAGACTTAAAATAACCTAAACTATAAAACCTAGAATGCTAATTACTACTAGACCAAATAAAGCATGGATTAAATTAGAAAAACTATTTTTAAAAATTAAAACAGGACAAAGTCCTTAATCAAAACCCTAAAAACTCTAACTTATCTAATCATGCAGGCAGTCAATAAAGGAGGAAGTGCACAGGAAACTTACTAATGCAAAGTTGAACGAAAAGGACTCCGATCTGAGGTTCGGAATGATGTGAAATTTTTTCTTCATCAAGAACAAACGAGCACGTTATTTCGTGCCTCAAATCAGTCTCTAGGATAAGGAATTTGAATAATCGAGCAAATTAGGCCGTTAGGGTTCTTTGCCACCTATATGATTTGAAATTCGAGGAGTTTTGGAGATGTTTGAGAGGCACTAATTAGGGATTTGGACGGAGGGAGAGACAGGGGTTATGGGGTGTGATTTTGGTAGGGGTTGGAGGTGGCGCCGCCGTGGGCGGCGGAGGCGACGACCACTCATATTCGACAAGATCTGGCGGGATTTGAAAGAAAAAAATGGTGGGGGTGGAAAGAGGAACCTGAGAGGGGTTTATGGTGTAATTTTGGAGTTGTTTGGAGATTTGCCGCCGACAGAGGTGATTTATGGCTAGCGGCGGATGGCGGTGACAGATGGTTCTGTGAGAGACGAGTGAGATAAGAGGGAGACGGTTTTGACGTGGGGTAGGGTATCGTTTGGACATTTAAATATTTAGTAACCTCTAGTTCCAGACCGTTGGATCTCCATGATCCAACGACCAAGATTGAACACACACAAAACGGGGTCATTTGGTTATGGGGATAGCACTGGACCGGGTGACAATGGGTTTGGGCCATATCCAGGTGGATCTTTTGTGTGTTGGGCTGTTTTAAATATAAAATGGCCCAATTTATTATATTTTTTAAAAAACTTCTTGTGTTTTGATTTTTCCAGATTTTCTTTTCCTTTTTTTTCATTTTCTAAAATTACTAAAAATCCTAAGTAAATCATAAATCCTAAATGTAATTGCTGATCATCATCTATAATTATTATCACAACTAATTAAATGAAATTAAAAGCAAAATTACCTAAAAATCAAAATTAAAAATAAAGTGAAAATTAAGCTATATTTTTTTTCCTTTTTTATAAAATGCATGTTAACTAATTAATGCTTGAAAAATGTCAAATCTACTTCAAAATGCACATGCAACATATTTGTATTTTGATGAATAGGTGTTAAATTAAAATGAACATAAAATTGCAAACAACTAACAAAATTTATGCAATTAAATTCTATAAATCATACAGATAAACAAAAATCCTAATTTTTACGAATTTATAGGAGAAATTTAGGCTAGGCGAAAAATTACATGCTCACAGCTGCCCTCTTTGCTCGGAGACACAAAGGGTTTTCAGGCAAATATAACTGAGCGACTATGAGAGATTTTTTGCCTGCCTGACACTCCATGAGAAGCATTTTTGAAAAGCTTTGACCACACCCTGCTTCAGAGGTTGCCTACATATCCTCGGCTAAAGAAGAATCAGGTCAGTGTAGTTCAGAGTATTTGGTAGCTGGGACTACCGAAGCTGTGATCTCATTGTTGTTGGTGCTACTTCTACTAGACCCCCTTATTACACCTTATGAAAAAATAAAAGAAGCTAGACTAAGCTATGAACTATGGATTATAAAAGAACCTATCTACGTCTTCAAACTTGCTCTTGATCCTTGTTGTTTTGTTGCCTTGTATTTCTTCCTATAAACTTCTTGTTGCCTTGTTGACTTGTATTTCTTCCTGTAGAAATTCTTATTGCCTTGTTGACTTCTATTTCTCTTCTTCTATGTTCGATGCCGAATTGTTGGACTTGAAATGTATTCCCTTGTTTTGCAGGTGGGCGCCTGATAATCAAAACTTTTATCTTGAAAAATATTCCCTTGTTCCTTAGGTGGACGCCTGATTACCAAGACATGAATTTTGAAAAATATTCCCTTGTTCTCCAGGTGGACGCCTGATTACCAAGACTTGAATTTTGAAAAATATTCCCTTATTCTCTAGGTGGGCGCCTGATTACCAAAACTTGCAACTTGAAAAATATTCTCATGTTCTCCAGGTGGGCGCCTGATTACCAAAACTTGCAACAGAAAAATGTTCCCTTGTCCTCCAGGTGGGCGCCTGATTACCAAAATTTGCGATTTGAAAAATATTCCTTTGTTCTCCAGGTGAGCGCGTGATTACCAAAACTTGAAATTTTAAAATTATTCCCTTGTTCTCTAGGTGGACGCATGATTACAAAAATTTGAAATTTGAAATGTATTCCCTTGTTCTACAGGTGGGGGCCTGATTACCAAAATTTGCAGCTTGAAAAATATTCCCGTGTTCTTCAGGTGGGCGCCTGATTACCAAATCTTGCAACTTGAAAAATATTCCCTTGTTTTACAGGTGAGCACCTTATTACCAAAACTTGAAATTTGAAAAAGATTCCCTTATTCTCCAGGTGGGCGCCTGATTACCAAAGCTTGAAATTTGAAAAATATTTCCTTGTTCTCCAGGTGGGCACCTGATTGCCAAAACTTAAAGTTTGACAAATATTCCCTTGTTCCGCAGGTGGGCGCCTGATTACCAAAACTTGCAACTTGAAAAGCATTTCATTGTTCTCCAATTGGGCGCCTGATTACCAATACTTGAAACTTAAAACTTGAAAAATATTCCCTTGTTCTCCAGGTGGGTTCCTGATTACCAAAACTTGAAACTTGAAAAGTATTCCCTTCTTCTCCAGGTGGGCGTTGATAAGTAGTATTTTGACGTGTTTTATGCCCCTACTTGCCTATGCTTTGAATATAATTTGCTACAAAATAGCCCCAAAATGTTTACATGTTGTGCTTGATTGCAGTTTGAGTGACAAAGTGACAAAATATCAAAGAGTGGCTTAAAACGGAGTGTAACCTGCTCAGGTATCAAAGGCCAAGTAAGTGGTGGAAAGAGGAGCCTAGTGCGGACCGCACAATTATGCATGCGGACGCACTAGGGGTTTCAGAGAAGAGTATGATAAAGACTTGCATAACGTGGTCGCGGTTAGAAATGTGCGGCCCGCATCCAGCTCACCCGGCCGCACTATTATGGTATACGACCTGTGTCACAAGGTTCAGAGAAGAGTATGATCAGGTCTTGCATAATGCGGCCACGGTTGGAAATGTGCGGCCCGCATCCAGCTCACTTGGCCGCGCTTTTATGGTATGTTGCCCACGTCATAAGGTTTAGAGAAGATGGAGATTTTAGCAAAGGCAAGTTATGCAGCCGCGGTCACCATTTCGCGGTCCGCGCCATACCTTCACGCGGCCGCGCAACACCTTTACGCGGTCCGCGCCAGCCACTTCAGAGAAGATAGATATTGAAGCCAAAGAGCTAGTGCGGCCGAGGTCGTAATTGTGCAGCCTGCACTGAACCCGCAGGGGAAATTTTGTCTAGTTTTTCTAGCCCACTATAAATAGAATATTTTACCATTTTTAGAGTTTTTAGGTTTTATTTTATTCAACGGAGCTGCGCTCATGAGGACGGAAGTTTTAGCCTATTTTGGCATTTTAGCATTAATTTCTCCATAGATTCATATATTTTAGTCTTAGTAATTACTTATTATGTCTATTTCTCCTTCTATTTTTTCTGTTTCTTCTTTAATTATGTCTAGCTAAACCCATTAGCTAGGGTTGTGGCTCAACCCTAGTATGGGTAATTGATGTGTGTTGCTTTCTAATGATAGATTGATATTTGGGTTAATTTTATGCTAAAATTAAGGATTGGTGGTTGCAAACATTAATCCAGCTTAGTGGGTTTTGACTCTTCTTGAGAAAGAGAGTCTATGACCCTAATATTAACCCAACAAGGAATTGGATTGACCCATGAGAAATGGTAGTAATTAATGGGTTAAATCTCGAGAGAGTAATCACCCTACTTGAACCTTAGTTGCTTGTTCTAATTGGCCTAACCAATTGGTCACGAGAGAGTCAATCGGAAAAATCACTCTCTCTACCGAGAGGTGTGAGAGTGGGTACAATTGTGCAAGGGTTATAGCATAAATCCCAACTATGTCAATATATTCTTAGTAGTTTCTACCTGTTGGTTAACCACCTAGGTGATGCCATAACCCTAGTGCCTTTCTTTCTATTAGTTACAACCAAGCAATATTTCCTTAGCATAATTTAGTCTTCAACTTCACTTCATAATAGTAGTTGTTAATACAAAGAAAATCCAAAAATATTAGGAGTGCAATTAGAAGTTCAACAGCAAGTCTAGGCTAAACAGACAATACAACTCCATTCCAAGCTCCCTGTGGAAATTCGACCTTGAATCACTATTCGGGTAAAAAATGTAGCAAAACCCGCTCTTCCTACAGTTGTGTAGCGTTGAGTTGGTAGTGATCACTTTTTGAGAAACTTCATGAGCTTGATGAGTTTATATTTCATGCCTACTCCAGCTCGTTCTTGTATAAGGACAAGATGAAGTTTCTCCATGACAAATATGCTCAAGGGAAGGAAGTCAAGGTTGGTGATATGGTTGTTCTTTTCAACTCTCGGTTGAGGTTATTCCCGGGAAAGCTCAAGTCAAAGTGGAGTTGTCCATTCGAAGTTGTGTGTGTGACTTCTTTTGGTTCTCTTGATCTTACGAACAAGAATGGTAAAATTTTTCGGGTCAATGGTCATCGTGTCAAACATTATTTGGGAAAGTTTGATGAGTGTCACGTGGTGGCGCTTATTAATTTAAAATGATGTAGTGGTAACACGCGTCGTACGACGACGTTAAATCAGGCTCTTCTTCGAAGGCAACCCATGTATTTTTTTTCTCTTTGATTTTCTTTGTAGACTAGGATTTTTGAGCTAATTATTTGTGAGGTTTGCAGGACTTGTGTTGAAGTAGTGCAAAGCAAAGCGTATAAATGCACAGTCTCTGAAGATTATCAGTGCGGCCGCGTTAAGATTTGTGTGGTCTGCACCGGTAGAAGCTGAAGGTGATTGGTCTCTAAAGCTTACCACGTGGCTGCGGACATGATTGTGTGGTCCGTTGTGGTCTCGCGCGGCCGCTTCCATTTTTGTGTGGCCCGCGAGGGCTTCTTTCTGCAAAGGTACATGATAAGACCCAGTGCAATCCACGGTTATTTTTACCCGGCCGCGCTGGAGGGTAAGTACAGGGTCCCACAAGTTTTCTATAAATAGGGACTTAGGGCATCTGTGTAAACTTTTCGCCAAATCGCATACCAGAGCCATAAAATTTCATTGTTCACCTCTAAGACTCTAATTGTGTGCTTGCATCAAGGGTAGATTCTCCATATTCCTGGTAACCAATTCTCGCAATGATCATTAATTAGTTGTTAATTTCAGTTTTTGTTATTTCCCAGTAGCGTAGTTTTTTTGTTCTTTTGTATTTGCTTGAATTAAATATTTAGGTTAGTTTATTTGTTGCTTTTAGATGCTGGGCATGATTTTTATGGTGGGTAATCGAGTAGAGACAAATTAGGATGTAAAACATGAAAAAAGGGGAAAATGTGTAAAACCCTAGTTCGTTTATAACTCTTCGCCCAGCGCGGGCCGCGGTTATTTTAATGCGGTCCGCATGACTTGAGCACGGCCGCACTATTATTGGAGCGGTCCGTGATGGACCTTGATCTAAAAGCTAGCTGTTTTCAGTGCGGCCACGTCTGTATTTATGCGGTCCGCGCTAGACCAATGCGATCGCACCCTCTTTTCACGCGGCCCGCGTTAGTGTGATTCAGAGAAGGTACGTTTTTGGTTGGCTGGTCAGTGCAGCCTGTACACGCGGCCCGCGTGCCTCCGACACAGCCGCACCCTCGAAAGTGCGGTCTGCGGTGGCTTGTTCTGAGATGTGTTTTGCAACTATTTATGCTGTTATTTTGCACATGTTTTGAACACTTTGTACACTGCTTATGCTTCAACTAACAAAGTTAGGCATGTTTGGTTGTAGAAAAAAGGTTAAACTAAGAGGACGTGGTACCAAAAAACCTGGCCGAGGCGACTCCTCTCGAGGAGGAAAAGGAAAACAAACAAAACTCACACCCCGTCTAAAACTTAAAACATGAAAGCAAGTAGTGAGTGATGATGACAAGTCGGCGAGTGAGTACCTGCCCTCTCAGGGCATCTCAGCTAACTCGGGTCAAGCCCCCTCAGTCCCAGCCCCACCTTTATCCCAAGCTCAACTGGTTGTATAGTTTGAGTCGTCTGATGGCTCAGCAGCGGGTAGCGACGAATACTCTACCTTCCCCAAAGCTTTCAATATCCGGGGAGAGTACAACAAGTGGTAAAAATAGTGATGATGAGGTCCCAGGTGGTAGGGTGCCCGGGGTTGGTGGTGTAGAAAGAACAAGAAAAACAGAAGTGTGGGAGGGCCATTTTGTTAGTCAAGTGGCCTTCCACAAATTTTGAGAGATGTGGCCAAAACAAAAATTGATTTCAGAGAGGATCATAATCACCCGAGACTTATTTACTATACTCCCTAACGTGCACAAGCAATTTCATACCAGATTTGGGTGGGAGCATTTTTAGAGATGATTTGGTTGATGCAAACGAGCACATGGTAAAGGAGTTTTATTGCAACGTACCCTACACCAAAAAGGACTCCGCTATGACCAAAGTGCGCGACAAAACTCTGGTATTTTCTGGGAAGGCATTCAATAGATATTTCGGTTTCAACGATGAAGATGAGACCCAATACAATGAGAAGCTGGAGATGAAGGAGGAAATTCGGCCATGGTTAGCTGAATATTTGGCTCATCCTGGTGTTGTTCCAAATTGGGTACAGGGTGGCTCACTTTTGTATGCAACAGACTTGACTCCACTCCCCATGACCAGACTATCCCACTCCCCCGGGCTGTGCTGATTGCATCTATCTTGGCTAGCTTCCCTATCAATATGGGAAATATAATGTATAGGGTGATCACTTCAATAGGGGTTGACAGCACTTGGAACTACCCATACCCCAACACTCTCACTATGTATTTCCAAGACTTGAAGGTAAAGAAAAAGTCCTATGATGTGATAGTGCGCCCAGTGTCCCCGTTCTCATGGTTCAACATTCAAGGCTCGGACAACCCAAAGGACAAAAAGCACAAGGCATCATTTCCTACCTCGACTAGTCAGTCTGAGGAGCCAGTTGCATTAGAGTCTACTGTCGTGCCTTCTACTGTGCTCCCCGCCATTCCAGTTGTCTCTGTCCCAGATGACGCTGCCTCCTCCTCTGCGGGTCCTAGTTCTACAGCTTGCCCAATAGTCCCATCTTCCCGGACCAACCCTTTGACATCTCAACACTTAGCAAAGACC
Source organism: Nicotiana benthamiana (assembly GCA_034376525.1). NCBI lineage: Eukaryota > Viridiplantae > Streptophyta > Magnoliopsida > Solanales > Solanaceae > Nicotiana > Nicotiana benthamiana. The sequence goes on from CM067341.1 coordinate 20,081,336, forward strand.
TTGGCCAGTTTAAACAGCTGGATGTCAGCTGCGACATCCAAGTTGTCCACATTGGCCACTTCAGTTGAGGCCCATTCTGCACCAGCCGCTGTCTAGATTCCTCAGTATCTTGAGGAAACATTGAAGAAGCTCTTCGCCATCCAGGAGAAGATTATAGAGACTCAGTCTGCCTTGACTAAGACCGTAGATTCTCATGGCATAGCTCTAAAAGAGCTCGCCCAAGAGCACAAAAAGATAAGGAAGACAAGGACATCCAAGGAGTCAGTGAAGGTGTTTCGAACAGATGTGAACAAGCTATTAGCGGATCAGCTGCCTTTAGACATGTTATTTGGGGAGTCAGCCCCTCCAGCAGTAGCACCAGTGGTAGAGCCACAGCTGGAGCAAGCATCCAAGCCTCCGAGGAAGAAGAGGAAATTGCCTAGTACTGAGGGTCTAGTGATCCAGCTTGCTGAGAATCAGGAGACTCACTCTAGTGATATACCTGATATTCAGTCGGTCCAGCAACAGGACCTTATCCCAGCAGCAGTCCAGGGACAAGTCTGAGGTTCCCGCCCATACAGAGGATCAAGGGACCACTGATAATCCTATGCCTACGGACCAGGCCTAAGGAGCCCTCTACATCCTTTTTTGATACTTTATGCTTATTTTGGTAGTTGGCATTTGGAGCAATCCCAACTCTTATTCGTGGAGGTGCGCCCTACTGTTTATTTATTCGGACGATTGTGTATATATATATATATATATTGAATCCACTAGGAAAGTGCCTAGGGTTGGTTTTTATATTAATAACAGAAAAGAAAAAGAAAATACAACAAATAGAAAAAGTACAAATAAGGGGTACAATAACACCAGTATTGTTACTCATATAACGCAGCTGGGCTACCCCTATTGTAGTAATCCTATCGAGGCATAAAGCAACCTCACTAGCAAGCATGCAAAAAGAAAGAACTTGCTATGACTAAATGTGCAGTGATCATCACAGATTTTATAGCATACTATGTGATGATATTACAGATGATAATACTTAAAAAATGGTAAAATAATGTAGTGTAACAAATTGAGTCTTTGTCTTATTTGTTGAAACTTGTGCAGTCTCCAATTTGTAGCTCTTTTCCTTCTTCTTCCGCTTTCTTCAAATAATCTTCAAACTTTATCATTTCTTTTTGGATTTATTTGACCTTGCGAAAGTGGTAGGTACACTCGCCTTTTGCTTTGAATTTCTCTTTGGTGGTTTCCTAAGGGCAACATCTTGTGTTTCTTTTCCATTGTAAGTATGTTGCCTGCCATCCCAGCTTCTATTTTTTCCGCTGTGCAATGGCGACAAATCGCCTTTCCTCGTTGCCGCTGCCCGGAGTTGATTTAATGTAATATCTTCCTCACCTTCTTCATAAACATCTCTGCCTAAATTTATAGGTATTGGATTTTCTTGAGGAAAATCTTGTGATACCAAAGTGTTATCCTCTTTAGTGACCAAGACAGCGTTTCTTTGATTTTTGTTATTGGTGTTTGTCATTCTTCCAGTGCTAGCAACATTAGGTGCACTTATATTTTTGAAAGGTGCGGGACTTACCAACGCATCAAGTAACATTCTGTCATCCAAAGAGATTGTTGGTACACTTATTAGAGCAGTTGTGAGTGCATTTTCATTCACCTGCTGCTGCCCACGTTCAGCAGTAGAAACATATGAAGTGAACTGCTGCTGCTTCCCAGAATTCATTGCTACTGCCTCTCCTATCAGCCTCGTTTTAGTTGTGGTTATTTCTCCATGTTGCTGCCTTGAGCTAGGGATAAATCTGGAGCTGTTGCATTAAGCCTGCTTCCAGATCCTATCTTAGCGTAGCTACCTCCTTTTGGAATTGGAGACACTACTAATGTTATCTCTTCATCACCATTACATTTCTCACCATCGTTCGAAGAGTCATTCACAAAATCAATTCCAAAATATTCTTCATCACTGTATTCACATTGTTGAATCTATATCTTGGAATTTATTGCTGGCTTCCTCACATTTTCTTTGATAATATCATTATCGTCTTCGTCATCCTCTTCACGTTGCTGTAACCAAAATTTGGATTTGATCACCTTTTGTTGGATAAGTTCATCATTGATTCCAGTTGAGAGAGTAAGCTTCCCAGCTGCACCTTCAAACTCGCCATAGGATTCAATTTATTGTGAAGTGATTTCAAACGCCGAAGTGTTCAATGTGACCAAAGGTTGTTTTACCACAGACGAATTCATCATCCTTGCCTTTTGTGTGTCGTTGATGATTTGTTGGAGGTAAGGATTGGAAATATACATTTTAGGTGTAGTGGAGTTGATCGTCTTAGTCGTTTGGGCACCAATAGGAATAATGGCCTTCGAAACAATTTGTCGACCATCTGTGTTCTTGGAATGTTGCTGTTGATTGCTACTGCCTGAAGCTTGAGGTTGGCCATTAGCATGGTCCTTTACTGGAGCTATAGTTTTTGAAGAAATTTGCTTTTGTTTTACATTTGTTGGATAGCTGCATTTTCCAGATTTTGAATCTGAATCTCCAAACACCTGTTTGCATTATTTAGCAGCATTATTCTCTCCATATTCATGTTCAGTGGTCAAGGCTTCAAAAGCATTTGTGCACCTAATATTTTCTGATGTAAATTCCTGTTTTTTGGAATCATTAGCATCCCTTTTACTAGGTGATACAACTGACCAAACCTTAGCCACATTTTGTTTTTTCCCAACTTCCTTTGTAATTTGTCCAGCTGCTCCTGCTAATTTTTCCACTGGATCAAATAGTGCAGCAACACGTTCAACACCTGTTTTCTCCAGCTTTGTACCAGCATCAATATGTCCTGTCCCTGCTACTTTTAAATGGTTATGACTAATGTTTCCTTGATTTAACACCTCCTCATGCATTTGAGCAGTTCCAGTGTTTTCGTGTTGGCCGGCCCTATAAATTGGGTTTTCAAACAAATTCACAAACGCATCAGTAGTTATAGGATCCACACCTATATGTTGATTACCAGATGTAGTCAATGCAACAGTCCAAGTTGGAACATACAGCAACAGCATGTCCTACTACTACATCTGTTGCATTATTTTTGGCCTTGGTTTCTCGATCAGTATTAGTATTATCCATCCCAGTAGCATTTCGATCATTTGAATCTTTTATACCAGTTGCACTTCCATCATTAGGAACATCCGAAATTGGATTTCCAGTTTGTGAAGCACCCTCCATAGGCTGCACAAGCTTGCTTGAACTAGCCTTAGGAACACCAACACCAACACCTTCATTGACTGTAGCAGTCTTTTGCCTCCTTCAGCCTGCACATTCAGTATCTACTGTTGCTAACATCATTTTCTTGTAAATTTGTAGCTGGAACTATATAGATACATTTGGTATTCAATGCATTAAGATTGGCGTTGGATGGTCGATTAGCATTAGGTTCATCAATCCCAGCAGCTTCTCGATCCCAAGCTTCCTTCAATGCAACAGTAGCCTACACATTTTGTTGCTCAATACTTTGAACTAGAACTGAAGCAACTACCAAATTTTTGGTAGCCCTCTTTGCATTTAGGAGCTCCCTAGCATCCCCTTGTAAATTTTCCACCTTCCTCATCTCCTCAGACAAACCCAAAACTTCAGCAGGCAGTAGACGATCATTATCAACAGCTTCTTCAGTACCTTGCACATTCCTTGTTGTATTTTTGTTTAATCTGTGACATGATGTTTCATCATGTCCTTGATGTTTACAACACTGAAAATACAAAGGTAAGTTGTCATAAACAAACTCTTGAAAGAACTCAACACTCTTGCATGTTTGCTTATCCATAAAATGCAAATGCACCTTCTCAGGTAATTTGTCCATTAAATCAAGAATCACTTTGACTCTTGCAGTACTAGAATGCGACTTAGTCTGGGTAGCTTTGTCAATAACTATAGGCTTACTGACAACTAAAGCTATGACAACAAATCCTTCATCGCAAACAGCTCCGTTGGCAAATTTGGAAAAGAAATCCAGACCACTGCCTTCGTGGTTTCCTCATTGACCTTAAAATCAAGGGACCATGGGAAACTTTGGATTTGATGCTCCTTACCATTGAATTTGAAGTAGTTAACTAACCTTGCAAGTGAATTAACGAAATCTTCATGTTGATCCACCTTGATATGCAATTGTCGAGGTGCTAGTTGATCGATCAAACATTGTCCTTTGATGCCGAAAAATTTTAGCAGTACATTTCTTAAGGCTATTAAATGTGGTGCATTTGAAGAGAGCTTCACTACAATGGCTTGATGTAAACCTTCCTCTTTTGCGAAATCCATCCTTTCCTCTATTGAAAACTTGATTGTTGGGACTCCGTGAATTATTTCAATTGGTTTCAACAACTTTTGATTCAAAGTAGTTGTAGCCTTCTGTTGGATCAATTGATCAGCATAAGTTTGTTTTGAGTTGTCATTTGAGATCTTCTCTCCCACAGACAAAGGCTGGGGAGAGGATGATGCATCCATAGTTCTTCAATACTCCATCAAGAAGAAAGAAAAACAGAATGAAAACAAAGAGCAGCAATGAAATCTGCCCAGTTCACACACTGCTACAGTAACTCGAATGACAAAATCAATGATCTGATGCAATTGGCTAAAGATTTTAGGAAGAAATCAGATGTGGGTTGTTCACAATCCGTAAGGTGTTCTTTTGGTAGCTTATTTGTGACCTTACCTTGCCGGATTCCGATGATATGCCCGATGAATAGTGACGGGATCACTATTTACCCTTCTTCCTAGAGAGAAGGCAAAGAGTTTAGAGAGAGACTTTATTAAGTTTTTTATTGGCTAAATAAATGGCGATTGTATATATTAGATACTCCTTTTATGTTTTTAATTTGATTTTCTAGTTGCTCTGTACATAACTTTACATTTTAGTTTTTTTTTCTTGTACTCTTAATCTTGATCTGTATATAAAGTTACTTTATGCATATATTCATCTCTCGTTGTATATTCTACTCCCCCATTGTATATATTTATTCGGTTTTTCTATGTCGTATAAATTTTCTCGTTCTTAACTTCATAGATAGGCTCGTAGCCTTTTGTTTTGTTTTGGCGCTTTTAATAAGCCCTTGGTTTTCTTAATGCCACGGTTCTCTCCAAGGGTTAACTGTTGTGCGAACCGGGTGGCTCTTCCCAATGATAGATGGTGTGACAACCTTCTTAAGGATTTGAGTCTGTTTTTGATTTTTTTCTTTTGATTTTGATACTTCGTAGTTATAGGGACCTCAGAGAAAGGCTTCACTTGGGCCTAACACATTTGCCTTTGATCCCATGATCAAAGGCATAATGTTGTGATTAGGATGGTGAAAGTCATGGCCTTGAGACTCTTGTGTTTTCCTAACAGTCATAATGTGGTCATTTTAGACCATTGTGCGCTTGAATCGAAACTAAGGTCAAAGTGGACCCTCGACTCATGCCTTTTGCAATCCTTGAGTATGTGTGGTGAGAACTCGAATGATGAGTCCAAGTCCCGAGCCAATGGTCTAGAACTTGCCCTGAATGTTCGTTGAGGAGAAATCCTAGGTGAAATTTGACTTGAGAAGTGATCATAGGCTCTCCTTGAACCAAATGCTAAGTTAAAAAATTCCTTGGCCTACCAATGAAATGATCCCTAGTTAACCCTTTTGAGCTTGAACCTTTTTCTTTCGAGAACCAATGCTACACGCCTATACCCGTTCTTAATGATACTATCTCTTGGCACCTAAATCTTCCCTTGAGTAATGGCAAATCTAAGTTTGGGGGGGGGGGGGGGAGACAAGAAAGGAAACAAAGTTGAAAAAGGTACAAAGAAGAAAGAAAAGGAACGCAATGAAAAAGAGAGAAGAAAAATGCGAAAAGGAAATCCAATATTAAAAAAGGGAGTTCAAGAAAAACAAAAGTGAAAAAGGCTGAAAAAGTAGAAAAAGGAGAAATGTTTTGAATTGCATAAGAAAGAGCGATAGTATGTCCATCTAACCCTTGAGGGGAAGTGAAATACTCAAATGAGTCAAGAAAGTGTGCTCTTGATGCTCTTGTGTCACACTTGATCCACAAGTTTTCAAAGTCAAAATGTGTTAATGATGCATTTGTATTGAGGACAGTTGTTAGTCCCAATTGATGCTTGTTGAGGTTACCTTAGGATAGCTGGAATTACTTGGATGTTTTCTTTAAAGGGCATGTCTTATTTTGTATGCTTGAGGCAAGCAAAGGTTTAAGTTTGGGGGAGTTGATAAGCAGTATTTTAACGTGTTTTATGCCCCTACTTGCCTATGCTTTGAGTATAATTTATTGCAAAAAAACTCCAAAATGCTTATAGGTTGTGCTTGATTGCAGGTTTAAGCGACAAAGTGACGAAATGTCAAAGATTGGCTCAAAATAGAGTGAAACCTGCTCAGGTATCAAATGCCAAGTGAATTCGTGGAAAGAGGAGCCTAGTGCGAACCGCAAAATTGTGCATGCGGCCACACTAGGGGTTTCAGAGAAAAGCATGCTCAAGTCTTGCATAACACAATTGTGGTTGGAAATGTGCGGCCCCCGTCCAGCTCACATGGCTGCACTATTATGGTATGCGTCCCGCATCACAAGGTTTTGGAGAAGAGTATGATCAGGTATTGCATAACACGGCCGTGGTTGGAAATGTGCGGCCCGCATCCAGCTCTCTCGGCCACGCTATTATGGTATACGGTCCGTATCACAAGGTTCATAGAAGATGGAGATTTTAACAAAGGAAAGCCATGCGGCCGCGGTCACCATTTTGCGGTCCGCGCCAGACCTTCACGCGATCGTGTCACACCTTTACGCGGTCCGCGCCACCCACTTCAGAAAAGATAGAAATTGAAGCCAAAGAGCTAGTGTCGCCGAGGTCGTAACCCGCACTGACCCCACAAGGGCAATTTTTCCAGTTTTTCTAGCCCACTATAAATAGAATCTTTTACCATTGTTAGAGAGTTTTTAGGTTTTATTTTATTGAATGGAGCTGCGCTCGTGAGGACGGAAGTTTTAGCCTATTTTGGCATTTAGCATTAATTTCTCCATAGATTCTTATAGTTTAATCTTAGTAATTAATTAATATGTATATTTCTCCTTCTGTATATTCTAGTTTTTATTTAATTATGTCTAGTTAAACCCCTTAGCTAGGGTTATGGCTCAACCCTAGTGTGGGTAATTGATGGTGTTGCTTCTAATGATAGATTGATATTTGGGTTAATTTTATGCTTAAATTAAGGATTGGTGGTTGCAAACACTAATCCTAGCTTACTGGGTTTTGACTCTTCTTGAGAAAGAGAGTCTAAGACCCTAAAATTGACCAAATAACGAATTGGGATGGACCCATCAGAAATGGTAGTTACAGTTAACAGGTTAAATTTCGAGAGAGTAATCACCCTACTTGAACCCTAGTTGCTTGGTCTAATTGGCCTAACCAATTAGTCTCTCGAGAGTCAATCAGGAAAAATCACTCTCTCTACCGAGAGGTGTGAGAGTGAGTACAATTGTGCAATGGTTATAGCATAAATCCCGACTATGTCAATCTATTCTTAGTAGTTTCTACCCGTTAGTTAACCACCTAGGTGATGCCATAACCCTAGTGGCTTTTTTCCTATTAGTTACAACCACGCAATATTTCCTTAGCATAATTTAGTCTTCAACTTTAGTTCATAATAGTATTTGTTAAACAAAGAAAACCCAAAAATGTTAGGAGTGGAATTAAAAGTTCAACCGCAAGTCTAGGCTAAACAGACAATACAACTCCATTCCAAGATCCCTATGGAAATTCGACCACGAACCACTATTCGGGTGAAAGCTGGTAGCAACCCGAACTCCATATACTTGTGTAGCGTTGAGTTTGAAGCGATCAGGTGCCTGATTACAAAATCTTGCGCATTGAAAAGTATTCCCTGAGACTGCTGCATGTGTCCCGATCACAACAAAACAAACAAAACAAGAGAAATTCTTTATACCCCGGTTTGGTGCTAGATGCATCTGTTAGTGTTAATCAAATCCCATTATCAACTATTTCTAAATCTGAAAGCTAAATCCCATTATTCAGTAGGGTCCTGACACCTCTTAACTAATGACAACTTTTAAGATTAGGCTATGTTTCTCGAAAGGCATTATTTTCCACTGTATTTTGTTATCTGAGTTGTGTCTGCTGGGGATCTACTGGGGACTGGTGATTAAAGCTAATTCCCATTATCTAGGAGGGTCCTGACAACTTTTAATTAGATGACAAATGTGTCTGCTGGGGATTAGTATTTAGAGCTACATTCCCTTACCCAAGCTGGTCGTGACGACTCTTGTTGACTCTTATTGGGGAAATATTTACGTCTGCCCATGTTACCCGTGCTTATTTGTGTTTTAGGCTAAGTCCCATTTTTCAAGAGGGTCCTGACAAGTCTTAACTGAATCCTATTTCAACATGCAAGTCAATTTATGCTCTTCGCTATCCATGATTAACTCTAACCTTTAAATAAGTCCCATTTTACAGGAGGGTCCCCAGGGTTCCAGATTAAATGCCAATTCTAACTTCTGGTTGTTTCTGCTGGGGGTCATTGTTCTGGAGGGTCCTGATAACTCTCACTGGGATGGTGTTTATGCCTGCCCATGTTACCCGTGCTTGTCTGTGTTTTAGACTAAGTCCCATTTTTCAGGAGAGTCCTGACAACTCTTAACTGAATCCTATTTCAACTTGCATACCCCTTTTAACTCTCGGTTGTCTCTGCTGGGGTTTGCTAATTAAAGTTACGTCCCATTGTACTCTTGCTGGGGAGAATATTTATGACGGATTATGCTCCTTATTGAGTTTTAACTGACTGGGTCCCATATTCTAGGTGGGTCCTGAGATTTTTTATCATACCTGCCATGTGCTTGCCTTCCCCTGTGGATGGCCTCCCGTATGATCTTCCAAAATTTTTCTTCCCCTGTGTCAATTAAAGAAAACATGTCAGTTGGAAAAGTGGTGGTTAGCTTGCAACATTCTTGTTGAAAGAGGCCTCCCCACTATCGTGTTCCGTTGTGTTTAATCTCCGTGCTGATGATGAGTTGCTTAAGTTGCTCAGCTGACCCCCGAACCCTATACCTTTACTTTTGCTCCCCCGTTATTGTGTTACACTCCTAGCCCTTTTTCCAGAATTCTTACTTCTTTCATGAGATTACCAAGTCAATGTACTATGCTCAGTTGACCCCGTAACCCTTGTGGCTTTACTCTGCTTCCCCATCTTTGTGTTGCACTTTTGACCCTCTTGCTAAAAATCTTACATTCTTTCATGAGGTTGCTGAGTGAATGTACTATGCTTGACTAATTCTTGTGCCCATTCCTATTTTTTATGTTGCGCTCCTGACTCTTTCATCAGACCCTTGCACCCTTTCTGATATTACCCAGTCAGTGTGCTGTACTCGGCTGACCCCTGAGTCCTTATGGCCTTACTCTGCTTCCCCATCTTTGACTTGCGCTTTTGACCCTCTTGCAAAACTCTTTCCCCTCGAGTCAGTTTTACCATCGAGGATTTCATAGATCATTCCCCTTGCTGTTTCAACCTTTACCGCTTTTGTAACATTTTTGGCCAGCATGTGCTTTGTCCCTTTGGGAACTTGGTAGTACACTTTGAAATTTCTCTCCTGCTTGCTTAAACAAAATGACTTTAGAGATGCGAAAGAAAAAAAAATGAAATGCAATGACTCTGAACTGTTTTGGAATAAAAGAATTCCAAATTTGGCGACTATTGAGGGGAAAAGAAAAGAAACTTATGTGAGGAGGGACAAGTGGTTTTCATGATCATGACATGTACTTCGGCTTAGTCGACCCAGTCCGTCCAGATGATCAGCCTTCGGTTGCCATGCTCTTGTTGTTGTGACCATTATTAACCCAATTCCTATAACCAAACCCTAACTTTGCTTGACTTACGGTGTTCTAAACAGATTTCCATCAACAACCCCTTTTTCCAATTGTTCGTTTCTTGCCTTGCCTTAGCCTTATGGTGCCTGTGAGGGTTTTCACCAATAAGACTCCCTCATTTTTTATTTCTCTTAACTCTCGTCGCGTTACGGTGCCCGAGAGGGTTTTCACCAATAAAATCTCTCATTTTTATTATTTTTATGCTTGAACTAGAGTGTTTCCCGAGATATGGCCCACATCTTCTTGCTTGCCTCGAGATTTCTTAAAGACTGATCAGAAAGTCCTTCTTTGGACTATAATGTGGGATTTTGGATAAGGTTAGAAGGAAAGGTGTATAAAAGGCTCAACATAATTCCCGTGGGTTCAAAAGTTACTACTTTTGGAATCCAATTTATTATAACAAACATAATTCCTGCCCCAGTTTCTTGCTTGGGGGACTTTGGATTTTATTTGAATATGACCGAGCCGTGAGGCTGCCTACGTCTCCTTAAAAGAAATCAAGTCAAACGTAGTTCATGCCGATTCCTTATTTTTGTTGTTGTTTGTCTGTTTTCCTTTTTTTTTTCCTTTTCTTTTCTGCTTTTCTTTGTTTTTTCGTTTCCTTTCTTGTTTTTCTTTTCCTTTCTTTTTCTTTTTTTTTCATTCTTTCCTTTACTTCTGCTGCCTTCTCACAATTGCATTTCTCACTTTCATTACTGATTTTGAAAGAGGGATATGAAAGGAAAGTAATTGAAGCTCAAAAGGTTAGCTAAAGGGTAAAGTGTTTAGACAGCTGGATAAAATTCTTTCCTCATTTCAATCTCTAAAACATGCCAAGTACAAATAAATATTCCAAGTATTGACAATGATTCAAACAAAAGAAAGTTATACATAGTATCTTTTAACTACATCTGAATTGATGGCCATTTGCACACATTTTCCTTCCACATCTGTTAGATACAACGCCCCGTTGGACAACACTCTTGACACGACGAATGGTCCTTGCCAATTTGGGGCGAACTTGCCCTTTGCCTCTGTCTGGTGAGGGAGGATGTGTTTCAATACTGGCTGGCCCACTTCAAATTTTCTGGGATGCACTTTCTTGTTATATGCTCTGGCCATTCTCATTTGGTATAACTGGCCATGACATACTGCTTTCAATCTCATCAATCAAACTCAATTGCTCCATATGGGTTTTGACCCATTATTCATCGTTCATTCCTGCTTCTGCCACAATCCAAAGGGATGGGATTTCTACTTCAGTCGGGATTACTGCTTCTATGCCATATACCAATAAATATGGGGTTGCCCCTACCGAAGTGAGAATAGTAGTGCGATAGCCTAGCAATGCAAAGGGTAATTTCTCATGCCACTGCCTGGACCTTTCTACCATTTTGCGAAGTATCTTCTTTAGGTTCTTATTAGCTGCCTCGACTGCTCCATTCACATTGGGGCAGTATGGTGTGGAATTACAATGTGTAATCTTGAACTGCTAACATACCTCTTTCATCAAATGACTATTGAGATTTTCTCCATTATCAGTGATGAGAGTCTTCAGGATTACAAACCGACAAATGATATTTACATGTACGAAGTCGACCACAGCTTTCTTGGTCACTGCCTTGAAGGTTTTAGCTTCAACCCACTTGGTGAAATAATCAATAGCAACCAGGATGAACTTGTGTCTGTTAGAAGCTATTGGCTCGATGGGCCCGATGACGTCCATGCCCCAAGCGACGAAAGGCCATGGTGCAAACATTGTATGCAATTCAGATGGCGGGGAGTTAATCGAATCTCCATACACCCGACATTGATGACAATTGCGCATGAAGCTGATACAATCTCGCTCCATAGTGAGCCAATTATATCCTGTCCGGAGGATCTTCTTTGCCAAAATATATCCGCTCATGTGTGGCCCGCAGACTCCGGCATGCACCTCATTCATGATGGTTGTAGCCTGGCCAGTATCTACGTATCTTAATAACCCAAGATCCAGTATTCTTTTGTATAACACTCCTCCACTGAGGAAAAACCCGCTTGATAGACGATGGATTATTCTCTTCTGTTCATTTGTGGCATGTATTGGATACACACCCATCCTAATAGATTCTTTGATGTCGTGAAACCAAGACTCACTATCAAGCTTTTATCCACCATATTACAATAAGCATGTTCATCATGGACCTGGATATGTATTAGGTCAAAAGAAGCCTTATCTGGATGATTTAACATTGACGCCAGAGTAGCCAAGGCATCAGAAACCTCATTGTGAATTCTGGGGATGTGCCTGAACTCTATTGACCGGAATCGCAGACAAAGATTATGCAAGCATTGCCGGTATGGTATGAGCTTTAAATCTTTTGTTTCCCACACTTTGAATTTGGTGTACTAGAAGGTCTAAGTCTCCTAAGACCAAGATTTCCTGAACACCCATGTCTGTTGCTAACCTCAAACTCGAAATACATGCCTCATATTCTGCCATATTATTGGTGCAATAAAAACGGAGTTGAGCTGTGATTGGGTAATCGCCCTTCTTTAGAAATGAGCACTGCTCCTATCCCGACGACATTCATATTGGCAGCCCCGTTGAAAAATAATTACCATCCCGGCTTCTCGCCCAGTTCCGTTTCATCAATATGCTTTACTTCCTCATTTGGAAAGTATGTCTTTAAAGGTTCATATTCTTCGTTTATCAGATTCTCAGCTAATGATCAGCAAATGCATGTGCTTTCATTGCAGTCCTAGTCACAGAGACAATGTCGAACTCAGTAAGCAAGATTTGCCATTTTGCAAGCCTCCCTGTGGGCATGGGCTTCTGTAGAATGTACTTCAACGGGTCCGAACGTGAGATGAGATAAGTGGTATATGATGAAAAGTAATGTTTTAACTTCTGGGCTACCCACGTCAGGGCACATCATGTCATTTCAAGATAAGTATACTTAACCTCGTAGGCTGTAAATTTCTCGCTTAGGTAGTATGTGGCCTGCTTTTTTCTCCCGGTGACATCGTGCTAACCCAACACACACCCGAATGAGTTGTCCAAGACCGTCAAATATAAGATCAAGGGCCTTCCTACTTTTGGCGGACCAACACTGGTGGATTCGATAAATATTTTATCAAAAGCCTCCTCGCACTCTCCCGTCTATTTCACCGCATCATCCTTTTGTAATAACTTAAAGATGGGCTTGTAGGTGGTTGTGAGATGAGCAATGAATCCACTGATGTAATTCAATATCCCTAGCAGAATTATCACCTCTGTCTTATTCCTCGGAGGTGGAAATTCTCTTATGGCTTTGATCTTCGATGGATCTAGTTCAATGCCTCCGCGGCTGACTATAAATCCTAGCAACTTCCCTGAGGGGACTCCAAATGCACATTTTTATGGGTTGAGTTTGAGATTATACCTGTGGATCCTCTGGAAGAATTTCCTCAGATCATTGAATGATCGGATTGCTTCCAGGATTTCACAATTACATCATCCACATAGACTTCAATCTCTTTGTGTATCATATCGTGAAAGATGGTTGTCATTGCCCTCATATATGTTGCCCCAGCGTTCTTCAGACCAAAGGGCATTACCCTATACCAATGTGTCCCCCAGGATGTGATGAATGCTGTTTTCTCCACATCCTCCTCATCTATCAAGATCTTGTGGTAACCGGCGTAACACTCCACGAACGACCCGATATCATGTTTTGCGTAGTTGTCAATCAGTATGTTGATGTTTGGCAGTGTGAAGTTGTCTTTTGGACTTGCTTTGTTGAGGTCTTGATAATCGACACATACCCTAGCTTTACCATCCTTCTTCGGCACGGGCACAACATTGGCTAACCAGGTGGGATATCGTGTGACTTGGATAATTTTTGCCTCAAACTGCTTGGTCACTTCCTCTTTGATTTGCACGCGCACATCAGTTTTAAACTTCCTCAACTTCTGTTTGATAGGAGGGCAGGCTGGGTGGGTGGGCAATTTGTGAACCACCAAGTCAGTGCTCAATCTGGGCATATTGTCATAAGACCATGCAAAGACATCTTTGTATTCAAGCAGCACCTCAATTATTTCTTTCCTAAGCTATGGCTCCACATAATCACTTATTTTGGTTTCTCTAACATTATCCGGGTCCCCTAAATTGACTGCCTCTATATCACTAAGGTTCGGTTTGAGCTTCTCTTTAAAATGGCTCAACTCTTTACTAATTTCATCCCATGCTCCTTCCTCGCCATACTCTGATTCATCCTCTTGTTCTATTTATTGAATTATTATTTCTGAATTAGACCAATTTTTAAGACTGGGCCGAAGAGTCCTTATGTATGTCAGATCATTTGAGCCATCATAAAAATAACTTTACAAAAGAGAAAATAAAAGCAAAAAAAAATGAAAGCTATTAGCACTAAGGAAAAGGAAAATTGCATTTTATTGAAATTGGAAAGATAACAGGGTTTACAAATCTAAACGGACGGAACGTAACATCTGAATTACAACCTTTGAGATAATCCAGGTTAAACTAAAAGGAAAATTAAAGCCGGCTACCATGACTCCCTCCGAGTGGGAATAGGAGTAGCTTCCCAGTTATTGACTCTTGCAGGGGGTCCCACAAACTGTACATCTATCTTGCTTGATCCTTCTCAGACCTCCACCATGTTCAAATTTTCAAACAACCTTTCAAACTTCTTGAGTAACTCTTTGTCAGGTCAATCATAACATTGGCACTCGTTATTGTTAAACACTTGTTGGCGTCAGGTTTCACAAATGATTTGCAGAGGCGAGGCACAGGCTTAGGGAGGGCCCATGCTTTCTTTCTCATCTTTCTAGCTCTCTTAATATCTGAACTTGTAGGCTTGAACCCCAAACCAAAAGTCTCTATGTTCGTGGGAAGATGCACCAGTAGTGTGATACCTTGCAGTGAGGCCACCAAACCTTTTCCAAGAACAAACCCATTATTTAGCATTTCAACCGGCACCATAATCACTGCAGTAGCTAACCTTGGTATTGGAACATGCTCCCCTTCTGGGACATTCTCCACTGTTACCGAGTCATGATCTTGATACACCAAGGGCCCTTTATCATCATCTACTTCAATGAAAGGCACAATAGCATCCGTGTGGACATGCAGATGGTCTTCACCATGCACCACTATTTCTTGTCGATCCCATTCAAATTTCACCATCTGGTTCAAGGTAGTAGGCACTGCCTCGGCTACGTGAATCCAGGGTCTGCCCAACAATAGGTTATAAGAAACTACCACGTCTAGCACTTGAAACTCCATAGTGAGCTTGATGGGACCTATTGTCAGCTCCAGCACTATATCCCACACTAAGTCTTTGCCTCTGCCATTGAACCCCCGAAATCAAATGTTATTCTTGTGGATCCTTTCATCGTCCACCTTCAACTTGTTTAATGTGGAAAGAAGGCAAATATTCACACTGGAACCGTTGTCGACCAGAACCCTGTTAACCACTGTATCTTCACATTTCATAGTCAAATAAAGGACCCGGTTATGCTTAGTGCCCTTCATGGGCAGCTCATCGTAAGATAAAATGACCCGATTTACCTCGAATATCTTGTTTGAAATCTTCTCCAAGTGATTCCCTATTATCTTGTCATGAGCATAGGATTCGTTCAATTCATCAACGTGCGGCGGTGTTCATCTGGATGGATTAACAAGGAAAGTAAGGAGATTTGAGCTGGTGTTTTCCTCAACTGTTCTATGATGGAGTAGTCATATATTTTTATTTTCTTTAGAAATTCTTCTGCCTCTTCTTCTCATACAGCTTTCTTTATCGATTCTGGGTTATCCTTGGGGATCTTGCTCTTCCTAAACTCCTTAAGGGCGAAGTATCTCCCTGACCTGGTAAAACCTCGGGCTTCACAAACTTCTTCTATAACTTCCTTCCCTTTGTACATCACTGTTTCTTGTTCATATCTCCAAGGGATGGCTTTGCTCTTGACGATTGGCGGCTGGATTACTGGTTTACAATGACAGGCTATATGTGAGCACCTTCCATGACTATGACGGGTTCCTTAGCTGCCCCGTGTACTATCACTTTTGCCTTTTCCTGCCTTGATGCAACCATGGTTGATGACTCTCCCTGGACCACAATAGGTTTGCTATTTATTTCCTTTATCTTGATCACTGACTTCTCACTGCTCATACTCTCAGTTGGCCTGACTTCACTGGATTTGATCATCATTACAGTTTGTGAGGGCTTTTTAGGCTCTCCTCCCTTGTCTACTATCTCAATCATATTGGTCTCATGATGAGCCGTCAATAGGTTTTGGTTAATAGTGGGAGCTTCCGGAGCTTGCACTTCAATCCGGTGGGAGTCAATAAGTTCCTGGATAGCGTTCTTCAGTGCCAACACATTTCAGTATCATGCCCCATGGCAGCAAAACAGTATTCACATCTGATAAAATAATCTAGATTTCTCAGGGGGAGGTTTGGCAATTATTGGTCTCAATATGTCTAGCTGCCTCAATCTATAGAACAAGTTGGTATATGACTCTCCCAGTGGCGTGAAAGTTTTCTTCTGCTGCACTCCCTCAGTTATTAGAGCTTTGTTGGCCAAGAAAGCTGTGGGTTATTGGTAAGCTCTTGGAGGGTAGTTATTTGGTGGAGCTGGGTAATTATTTTATGGAGATGGCGTATTCCATTGTGCGTGTGCGGCAGGTTGGGTATATGCTTGTGCATGATGGACTGAGAAACGGGGTAATAACGGTGGATAGTAATGTTTTGGTGAGCCATATGGAGTGTGGTGGGTATGTTTGGTTGTGAGGACAGGGTTGGCTATAATGGGATGGAGCCCGGGGCCTGAACCAAGCCCCTGACTCAACTGTCGCTACTTCCTCCTTCTTCTTCTTTCCAAATGTTCCCCCAATCCCACTTTGGATAGCGTGAGTGGTTGCTTTGATTGTAGAGTAACTCATGATCTTGTTGGATTTGAGTCCTTCCTCGACAACAGATGACAAAAATATGTGGGCTCCAAAGCTTGCAAGAAATAATCTACAATCTCACTCTCCTTCATTGGGGGGTTGACCCTTGCCGCACGTTCCCTCCAACGGAAACTGTATTTTCTAAAGCTCTCGTTGTGTTTCTTTTCCAGTTTTGTCAAAGGTAGGCGGTTCGGGACAATTTCAAGATTATATTGAAAGTGACAGGCGATGCTTGTGCCAGATCATCCCACGTGTACCATCGAGTAGGATCCTGCCGGGCATACCATTGGCGACCCATTTAAGCTTTGACTGAAGTACGCCATTAGCAGTTCGTCCTTTCCTCACGCTCCCTCATTTTGCTACAAAAACCCCTTAGATGTGCGATTGGATCACCATATCCATCATATAAGTCAAATTTAGGCATCTTAAAACCTGGAGGCAACCGAACATCTGGGAATAAACAAAGGTCTTTGAATGTCACACTCACCTGGCCGCCTAACCCTTGAATATCCCGGAACAATTTTTCTAAACTTCTGACCTTCTCGAGCACCTCCTTATGCTCAGGATTTTTGAGTGGTTTTTCAACCTTTACCGGTATTTCAAAATGGGGAGCATAGGAGTAAGGTTCATGGGCTCTGTTTGTTGGTTCTGGTAGGTAGTATTGATTGTCGTGAGCTCGAAGAAAAGGATCACTTGATGATGCATGGAGTTTAGGGGGAGGAGGAGCCACATAAATGGGAGCAATTGGGGGGGGGGAGGAACAACTTTGGGTAATGGAGCTGGGGTGCTTGAGAGGTCGTACCCTAGTATTGCGTGTAGACGCGGAATTTTGGGGGTGGATCGGTGGTGGAATGGTCATGATATTAGGCCAGTGGTGGGATGAAGGCTGGATTAGTAGGATAGGTTGGTGGTAGCTGTCCTCTAACCCATGCCTGATACATCTCAGCCATTTGTTGTTTCAGTTTATACATTTGCTCCTTCATAGCATTAACATCCAATTCCTCTACCTCTTTCGAGGGGTCAATGATGCTGACATCAGTTTCATGATTGGCCATGATTTACTTGCTCTTAGACCGCGTGTTGTAGGAGGGGGTTGCTAGAATGCCGAAAGAACTAACCACCTGTATGGAGATGTAAAGACAACACTAACACTGGTTAGTGGTTAGGTTTCAACACATAGGTGGGCACATGTTTGGGGATGAATACAACTAAGCCGTTATCCGTTTCTATGATGCACAGCCGTGATTGCTTGCGTCATCCCGGCTCCTATCCTTTGTCATCTTTCTTTTCTCTCTTATTTTTCTTTTCTTGCTTATTCTTTCCCCTCAATTTGTTTTGCCTACATCTCTCGTTTCTTTATTTTACCACCATTTCTCTCATGTTCCTCCCTTTTTCTTCCTTTTTCTTTATTTGGTTATGGTCGAATCCTATGTAGATTTCCTGCATATCATGACCCCACATGAATCAGGCCGAGCATAGTTCTTGTAAATAAATACGAAAATATTTTTTGGATTTTCAATTTTCATAAAGTAAAGCATTTGACTATAACTACTAAATTGAACAGACTCCGACTCAGCTACAAACAACAGACTCTGACTTGAAATAGAAATAACTAACCCGACAACCTACTACAGACTCCAATAAAACAAACTACAAACTCTCAACCAGACTAACAGATTTGAACAATCGTGAATACATTAAAGACTCTAATGCTCCTAGGGCATGGGGGACATCATTACGTCTCACCACAGGCTTGCGTGCTAAATCCCCTTGGAGGTGATGTATGTCTTCCATTACTTGATGAACAAAGGTCATGGAGGTGGCAAAGAACATAGATCGTATCATATCCTCGCAGTGGCTGTACTTGGTGGTGATGTAGTTAGTGATCATCCGTACCATCTCCCTTATAGCGCCCTTTTCTTGCAATAGTCGCCCAATTTGCTGGGCCCTCGTCTCTAGAGTTAGTTCGGATACCTGGTTCAGTTCTTGGGATTATTGCAAATCTTTCTCCATTTGTGCTATTACTACGTATCAATGTTCTGTCTCAACCTTGAAGTCCCTAGTCTGCTTGGCCACTCTATTTTCAACTATGATGACCTTCATTTTTAACCCAAAAACCTCGTCTTCATGCCTCTCCTTTAATTGTTCAATCATGCGGGCTCGTTCCTCCGTGTTTTTGGCTATCTTGGACCGAGCGTTTGCTAACTCCTTTTCAGTTTTTTGTAAATCATCGTTGAAATCACACCCCCTCTGGGTAAGGTTGTAGATGAGCTTCTCATCTTTTCTACTCATGCCTGGGTTGTCAATTGCTATTTTCATTTTCCGGATCTGTGCTGCGAGAGCTTCGTTTTCTTGAATCAATCTTCTTTTCTCACCTTCGGATTCCTGAGCCTGTAGATCATTGTGGAATTCCAATATTCATAGCTTTTCTTTTAACGCATGAATCTAACCTTGATACAAATTTTCCTTTTCTCCCCGCGCTAATCTTTCTTGGATTTTGCCTTCAAAAGCTTGAACATGGGGTCTTTTGGCGGGTCTCTCAGGTTCGGGTTCCGGCCCAGTGTTCACCCATGACCTCTTCTAAAACCAAGATGCATAGTATGGATCCACTTCTCTTTTTGCGGCATATGGTACTTGGGTGCCATTTTTAAGATACCAACAGCCATTCCAATCCTGTTGAACTAAAGCTTCAGGCAATGCGATTTCCAGATGCAACTCTATAACTTGAGTACTTAGATCTTCATCTTCGGGCACAATTTGATCTCGTCCCAATTGTCTCAAGACCCTCTATGGTGCATACGGTTGGATAATTTTCAAATCCACTATCCTCAAGTAGCCCTTAGCAGCAGTCATGTATATGGCTTTTGTCTTCGGGAGCCATCCTATGGACCACTCAATTTGACTTGCTGTGAGAGTTTTCAAATGAGACACCCATACTTCAAACCCCTCTAGCACGGTGTAATCATTTATCCTCTCTTCATAACTGGTGATGAGATTATTCGGGCTCGAGCCATAACTAATGAATCTGGGATGGTGGCAAATATGCTTGATCATGCACATTTGTAGGAGGATATTGAAACCTTTTGAAGAACTAGGCCCCAACTTTGCATAAAGTCAACGCACGATAGATATCTCCTGGTGCCAACGGGTTAAGTGTATGATTTTTCATGGTGGTGAGGATTTGTGCAATTTTAGCCATACGAATATCCACTGTCCCTTTCTCATTTGGAAAAAGCATTATCCCAAAGAATGCCACAATAAATGTGAATCGGCGATGAAGTTGCCAAAGACCCTAATCTTGCTTGTTGCTCAACCCCTTTTCATGTGTCTCAAAACCAGAAGAATTCCCAAATATGAAGTATAAGAAGTGGAAATCACAACACCCGTTGCTTACGCGGTTTTTACTTGTTTGTTCGCTGATATTCAGGAGGTCAAAAAACTTGTGCACCTATGGAGCCCTTGGTAATATAAGTTATTTCTTCCCAAGATCTCGTCCAAACTCAATGTACCCGGCTATCTCCTCCAATGTAGGGGTAATCTCAAAGTTTGAGAAGCGAAAAATATTACGAGCAGGGTCCCAGAAAGTTATCATAGCCTTGATCAGATTGTCCCGTGGTTTGATCTCACAAATGTCTATAAGATCGCCCAACTATTGTCTTACCCATTCCTGACAATCTTGATCCAAATCATTCCACCACATGTGCAAATGTACCCGAGCCTGCTCCCTGATCACTTTTGATGGGTCCTGGATAATATTCATTCGTTCCTGTAGAAAGGTAGGTTTAGAGTTGACTCTAATGACCCTTTTTGAAAACAAGTTTCTAATTTTAAAACAAAACAAATCGTGATTCCCTCCTTGACATGCCAGTTTAAGCCAAATGACTATGTTTGCAAATTTGACCCTTTCCCATTTCCATATGAATTTTGAGGCCGAGGAGGCTTATTTTGTGACACTTCTAAACTTTGTCCATACTTTTACGAATATAGCCCTTCGATTACGGGAGAATATATTAAGGCTTCTCAGTAAGAACGGTTTAAAACACTACCAACACTGAATCGGCTTATTTCTCTCTCCTTCTTTTTTTCTCTATTTTTCACAATAAGGCCGGACCTTATGTAGGTTGCCTACGTATCCCATATCCGATGGGAATCAGACCCGCATAGTTCGGCCAATTCTATTTTTGAAATGACTATTTTTGGTTAACAATTGGTAGAGTTTCGGGGTATTTTCAAGCATATGATTTTCTTTAGAACTGTATTTACTCATTTCCTACATCACTCTTGGTCATTTCCTCTCTCCTTTTCCCCTCTTCTTGTTTTTCTTTGATTTTTCCTTACCCTTCTTTTATTATTTAGCCGGTCAGTATGCAAGCCAAAACAAATGAATATTCACATAGCACATTGGATGCATCATGATGGTCTGTTATTATGGATACACCTGTCCTAGACAGACCAACCGTATGTTGAGTCCCCTAAGTCAAAATGCATAAAATGCAAACAAGCGCTCCTAATAGGGATCCGGCATGAGGCTGTATTTTTCTAAGTTTGAATCCTGAGTTTTGATCTAAACATAGGGTACCCGAGCGGACAACTGGGGCCGAGGAGGGGGCGACGTACCACGAGCACTAAAGTCTGCCCCACCTTGTTGCTTGCCCAGCCTCGCTCTATTTGGTATAATTTTTACAGAAAAAGCGGGTTACACGAACGTATGCACCATTTTTAGAAGACTCAAAGGGGTGGCGTAAGAAGACAATTATATGCAGTTCAACAATATTAAAGCGGTAAACAGATAGCATTTAGCACAAATGTTCAAAAAATACTATATTAACAATAAATAAGCCAAGTAAAAATCATAAAGCAATCTCGAATTCTTGAACCCTCAACCAGAGATTCTGGGTTCGATCCCCAGTAGAGTCGCCAGAGCTATCACACCTCCTTTTGGACACTACACCCCGTGAAGGGCGTAGATAAAGGGAGTTTTTCCAATTTAAGTGACAATCGAAACGGGATTTATTTTATTAAAAATCAGAGTCGCTACTTGGGATAATTTATGGTTTCTCAAGTCATCAGTTGAAATCCTGAATTGAGGAAAAGAATGACTCTGTTATTACAGTCTGTGAATCAGAAATCGGGGTAAGGAATTCTGTTAACTCGGGAGAAGGAGTTAGGCTTTCCCGAGTTCCTTGGTTCTAGCACGGTTGCTTTGATCCTACTTTGCTTGACTAAGCTGTTTAATTACTGATTTTAGAAGCTATGTGCTTATGCTTTTTACTGCTTTTAATTAGACAATTATGTTTAAATGGTTTACGCGTACGTATACCCGCCTGTTTCGCATGCCAAAAATCATGTAACACAAGCGTGTCCTTAATTAATAACAATCAATTATCATTAAGAAAAGTTTGGGCTGAAGTTGTGCAAACGCATACTCCAATTTTGTTTTTAGAATCGCCATTATATTACGCGGACGTATACATAACTACAATTGTATATTGTACGTGCCTAAAAAAGCTACAATTTTCACCGTAACTATG
The DNA here is from genome assembly GCA_034376525.1 of Nicotiana benthamiana. Taxonomy (NCBI): domain Eukaryota; kingdom Viridiplantae; phylum Streptophyta; class Magnoliopsida; order Solanales; family Solanaceae; genus Nicotiana; species Nicotiana benthamiana. The sequence continues at coordinate 20,103,672 of CM067341.1, forward strand.
ACCCACCAAGATAACCTTTTCATCATAAGACAAAGATCATAAAATTCATCGATGGCTGAACGTAATTTGATATTGAGACACTTTCTTTGAATTGTTTCATATCAACCCAGAAGCACTAAGTTCTAAAACAGTAACTTTGCAAACCGAAATATGGCACACTAATAATAAGATTGTGATTTAATCTCGTGGTCTTACTAAAAAGAGAGATAACTATAATCTTTGTGAAGTATTTTTTTTGTATGTATACTTTGCATGAAATAAGAAGAGACGTGGAGGCAAGAGAGATTAATATAATTATTCAGTATTAAATATATTTATGAATGAAAATATAAATTATAAAAATGTAATGGAAAATTTTAAAACTTTAGACAGATGTGAAAATCTCATGATTTTTGTGGATAAAAATGATAAAACACTTGGATTAATAATATGCAACATGTTTTTATTGGGCAATAATATGGTAGAACACAAATTTCACAAAGTTCTTGCTCAAGACAACCTTGGCATAGAAAATGCTCGATCTACTGTGTACCCATTATTACTTAACAATGTAATACTCTAAAACCATTAAGAAAGAACAGAGGAGTTCTACGTATTACTTAATCAAATTCTATCACAAACATTATGAAACTAAATCCAACACAATTCAAGACAATAGAACTTCAGACGTTTAAATCCAAATTCAACCAACAAAGAGGAACAGGTCAGCCAACTCGAACTTCCCATTCCTCACAGTAATAAAATCTCAAAACTAGCATATCATTCATTGAATTCCAAATCTTGCAACCACACTCTCAAATAACTCTAAATTATCTTTACAGCACAATAAGGGCATGAGAAAACTAAAAATAACAAGTATGACTTTAGATTTATGACAGAACTACAGAAATTGAAGAAACAAAGAAGCAAAGTTCAAACTAGTTTTATGTTCAGGCAAGTTTCCATTTGAAAATGCATCGTTACAATCATTTGTCCTCCATAGTTTACAGATATACTTGGAAATTGAAAGAAAACGAAAGAGGAGAGGAAACAATAATCACCAGCAGCAGAACAATACTGTATCAATGTGGGAATCAGCAAACCAGCCCTAATGAATCCAGTTAAAACACCAAACTAGCAGTACCCCCAAACGACTCAATCCAAACTTTTGAATCTCAAAATTAAACCATTTTTCACCCCAGAGAAACCAGAAATCATTTTAGGAAATAGAAACTGAATAAATCTCAGAAATAGAACAGTAATTTTTACTCTTTCAGCTATTTTGAATTGTCAATATTTTTCAAATTATTAGATTTCAGAATGTGTAAAGTTTTTGAGGTCTCTCCTCGTCTGATTTTTCAAAATATTGAAAAGCTGACTTTCAAGGCAAAAAAGCATTCCTTTATATGCAAAGAAAGTAGGACAACCCTCAGATTTTTATTTTACCTCTAGTCCCTCTTTTTATTTTAACTTTTAACTAGTTAATCCCTAAAGTTGTGACTTGTTTCTCAAGTTTTAACACTAAAGTCCTAAAATTCTAATTGGAACCCCACCTAGAATATTCTAGGGGTTTCCAAATCAGCTACTAAAAGATTCCCTATGTAAACCACTCATACTACCCTTTCATTTATTCTAAAATTACCAATCCTATGTCAGCTAATCCAACCCCCTTTTAACTTAGTCCAAAGTGATTATAGTTAGTCAATATCAAACTAAAGACTAGTCAGCTATATAAAAAAAATTTAAACTAACCAATCTAACTGACCAAAACTTAACTCTAATTATTATGAAGTTTAAGACTAAATATATTACTGCACTGATAAAGAAAAATACTATATGAGGAATAGTAACTATTCAAACAAACATGAATTAGCATTGGTCATGAATTAACATCAAATGAACAGAGAAAACAAATCAAAATCGGAGATTTAAAATAACCTAAACTAAAAAACCTAGAATACCAATTACTACTAGACCAAATAAAGCATAGATTTAATCAGAAAATCTATTTTAAAAATTAAAACAACACAGAGTCCTTAATCAAAACCTTAAAAACTCTAACTTATCTAATCATGCAGGCTGTTAATTAAGGAGGAAAGGCACAGGAAACTTATTGATGCAAGGTTGAAAAAAAAGGACTTCGATTTGAGGTCCGAAATGATGTGAATGTTTGTTCTCCATGAAGAACAAACGAGCATATTATTTCGTGCCTCGAATCAGTCTCGGGGCTAAGGAATTGGAAAAATCGAGCAACTCAGGCCGTTAGGGTTCTTTGCCACCTCTATGATTTGAAATTTGTGGTCTTCCGAGGATATTTGAGGGGGGCTAATTAGGGATTTGGATGGAGGGAGAGACAGGGGTTATGGGGTGTGATTTTGGTAAGGTTTGGAGGTGGAGACACTGTGGGCGGTGGAGGCGGTGACCATTAATTCGCATATTCGACAAGATCTGGTGAGATTCGGTAGAAACTGATGGTGGGGGTGGAAAGAGGAGGCTGAGAGGGTCTTATGGTGTAACTTTTTCGTCGTTTGGAGACTTGCCACCGGCAGAGGCGATTTTCGGCCGGCGGCGGACGACGGCAATGGATGGTCTCTGAGAGAGACGAGTGGGGTAAAAGGGAGACGAGTTTGAACGAGAGGTAGGTAATGTTTGAAGATTTAAATATTTAGTAACCTCCAGTTCCGGACAATTGGATATCCATGATCCAATGACCGAGATTGAACACTCACAAAACAGGGTAAATTGGCTATATGGACAGCACTGGACCGGGTGATAATGGATTTGGGCCATATCCGGGTGGATATTTTCTGTCGGGCTATTTTAAATTAAAAATGGCCCAATTTATTATATTTTTTTTAAAAACTTCTTTTGTTTTGATTTTTCCATATTTTCTTTTCCTTTTTTTCATTTTTACAATTATTAAAAATCCTAAATAAATCATAAATCCTAAATTTAAATGCTGATCATCCTCTATAATTATTATCACAACTAATTAAACGAAATTAAAAGAAAAATTACCTAAAAATTAAAATTAAAGAGCAAATTAAGCTATACATTTTTTCCTTTTATATAAAATTCCTAGTTGCAAATTAATGCTTGAAAATGTCAAATCTACTTCTAAATGCACATGCAACATATTTGTATTTTGTTGAACATGTGTTAAATTAAAATGCACAGCAAAATGTAAAAAATTAATGCAATTAAATTCTAACAATCACACAGATAAAGAAAAATCCTTATTTTTACGAATTTATAGGAGAAATTTAGGCTAGGCGAAAAATCACATGCTCACACTGATCAAGGAGTATGCCTCCTTTAATGATCTGGTTTCTTTAATTTCTAATCAACTGGGTTTAGATTTGAGTTCAAAGACTATTAAAATACAATACAAAGTAGAAAGAAATTGCACGTCAATGAAAATACACAATGATATGGGTTACAGAGTGTCTATAGAATTGAAAAAAGAGGACAAAAAATTTGGAATGAATCCTTTGTGCATGACAACTATAGAATAAGATCTTATATCCGGAGGTAGTTTAATCAAGGCGACATTATGCAAATAGATGAAGCAGTTCAAAGGTACGGTTCCGATACAAATGATACACTGGCTCTAGATTTTGTCAATTCAGGAGAAGCAATTGGAGTGTTCGAACTCTACAAAATTTGATAATTTCAAAAACTATTCAAAAGGATGTTATGGCTGAACAAGTGTATAGGGATAATGCTACATTACAAAAGGTGATATCGAATTATGCTATAGCTTAAAGGTTTCAATTCCGTGTTGAAAGGTCTACTGCTGTCAGGTTTGCATGTATTTAAAATTTTTTTCTTTGTATTTTCTATTATTGGTTCGAGCTGTAAGTTTAACGTTGTTGTATTTATGTGTATGTGTGTATTTCCTCTTGATGATCAAAGATAAAGTAAACATATGTTTGTTTAGGGTCCTTAAATACATGTATTCATATGTATTTTACTAGTATAAATACACAACAATGGCTCTAATTATTTTCTTATTTTGTCTAATGTGGTTTTAAGTATATGCATATACAAACAAGTGTATTCAGTTGTATTTATTGTATTTAAATATATATAACTATAATTGAATTTAGTAGTATAAAAATCTATATATATATATATATATATATAGATGTCAGGATGTATCTATGTCAGATTGTATTTGTCTATATATGAGCTGTATTTTTTGTAAACACTTATGATAATCAAATGTAAAATGATTAATTTTTTGCAGCTATGCGTCATTATGTATTTAAGAAGATTGTGAATGGAGGTTTAAGGCTTCAAGCATTAACAAATCAAAACTATTCAAAGTGATAGAATTCAATAATAACCATACATGTCCGCTGAAGGACAAGGTGTATGAGCAGCGACAGGTTAGCAGCAGCCTTATAGGTGGTATGATAAGGCCTAAGCTCACAAATCATAAGAGGAAATACACTCCAAGGGATATTATTAATGATGTGAATTCAGATTTAGGTGTAGATATTAGCTACGTGTTGGCGTGGAGGGCTAATGAAAAGGCAATAAATTTTCTGAGAGGTGAACCAGTTGATTCATACAAAAAATTACCAGGATACTTATATACAATGGATATGACATATTCAGGTTCCCACATCAGAATGCTAAAATCTCCAAAAAATGAATTCATGTACATGTATATATCCTTGTATGCCTTTATAAGGGGGTTTGATCATTATAGACCCATTGTTTTTGTGGATGGAAGTCACCTAAAATCTTACTACACCGCGACATTTGTTTCGGCAAGCACGTTGGATGGTGCAGATGAGTATATGAATTATAATACAATCTATTATTATTTTAAATATTAAAATATATTTTTTAAAATAATTATATTCAATAGTATTAATAGGTCATATATTGCCACTAGCATATGGTGATATTGATTCAGAGAGCGATGATGCTTGGACATGGTTCTTTGAGCAATTCAAGATAGCATACAATGAAAGGGAAAACATGTGCATCATTTCAGATAGAAATGAGAGTATCATTAAATCTGTATCGAGAGTGTATCCAGATGTACCGCATTTTACTTGTATATGACATCTATGGAACAACATATATAAGAAATTCAAAAAGAGCTATGCTAAGTTGAGCGAGATATACTTCTCGATGGCAAAAACATACACACAAGCTGAATTAGACAGTCTGATGGACAAGGTAGATATTAGGGTGAAAGAATACTTAGAGTTCTTGTTACGAAAAGTGGGCTAGGTTGTATGCACCTGTTAACAGGGGATGGACAATGACGTTAAATATTAATGAATCAATTAATGCAAAACTAGTTTTAGGAAGGGAATTGCCAATATACGACTTCCTCGAAGAAGTTAGGAAGATGTTTGGATGTTGGAATTGTAGTAACCGTAAAGAAGCTACACAAACATACACGACGCTTGGAAAAAAATACCAGGAGATGCTGACTTTGAATGGGGAAATGTCTACATGTATGACTGTAAGTTATATTTTAGTGTCATTGCTATATATAACTTAATTATTTTTGGAATTAATGGCATGGATACAACTGAATACAATCATTTTTTATGTAGAACTACCAATAATACATATGAATACAACTATATTCAAACACGAAAAAGACATATTTTTTCGTAGATATGATATGAATACAATTGAATATAACTAAAAACTTGCTGTAAAAACTATTCGGGTACATCAAAATACAACTAACACAAGCTCTATTATATGCAATTTAAATATGTATTGTTAATACGTATGATTCTAATTCTTTTGTTAGCATCCTGTTGCCTAAAGTACAACAAACTTTTGATAAATTCTGCACTAATTACAGTTGACATTCTGCTGGTCTAAATATATGATGTATTCCTCTATATACAAATATTTCAGTTGTATGTAACTTATTAATTCAGTGTTATACATTTGGTAATTCAGTTATATGTGATCAAAACTTATATTTCTAATTTTATATGTAGGTGGTACCATCAGCTGAATACTTACATACAGTTAATGATGGTGGGAGGAATTACACAGTCTGCATGGCAGAGAGAAAATGTTTTTGTGAGAGATTCCATGTTGATGAATTATCATGCCCACATGCTTGGACTGTATTGAAGAGCAAGTTTCTAATGCTAGATGAATATTTCCCTAGCTATTACAAACCAAATACAATTATAATGACATACGATGTGTCAGTGTACCTGCTACCAGACAGAAATGACTGGAATATACCAGAACATGTTGTAGAGGAGGTTGTACTACCACTCAAATAGAAAAGACCTCCTGGAAGGCCAAAGAAGTGTGATAAAACTTTAAGTGAATTGCCGCAGCCGAAAAATCAACATTTATGTAGCACATGTGGGCAGGGAGGACATAACAAGTAAACGTGTAGAAATGCTCCACATAATAAATAGTTAATACTATAACATGTATTGGTGCTTCAACGATTTGTCAATACTTATGATGACATTGTCAAGTAATAAATTCTCAGTGTCAAGTAATATATTTTGAAATGACTTTCGTGAATAGTTTCTGAATACATACAGTTGAAGTATTTTTATACAGATAAATATATGTGAACTATACAGTTTAGTAGAACCAAGTATAGATGAATACAAAAAAATACAACTGGATACAACTACTGTATTTTTATGAATAATACAGTTGAGTAGCACTGAATGTAAATGAATACACCAAAATACAACTGAATAATACACTTGAATATAACTAACTACTGCTGAATAAAACAGTTGAATACAATTGAATACAGCTGAATACAACTGACTACGTAAAATGTATAACTAAATACAACTGAATATGACAATTAAATACAACTAAATACAACTGAATTCAGAAAAAATACATCTGAATTCTTTTACATAGCCTCAACATATATAAAGTTTTTGACTTTGACATTAACATGTTCATTGCCTAAAACGTGTTAAAGCAGAGTTACTTGGTATTAATACATACTTGAATCCTGTAAGATAAATATGAATACTAGCTGAAGAATAAGCATGGATACTTATGAGCAAACCAGTGAAACAACGTTTGAAAAGTTGCAATTGTCATACACAAACACTTTTGATAAAGTGATAAGTTTTTCAAACTAAATACCATCCACACCAAAAACTACTCAAAATAATATTCTTGAAACGACATTCCAAAACTACAATAACCTAAAGCTACTCGAACGCTTTTTGCATCTTTGTGTCTGACTCCGTGATTTTCCTGGCAATCTTTGAAGGTGATTTATTCTCGCTTATGGCATCAACGTCTATCTTTCATATAGCATAGTCCTAGAGGAGAGCACCACATCTTTGACGGAGTAGAGTAGAATCAAATGTTATTTGTGGAATCTCTCCAAGAGTGCTCAAAAACTCTGTGTATGCTGCAACATGCACCCCACAATCCCTAAAAAATAATTGATTGAAACAATTAAAAATAAGTCATACAATTAGATTTGTATATAAAATACAAGAATGATGATTAAATACTTATGTGCTCCCAGCTTTCTGTTGAGGTGGTTTTGATATGAAATTTTTTTTGAAGGGATCATTATGTCACTTGTCAGTGTATGCTAAGCAAGCAGACCAATCTATGCCTTGACTATCTTTATAAAAGTCACTGATTGATAGATACTGAAGTACAAACTTAGTTAGCTTATCAATCTCAGAAGCTACATAGGCATCATGATCTGCAGATATGTACGAGTCCAACACTTTGATACATCTCTGCTTGAATGAGACAACAGCCAATACCTAGTGTAGTTTGTCCTTCAAGTTGACTGGTATCAAGATATTATCCACAATAGGCCAAGGTACATTAGTATGCAATCCGTAGCCCCTTATGTACTCACATACCACATCTTCTTCTTTGGCTACATTAGCATTACTATCTGTATCAATGTACCTATTGAATATTTCAACTATTCGTGTCTTCAATATACAATCAACAGTTGTATATTTGAAGTTTCTTGTTTGATTGTACTTTCCCTTCTTTCTCAAATAGTAGAATATGATGTCAATATGCTATACACAAAGTTAAGTACATGGTATGAGTCCAATTAATCAAACTATTAAAGAATATAGCTGAATTACAGAGAAATATATATGAAAATTACGGTTGAATACAATAGACTATATGTGAATAAAACTGTTGACTACAACTGACTACAGCTTACTACATCTAATTAAAATAGTTGAATACAACTGAATATAGCTGAATGCAGCAGAATAATTTGAATAATACAACTGACTAATGCTGATTAAAATAGTTGAATATAACTATCTACAGTTGAATACAGAGAAATGCAGTTGAATACAGCTGACCACAGTTCATTAAAATAGTTGAATTCAACTAACCTTTTTAAATACAGTTGAATATAGAAGTTGAACAAAGCTGAATACAGAGAAATGCAGTTGAATACAGCTGCATACAACTGATTAAACAATTGAATTCAACTGAATATAGCTAAACACAACTGAATACAGAAGCTGAATAAAGTTGAATACATAGAAATGCAGTTGAATATAACTGAGTACATCTGATTAAAATAGTTGAATTCAATTGAGTATAGTTAAATAAAGCTGAATACAACTGACTATAGCTGATTAATATAGTTCAATTCAATTGACTATTGCCGAATACAACTGAATAAAACTAAAAGAAAGAAAAATACAACTGAATATACCTGAATACAACTAAATAATAAAACATGTTGTTATTAAAAGAATAGTAGTCAGATACGGGAAAAACTTACATTGTCATCCCATAGCTTCCCGTCAAACGATGGAAGGTAAAACCAATATTTTGAATTAACTCGATCAACTCCAAAATTCAATGGTATATGAAGTGTTGACTTGTTCTTCTTGTAATGGTCGTCCAAAATAGTTCTACAAGTATGGTATAAAAACATTATATACATTTTTTAAAAATTTAAAAACTTAATACACATATGGGGGAAAAGAGCACCTCTGATCATGTCTAGCAGGAAGATCATCACGAACCAATTTATCATATTCTTGAATGATTAATGCAGGATGTGGCCCCATTATTGAATCATCCTCAAAGGGGTGCCTTTTTCAATAATAGGGGTCAACTTTAATGAGGTACCTATTGTTCATTGAATTCGTGATTAGATACTTTTAAATTTAAAAACAATGAGGAAAGCTGAATAGTTAGTTTATAAAAACACTTACCTACAGCGTTGAAGTTAGACTCATAAGGCGATGAGAACCATCTACTTGGTCTCCGATTCTTATGAGATGGTATTGAGGTTAATTCAACTTTTTTGCCTGTTATGAACCACAATTCTAGTTTCTAGAATTTGACTGGGAAGAAACTTATCGTCCAGCTCAAATTGAGATACATACAATTCTGTAAATACACCCTCTTGACTTGTAGACGGTATGTTGGACATCACCTCTTATATAGTTTTCCCCTCTCCTATCGGCTCAAAACATTGAGCATTAAGCACTTTTTTCTGTTAGTTACAGGTATCATTATTAGTGTAGTAACTTAATGTTAGAAAAATGTTAAATACATATAATTATAGTAAGAAAACAGATTTTTCTAATGGAAATGCGAGTTTGAAATACATCACACATATTCAAGAATGATAAATCGAAATACATTAAAATACAGCTGAATATATATAAATATAATAGTTAATTCCATTTACATATTAAGGTTAGCACAAATATGAATACAATTAAATACATGTGTTGATCGATGCATTTATCAGTTTAGTAAGGCAGTTAAATTCTAGCCGAATACATACAACTTTTATAATACAATGATTTAATTATAGCAAACAGGACATATAAACAAATGATCAATATGTTACGAATGTTAAACCTCAACATTATCTCTGACATCTATGTTAATTCCATCATCACGTCTCCCTGTGAGTTCCTTTCTCTGGTGTAAACTTTCAGTTGGCTGATTTTGTTGACGATGGCCAGAAATATTCTTGAAGTTATCATTGATAAATGTTCTTAATGACTTGAACTCTCCCACAACCTTAACAGTACAAAAATAATTACAAGATTGGCCAAAAATATATGAATGCTAAACATTAAACTGTAATGTTTAATTTGTGGTTAAATACTCATATATTCTTTAAATGAATTTAGGTCTTTCCTCAAAGAAGATACTTCATCATTTTGGGAATCAGGAAGTTGATTGTCATGCAAAATTTTTTCGGATACACAAACTGGAGGAATCTTGGATTGATATTCTGCTTCATTAACATTCCTGTTGTGTTCCTTGCACTTTTTATGGGGCGGTGATGAAGATGGACCAACACTTGATATATGTTTCTTCTTACATTGAAGATCGGTTGTAGGAGAAAAGTCATCTGAATCCTCTCCCAATTTGTCTGAATGAGAAGGAGTAGGTCTATTCTCAACATTGGCGCCTACATAAGGGATCTGAATAACGACAAGCTCTATATCCCTTGGACTGATGCGCTTGCAAATAATCTGAAAAACAAAAATACAATCAAAGTCTTACTAGAAACATACACATGCATATCTAGAATACAAACTGAAATTTGTATTGAATATAAGGTAGCACTAATGATTTGGAAATAATATGCAATTGTATGAAGAATTAATAATGAAAGCTACAATATTTGTATATTGTTGTATGCATATGAATTCAATTGTATCCAGTAGATGTATTCAAACGTATGCAGTGCAGTTTCTGTATGCATTTGTATACAAGTGTATGCAGTTAATTATTAGTCCCTATGTATTTGTATACAAGTATCTTGAATTTGTATGCAAGTATTTGTTTAAATGTATGCATATGTATACAAATGTATACTGCTGTATGCATCCCCTGAAAATGTATGCAACTAATTATACAAGTAATATGCAGCTGTATCTTGTATCTATATGCAACTGATTATACAAGTATTTCTATCCGTATGTATTTGTATACAAATGTATACTGTTGTATGCAACCCTTGAAAATGAATTTAGTCTCTTGTATGCAAATGTATACATAATCTGGATGCATTTATATATAATTGTATGCAGGATATTTGTAAGAATTTGACAGCAGAAACTACAGTAGGTATAACAACATCAATAATGTATATGTATGCAACTGCATACTTCTATATGCAAATGTATACCTATTAATTATTAATAAAACATAAACTAGCAGTGATACAAATTGTATATTACCATGTTTCTAGTGTCATTGAACATGCCGTTCATCAGATAAGCAAAGGTTGGCTTATTTTCGGTATTTCTCCAATTGAGTATTTTTAGGACCACGTCATCAACTCAGAGTGCAATTTTAGAATCAACATTTGAGCAGCACTCATAAAACTACACTTGCATAGCTAGGGGCATCCCAGCTAACCTGTAATAATTCTTCTCAGCATCCATCTTCTTACTAATCGATTTTGTCAGCATTTCAAATGCTTTTAAACCTTAATGATATATAGAATAGCGTGCACTCTCTACCAAGTCAAAATTTAGCCTTGGTATAGTTGTACTATTCTTCTTGGTTGGAAAAATAAAGGTGTGTATGAAATACAATAAAGATATCTTCAAGGCATCACTATCATTGTCAGGACCCCAGTTCTTGTCAGCAAAGTATTTCATCAAATATTTTTTCTTAACAAGATTAGCACCTCCAAAGTAAGTCTCAATAAGCCAGTTAGGAACCTTTTCACTAAACTATAAATCCTTATCATTATCAACACATTTGAGGCAAGTCACACGCGCAAACTTCCTTATTGTGAAATGTAATGAAGCACAATTGACGGGTACTGCACATACACTGTTAGGAATGCCTTCTAACTGGAGAGCCATGAAGCACGTGAAGAGTTGATATTGAACTTCACAACGCTTCATTTGAAGAAAATTTCCAAAGCAAGTATTACCAAGTTGTTAGTACTGATCAGGAGTAAGGTTCTCTTTTAGCTGGGAGACTATATCACTGTTAGTATAAACACTGATATGGGGTGAAAATTTTGGCTGGTGTTTCATAAAAAACTCAATTCCCTGCATTTAACAAGAATAAATACACGTAAATACAATTGAGTACAATGCATATTTCATAGTAAATCTGACATGAATACTACTACAAACACTTAATACTATAGATATAATTGAATACACAGAATATATTACAGTATATCAATACATACAAATACAACTAAATACACTGAGAAGGCTAAATATATATTAAAAAACTAGATACACATATATGAAATAAAAAATAACTAAGCTGAATACATATGAATATAATTAAAAACTTACTGAAAAATTGAACAGTTGCAAAAAAAAAAAAATACATTGAAAAATAAATAGTTGCTTCAAAATACACAATGATGGGAGCCTTGAAAATCATTAAGAATAGAACAGTCAAAATACATAAGAATACATATACATACATATAAATACAAATGAATACATTCATACCAAATAGTACATTAATGTGAAATTGAATAAAATTATATTTAAATACAACTAGATACATACGGATACAACATCATACCTGTAAAATAACTTGAATAATTATGAATATATATAAGTTTCTTTGAATGCACATTGATACAATAGCAATTACCTTTTCGTGTCGTGTATCTGATGTTTTTTTGCAGCAACTTCCTTTACATTGACACATGAAGAATCAATCATAAGTTTTTTCCTTTTTGAAGCAACTGGATTTTTTATTTCTTTTAAAGATTTCTTAACTTGGACTTCTTTCGTCTTGTCATTGTGTAATTGAGTTCTTCTCTCTAAAACAATAGTTGCTGATAAACCTGCAAAATCCAACTCTGCTTGAGTTATTTGCAACAAGAAAGAGGGGCCATCAAAATTGAAAATTTTAGTGGGTATTCCTTGGTTACATCTCGTGTCGCGTTGAGTCCGATATTAGAGAGAGAAACCAAAGCTTCCCGGTGAGTAAACAATACCAATGGTTACTATTTTAGAAACAAACAAAAATCGGTATAAAAAATAGATAAACAAAATAAGGATTTCAAAATTAAAGAAGTAAACTTACGAGGAGTATACAAATCAGGAGAAAAACAATTGTTTTAGCTAGATTTTGAATGTTGGATTGATAATGACAGAGAAATAGAGAATTTGGGTAGGAGAAGTATTATGAAACATAGGTTTGTGAGAGAAGAGAGTAAAGTATATGCAAAGAGAGAGAAAACGTGGTTAGCGCAGATATACGGTGATTATGTGAGAGGAAATACTAAAAAGGAGAGAGAGAAATATTATTTAGCATATATGGTACCTTAAATGTAGGATATAACTATAATTAGATGTTTTGCTACAAAGGATAAAAGGTATTTATACGATGTATTTTAAAATGATATTTATTTAATGTAAATAGGGTACTAAGGTTTTCTATATGGTGTAAAACAAATTTTAAACTACTTTAAGTTTACTTGTCCACTGTTAACTTGGCACACCCTTAAAAAATAATAAATAACATCATAATTTAACTATATTACCGCTATCTATTATATATTGGAAAATGATTAAAAATAAATAATAGGAGTACCTAATAAGAAGGGTAAATAGATATAAAATGGTAAAATAAATTATTTAACGATTATAGTTCACCATTACAAGTAAATTGGACGGAAGGCGTATATTTTAACAATATAAAACTTTTAATACTACTAGTAAACTGTTTTTTTTCGCAAAAGTTTAAAACATTCTCCTTCTGGAAATTCTTAAACTGATTAATCCAAAATTGTTACAAAACTTAGCTCAAAGTAATAAACAAAAAGATAGACAACAAAGTAGAGAGAAATAGAGAAGAGAATATATTTCTTCTATGTATTCAAGTGTATTACAAAATAATTTCTCATCCTCTATTTATAGTACTACATAGAGGTATACTAAAAGAATTCCATAAATATGTCATTAAGCTTTTGAGATCATGGAGGAAGATCATGGGGGAGATCATGGAGGTGTGGGAGTTACAACCATAAGTATTGGAGTAGTGGGAGTTATGGAGATAATGGATAAAAGTAGTGGGTGTTATCGGAGTTATGAACATCCACCATAATCTAGTATTTCATAACACTCCCCCTTGGATGTCCAAAGATAATGTGCCTCGTTAAAACCTTAACTAAAATAAAACCCAATGGGAAAAAAAAAATCTAGAAAAGAAAAAAGAGTACACATATCTAACAAAATACATTTTTGTTGCCTCGTTATCAACCTTGCAAGGAAAACCCAGTGGGACAAAACCTTGTAAGGGAAAAAGAGTGCAACACGCATTAACTCCCCCTGAAAAGAGCATCAATTCACATCCTTGAGCCTCCGCATTCCAATCTTGTGTACCAGCTTCTTGAAGGTTGACGTTGGTAGAGATTTTGTGAACAAATCAGCCATATTATCACTTGAACGAATCTGTTGCACATTGATATCACCATTCTTTTGAAGATCATGTGTAAAAAATAACTTTGGTGAAATATGCTTTGTTCTATCTCCTTTTATGAATCCTCCCTCAATTGGGCTATGCATGCTGCATTGTCTTCATACAAAATCGTGGGTAGTTTGTCACATTTCAAACCACATTTGTCTCGAATATGATGTATTATAGACCTTAACCACACACACTCTCGACTTGCTTCATGAATAGCGATTATCTCAGCATGATTAGATGAAGTAGCCACGATTGATTGCTTAGTCGATCGCCAAGATATGGCAGTGCCTCCACAGATAAACACATAACCTGTTTGAGATCGAGCCTTGTGTGGGTCAGATAAATATCCAGCATCAACATAACCAACAAGATCAGGACTGCAATTATTGCTATAAAATAAGCCCATATCGGTAGTCCCTTTTAGATACCACAATATATGTTTGATTCCATTCCAATTTCTCCTTGTGGGAGCAGAGCTATATCTTGCTAAGACATTAACTGAAAAAGTTATGTCAGGCCTTGTAATATTTGCAAGATACATTAGTGCGCCAATTGCACTAAGATATGGTACTTCAGGACGAAGTAGCTCTTCATTCTTTTCTTGCGGTCGGAATGGATCCTTATTCACATCAAGTGATCGAACAACCATCGGAGTACTTAAAGGATATGCTCCATCCATGTAAAACCGTTTCAATACCTTTTCTATATAGGCAGATTGATGAACAAAAATTCCGTTTGCCAAATATTCAATTTGCAAACCAAGACATAATTTTGTCTTTCCGAGATCTTTCATCTCGAATTCCTTCTTTAAATAATCAATTGCCTTTTGGAGTTCTATGGGAGTTCCAATAAGGTTTATGTCGTCGACATATACGGCAAGTACAACAAATTCCGATGTTGTTTTCTTTATAAAAACACATGGGCAAATGGCATCATTTATATAGCCTTCCTTTAGTAAATACTCACTAAGACGATTATACCACATTCGTCCTGATTGCTTTAGACCATACAAAGATCTTTGCAATTTGATTGAAAACATTTCCCGGGACTTTGAATTATGAGTGTTTGGCATTTTGAATCCATCGGGAATTTCATGTATGTCTCATTATCAAGTGAGCCATAAAGAGAGGCAGTAACCACATCCATTAAATGCATGTCAAGCTTTTCAAGGACAGCAAAACTAATGAGATAACGGAAAGTTATAGCATCCATTACGGGTGAATATGTCTCTTCATAATCGACACCAGGCCTTTGAGAAAATCCTTGTGCAACAAGGCGTGCCTTATATCTTTGTACCTTGTTTTTCTCATTTCTCTTGCGTACAAAGACCCATCTATAGCCAACAGGCTTAACACCATTAGGTGTTTCAGCTTTAGGCCCAAAACTTCACGTTTTGCAAGTGAAATCAATTCTGATTGGATTGCTTCTTGCCATTTTGGCCAATCAAGTCTTTGTCGACATTCTCCAACAGATTGAGGTTCAAGATCCTCACTTTCTTGCATAATGCTAGATGCAACATTATATGCAAAGACATAATCCACCACTATATCAACTCGATTAAAATTTGTCTCAATATCGAATGGATTTATTGATAGTTCCTTATTTTCCTGAGTCTCGGGCTCAATGGATTCTTCATGAATCTCAGAATTTATTAAATCGTGATTTTCCTCATGAGATTCTTTCGTAGTGTCATTTTGATCATTTGCTTTCCTTTTTCTAGGATTCGATCTTTGGAACCTAATGGCATGCCACGTTTTAGGCGTGCTTTCGACTCATTAGATATGACACTAGAAGATTGTCCAATAGGGACATCAATACGGATTGGAACATTCTCTGCGGGGATGTGAGATTTTGTTATCCTTTTCAAGTCCGTGAATGCGTCAGGCATTTGATTTGCTATTCTTTGCAAATGGATAATATTTTGCACCTCTATTTCACAAATAGAGGTATGTGGATCAAGATGAGATAATGATGGATTTTTCCACAAAATTTCCCGTTTGGTTTCACCAACTTCTCCCCCTAATTTTGGGAAAAGTGTCTCATCGAATCGACAGTCTGCAAATGGTGCAGTGAACAAATCCCCTGTCAATGTTTCGAGGTAGAGAATAATGGAGGGCGATTCAAACCCAACATATATTCCTAACCTTCTTTGCGGACCCATTTTGGTGCGGTATGGCGGTGCTACATGCACACATACTGCGCATCCAAAAATTCTTATATGGGATATATTAGGTTCATGACCCAAAACTAATTGCAACGAGGAATATTTGTGATAATTCGTCGGTCTGAGACAAACTAGCATTGCTGCATGCAAAATGGCGTGACCCCAAACCGAAGTGGGCAGCCTCGTTTTCATGAGTAGTGGTCTTGCAATCAACTGCAAACGTTAATTAAAGATTCTGCAAGACCATTTTGAGTGTGAACATGAGCTACAAGATGTTCCACTTTTATCCAAATTGATAAGCAATAATCATTAAATGCTTGGGATGAAAACTCAGCAGCATTATCTAGTCTAATAGACTTAATTGGATTATCAGGAAATTGTGCTCGTAATCGAATTATTTGTGCCATTAATTTTGCAAACGCAAGGTTGCGTGATGACAATAGGCACAC
The DNA here is from genome assembly GCA_034376525.1 of Nicotiana benthamiana. Taxonomy (NCBI): domain Eukaryota; kingdom Viridiplantae; phylum Streptophyta; class Magnoliopsida; order Solanales; family Solanaceae; genus Nicotiana; species Nicotiana benthamiana. Next base: position 20,120,688 of record CM067341.1, read on the forward strand.
ATGAGACCATCTAGAGGATGCGTCTATTAAGACCATAAAATATGTAAAGGACCCACTAGGTGGGTGAATAGGTCCACAAATATCCCCTTGTATACGTTCCAAAAACGTAGGTGACTCAGTTCCAACCTTTGTTGGTGATGGTCTAATAATTAACTTGCATTGATAACAAGAAGTGCAAGAAAATTCATTACTTAAAAGAATCTTTAAATTCTTTAATGGATTCCCATATGAGTTTTCTATAATCCGTCTCATCATAATTGATCTAGGATGTCCCAATCGATCATGCCAAAGTACAAAAGTATTGGAATCAGTAACCTTTTGGTTTACTGTGGAATGTGCCTCAATTGCACTAATTTTTGTCCAATACAGGCCACAAGATAAAGATGGGAACTTCTCAATAACCCTCTTTTGGCCAGAGACATTCTTTGTAATGATGAGGTATTCAAGATTATTCTCATCTATTGTCTCAATATGATATCCATTTTGACGGATATCTTTAAAACTCAACAAGTTCCTCTTGGACTTGGAAGAGAACATTGCATTCTCTATGATAAATATTGTTCCTTTATGCAGAGTTATAGTTGCTCTTCCGGAGCCTTCAATCAATTTACTACTACTAGAAATTGTAGCAACATCTGCCTTACACATACTTAAATGAGAGAAATATTTCTTCTCTTTGAATATCGTATGTGTGGTACATGAATCAATTAAACAAATATTTTTACAATTGGACGTTGATCCAAGTTTTCTTTGTGAAATATCCATATTTGCTTCCCATGGTTTGACATACAAAAGAAATATACAAAAAATATTAGTATTTTTTTTATAGATATGAGAATAAACAAATTTAAGTCTATGATTCAACATAATAGTTTCAGTGCGGTCATTATGAAAAAAAAATCTTTTCATAGTTATTCTCCTTTTAATACTCTTGTATCCGTTGCTTAATAATTAAACAATATTTTCAAAATCTGCTGAGGTTAGTCGATTAACTAAATCGGATAGTCGACTAACATGCCTTGCGGAAAAGGTCCATTTTAATAGAATATATTTGTTAATCGATTATCTGTTATGTTAATCGATTAACTTACTGAAAAATCATTACAAATAAAGCATAAGATGAATGTGTAATCTAAAGTTATATATTTTAAAACCATAATACAGATTATTTGTCAAGTTGATAAAACTCTTAAGGTACATATCGATATTTAGCTTTACTAGCTTAAAGCAGAAAATATAAAATTTGAACCATATCACAATAATAGATAACTTATGTAATCTATGATAATTGTTTATTCATTAACTACTATGAATAAGTAAAAATAAAAATATCAAACTGCTCAATCTTCATTAACCATGGATCCATCACCGATCAAGTGATCTATTTTCCCCTCAGGGTGCTCAAAGAAGTCTGCCACATCGAAGTGGGTGATGTCAAAATTATTGTCAGAGACAAAACTGGTTTCAGGGCCTTTACTCTTTAGAGATGCTTGATAAAACTCAACCAAATGTCTTGGTACACGGCAAATTTTTGCCCAGTGCCCTTTTCCACCGCAACGATAACATATAGTTTCTGAATTATTTGCTTTTGGATTCTCATAATTTCATTTCCGCTTTTGGTGGTTATATCTCTTTGGGGGGTGACTAACACCAGGAAAATTTCTTCCTTGTCCACGTCCACGGCCATGACCCCGACCACGACCACGACCATGATTAAAGCCATAGCCTTTTCCACGCTTAGCATATTGGGAATACACCTTATCTACTTCAGGCAATGGTGTAGACCCAGTGGGTCGGTTTTCGTGATTTCTCATGAGCAGGTCATTGTTTCGCTCAGCCACAAGGAGAAGAGAAATCAGCTCAGAGTACTTTTTGAAACCTTTCTCTTTGTACTGTTGTTGCAAAACCATATTGGATGCATGAAACGTTGTAAATGTTTTTTCAAGCATATCATAATCAGTTATAGTATCTCCACCGAGTTTCAATTTAGAAGTAATTCTAAACATTGCAGAATTATATTCAGAAACAGACTTAAAGTCTTGGAGCCTCAGATGAGCCCAATCATATCGTGCTTGTGGCAGAGTGACCAACTTTAAGTTGTCATATCTCTCCTTTAAGCCACTCCACAAGATAAGTGGATCTTTGACTGTGAGATATTCAATTTTCAAACCTTCATCAAGGTGATGGCGCAAGAAAATCAAGGCCTTAGCACAATCTTGGGTGGATGCATTATTTCTGTCTTTAATGGCGTCTCCAAGACCCATTGCATCCAAATGGATTTCAGCATCCAACACCCATGTCATGTAGTTCTTGCCCGAAATTTCAAGGGCAACAACTTTTCTTTTCATAATGTCAGACTTAATTAAAATAAAATGAGGAGGAGAAAAAATACCTTAATTTTCTCAAAGAGATTCTTGAGATAGTAGAGCTTCGTGCTGATAACGTGTTACAAAACTTAGCTCAAAGTAATAAACAAAAAGATAGACAACAAAGTAGAGAGAAATAGAGAAGAGAATATATTTCTTCTATGTATCCAAGTGTATTACAAAATGATTTCTCATCCTCTATTTATAGTACTACATAGAGGTATACTAAAAGAATTCCATAAATATGTCATTAAGCTTTTGAGATCATAGAGGAAGATCATGGGGGAGATCATGGAGGTGTGAGAGTTACAACCATAAGTATTGGAGTAGTGGGAGTTATGGAGATAATGGATAAAAGTAGTGGGTGTTATAGGAGTTATGGACATTCACCATAATCTAGTATTTCATAACACAAATGTTATTTTTCTAATATATTTGTTCCTTGTTCAAAAATTCCCCAAATAGGTAATATTGACATTGACTACAACCGTTCAGCTTCCTCTTTTTGAAACCGTCGTCTTAATCAGGTGCATTAAATTATGAAATGAAGCTAAATTATCATTTGTATTTTTGACCTGGTGGGATGAAAGGATAGTTTTTGAGTTTAAAGTATATGCATTTGTTTACCCTATAACAATGAAATTTATAAGTGATTTTAAGAATACGTGAATTTATCCAATATAAACGGTAAAAATTACCAAAATAATCACATAAGAGATATAATAAATTATCAAACCATTTGAAAATTTAAGGAGGGATGATTCTGGACTCGAGGGCAGCCTCAATGTTGTATCCATCTTCAATCCCAAAATTATAACAATGAAACACTGATTGACTACGAAAGAACTTTGAATGACAGAAAAATAATAGTATATTTTTTTGGTATGCGTGTTACAATATGCCTCACGAATAATTAGACCTCCCTTTATACAGTGGAGGAATCATACCCTAGATACAGTTCTATAAAAGTTAAAAATCTCCTGTTTAACCAATTACTGAATTTCTGCTGGTACGTGCCATGATCCGCATCGGGATACCCGGTTGGTCACAGATATTATAGCCTTCCGTTAATCGTGTTTGATTACCCGATAATGCTCTTCGAAGTCTTTCCGGACTTGGACCGATCCCGAAGTCATGGCCCAGATATACTTGAGGGTGGGCGTAGTGGCCCCCAGAGCCTATCTCGATGAGTCCCTTACCGTAATTCTGGCTCCTTGTCATCACATCCCTTACTCAATTTATTTTATCGAGAACCAGGCCGACTTATGGGTCCGGTTTCACCCATATATAGATAGTCCCCTCGTTTCTCGGATAGTAAGTTTTATGGAAATTACGAGGAACGACATGAGTTCTTCGATCTATTCTTCAACACGATGCGACACGAAATGATAAAGGAACCAAAATGTCCCATCAGTCATGTCATATTGACTCCTAACGCCTGTCAGCCATCAGCAAGTCATTCCTGAATGTGCAACGGCGCCAAGCCCCTACAAATACCCCTTCCTTCATTCATTTTTTACTTTTTAGCAAGCTTCTACCTCCAATCTTTTACGATATAACTGTCTTCTTTCATCCCTCAATATTCTTATCTTTGTTCTTCAAGTTGTAACCTCCCCTTTACCTCTCACTTAAGCCAGTATGCATGTATTTATTAGCAAGCTCTAACTCTTCATCTCCTTATTCTCCTTCAAAGTTTCATATCTTTTTATCCAGATATATAAGAAATGACAAAGACTTCAAAAAGCGTTCCTTAGAAAGATGTTCCTTCTTCTTTGTTGTCGACCGCTGAGGTCGAGAAGATCGCCCCAAGCACGACCACTAATGAACCTGCAGCCGAGCCTCCTTGAAAATGTTCGTCCTTGGGGGCTGTTCGATTAATGATGACTTCAAGGTTGAAAAATACTCTTCAATTCAAGGCCGATGCGAGGTGGTGTCACGATACATTTACTTTATTACCGGGGCTGTTCTTCCTGCAGTTTGAAAGGAATGCGGCAGGATGTATAACGATGTGGTAATTCCCCGACCTAATGATGATATCGCTACACATGTTGAGGGATATTTGAGTGTTTGTACTTATTCCTTTACATTGGACACATTCATCTTGGACTTCTGTAGGAGGTACATCATGTGCCTTGGCCAAATCCACCCGCCACTGTGGAGGATCGTGATCCTCCTCTTATTTTTTGAGAACAAAATCAATTCGTGCACGTTTACCATCGATCATCTGCTCTGGTTATAAAGTCCTCGAATCTTCTGGGGGGCTGATAAAGCTTGTACGCGGGGCCAACAAGACCCCCTTTTCAAGCATCCATGGGGATCAAGATCGAGGATGGCATTGACGCTTTATTCGGGTGAGGACTGCCGACCTGATACCTGCTAAGTGGAGGCCGTTCCCCGAGAAGTAGAACGTATCACGTAAGTGTAACTTCCTTTGAAATGTTGATTTTGTGTTTTTTCTTCCCTTTCCTTATCAACATTTCCTATAGTGCAACCCTTGTTCGAGTCCCAAACGTTACTCCTCAGCTCAAGGAATGGATACAAGGCATTTATTTGCAGATGCCTTATGCCGAGCGCTCGTGGTGCAAACTCTTGAAGGGCTGCTGGGAGCATTAGAATTTCTTTTTTCAATACTACGTCTTCATTGCTTCTTTTCTATTTTTTTTCAGGCTTGCCTAAGTTCATCGAGCTTAGGCCCTTGGTAAGGGAGAAGACCTACCGACTGTTCTTCCTACTTTGAGGAAACCTGGAGTCACTGTCGGAGAGAAGAAATGAAGGAGGACCCCGAGTTCCCTATCTCAGAGAAAAAGTAAACAAATAGGAGGTTGGCTGGTAAGCAAAGGAAAGATCCAGTTCCCGAGTACTGACTCGGACTTACCGGATCATGTATGATCTTGAAGAGGATGATATTTTTATGGTCCGCGAGCAGTCTGTCCCTGAGGAGCAGGTGGAAGTTGAGGTGGAAACGATGGAGGCTAGTCTCCCTCAATTGCTCGATGCTAGTGCAAGGGTGATAGCCAAGACTTCTCAAGACGCCTTCTTAGTGTTGCTCGGTGTTATAGAAACATTAGAATGACCCTCGTTCACAGAGTCCGTGCTTGATGAAGCCTGAGCAACAAAGGAGTGATCCAACAAGAGGATCCATAGAGCGGATGATCCTCTTTGATACTTCTTTGATGGTGTGGACTCAACTGCCTTGGAAGATGTAACTGGGTTGGGTAACTTACAAGTTCCAAGGAAAAATTCATCCTTAGAGGTTGGTGCACTTAACTTGAGTTCGAGGAAAATTAACTGGTTTCCCACCCCGAGAAAGGAATCTAGTTGGAAGCGATCAGTTGCTATCATCATTCAGGAGAATGCTTAGGTTCTTTTCACCTCTATTGGGATAACTAGTTACCTTTGGTTCATGGTAACCAAAGAAGACTAGGAAAAAATTAACAGGTGGATGCGCCTTGCTTGTTCAACGAAACACAATAGGCGTTGAATCGGGTAATATGTTATCACACTTTTTCATTTTCGGAATAAGTTTTTTTAGGACTCTAATGCATTTTTCTTTCCTTATTTTGCTGGACCTGTTGCTTCGCCATGAAACCTTCCTCTAGTAGCCGGATGAGCTTAACCAACTTGAGGCCGAAGTTAAAGAGCTTGTTGAGAAGAGGGACATGTATAAGCTTCTCCGCGAGTAATAGAAAGGAGAAGTCAAGAACCTTCGAGTCGAGTTGGGCACAACTCAGAAAGAACATGCCAACTTGGCGGAACATGTAAAGATTTTTGAGTTAGCGTTGATGAGCTAGTCATGGAAACTAATGGTCAAAACTCGCACGTCCAATAGAAGCTTGATCAGATTTATTTATTTCGAGCCAAGATGGACGTGATTAAGGCCGAGGCTAAAGAGAAAGCAAAAATGGACAAAATGGCTCTGGAGAAGGAGACTGCTCGGGAGCAGCTGGCTTCGATGGAGTTCCAACTTCGAGCGGCGAGGGAGAAAACTAAGTCCCAGTCCCAAAAAATTGAAGACCTCCAATCTCAACTGGGCTTAGCCGTTATCGAATGGGACACCCTTGCCAAGGATCTTAAAGTATCCAAGTCAGTGGCAGAAATAACCAGGGTCGATGCTGAAGAGATGGTGGCCCAGTACAAAGCTGATGGTGAGGCAGCCCAGGACCGCCTGAAACTAATTGTCCAAATACGTGAAGTGTAATCCTGAAGTGAGGCTATTAAGAAGGTTCATGCTTGAGGTTTTGACCAATCGGCCAAGTTTAAAAATGTTAAGAGACTCGAGGCTGAGGCCAAGAATTTGGAATATATCGAGAACGAAGAATTCCGGCGGATCTGAGGGCGAAGAAGACCCCGATGGTCCAGATGGCGAAGATCATGCTTAGTTGCCTTGTATATTTTTCATTACTTTTTTATTTTTGTGTATTTGTTTGAGTCCTTTTTGCCGTTATAATGATATTTATATATATATACACACACACACACACACATACAAGGATTTTCCTTTTTCCCTTCGACAACTTTCAAGCTTGTTTCCTTTTGCTTTTTCTAAAAGATTTCAAATTCCTTAGCACGTAGTAATGAGGTCTTGTTCGGAGGCTGAACAAGGCTTATTCTCGATGAAATTTTTTTAAGACTCGTGGGGGCTTGGTATGGGGGGAAGATTTCCCCGAAGTGTTTACTTAGAATTTTTTAGATTATAATTTCGTCGAGGGTAGCCTTTTAGCCGGTTCGGAAATTTTTTAAGGCCTTATGTTTTGGTTACGGGTTTCAAACATTTCCAAGTCTTTTCTAGTTTGATTGTAGCCTTTTAAGTTCAGTTATTGCCCAATTGGCTTTCTACCCATGCTTTAATGACTAAGCCACTCGAGATTGCCTAGGACGATAGTCCTTGAGTGGGGGTGGTCATAGCCTTTAAAGTTCAGGCACTACCTAATAGGATTTGTGAACCTAGGCTTTGACTAGGACGACAATCCCTTAGTAGGGTTGATCTCTTGGATCCGGACAGAGGTGGATCTTGGGATCGTCCTTAAGGAACAAAATATAGTACATTTAAGAGACACAATATATATCCGCAAGGTAGGAACTTTCTTTCATTTTTGTGCGTAATATACCAAATAACAAATGTGTACAAGCTTTGTTTAATGGCTTAAGTGGTCTATGAGGGCAGAGTTCATTCGACCATTTGGCCCTTACAATAAATTGTACCCACCAAGACCAGATTCTTCAAACACAAAGTTCCCTTCCTTGCTAAAATCATTATTCGAGTGTGATGTGCTCCCAATATTCAAGGCTGATTATAGGTAAGGCTCGGTTTCTGTTGAGGTGATCGTTGGCTCCGATTCATATTCGGTCTTTAATTCTAAGTTAGCACAATCTACTATTGCCTCATTAAAATCCTTTCCAGAAAACTCATTAGGGACAAAACCGATTCAAGGAAAAAAGAGTACGATGCGTACTTTTAGGCCTAAAAGTCGCATCATTCCTTAAACAACTGCTGCAAGTGTCAGTTTAATCCATATTATATGTAACAAACAAAAGAAATAAATGGGGTCGTACCTTAGCAGTAGTTTCATTTTATGTGTGTTACGTTCCAGTTTTCTGGTAGGCTCTCATTGTTCACTCCTTAAAGTTTGTATAATCGTTTGCTGGTGATCCCGAAAATTTGTTATATGTTGGCCCAAGAATAGGTAATGTTTTGAATATTGCCAAAAGAACTCTGATATGGACCAGGTCCATCTTGTGAAGCACAGTCATGATCAACCTATACATATGTGATGCACGTGAAGGAGATAAGCCCTACTGATCAAGCAATAATATCTCCAGATCTAATCGAAAAGCTTGCATATTGGATAATGAGAGAAAGTCTCCTTATATGAAGAGAACACAATCTAGGATGAAGATAGTGTTAGAGTTTGAGATCATCATGAACTCTTCCATGATATAGGAGTAACAATTGGATCCCAATCAAAATGTAATTACTAACCTATTAAATGTCAGCGTTGTTCTCTTATACAGGTAATGCACATACGCTGAAGTTAAACTTAAATTGAGAGGAAAAGAGCAAGGTGATTTTACAAGCAATTTATGTGTGATTTGAGTGTGCACTCCTGAAGCTACTTGAATGAGATAGAAGAACCAGTTCCAAGTGTCTATCTTTTATTCTAATTCAATTGTAATAGGTGATATAACATTGTACGTTTCATCTTTCATAGAAGAAATTGTATTAGATACCTAGAGTATTCAAGTTATAGTTAACTGAAGTTGTCGCAGTAATTGAGGCTGTGTGCCATAACAGGATTAGAGTTAATCCTTAAGTTTACAAAGATTCGTTGTAAATGTTGCTTTCGCTTAGTGATATTAGTAGAAGTTTGGGAAAATACTACTAAGTATTAGGTTGTGATTTTTTCACCTTTTGATATAAGAGTTTTCCACGTAAAAATCTCTGTGTTTGTTATTTTTAGTATTTATTATTTCGCAAATAGAAGTAGTTGGAACATTTAGAAGAACCAGGCTCTTCTATCGTTCAGTTAAGCAAAATTAGGTACCACACCCTCCCCTCTTGTGTGGTATTGACATTTAAAACATCAATTATTATCAGAGTAGGTTATCCTTAAAGAGGTTAACACCTTAGGAAAAGATCAAGATCAGTGCACCACTTGAAAACTGGGAAGGGCAATCTACTGCTAGGCCTCCAATCTATAACAGTCAGTACTACTCTTGGTGGAAGAACAGGATGAGTGATCATATTATAGTAGAGGACAATCAACTTTGGGATATAGTCACTGATGTCCCCTGGCAACTATAAAGAGGAATGCTAAAGGATTGGACGTGCCAAAGACAACAGTTGATTGCATGGCTGAAGATTTGAAGAAATGGGAGAAGAATGCCAAGGCCAAGAAATGGCTTGTGTATGGACTTGGTCCCGATAAGTACAATAAGATTCAAAGATGTACTACTGCGAAAGTGATATGGGACACGTTACAAGTGGCTCATGAAGGGAATCCTCAAGTAAAGTGATCAAGAGGAACACTGCTATATTCTTAATATGAGAGTTTTACTATGAAGGAAGGAGAAACTATCCCGAAGATGTACACAAGGTTCGCAATATTAAAAATTATCATTGAAGAAGAAAAGGTTGAGAAAATCTTGAGAAGAGTTTTACCAGACTTGGTAAAGCAAGATAATAGCTATTCAGGAATCCAAGAACATTGGATCCCTAAGCTAGATAAACTGATTGGAAATCTCACTTCCTATGAACTGAGGAGGCAAACCATGAAAATGGATGCATCCAAAAAGGAAAGAAGTCTGGCTCTTAGAATAATTGAAGGTGCATATTTTGGAGGATGATGAAGTGGCTATGATCACAAGAGATTTCAAAAAATACCTAATGAGAGGAAAGGGTTCTTCAAGAGGTACAACCTCCAACAAACCAAGGGCTCCTGAGAAATAGACTAACGAGCATTGCTACAAATGTGGTAATACTGATTACATGATCAAAAACTGTCCTTAATGGTAAATTCAATGGAAGAAGGAAAGGGATGAATGAAGGAACATGGAAAAGGAATAGGTTCAACCCAAAAGGAACAAAGGATCAACAAAGGCTATGGCTGTTGCTTGGGGAAAAACCTCAGACGAGGACTTAGAATATGAAGCTGGAGATGAACATGCACTTATGGAAATCAGAGAATGAGATGATGAACAAGAAGTAAGCGTCCTTCTTCTCAAAGACAAGATTAAATTTCCGTCTAAAGAAAAGTTGTCTAAGCTATTTCTAGACTTTATTGATGAGTCTGAAATAATTAACAATGAGAAGGATGATCTGTCTAGGGGGTGTGCAATCTTAATATCCAAATGCAAAAATCTAGAATCCAGGGCTAGTGAGAGTGACAGTAAAAATGCTGAGGAGAAGAACTAGGTTCTTTAACTTGAATCTAGTGTCCTAGAGCTTAGGTCTGAAAATTTAAAACTGAAACTAGGAACAGGAAAGAATAAAAATGATCACACACACCTTATCTCAGAAGAAAACTAAGGAAAAATGAAGGATGAGTTGTACAAGATGGATGGGCAGATAAGAGTTTTAAAAGAAGAACTAGGAAAGGTAAAATATGAACTAGACAGAACTTGCAATGGAATAAGACTTCTGATGCACTTTCTTGGCTACAAGAACATCACAGTAGCAACAATTGAGGACTTGGCTATGGAACTCAAGCACCTAAGTGGGACCCTAAAAGCAAGTACCTCACTTTTCCTGAAAACAAAATTTGCACACACTGTGGCAAGGCTGGTCAAAAAAAGTAAATGTAATGCAAAAGAAAAGACCAGTCAAAGGAACAAAGCTTTTGTTCAAGAAAACAAATAGGCTGCCTAGGTGGGCAAAAAGGAATTTGATTTACTCCTTTTCCTATAGAAAGGGACCCAAACTAGTTTGGGTTCCTAGGACTAGCCCTTGATTTCTTTTTGCAGGTCAAAGTGAAGGGAAGCAGCCAAATATGGTACATGTATAGTGGATGCTCAAAACATATTACTGGAAGCAAGAACCAGTTTTTTTCACTCGAGGACTTGAAAGGAGGTAATGTCTCCTTTTGAAATGGGAAGAAAGGTGAGATCATTGGGGTTAGAAAGGTATCAGAATCTCAATCTATTGAGAATGTCTACTTGATAGATGTTTAAAGTATAGCCTAATCAGTGTGTCACAACTATGTGATAGAGGCAACCTTGTAGCATTTACCTGTACCAAATATTTTGTGATTAAACTTACTATTGACAAGATTGTGTTCTAGGAGAAAAGAGTTAACAATATTTACATTGTAGATTTGTCCACTCTTTCAGAAAATGAACTCACTTGCTTAACTGTGTTAGATAATGATCCTCTCCTGTGACATAAAAGACTTGGTAATGTAAGTCTGAATCAATTTAACAAATTAGTCTCCAAGAACTTGGTGATAGGGCTAGCTAACATCAAGTTCAAAGAAGACAAAGCTTGTGACACATGTATAAAGGGGAAGCTTGTATGATCATCCTTTAAAAGAAAGAAAATGGTAAGCACCAACAGGACATTAGAACTTGTTCATATGGATCTCTGTGGTCCTATGAGAACATTGATCAGAGGTGGTAAGAAATATGTGATGGTAATTGTTGATGATTATTCTAGGTTTACCTAGATTACTATTCTTAACATCTAAAGATGAAGCATTGACATGTTTACTACTTTTGTTATAAAGACTTAGAAACAATTAGGAATCAACTTGCATCCATTAGGTTTGATCATGGAACTGAATTTGAAAATGCTAAGTTCACTGAATTTTTTGATGAGCTTGGCATAGATAATTTCTCTGCCCCTAGGACTCCTCAACAAAATGGAGTTGTTGAAAGAAAGAACATAACTCTTGAAGATATGGCTAGGACTAATCTTCTTTATAGTAAATTGCCTTATAGCTTCTGGGCAGAGGCTGTTAACGCTGCATGTTACATCATCAATAGGTGCATGACTAGGCATCTTACAGAGAAGACTCCATATGAGTTACTTAAAGGGAGAAAGCTAAATATTTCCCATCTTAGGGCATTTGGATGTAAGTGCTTTGTGCATAATAATAGAAAAGACTCCCTAGGTAAATTTAATCCCAGAAGTGACGAGGGAGTATTCTTGGGGTATTCTTCACATAGCAAATCATATAAAGTGTTCAATAAAAGAACTTTGTATGTAGAATAAAATGTGCATATAGTATTTGATGAAACTAACATTCTTTCTAGAGATAGGAACATGAAGATGAGGCCATTGGTCTGGTAAGAGATTTGAGTAAAGTCCCATCACATGTTAAAGTGGCAGCAAAAGAAGGAACATGTGATGGAACATGTTCTTCGATCTAGGGCAACCTGACAGGGGGAACAGATCAAAGAGGAACTGAAACCAATCCCCTAATGAAACCTGTTCAGGACCCTGTTCCTCAGTAACAAACCACGGGAGAAACATCTAGCAGAAATTAGTTGGTTGTGAAACCTCATAAGTATCAAAGTTCTTATCCCTTTGAGAACATAATTACTGATCCAACCTCTAGATCAGAACTAGATCACAATTAAATAATTTGTATGCTTTTCATGCTTTCCTATCTTTTACTTAACCTAAAAATGTAGTTGAGGCGTTGCAGGATGCTGACTGGGTAAATGCAATGCATCATGAACTCAATCAGTTTGAAAGAAGTCAACTTTGGCATCTTATTCCAAGACCTAAGGACAGATCAGTCACTGGTACAAAATGGGTCTTAAGAAACAAACTTGATGAAAATGGAACTGTTACAAGAAACAAAGCAAGACTGGTGGTGCAAGGTTACAGCCAAGAGGAGGGTATAGATTATGATGAGACTTTTGCTCCCGTAGCAAGACTAGAAGCAATAAGACTCCACATAGCCTTTGCAGCACACATGGAATTCACTTTTCATCAGATAGATGTCAAAACTGCCTTCATGAATGGCTGCCTAAAAGAAAAAGTATTTGTGAAACAACCTCCGGGGTTTGAAAGCAAGGCATTTCCTAAGAATGTGTACAAATTAGACAAGGCTCTCTATGGACTCAAGCAGGCTCCCAGAGCATGGTATGAACGATTGTCAAAATTCCTACTTGAGCATGGGTATAAAAGAGTTAAAATTGACAGTACTTTGTTCTTGAGGGAAAAATGTAAAGATCTTCTAGTGGTACGAATATATGTTGATGCCATAATTTCTGAGGCTACCAGTGGTAATCTAAGTAAGGATTTTGCCAAATTAATGGGGATGAGTTTGAAATGAGTATGATGGGTGAGATTAACTTTTTATTAGGCTTATAGATCAAACAAAGCACAAATGGAACCATGATCCATCAGTAGAAATATGCAAATGAGCTGATCAGAAAGTTTGAATGGATGAATAAAAGGAAATAGACACCCCAATTACAACTGTTACCAAATTAGACATAGATGGACCTAGTTCATCTGTTGATCAGAAATTGTATAGGGGTATAATTGGTTCACTTTTGTATCTTACTGCCAGAAAATCTGACATAGTTTTCAGTGTAGGGCTTTGTGTTCACTTCCAGGCTAATCCAAATGAGTCTCACTTGACTGTTGCCAAGAGGATACTGAGATATTTGAAAGGCACTTTGATCTATGTCTTTGGTACCCTAAAGGTAGTGATTTCAATCTAATAGGTTATGCTGATGCTGATTATGCATGTATTCTTGTGGATAAGGAAAATCACCTTAGATATGGCTCATTTTCTTAGTTCATGTCTTCTATCATGGGCCACTAAAAACAAAATTTAGTGGCTTTATCCATTGCTGAGGCTGAACATGTTGTTGTTGCCTCTTATTGTTCTCAATTGCAATGGATTAAACAACTATTGATATACTTTGGTATTGAAGTGGGCTGCATTCCTATATTTCATGATAACACTAGAGCTTTAAGTATGATAAAGAACCATGTTCATCATAAAAGGACTATGCACATAGATGTTAGGCACCACTTCATAAGAGATAACTATGAGAAAGTATTAATTTCCATAGAATTTTGCGCTACTGATAAACAAATTGGTGACATCTTCACTAAAGCACTGAGTAGAGAAAACTTTGAGAAGAACAAGTTGGAATTATGGATGATTAAGATCACCTAATTGGTCTAAATCAGAATGGACAATGAAAGAAGGGAAAATTGGAAAAATATTTTGGTTAGGAACTTTGAACTTGTGTAAATATCTAGATTAATTCTTACTCAGTTTCATACTTTAATTAGTATACTCCTGCGATATGTGTTAATATGACTCACTGATCTCTTACCAAATTTTCTCTATTATGGTAATTTGAGGCATGTTCAAGAGAATTCTAAATGAAGAACCTGGTTCATCAATATGAATTAATCTGAAAGCTAAGGTATGTCTTCCATACTCTGCACAGTTAGAAATATAAATATTTAAATCATGAGAAAAAGTCCTACATTTGTTTAACTCTTAGAAAATTTTATCTATTAGCTTTGAACCAATTCTGTCTGCCTAGAACTCTAAACCGAAAAAATTGCCTAAAATCTAGAGAAGATAAGCTGATCATTCAAACCTGAAATTTCAAGTTGATTAGACCTCTAATTGACCACTGAGAAAGCTTTCGTTACCCATTAAATGTGTATCTCTCGTTAAATACCATCATTTCTCTGCCAACTCTATAATTCTAAAACCGTCATTTTCTACTATCTCTTGCTATGTTCTTCTCCAAAATTTTGACTCCCTAATTCTCTTAAAACTTAGCGATCATGTCTAACCCACAAGATAATCCTGGAACTTATTCAGAACCTACTCCATCTGATTAATCTCCCTCTCCTCCACCCAACACTACTTCAAAACCTAGATTGAGAAGGGTTAAAATGCTTTTTCATAAAACAGCAGCAACTGGAGCCCTTAGGAAGAAATTAAATGGAAAAGTGAAGGCAAGCCAAGCCCCAGTCTCCGTTTGCAATTCTTATTCTGAGTCATACAGATCTGTAAGTGAGGGTGAAGGGCGTGGGTCCTCTGACTCTGAAAGGACTCAAGAATCCCCTTCTAAGGTATGTTCATCTGTGACTAAATACCTAGAGACTAGGTTTGTTCTAGTTGGACCCATTAGGGATGTTCAATTGCATGAGATATGACAGAGTAGAGATAAAAAGAATATTAGAAAATCAAAACGAGAGAGAGGATACATGTGGTAAAGTGAGGGGGAATTAGGAAATGAGTAGTTGGTATGTCACCCACTGCTGGACTGTCTGTGCTTGCTATCAGTGGGGCTGAACAAGAACTTGAAGAATAGTGTGTCAAGAAGTTAGGGGGAAGTGGTTTTGGGGAATCAGCTGAAGGTCTGGTTAACTTATGATAAAAAAGAGATAAACCTGATTCATCTATTGAAGAAACACCAGCAAACATGTTGAAAAAGGTTGGGGAGAGTTATGATCCAAAGAAAAGATGATCTACCACACCTAAAGCTGCCGGTGCTCCCAAATCCTCCAAGAAGAGAAAGGCTTCCTCCTCAACACCTGGTGCCTCTTCATTGCCAAAGGATAGAGCCATAAGAAGTAGGGTGAAATAGAGTGAAGCTGATTTAGAGAGGGCTTTAGCCGAAAGTAAGAAAAAGCTAGTAGATAAAGGAAAGGGAAAGATTGCAAAATCCTCATAGGCTGCTGAGGAAGAGGAGATGGAACTGGTCCATCAAGAAAGGGGTACATCAATGGAGGTTCCGACCTCCAAGCCCAAAAAGACCAAGACTTCTTCCAAGAAGTCTTCCTCTGTGTCTGAGGCTGTTGAACCTACAGTAGCCAAGATGACAAGATATGCATTGAAAAACAAACAATCCAAAATTTCTAATAATGAGGACTGGAGTGGAGAATAGGAATAGGATAAGATTGCCATGTTTGGCAAAAGAAAGATTTTAAAGGGTAGACTGCTGAAAGAGCTGGTGGAACCGAGAATGATAAGATTGGTGGATGCTTTAGTTGCTCAGGGTTGGAAGGACATGGTCCATTTGATGGATGGTACGCTAGCGCGAAATGAGCTAATTGAGTTTATAACAAATTATGCAGTGAAGAATGGCAAGGTTAGTAGCCTGGTGAAAGGAGTTCAAATGCAGTTTCATGCAAAGAAACAGGGAGAGATCCTGGACATACCCATTGAAGGGTTTGATAACTATATAAGGCAAAGGTGACCTTGCCTGGACTCCCTTCCTACCGATCTTGCAATTACCTGGAGGTTTTGTAATTTTGAAGATGTAAATGAAGCCAGGGTTATGCAGAAAAGTGAAATGAGGCTTGAGCACAAGGTCTTGTTTGAATTTGTCAACAAGTGTTTATTGTTCAGACAGGAGAGAAGGAAAATTTCCAATTACAGGATCTAGTTATTATGGAGTTCTCGGAAAGTGGACGGCAAATAAATTGGCATGCCTTCATCATCAAGTTTCTACATAGGGTCATCAATGTCTTAAAGTCTCCTGTTACCCCCAATGGCTTTATTCTGACTATTGTGCTGAATAGGTGCAACATGCCTTTGAAAAAGTAGGAAATGGCCTCAAGCAAGGATCGATTTGGCCTCAAAACTATTCTTGCTTGTGACTATGCAATCAATTCCATCCCAAATGAACCTGGTCCATCATAGAAGACGCACATCAACAGCAAAGGTAGGACTTTGGTTCAGGAATGTACAACGAAGAATGTTGAAATAGCTAGACTCAAGGCTTGTATGGCTAAAGTTAAAACTCAGAGGAATGGTCTCAGAACTGAGCTTTCCTAAGAAAAGGAGAAGAATGATATAATTCTTCATAACATGTTGAACCTTTTCCAAGCCCAAACCAACTCTCTAGTTCCTCCAAGCCTTAAGACTTCTAGCGTTTGTCTCCTGAACTTGTTCAGTACCTCAGTGACCCAGATTATGGGTTTTTCTATCATTTATTTTACTCATGGTTTGAATGTTTCTATTTCTTTTTGTGGATTGTTGGAAGAAACATATCTCTATCAATGATGACTACTTGTTTGCTCTTGTTCAATGTTAATCTGTCCTTGATAGTTTAAATATGTTTTCTTGATTATTGATGATTAAACCATGATTGCACTTGCAGTTGCCCCAGTGGCTATGAGTACTTATTAAATCTAGGTATCACACTTTGTATGAAACTTTTCGATGATGCCAAAGTTGGAAGAGATAGTGTGCTTTTCATATTCTCAAATAAGTTATATTTATAACCTAATTAACATGGTCCTTGATGATAAGTGGATTTTCTAAATTTTCTATTAATGATAAGCTGAGTTCTTACTTGTTTCAAATAAGTAAAAAGCACAGAGTTTGTCATCATGAAAATGGAGGAATTTTTTGGCGCAAGAATAGGTAATGTTTTAAAGATTGACAAAAGAACTCAGACATGGACCGGGTCTATCTTGTGAAGCACAGTCATGATCAACCTATACATATGAGATGCACGTGAAGGATATTAGCCCTAATGATCAAGCAACAATATCTCTTGATCTGATTGAAAAGCTAGCATATTGGATATGGAGAGAAAGTATCCTTATATTAAGAGAACACAATCTTGGATGGAGATAGTGTTAGAGTTTGAGATCATCACAAACTCTTCCACTACAGAGGAGCAACAATTGAATCCCAATCAAACTCTGATTACTAACCTATTAAATGTCAGTGTTGTTCTCTTTTAAAGGTAATGCACATATGCAGAAGTTAAACTTAAATTCAGAGCAAAAGAGCAAGGCAATTTTGCAAGCAATTTATGTGTGCTTTGAGTGTGCACTCCTAAAGCTACTTGAATGAGATAGAAGAACCAATTTCAAGTGTCTATCTTTTATTTTAGTTAAATTTTAGTAGGTGATTTAACATTGTACCTTTCAGCTTTTATAGAAGCAATTGTATTAGGTACCTACAGTACTCATGTTACAGTTAAGCTGAAGTTGTCGCAGCAGTTGAGGCTATGTGCTACAATGGAATTAGAGTTAATCCTTAGATTTACAAAGAATCTTTGTAAATGCTGTTTTGGATTAGTGATTTTAGTGGAAGTTTGAGAAAAGCCTACTTAGTAGTGGGTCGTGATTTTTCACCTTTTGAGCCAGGTGTTTCCCACGTAAAATCTCTATGTTCTTTATTTTTTGTATTTATTATTCCGCAAACTGTAGTAGTTGGAACACCTATAAGAACCAGGTTCTTCTGTAGTACGGTTAAGAAAAAATTAGGTACCATAAAAATCACTCCCCTCTTGTGTGGTAGTGACGCCTAAATTATCAATATGGACCTTCCCAATTTTGTCCCAGCTTCCCTTCGTTGGGGTTCCGGGTGCTCAGTGTCATCTTTCTTAGCACTAAGTTTCTGACATTAAAGTGTCGAAGGTTGGCTTTCTAATTGTAATTCCATCCGTTACGTTGTATTTGGGCGGCCAACTTGAAAAGGGAGGCCTTGTGAGCGCGTGATTTTTTTTCCTATAGGAATTACTCCCACAAATTCAAAACAAAATAAAATTTTCCCATTATTTGAAATTTCATAGATTTTTGTAGCATTTTTGTAATTGTTTGCATTTGTCTATGCATGTTAATACAAAAATATGTTGCATTTGCATTTAGAATTTCACTTTTTGTTTTTAACATTAATTAGTAATGCAGTTGCTTCACAAAATGGAAAAATAATAAAAAAAAAACTTATTTTTACACTTTAATCTTAGTTTTGAATTTTGGTAGTTTTTCCTTTAATTTTGATTTTAATTATTTATGATAATTATTACTTAAAGTTAATTAATTCAATGTGGTAGGATTAATTTGATTTATGAATTAGTTTAGGTTTTATTTTATTTTTTGTTTTTTAAAAGAAAATATAATTTTTTTTGGAATAATTAAAAAGAAAAGAAGTGAAAGATCAGATTTTTTGGGCCTTCTTTAAGTGAAAGTCTCCAATTCCCATCCCATATGCATAAAAATCGGCCCATACCCATCACAGAAGCGGTCCACTCCTTTAAAACCCAATACGACATTGTTTTGCCGTCCTTTCATCTGAGCCATCGATTTGGTTTCGTCCAATGGTCCTAGCACATCCCTTATCCTACATAAGACTATCTGAAAATTCCTAGTTAAACCTAAGACCCAAACGAACCCCTTCTCTCATTTCCCTCATCAAATACGCCGCCCGTAAGTGAATCAGCCATTGTCGCCGGCGAAATAGCTCTAATCACCCATAAAATTTGGCCATGCAACCATCACCTCTCCCTGAACCCTAATCAATCACAAGTTTTTCCAAAGTTTTCGCCAAATCAGACCTGTTTCAAATCTAAATGAAGGAGAAGAAAATTTCTCGAGTCCTCATATCTGATGAACGACTGGGCTTGAAATGAGTATTGCTCGTGTGTTCTCAAAGGGAACATATGGTCGATAATAGTTTCGAGTCGTCAGAATCGTATAAAGTTTATCGAGCCTTGTGTCCATCGAGGTATTTGTTCTTTGTTCTTGCTCTTTCATCTCCGTCGTTTGCTTCATGTTTGAACCATCCTGGTCTGTTTCTTCTTTTCTTATTCTCATTAACGTTTAAGGCTATGGTCCTGAGCCTTATTCCTCTTTAGTTTTAATTTAATTATAAAACGAGTTAGCATATTAATATCCTAGTATTATGCGATTAATTAGTTTTTTAATTGCTAAATAATTGTTTCCGAGCTTCTCTCAGCGAATTCATTTTCTGCTGAAATTCAAAGGGTTGGTCCGTTTGGAAGATTGCCATTAAGTTAACTGTTTGAAAGCTCAGATGTGGGCTGTTAATACAGGCACATGATTTGGGTTGGGTTCTAGATTCATTCAACCTTGGGTCAAATTTGACCCAAATTTGGTTTTTGATTCCGAGGTAATAACATGGGCTTTAAGGGGTAATGTGGTTAACTAACTTAGAGAATCTGGGTGTAACAGCCTTAGGAAGCTTCTAGGAAAGGGGGTTTGGGACTAACTTGAATTATAGAAATTTGCCCTAAGGTTTCCTAAGCAAAAACTAAAATTAGAAAAGGGCTGAGGTGCAAAAATTGATTTCTAAGGGCCGCCCTAGAACCTTGCCTATAAAGGAATCATAACTTGACATTTAATTCAGATTTTAAGGAAAAAAGTTCAGAAAAATAAAAAACAGCTAAAAATTTCATAAAAATTACAATTCCATTAAACTTCTTCTGTGATTTCTGAAGTTTTCAATTTCTGAAATAATTTCTGATTCATCTAGGGTAAAAATGGACTGAATTTGGTTTTAAAAAGTTTGGTTTGAAGTCTGTTGTGGTTATTGCTCGATTGAAATTGGTTTTTGGACTGTTGCGCATAATGTTTCTCTTTGAAATTGGTTCTGCTGGTGCCGACTTCTGCTATTGCTACTACTGACCCTTCACTTCTTTTTTCAGTTCATTTCCAGGTATTCCTTCAAACCATGAATGGGAATGATGCTCAATTGAGTTGTATGTGAAGCCATGTAACTAAAGGTAATGAAATGACCATTGTTAATTTCATGTTGATTCTTCATTTTTTTACTAGTTTCTTGTATTTTGTTCTGGATTTCTTTTAGCCCAGCCTTCTTATGAGTCATTCATGTCAGCATGACTACATGTTTTGACGTAAGGGTTAGATATTAGTTTTCTGCTTGAGTGTAGTTGATTCATGAAAGTCATCTAGATTTAGTGTACTATGTATGAACTGGAGGCCGCATTCCTTAGTTTAATTGTGAAGTTAGTTGTCTATGAATGTGTTTCATAGCCGTGGATTGCATGTTGATCATTTCAAACTATTCCTTCCATAGTTTAGTAATTCTGAGTTGAGTTTTCCTTTCATTGATCGTGTATTTAGACTTGTTTATATGTAGCCTGAAGCGTAGTCTACTAAGTTCAGAAGTTTATTGTTTAGTTTTGCCTCTGTTCGTATGTAAGATGTGAATTTCAAATGACTTTCAAAAATGGAATCTTAATTTGATTTGAATTATGAAAATTTTTCAAACTTAGCTTGACTCTTTATAGGTTGTTCATTCTCGAAATGTTTGACTCAAGGACGTTGGTTTGAAACAGGGCACGCATAAATTGTAGCCAATGAATTTGCAATGTTAAATGATGAAATAACTTCTGTAAGAGTTGCTATCACATTAGGAACTGAATCCCCATTTCATGATCTATGTTGGCATGTAATGCACCTTTGTATTTGTTTTAATTCAATATTTTCATAGATAGATTGTTTCCACTCCAAGTGTTAGTGCATAATTGGATCTAGGCTGCCAGTTGGTCTAGTTATGCTCATCAGCATTCATCATTTCTTGACATGCGCTTCACATTAAGCCCAGTTGTTTTGATGTGCTTGTTAAGGAGTTATCGAATTGCAATTGGGTCTACTGTTAGCACAAGCCCTAAAATTCAAATCTTTGTTTTAGTTTAATGCATGCCTCTAATTACTATGCCATGCTCGAACATTAGCCTGACAATAATTAGATCCTTTAATTTTTCCTTAACTAATTAGTGGAGGTAAGCCATATTTAATAACAAAAATAACTTATGACCTTCCGAAGTTTAGCTTTGGATTTCCTTTAAAATTGGAACCGAGGCGTGCC
This sequence comes from Nicotiana benthamiana, assembly GCA_034376525.1. Classification (NCBI taxonomy): domain Eukaryota; kingdom Viridiplantae; phylum Streptophyta; class Magnoliopsida; order Solanales; family Solanaceae; genus Nicotiana; species Nicotiana benthamiana. The sequence goes on from CM067341.1 coordinate 20,142,133, forward strand.
ATGCCAAATAAAACCTCAAAATTCATGGCCCTCGTTTAATTAATTTTAAATCCTTAGAATTCGAGGAATGCCATTTTGCGAATTTCCTATGGCCCTTGCAAACTTGAAAATGCATAGTTTCTTTAGGCACGTAATATTAAATATGTTCCTAATCATGAGTGTGGATTTCATGTTACCCAAATCTAAATCTTAACAATGTTAAATAAAATGTGTCTCAGACTGCGGGTATATTTCATGTGGCACAGTCCAAAAACATATTTTATATGGCGTTGAAATCTTCCTTAAAATAATTAAAAGAGGTTTAAAGTTAAAAACACATATAGCCTTAAAGTGTTTTTAAATCAGATAATTGAGCCAAATATAACAGCTAAGCGGCCATGCTAGAACCATGGAACTCGGGAATGCCTAATACCTTCTCCTCGGTTAACAGAATTCCTTACCTAGATTTCTGTGTTCGCAAACTGTAATACTGAGTCAATCTTTTCCTCGATTCAGGATTTAAATTGGAGACTTGTGACACCCTAAATTATCCCAAGTGGCGACTCTGAATCTTTAAATAAATAATCATATTTTGATTGTCACTTTAATTAGAAAAACTCCTATACACCATTCCCGGGGTGTAGGTGAATAACGGAGGTGTGACAGCTCTGGCATATCTGCTGGGGATAGAACCTAGAATCTCTGGTTCAGAGTTCAAGAATTCGAGCTTAGATGAATTATTATATGTGGCTTTATTTATTATCTAGATTTATTCACATGTTTGAGCCTAATGTGCTAAATGTTGCTTTTACCACTTTGATATTGTTGAAGTGTATATAAATTGCAACAAATCCCTCCTCTCTCTGAGTCTTCTAAATCATTTGAGAAGGGTGCACTTCATGTAACTTCTCTTCTGTCTAGAGTCTTATCCAATTTTAGAATGAGGTTTGGACAAGTTCCAATGCCGGTGACGCTTCTTTATTCCCGGTACACTGCCCCCTCCCCCCCCCCCCCCACGAGCTATATTCTTGGGTAAGTCAGGTCTAGAACACAACCCCAATGTTTAAACCTAGAAGAACACATCATCATGTTGATTTGACCTCAACACAGGGTTGGGTCTATCTAGGACAGGTGTCCCCGAAATAAAAGACCATCCTGATGCATCCTCAAGACACTTATTGAAACCTTCTAAAACTAAAAAGAGTCGACGGACTCTTTTAGTTTTCTCGGGCACCAAGGAAGACTACTTGTGCATCTGTTTGTTCTCATTTGCATGCCGATCGGCTTGTGAATAATTAAAGGAGAATTAGAAAGGAAAAATCAATGTGAGGGCTCAGAGAGATAATTACTTGTTTTGAAAAAATCAGTGTCCGAAAATATTCTGAAACCCTGCAAAAATTCTGGAAAAATTTTCTTTTTTTTAAAAAAAATAGTTGGTTTTATTATTGTGAAATCTGCCCAAACTACGCCAGTTTGATTTTCACCAGATGTGGGATATGTATGCAACCCCCATCAGATCCAACTTCCCTTTTTTGCAAAAACTAGCTAGAAAAGAACAAAAAATTTATTTTTGTATGGTAAGGTGATGCCATTCTTGTCCAAAATAGCCAAATGTCCCCAAACGGGCGCTGGAAGGCTGTTTTTTGCAGGAACAACCGCCTTTGGTCATTTTTCAAGGTTTTAGCCGGTTAGCGAATACAACCTTAAAACCTTGTTCCTCGAAGTTTTGAAAGGCCGTTTTGGTAGAGCCAGATAATTTTATTTTTAAAAAATAGGGATAACTTTTTTTGTCAAAATGAGTCTTGATTTTCATCTTAATTAAAATCATCCTAATAAATGTGCAGGATGAGCACAAAATGAAATTGAACCTTTTGCAACTCTTAAAGAGATCTCCTTACAGCTTCACATATGGTGGAATGATTTGGAAAAAAAAGTGGAGAAATTGTGGTAAATGTTTTGGGCGGTCTTACCCCGACTTTTGAACATCAAGCCAAGATTGGACGTGATTGAAGCCTTGATACCTTTTTGGGATCCAAATCGCAATGTGTTTCTCTTTTCTGACTTCGAGCTCACACCCACACTAGAAGCAATTGCGAGTAACGCTGGCCTCAGTGGAAACCATAGAAGTCTCTACCCTGTTTAACCAAGACCGGTATCTCCACAGAAATTTCTTGACATGTTGAGTATTAGCCGGTACTTTCAGGATATGAGTTTGTCCGAAGGGTCTTGCATTTTCTAGTTCTTGTATCAATGTTATGGAAACCTCCAAGGTTTTAAAGCACCGAACACCTGTTTGACTCATGCCGAAAATAAAGATAAGTGGGATGCAAGGCAAGATTTTGTTTTTATAGTGGCCTTTTTGGGTACTGTGATCTGTCCGCAGGAAGACGATAACATAGAATCGGGCCTCGTAAGGATGGTTTTCATTGCAATCAAGAGAGCTAATTGCACTCTGTTTCCCCCGATTTTAACCGAGTATACTGAGCTCTGACCATTTGTCTAGAAGGGGGAAATCTTCCAAGGCTACAACTTACTACTACATTTGTGGATACATGAAGATCTCTACCACCGTGTTGGGTATATGAACCACGGTATGACTGATTTGAAATGCATCAAAGAATTTGATAGCCGAGTGGTGCGTATTATATTTCCCGAGGGCAATGAGGCTTGGCTTGCACTCTTGAGCTCCTTGACTGTTGATAAAATTGAGTAGGCGTTTGGATGACTTCCTATCAGTGATGCAGTATGCATGTCAACCAAAGTGAGTTATCTTCTCCTTATGGGAATCTGAAGAATCTAACCGTATGCTCCTTACAAGGTCTTATGCCAATTACAAACCATTCCCCATGTAGAGGATTTGAATAGGCATGTCGTAGAATTGAGCCTGAAATCCACATTCCGGAAGGAAGAGTTCGCCAACTATGGAATGAATGCAGATTTCTCGAACCAAACACTATGGTGCGGGATCTGGCTAGGGGAGAGGTAGACCCCAAGTACAGTGTTTTGTTCGGTAAAAAGTTTTAGGTTCCTGAGAGACCTGCTAAAAGAGCTCATGTTCAACAATTCAGTAATGATTCTTATGAGCAGTGGGGCTGGTTGGCGAAGGAAGAAAGCTACAGGGCTAAATTAAGTAAATATTATGGACAGGTCCGCGACCTCAAATTTAGCAAGAGTATCCAAGTTGCCGCAAATGAAAGGGAAAAGAAAAAGGTAACCCAGGAAAATGAAGCCCTTAAAGCTCAAATCTGGAAAATGAGAATAGCATCTAGAAACCCAGAAAAGAGTCGTGCAGATGAAAGGCTTATAAGCGGCCTGAGAAAGAAGGTACTCAAGTGTTAGAATGACCTAGAAAAATATGAGGCTAGTCTACCAAAATTTCGGGCCCGATTGGCAAAGAATGTAGAAGGGCGGGCACAATTTGTGCAACGAATGAAAAGAATTTATGAGGGGACAATCACCAATCTGAAAAGAAAGATAACTACCCTTAAGAATGAGGTGGACATGTAGGCTAGGAACTTCAAAGCCGATAAGGAACGTTGTTATGCCTTAATGGCCTAGATGGAAGAAGATATGAAACAGCTGCATGATTAAAGCCAGCATGACACTCAGGTTCTAGAAGCTCGGAATCAACAAATAAGACGCTTGATTCCGGAAAATGGTATTGTTCGAGAGAGGGTTAGGGCCATTGCCGACTACATCATCGCGAAGTGCCAAGCATGTGAGTACATGACTTGAACCACTTTCTTTTCAAGGGGATCTCGCACGTAGGCCCGTGGCGAGACCCAATGATGTCCCACTGGCCCTAGGAGCATTTAAGGCATTGATGTATTCATGATGTTTATTCGAGTCTGTATTTTCTTTCTGTTTGAGTCTGTTAGTCTGTTTCTGAATATGTATTTTCATCCATCTGTTGGAGTCTATTAGTTTCCTTTTTAGAGTCTATTGATTTTTATGGTTGAAGTTTATTAGCATGAGTCGTTGTAATCAAAATATTTTATTTTTATGAAAATTTTAAAATCCCCAAATGTTTCTATTATTTGTTTCACACTTATCCCCCAGAACTACACTTGGTCTGATTCATGTGGGGTCATGATATGTAGGCAATCTCCATAGGATTCCATCATAACCCAAGAGAGTGATAAAAAAAGAGAAAAAGAGAGGAACGAAAAGAGAAAAGAGAAAAGAGAAAAGAGAAAAGAGAGAAAACAAGAAAATGTGAGAAGGAAATAATGGCAAAACAAGAGAGAAAGAGGAGAGAATAAAGAACAACGGGAAATCAAGCAAAGAAATAGTAATATAAGAAAAAAAAGAGAAGAAGAAAAAGAGAGAGAAAAGGAGAAGTTGCAAATGGGAATAAGGGAGGCCGAGATGACGCAAACAACTGATTAAATTCATAATAGAAATGGTTATCTGCTTAGGTTCATTACATCCCCCAAAATATGTGGTTTCCTATCTGTTAAACCCTGATCGCTAACAAGTTTGTTGTTTTCATCAAGTAGCAGGCAGGTGGTTAGCTTGTGTGGCATTCTGGCAACTCACCCATATAACACCCCATCCAAAAATAAGTCGATCATGGCCAACCAAGAACTTGATGCAAGTGTCATCTATCCTTCGAGAAAGGTGGAAGAGTCGGATGTTAATTTGAAAGAAGAGATGTATAAGCTGAAACAACAGATGGATGAGATGTATCAAGCACGGGTAAAAGGGCACCCACCACCACTTTACCGCGCCAACCCTGCTTTCATTTTGCCATTGGCTCATTCCTAGGAACATCCCACTACTGATTCATCTTCGAGCTCTCGCATTCAACCCCACTACCACGGCACACTTCCCAAACACCACAAGCTCCACCGCCCAAACCAGTTCCACACCCTCCTCTACTAGTCACTACTATTTTCATGGCACCCCCACCCGCTACACTCTACCGCTCCTCCAGTGAGCCTTTATTCTAGGTCCATAATAGCCAGCATTATCCCCCAGAGCCCATTTTCAAGGCTCCAAAACCTTACTCATATACTTCTTGCTTCGATCCTCTGTGGAAACTGAGAAGTCATCTAAGATTCCCGAATAGGAAGAGATGTTCAGAAAGGTAAAAATCCCGGAGCAGTCATTTAGGAATATGCAAGGGTTGGGAGGTCAGGTCAGTGTGGCTTACAGGGATCTATTTTTGTTTCCAGACGTTCAGTTGCCGGCGGGATTCAAAATGCCCAAGTTTCATTTGTATGATGGGCACTGAGACCCGATAGCATACTTGAGAGGTTATTGTGGCAAAATAAGGGAAGCTAGCAGGAAGGACAAGTTGCTAATGGAATATTTCAGTCAATGTCTGAGTGGTTCGGTGCTGGAGTGGTACACCCCGCAGGATCACATATGTTGTTATACATGGGATGATCTAGCCCAAGCATCCGCCTGTCACTTCCAGTACAATCTTGAGATTATACCGGATCGGTTGTCCTTGATAAAGATTGAGAAAAAACATAATGAAAGTTCAAGGGAATATGGTTTTCGGTGGAGAGAATAGGCAACAAGGGTTGACCCTCCAATAAAAGAAAGTGAAATGGTGAATTATTTTTCTGCAGGCGTTAATGTGAGCATGTGATTTTTGCCCTCTTAAGACAACTCCTATATGACTCTAAGACTTATTTTTTTCCTTTTAATATTTCATTTTAGGATTTAATTTAAGAGTTCAAACTGCGTGTGCCAGTGTGTTTGCATTAATGCATGTCTAAAGGCATTTAGAATTTAATTTTGTGTTTTGTTGAAATAATTGTTACTTAGGTTTATTTTGCAAAAAAAGAAAAGAATAAAAAATATATCAAATACAAATAAAAATATATGCAAGTAATATTTCTGGCATTTTTGATCATTTTCGTTTAATTTCAATCCGTTGCATTCTTATTTGTGTTAATTAGGAGTTTTCTTTAAAAATAAAATTAGGAATTAATTTTTTTTTTAAAAAGAAGAAAACAAAAGATAAATACATGTACTACATATAGCCACCCAGGTTGGCCACAACTAGGCTAGACCTGGCTGGCTCAAACCTTTTTCCTATACAATCCCAGCCAAAAATCCAGTCCCGACCCAATCAACACGTTACGCCCCAAAACGACACTGTTTTGGGGCAGGCCATCCCAACCGTCCGTTACAACACATCCAATAGCCCTAACAACTTCTCTCAAAACAAATAAAAGTTTCCAAACGCCTGTAATAGCACCAGAGACCATAATTCTCATCCTCATACAGTTCAAAACCGGGGCATCGTGATCACTTATGAGCCATCCTAGAACCACCCTCCGCCGGCGGTGGCGGAGTAGCCCTAATACCCTCCTAATATACACCATAATGGAATCCCACCTTACTCTTTACATCGCCATATGAATCACACTTCAAATCCTCGCCGGTCTGCTCGAATATTCAATCGAAGTGGGGCAGCTCCGTCGTCTACGGCGGTGGTAGGTGGCGAAACACCCTCAAACTAACACCAATGACTCTTATCACCACCTCCACCCTCACCATACCAATATCCACTTTCAAACTAACCCCAACGCTCCAAATATTCACCTGAGGCTGGCAGCACCGCCATGCACAGCGGTGACTGCCGCCCTTTACCACCCAATACCATAAAAACACCATCAATCATCATAGACCACACCTAAAAAAACCACTTTGACTCAAAACACACCCCAAGCCCTCTCGAGCTATCCCATAGCCCTCCAATATTGGCAATAACCATGGTTGCATTCACGCCACATTTTAAAGACCTTTCGACTCAAATTTATTTCAGCAAAGTTAATAAAAGAATCGGTAAGTTCATTTTGACTTAATCCTGTGTTTTTTTTTCTTTAAAAAAATCTGGATTCATTTATTTTTTATTGAGAACATGTTATTAGATTTCTTAGGAATATTAGCTGTGAGAATGTCTGTTCTTTTGAGCCAAATTAGCGGGGCCTATTTATTGTCATACCTATTCTTAGATTTGGCAAGCTTCTTTCGGTCCTTGTATGATTATCTGAGTTCACTTAGAGATGATTTTGATTGCCAGCAATTATTTGCTGAAGGTTATTTAGCATTTAGTATCAAAATGAAAAATTATTAGGAAGGCTAGAACCAAGTAAGTAGCTCAAGGGTAGTACATGACTTTCCTACTTATTTTCTGATAATTTTAGATCAGTAAAGGTAACATAGAACTTTCAGTTTAGCTTTGGTAATATTAGGGACAAATAAGGGTAATATGGGTAATCCATGAAAGATAGATGATGGTAGAAATGTTTAGGCCTTTCTAGAAGGGGTCTTCAGCATGAAATCAGTAGATTTGCTACAATTACTTGGGCAACAAGGCAAAAAGGAAGGGTCATACAGATAAAAACCTGAAATTGAGGGAGGGACTTTCAGCAAAAACAGTACTAATGTTGCCCTAGACATTTGGCTATAAAAAGAGATGGGAATCACTGAAAAGAGGATCGAAAAAAATAGAGAGTTGATATATTCTGAAGATTTAGGGTTTTAATTTATAAGTAAATTACTGTTTTATCAAAACTTTCAGTATTTTTTGAGTTTTTATTTATAAAAAGCATTTCCTGAATCATTTAGTGTGAAGATAAATTGAATTCACTGTTCCTTTAAGCATTAGTTGGACATTTTGGTTTATTTCCTACTCGAGTTGCTTTTGGGTTGCCTATCTCCAATCCTGGGCTTAGAATTGATTGTAATCTGTTGAGTTTTGTTGTTGCTACTGCTGCTCCCTCCCTCACATCTTTGAACTCATGCAATGTGATGTTCAAATTGGGAATTTGGAAATGGAAATGGAATATTTCTATGTTTAGTTTACTTTGTGATTAGTTTCCTTTGGAATTTTCTCCTTTACACCTTTCCTAAAAGAGATGTATACATGTATTAAAGCACGGACATGCCCTACTTGTTTAGCAGTCGTGCATATAATTTAACTTGTCTATTCAGTTGATTTCATGTGAAGGATTTTGCCTATTGTTTCTCTACCTCCTTAGGTATTTGACTGGTACTCTAAGTCCTGAGTATAGTGTGCTATTTATGATCTAGAGTAGCAGATTCGTTTAGGCTAGGCGTATAAATATGTTCATTTGGCACTATACTGTTTTGTTTTGAGATTTGTATTTAAAATCTACATGAATGATAGTTTTTGGATTCAGTATATTAGTTTGAGTCTAATTTGCATTATGAATCTAAATGTGGATGCATGTCTGTGCTCTCAGAGAAGTTTGGATTTAATTTAGGTTTTAGTTCAAATGGTTCAAACAATGAGTCGGGATTCAAAAAATGTCATTGTATGTATTGAGCTATGTGAGTTGCTCATATTCGTTGGTAAAAAATCCAAGCAGGGGATAAATTTCACAAAATAAGTTGTTTAGTATACTTAATTAAAATCAAAATATGCATTCAAATTCGTTCTAACAAAGATCATCTTAGTGTGCCATTGCATGTTTGTCTGGACCCTTACTATGCCTCCATGAACGCTCAATATGAAGGCTCGCACGCCATGCATTGGACTAACAGGCTCTATCTGGGCCATTGTTCACAATAATGGGGCCATACAGGTCTAAGGAAGACTTGGGCCCAATTGCGCAAAACTTAGCAAGCCCCATCCGGTATTAGGTAAAACAAATGATTTATGACCCTCCGAAATTCAACTTAAATTCTATACCCTTAAAATCGAGGTGGGCCATTTAGTAAATTCCATGGCCCTCGCGAAGTCGCAAACGCGTAACTATTTTAGGTGCGTTAGTTTAATAATTCACTTTCCTAAACTCGGATGCGCATTTTTGTGACCTAAATCCCATTTTCAATGGAATTAAAATATATCTAAAATTGTTTGTGCATTTATGTGACGTAATTTGCAGTGTGTTTTAATAACATTGCAAATCTTCCTAAAATATATATATCGAAAGCGGTTAATAAGTTAAATTTTCATTAAAGGTCTAAACAGGTATACAAATCAGAATTTTAGCGCTTATATTAAGTTTAAGCGACCGTGGTAGAACCACAGGATCCGAGGGTGCCTAAAACCTTCCCTCGGGTCAACAGAATTCCATACCTAAGAATTTGTGGTTCGCAGACTCCACTTGGGTAGTCAAATTTCCTCTATTTGGGATTTTAAATAAACCGGTGACTAGAGATACCAAAAATCCAAATCTATCCCAAGTGGCACCTCTTAAATAATTGAATAATCCCATTTCGAATAATGTCACTTTAATTGGAAAAACTCTTTTATGGTATTCGTGTAAGCCTAAAAGGAGGCGTGACAGCTCTGGCGACTCTGCTGGGGATGTAAAGAAAAGAACCTAAAATCTCTGGTTCAGGGTTCAAGAATTCGAGCTTAAAATAATTGTTATATTTGGCTTCTTCTGATTTGCTTACATGTTCTGTGCTAAACGCCACATGTTTTACCACTTTGATATTATCTGAACTATACATATAAACTGCTACGAAACCCTTCACTTCTCACCTCAAGGGATGTGCTTACTGGTTGAGACTCCATATTCTGTTAGTGTCTTATCGTGATGTAAGAAAGAGGCCGGACAAGTTACTAAGTCAGATGGCCTTTTTGTTTCAGGTACGTAGCCCCCTCCTCGACTAGAGTTGTCCACTTGGGTACACAGTCTAGACCCTGTACCGAGGTTTTAAGCGTAGTATAACAAAACCTCATGTCGGATGGCCTTTTGGTTTCCGCTACGTAGCCCCCTCCTCGACTAGAGTTGTCCGCTCGGGTACATAGTCTAGACCCTGTACCGAGGTTCTAAAATTAGTATAACAAAACCTCATGTTGGATCCCTAGTAGGAACGTTTATCTGCATCATGCATTTTTGACTTAGGGTACTCAACACAGGGGTTGGGTCTGTCTAGGACAGGTGCCCTGAAATAAAAGACCATCCTGATGCATATTTACGTGCTACTTCTGCATTTATTTGCCTTGGATTCACATGTTGACTTGCCTGTAAACAAAAGGAATAAATTGAGAAAAATACCAGTGCTAGGGCGATTACTTGTAAAATCGATACTTGAAATAGCGCCGAAATGCTGCCGCATTTTAACAAAAAAACAAAAAAAGGAAACAACAAAAACAACAAACACCAAATTTGGAGTTTTTTAAATAATGTCCGCGGGTTTTGATAAATTATTTTGGCCAGGTCCAACCCCTTTTTCAAAAGTGTCAAAATGCCCGAGTTTATTCACTTGTTTTGAAATAAGTCGGATGGTGCCATTATTGCGATACTAGCTGAATGTTTCTACAAGGGACGTCAGAAGGCTGTTCTTGCGCAAATGGCCACCTCTGAATTTTATTCTTACTGGTAAGCAAGCACAGCCTGAAAAACTTCATCAGAAGTGTTGAAAGGCCATATTCGCAAAACTGGTCGTAGTTTTTAAAATAAATTTCATAAAATGTTAGCTTTAATGTTTTGAGACTACTAATTCACCTTTAATAAGTGTGAAGAATGAGCATAATAATGAACAAAATTCCCTTGGAATTGCGGTTATGGTGGAATGATATCGCGGAAGTAGGACAGAAAAATGTCGACGCACATCTGGTAGGCCTCACTGGTTTATTGACAATTAACCCCAGGGGATACATCATAAAAGCCTTAATCACTTTCTAGGACCCGGCCCACAACGTATTCCAGTTCTCGGATTTTGAGCTAACCCCAACTTTAGAAGAAATGACTGGATATATTGGGACCCATACAATCCCTTTGAGACATCAATAATTGATTGCACCCAGAGCCCTCACTGTGCGTAAATTCCTGGATTCTTTGAAAAGCAGCAGAAAAGTTCACAGTCCCGACTTATCGGGGGGCTTTTGAAATCTGCAATTTATAAACCAAAGATATGGCCACATTGGAGGATTCTACAACCCTGAAACTCTTATTTGTAGCAAGGGTCCTACATCAAGTGGGAGGAGCATCGATGCTTCGCGTTCATGGTGTCTTTCTTGGGTCTTTTAGTATTCCCGCGAATGGATGGGAACATTGACATACGGATAGCGGGATTCGTTAGCACGTTAATGACCCAAGCTAAGAGTACTCTCGCCCCAATGATTTTGTCCGATATCTTTCGTTCTCTTACCATCTGTAAAGAAGGAGGGGATCTCTTTGAAGGCTGTAACTTGCTGTTGCAAATCTGGATGATTGAGCATGTATGTCACAAGCCTCGGTTCATGAATTACGGGCTGCCAACAAAAGGTTGCATAGAAGAATTTGACAACATGGTGGATGAGTTTAAATTACCAGAGGGTGTCACAGAGTGGGTTTCTCTTCTCCGGGTTATTACTGCAAATCAAATAGAATGGACATTCAGTTGGCTCTCTATGGACGAAATTGGGTACATGCCCGCCACCAAACCTCATTTCCTTTTGAAGAGCATCCGAAGCATCCAACACTATACACCGTACAGAGTACTCAGGCAATTGGGTAGATGCCAAATGATTCCCATAGATGAGGATATCAGCCGCCATGTAGTTGAGATAAGCCAGAATGGTCAATTCCCCGAAGCTGTTGTATGCCAAATTTTGAGCGATTGCCAATACTTGACAGCCGATATTCGAGTACGTGACGTATCTAGAGGTGAGGTTACACCGGGGTATGTTACTTTGTACAAGAGGGATATAGAGCCTGGTAGGCCAGCAAAGATACCCCATCTCCAGGAATTTACAGAGACATCGCAAAAGCAGTGGGATTGGTTAAGAAAAGAAAATGAATACCGGGCTCCTATTGGAAGGCTGGAAAAGAAAATTCAAGAATTGCAATTCTAAAGCAGTCATCAAGCTATAGCCAGTGAGGGGGAAAAGAAGGTATGGATTAAAAAAACGAAGCCCTGCAAGCCCAGATTCAGAAAATGAAGACAACAAAAGAAAATCCGTCGAGGAGTACAAAAGATGAAAAACTCGTAGAGAACCTGCGTCGAAAAGTAACTGAATATGGGTTCGACCTTAATAAGGCAAAGGGTGAACTGTCTAGAGCTCGGAAGCAATTAGTTAAAAGTGCAGAAGAAAGGTCCCGCATACTGGAACAGCTAAAAGAGGGAAATGACATTGAAAGCTCTAGCTTAAAATAGAGGGTTGTGATAGCTGAAAACAAAATGGCCAAACAAGCCAAAGATTTCAAAGCCGAGAGAGAGAATTGCTATGCCGTAATAGCGGGATTGGAAAGAGATTTGCGGCAGTTTCAAAAGCTGAATAAAGCAGCTGAACGAACTTTAGAAGCACGTGCTGAGCAAAAAGGGCCATCTGCTACAAGAAAAAAGGGTTATCAGAGAAAAGGTGCGGGCGATTGCAGAATATATTACCACGAAGTGCAATCATTGTGAGGATATGGCAAAATCTATGTTTTTCTCCATGGCTATGACATTTATCCGTCAAGTGATGAAAGATCTACACTATCTCCAGGGAAGTCTAGCGCATAAACCTGCGGTAAGGCTGGACGATGCCCCGCAAGCTCCAAAGACATTTGAAGTTTTAATGTACTCATAAATTTTTCTTTTTCTTAAAAAGAGTCTGTCTGGATGTCCTTTCAAGTTTGTAAGGTTATTCATTCTATTAACCTTTGTAATCAAAGTTTATGTCTTCATTGAAAGCCCGAAAATATTTTACTGTGTACTTAACCTTTTGTTTCCATGAACTACACTCGGTCTGAATAATGCAAAGTGATGATACGTAGGAAAATCTCTAGGATTCGACCGTATTCTTTAAAAAAAAGAGGGGGAATGAGAGGTAGGAAACAAAAAAGAAATTGAAATAAATGCCGGAATGACACATGCGACCATGGAAAAGCATATAGAAACCCGTTATCTGCATAGGTGCATCATGCCCAACGTGTGATTTCCTATTTTGTATCTACCCCGAACTAGCTGCATTTTCCAGTGTCCAGTTCATGTGTTTTAAGAACAGTGATTGGTTTGCGGTAAGCTGGCTTAGCATGGATACTTCACTAGAGCAAAGGGAAGCACCAAGATGTCGACTAAAATGACTCTACCAGCCGATCCATATTCTGGAGGACAACCCAATTATAGGAGTACCAGCTCTGAATCTGCAGTGGCTCAGGGAACAGGATCATGCGGCTCCGAGTCATGGAAATTTGGGATGCTTGGACCAATGGGAAAGAACCTCCCAGCGCTATCCCTGGATTTCCCGAGCTTTTTTCAAGGTCGGGGGGGGTACCTCCATCATCCCTATCAGTCACAAAAATATTCTTCTGGGGCGGCCCACCATATCAGCCAATTTTGCTGGGGTGCCTTCTGAAACCCGCCCTCTAATGTTTACAACCGGGCCAGTTCCCAACATCTTTACGGCCCCTCCTTGTGCAGCTACCACACAGCGTGCGGTACCGAGGCCCGTGTTTGACCCCAGAACCTTTACATTCCAAACTCCTAACTACAAAAATGAGCCTTCCCCGTACCCTACATACAACTACCCTCAGCCAGCATATGCACTTACCCCTATGCAAGACAAAACTTCCAATACGCCCGAACAAGATGAAATCACAAGGAGAATGAAGAGTCTTGAGCAAAGCCTGAAGAACATGCAAGGACTAAGTGGACAGAAAAGTGTATCTTACTTGGACCTATGCATGTTCCCCCACGTACATCTTCCTTTGGTAAAACACCGAAATTCAAAAAATACGATGGTCACGGCGACCCCATCGACCATCTGAAAAAGTATTGCAATCAACTACGTGGAGCCGGCGGGGAGGAAGAACTCTTGATGGCATATTTTGGGGAGAGCCTAGTCAGCATTGCATCCGAAAGCTACATAGATCAGGACATTACCCGATGGCACATCTGGAATGACCTTTCCCGGGACTTTGTAAGACAATTCCAGTACAACATCGACATCGCCCCGGATAGGAATTCCCTAGGCAAATTAAAGAAGAAACCTGCTGAAAGCTTCAGAAAATACGTTATTAAATGGCGAGAACAAGCATCGAGAGTAAAGCCTCCGATGGAAGAAACAGAGATGGTCACCGTCTTTCTGCAAGCACAAGAGGCAGATTACTTTCAGAATATGATATCGGCCATGGGTAAACCTTTTGTAGAGGCAATTAAGATTGGGGAGATGGTAGAGAATAGCCTCAAAACAGGGAGGATTCTGAGTCAATCCGCCATAAGAGCCACTTCCTAGGCCATACAAGGAGGTGCAGGAGGAATCCCTAGGAACAATGAAAAAGAGGAAGCATCCATAGCAGCCTCCAGGATGAGGAAACAACATACTCAAAGGCATGCATTCTACGAAAGAGCACCTCAACATTACTATCCTCACAGAGACATGCACTATGTCCCTCAACCCTATGCAATTACGAACACTCAACCCTTTATTCAACCTCAACAACATAACACTAGAAACCAAGCCCCAAGAAATCAGCCTCTTCAGAATCACTACAATCCCCGCCCTTAGCAAAATGATTATCGTCCCAGGGAGCAACCCAAGAGACAAAATTTCACCCCAATAAGAGAATCCTACACCAACCTGTTCCCAAACTTATTCCGTATGGGTCTCCTCCAGCATGTACCCCCAAACAGACAGAATCCCGAATCACCATCTTACCAAAGGAGCGTGCGTTGTGCTTACCACTCTGGGGCAGAGGGACATGATACCAAAAGTTGCTGGACCTTAAAACGAGCAATGGAGGACTTGATAGATCAAATGAAGATAGTACTAAGAGATGAAGAGGTCCCAAATGTAACTGATAACCCGTTACCGGCTCACAACAACGGGCCAACCATCGGAATGATTTTGGGGACAAAGAATTTGATCCCTCTGAAAGACATCATAGCCATCGCCGAGGAAAATAGAAAACAAAAAGCCACCCCAAAAAAGATAGAAGAAAAGAAAATGAATGAAGCCAAATGCCCCAAAGCAGAAAAGAAGGCTGAGGTCGAAGCTGAGATGACCCCTACTAAAGAAACAATACTCTACATCCCACGAGGACGTAAAAAAAAGCAGCTTACTTTAAGCCCTCCAAAAAGGTTCAAGCTGAGCAAAACCATGTATATGCCCAAGAAAGCCTATGTGATACAGAAATCGATTAAACCATCGGTTCTGAATGAGCCCGTGGTTATCGGTCGTGAACTGCAGAAGCCCATGACCAACTCTTCAGCCGTCCCTTGGAATTATCAGGAAACCATCATTACATACAAGGGCAAAGAAGTCCTCGGAGAAGCCCAAAAATGTTGTCCCACAAAGAAACACTCAAACATGGAAGAGGTGAACGCTGCTACTAAACGGCGATTTCCGCTTTAGAGGTCTGTGAATGCCGAGGAGGCAGAAGCTTTCTTCCAGAAAATTAAAATGCCAGAGTACGAAGTGGTGGATCAGCTCTGAAAATCCCCTGAGTCGATTTCTTTATTGTCACTCTTGATGAAATCTCCTGAGCTTCAGCAGGTGTTGACCAAAACTCTGAATGAAGGTTATGTACCAGCTGAGACCTCTGTAGAGCAATTAGAGAAAATGGCGGAGAGATTCTTCACTATTAACCAGGTATCGTTCAGCAAGAATGACTTACCCCCGGAGGGAGATGCTCACAACAAGGCTTTGCACCTCACTGTCAAGTGTGAGGGATATTATGTCAAAAGAGTGATGGTCGGCGGAGGTTCCGGAGTAGACATATGCCCACTATCTACCTTGTAGAGAATGGAGATTGGGACATGGAGGTTCCATCCTAACAATGTATGTGTCCGAGCCTTTGATGGAAAAAGGGACACCATACATGAAATTGATTTGGTGCTCACCATTCGTCCAGTCGATTTCGAAGTAACATTCCAGGTGTTAGACATGGACACCTCCTACAACTACCTCCTAGGAAGGCCATGGATTCATGCAGCAGGGGCAGTGCCTTCTACCCTGTACCAAATGCTAAAATTTCAGTATGAAAACCAGGAGATTGTAGTTCATAGAGAGGACGAACGATCGATTTACCGGGACCCCTCTGTTCCCTGTCTAGAAGCCAAGAAAAGGAGTGAGCACATAGCCTATCAAGCTTTTGAAGTCGTAGTAGCTGATCAGCATGAAGAGGGCAAGCCCCTCCTCCAGCCTTTCTAGTCAAATGCTTCAATTATGGTAGCGAAGGAAATGACGCGTCAAGATTTCAAGCCAGGCAAGGGACTCGGGAGCTCCCTAGAAGGCATAACCGAGCTGGTCGCCTTGTTTATCGTAGAAAAGTTCTTTGGGCTGGGCTTTCATCCAACCTCAGAAGATATCACCTGGTCCAATCGCAAAAAGTTCTTGGGATGGGCCTTACCACGACCCCTACCCCACTTGTACAAAACCTTTGAAAAACCAAAGTACAGTGAGGAGGAGGAAGAAGAAACCTTCACGGCAGAAGAAATTGATGAGCTCTACGGGTCTATGAGGGAGTTGCTCTACGAAGTAAGCATGGTCCAACCAGAAGAAGGTTCAAGCGCCACTGAAGTGCCATACATGGGGCTAGTTGCCAAACTTCAAAACTGGAAGGCCACACCTTTTCCGGTCAGGTGGGAGACCCGGTAGTCTCGCCTTGCCACCTCTTCCCACATCACGGGCTATTTCAGGGTGTAGCTCGGTTGTTTGTTTTACTTTAGCACATTAAATGAAATCAATATTTTTTGATTTACACCTCTTGCCTTTCTATGATTTTTGTCTTTCTTTACTTTCATCTTTTCTTTCAGTCCCAATAATGTGGCTTTAAATAAAACAACATGCTCGCAAACTTCATGCCATGACCCAAACTTGCTGCCCATCTGTGAAATAATGAACGAAGAACCAGAATATGATGTAAGAAGAGGCTTTTAGGGAGATCAACCGAGAGTTGGAACACTTTGAAAACAAACCTAAGCCTAACTTAAATGATACTGAACCGGTTAACTTGGGTAATCTCGATGAAATCAAAGAAACTAAAATAAGCATCCATGTGAATAAAGAAACACGTGATTCATTGGTTCAACTCCTGTTGGAATTCAAAGACGTATTTGTGTGGTCCTACAACAACATGCCTAGTTTGAGTATGGGTTTGGTGGTTCATAAGCTGCCAACATACCCCGAATGCCCTCCGGTCCAACAAAAACAAAAAAAATTCAAGCCTGATGTCAGCGATAAAATCAAAGAGGAGATTACAAAACAGCTTGAAGCGGGGGTAATCCGGGTAGTTCGATACACCACATGGCTAGCCAATATGGTCCCGATGCTGAATAAGGATGGGAAAACTCGAGTGTGTGTGGATTATAAAGATTTGAACACGGTGAGTCCTAAGAATAACTTCCCTCTACCTAACATCCATATCTTTGTCGATAACCGTGCCAGGCATGAGATCCAATCCTTCGTAGATTGCTATGCAGGATACCACCAAGCGTTGATGGATGAGGAAGATGATGAGAAAACCGCCTTTATCACACCTTGGGGAATGTACTGTTACTGAGTCATGCCTTTTGGATTGAAAAATGCCGGGGCGACATACATGACGGCTATGACCACCATCTTCCAAGATATGATGCATCGACAAATAGAGGTGTATGTGGATGACATGATTATCAAATCTAAGACTCAAGAAGATTATGTAAAAGACCTGAGGAAGTTCTTCAAAAGGCTCCGCAAATATGATTTGAAACTAAATCCGGCAAAATGCGCATTTGGAGTTCCATCGGGCAAACTTCTGGGGTTCATCGTCAGCTGAAGAGGCATCGAATTAGATCCAACCAAGATCAAATCCATTCAGGAACTGCCCCCACCAAAGACCAAAAATGATGTAATGAGTCTATTGGGAAGATTGAATTACATCAGCCGATTCATCGCCCAGTTGACTTCAACATGTGAGCCCATATTTATGCTACTGAAAAGGATGCGGCAGTTAAGTGGATGGTCAAGTGTCAGGAAGCTTTTCATAGAATCAAACAATACTTGTCTAATCCACCAGTTTTGGTTCCGCCAGAACCAGGAAGGCCATTATTTCTCTTTCTAACAGTCTTGGAAGGTTCTTTTGGCTGTATTCTTGGGCAGCATGACGCCACGTGAAAGAAAGAGCAGGCCATTTATTATCTGAGCAAAACGTTTACCAGTTACGAAGCCAAGTACACGTTGTTAGAAAGAACGTGTTGTGCCTTGATATGGGTAGCTCAGAAGTAAACGCATTATCTGCAAGCTCATACCACGTATCTCATAACCAGGCTATATCCACTAAGGTACATATTCCAAAAACCAATGCCCATAGGACGACTGGCCAAATGGAAGATCTGGCTCACCGAGTTTGACATTGTTTATGTCACACATACTGCGATGAAAGCACAAGCATTGGAAGATCATCTAGCGGAGAACCCCGTTGATGATGAATATCAGCCTCTAAACACTTACTTCCCTGACGAAGAAGTGAATTCGTTGGAAGTAGCAGCAGAAGACACCCCCGACTGGAAAATGTTCTTCGACGGAGCAGCAAATGTAAAAGGCGTAAGGATTGGGACAATAGTAATCTCACCCACAGGTAAACATAATCCAGCTACAGCTAGACTCCGGTTCTTCTGCACAAATAATACAACTGAATATGAGGCTTGCATTATGGGCATGAACATGGCTATTAACCAAGATGTCGAAGAGTTGCTAATCATGGGAGATTCCGATCTGATCATCCGACAAGCTCAAGGAGAATGGGAGACAAGGGACATTAAGCTCCTCCCTTATAGATAGCATGTGGAAAACCTCAGCAAACGGTTAAGGTCGGTACAATTTAGGTACATTCCCGGTTGCCACAATAAGTTAGCAGATGCACTTGCAAACTTGGCCTCCATGTTACCATACCGTGGGAACACCTATGTTTATCCTTTACAAATCCAAATCAAAGAAAGACATGGGTATTGTAATGCGACCAAAGTAGAGCCCAACCTACAATCTTGGTATTACGACATCTTGAGATTCTTGAAAATACAGGAGTACCCTGAGAAATCCACTAGAGAACAAAAGAAAACCATCCGACGACATACGAGCAATTTCTTCTTAAGTGTTGATACTTTCGATAAAAGGACTCCAGATCTTAATTTGTTGAGATATGTGAATGCCGAAGAAGCCGGGAGAATTATGCACGAAGTACATGCGATCATGTGTAGGCCCCATATGAACGGCTATGTACTAGCAAAGAAAATACTCCGAGCTAGCTATTATTGGATGACCATGGAGAAATACTACTTCAGCTTTGTTCGAAAATGTCATCAGTTCCAGGTGCACAACGATTTGATTCATGCACCACCAAATGAACTGCACCCTATGTCAAAACCCTGGCCATTTGCCGCCTGGAGCATGGACGTCATTGGGCCTATCGAGCCAAAAGCCTCAAATGGGCACATATTTATATTGGTCGCCATCGATTACTTCACAAAATGGGTTGAAGCCATCACCCTTAAGTCTGTTACCAAGAAAGCGGTAGTTGATTTTGTGCATTCTAATATCATTTGTCGCTAAAGGATTCCTTCTACCCTCATTACAGATAATGCACCTAATTTGAACAGTCGGCTGAAGGGGGAGATATGTAAACAATTCAAGATAACACATTGAAACTCCACTCCTTAGTGGCCCAAAGCTAATGGTGCGGTCGAAGCAGCCAACAAGAACATCAAGAAGATCTTGAGAAAAATTATTCAAAGATTGAGGCAATGGCACGAAAGACTGCCTTTTGCACTAATAGGATATCGTACCACAATGCGTACATCGATAGGAGCAACCCCCTATTTGCTGGTCTGTGGGATTGAAGCTGTCATACATGCCAAGGGTGAAAATCCCTTCGCTCCGAGAGATTGTCGAGGCAAAAATTAAAGATAATAATGAGTCAAAACCCGTTTGGAACAGCTGGAATTAATTAATGAAAAATGAATGGCCGCGGTATGCCACGGGCAGTTGTACCAACAAAGAATGTCCTGTGCTAACAACAAGAAAATGCGCCCAAAGAATTTCGAAGTCAGGCAGCTGGTTCTTAGACGGATACTTCCCCATCATCAAGAAGCCATAGGAAAATTCTCTCCAAACTTGAAAGGCCCGTAAATCATCATAAAGATATTGCCTAGAGGAGCATTGTACCTGTGAAACGTTGAAGGAGACGAGCCCGAGGCAGCGGTAAATGCCGACGTGGTAGAGAGGTATTATGTTTGAACCCCCTGCAGCAATAACCCTGTTGTATTGAAATGACGAAGACTTTGATTTTCCGCTGCACCCACCCTCTTTGTAGCCCGGAGGTGCAGTTCAAAAAAAGAGAAAAAAGAAAAAAAATGATGAGGAGAAGAAACAAAAAAAAAGAGAGAAAAAAGAATGCAAACAAAATTAGCTTAGGACCAAAGTTCCCTGAACTACGTCTGATTTGATTCCGAAAGAATATGTAGGCAGCCTCTCCCTGAGGTTCAGTCATATCAAAATAAAAACACCATTCACCCACAAAAATCAAAACTGCGGCAGAAATGTATTGGTTCGGTTACAAATCCGTCCGAATGGTTATAAAGTTATAGATCCACGGGGAGAAAAAATACCGTTGTTGGGGTTCGGTACCAATCAAAATTTTGAGATAAATAATATGAGAGAGTCTTGTCGGTGAAAACCTCCGGGCACCCTAAGGCGATGGCGAGCAGAGAAAAACAAAATGAGAGAGTCTGTTTAGCTAAAACTCGCAAAGAGCGCTATTGGGCGACGGGAGAAGAGAAATGAGAGAGGCCGATTAGCGAAAACCCAAAAAAAGGCGCCGTCAGCCGAAGAGAGGAAATATTGCTGCCCATGCCTGAATAAGTTTCTTTGGTTTTGGAAAAGTTGAAGTCAGAAAGCAGAAATGGATCTGGGCTGGGTATCCAGTCCAAGAAGCATGTCATTGCCATTTAAAGCCGACTTATATTTCCAGATAAGTTCCCTCTCTTCCCTTATAAAGACAAACCTCTCTAAATTCATGCTTCACTCTTTTCCACTTTAATTTTGATGTCCTGACCATTCCTTAAGAAAGGTAGTAAGGCCGGCCTTGCGAATTTCTCCTGACAAGAACTAAGGGAATGCCCGACATCGTCAAATGCGCTTAGTCAATCCCGGTTGATCATGACGGTCAATGCCTCAAAAGTGGGGAAATAATAGAAAAGCAGAAGGAACATAGGGCAAAAACAACCAAAGGATGGGCACAAGGACCAAAAATGGTGTTGCGTCAATGACAAAAGGAAGTTTTTTTTTCATTTTCCTGCAAATTCGTAAATAAGCATGATAGCACGGGATTCAAATCCCTAGTTTCCCCTTGTAACAGCTTGTGGATTCCCTAGGCATGACCCAAGGATTACATTCCACCCCCCCTCCACCATAAACCAAGAAGTCTCCTTCATTCACGTACCAGCATAACCCGAAAGTTTCTCTCCACATCCCCAGCATAACCTGAGGATTCTCTCCCTACACTTTCAACTCCCCAACATAGCCTAGGATTTAATGCTCCCCCGCCCATAGCATAACCAAAGGGTTGTTCCTTTCCTCCTCTATCCCCAGCACAGTCAAAAGGATCTCTGTGGTCCTCCACTGGCTTGCATTCCCCTAGCATAACCTAGGAATTCTCTTTTAAACCTGGCATAACCCGTGGATTCCCCTGACATAACCAAGGATCTCCTTCCAATCCGGCATAACCCGTGGATTTTCCCTAGCACAACCTAAGAATTCTCTTTCAATCCCGGCATAACCCGTGGATTTCCCCTAGCATAACCTAGGATTTTTCATTCATCCCGGTGTAACCCGTTGATTTCCCGAGCATAACCTAGGATCTTTCGTTCATCCCGGCATAACCCGTGGTTTTTCACTAACATAACCTTTGATCTTTCATTCATCCCGGCATAACCCGAGGATTTCCCTAGCATAAATTAGGATCTTTCATTCATCCTGGCATAACCCGTGGATTTCCCCTAGCATAACCTAGGATTTTTCATTCATCCCGGCATAACCCGTGGATTTCCCTAGCTTAACCTAGGATCTTTCATTCATCCTGGCATAACCCGTGGATTTCCCCTAGCATAACCTAGGATTTTTCATTTATCCCGGCATATCCGTGGATTTCTCTAGCATAACATAAGATTTTTCATTCATCCAGGCATAACCCGTGGATTTCCCCTAACATAACCTAGGATTTCTCATTCATCCCAGCATAACCCGTGGATTTCCCTAGCATAACCTAGGATTTTTTCATTCATCCTGACATAACCCGTGGATTCCACAGGCATAACTCAGGATCTCGTTCCATCCCGGCATAACCCGTGGATTTCCCTAACATCATTTCCATTAATCCCGGCATAACTCGCGGATCCCCCTGGCATAACCCATGAATTCTTTCATTCATCCCGGCATAACCCGCGGATCCAAAGGCATAACCCAGGAATTTCATCACAACCCATGACCATTCTTCCATCCCCGGCAGGAACTTTCCTATCCCGGCATAACCCACAGATCTTTTCTTTCCATCCCCACAGAGACCCCTTTTCATTCCTATCCCGACATAATGCTTCGATTCTCATCTTATCCCCAGAAGGAACCCTTTCTTTTTCTCAGCATAACCTGGTGATTTTTCTGAGGGATACACAAATCCGATTTTTATTGTTTTCAATAAAGAATTGCATAGATGTGTGATGCAAATAACTCAGGAAATATTCCAGCGAAAACTGGGGCAAAAAATTTCGTCATTTGTTTGTGTAGGTGTCGAGCAGGTTTCACTTTGAGGCACAAGATTTGGAATGACTGAAAGCATGAGTATTAATTCAGAACAGAAGAAAAGAAAACGGAGAAAATAAGTGAATTCAAAATGATGAAGCGGGCCAAGACATGGACTGTCCAAAGTTTAATTGAAGTCACAAGCTCCGCTTGTCCTACATTATCTCAAAAATAAAGAATAAACCAGCATTTGCAGCTAATGAGCATCAAGATTCAGATCAGATTCTGTTACAAAGGCTAGCCAAAACTCAAGATCAAGCTTCAAGAGACACATAGATAGGAATCTCATAACTCGTAGTTAATAGGCTTGGCAATCTCAGCTTTTGACTTTCGTTTGGTGTAACAAGGAGATCATCAAGCACAAACAGCAGCAACAACAGTGAAATCACAATTCCCCGGTAGTCCCAGCTACCAAAACTCCCAAAACTACATTGACCTGATTCCTTTATCGCCAAGGATATGTAGGAAACCTTTGAAGCAAGGTTCGGTAAGAAATTTTTCATAATGCTTCACATGGAGTATTCAGTCGGACGAAAATCGCTCATGTTTGCTCACTTTTCTTTGTACGAAAACTCTTCATGTTCCCGTGCAAAGAGGGGCAGCTGTGAGCATGTTAATTTTGCCCCGTTAAGATAATTCCCATAGGACTCTCAAGCTTAGGATTTTCCTTTTAATATTTGTTTTTAGGATTTAGTTTTAGAGTTCAAATTGTTTGTGCCAGTGTGTTTGCATTAATGCATGTCTAAAGACATTTAGAATTTAATTTTGTATTTTGTTGATATAATCGTTAATTAGGTTTGTTTTGAAAAACAAAAAAATAAATAATACATAAAATACAAAAAAACATATATATGCAAGTAATATTTCTGGTATTTTTGATCATTTTCATTTAATTCCAACCTGTTGCATTCTTATTTGTGTTAATTAGTAGTTTTTGTTTTAAATAAAATTACGAATTAATTAAAACAAAAAAAAAGAAAAAAAATCAATATACATGTACACACATATAGTCACCCAGGCTGGCCACAACTGGGGCAGACCTGGGTGGCCCAAACCTTTTTCCTATACAACTATAGCTCAAAAGCTAGTCCCGACCCAACCCACACGTTACGCCCTACAACGACACCGTTTTGGGGCAGGCCATCCCAACCATCCATTACAACCCGTCCAACGGCCCTAACAGCTTCCCTCAAAACATATAAAAGTGTCCAAACACCTGTAATAGCACCAGAGACCATAATTCTCATCCTCGTACAGTTCAAAACCGGGGCATCGTCACCACTTATGAGCCGTCGTAGATCCACCCTCCGTCGCCGGCCAGAAATCGCCAGCGGCGGTGGTGGAGGCGTAGCCCTAATACCCTCCAAATTTACACCATAAAGGCGTCCCACCTTCCTTTTCCTATCCCCATATCAATGCCACTTCAAATCCTCGCCGGTCTACTCGAATATGCAATCAAAGTGGGGCAGCTCCGCCGTCCACGGCGGAGGCTGGTGGCGAAACACCCTCAAACTAACAGCAGTGACTCCTCTCACCACCCCTACCCTCACCATACCAATATCCACCCTCGAACATAACCCCAACGCTCCAAATATTCACCTGAGGCTGGCAGCACCGCCATGCACAGCGGTGGCTGCCGCTCTTTACCACTTAACATTATGAAAACACCATCAATCATCAAAGAACCACACCTAAAAAAACTACTTTGACTCAACACACACCCCCAAGCCCACTCGAGCAGTCCCAGACCCCTCAAATATTTACAATAACTATGGCTGCATTCACGCCACATTTTAGAGACATTTCGACTCATATTTTTCTCAGAAAAGTTAATTAAAGAATCGGTAAGTTCATTTTGACTTCATCCTGTGTTTTCTTTTCTTTATAAAATTAAGATTCATTTATTTTTGATTGAGAACATGTTATTAGATTTCTTAGGAATATTAGCGCATGTCTGTTCTTTTGAGCTAGCCGGGACTATTTATTGTCATACCTATTCTTATATTTGGCAGGCTTCCTTCAGTCCTTGTATGATTATCTGAGTTCACTTAAAGATGATTTTGATTGCCAGCAATTATTTGGTGAAGGTTATTTAGCATTTACTATGAAATTGAAATTGAATAGGAAGGCTAATACCAAGTAAGTAGCTCGAGGGTAGTACATGACTTTCCTACTTATTTTCTGATAATTTTAGATAAGTAAGGGTAATATAGAACTTTTAGTTTAGCTTTGGTAATATTAGGTACAAATAAGAATAATGTGGGTAATTCATGAAAGATAGATGATTTTAGAAATGTTTAGGTTATAAAAAGAGATGGAAAACACTGAAATGAGGATTGAAAAAAAATAAAGAGCTGATATATTCTGAAGATTTACGGTTCTAATTTATAAGTAAATTACTGTTTCATCAAAACTTTCAGTATTTTTGGAGCTTTAATTTATAAAAAGCATTTCCTGAATCATTTAGTGTGAAGATGGATTGAATTCACTGTTCTTTTAAGCATTAATTGGGCATTTTGGTTTATTTCCCACTCAAGTTGCTTTTGGGTTTCCTAACTCCACTCCTGGGCTCAGAATTGATTATATTTTGTTGAGTTCTGCTGTTGCTACTGCTGCTCCCTCACCTTTTCTTGTTTTGTTGTCTAAATCTCAGGTACACATCTTTGAACTCCTGCAATATGATGTTCAAATTGGGAATTGAGAAATGGAAATGGCATATTTCTATGTTTAGTTTACGTTGTGATTAGTTTCCTTTAGAATTTTCTCCTTTACGCCTTTCCTAAAAGAGATGTATACATGTATTAAAGTCCAGACATGGCCTACTTGATTAGCAGTTATGTATCTAATTTTACTTGTATGTTCATTTATTTCATGTGAAGGATTTTTCTTATTGTTTCTCTATCTCCTTATGTGTGTGACTGGTACTCTAAGTTATGCGTATAGTGTGATATTGATGATATGGAATAGCAGTTTCGTTTAGGCTAGCCTTATAAATATGTTCATTTGGCACTATACTGTTTCGTTTTGAGATTTGGATTTAAAATCTCCATGAATGATAGTTTGTGGATTCAGTACATTAGTTTGAGTCTAAATTGCATTATGAATCTAAAAGTTGATGCATGTATGTGCTCTCAAGGAAGTTTGGATTTAATTTAGGTTTTAGTTCAAATGGTTCAAACAATGAGTCAGGATTCAAAAAATGTCAATGTACTTATTGAGCTATGTGAGTTGCTCATATTCGTTGGTAAAAAAACAAACAGGAGATAAATTTCACACAATAAGTTGTTTAGTATCCTTAATTAAAATCAAGATATGCATTCAAATTTGTTCTAACAAAGATCATCTTAGTGTGCCATTACATGTTTGTCCGGACCCTTACTATGTCTCCATGAAGGCTCGCACGCCATGCATTGGACTTACGGCTCTATCTATGACAATGTTCACAATAATGGGGCCACACAAGTCTAAGGCAAACTTGGGCCCAATTGCGCCAAACATAGCAAGCTGCATCTCGTATTAGGTAAAACAAATTATTTATGACCCTACGAAATTCAATTTAAATTCTTTACCCTTAAAATTGTGGTATGTAATTTAGTAAATTCCATGGCCCTTGCAAAGTCACAAACGCGTAATTGTTTTAGGTGCGTTAGTCTAATAATTCACTTTCCTAAACTCAGGCGCGCATTTATGTGACCCAAATCCCATTCTCAATGGAATTAAAATATGTCTACAATTGCGTGTGAATTTATGTGACGTAATTCGCGGTGTGTTTTGATAACATTGCAAATCTTCCTAAAATATATATATCGAAAGCGGTTAATAAATTAAATTTGCATTAATGGTCTAAACAGGTGTAGCAAATCAGAATTTTAACCACTTATATTAAGTTTAAACGACCGTGCTAGAACCACGGGATTCGAGGGTGCCTAACACCTTCCCTTGGGTCAACAAAATTCCTTACTCAAGATTTTCTGGTTCGTAGACTCCAATTGGGTTGTCGAAATTTCCTCGATTTGGGATTTTAAATAAACCAATGAATTGGGACACCAAAAAGCCAAACCTATCGCAAGTGGCGACTCTTAAATAAATAATAAAATAATCTCATTTTGAATAATGTCACTTTAATTGGAAAAACTCTTTTACGGTATCCGTGTAAGCAAAAAAGGAGGTGTAACACTTAGAACCTACTTACTACTGTCATCTGGTATCGACTATAGGCAAGTTGTTGAATGAAGTGGTGAATATGGGTGCTATGGTAGAAGAAGGGATCTAGATAATCAAAATCATGAGCTATTCAGTTATTAAGGCAACTACCCAGGACGTTCAAAGTGGAACTGGAGGAGTAATTGGAAAGAAGAAGAAAGAGGACGTGGCAACAATTTGATTCAGGAGCTTGGTTCGGACTCAGGAGCTCAACTCACCACTATAATCAGCTTCGATCCCACCATCAAACATACCCCTACACCCCATATAATCAACCCAACACTATTACCCACTACCGCATCTTTATTTTTCTGTTCACCACACCCAAACATAAGGCTGGAAGTGGCCCGGTTCGGAACCGGAACCGGACCGGAACCGCGGTTCTGGCGGTTCCGGCGATTCCGGTTCCGCGGTTCCGGGTCTGGCGGTTCCCCGGAACAGTGATGGAGCGGTTCCACCCGCTAGAACCGCGGAACCGGAACCGCCAGAACCGGAACCGGAACCAGAACCGGACCGGTTCAGGCGGTTCCAACCAGTTCCAAACGGTTCCGCAACATTTTAAATTTAAAAAAAAAAATTTAAAATTCGGACCGTTGCGGAACCGTTTGGACCCGTATGGAACCGGACCGGTTCAGGCGGTTCCTTCCGGTTCCAAACGGTCCCAAACGGTTCCAACGGTACGTATTTTTTTTAAAAAAAAAATTCTTTTAAAAAAAATTTCAAACGGCTCTGTATCAAAATTAGCCGTTTGGAATTTTCAAAAATAGCCATTTAACCCCCCAAACTTTAATTTAACCCCAAACTTTATATAATTACACAATTTCCCATTTCTCAACTATAAATACCCCCTCATTCTTTCATTTTAATTCACCAATTCATCAATATATCTCAATCTCTCTCAAGCTCTCTTTCAATGTTTCTAGTGCAAGTGCTTAATTTATTGTTGCAATTTCGTGAAACATTGTGAAGTTGTTGAATTGAAGTTTTCAAGTGTTTGATTCAATGATTTTCAATTTTCAAGAAGTTGTTCGTCAATCCGGTAAACTCGTTTCAACTCTTACGTGATTAGAATATTTTTGTGTGTTGTTATTTTGCTTAATTATAATCAATATGGCATTTTCATTGAAAAATATGTTCGGAAAAGGAAAAAATAAAACCGGTAAAAGTAGTCGCCAAAATACTACCCCTTCCCCGGCTCCCCGACCTAGAAAAGATAAACAAGTTGAAACTAGTAGCCAACCTACAAATACTAATGAAAACTTCGGAATACTTGATAGTAACCACCAGTGTTTTCAATTTAGCGATGTTGATTTTCTACATGATGTAGCAGTCGATGATAGAATAGATGATGATATTATAAATATGCTTTATCCTAATGCACCAATATTAGAGGGAAATGAGGATGATGATGATGACGAAACCCAAGCTCCGATAGATTTAGATGATACACCTACTAGTCCTGCTACTAATGAACCGGAACACCCACCCGTACAAACTCCCAGTTTTAGTAGACAACCTCCTAAACGTTAAGAAACTTCATTAGTTTGGCAATTTTTTATTCAACTAAGAGAACAAAATAAGGCTAAGTGTAAATCTTGTGGGAAATTACTTGTGCATAGGTATACTGGAGATCGTAGCGGCACAGGTAGTGTAGTTAAACATATAAAATTACACCCTAGCGATAAGGCTAGATATATCCAATTGAAAGCGCAACAAGAGGGGAGGACAAGTCCTGAAACAACTGTTAACCCAAGTACTGGTTCTAATCTAGTTCAACCAGGAATAAACACAGTCACCGGAGGTATATTGTATTACGATCCAAATAAGGATCGTGAAGAACTAGCTAAAATGATTACTGTTATGTGTTTGCCTTATTCTTTTGCTTCTAATCCTGCTTGGATTCATTATATTAGAAGAGTATTTAATCCTACATATAAAGGTTGGCCACGCGCCACAGTTAAGGCCGACATTTATAAATACAAGCATGAATATGAACAATACTTGCGTTATTTATTTACCCATATAAGTAATCGTATGTCTATTACAACTGATATTGGTAGAAGTGGAAATGATTGTGATTATCTAACCGTAACCAGTCATTGGATAGACGAAGACTGGACAATGCAAATACTTAGTTTATTGCTAGCACTATTTCAGATGTATGTAGATATTTTTGTTTTAGTGATAAAATAATGTCAATTTCCATGGATAACGCTAGTAGTAACACTAATGCAATAGGTATTTTAACTAGAACACTTAATCCTGCTTTTACAAATATTTTCCATGTTCGATGTATATGTCATATTTATCATTTAATTGTTGGTGATGGTATGAGAATTTTAAACATAGAAATTGAAAAAGTTAAATTCGCTCTTAATTGGCTTTTTTATTCAAACCGTAGAAGTAGACTTAGAGAATATTTTAAAAAATGTGACGAATATGGCCTTAGAGAAAGAAAGGTACCTAAACCTTGCCCGACTAGGTGGAACTACATGTACGAAAGTTTAGTAGTGGCGTACGAATATAGAAACCCAATTAACGCTAGTTATAATTCTCGGGATTGTGGAGAGGAAGATAATGACATGTTAACTAAACAAGATTGGACTAACGTTAAAATTCTGTTAGACTTTTTAGAACATTTTCATGTGGCTACAAATGCTTTATCTGGCCAATACTATCCACCTATTTCTAACTGTTTAGTATATATTGCCGCACTTGCTAATTTATTTGTTGATTTTAACGAGGGAGGGGAAATTTATGAATATGCAATAACAAAAATGAAAAAGAAGTTTAAAAAATATTTTTTTCCAATCCCTCCTATATATGGTGTGTCTGCTATGCTAAATCCTACTATGAAATTAGGAGGACCTTACTTTTGGTATTCTAGTATTTATCAAGCTTTAGATCTTGATGAAGAAGAAATGGCTACACTATCTGATGCGCAAGCATCAATTAAAGTGAATGCTCAAACTGTTTATAATGGTTATAAACAGGCGTTAGAGCATGCTAGGCCAAATATTCCAACCCCAACTTCGTCCACATCACAGGCGTCTAAAAGAGCTGTTGGCTTAACAGCTCTTAAATCGTGGACTGAGTTCAGGGGTACTCAAGGGGAAAATGTAGATGATATTTCCCATCTAAATGAGCTTCAAGTTTATTTGTCGCAGGGATTAGAGAATGAGAATCCAGACGGCTCTTTCGACCTTTTGGATTGGTGGAAGACAAGGGAAAAGCATTTTTTCGTTCTTGCAAGGATGGCTCGGGATGTTCTGTCGATTCAAGCGTCAACTGTTGCATCGGAGAGCGTTTTTAGTCAAGCAAGACTACAAATAGGTGATCATAGAGCGTCGATGCGGCACAGCTTGGAAAAATCAGTGCTATTCCGAGATTGGATCCGCTTTGAAAGAAGGAACTTTGGGCTAGCTGAATCTCAACCAGAAATAGATGAGTGCTATGAAGAAATGGTAGCAGAACTTGCTCAGGAAGCTACTTCACCCGGAAGTGGAGATGAACAAGCTTCATTTCCACCACCGCCAACACAACCACCTCCAAGCCTTGAAGGTTTTATGAGATTTGTTAGAAATAATGCATAAATTATTATGTAACTTGTACATTGGCATGTCTTCTTTTAGTTTTTTTTTCTTTTAATGGTGGTATTAGTACCATGTTGTGCTCATTCCATTGGAAAAAGGAAGACTAAGAAAGATATGCCATTTTGGTCAATAAATATGCTTTTTATCATATCCTTGAATATCTTTGTCTCAATATTTTTTTGTCTTTACTTCTATATCAATCCTTGAATATTTATATAACATACAACACATAATACTAATGACAATATTCTTTTATCAATATGTACTACTTATATAAAATTTATACTAATTACTAACTACTACACAATATATACTACTTAAATACAATATATACTACTTATATACAATATATACACCACTTATACACAATATATACTAATTACCAAACACAATATATATTATAATTAATAACATAGTACACCATATAAAAATATATTCTACAATATACTAATCACTACTATACAAGATATTGATTTAAAAAAAAAATAACTCGGAACCGCCGGGAACCGCCTGGAACCGCCAGAACCGCGATTCCGGAACCGCCAGAACCGGAACCGGGCGGTTCCGGAACCATATGGTAGAGGTTCCGGCTCCGGAACCGCCAGAACCGGAACCGCCAGAACCGCCAGAACCGCAGAACCTGAACCGCCAGAACCGGAACCGCAGACCCAAATAGACCCAAAACCGGAACCGGATACAGCCTTACCCAAACATGCACTCAACCTCCTGCCCATGCACAATGGCATGTGCCAGCCCCACCTAATACCTACCTAGCTCCAAAAAATGCCAACCCACCGCTACAAGCCCACCAAAACTCTCCTAGACCGGCTTTTTGATCCAATAAAACATTTATGAACAAGAACTTGCATAAGAAGAAAACCTTAACTCTATTGGGAGAGTCTTATACTAATTTTTTCCACAGGTTGAGACAATTGGATATGCTAAGGCCGATGAGTCAAAACTACCAAATTCTCCCCCGAGAAATCTTGTTTATTTTGTAAGTCGTGAATATATCTTTGGTGCTCAGGGGCATGACACATAGAAATGCTGGCATTTGAAAAACGCTATCCAAGAGCTCACTGATACACATCGGATTGAAGTCCAAGCTTCGAAAGCACTCAATATCAACCAGAACCCAATGCCAACTCATCAGAGACAAACATGATTGAGATAGTGCATAAAAAAGGGGAGCCCCAAAAAGCCTTCACAGACCGTCATGATGATCCAATCCAGCGAGGTAAAGCCTATTGAAAAACTAATGAGTGAGATGTCGGTGATCAATTTGAGTGGGACAAGCAGTGAGCCATCTGTAGTAATCAATAAGGAATCCTCAAGTGATGTTGTAGTGAATCAGGAAAAGGCAAAAGTGGTGCTTCCGGGGGTGGCAAACAAGCATGTTGTAATTATGGAGGGTGCTCGCACAGATCCCGTCATTATCAAACATGTAACCCAACTACCAATAGTCAACAGTAAGGCAGTCCCATGGAATTATAGACAAGTGACAGTGACTTACAAAGGAAAAGAAGTTATAGAAGAAGTATGTGAGACTCATAGATTGACTCTCTCGAGGAGATGCTTTTCCCCTGAAGAGTTAAGAAAAGCTAAAACCTCCAAATATAACCCAATGCTAGTGAAGAAAGTTATGACCGATGAAGAGACAGAAGAGTTTTTGAAAAAGATGAAGGTGCAAGACTATTCCATTGTGGAGCTGTTGAGGAAGACGCCTGCTCAAATTTCATTGTTGTCATTGTTAATCCATTCAGACGAGCACCGTCAGTCATTGAGGAAAATCTTGAATGAGGTCCACTATCCTGACAAAATCTCATTATTGGAAAAGATAGCCAACAAGATATTTGAGGTAAATAGAGTCACTTTTTGAGATGATGAGTTACCCGTGGAGGGAATTGAGCACAATAGAGCCCTCTATCTTATGATGTAATACTAAGATTTCGTGGTTACTCAAGTGATGGTCGATAATTGTTCTAGTGTGAACATTTTCCCTCACTCCACTCTAAACAAGTTGAAAGTGGATGATGAAAGAATTCACAAGAACATATTTTCGTTCGGGGATTCGATGGTGGAGGGAAAGATTCAGTCTGTGATATAATGCTGGAATTGACAATCAGACCAGTTGAATATACCATGGAATTCCAAGTGCTAGATAAGATTGTTTCTTGCAATCTGCTGTTAGGCCGACCCTAGATTCATGCGACCAAAGTAGTCCCGTCAACCTTGCATCAGATAGTCAAATTTGAATGGGATAGACAGGAAATCGTTGTGCACGGCGAGGATACTTTGTGTGCTTCTAGTAATGCTATTGTTCTATTCATTGAGGTTGAGGACTACAAAGGACCTTGGGTTTATTAGGTTTTTGACACAGTGTCAGTCGAGAAAATATCAGAAGGGTAATGTGTTCCAACTCCGAAGGTAACCGCTTCATCAGTCATTGTAGCCGTTGAAATGTTGAAAAATGGTTTTGTACCTGGCAAGGGTTTGGATGCATCTCTACAACATATCTTATAGCCAATGTTTCTCCCCAAAAACTTGGATACATTTGTTTTGGGATTCAAGCCCACGGTTGCAGACATGAAAAGAGCCATAAAGTTGAAACAGAGGACATGGGTCCTTCCGAAGCCCATCCCATACCTCTCCCGGTTGTTTGTCAAGCCTGGTGCCAGGAAGCACCCAGTAACAACAGTTCTCGGTTTTTTGATTGGACCTGATAAAGAGTTTATTGAAAGGTTTGAGAAGTTTTTCTACGAGGTGAACATGGTGGAAGTTGGAGAGGGTTCTAGCAAGGCAGATATGAAATATGTTGGGATCAGTGCAAAGATTAACAATTGGGAAGCTACTCTTCTCCCTACCCGGTAGGAGTTTTGGTAGTTTGCTCTGATTTTCTTTCAGTTTATCTGGATTATTCCAGGGTTGTAATTCAGATTCTATGTTCCATCTGTTTGGATGTATAAACCTCGTAATCTTTTAATTTCAATGAAATTCAGTTTCTTTATTTCATCATTCCTGATAGTTTTATTTTGTTTTTCTTTTCTCCTTTGTACAATTCCTTTTATGTTGGTTTCAATGATATGACATCTATGAGGAATCTTCAACCTAGTCTTAAAAGCCAATTTTACTCTAAAT
Source organism: Nicotiana benthamiana (assembly GCA_034376525.1). Lineage (NCBI taxonomy): Eukaryota > Viridiplantae > Streptophyta > Magnoliopsida > Solanales > Solanaceae > Nicotiana > Nicotiana benthamiana. The sequence goes on from CM067341.1 coordinate 20,175,727, forward strand.
AATAATTCAAGAAATAGAATGTAATGATGACTTAGAATATGATGAGGATGAGGCCTTTGAAGAAATTAGTAAGGAATTAAGCCATTTTGAAGAAAAACTCAAGCCTAACCCGAGTAATATAGAAGCAATCAATATAGGGGACGCCAATAATATCAAAGAATTAAGATAAGTGTCCATCTTGAACCACAACTCATGGAAGAGATAATAGAAGTGTTGTCTGAGTAAAAAGATATCTTTGCATGGTTATCTGACAACATGCCGGGTCTAAGCACTAACTTGGTGGTTCACAAATTGCCCACTGACCCGGAATTTTTCGCCCGTCAAACAGAAGTTAAGGAAGTTTAAAACTGACATGAGTGTAAAGATTAAAGAAGAGATCACAAAGGAGTTTGAGGCAAAGGTCATTCGAGTCACACGGTATCCCACTTGGTTCGCCGATGTCGTGCTTGTGACAAAGAAGGATGGTAAGTCCAAGATGTGTGTTGGTTACTGTAATCTCAATAAGGCAAGCCTAAAAAATAACTTCCCACTGCCAAATTTCCACATTTTGATTGATAATTGTGCCAAACATGATATTTGATCTTTTGTGGATTGCTACACGGGCTATCATCGGATCCTAATGGACGAGGAAGATGTACAAAAGACGACATTCATCACGCCATGGGGAACCTACTTCTATAGGGTCATGCCTTTCGTTTTGAAAAATGCTGGGCAACTTACATGAGGGAAATGACGATCATATTCCATGACATGATACACAAGGAGATCGAGGATTATGTGGATGATGTGATCATAAAGTCTAGAAAGCAGCCTGACCATGTCCGAGATTTAAGGAAGTTCTTCCAAAGGCTTCGTTGGTACAATCTCAAGCTCAATCCTGCAAAATACATATTCGGTGTGCTATCTGGAATGTTGTTGGGATTTATAGTCAGCCATCGAGGTATTGAATTGGACCCCTCAAAGATAAGGGCTATTTAAGAATTTCCACCCCCAAGGAACAAGACTGAGGTGATGAGTCCATTATGGAGGTTGAACTACATCAACAAGTTTATTGCTCAGCTTACGACAACTTGTGAGCCTATCTTCAATCTGTAAAAGAAGGATGTTGCGGTTAAATGGACAGATGAGTGTCAAAAAACATTTGATTAGATAAAAAGATACTTGTTAAACCCACCTGTGTTGGTACCACAAGAACTAGAGAGACCTTTGATTCTGTATTTGACAGTTTTGGACAATTCGTTTGGTTTTGCTGGGTTAGCATGGCATCACTGGCAGGAAAGAGCAGACTATTTATTATCTCAGCAAGAAGTTCATATCTTACGAGGTTAAGTACACTTACCTGGAAAGGACATATTGCGCCCTAACTTGGGTGGCACAGAAGTTGAAGCATTATTTGTCATCTTACTACTTACCTTATCTCTCGTTTTGTTCCATTAAAGTGTACATTTCAGATGCCAATGCCCACATGAAGGCTTGCAAAATGGAAGATTTTTCTCAAAGAATTTTACATTGTCTACGTGACCCGAACATCGATGAAAGCGTAGAAATTGGCCGACCATTTGGCTGACAATCCGGCGGATGAAGAATATTAACCTTTGAAGACTTACTTCCTCGATGAAGAGGTAATGCACATTAATGGGTTGGAACTAGTGTAAGAGCCAGGTTGGAAAATTTTCTTTGGTAGAGCTGCTAACATGAGAGGCGTTGGGATAGGAGCTGTATTTATTATTGAAACAAGGCATCATTACCCTGTTACGACTCAGCTTCATTTCGATTGTACAAACAATATCGCTGAGTACGAGGCATGCATATTGGGCTTGAGGTTAGCTACAGACACTGGTATCCAGGAAGTCTTGGTTTTGAGAGACTCAGACCTTCTGGTGCACCAGATTCAAGGAGAATGGGAAATGCGAAATTTAAAACTCATACCATAACGGCAATATTTTCATGATCTTTATCAACGGTTTCGATCAGTAAAGTTCAGGCATACTCCAAGGATCCATAATAAGGTTGATTATGCTTTGGCTACTCTGGCATCAATGTTATATCATCCAGATAATGCTTATGTTGGCCCTTTGCATATTCAGGTATGAGATCAGCATGCTTACTGTAATATGGTAGAAGAAGAACTTAATGGTGAGCTGTGGTTCCATGATATGAAGGAATATATCAGGATGAGGATGTATCCAGTACAAGCCACATGTGATCAAAAGAGAACAATTCAGCGGATGGCAAGTGAATTTTTCTTTAGTGGAGGAGTTTTGTAGAAAAGGACTCCAGATCGTGGATTGCTGAGATGTGTAGATGCTAGACTGGCCACAACTATCATGACCGAAGTACATTTTGGAGTTTGTGGACCGCATACGATCTAGCCAAAAGTACTACAATATAATCAATATAGGCTAAATCAATCAGTTCCACAAGAAAAATACGAAAGTATAAACAAAAGCTGAAATCGGCTGAAACATGACCCTCGATCCCACATCTTGAAATCTGACAAAAGTCACAAAACTCAAAAGTCCATTCATTCACGAGTCTAACCATACACAAATTACTAAAATCCGATAACAAAATCCCATTCAAAACCCCAAAAATTCTACCCCAAGAACTATTCCTCATTTTCCCCAAACCCCAAATTTTCACCCCAAATCACAAATTAGATGCTGGATTTAAATGCATAATCATCGAGTTTGACTAAAATTATATAGGACTCACTTATCCCAAATACCCATGCAAGAATTTCTCCAAAAATGGCCTTCTACCGATCTCCCAGTTCCATTTTATGATATGAACTCGAAACCCTCATTTTGAATATTTTAAATCTGCCCAGATGAATCTTCATCGCGAACGCAACCTTCCTCTTGCGTTCACATAGACCATTTACTCTAAATTTAACACTTTGCGAACACGACCAGAGCTTCACGAATGCGAAGCTTTGACAATCCACTCTTTGCAAACGTGACCCCTGTCCTACGAATGCATAGACCAAGAGCCTGGGGTCCCCAGCCACCTCAACATCTCTTTGTGAACGCGTTAACCTTCTCGCATTCGCGATGCCTCCACTGACCAAGCCTTCGCGACCTCAAGCTCCTCTTTATGAACGCAAATAACAAACTTCCATTAGCCTCCAGGTACACTTCGCGAACGCGATACCTTCCTCGTGAATGTATAAGAGGAATCCAGATGAGTAAAAACCAGCAACTTCAGCTGTTTCACCAACTTAAAACCAAGTTTGTTAACCACCCGAAATCAACCCTGAGCCCCCCCAAACCTCAACTAAACAAATGAACAAGTTCTAAATCACAATACAAAATTAGTTGAACACTCAAATCACCTTAAACAACATCAAAAACACAAGTTACACACGGATTCAAGTCTAATGCACTTTGAAATTTTGAATTCTACAAATGACGTCAAAACCCATCAAATCACGTCTACGTAACCTCAAATTTTGCACACAAGTCATAAATGAAACCACAAACCCACTCCAACTTCATAAACCCAGTACGACCCTGATGTCAAAAGGTCCACTCTCAGTCAAACTTTCCAAAATATTAAAAATAACCATTCAGCCTCGAACATGTCCAGAAACATATTTGGAGTCACAAATTTGTGTCCTACTCGGTCTCCCAAGTAGGTTCCTCAACAGGCTAACCTCTCCACTGCACCTTCATTGAAGCTATATCCTTTAACTTTTACTTTCAAACCTGCCGATCCAAAACGGCCACCGGCTTCACATCATAAGTCAAATCATGATCCAACTGAACTGTGATGAAATCCAAAACATGAGAAAAATCGCTGAAATATTTCTCGAGCATAGAAACATGAAATACTAGATACACACTCGACATGCTAAGTGGTATGGCAAGCTTACACCTCCTTAGTCCTATGAAGTACCTTAAAAGGACCAATGAACTGACGGGCTTAACTTGCCCTTCTTCCCGAACCTCAAAACACCCTTCATGGGTGAAATCTTCAGCAGAACCTTCTCTCTAACCATGTAATACACATTACAGATCTTCCTATTAGCATAGCTCTTCTGTCTAGACTGCGCTATGTGAAGCCTATCCTAAATTAATTTAGCTTTGTCTAAAGCATCCTGAACCAAGTTAGTCGCCAATAGTCTAACCTTACCCGGCTCAAACCAACCCACTAGAGATCTGAACCAACTGTTATTGTAAGCGAACTCTCCGAGTGGCAGAAACTGGTCCTATGAACCCCCTTAATTAATGACACAAGCACATAACTTGTCCTCTAATGTATGAATAGTGCACCAAGATTTTCTGTTTATATGAGAGTGACATGTTGTGCTCAACTCAACCTGAGTGCCAAACTCCTACCACACGACTCTCCAAAACTACAATGTAAAATGTGTGCCTCTATCTAAAATGATAAAAACTGGCACACTATAAAGGCGAACAATCTCTCCAATGTAAATCTCAGCCAATCGATCTAAAGAATAAGTAGTACCAACTAGAATGAAGTGCGTGGACTTGGTCAGTCGATCCACAATCACCCAAATAGCATCGAACTTCCTCAAAGTCTATGGGAGCCCAACTACAAAATCTATGGTGATCTGCTTCCACTTCCACTTTGGGATCTGTTTCCTCTGAAGCAATCCACCTGGTCTCTAATGCTCATATTTTACTTGCTGACAGCTGAGATGTCGAGCTACAAACCCAACTATATCCTTCTTCATTCTTCTCTACCAATAATGTTGACACAGGTCCTGGTTAATCTTCATGCAACCCGGATGAATGGAATACTGCAAGCTTTAGGCCTCTTCAAGAATTAACTCCCGTAGTCCATCTACATTAGGCACACATATCTGGACCTACATCTACAACACTCCATCATCTCCAATATAGTGACATCTCTAGCATCATCATGCTGAACCTTGTCCTTGAGGACAAAAAATGAGTATCATCACATTGGAATTCTCTGATGCGATCAAATAAGGAAGACCAAGAAACCACACAAGCTAGAACCCGATTGAGCTCCAAAACATCCAATCTCATGAACTAGTTGGCCAAGGCCTCATCATTAACTGTGAGATGATCTCCCCAATAGGAATGAGTGCAAGACTACCTATGCTCACTACCTTCCTAATCAAGGTATCAACCACCACATTGGCCTTGACTGGATGATATAAAATAGTAATATCATAGTCCTTTAGCAGCTCTAACCATCTCTACTGCCTCAAATTTAGATCCTTATGTTTGAACAAGTGCTAGAGGCTACGATGACAGTAAGTACCTCACAAGACACACTATAGATAGTGCCTCCAAATCTTCAATGCATGAATAATGGAAGCCAACTCCAAATCATGAACATGACAGTTCTTCTCGTGAGGCTTAAACTAGAGTGAATCATAAGAAATAACTCTACACTCTTGCATCAAAATATACCTAATACCGATCCAAGAAGCATTAAAATATACTGTATAAGAACCAGAAGCTAACGGTAGAACAATAACTGGAGTAGTGGTCAAGGCAATCTTGAGCTTCTGAAAGCTCTCCTCACACCCATCTCACCACGTGAAAATAACACCATTTTAGGTCAATTTGGTCAAGGGTGACGCAATAGACGAGAAACCCTACACGAAACGATGGTAATAACTAGCCAAACCAAAAATGTCCAAATCTCTGTAGCTGAGAACGGTCTAGGGAAACTCTGAACTGCCTCTATCTTCTTCGGATCCACCTTAATACCCTTACTAGGCATCACATGTCCCAAGACCGACACTAAATTGAGCCAAAACTCAACTTGGAGAACTTGGCATAAAGTTTCTCCTCCTTCAATCACTATAGCACAATCCTAAATATTTGGTATGCTCCTCCTAGCTACGAGAATACATTATGATATCATCAATGAATACAATGACAAACGAGTCGAGATAAGGCTAAAATATACTATTTATCAAACCCATGAACGTTGCTAGGGTGTTGGCCATAATGACCATATTGGGTCATGAAATCTGTCTTACGAATATTCGAGTCTTGAATCTTCAACTGGTGATACCAAGATATCAAATCAATTTTGGAGAATACCGTCGCTCATTGAAGCTGGTCAAATAGATCATCAATACGTGGTAAAAGGATACTTGTTCTTGATTGTGACTTTGTTCAAGTGCCTATAATCAATGCATATTCTCATAGTGCCATCCTTCTTCTTCACAAATAGAATAGATGCACCCCAAAGTGACACTAGGCCTAATAAACCCATTCTCAAGGAGTTCCTAAAGCTGCTATTTCAACTCTTTTAACTCAGGCTGTGCCATACGGTATGGAGAAATGGAAATAGGCCGAGTGCTTGAAAACAAGTCAATATCACTATTGAGCGGCATAGCCGACAGTTTTGCAGGAAGCACATTCGAAAAATCTCACACCACCACAACAAAATCAATAATAGGGTTATGGGCACCAACATCGATCACAAAAGTAAAATAATATAGAAAACCCTACACAACCATCCGTTGGGCCTTCAAGTATGAAATCACTCTGGTGGGAACGTATTCCAAAGAACCTCATCACTCAATTTGTGGCAATCCCGACATCGGCAATGTCACATTCTTAGTGTGACAATCCAAAATAGCATGATATGAGACAACCAATCCATACCCAATATCACATCAAAATCAACCATACTAAGTAGTACAAGATCAATTCTAGTCCCCCAATAGTCACTAAGCTCAACCGCTACATACAATCCACAATAATTGTATCGCCCGCCAGCGTATATACATGAACAAATGAAGCTAAAGACTCACAGGGCATATCTAGATAATGAGAAAAATACGATGATACATATGAATAGGTGGAACCAGAATCAAATAATATAGAAGCATCTTGATGACATACTGAGACAATACAAGTGATCACTACGTCTGAAGAAATAGAATCTGATCTGGTATGGTGGGCATAGAAATGAGCCTGACCGCCACCATCGACCTCCCCCTCTAGGGAGCCTCTAGTTGACTGAGCTCCATCCCGAACTGGCTGGGCGGGTGGTGAAATAACTGATGCTGAAGTCGTAGAATAGCTCCTCTTCTGAGCTGGACCTCCGACTAGGCAGGGACACTACCTCCTGATATGATTACACTCTCTATACTCGTAGCAACTCCCCAGTGCTGATGGTGCGGACTAAAAGGATCTCGGGGCACCAGGATAACTTGTAGATGGACTTGGAATAGATAAGCCCTAAACTGATGGATCTTCGGATGAACTCTAAGGTGGACGTACACTAAGATATGAGTGACCCTGAAGAGAACTATGTGAACCATGTCTAGATGATGCAATACGGGCGAGTCCAGACATAGTAGAACTGGCCTCTAGAAGGAACACTAATAAAAACCTCTCTCTCGTCATAAGGACCTGCAAATGAAATGTGAGGCTATCGATGAACCTCTTGATCCTCTCAATTAGTGGGAACCAACCAAACTGCATGATAGGGAAACTCAGAAAACCTCATCTCGTATTGCGTTATAGTCATATCATCCTGAGGTACCTGCTCAAATTATATGAGAAACTTCTCTCTGTGAGATTGCGGCACAAACTTATCGATGAAGAGAATGGAGAACTCCAGACATGTAAGTGGCAATATACCGACTTGCCTACGCCTCTCATAAGCCTCCCACATGCTGAAGGCAGCTCCTGCAAACTGAAAAGTAGTAATCAAGAACCCATTATTCACTAGAATAACTCTATTATGGAGAATCCTCTAACGTCTCCCGAAGAAACAATGGCCATCCTCCAACTCTACCTTTCTAAAAGATAGAGGCTGTAGTCCACCAAACCACTCCAGTCTCGTTGCTCGTCATTAGTCATAACATGAACAACATGGGCCTGAGCAACTGCCACCAGCTAGGCCGGTAGTGCCTTCGGTGTCTGGAGTCCCTGTATCACCTTCTCGGATGTACGATTTGACCGAGAATGAGTACCTACCCTGGCCTGAGAAGTGACTGTTCTTGTCGGAACAGAGATCGCCTGAGCAAGACTGGTGCATATGATCTAAATTAAAGCTAAACTTGGAAATACAATGGGCACAATTGGTGCCAGCTGGCCCCACAGGCTCATCCAAAACTAGGACCTGGTCCTAAACTGAGGCAACTGGTGGATTTTCAAGTTCTAAACTAGTTGTTTTAAGAGCTGCATCTCTGCCCCTATCGCAATCTCTACCACAACCTCGGTGTCTCGCGTCCCTGACTGGTACTATTGGTGGTTGTCCATCCTGCCTAGTAGTACGTCCTCACCATCTGTGAGAGAATAGAATAGCCAAAGTTTAGTAACAGAATCAAAAGATTTGCACGACAAGAATTCAAAACTGTGAAGTTTTCTAAGGGGTTGACAGTCTCTCGAAGATAAGATGTCTTCGCATTAATTCTCTTGACTCTACTAAACCTTCTCATGACTCGTCAAACCTCTCTAACCTAGGATCTAATACCAACTTGTCATGACACGAACCTAACATGTTGTGATGTCGCCTATAGCTGTTCTAGGCAAGCCGACATTTCCAAAATACTTCCATCAATTAATAGAAAATGAATAGAGAAATTTAAAATAATCAATTTTTTTTATAAAAATAGGCTAATAACCCAAACAAAAGTGTGGAAATATAATTCCCAAATTAGGGTGTCACTGAGATCATGAGCATTTATACAACCAGTCTAGAAAGAAGGGTCTATTAGAGTCTGTATCAAAATATAATTAAACAAAATACAAAGGAAGGAGAAACAAAGGGTTGCGAACACCGGACAACTACCTCGTAAATCTCCAACGATCAACCGAGCACGAGAACAGTGCCCACATTCTCTGTAAACACCTGGATCTGCACATGAAGTGCAGGGTGTAGCGTGACTACAACCAACTCCGTATGTAACAACAATAAATAAAGAACTGAAGCATAGTTACAAGCTACACAATTATAGTTCATTTTTAGTAATCTCATCAAGAAAGTAGACATGCTTTCAAATTCAACAATTTGGGTCAAATCAGTTTATACATTACCAAGTTCAAGTAAACCTGGATACAATATCTTCAATAAAAATTCAAAACAATGACATATAGCAGTTAAATGAAGCAACAAATTAATGCAAATACAACCTCTCAAGGCAACAATTAATCAACCTTTCTCAATTGCTCAATCACTAGGCCCTCAGACCTCAAAACTCACACTCCATAGGTATGTGCGCTCAATAGGGGTGTTCAGGCTTTAGAGGGGCTGCTTCAGCCCGTGTTATATCACTAAGGCCTGATCCATAATTATATAAATATCCATAATGCTGTTTGCGACATGCAACTAGAGCCATATATATATATATATATATATATCACAGAGCCCTAAGGCTCGTTGTGACGTGCAACTCGATCCATATATATACACATATAGCTCAAAGTTCGGCACTGAGTTCCTAACTTAGGTACCAAACTCTCTAGTCTCTCGGGCTCTCGAAATCATACAAATAAGCCAAAATAAAGATAATAACATGTATAACCAAGAAACAAGTAGAGACTGAGATATGATATACATCTAAAAACCGTGACTGAGTACAAGATAAAAAATAGCAGATAATTCAACAAGTACACGACCTTTGCAGGTCCCAACAATGTCATCATATAGCGTAAGCATGATTTCTAATGTGATTTGCAGTCAAATTTCTATAACACGGGGAGAGCATATAGCTAACCACAAGTTATTTAACTTTACAGTTCCACAGAATGGGCTAAGTCACAATTCCTATGGTGCACACACGCTCGTCAGCTAGCATGCGTGTCACCTCAAAACGAATCACATAATGCATAGTTTAGGGTTTCATACACTCAAGACCAGATTTAAAATTGTTACTTAACTCGAAACCCTACTCCAAAATGCCTTTGCCTTGTGAATCGACCTCCAAATACAATATGGGTTAAATGAATCAATTCCATGAGAAAAATTCGAAATTATAACCAAAATCCAAAATTGACTCAAACCCGCCCCCAGACCCACGTCTCGAAACCAGACAAAACTTACAAAAATCAAAATCCCATTCACTCACGAGTCTAACCATGCAAAATTTACTCAAATCCAATATTAAAATTCCATTCAAAACCCCAAAATTCTAGTCCAAGTACTCTTCCTCATTTTCCAAATTTCCACCCCAAATCACAAATTACATGATGGAATTGAAGTCATAATCATGGAATTTGACCAAAACTATATAGGAGTCAGTTAACCCAAACACCCACGTAAGAATCTCTCCAATAATCGCCTTCTATCAAGCTCCCACTTCAATTTTATGATATGAACTCAAAGCCCTCATTTTCAATCTTTTTAATCTTCCCAGATGCACCTTCATCGTGAATGCAACCATCCTCTCACATTCGTGCAGACCATTTTGCTTGCCTCTGAATTTAACACTTCGGGAATGGATCACAACTTGGAGAACGTTAAGCTTTGCCAACTCCACTCTTTGCGAATGCAACTCCTGCTCCGCGAACATGTAGAGCAAGGGCATGGGGTCCACAACTACCTCAACATCTCTTTGAGAACGCATTACCCTTCGCATTCACGATGTCTCCACCGACCAAACCTTCGTGAATGCGGGCTCCTCTTTGCAAATACTAAGAACAAACTTCCTTCAGCCTCAAGGTACACTTCGCGAATGCGAGACCTTCCTTGCGAATGCATACGAGGAAACCAGATGAGTAAAAACCAGCAACTTCAGCTATTTCGGTAACTCAAAACCAAGTCTGTTAACCACCCAAAATCAATTCGAGGCCTCCGGGACCTTAAAAAACATACCAACAACTCCTAAAACACGATAGAAACTTAGTCGAACCCATAAATCACCTCAAACAACATCAAAAATATGAATTTAAGCCTAATGCACTTTGAAATTTCTAAATTCTACAAACAACATCGAAACCTATCAATTCACGTCCGATTGACCTCAAATTTTGCACACAAGTTAAAAATTACACCACAAACCTACTTCATCTTCCAAAAATCCAATCCAACCCAGATGTCAAAAATTTCACTCTCGGTCAAACTTTTTAAAATTCTAACTTTCGACATTTCAAGCCTAATTCTACTATGGACCTCCAAATCACAATCCAGAATGCTCCCAAGTCCAAATCACCTAGCAGAGCTGACGGAATCGTCAAAATTCAAATCCGAGGTCGTTTACACATAAGGTAACATCCGGTCAACTTTTCCAACTTAAGCTTTCAATTAAGAGAATAAGTGTCTCAATTCACTCTGAAGTCTCCCCGTACCCGAACCAATTAACCAGGTAAGTCATATAACAGTCATAGAATATAAAAGTAGTAAAAAATGGGTGAATCGGGCTACAACTCTCAAAATAACTAACTAGGTCGTTACAAATACGATTGGCAAGCATCTGCAGGAAGTACACTATACACAAACCCACTTTGCACATCTTGTGGATGCTTGGGCCACAACCATTATAATGCTTACAGCAAAGATCTACCTAACAGAAAAAGCAGATAGTCTCAGAAGTACAATCATCCCAAGGTCGATGGAAAATAGTCGCTTACACAAACAAAAGTTATGCTACTAAAAAAGCTTCAAAATTGGATAGTAGATGGAAAATAAAGAGAAAAAGGAATACACCCACTAAAAAGTTTGAAGGAATTGGTAAAGAAAAAGAAAAAGAAAATAGGAATAGGGAAATTAGAATAGAGGAAGAAACAAAAGAAAAAAAAAGAAGAAAACAAAAAAGACAATTATTACATCAACAAGTGGTGTTACTAGCCATACCAACTTTATATTGGAAACAAGGAATGAAAACTACTTTGGGCCTAAGAAAAAAGTAAATGGAAATGACTCTTAAAAGAACTACACACTCACACTTCCAGTTCACATCAACTGCATCTACACTACAGTACCTACGGAACAAAAGCTTCCTAATACCAAAACAATAGATAGAAAAATTCATGAACAGACAACAACTGCAAAAACATGGACCCCACCAAGCAACACCTCTAACAATCATGGCTCGGAACCCAACGATCTAATCTGCTCCCTCTTTTCGCTATACACTCGCTACCATCACATTGAATGTACTGACCGCTAGCTACCCTTCTGCCTACAACTACACCTGCCAATACCACTCATTTCTTTTTCTTTCACCCCCTAAAGTAATTAACGCTACAGACGCCACCAGAGGGAAGTAGAAGAACCAACTTCAGCCACAATTAACCAACTACAACTTCCAAACGACAATCATCCCCGTCACAATAGTTATCAACTTCCAATTCTACTATAACTAGATAGGCAACTACATGTACGGGTTCATGAGCTAGAAATAGGCTACATCACAACACATTCAACAGGATCACACCACCAACCACACATATGAAAACCAGAATTCGGAGACTCCCACCCAACAATAGGCGGCCATGATCCTAGAAATAATACAAGAACTAATCTAGATGGTAGAACAAGGTATTTTGCACCAACGAACATGCAGCAATACTATTATAGTCACTCTACACCCAGAGATAGCAGCCTTCGACCTTGTCAAACAGCTAGGCGACCACAAAACCAAGAGGAGGTTGCATCCCCAATGGCCAACTGGTTGATCTTATTGCAAGAATAGATACCACCAAAGAATTTGGACACTGAGGATAAACTAACGCTACTAGAGTTATTATCCCCTTTGAACATAAAGGAGGTAGTGGCTATGGTGCTCCAGTCCGAACAACTAACGGCACACAACCTTGATCAAACTCTCCAGAACATCACACTGTAAAGATTACTGTCAATGACCCTCAACGAAAATAGAGAAAAAAAGTTCTTCATAACTATCCCAACAAATGTCCTGAGGATCACAATGAACATCGGCTCCTACCCACTCTCAATACTCAACGAATATGTTATTCTTATACTTCTAACACTGACGGTGGAGGATATTCTCATCGACAATAGGGTGGACCACTCACTTGAGCATGTCACCAGCTTCGTGAAGGAGTTCGAGGATCATCAATGAGCCCCAGATGAAGATACTCTTTTGGAATTATAAAGGGTGCAACAGCCCTTAGTTCAGGTAGAGCTTCAAGGAACTCATAGACAAGAATAAACCCTCCATCATCTGCCTTACAGATACATATATACAGAGTTACTACGACCTCATAGAGTTTGAAAATTTTACGGATTTACTTGAGCTTAGTGCAGTTGGGTACTCTGGAGGTGTTGCCTTAATGTGGAAGCGGGAAGAGATTGCTGCCGACCCAATCGCTACCACAGATCTGGAGATTCATGTCAATATCGAGGTTAGAGGAATATCTCACCATTAGCTTTTATCCTTAGTTTATGGAAGTAAAAATTTAGCGAATAGTAAATATTTATAGAATAACTTAGCAATTATTGCTAAAAACCATAGTATGCCTTAGCTTTATGCGGAGATTTTAATGACGCAACATCTTCTTTCGAAAAGTTTGGAGGAAGGACAATAAATAATACTAGGACTGATGCCTTTCTACAGTGCCTAGACAATCTTAATATGATTTACCTAAGGTTCACGAGACCCAGGTTCACGTGAACAAATAAAAGAAAAAAGGGGTCACCAAATTCTAGAAAGATTAGACTGTTTCCTTGCCAACCTAGAATTTAACAAAACCTTATAAGAAAACCCGTCCACGTATTACTCTTTGAAACAATGTAACTAAGCCACCTTGATTTTAGCAATATTGTTAATAATGACTTGTCAAACAATATAAATTATAGGAATGCCATATCATCTTATACGTAACATTTTGAGTCTTGGATGTGACAGACCTAACTCGTCGTATCATGAGTTACTATTTTTTCCCCCATTTTCAGCTTCTTTATACGTCATTATCATATCTTATGTGATCAAGTTGATTTTGGAGAGGTTTTAGTAGGAAATGAGATCCTTAGTCTCTTTAAGGAATGTTTGGTTTAGAAAAATCAACCGGCTGTTGACTTATGAGTTAGAGGGCTCGATGTGATTTCTGGTGATTCGGTTAACTTTAGGGGGATGATTTGTTACGAAGTGATTTTGGAGGTCCGATGTAGAATTAGGTTTCAATTAGCGAAGTTAGTATTTTGGCGAATTTCGGTTGATAGGTGAGATTTTTATCTGAGAGTCGGAACAGAATTCTGAGAGTTGATATAGATTCATTAGGTTATTTGGGACGTGTGTGTAAAATTTCAGGTCATTCAGGGGTGATTTATTTGGGTTTTTTATCAAATGCGCATTTCAAATGTTTTAAAAGAAACTTAGGCTTGAATTCGATAAGAATAGATGATTTTAGTGTTGTTTAAGGCGTTTTGATGACTGGAGCAAGTTTAAATGATGCATTAGGAGGTGTTGGTTCTTTTGATTGAGGTCTCGAGGGCCTTCGGATGATTTTGGATGGTCGAACGGACCAATTTCGACATTTGGAAGTTACAGATTTTTCAGTTGTTCTGTTGCAGATATTTTGGTCATTGCGATCACGGGGGTGATGTCGCGATCACATAGAAGCAGTTAGTGAGGCATGAGTTTTGTTCAATGCGATTGCATTAAGTGGCTTGCAATCGCAGAGGGTTATCAGATGAAGCTCTGCATTCGCATGAAGGGATCCGCGATTGCATAAGAGGATCAGGGGACCCGGCTACTTTGTTCTTAGCACTCGCATCAGGTGGAACGTGTTCGCATTTTTGGAAAATAAAGCATCGCGATCGCATAAGCTTGGCTGTGTTCGCATAGGCCATTTTGGAGGCTTGGGAAATTTGTGCTTCGCGATCGCGAGCCTGGAGTTGCGATAGCATAGAAGGAAATCTGGGTTGACAGAATGGATTTTAATAACATTTCCTTCGCAAGCTAGGTCACTTTTTCCTCCATTGTTGAGCATCTTGAGAGATTTTTGGAGAAATTGAAAAGAGTTTTGACTGGGATTGATTAACCCAGAAATTTTTTAAAAACTTACCGAAACTGGGAGGAATTAGGGCTTGATTTTTTGAAATTTTGAATTAGAATTTGAAGAGGCATTTGAGCTCGGATTTGAGAGTTCTTCATATGTATGGACTCGTGGCGAGATTAGGAACATGTTGTTGGGAAAATTTCTAAATTTTGAGAAGTAGGCTCGGGGCTCGAGTTTTGCCAATTTCGAAATTATTGAATATTTTTTATTCTTGTCTATTGGGTTATGTTCCCTTAGCCCGTTGTGACGTATTTGTTGTGGTTGTCAGATTCGACATGCGAGGAGGCCAATTTGAGAGGCAAGAGCATAGTGAGCTAGAGATTCGGCCGGTTTGAGGTGAGTAGTGATTGTAAATGATCTTCTAAGGGTCTAAAACCTCGAATTTGTACAATATTGTGCTATATTGAGGTGAAACGCGTGCTTAATGATGAACAAGTGGTTTTTTACTATTGGGGATTGTGATTTGGTCCGTCCCGATTAATGTTTTTACCGCGTATTTGAGTAAGACTTGTTAATTATCATCATGATTTGGGCTTGTTGCCATATTTGGGCACTGACTACTTGAATCCTTTGTAGACTTTATCGCTGTTTCCTCACTAGTTTTACATATTACTTGACCTCGGTCCGATTGATTAATACTATTTTACAAACTCAGCCACTTTTACTTGAATTTTGAGACTTAAATGATATTCCAATGTTGTTTGGGATGAGCACTACTGTTTTACTAATGCCACAATATTGCTTGAGTGGTAGGAGGCCGAGTGATGTAAGGCCGAGTGCCGAGTGCCGAGTGATGATGCCACGAGTTGGCTTGATATAGTGCTTGAGCCGTAAGAGGCCCATCCGGAGTCTGCACATCCACAGTGAGCACGGGTAACCATATGATCTAATACTGAGTCCGAGGGGCTGATACTACATTGAGTGACTGAGAGTGAGCGCGAGGGGCTAATAATATGCTGAGCGATTGATACTGGTCTCAAGGGGCAGATTACTACTCACTGTTTACTTGTTGTTTTACCTGATTTACTTGTTTTTAAAAGGAGATTTCATTTGATTCTTTACGGTTTTACTATTTTATATGATGTACTACCTGGAATAGAATTTCCTTGTGCATTTATGTGTTTTCATGCGTTCAACCGTTATTTATTGCTATTACTCACTAGGTCGGAGTACTCACAGTATTCCCTTCACCTTGCGTACAGGTTCAGGCATAGCAGAGTCAGTACCTGAGCTAATTCCTTCCAGACCAGGCAGCGATTTGGATTTTTAAGGTAGATATCAATGTCCGCAGTCCCTTGTCTCCCATATCCTCTATCATTTATGTTTTCAGATTATAGTATAGGATTTTATACTTTGTAGACTTATAGCAAACTCCATAGTAGCTCATGACATATGACACGTCAGTTTGGTCTATGTCGGGATGGTTTTTCCCTTGTTATTATCGTTGTTTTCCGCAATATTGTCTATCTTAAGCATGTTTTAGTCTTGTTAATGTTAATTGATTACTTAAGAGAGGTGTTTGCATTATTCTGGCTGGCCTTGTCTTCATGAGAGGCGCCATTGCGGTCGGGGTCGAGAATTGGATCCTGACAAGTTGGTATTAGAGCCTGGGTTACTAGGTCTTACGAGTCTTGAGCAACTTTAGTAGAGTCTCGCAGATCGGCATGGAGACATCTTTAATTATCCTTGAGAGGCTGTAGAACCTTTAGGAAAACTTCAGTTTCTTGAAACTCTTGTCGTGCAAATTTGTTTATCCGAGCACTAAATTTCTCTATATTCTATTCACTCATAGATGGTGAGGACACAAGCTACCGGACGTGGCGGAAGACCACCAGTACCACTCACTGAGACCACCAGAGGCCGTGGACTTGCTCGTGGTAGTGGCAGAGGCACAGCAACAGGGGCAGCACCTGTGGATCCTCAAGTTGCCCCAGCTCAGGACCTGGCTCCCACAACACCAGTTGAGGCACCAGCTGTGCCCGTTGTGATTCCGGGTCATTAGGACTCCTTGGCTCAGATCTTGACAAGTTGCACTGGGTTGGCTCAGGAATTTTCAGCCACCACAGAAGCAACTACTTCACAAGCCGGAGAAGGCAATCAGACCCCCATTACCCGCATACCTAAGCAGGTGATGCAGGGATTATAGACTCTAGAGGCACCTCCCGCTCAGCCAGTTGCACCATAGTAGGAATTTCGGGTTCCAGCTGTGCCTAAGGATGATCAGCGTCGCCTTGAGCGGTTTGGTAGACTCCAGCCTCCGACAGTGATGGTGAGGGTGAGGATGCCCAGGGTTTTCTTGACAGGTGTCATCGGATGTTCCGTACAGTAGGGATTCTAGAGTTTAGTGGTGTGATATTTACCACTTTTCAGTTTACTAGGGCTGCCTTCACTTTGTGAGAGGTTTATTAGAGGCATAGGCCGGCTGGTGCAATACCTTTGACCGTGAAAGAGTTCTCCACTCTCTTCTTGAGAAGTATGTATCGGAGTTTTGCGGAGAGGAGCTGCGCAAATAGTTTTAGTGGCTACGAAAGAGAGATGTGACTGTGTCTCAGTATGAGATGAGGTTTTCAGAGTTGGCTCGTCATACCGTTTTGATGGTTCTGACTGAGCACGAGTGTATCAGAAGATTTTTTGATGGCCTTAACTACCATCTTCGAGAGAGTATTGGGTGCTACATTCGAGGAGGTGGTTGATATAGCTCAAGAGATTGAGGCTGTTCTTGCAGTTACAGTGGTGATCTTTCGAAGGGCTAGTTCCAGCATGGTAGGGGTCATTCTTTCAGGCCCGTTCATCGGCCCGACCCTATTTTAGGGCATCTTCAGGTCGTGGTTATCATGGTTCTCAGTAGGGTCAGCCTTCACTCAACGCTCTTCCAGCATAAAGTTCATTTCGTGCCCCGTCTGTTTAGGGTTCTTCTAGGCCGAGTGCATCAGCTAGTCACTCCGACGCGAGGGGTTCCCTTAGGTCCCATTCTCTAGCACCTAGGAGTTCTTTTGAATGTTGAAAGTTTTAACATATGTGGAGGCAGTGTCCTCGTCGTGCTACTAGCTCATCTCAGCAGAGCTCATCCCTTCTCTTCCAGTCTAGTGTCTTCAGCACTTGCTCAGCCAGCTAAGGGTGATAGTCAGGCAGCCAGGGGATGCCCTTGAGGTGGAGGTCGATCAGGCTATGGTCAGGCACATTTTTATGTTATTCCAGGCAGGACAGATGCTATCACTTCAGATGTTGTATAGGTATTATTTCAGTCTGCCACATGGATGCCTCAGTCTTATTTGATCCCGGTTCCACCTATTCTTACATGTCCTCATATTTTGCTCATCATTTGGGTACGTCCCAAGGGTGTCTTTCTTTACTTGTTCATGTATCTACCTCGGTAGGCGATACTATTGTTGTAAACTATGTGTATCGGTCATGTTTGGTGACTATTGGGAGTCTGAAGAGCTGAGTTGATCTATTGTTATTGAGCATGGTAGACTTTGACATTATTTTGGGTATGGATTGGTTATCTCCGTGTTCATGCTATTCTAGGCTATCATGCTAAGACAATCACTTTGGCTATACCGGGTGTACCAAGGATCGAGTGTCGAAGTGTGACTAATTATGTTCCTAGTAGGGTGATTTCATTCTTAAAGGACCCACATATGGTTAGGAAGGGTTGCCTTTCATACTTGGCGTTTGTGTGGGATGTTAGAGCCGAGACTCCTAGCACTGATTTGTTCCAGTTGCGAGAGAGTTTCCCGATGTATTTCCTACATACCTGCCAGGCATGCCACGAGATAGGGATATTGATTTTGCTATTGACCCGGTGCCAGGCACTCAGCCCATTTCCATCTCGGCATATCATATAGTGCCAGCGGAGTTGAAATAATTGAAGGATCAGCTTCAGGAACTACTAGATAAGTTGTTCATTCGGCCTAGTGTGTCACCGTGCAGTGCACCGGTTCTGTTTTTGAAGAAGAAGGATGGCACCATGAGAATGTGCATTGACTACAGGCAATTGAACAAAGTAGCAGTGAAGAACAAGTATTCCTTCCTTTGCATTGATGATTTATTTGAACAGGTTCAAGGAGCGAGGGTGTTCTCTAAGATAGATCTCCATTCGGGCTATCACCGGTTGAAGATCAATGATTCAGGTATTAGTAAGACTGCTTTCAGGACTAGATATGGGAACTATGAGTTTCTTGTTATGTCTTGTGGGATGTTTAATGCCCCAACAACGTTCATGCATTTGATGAATAGTGTATTTCGGCCTTATCTAGATTCGCTCATTATTGTTTTCATTGATAATATTCGGTTGTACTCGCATAGTCAGGAGGAGCACATGAAACATTTGCAAGTTGTATTTTTAGAGATTAAGGTAGGAGAAACTTTATGCAAAGTTCTCCAAGTGTGAGTTTTGGCTCAGATTAGTGGCTTTCATGGGACAGGTGGTGTCTAGAGAGGTTATTCAGGTCGATCCAAAGAAGATAGAGGCAGTTCAGAGTTGGCCTAGACCGTCCTCAACCATAGATATTTGTAGCTTCTTTAGTTTGGCAAGTAATTATTGCCGGTTTGTTCAGGGATTTTTCTCTATAGCATCTCCCTTGACCAAGTTGACGCTGAAGGGTACTCCACTTGTATAGTCGGACGAGTGCGAGGAGAGCTTTCAGAAGCTCAAGATAGTTTCGACCACAGCTACGGTATTTGTCTTACCAACTTTAGGTCTCACAAGATAGTTTCGACCACAGCTACGGTATTTGTCTTACAACCTTTAGGTTCTTATACTGTATATTTTGATGCTTCGAGAGTTGGGATCATATGTGTATTGATGTAGGAGGGTAGAGTTATTGCTTATGCTTCTCGTCAGTTGAAGCCCCATGGAGGAACTACCCTATTCATGATTTGGAGTTGGCTGCTATAGTTTATGCCTTGAAGATTTGGAGACACTACTTGTATGGAGTTAGAGGTGTGCATTCGAATCGGTTTATCGATAAATCGAATCGACTATTTGTTATCAAAATTGAAAAAATCGAAATCGAAAAAATCGAAACATTATTGAAATAATAACGATAAGTATATGTACAAATCGATAATCGATAAGTAATTATCAATAATTGTCAAAATCGAATCGATAAATCGAATGCACACCCCTAGACTGTAGACACTTGTAAAATGAGTAATTACCTATTTGTGTAGATTAATATAACATATAGAATGTATATATATTCTGCTACTATTTTGAAAGCGGCTATTTAATATCATTTTCCCTAATTTATACCGTTTCCTTAACCCTACGTCCCTTAACATATTGTTTCCTCTACCACATTTAAGGAATGATCATATTTAATGATCAAGCGATGAATTTCAAATTAATGGAAAACAAAATTAGCTGTGATGATGTATTTTGTTTTGTTTTGTTTTATATACTACCGGAGTGTTGGTGACATACATTTGATCCATTACTTTAGTTTTGTTGCATGTGCTTGTTGATATAATTTTTATGTTATGTATGGTGTTCATTTTATTTTAGATTTTTTTTGTCCATATTGGTTAGGCGCGTTTATAGCAATATACTTTTCGTGGAATCTCGCAAATTTTCTTATTAGTGTAATCGATAACCGAATCGATAAGCCCCCGAAACCGATAAATCGAAATCGAAAAAATCGAAATCTTATTGAAACGATAACGATAAACATATGTACAAATCGATAATCGATAAGTAATTATCGATAAGGGCCAAAATCGAATCGATAAATCGAATGCACACCCCTATATGGAGTATCTTGTAAGGTATTCACCGATCATCATAGTCTTCAGTATTTGTTCAAGATAAAGGATCTTAATATGAGGCAGCGGAGGTGGCTAGAGTTACTTAAGGATTATGATATTATCATTTTGTATCACCTGGGGATGGCCAATATAGTGGCTAGTGCCTTGAGCCGAAAAGGAAGTTAGTATGGGGAGTTTGGCACATATTCCAGTTGGGGAGAGGCCCTTTGTAGTTGATGTTCAGGCCTTGGCAAATCGGTTAGTGAGACTAGATATTTCAAAGCCTAGTCGGGTGTTGGCTTGTGTGGTTTCGTTCTTCCTTATATGATCGCATCAGAGAGTGCCAATATGATGATTCACATTTGCTTGTCCTTAAGGATAGGGTTCAGCATGATGATGTCAAAGATGTGACCATTGTTGAGGATGGTGTGTTGAGGATGTAGGTGCAGATTTGTGTGCCGAATGTAGATGGGCTTCGGGAGTTGATACTAGAGGATGCCCAAAGCTCACGGTATTCCATTCATCTAGGTGCCGCGAATATGTATCAGGATGTGAGGCATCACTATTGGTGGAGTAGAATGAAGAAGGATATTGTAGGGTTTATGGCTTGGTGTCTCAACTGTCAGCAGGTAAAATATGAGCATCAGAGAACGTGTGTCGTACTTCAGCGGTTGATTATTCCCGAGTTAAAGTGGGAGAGAGTCACAAAGGATTTTGTGTGTGGTCTTCTTCGGGCTTTGATGAAGTTCGATTTGATTTAGGTGATTGTCGATCGGCTGACTAAGTCTGCGCACTTCATTCCAATATGTATTACTTCTTCGGAGTGGCTGGTAGGGATCTTTATCCGGGATATTGTCTCATTGCATGGTGTTCCAATGTCTATCATCTCAGATAGGGGTACTCAGATTACTTCTCAGTTTTGGAAGACTTTTGAGCGAGAGTTGGGTACACAGGTGGAGTTGAGCACAACATTTCATCCTCACACATACAGGCAGTCCGAGTGTATTATTTACAATTGGGATGAGTTTTTGCCACTGGCATAGTTTTCCTACAACAACAATAATTAGTCGAGCATTCAGATGGCTCTGTATGAGGCATTGTATGGAAGGCGGTGTAAGTTTCCTAATTGGTTGGTTCGAGCCCGGCGAGGCTAGGCTATTGGGGACAGAGTTGGTTCAGGATGCCTTAGAGATGTTTAAAGTGATTCAAGAGAGTCTTCGTACAGCGCAGCCGCGTCATAAGAGTTATGTTAACCGAAAGGTTCGAGATGTGTCTTATATGGTAGGTGAGAACATTTTGCTGAAGTTTTCACCCATGATGGGTGTTATGCAATTTGGAAAGAAAGGGAAGTTGAGTTCGCGGTTTATTAGCCCTTTTGATGTACTTAGGAGGATTGAGAAGGTGACTTATGAGCTTGTCTTGACACCCAGCTTGTCGGGCGTGCATCCGGTATTTCATGTTTCTATGCTCCGGAAGTATGTTGGGGACCCGTCCCATGTATTGGACTTCAGCACGGGTCATTTGGATGATGGTCTGACTTATGATATAGACCCAACAACCATTTTGGATCGTTAGGTTTGGAAGTTGAGGTCAAAGGATGTTGCTTCGGTAAAGGTGCAGTGGAGAGGTCAGCCCGTGGAAGAGGCTACTTGGGAGACCGAGTTGGAGATGCGGAGCAGATACCCTCATCTGTTTGAGACTTCAGGTATGTTTCATGACCCTCTTGAGGACGAGCGTTTGTTTTAGTTGGGGAGGATGTGCAATATGACATGTTGTCTCATGATATTCCGCTTCGTTCCCCCCATATTAAGCTTCTTTATGCTTCATTATCAGTATCTTATGTGATCTAGTTGGTTTGGAGAGGTTTTGGTAGGAAATGATATAGTTAGTCTCTTTAAGGAAGGTTTTGTTTGGAAAAGTCAACCAGATGCTGACTTATAAGTTAGAGGGCTCAGATGTAATTTTGCGATTATTCACTTAACTTCGGGGGATGATTTGTGACATAAGAGTGTGATAGTAAGTGATTTTGGAGGTCCAGTGTAGAATTAGGCTTGAATTGGCGAAGTTAGTATTTTGGCAAATTCTGGTTGATAAGTGAGATTTTGATCCGAGGGTCAGAATGGAATTCTAAGAGTTTCTGTAGATTCATTAGGTGATTTTGGATGTGTGTGTAAAATTTCATGTCATCTAGAGGTGATTTGGTTGGGTTTTTATCAAATGCGTGTTTCGGACGTTTTAGAAAAAACTTAGGCTTGAATTCGATTAGAATCGATGATTTTAGTGTTGTTTCAGGTGTTTTAATGATTTGAGGAAGTTTGAATGATGTATTAGGAGGTGTTGGTGCTTTTGGTTGAGGTTCCGGGGGCCTCGAGGTGATTTCGGTTGGTCGAACGGACCAATTTCGGCATTTGGAATTTGTAGATTCTTCAGCTGTTGTGTTGCAGCGATTTTGATCATTGCAATCACGGGGGTGATGTCGCGATCACATAGAAACATTTGGTGAGGAAGGAGTTTTGTTCAATGCAATCGCATTAAGGGGCTTGCGATCACAGGGGGTTATCAGGTGAAGCTCTACGTTCACATGAAGGGGTCCATGATCGCATAAAAGGATTTGAGGACCCAGCTACTTTATTCTTCGCACTCGCATCAGGTGGAACACATTCACATAGGTTTGCAAAATAATGCATCACGACCGTGTAGGCTTGGCCGCGTTCGCATTGGACATTTTGGATTCTTGGGAAATTTGTGCTTCGCGATCACGAGCCTGGTGCTGCGATCGCATAGAAGGAAATCTGGGCTGACAAAATTGTTTTTAATAACATTTCCTCCGTGAGCTAGGTTTCTTTTTCTTCCATTGTTGAGAACCCTGAGAGATTTTTGGGAGAAATTGAAGAGGGTTTCGACTGGGATTGATTGGAGGTAAGCCCTATGAACTAAAAAATGATTTAATTGTAGAATTAACCAAGAAATTTATGAAAACTTAGCAAAAATTGGAGGAACTAGGGCTTGGGATTTTGAAAATTTGAATTGGAATTTGAAGGGCCATTTGAGCTCATATTTGATAGTTCTTGATATGTATAGACTCGTGGCGAGATAAGGAATCCGTTGATGTGATAATTTCTGAATTTTGAGAAGTGCGCCCGAGGCTCGAATTTTGCCAATTTCGAGTTTTTTGCTATTTTTCGATTCTTTTTTATTCTTTTCGATTGGGTTATTTTCCCTAAGCCTGTTGTGACGTATTCGTTGTGGTTCTGGTTAGATTCGACATGCGAGCAGGGCGATCTGAGAGGCAGGGCATAGCGACCTAGAGATTTGGCTGGATTGAGGTGAATAGTGATAGTAAATGATGTCATGAGGAATTGAAACCACGAATTTGCATAACGTAGTACTATATTAAGCTGGAACACACGCTTAATGATGAGCGCATGGTTGTTTACTACTGGGGATTGTGAATTGGTCCATCCCGAATGATATTTTTACCGCGTATTTGACTAAGACTTATTTTTTATCACCATGATTTGGGCTTATTGCCATATTTGGGCTTCATGCTAAGTACTTGAATCCTTCGTGGACTTTTATCACTGTTTTCTTTCTATTTTGACATATTATTTGAACTCAGTCCGATTTATTAATACTATTTCATAAACTCAACCACTTTTAGTTGAATTTTTTTGCTTAAATTATATTTTGAATGTTGTTTAGGCTGAGCACTATTGTTTTACTAATGCCCGAGGGAATTGTGATGATTTCTGAGCTGAGTGAGGCCGAGGGCCATATGTGAGGATATGCTGATATGATATGCTTTATTTGCCACGAGGTGACTTGAGTGATTGAAGGCCGAGTGATGTGAGGCCGAGTTCCGAGTGATGATGCCACGAGGTGGCTTGATATAGCGCTTGGGCCGTAGCGATCCCCTCCGGAGTCTACACACAACAGTGAGCGTGGGTACCCAGATAATCTCATACTGATCCCGAGGGGTTGATACTATGCTTAGTGACTGATACTGAGCCTGATGGGCTGATACTATGCTAAGTGACTGAGAGTGAGCCCGAGGGGCGAATACTATGCTGAGCGATTGATAGTGGGCCCAAGGGGCATATTACTACTCACTGTTTACTTGTAGTTTTACCTAATTTACCTATTTTTAAAAGAATATTTCATTTGATTCTTTACGATTTTACTGTTTTAAGTGATTTACTACCTGGTATAGAATTGCCTTGTGCATTTATGTGTTTTCATGCTTTAAACCATTATTTATTGTTGTTACTCACTGGATCGGACTACTAACTTTACTCCCTGCACATTGCGTGCAGATTCATGCATAGAAGAATCAGCAACTGAGCGCTGATTGCTTCAAGATCGGGCATCGATTTGTAGTTTCGAGGTAGCTGTCGACGTCTGCAGCCCTTTGTCTCCTATATCCTCTATCATTTATGTTTTCTTTAGATTATTGTTTCGGATTTTCTATTTTGTAGACTTACAACAGACTCTGTAGTAGCTCATGACTTGTGACACTTTGCTTTGGGCTGTGTCGGGATGGTTTTTCCCTTGTTATTATCGTTGTTTTCCGCAATATTGGCTATCTTAAGTATGTTTTAGTCTTGCTAATGATAATTGATTGCGTAAAAGAGGTGTTTGTGTTGTTCTGGCTGACCTTATCTTCACGAGAGGCGTCATCACGGTCGGGGTCGGGAATTAGGTCGTGACATTGGAACACGAGAATTTTTAGAAATATTTCAAAAATAAAAAAATCTTACAGAAAAGAATACTTTGTATCTAAAATATGCATCTTACACAAAAAAGAGACTTCCATATAGACCGTGAGGAGAAACTCATTTGCGGATACAATGAAATCCTAAAAAACGAAGAGGATTTCTGGAAATAAAAATCTAGAGTCCAATGGCTAAATGACGGAGATGTAAATACTAAATTCTTTCATATTTTGACTATCCATAAAGCAGGAAAAATTGAATCCTAGGGCTGAATGAGTTAGTAGACAACTAGACTTTCGACCTACAGAATATATGAAGCATTATCTTAAAGTACTTTACAGACATCTACACTAGTGAATTACCCTTTTGTTCAAAAACATGTTACCCATAATCCAAGCACTCTCAATAAACTCATCGACAGTGATATAGAGTTCCTTAGTAGAGATCTAAATATACTTGAAATTCACAAAGCAATTAAGTATTTTAAGCCACTCAAAGCACCTAAACTAGATGGTATACACCTTTTTTTTTCCAGAAATATTAGATAGACGTAAGTCCCTCGATCATCAACACATGTTCACAAGCTTTTCAAACATTCACAATTGACTTTGAGATAAACAATACATATTTTTCTCTCATCCCTAAGATAAAAAAGCCACAATACATCTTCCAATATAGACCTATTAGTCTTTATCATATAATCTACAAGACAATCATAAAAATCATTATGAAAAGGATATCCCTAATCAGTGCATCTTCATACCTGGAAGACGTGCTATTAATAATGTTATTATAGTTCATGAAACTATTCACTCTTTTAAAAAGAATTCAGGTGGTAAAGGAAAAATGATGCTTAAATTAGGTTTAGAAAAAACATTTGATTGCCTAAAATGATTCTTCATTAGAAATTCCCTAAATATCCTTAAATTTCCTGTCAAACTGATCAATTTAATTATGAACTGCATCTCAACATCATCTACTTCAACATAGCCAATGGTCAACCGGCAGAATTCTTTCAACCCTCTCGTGGAATATACCAAGGAGACCCCTTATTCCCCTAGCTCTTTATCATTTATATGCAATCAATTACTAGATACATTGACCATGTCGTGGTAATTTATCAATGGAAACCTTTAAAAATTAGTCGAATAGCCCCCCCAACCCCAGTATCCTATCTCATATTTACAGATGACCTTATCCTATTCTTTGAGGCAAACGCAATTAATGTTTCCTCTATCATAAATATCTTCCACTCCATTAACTAACAATCTAGCTAGTGGATAAAATTCACAAAATCAAAAATCCTCTTCTCAAGGAATATGGATAGAATACCAGAGCACACTCTTCACAATGCTCAACATTAAGGCAACAAACTATGTATGGAAGTATCTTGGCCTCCCAATCACCAATTTACGACCAAAAAGCTCTAATTATCAATTTACTTGATGGAGTAAATGCAAGGCTAAAGGGATGGAAAGCAATGTTCCTAACCCAAGCACGATGAACCACTCTTATTCAATTGATTTTGTCAGGCATACCAACACATCCAATGTAACTCAACACCTGTCTACGTTTACTTGAAAATTTATAGACCGTATTCAACGAGACTTCCTCTGGGGCTAAACCGTAGAACAAAAGAGGGTCTACCTTGTTAATTGGGATACTGTAACATTCCAAAAAAAGGAGGACTGGGTCTTTTTTATTAAAAGAGAAAAAATGTAGCTCTCCTTTCCAGCATTCTTTGGTGCCTCCATTACTGCCCAAACAATATATGGGCACAGATGGTAAGTAAAAAATATATGGTAAGACAAGAACACAAAGATTTCATTGCAACCGCGGCTGACTCTTATGCTATAGCTCATCCCTTCTTTGTAAAATGATTGGTCTAGAATTTAGCAAATGGAAACCACATCAACCTTTGGAAGGACAACTAGAGCATCGCACAGCTACCTCTGAGGTCTCTCATAACTAACAAACACAGACTTGGGGACAAATATCTTAAACATATTACAACTAAACTCTTGATATCTAAGTCAATTATCCTTTGAACTCCCTGTAGATATTCAATAATTAATTCCACCACCTACATTCATTCTCTAACTTCCAAATATATTAGAAATAAACCATTGAAAGCCCCTTTATTACCAAGTCAGCCTACTCTTTAATTAGACACTGCCTATCTACACAACCACCAAGGGTCTTTGAACACTCTTGGATATGGAAAGCCAACTTCCATAAAAAACTAAAACACATCATGTGGCTATTAATCTTAAAGCGCCTCCCTACAACATTCATGATATGCTATAAGAAAATAATTCCACTTCCTCTTTGTTCCCACTGTAATGTTATGGAAGACACAAAACACATCTTTCTCCATTATTGTAAGGCCCCGTAAAATTTATCTTAAAACCAGGTATAGACCTTTTGGGTTGAAAAGTGAGGAGTTAAAGATGTCAAGAGAAATAAGGCATTTTTGCGGCCAAGTATGCGGTCGTAGAATTCTACGTGTCGCAAAATGGCCGTAGAGTGAGGCAGTCATTTGTGCCATTTTCGTGCCATTTTACGGTCCATTATGCGACAACAGAACCATTTTACGGGCTGCAATCTGATCACACGTCATTCCTTGAGATTTGTCAGATGGAGGTTTTGTGGTGTGGCGCATTGTGTGACCGCAGAATATGTCTGTGAAACCGCAGACTGGATGCACACTTAAGCGAAAATATTATTCTCAGAGAGACAATTATGAGGCCCATTTTGCGGACCATATAAGCATTATGCGACTGCAAATCCATAGCTTAGTTTTTGGATTTTAAAACACAACCCTACTTCATTAGAATAGATGTAAATGGGCCATTTTTTAGCAAAACTTAATATTTTAGAGTGAGAGAAAGAGCCTTAGAGTGAGAAAGTGAGCTTTATCAAATTACTCTCCAATTCTTGCTCAGTCTTTGAAGATCATCAAGAAACGTCCTCATCTTAAAAGTAAGAATCTATACCATAGCTCTTAATTTAGATTCTACTAAAAATGGGTAGTTAGCAAGACCATCCATGGATAAGAGAGTTGTTTATCTTGTATGCATGTGTGATAAAAGAGTTTAAGAGGATTGTGAGCTAAAAATGGTAAAGAATGGGGTGTGGGATGATAGAACCTTTCACAAAAGGGCCTTAAAAACACATTGCACACCTTGTGTTTGACGATATGCTCAAATGAACTATAATCATGATCATCTTTCTAATTTTTAGTTCAAGGTGTTATATTGCTAATATAGATTGAAATTGATAAGAGTTATGAAATATAGTACAAATTAAGGAAGCTCTATTGAGTATATATGGAAAAAAACCTCTCTTCTTAGAATTGAACCCCATGGCGTTTATGCAACCGATGCAAGCCCCAAATCGATCATTATAGAAGTTGGTGTCCCAATGTGCTAACGTTGGAGAATATATGTGCAATGTGTATTCCAATGTTTTCATCATATTATCTTTCCATTTGAGGGTGTGTTAAAAATATGGAATATGTGCTAAAAATTCCTAGACTTCAAGTCAATTCTGAATAAAGATCGGTATGCCGAATTGTGTGAAACCTTTCTATGTCTTAGATTCTTAATTTCTCACATGTGTAAAATAATGTTTGGAATGAAAGGCCTTCTTGTTGATAATGATAATAATGTTGCGATGTGGAAAAGAACTTGAATTATGAAATGCAGCCAAGAGCCATGTATGAAATGAGATGATTGATAGAAAATGGCAATGTCTTGGGCAAGATAGTCTAGTCGATCAGGCCATGATCGCATACCATATTGCAAACATAGTAGTTACTATGCTGGAAATTGAAATTGAGATTGTGGTCAATGTCTCAAAAGAGATGCCCTAGCTGATTCAGTCGTGATCAAACTCCGTGTATGTATATGGTGGTATTGTGAATAACAGTATATTTGTATTCAATCTCCCAACCTAAAATCATGGATATTACTTGAAAGATTACGCGTTTCTTAACGTGATGTTATGGTTTTGTTTATTTCTATTGATTTCATAATTATCCCCTCTTATGTCATTGTTCCTTCTAATGAGATGGTGTTTAGTTATACTTACTAGTACCATTAGACGGTACTAACGTCCCTTTTTTCAGGGGCGTTGCGTCTTAAATAGATGTGGGTGGTTCTATAGCAGGAAGTGTTGATAAGCATTAGCGGTACATCCTCCTCCCATCAATCTTGGTGAGCCTTATTTTATTTCTGGGTCGTACATCTTTTGTTCCTTATATATTGTACTTGGGATATAGACGAGGCCTTGTTGCTGGCACTTTTGTAGTACTCTTTTATATCTATTTAGAGGCTCCGTAAACATAGTGTGAGTTTCACGTATATGGGTGCTGGGAAAGTCAAACGAATCATAATTTATTTGGATCCTTTGTTCCACTTCATACTATGAAATGATGTGTATTTTGAGACATTAACTAATGAAGTAACCAAGTAAAAATAACATGGAATTGTATTCACGATCTCCTTAATATCTAATTAATGAAAATGCGATTTCTCTTAATGCATGATTAAGTTGGGTAAAAGAATATAATAGTCTTTCTTTGTCAGGTTCACTCGGTTGAGCGCCGATTGCGCTCCCCGATTTTAGGGCATGACAATTGCCAATGCAACAACCCTATCTAGAACATCTTACATATAGACTTTAATCCACCAAATTCCAGTACGTGGATTAAAGAACTATGTACTTCCACTGTATCCATTATTCTACAAAACCAAAACTAGACCCCATTGTCCATTATCAACCCGATTACTCTATGTCATATATGGCTACAGTGAAATAATAACCTATTCTAAAAAACTTGCGCAACCATCACTAGCAATACACCAGTTGCCCAAGAAATTTAATATCTTTTCCTCACAAACCAAAGAATAGCTCATCAACAAATCACAAGAATTCAAGTACAATGGGTGCCGCAATCACAAAACATCTATAAACTCAACATAGATGATGCACACAGAAAAGACTCTAACTATGGAGAATCCACGAGTAATCATTAGAGATTCCCATGGAAGCTAAATAGTAGGGTTCTCCAGCCGTGTTCTGGCCACTATGCCACTACAAGCTAAACTTACAGCCCTACTAAAGGGACTGGAGCTAGCCTTTACCAAAAACTTAATGCCACTGGTTGTGAAAACTGGTTGTCATGTATTGTCCATACTTATACAACCTCACATTATTAATGTTGCTCACACAACTTTATTGGAAGATTGCAGCTTCCTCCTTGCAGCAATGGACAAGTCACTAGTCATGCCACGACCCTAAATTTTCCTCCGTAGGATATCATGATGGAACCTAATCTCTAAGACTAGGTAAGCCTATCAACATGCAGAATAATTAAAAATAACAATAAATACTCTTAAAACTCAACAACTCGATTATATTGAAATCCCCAAAAGCCGGCGAAATACAAGTCACAAGATCTAAAGACAAATACTGAATATATCTATACATCAGAGTCTAATGAGGAAAAGAAACAACATAATAAAGATAGGGAGGGGACTCCGAGGTCTGCAGATGCTGGAAGATATACCTTAAAATCTCTACGTATGGACTAGTTCACTGATACCTGGTTTGGTAGGAAGCACGAGGATCTACACAAAAAGATGTATAGAATCATAGCATGAGTATGTCGTAGTAGCACCCAGTAAGTACGAAGCCTAACATCTGTGACGAGGTGAGGTCAGGGCCCGGCATGAGATAATAAGGAGCAGGGCAACAAGATTTAAAAATATATAATAATAATAATAATAATAATAATAATAATAATAATGAAAAAGAATCACGTAAGGAGTATGCCATAATTTAACGACACGGAATAAGGACAGATGACACACCACCGATGTAAACAAGAATTAACATATTAAGGAAAAAACAATCAAAAACGGGTACAACAATGATAAATATCAACAAGAGCACTTCCGTAGTACCACCTCGTAGTCTCAAATTATAAATAAACATACAGTGAAAATATATCAACAAAGGCACTCGTGAGGTACCACCTTGTAGTCCTACATCATAAATAAATTCAAAATATTTCCTTATATCACAACAGGAGACTTCACATTCAGTTTAAAAATTATTTTTTCTTGAAATAGCATCCCGTGCTTTCGCCCATCTTATCATACCGCATGGCTTCTAGTAGTCCCCTTATTAGTCATGCATATCAAGTGCATGTTATCTCACCGCAAGTATTTCAACACCAGACCTTGTACCATAACACGCATATCAATATTACAATATATTACAATTCGCACCTCAAGTTCCTAATTATTTTAACTTGCCAAATAAGTCAATAATAATATTATTTTTCAAAATAAAGAGCTGATGGCCCAAACATAATGTAGAAAAATCTAAGCAAAATAGCTGGAAATGTACAGTTCAACATAATAGTACTTCACGATTTAAAACTTGGCTCGATTTGATTCACATCCAATATATCCTATTATCGATTTCACCATTTAAAAAAAATATTTCATAATTTAATAATTTCAAGTAAGAATTTCAGCGATCAAATAATGACTATATAATATAGAAAATAAAGCTTTAACTAACAAGTTAAGCAATTATCAAGAAAAAACGGTAATGCAAATAGGGCACATGAAAACAGACAAATGATACGAATATAACATGACAAAATGACTCAATAAATGTTTGACAGAAATCTACATACTAAAAACCTGAATTTTCCACATATAACCAGTATATACACTCGTTTCATCGCGTACACGTCTTTCACATATCACAATTATCATATAAGCATTAATCCTAAGAGGAATACTCCCACACAAGGTTAGACAAGTCACTTACCTCGACTAGTGTTAATCAATCCATTAGTTGACCTTTTTTCCAATTATCCAACTCCAAATGGCTTGAATCTAGCCAAAATAAATTTTGAAATGCCAAATTTTATAATAAAATTCAAAAATTAAATAGTGGAGCCCACACCTCAAAACTCGACAAAAGTTACAAAATACGAACGTGTTTAACCACGAGTGCAACCATACCAACTTTACCAAATTCTGACTTCAACTCAAAATCCAAATCATCAAATCTTATTTTGAAATACATAGGCCCAAATTCTCGAATTACATCTCCTAATCACATAATCTACTTGAAATATTCAATGATAATTCAATATTATTGACTAAAATGGTCAAAAGTGACTTACCTCAATAATTCCCGTGAAATCTCTCTAGAAAAGTCGCCCAACACCATGTTTCTTTCATCCAAAAATGCTAAAATCCTGGAACACCTCCGATTTTATTTTGTTAAGAGGTTTTTGCATCTATGATTCACTTGGCCGCATCTGCAGTCTCATAGATGTGAGTGTTTCTTTCGCTTCTATAGTTGCCAATGCTCTGTGGACTCGCTTTTGCAGTGACATTGTCGCTTCTGTGAAGCAGCCTTGCCCTTGTATTTCTGCTTCTGCGACCGACTTGTGGCTAGTGCGAAGCTGCTTCTGCGGTCAGATGTGCACATCTGCAGCCACTACCTTCCCTTGCCCTGCGTCGGTTTTGAGATTTCAAGTTCACTTCTACCAACTTGTGATAAGTCGGGATTTTAAATGCTTATTAGCGTTATTAGCTTTAGTTTTAGTCTAAAAGCATTAAATTGTGTTGTTGAAACTGATCAAATCGTGCAAAATCGCAGGAATGATTGAAGCTCCTAAGATGAAATCCGACTCAAAAAGGAATTTCCAAGGTACAAGGCAATAAAGGACACAAGAGCACAACTGTGCAGTTTACAGAAGGAATACTGTGGCTGCAGAAGAAATTGCGGACCGTTGATTTCCATCTGTAGCCGCAACCAATGAAAGAAAACTTATCATACATTTGCGCAAGTTGCGGACCGCACATGAATTGTACGGCCACAAAGCTGAGTGAGAAGTTGAAGATCAGAGATTGTGCAAAAAGACCAAGTCCAGAGCAACAATTTTGCGGCCGCAGTCTTAAATCTAGGGATCACAGAAGAGTTTCCTTGCAGCCCTAGTTCAGAAATGTGTGGCCCCAAAACTCCATTTTTTGTTAGATGAATAATCTATAGACCCCACATGGAATTGTGCGACCGCAAAAACTCCCGAGTGGCATTTTTGTCCGAGATATCCAACTTTTTATAAAAAGACGTTTCAAGAAATTATGTCAAGTTTTGAATATTCTAAGTACTGTAGCGGTTTGTTTTTGTTATTTTAGGGAACATTTACTTATTATGGTGTTTTAACATTAGATTTCTCTATTTTAATCTTCCAATAAGAGTTTTATTATCTTTTCTTCTTTGTTTTCTTCTACATCCACTATGAGTAGCTAGATTTTTACTAGGGTTGTGGCACAATCCTCATGTGTAATACTTATGTGTGATTAATCTATGCTTGTTATGATTGGATATTTATTATTTAACTTTATTTATGCTTCAATTGTAGAATTGATGGTTGCAAACATTGATTCACGCCTATTTGACTTTGTCTTTTATTGAGAAAGAGGGACCTAATCTAGGTTAACTTAGCTAACAAGAATTGGGTCAATTGAGAGATTGATTAACCCAATTAAAAGTAACAACCCGACTAGAGCTTTTATCAACTATTTTGGTTGATACCAATTTGGACTAGAGAAAACCAAATTAGGCAAAACCACTCTCTTACTGAGAGGTATTGAGTAAGTAATATAGAGTTTTGAGCTAGAATACACCCAAATTAACAAAACGAGCATAAAAGTCTTTATCCCATTAAGCAAATACCTAGGTCATGGTCACAACCCTAGGCCTTTTATATAATTGAAAAACAATTACCTCTAGTCTTATAGCTTTAATTTTCATTCATTAGATTAATAATATAGTTAGAAACAAAAATCATGTTGTGGAAGTGCAACCTAGATACTTCACTCGCTTATTCCGAATATATACTTCTAGCTCCCATTTTGGCTCCCCGCAGCTTAGACCCTGACTCTTTCTTTATTGCAAACGTCCATGTCATACCTTTTTTGAGGTGTGCATTTGGATGTGGTTAATTTTTGGCGCCACTGCCGGGGAGCTAAAAACGGTGTTAGTTATATATTTGGGTTTGTGTTTGTATTATCTTCTTTTCCTTCCATGCTACTAATTTGTGAGAATCAATTGTAGGTACAACTATGGTTGCGAACAATAAACTCGGAAACATGCCTTTGGGAGATGTAGACATTGATAATGACCAAGTTGAAGAGGTTCCTCTTGGAACTCAGGCAAATAAGAGGTCGGGCCCGTCAAGACAATGTCCTAGTTCCAACCCCACCTCCTCCACGAGTGTCTCCACACCGGTTGTTGCCCAATATAAGGTATGCAAGTGCTAATAGCCCCACCCTCTATTAGGACGGAAAAATTTAAAATCACCAATGTGATGCTCACTTTTCTGGATCAACAATGTTTCTTCACACGAACTCTGAGTCAAAATGCATAAAAACACTTGAAGGGGTTTGTAGACACTTGTAGGGGGAGTAAACAAACAATTGTCTCTGATGATGCTTTGTTGCTAAGGCTTTTTCCTTTCTATCTACAGGGGAAAGCCTCATATTGGTTGGAATAATTTCCAAACCATTCCATTCGCACATGGCATGAGTTGGCAGAGAAATTTATTGCTAAGTTCTTCTCTCCTAGAGATAAGATTCTAGCATTCAAGCAAGATCCCAATGAACCGTTACACGAGATATGGGAGCGGTATAGAACAATGATCATAGAATATCCCAAAAATGATATGATGGACAATATGTTCAACAAACTTTCTATCGTGGGATTAACACAATCAACCAGCGTGTGGTGAACCAACTTGCCGGTGAAAATTTCATGACTATGCCGTATGCGGAGGCTTGTGAGATTTTGAATGAAATGGTGAAAACTTTATTGGCATGGAAATCCTCGGATAATGTTCCACGAAGTGATCCAAATATGATTCACCTCCATAAAGATTTGCATGACTATGGGCAAGTCATTGCCGAATTGACTACTACCATGCATCAACTAGCAAAGGTGCAACTTCATCAAGTGCAAAGTACTAAGCAAGTCAATTTCATGGAAGGGGTGAACATGATGGTGAACATGAGAAGATTAAATATTCCACAAGTGCAAAATCAAGAGGAGAATTATGTGCAAGAAGATAATGGATTTGATCAAGATGACTATTATAATGAACAAGAAGAGAAGGTGCAATATGTGAACAATTTTCAAGGGCAAAGAAACAACTTCCAATGCCCAAATCAACAACAATGGAAACCATAAAACAATCAAAGTAATTAGAACATACATAATCAAGGTAATTGGAATGGTGGCAATAAAAAAGGTAGTAAGAGTGACGGCAATAATCAAGGGAATTTGTATAACAACAACAATCAAGGAAATTGGATTGCAAATAAGCAACGATATTGGAAGGGGGGTAACAACTAAGGTGGTTGGAACAATAATCAAGGCAACCAGGGGTTGAGTTTTCAAAGGCCCCCGATGTATCAACAACCATGCACCTGCCTCCTTACCTTTCCCATGGTCCAAGTTATTTTAACAATGAAATAGGGAATACTGAGAATATGTTCAAGCAAATGATAGATAAGAATGCTGATTCAGATGCCCAAGTTTCCTCACATAATACATCAATCTGCAACTTAGAAGTTCAAATAGGGCAAATCTCTCGAGCTCTAATATTCATCCTAAAGGGGCACTACCAAGTGACACGGAGGTGAACCCAAAAGGTGGGAACAATACGTGGAATGCCATGGCTGTTACTACAAGAAGTGGAAAAGGTGGGGATGCACCAACCTCAAGACAAAGGCAACTTGTGGATGGAGATCAAGTTGTGCAAGAAGAGGAGATCTAACACAACGTGGAGCAATATAATGATGGGGTTCAGATTGATATTGATAATAGTACGGAAGAGACTTAGGAGGAGGTGAACCCATCTAGGGATCACATTATAGACATACCAAAAATGATAGTGCAAAAGGCTAAGGCACCATTGCCTAAGCCTCCACCTCCATACCCTCAAAGGATTACAAAAAAAATGGTGAAAACCAATTCAAAAAGTTTATTCAAATGATAAAGAGTCTCTCAATCAATGTGCCATTAGTTGAAGCCTTGGAACAAATGCTTGACTATGCAAAGTTTATGAAAGATCTTGTGACAAAGAAGTGGTCGATGAATTTTTACGCTATCAAAGTCACTCATCAAGTGAGTAATTGTGAATTAAATGGCTTCCAAGTTGGAGGCGTGAGCATGTGATTTTTGCCCTATATGAATTATTCTCATAAATTCAAACAAAATTATTTCTTCTATTTGTTTGTAATTTTGTGAATTTTTATTATATTTTCTGTTAGTTTTCTGCATTTATTTGTGCATTAAAGTCTATTCGGAGGTATAAAATAAAAATAGTCTTTCGGAGAGATGGATAATGAAGAATAAAAAATACGTGGTTTGCATCTAGGAATTAATTGCAAATTTTACGATTAATTAGAAAGTTAGTTGTTTGTAACAAATGGAAAATTAAAAAATATCTTAATTTGAACTTTTAATTTTAATTATTTGATTTTTGTGTAGTTTTATTCTCATTTGCTTTCTCAATTAATTGTGATGACTATTTAGATTCAATTAGTGTTTTTGTTAGGTTAATTAAGTTTTAGGATTTGATTTAGATTTTAAATTAGCTAAGACAAATAAGAAAAGAAAAAGAAAAACAAACAAATGAAAGGGAATTAAAAGACTTTTGAAAAAGGAAAAACAGAAGAAGGAAATTAAATTGAGCCAGCCATTAGTTCTCATACCCAAGCCCAACGAACAAACCCCAATACCCAGCCCAGATACACAAACCCGGTCCGTTACCCGCCCAGCCAATCCGGTCTCCACTCAGCTTCATAAAACGACGTCGTTTTTGAGGATCTAATCTGAGCCATTGATCTAATTTGATCAAACGGTTAAGAGCTGGGGTAAGAGCAGTATATATCTATATCAAACACTCCCCCTGCCCCAATAAACTCGGTACCTTGTCTATAAGACCCAAACCTTAATCCCACCACCCTGTGCCGCCCGCCGCCCGCTAGAAATCGCCGCCGCCGGCGATGCTCTGATGACCTCCAAAATTACACCACCCCACCTCCTCGACCCTCTATTTCCAGATCCGCCATCGGCACGCTTTGTATAGCAGTCAAACGCGTTGAATATTCATTTGAAGTGAAGGCTACTCCATCGTGAGAGGCGGCGCCGATGCCGATCCTCACAAAATTCACACCCTAAACTCTCTTCACCTCCCTTTTCCCAAACCCCTAACGGTTTTCCTTCGAATGTCACCAGAGCTTCTCGAAATTCAAATCTTAGAGTGGAAGAATTTTAGAAGTTTGAATTGCTCAGGTTCTTCCCAATTCCCTGAGTCTAGAGTTCGACTTGGGCTACGAAATAATGTGTTCGTTTGTTCTTGGTGAAGAACAAATGTTTACATCATTCCTGGGCTCGAATCGGAGTTTAGCCTTGTTCAACCTTGCATAAGTAAGTTTTTATTTCCTTTATTTGATTTCTCTATCACTAAAATTAATATAAGCATAGTTTTTTTTTGTTTCTATGCTCGTTTTAATTCAGTTCAAGCTCATGATTTAGTATTGTCGATTAATTTTTGCTTATTCTCTTAGTTTCATGTTTAATCAACAATTGCGACTTGTAGCTTTTAGTTCTGATTAGTACTTAATAAAAGAATAAATTAGTTAATCAGAGTTAATTCAAGTTTAAAATTAGGTTAGTCGAATTCACAGTTCAATTTTGCGGTCTGGTTGTAATTGAATGTCGAATGGTTGTTGCTGAAAATTCGAATCCTTTGAAATTAATCATGGTCGGCATTGACCAAGTTAAAGGGGTTGGTATAGTTGGAATTGGTTTTGGTTTAGCCTATAGTAGTTCAGACCTAGTTCAGGAGTAGTTTAGGTATTTGGGGTTGGGAAATCTTTCATAACTGACCTGGAAGCTTCTAGCAGGGATTTTTTTGTTGTTAATTTTGGTTTTATAACTTGGTTAACAAGTTTAAAAATTAGGGACTAAGTTGAAATAACCAATATGTAGGGCTGCCCTATTTTGCTTGCCTATTAAAGGCACTCCTTCTGGCTCTAGAGAGAAGAGTTTAGAGACCCTAAAAAAGATAGATATGAAAAATAAAAAGCTGTAGAATTTACTATTCTATAGAGAAAATCAAAACAAAAAAAGGGTCCAAAAATCACTGTTATATTGAATGTTTTAGGTTGAGATTTCAGGGATTCTTGAGGTTGTGTTCGAGATGAATTTAATCCATTCAAGCTGGTTTTTAAGTTGTTTACTACTCCTATTTGGTTGAAATCATTCCCTGATTTATTTGATACCACTGCCTGGGCCTTAAATTGGTTTTGTTGCTGCTGTTGGTTACTGTTGAATCTTAAACCTTTTACTCTCGTTTCCAGGTACATTTCTAGTTTACTTGTAAAACATTTTATGATATGGAAATCAGGAAGAATTGAAGCATGTTGTCCATTTATTCTCTTTAGAAGAGATTAATTCTATCTTTATTTTGAGTTTTAGTTACAATATGTTTACGTCTGAATATTGGTTAGTAATAGTGCTTTTCGTGGTTGAGTTTGGTTTGAAATGAACAAGGGATTTCCATATTTCTAGATTGTACAATTGTGTTTTGATGACTATTTCTGTTGGATCCTTGTTGAAGTCTTTTCGGGGTTCTCTTTGAGTTGGTTTGAATCCATCTCCATAGGTTGTTCACTAGTGGCGAGATAGGGTTACACTTGAGTTTAGTTTGATTCCGATTTGAATTTCTGTCGATGTTCGATTTGAGATCGTTATTCTCTATTTCTGGTTTAAGGTCTGAGTTTCAATTTGAGATCTTTACTAGATTCTATTTGCCAATGAAAAAAAGAGACTAAAGAGTCTTGTTTTCAAAATAGTTTGTTTTGGAAATAGGTTCTTTATTAGCCAATGAAACAAAAAAGAAAGAAAAATAGTCTTTTTTCCAAGAGTAGTTTTATTTTCACGAACTACGCCAGTTTGATTCTCACGGGGTATGAGATACGTAGGCAAGCCTCATCGGGCCCAACTTCATTTTCACAAAAATAATAGATAAGAAAAAACCATGTTTTGTTTGTGACTAGTAAAGCAAGCAGTTTTTGTCAAAATTAGTCGTGTATCCCTAAAGAGGCGCCGGAAGGCTATTTTTGCAAGAACATGCGCATTGGATTATTTTCAATTTTTTAACGGTAGTAGGAACAGTCTTAAAATCTTCCCTTGAGTGTGTTAAAAGGTCATATTTAATAGGCCGGGGTTTCATTTTTGAAATGAAGATTTGAAAATCTCTTGTTTTAAGTCCAATAAATCTTGATTTTTGCTTAATCACCTTAATAAATGTGCAGAATGATCACAAATCAAAATTGGCCGATCTAAATCATGAACAAAATCCCTTTGGAGCTGTATGTGTGGTGGAATGCTCTAGGTGAAGCGGGGCAAAACATGTTCAATACGCAATTGGGAGGACTTACCGGGATGTTAAAAAAACCCTAGAGGAGACATCATAAAGGCATTGATTACATTTTTGGACCCGGCCTACAACGTATTTTATTTCCCGAACATCGAACTCACTCCTACCCTGGAAGAATAAACAGGATATATTAGGGTTCCTACGATTCCTCTGAGGCATTAGTATTTGATTGCACCAAGGTCCATCGCCGTACGAAAATTCTTGGACTCATTAATGATCGGTAGGAAGGTTCACAACCCAGACTTGTCAGCCAGCTTTTGTACCCCACAGTTTATATATCAGAGGTATGGGCACATAGGGAGATTTAATGACCCGAAAAATAATATTTGTAGCAAGGGAAATCGACTCAAATGGTAGGAACACCGGTGTTTCGCATTCATGGTATTTTTCTTGGGCCTTTTGGTGTTTCCACTGAAGGACAAAAATATTGATATACGGATAGCAGTGGTTGTCAGCGCTTTAATCACTCAAGCCAAGAGCACCCTTGCTCCCATGATATTATTCGAAATCTTTTGTGTTCTCACAACCTGTAAAGCAGGGGGAGACTTCTTCGAAGGATGCAATTTGTTGTTACAAATATGGATGATTGAACACTTGTGCCATCATCCCTAATTCATGAGATATGGGTCATCAATAAGAAGCTGCATAGAGGAATTTTGCAACAGGATTGATGGT
Source organism: Nicotiana benthamiana (assembly GCA_034376525.1). Classification (NCBI taxonomy): domain Eukaryota; kingdom Viridiplantae; phylum Streptophyta; class Magnoliopsida; order Solanales; family Solanaceae; genus Nicotiana; species Nicotiana benthamiana. The sequence goes on from CM067341.1 coordinate 20,216,337, forward strand.
CTTAGATTACCAGATGGTGCTATAGAATGTGTATCACGCCTCCGTGCCTTATGTGCAAACCAAATAAAGTGGACATTCGGGTGGCTTCCTGTTGATGAAATCATATATATGCCAGCAATTGTGGGTTTCCATAGTATCCAACCCTATGATCCGTATAGAGTGTTAAGACAATTAAGGAGGTGCCAAATGATTCCCAGGGATGAGGAAATTAGTCATCAAGTGGTCGAAATTAGTCCCAATGGGATGTTTCCCGAAGCAGTAGTCTGTCAAATTTGGAGCGAATGTCAATACTTGACAGCGGACACTCGAGTACGCGACTCATCTAAAGGCGAGGTTGCACCAGGGTACCTTGCTTGGTATAGGAAAGAAATAGAGTATGGAAGGCCGGCTAAGAATCCACATTTCTAACAATTTTTCGAGGCATCGCAAGAACAATGGAGCTGGTTAGCCAGGGAAAATGAATACAGGTCCACGAAAGGGAAATTGGAAAAGCAAGCCAAAGACCTTCAATTTGAAAATAGTTTGCAAGCTACCCATTCAAGCTGGTTTTTAAGTTGTTTGCTAGTGCTATTTGGTTGAAATCATTCCCTGGTTTATTTGAAACCACTGCCTGGGTGTTAAATTGGTTTTGTTGTTGATGTTGGTTACTGCTAAATCTAAACCTTTTTACTCTCGTTTCCAGGTACATTTCTACTTTACCCAAATCCTTTTATGATAAGGAAATCGGGAAGAGTTGAAGCATGCTGGCCATTTAATTCTGTCTTTATTTGAGTTTTAGTTTAAATATGTTTACGTCTGAATATTGGTCAGTAATAGTGTTTTTCGTGGTTGAATTTGGTTTGATTTGAACAAGGGATTTCCATATTTCTAGATTTTATTATTGAGTTTTGATGATTATTTCTGTTGGATCATTGTTGAATTCTGTTCGAGTTCCATTTGAGTTGGTTTGAATCCATCTCCATAGGTTGTTCACTAGTAGCGAGATAGGGTTACACTTGAGTTTAGTTTGATTCTTATTCGAATTTCCGTCGATGTTCAATTTGAGATCATTATTCTCTATTTCTTTTTTAAGAGTTTCGATTCCTTCATGTACATGTTTTGTTTCTTTTTATTTACTAAGTTCTTTTTATGAATTTCTTGCTATTGTTACTTACTATCTCCCGTATGCATGGTTTTGATAACGTAAATCTGAAGTTCCACACTGTGAACACATTGTTTGTTGTTGAGTATTTTCGTATCTGGATCTCTATATGCATCATAATATAGTTTAAGTTCTTGAAATGGAAAACTTTAGTGCGTAACAATGTATATTATTGAGAGATCTGATTTATAGTTGTAAGGTTGAAAATCGTGTATCAATAATTTGAATCGGTCTGCAATTGATCCTACTGTTCGTTTGGTGTAAGACCTAGAAATGGGCAATTGAAATGATAGAGAAAGGAGTAGTATGGATTAGATGAATTCTTAATCTCTATTTATTTATTTAACGCTCCTATAGAATTTTAGTCTCGTAATTCACTTAATATCTGGCCTTAGATTTCAAAAGCTTAAAACAAGTGCTATTTCTCTTAAAACAATCTCCATTACCTACCTGCTTCTAAGAATTGATAATTTGCTTTTGTTAAGTACAAATCTTTTTTGAAGTTGAGGTGTGCCATAAACAAAAATTAGATATTCTATGGCCCTCGTAAATTTGAAAATACGCAATTGCCTTATGCGCGCTAGTTAAATTATTCATCTTCCTAATTACAGGTCGCATTTATGTGACCCAAATCCAAGTCCCAACAATGTTGAAATATGTTAAAATTGCGGGTGCATTTATGTGACGTGGTTTAAGGCGTGTTTTAGCAACTTTGCAATTTTCTTTAAAAATAATAATAAAAACGGCTAAAAGTTAAATTGGCATATGGGTACAAATGCACTAAAATCAGATAATTGAGCCGAATATAACAGTTGAGCGACTATGCTTGAACCACGAAACTCGGGAGTGCCTAACACCTTCTACCGGGTTAACAGAATTCCTTACCCGGATTTCTGGCTAGCAGACTGTATAACAGAGTCAAACCTTCCTCGATTCGGGATTAAATCGGTGACTTGGGACACCATTAATTATCCCAAGTGGCGACTCTGAAATCTCAAAATAAATAAATCCCATTTTGATTGTCCTTTAACTGGAAAAAAACCCCTCAACTACGCCCTTCGCGAGTTGTAGTGTTAAAAAGGAGGTGTGACAGGAGGATCTCGGTGCTCACAATTCCTTGTACAATTAGAAGTGTCGAGTTTGCTAAAGCTCTTTGTGATCTTGGGGCAAGTATCAATTTGATACCCTATTAGGTTTTCAAATTAGGAAGCCAAGGCCCACCTCTATGAGATTCCATGTGGTGATCATTTTATGATGAGACCTTAGGGAGTGACTGAAGATGTTTCGGTTCGGGTTGATAAATTCATTCTTCCGGTGGAATATGTAATTATTGACTGTGAGGTTGACTATGAGGTGCTGATCATTCTTGGAATACCTTTCCTTGTACGGGAACAACTTGATGGTTGATACAGCATTTGATGTGCCATTTGTGAAAGGGAAAACTGCGTAATATGGAAATGGGAAGATACCTGCAAGCAAACTCAATCTCAATCAAAGACTATTCTACGATCTTTTTCAAAAAACAAAAGGACTCGCTAAGAGAGAAAGGCTCTTTGTGATGTTGAAGCCAGAGAACATACTTTCTGGGTTGGTGATAAAAAAGTGATTTTCTATGTGGTTATGTCCATGAGGCAACACAAAAGCATCGAGGTGTGCTCTTTTGTGGACTTGGTGACCGATGTGATATTGGATGAAACAAGTGCAATGATTAATGTTGGTGATATGTTGGAGGCGGTCTTGCTCAACTTTGATGATAAAGAGATGGATGGCTTCGTGAAATGTGTGAAATCTTTGCAATGAATGGGATCATATAATTATGAACCCCAAAAGTTGTCCTTGGATCTTGAAAATAGGAAACCTCCTCCTATAAAGAATTCAATTGAAGAGCCTCCTATCTTGGAGTTGAAGCCATTGCCTCCACATCTTCAATATGAATTTCTTGGCTCTTATTCTACTTTACCAATTATTCATTCCTCTTGTTTGACTAACATGCAGGTAATTTCTACATTGCCGGTGCTACAAAAGAGGAAGAAGGCTAATGGATGGACATTGGCAGTTATTCGAGGAATAATGCCCACATTTTACATGCATAAGATAAAGGTGACAAACCATCTATTGAACGTCAAAGGAGACTCACTGAGGCCATGTAATAGGTTATCAAAAAGGAGATCATCAAGTGGTTGGGTGTCGGGGTTGTATACCCTATTTTGGATAGTTCGTGGACTTCTTTGGTTCAATGTGTTTCGGTAAAGGGTGGCATGACAGTGGTCACTAATGACAATAATGAGTTCATTTCTACAAGAATCGTGACCGGGTGAAGAGTGTGTATGGACTATTTTAAACTCAACAAAGTCACAAGGAATGATCATTTTCCATTGCCCTTCCTAGATGAAATGCTTGATAGATTGGTCGGATGTGCTTTATATTGTTTCCTCATTTGGCATTCACGCTACAACCAAATTCTTAATGCTCTGGAGGATCAAGGAAAGACAACCGTTACAAGTCCTTATGGTACTTTCGCCTTCAAGAGGATGCCATTTGGTTTGTGCAATGCACCACCGACTTTTCAAAGGTGTATGATAGCTATTTTCACAAACATGTTAGAGGACTACTTTGAAGTTTTCATGGATGACTTTTCGGTGGTGGGGTATTTTTTTAAGATTTCCTCACAAACTTGGATAAAGTGTTTGCAAGATTTGAAGAAATAAATTTGGTTCTCAATTGGGAGAAATATCATTTCATGGTTGAGGAATACATTGCCCTTAGCCACAAGATCTCAAAGAAGGGAATTGAACTTGACAAGGCAAATATTGAGGTGATTTCTAAACTTCCACCTCCAACTTCGGTAAAGGGTGTGCGGAGTATCTTAGGTCACACGGGGTTTTACCGGCGCTTCATCAAAGATTTTTCTTAGGTGGTGAACTCGTTGTACAAGCTTCATAAGAAGTATGCTAACATCAATTATGATTGCATGAGAGCCTTTGAATTGTTAATTTTCAATTTGACAACTACTCCCATCATCAGCGCTGCAAATTAGAGTATTCATTTTGAGCTCATGTGCGATGCAAGTTTTGTATCTGTAGTAGGCTGTTTTGGGGCAATTCATTAACAATAATTTCCTCTTGTCTACTATTCTAGTAAGACCATTAATAGTGCCCAAGTCAACTACACTATTATGGAGAAAGAGCTTCTTGCCATGTGTTCTCAATTGAGAAGTTCTACCCCTACTTGATGGGTGCAAAAGTGATTGTCCACACGGATCATGCGTATCTTTGTTATCTTAAGAGAAATAAAGATTACAAAGCTTTGTTGATGAGATAGATACTTTTTTTGCAAAAGTTTGACATTGAGATCCAAGATAGAAAAAGAAGTGAAAACCAAGAGGCGGACCGCTTGTTTAGTTTTGAAAGGGGAGGGAGGCCGCATGATGGCCTTGAAATAAACGACTCCTTCTCCAATGAGCAAATTTTGGCTATCTCAATGAAGCAGTTTCCATGGTTAGCAGATCTAGCAAATTTTCTTATGTGTGGTATCATCCAGGATGAGTTCTCTTCAAACCAAAATAAGAAGCTCAAATGGGACCATACCTTTCCAAGATTTGTATAGATGAGGTGATTAGAAGATATGTACTGAAAGAAGATCAGGGTGAAATTCTTGGGGCTTATCATTATCCGCCTTATGGTGGTCATCATGGTGGAGCAAGAATGGCAACCAAAGTGCTAAGTTGTGGTTTTTATTGGCCCACTCTTTACAATGATACAGGTGATCTAGTGAAAAGATGTGATCAATGTCAAAGGGACTATGGGATCTCAAAGAAAAATGAAATGTCCTTCACCGCCATTTTGGATATTAATATTTTTGATATGTGGGGTATTGAGTTCATGGATCTTTTTGTGAGTTCTTATAGAAACACCTACATCTTGGTCGCAGTGGATTATGTGTCCAAATGGGTTGAGGCAATTGCTCTACCCAACAGTGAGACAAGAAGTGTGATGGCATTTGAAGAAGAATAGTTCCAAAAAGTTTGTTACTCCACGGACTATCATAATAGATGGGGACATTTTCGCAACAAAGGTTTTGATTCCATACTTACCAAGTATGGTGTTACTCATCAAGTCACGACTCCCTATCCTCCATAAAAAAACGGTCAAGTGGAAGTCTCCAATTGGGAGATAAAGAGTATCTTTTCCAAAATAGTGAATTCTAACAAGACAGAATGGTCCAAGAAACTAGATGTTACTTTATGGTCTTATCGAACGACTTACAAAACACCTATCTGAATGTCCCCATACCGATTGGCATTCAAAATTTTTTTCATCTTCTGGTGGAACTTAAGCACAAAGCCGTGTATGCTCTTAAGAAGTTGAATCTTGATTGGGATGTAGTCGCTAAGTTGTGGGTGGCACATTTAAATGAATTGGATGAGTTCCAGTACCATGCATACACAAGTTATTTAAACAAAGAGAAGATGAAATATCTTCACGAAAAGTACATTTCGAACAAAGTGTTCAAAGAGGCAGATCTTGTGTTATTGTTCAACTCAAGGTTGAGGATGTTTCCTGAAAAGTTAAAGTCTAAATCGAGTGGCTCATTTGAAGTTGTGGGTGTGACACCCTTTGGTGTATTAGGCTTGAAGAACAAAAACAATGAGGTATTTTAAGTCAATGGTCACTGGATGAAGCACTATTTGGGAAAATTTTTAGATAGCTATGTCGTGGTAGTGATTAATTTCAATTGATGGTATTCTATATGGTGCCGGGATGTTAAATCAGGCGCTTCTTTGGAGGCACCCATGTTTCTTTTTCTTTTCATTGTTTCTTTTGTAGTTAGGTGTTATTTTGGTGCTAACTTGATTTGATGTGTGTTGCAGGGATGAGTGTGCTTTACAAGAATTTTGAATAGAAATTAGTTTAAATGTTGGCAGAATTGCGGACTGCAAGTGGATTGTGCAGATAGCATAATTACGATTATAGCCGCAAAAGTGCCCTTGCGGCCACACAAATAACTTGTGTACCGCACAAATGGACGATGGAAAATGATAACTCTCTGAAGTTGGTTTTTCAGAGAAATTCTTGATCATTGGCAACAACAAAAATTTTCCATCTATAGTAGGGATCTGTAGTCGCACACAAATTTCTGCGGACCGCAAACAAAATATTGGTTTAAGCTTAAAAGGTAACAGAGTTTGTTCCGCAATTGGAATTCTGCGGCCGCACTCACTCCTTCTTCCCTTGAAAACATCTATAAGTATAAATAGGTGGCTTAAGGCTACTGGTACACTTTTCCCTCTCTGAACACATACAACACACTATAATTGAAATATCTTGGAATCATCTCACCACACACTCAACAACTAGGATCACTCATTTCTTGTAGTCATTTATACATAGTATGCTTCAATTACTTGCTAGAATTTTTCAATTTTAGTTTCAATTATAGTTTTAAGCATTTTAGGCCATTTTTCATTTGAACTCAATTATACAATTATGTGGAGGTAAAACTTTAGTGGGTCAACTAATACATGCTTTATGAGGAATGAGTCAACATGTTTTCATTCGTATACACTTTACCATGTCACAATTTGTACAAAAATTTGCAAGCCCAAGATAATTACTGAATTACTTATAACCTTTTGAAATTCTACATCCGCACAAGAAATTATATGGTCCGCAGAAGTAGCGTCTAGTGTACTTTAGTAAGGAAGGATTATGCGTCCATAAAAAAAATGATACGGACCGTAGATATCCTATTGCGGCTGCAGAACAGCCTTTTTCATGTTATTAGATAGTTGACAATTTGGTGACTCACATGTGTGGCCGCAAGACAAATGTGTGGACTGTAATCCACATATGCGGCTGCAAGGTAAATTTGTGCAGTCCGCAAGGACCAATCTTTAGCCATAAAGGAAAATGTGCGGATCGCGAATCCTTATCCTGCAAGCATGTTTCAATTGTCTCTTCACTATCTTCTCTGGTGTGTTCATGTTTGTTCGAACTTGAATTTCAACTATCAACTGCCATTTCTTGGTACATAAAATGGTTCGATCTAGAAGGAAAAGTGATACTTCCAAAGGGAGGGTGAACCTACCAAGGGTCGAGCCAAGAATGCTTTACCCCTCGATTTGCAAAAGATTATCTCAAAGAAGGCTACAGCCGGTAGAGGGAGAGGTACAAAGCCTCTGAGTCTAGTTCTAATGTGCCCGTCTAGGGAAACATCAGAGAGCGACTAAGTTCAAGAACAACCGGATGTTTAGTTAAAACTGCCTGGGAGACATCAACTTAAGCATAAGTCGTCCACATCTAAGAACTTCCAAGGGTTCATAAAGTTCTAGTCAGGCTTCTAAGCCATCTACTACACCTCTCCCCGAGGCACCAGATACTATAGTTGATGACATCCTCGATGATAGTAGAGGCGCAGACGCCACACCTATCGGCCCTGAAAGGTCGAAGAAGAAAGAATTTTGAGAAGACCGATTTGTTAGTTTGGCTACCTTCACCAGCTTCAGACTTGGTGGCCAGTGAGGTCACTCACTCTTGAGTGACAATTTCAGTTGAAAGACATGGAGAGATTTAACCCTGCAGTATTGGACAGTTTAGAGAATACAAATGGTGGATTGTGTTAACCCAGAGTGTGATGGACGCAAAAAAGTACCTTGTTTGGGAATTCTACGCCAATGTGGCATATATCAAGAAAGGAAGAAAAGTGATTAAAGTGGGAAACCTCAAAATACGCTTTGATCAGTATACATTGAACACATACTTGGGATTTGACAATGTCGAGCCCACACAGTACTTAGAAAAGTGTTCACTTGGGGATGTAGTTTGTCCTTGGTTAGCGGTGATTATCGCAGTACTAGAACCATGACCACCATGGATCACAGTAGGGGTGCCCATCCAGAGGAGCACTCTCAGTGTTGAGGCAAAATGGTAGCAAACCTTTGTCTAAAGTAGACTAGACCTGAGCTAGAATGAGACATATCTTTCAATTCCTCAGGTCTAGTTACTTCTATCATGGCTGGGTAACCTATTAATGTGGGTGTCGTGATGTCAGCAAAAATCTCAGTGATGGATCGGCATGATGACTCTTCCTATGTGTATCCCAACACCATTATAGAGTATCTTACGGATGCACAGGTAGAGCTAAGGGATTAGGAAAAGAAGTAAAGAAATGAGAAAATCCCAAACTACCAAGAAATGAGTTCACAAGCTCCGGAGACAGGTGACCAAGATTGCAGCAGGATGACATATCCCAATTGAGATGTTGATTGATCTACGTCTTACATCACCATCAACACCGTCTGCACCATCAGCTTCATTGGAACCAGCTGGCCAGTCTGAGGAGCCATACCTGGTTGCCAACAATATCGAGGCAGTGCGAGAGATATTCACCAATATGTCCACTCCCGAATTTAAAGATGATGAGATTCAATTGGATCTTAATGGAGGTGTTACACTTTAATCCAAATTTTTGTGCATCCATCAACAAATAGAGAAACTTATGGGATTGTTAAATGAATAATTCTGATTTAAACAAGAAGACCTGCTCAAACATGCTTACCCCCAAACAAAGGAATAATTCTGTACATGGCTTGACCCTTAAGATAATCACTCGACCATATTCTTATCTAAACAACAGAAATTGAATAAAGCCTTTGAAAACATGAAGGATTCCATGAAGTAAGAACACTGCATAAAATCTCAAATAGCAGCATACATTTACTAGGGAAAATTGCAATTTAAGATTTCTCACTTCACCCTTAGATTGTCGACTCCAGCAAACTCAAACTGAGATTATCTCCCAAAAACCCAAAAAGTGGTTCCCAAGCAAACTAACATCGGTCTAACAATTTTGCAAACCACTAGACTCAATAGCTGCACTGAACTCATATTTCACTCGTTAGCACACTGTCTCAATTTACATAAACTAATCCTAATGTAGTTGAATATCAATCATACTCTAGCAATGATGCTGGCAGATCAGATAATGATGAATCTAGGACATTAGATTTCTATGAATAAAAAAATCATTTAAAACATGTATGAAACTAATGGAGATGAACTGAAAGCCCAAAATGTGAATACTAACACCATATCACTTCTACTAATAAATACAAACTACTCATTTAGAGCTGATTTAGACAAAATAATCACGGTAAACTAAATAATATATCAGGGAAACAAAAAATGGAACATTTTTATGCTTCAATTCCTCATTTTTCGGTTCATTCTTCAAGTTTTCACTTCAAAATCAATAGAATTACAAAGTTGTGTACCTGAGATAGAAAAATAAGATGAAAGGTTGCGAATCAGTAACAGCAGAACAATATCAGCAGCAGAAATCAACACAACCAACAATATAACAGTGCTTCCCAAATTTCAATATTGAACCAGCCTTACAATACCCAGATTTAAACTTATTTCAACCCAAAAATGGCTCAGGAATTATTTCAGAGATTTAGAACTTCAAAATTCACCAAAGAAACCAATGGCATAGTGTTTCTTTACTAGAAATTTCAGCTGTTTTGCTATTTTGATTTTTCTAGCTATTCAAATCTCAGTTGCGCTGCAAGTAGCAATGCCTTTATAGGCAAGTTACTAGGGCAACAAAAATATGCTATGTTTGACGTTTAATCCTCCTCAATTTTATTTTTTTGCTTAAAAGTCCCTCAATTACTGACTTGCTTGCCAAGCAAGTTTATTTTGCCTCTTCTAAGAAGCATCTTCAGGTGGTTATTGAAAGATTCCCTAATTCATTACCCAAATTACCCTTAATTACCCCTGAATTTTACCTTTTCCGAATAGACCTTGGTCAAATTGACCCAAAGAAAATCAAACCTAGGCCTTAAACCCATTGGATTAACCCCTGAACCTCAGAGAGGCACTGGGTCAAGTTGACCCTGGGCTGACCTATTTAGAAATTAAGCCCAAACCTGGACTTCAAGGCATGAATCTCAAGCCTAAGTTCCATCAAAACTAAATTATCCGGAAACAAATGCAAATAAGAAGAAAACATAAGCACTTTAAGAAATCTAATTAATGAACTAACATTGGTGAGATTGAAGCTAAACTAATAAACAAGCTATTTATACTAATTAATGACGAAAAGGCTTCCTAAAACTAAAATGCATATAAAAACGACTTTAAGACTGGAAAGCAAAAGAGTACAAAAGAATAGGGAGAGGCAGATGCCAAGGAAAGGTAAAAATGAAAGAAAAGTAAAAAAGAATTAACAAAAGAAAACTAATAAAGAAATACCTAAAATGGCTCAAGACAGACTTTGAACAAACTTGAAGAATTCCTTCGATTTCTTGACAAGAACAACCTTTAACCGCATGTTTTCATGTGAAAACACACGAGTAAAGGCCATTATAGCCTAGAATCTTCAAAAGACCCGTTGGATTTGGATTTGTGGAATTAGGGATTTGTTCCCTGATTCAAAATTCTAACAGTTTGGGGGGGGGGGGGGGGGTTCGAGGGGAAGGGAGAAATTATTGGTGAAGAGGTAGTGATGGGGGTTAGATGGTGTTAATTTGGGTGAGTTTGGTGATGACGCCACCACCGGAGAAACTGTGGTGACGCTAGGGTTCAGAGCTTTGAATTGATATTTGAATGGTTTCGGGTGGATTTAGGAGAAACGGAGTGGGTATCTGGGATGAGGATGTGGAGGAGAAGAGACGGTTAATTTCACGGTGGTTGGACGCCGGCCATCGCCGTAGGCGACTCCCGGTGCACGACAGGCGGTGGATTAGGGCGGTATTTTATTGGGGTTCTCTGAGGTGATGAGAGTCGGTGATGGGGGGTTCTGAGAGACAAGAGGAGGGTCATTTGGACACTTATATGTTTAGTGAACTTAGTTTCCCACTTGTTTGATGAGAAAACCTTCACGGATGGGATCACCCAGAAGCCAAACGGGGTCGTTTCTGTGGAGGGGGCTCTGGATCGGTTCACAGGAGGTTTGGGCCGTATATGCTCATTATTTGGACGGGTATTGAGAGTGAAAACAATTGGGGTTGGAATTTTAATTGGATTTGGCCCAATATATTTCCTTCTCCTATTTTCCTTTCAATTCCCTTGTTTTTTTTTTCAAATTATTTCCTTATTCTTCTTTTACCCAAAATTAAATAAAATTCTTCATTAAATCCTAGAATTTAATTACCCTAAAAACACTAATTAAGCCTAAATGGCAATTAACACAACTAAATAATTAAAAGAAAAAACTACTAAAAATTAAAACTAAAAGGTGTAAAATAACTATTTTTATTATTTCCTTTCTTATAAAATAACTTAGTTGCTAATTAATTTCTAAAAATGCAATTGTTAAAATTCTCTCGGCGCATGATAGCCTAAAACCTCTCAGCCCATGATAGCAAGATCGCCATTGTGCCCGGAAAATGGCTCGTCGCTGGCGAAATTTGGCCCTCACTACTGCTCAAATAGTCACCCCTGCGCATGGTGTTACTAAGGAATTGGACCCACTGACGTTTGGAAACTTCCTTCCCCAGAAATTCTAATCGACTGAGATGTTGCATGTAGATGGTGTTGCGACTTATATACCGCCTCTGATGAACAAAATTGAAGTGCCGGTGAGCCTCGCTGTGAGACGACAACAGTTCTTTGAAGATGCCAGTGGGTATGAGAAATCAGTTCCGACTGCTGCTGATGTTGTGCGAGGTAATCGCAATGCTCAAATGGGTAAGCCACTCTCGTTCATGCCTCCTACTAACAGAGATAGTAAGAAGGTTGTCAAAATTAGTGAAGATGATTTGAAATCTCAGGAGTATTATTGGAGTACTGCATTAATTGGTTACGTAATTGGAGACAATCCTAATGAGAAAACGATGGGAAATTTTGTGCTGCATGTGTGGAACTTTGTGTCTAAGCCCCAAATTTTGATTCATTCTGATGGCTATTGCATATTACGATTCAATAGAATAGAGGACAAAGATCTAGTCATTCAGTCTGGACCTTACTCGTACAGGAATAAACCCATGGTGTTGAAGCCTTGGGAAATTGACTTCTCCTTTCAGAATGATATACTCAGCACTGTGCCTCTGTGGATTCGATTCCTGGTCTACTAGTGGGCTATTGGTCTATTAAAGTATTGTGCAAAATGGCTAGTGGAGTGGGTAAACCATTGTACCCAGATAAATTCATTGCTCACTATGAGAAGATTTCTTTGCTCGATTACTTGTAGAGGTTGATGATGCCCATCCCGTCCCTGATCAGATAGAGATTGAGACTCCATTTGGCCCTAAGATTCAGTTGATTGAATATGACTGGAAGCCTAGTTTCTGCAATCACTGCCTGAAATTTGGCCATGATTCTATTAACTGTTGGTATAATGTAAGCAATGATGTATAGCAGGATATAGGGGAACGGGGAAAGACAAGAAGACAGTGGACCAGATTGAAAAAGCAGGAAACAGTTACTAAGCAAGAATGGCTTGTTAAACAGCCTATAGCTAGTGCAGTTACACTGGAAAGCTTGCCAGTCAACCAGAGCATAACAAGGAGAATGAGCAGCTGGGGAGTAACACTGCTTGTATGACTATTGTTCAACAGAATGCACAAATAGGCCCTGACATTCAGGAAGGAAATGAAACAGTTATCAATGAACCCAATGGCAACAGTTAAGCTATGGTTGATAAATGTAATAAGGGTAAGGCTGTTATTGATGTACTTGATGCTGGTAGAAAGGGTCAACAGGTTGATCTGGGACCTTCTCAGAGCATATTTCCTAATGCTTCATAATTATTGTCACTTGGAACATTAGGGGGCTTAACCAAGCCCATAAGCAGAAAGAATTGAAAAACTTTCTTGCTGTAAATAAAGTAGATGTCATGGGTTGTCTTGAGACTAGAGTTAAGGAACACAAAGCAAAGAAGATACAAGATAAGATTGCTAAAGGATGGAAGGTCCAATGCAACTACTCTAAGGCTGTAAATGGGAGGATATGGCTACTCTAGAAACCTCACATCCAGGTCCAAATTTCATGTGTGACTGACCAGTTTATTCAGTGTTTCTTAGAAGACCCTAAAAGTTAGATCAGAACTCACTTGAGTGTCATCTATGCTCATAATACTGCAAACCTTAGGGACCAGTTGTGGAGTGACTTAAGGATAGTAAATGTTCCCAGTCAAGATTCTTGGGTGCTGAGTGGGGATTTTAATTCAGTCTTATGTTCTGAAGATAGAATAGGTTCTCCTGTCACAGATGCTGAAGTTAGAGGTATTAAAGATGTCATTGCTGACCTTCAACTCACTCCCCATAGAGCTAAATGGTGGCATTACACTTGGACAAATAAGCAGGGTCTATAGCAAGATTGATTGGGCTTTGGGTAATTTCCAGTGGATATAGCAGTATGGACATCTTGAAGCAGACTACATGAATCCCTCAGTTTCTGATCACTCTCCTATTCTTATCAAATTTGGGAATCAAAAACATCTTCATCCTAAACCTTTCAGACTCTATCTTGTTGTTATGGAGAACCCCTAGTTTCTTACTATACTGCAACATGTCTGGGGACAGGAATGTGAAGGATCACCTATGCAGCAGATATGGAATAAATTGAAGACTTTGAAACAGCACTTAAAGGAGACAAATGTCCATATGGCATCATAAAAACAGAAACTTATTCAGGCTAGGGAGACTCTGGGTATTATACAGACTCAGTTGCAGCAGAATCCACTAGCACAATCTTTGTTTACTGAGGAAAAAGCAGCACTAGAAGATATTGAGAAAGGGAGCTGTGTGGAGGAACAAATAGTGAAACAGAAATCCAAGGCTTGCTGGATTGAGTGTGGTGATGCCAATACAAATATTTCCATGCTCAGTGGAAGATCAGACCATGCCAGAATAACATTACTTCTATCTACACTGATATAGGTCTGAAGCTCACAGACCCTTAGCTGTGGAGCAGGAGTTTATTAAGGTGTTCAAATCATTGATGGGGGAGTGTGTTGATGAACTGCCTTGTGTCAACACTGTTGTTATTAATGAAGGACAATGTCTAACTTTATCACAGCAAAGAATGCTAATTCAAGAGGTTACATTGGAAGAAATTTTAGAAGCTCTAAAAGAGATGCCAAAAGACAAAGCACCAGGTGTGGATGGCTTTCCTGTGGAATTCTTTACTAGTAACTGGGAGATAGTAAAGGAAGATATACTAGATGCTACGAAGGACTTCTTCTCCACAAGCAAAATGCCTCACATGATCAACACCACTACTATTGCACTTGTTCCTAAGGTTAGAGCTCCTACAACTGTTAAAGACTATAGACCTATTGCCTGTTGTACCACTGTCTATAAAATCATCTCCAAAGTTATTACTAGGAGAATGAAAACTGTTATTGGTGAACTAGTTGGGCAAGCTCAGTCAGCTTTTATTGAAGGGAGAAGCATTGTTGGTAATATTTTGCTTAGCCATGAAATCTGCAAGGGTTATTCAAGAAAAGAAGTTTCCCCCTGATGTGTCTTGAAGGTGGATTTGAGGAAGGCTTATGACACCCTTGAATGGAGTTTCCTTAAACAGATCCTTATTGACCTTGGTTTCCCTGCAAAGTTTGTCAACTGGATAATGGCTTGTGTCACTACTGTTTCCTACTGCCTAGTGCTGAATGGTGGATTAACTAAGCCCTTCATTTCCAAGAGAGGTATTAGACAGGGTGATCCTATGTCACCTTATCTATTTGTTATGTCTATGGAATATCTAAATAGGATATTGGGTCAGTTGCACAAAAATGGGGATTTCAACTTCAGTCCCAAATGCAAGAAACTTAACTGTGCTCACGTCTGTTTTGCTGATGATCTTCTTATGTTCTGTCGAGCTGATATTATTTCTATCCAGATCCTACAGGAGGCCTTCCTTAAGTTCTCTGAAGCTACTAGACTACAAGCTAATATTAGCAAAAGTGTTGTATATTTGGCTGGAGTGCAGCAGAGTACCAGAGAAGAAATTATAGAGACACTGGGGTTCACTGAGGGTCAGCTTCCATTCAAGTATTTAGGGATACCACTGGACTCTAAAAAACTGGCCATCCATCATTACCTGCCTCTAATTGAGAAGATTACTGATAAAATTACATGCTGGTAAGCCAAGTTGCTTTCTTATGCAGGAAGATGTCAATTGATCAAAGCAGTTATTTTTGGTATTCAGACTTACTGGGCCCAAGTTTTAATACTACCAAAAAAAGTGTTGAAAACCATTGAAGCAATCTGCAGGTCTTTTCTGTGGACTGGAACTACTACTTTGTCTAAAAGGGCTCTGGTTTCCTGGGAAAGGATTTGCAGACCACTTACAGCTGGAGGACTCAACAAAATTGATATGACTGTGTGGAATAAAGCAGCTATTACTAAACTCTTATGGGACTTGGCCAGGAAAAAAGATTGTCTTTGGATCAAATGGATGCACTGTTATTACATCAAGCAGTGTGATATTGTAACAATGACCATTCCTAAGACAGCCTCGTGGGTTGTTAGGAAGATTCTGGAATGTAGACTGCTACAATGGAGAATCAGCAACTACAGGGGGATCTTTTTAGCAGGTTGAAAGGAATGTACAGGTTGGATAAATTCCAAATCCAGAAGCTCTACCTTACAATGATACCCAGTTTCAATAAGGTAGAGTGGAAGAATCTAATGCTGACTACTAATGTTCAACCTCGACACAAGTTCACTGTATGGCTAGCTACTCAGCAAAGACTTCCTACTATTGAAAGATTGCAGAAACTTGGAATACAAGTTCCTGCAAACTGTGTTCTGTAATTAGCATGTTGAAGAGCTTAAGCATTTGTTCTTTGAGTGCTCAATCACTAATAGACTGTGGTCTAGACTATGCTGCTGGCCGGGGTACCATAGAACAGTTGGTAATTGGGAACTGAGCTCCAATGGATTTGCAGTAAAGCTAGGAGTAAAATGTGGCACAATGCTATTAGTGCCTCTGTCTTTGTCATTATTGTTGCTCTTACGTGGAGGGAAAGGAATTGAATTCGTTTTTATGGGAAAGTATTTGTGGAAGAACGGATTTGTAGAGAAGTTTCTTTGCTTATTCATATCCGTGGCAGAAGTTGTAGACGATGGCAAGATGGCTTGCGGCAACTTGACTGTTTTCCTTAGCCATAGTCTAGTATAGTGATTGTTTGTAAAAGAGTAGTAGCTAGTCCAAGCTACTACTATAGAACTTTACATTTTACATCCCTTTGATATTAATGAAAGCTAACAGTTATACCTAAAGAAAAATTCTAAAAATGCAATCCTAAATGCACGTGCAACATATTTTTTTGTATTTTCATTAATTAAACAAAAATAAAAAAATGCATAGACAAATGCAAACAATAAATAGAAAATGCTACAAAATCCATAAAATTGCAAATAATGAAAAGAAATTTATTTTTCTTGAATCTATGGGAGTAATTCATATAGAGCAAAAATCACGTGCGCACAGCTGCCACTATTTGCTCGGAAACACGAAGAGTTTTCTTCCAAAGATAAAATGAGCGGATACGAATGATTTTCTCCTGTTTAAATACTCCTTGGGAGAATTTTTTGAAAGATTTGACCGCACTCTACTATTGAGGTTGCCTACATATCCTTGGCCATAAAGGAATCAGGTCAGTGTAGTTCAGGAATGTTTGGTAGCCGGGACTACCATGAAGCTATGATTTCATTGTTGTTGTTGTCGCTGCTACTGCTTACTAAACCCCTTATTACACGATGCCAAAATAAAAGAGCGAGACTAAACTATGACCTTTGAATTGCAAAAAGATCATATTTATATCTTCACGCTTGATCTTGTGATCCTTGTTGTCTTGTTGACTTATATTCTCCCGGTGCAGTTCCTTTGTTGTTGGCTTGAGTTGCGATTTGAGATGTTTTTCTTTTTCTCTAGGTGGATGCCTGATTATTAGACTTCAACTGTATTCCTTCGAAACTTGGATTGTCTTCCCTTGTTCTCCAGGTGGGTGCATGTGGCAATATATTCCCTTATTCTCCATGTGGGCTCCTGATTGCTAAAAACTTGACTGTATCCCCTTGTTCTCCATGTGGGTGCCTGACTGCTAAATCTTGAACTGTGCTCCCTTATTGTCCAGGTGGGATCCCAAAACTTGAATCGTATTCCCTTGTTCTCCAGGTGGGCTCCTAATTGCCTAAAACTTGAATTGTATTCCCTTGTTCTCCAAGTGCGCTCCTGATTGCCAAAAACTTAAATTGTATTCCTTTGTTCTCCATATAAGCTTCTGACTGCCAAAACTTGAATTGTATTCCCTTGTTCTCCAGGTGGGCTCCTAATTGCCAAAAACTTGAATTGTATTCCCTTGTTCTCCAGGTAGGCTCCTGATTGCAAAAACTTGAATTGTAGTCCCTTATTCTCTAGGTAGGCTCTTGATTACCTAAACTTGTATTGTATTCCCTTGTTTACCAGGTGGGCTCCGGATTACCAAAACTTGAATTGTATTCCCTTTCTCCAGGTGGACTCCTGATCACCAAAAATTTGTATTCCCTTATTCTCCATGTGGGTTCTTGACTGCCAACAAATTGAACTGTATCCCCTTGTTTTCCCCTACAGAGGGTTTCCTCGAACAACCGGAACTTTCTACCCATGTTTTAATCAACAAAATATCTTGTCAATTTGAAATGTGGTGATTAGTTTGTGGCATTATTGGTGAAAATGGCCTCTTTGCTGTCATGCTTTGTTTTGACTAGCTTCCCCAAACCGGCCATGAACCGCCTGACTTTCTAACTGACTTTAAAAACCCCATGACCCTGGATGAACCGAATTCTGTACCAAAACATTGTATTACGTCCCCGACCCTTTTATCGGAATCTCTGAACCTCTCCTGAAATTAGCAAATCATTCCACTGATGAAGCTTCCGGTGATTCTTGATATCCTACTTTACATCATGCTATCTTTGGTATGTTCTAGCCAACTGTGCTTTGCATTTTCAAAAGTTGGTAATAAGCTTTGAAATCTTTTCTTACTTGTTCAAACAAAATTGACCTTGAAACATCACAAAGAGATAAAAAACCCAAAAGAAAATGAAATTCAATGACTTTGAGAGTTAAGGAAAAAAGAATCCCAAACTAGATGACTACTAAAAGCGAAAAAGATAAGATACATATACGAGTGGAAAAGCTAGTACCAATGTTCATGACATGCATTTCGGATTAATCGTCCTAGTTTGTCCTGCAAGTCAACATTTAGTTGCCATGCTTTGTTGCCCCAGAGTTCCATAACCCGACTTCTTCAACCAAACCTTGAATTGTTCATCCTGCGGTGCCCTGAGAGGTTTTTACCAACAAACCTCTCTCCTTTGTCTATTCCCCAACTCATTATCGCCTTAAGGTTCCATGAAGGTTTTCACCAATAAGACTCTCATTTTTCATTTCTCTCAACTCTCGTCGCCTTACGGTGCTCGTGAGGGTTTTCACCAATAAGACTCTCCTATTTTTTATTTCTCTCAACTCGGACCAGAGTGTTGCCCTTGACAGGAATCATCTCTACTTGCTTGACATGGCATTTTTCAACGACTGATCAGAAGGTTTTTCTTTGGACCGTATCGTGGGCTTTTGGATATGGTTAGCAAGAAAGGGTGTCAAAAGGCTCAAAAAAATTCAAATGGATTCAAAATTACAACCTTTGGATAAATTCCTTACAACAACCACAACTTCTACCCTAGTTTCTTTGCTTGGGGACCTTCGGATTTTTATTTTGAGGGGACCAAACTGTGAGGCTTCCTACGTATCACTAAAAGGAATCAGTCTGAACATAGTTCACGACACTTCGTTGTTGTGATTTTTCTTTTTCTTCTTTTTTTCTCTTCTTTCCTTTTCTTTCTTCCTTTTCTCTTTGTTGTTTTGTTGTTTTTCCTTTTCCTTTTCCTCATTTTTTTTTTGTTTTTCTCCTATTTCTTTTTTCTCTTTTCATTCTTTTTCTTTTCTCTTTCCTTTACTTATCTTTCACCATTACAATTCTGATTTTTGCTAACTGATTCCGAAAGAAGGGTATGAAAGAAAAAAATTAAGACTCAAAAGGGGTGATAAAGGTTATAATGTTTAGATAGCAGAACAAAATACCTTCGTTATTCCAATCCTCCAAATATGCCAAGTATAAAAAAATGTTTAGTATCTCTTGACTACATCAGAATTGATGGCCATTTCTACACATTTGCCTTCTACATCTATTAAATACAAAGCCCCATTGGACAACACTCTCGTCATCATGAATGGACCTTAACAATTTCGAGCGAACTTGCCTTTTGGTTTTGCCTTATGAGTAAGAATACGTTTCAATACCGATTGACCCACTTCAAACCTCTATGGGCACACCTTCTTGTTATATGCTCTTGCCATTCTATGTTGATATAGCTGACCATGACATACCGCTGCCAATCTTCTCTCGTCAATCAAACTCAGTTGCTCCAAGCATGCTTTGACCCACTCGTCATCATCAATTTTGGCCTCGGCGAAAATTCGAAGAGATGGGATTTCGATCTCTGCGAGTATCACTGCTTCTGTGCCATACACTAACAAATAAGGAGTTGCCCCGACTGAAGTAGGAACAGTAGTGCGATAACCCAACAATGCGAAGGGCAGCTTCTCATGCCATTGCCTGGAACCCTCCACAATTTTTTGAAGTATTATCTTTATATTCTTAATGGATGCCTCGACTGCTCCATTCGCCTTGGGACGAAATGAGGTGGAATTGCGATGTGTAATCTTAAATATCTGACATACCTATTTCATCAAATGACTATTGATATTTGCACCATTATCTGTGATGATTACCTTTGAGATCCCAAAACGGTAAATGATATTTGAGTGTACAAAATTGACCACTTCTTTCTTGGTCACAGACTTCAATGTTTGAGCCTCAACCCACTTGGTAAAATAATCGATAGCCACCAGAATGAACCTGTGGCCATAAGAATTTTTTGGGTCGATGGGCCCAATGACATCCATGCCCCAAACCAAAAAGGGCCATGGTGTAGACATTGCATGTAATTCAGAGGGTGGGGAATGCATCAAATCTTCATGCACCTGACATTATTGATATTTGCGCATGAAACTGATCCAATCTCGCTCCACGATGAGCCAATAATAACCTGCTCAGAGAATCATTTTTGCCAGAACACATATACGGTCCACAAATTCTGAAATGTACCTCGATCATGATGGTTGTAGCCTATCTAGCATCTGTGCATCTCAACAGCCCAAGATCCAGCATTATTTTCTATAATACCCATCCACTAAAGAAAAATCCACTTGATAAGCGAGTTGTTCTCTTTGGATCACTTGTGGCTTGTAATGGATACACCCTCATCCTGATATATTCCTTGATATCCCGGAACCAAAGCTCACCGTTGAGTTCTTCTTCCACCATATTACAGTAAGCATGTTGATCATGGACTTGGATATGCAATGGGTCAACATAAGCCTTATCTAGATGATGTGACATTAACACTAAGGTATCCATAGAATCAGCAACCTCATTGTGGATCCTTGGGGTATTCCTGAACTCTACTAATCAAAATCGTTGACAAAGGTCATGCAAACATTGCCGCTACGATATGAGCTTCAAATCTCGTGTTTCCCGTTCCCCTTAAATCGGGTGTACTAGAAGGTTTGAGTCCCCCAAGACCAAGACTTCCTGGATATGCATGTCTGCAGCTAACCTAAGACCAAAAATTGATGCATCATATTCCGCCATATTGTTAGTGCTATAGCAACGAAGTTGAGCCGTAACAGGGTAGTGATGCCCTGTTTTAGAAATAAGTACCACTCCTATCCTAAACGCCTTTCATGTTGGCAGCCCCATCAAATAAAACTTTCCATCATGGCTTTTCGACCTGTTCCAACTCATCAATGTACATCACCTCCTCATCCGAGAAGTATTTCTTCAAAGTTTCATATTTTTCATCTACCAGGTTCTCGGCCAAATGGTCAACCAATTCCTATGCTTTCACCAAAGTTCGAGTCACATAGACAATGCCAAATTCTGTGAGCAGGATCTGCCACTTTGCGAGCCTCCCTGTGATCATAGGTTTCTGAAAGATAAACTTCAACGGGTCCAAGAGAGAGATGAGGTAAGTAGTATAAGATTAAAAGTAATGTTTCAACTTCTGTGCTACCTAAGTTAGGGCGCAGCACGTCCTCTCAAGATGAGTATACTTAACCTCGTAAGATATGAACTTATTGCTGAGGTAATATATGGCCTGCTCATTGCTACCAATTATATCATGCTGGCCCAATACACATCTGAATAAATTGTCCAAAACTATCAAATACAAAATCAAAGGACTCCCCGGTTCTGGTGGGCCCAACGTAGTTGGGTTTGACAAATACCCTTTTATCTTATCAAATGCTTCTTGACATTCCTCCATCCACTTAATCGCATCAACCTTTTTAAACAACTTGAAGATAGGATCACAAGTTGTCATGAGCTGAGCAATAAAGCTGTTATGTAATTTAATCTCCCCAACAGACTTATCACCTCATTCTGGTTCCTCGGAGGCGGTAATTCTTGGATAGCTTTAATCTTTGACGGGTCCAGCTCACTACCTCGATGGTTGACTATGAATCCCAATAACTTTCCAGAAGGCACATCGAATGCACATTTTTTGGGATTGAGCTTAACATTGTACCCGCGGAGCCTTTGGAAGAATTTTCTTAGATCTCTAACGTGGTTAGACTGCTTCTTGGACTTTACAATTACATCATCCACATAAACCTTGATCTCCCTATGTATCATGTCGTGGAATATGGTTGACATTTCCATCATGTAAGTTGCCCCAGTATGTATTAGACCGAACAGCATGACCTTGTAGCAGTAGTTCCCCCACAACGTGATATATGTCGTCTTTTCTGCATCTTCTTCACCCATTAAGATATGGTGATATCCCTCGTAACAATCCACAAAACAAACAATCTCATGTTTTTGCACAATTATCAATCAATATGTGGATGTTTGGCAGTGGGAAGTTATCATTTGGACTCTCCTTGTTAAGATCACGGTAATCAACACACTCACTGGTCTTACCATCATTCTTTCTCACAAACACAACATTGGCTAACCAAGTGGGATACCGCGTGATTGGAATGACCTTTGCCTCAAACTTCTTTGTGACTTCCTCTTTGATCTTTACGCTCATGTCAGTTTTAAAATTCCTTTCTTTTTGTTTGACGGGAGGGCATGCTGGGTCAATAGGCAAATTTTGAACCACCAAGTTTGTGCTTATAACTGACATGTCGTCATATGGCCATGCAAACATATATTTCTATTCAAGCAGTGCTTTGATTATCCCTTCCCTAAGTCGCGTTCAAGATTAACACTTATTATAGTTTCTTTGATATTATCCGGGTCCCCTAGATTAATTACTTCTGTATCACTAAGGTTTAGTATGGGGTTCCTCAAAGTGGCTTAATCCTTTACTAATTTCTTCGAAGGCCCCATCCTCATCATACTCTGATTTATATTCACATTTTATTTATTTAATTATCAATTCATAATTAGACTAGCTCTCAATACTGGGCCAAAGATTGCTTATGCATGTTATATCATTGAAACCAGCATAGAAAGAACTTTACAAGAAGGAAAAGAAAAACAAAGAAAATTAAAACTATCATAAATGATGATAAGGAAAATTGCATCTCATTGAAATTGAAAGATAACAAGGATTATACATCCAAATGGACGGAACATAGAATCTAAATTACAACCCTGGAGTAATCCAGATAAATTGAAAGAAAATAAAAGCAAACTACCAAAACTCCTTCCTGGTTGGGAGAGGAGTAGCTACCTAATTGTTGATCTTTGCACTGGGCCCAACAAATTGAACACCCGCCTTGCTTGAACCCTCTCTAGCTTCCACCATATTCATATCTTCAAACAACTTCTCAAACCTTTCAAGAAATTCCTTATCAGGACCAGCCACATAACAGGAACTTGTTGTTATCGGGCGTTTTTTTTGTGTTGGGCCTAACAAATATTCTAAAGAGACGTTGGACAGGATTTTGAAGGACCCATGCTTTCTGTTTCATCTTTCTGGCTCTTTTCACGTCTATAATTGTAGGCTTGAATACCAAACCAAAGGTGTCCATGTTTTTGGGGAGAGACACCGGCTGTACTATACCTTGCAACGACGCACCCAAGCCCTTCCCAAGGACAAAACCATTTCTTAACATTTCAACGGCTACCATGAATGATGCGCCAGCTACCTTCAGAACTAGAATGCACTCCACTTCTGGAATTTTCTTTATCGATACCATGTCAGAAACCTGATATACCCAAGGCCCTTTTTCATCCTCAGCCTCAATGAATGGTACGATGGCATCACTATGGGCATACAGATTGTCCTCGCCGTGCACAACTATTTCCTATCTATCTCATTCAAATTTTACCATTTGATGCAAAGTAGAGGGGACTGCTTTAGCGTCATGGATCCAGGGTTTCCCCAGCAGTAGATTATAAGAGACAATTATATCTAACATGTTAAATTCCATGTTAAAATCAACTAGTCCCATCGTCAGCTCGAGTACTATGTCATCGACCGAATCTTTCCCTCCACCGTCGAATCCTCATATGCAAATACTGTTCTTTTGAAGTCTTTCATCATCCACTTTCAGCTTGTTTAAAGTGGAGAGAGGGAAAATATTTGCACTTGAACCATTATCAAGCAATACCAAGGTAACCACGAAATCTTCGCACATCATCATAAGATAAAGGGCTTTATTGTGCTGAGTACCCTATATGGGAATTTCATCATCAAAAAGAGTGACTTTGTTTACCTCAAACATCTTGTTGGCTATCTTTCCAAGTGGTTGATTAAGATTTTTTTAGGAATGTGGGCCTCATTCAAGATCTTCATCGGAGCCCGATGGTGCTCGGCCAAATGAATTAACAATGACAACAGTGAAATTTGAGCAGGCGTCTTCCTCAAGTGTTCCATAATAGAATAGTCTTACGCCTTCATATTTTTCAAAAACTCCTCTGCTTCTTCTTCGGTCACAGGTTTCTTCACTAATATACTGGGTTATCCTTGGAGGTTTTAGGTTCTCTCAAATCCTCGGGGACAAAGCACCTCCCCGATCAGGTCAATCCATGGGTCTTATAGACTTCTACTCTAACCTCTTTCCCTTTGTAGGTCATTGTCACTCGCTCGTAATTCCAAGGGACGGCTTTGCTATTACCTACTGGTAGCTGAGTTATAGGTTTGATGATGAGACGCTCTGTGCAAGCACCTTCCATAACCACAACAGGCTTGCTTTCCAACCCTGGCACCACCACCTTTGAATTTTCTTGTTTCATTGCCTCATCTCCTGAGGACCCCTTCTTGATTACAGCAAAAGGCTCACTACTTGTTCCACTCTACTTAGGCATTGACATCTCGCTTGTTAGTTTTTCAATCAGCTTCCCTCACTGTCTCAGATCATAATGATGGTTTGTGAAGGCTTTTTAGGCTCTCCTTCTTTATGAACTATCTCAATCATGTTCGTTCTTTATGGGTTGGGATCGGGTTCTTGTTAATATTGGGTGCTTCTGGAGCTTGGAACTCAATCTGATTAGAATCAATAAGCTCCTAGATAGTGTTTTTCAAATGCTAACATTTTTCTATGTCATGCCTTGGAGCACCAGAACAATATTTGCAACTAATAGAATAATCAAGATTTCTCAGGGATGGATTCGGCAACTTTGCTTCAATCAGCCTCAACATATTTAACTGTCTCAACCTATGGAATAAGCTATTATAGGATTCTCCTAATAGAGTGAAGTCTTTCTTTCTTCTGCAACCTCTCATTCTTAAAGGCTTGGTTGAACCGGAAAGCTAGACTCGGCGGG
Source organism: Nicotiana benthamiana (assembly GCA_034376525.1). Taxonomy (NCBI): domain Eukaryota; kingdom Viridiplantae; phylum Streptophyta; class Magnoliopsida; order Solanales; family Solanaceae; genus Nicotiana; species Nicotiana benthamiana. Next base: position 20,241,310 of record CM067341.1, read on the forward strand.
TTTTGGTATGCTCTTAGAGGTGGATAGGCATTTTATGGAGCTGAGTAGGTATTTTGTGGGGTTGGCACAAACAATTGTGCCTGGACGGGAGGGTTGAGTATATGTTTGTGCATGATGGACAGAAAAATGAGGGTCTGAGGGTGGGTAGTACTGTTGTAGTTGGCTATATGTAGTGTAGGCGTAGGTTTGGTGGTGGGGTCGAGGCTGGTTGTAATGTGATGGACCCCTGGATCAAGACCAATCTCCTGAATCAATCGTTGCTACCTCTTATTTCTTCATCTTTCCAATTGCTCCACCATTTCTACTTTGAATGGCATGGGTGGTTTCTTTGATTGCTTAATAGCTCATGATTTTGTTATACTTGAGCCCCTCCTCTACCATGTTTCCCATTTTCACCACTTCATTAAAGGACTTGCCCACAGTCGATACCAGGTGACTGAAATAAGTAGGCTCTAAGGCCTATAGTAAGTAATCCACCATTTTAATTTCTTTCATTAGAGGCTCAACCCTAGCTGCCTGCTCTCTCCAACGGAAGCCATACTCCCTAAATCTCTCATTGTGCTTTTTCTCATGTTTCATCAAAGACAAATGATCCGGAATAATTTCAAGATTGTACTGGAAGTGGCAAGCAAACGCTTGGGCTAGATCATCCCACATATACAACCTTTCATGGTCTCGCCAAGTTTACTACTCCAATGCTAAAATACTCATACTTTGACTGAAATATGTCATTAGCAACTCGACTTTCCCTCTAGCTCCCCTAATTTTTCTAAAAAACCCTCTCAAATGTGCCACGGGATCACCGTGCCCGTCGTATAAATCAAACTTGGGCATCTTAAACCCTGCCGGCAATTGAACATCTGGAAACAAACATAGATCTTTGTACGCCACACTTATTAGACCTCCCATCCTCCGCATGTCTCTGAATGATTGTTCTAAGCTTTTAACTTTCTTGAACATCTCCTCATGTTCGGGATTTTTGGCTGGTTTCTCAACTTCTGCAGGGAGATCAAAATGAAGAGTGTATGAATATGGTTCTAGGGCTTTAAAAGTAGGCTCTAAGGAGGTAATACTGGTTATCATGGGTTTGGAACAAAGGTTCGCTAGAAGATCTGTGGAGTGTAGCGGAGGGGGTGCCACGAAGATAGGAGCAACTGGTGGAGGAGGGTGTGGAACAATTTTGGGTGGCAGATCTGGTGATGTTTGGGAATTTGTGCCCAGATAGTGTTGATAGATGGGAAATCTTGGGGATGGATTGGTGGCGGATGATCATGCGACTGGGCGAATGGAAGGATGAAGGAAGGGTTGGCAGGATAAGCTGGTGGTGGTTGTCCTTTGGCCCATGCTTGGTACATTTCAGCCATTTGTTGTTTCAGTTTATACATCTTTTCTTTCATTGCATTAAAATCCAAATCTTCCACCTCTCTTGAGGGATGAATGATACTTGCGTCAAGCTCTTGGTTGGCCTTGGTTAACTTATTTTTGGAGAGGGTGTTGTAGGAGTGAGTTTCTAGAATGCCACAAAACTGATCACATGTCTGTAATTGGATAGACAACAAAAAACTTGTTAGGAGTCAGGGTTTAACAGATAGGCAACCACACATTCGGGGATAAATGCACCTAAGCAGTTATTGGTATGCATTTGATCGGCTGCTTGCGTCATCCCGCCTTTTTCCCATTTCCATATACAACTTCTCTTTTTCTTCTCTTTTTTTTTTCTTTTCTCTCTCGTTTTTCCTTTTCTTGTTTAGCTTGTTTTTGCTTGATTTCTCTTTGTATTTATTCTCTCTCTTATTTTGTCGTTATTTCCTTCTCACGGTTTTTTATTTTTTCTCTCGTTTTCCTTATTTCTTTTCCCTTTTCTTTTTGGTTATGGTCGAATCCAATGGAGATTATCTACCTATCATGACCCCGCATGAATCAGACTGAGCATAGTTCTAGAAGATAAGTGTAGAAGATAAATAACAAAATATTTTTTTGGGATTTCCAATTTTCATAAAGTAAAATAGTTTTGAGTACAACCACCAAATTATAAAACTAACAGACCCGAGAAGAGAAATTAACAGCATTCGACTCAAAACAAGACCAACAGACTCTAATAGATTCCAATAGAGACTTCACAAATAGACTAACAGACTCTAACGAAAATCATGAATACATTAGTGCCTCTAATGCTCTTGTGGCCTGCGGGACATTATTCGGTCTCGCCACGGGTCTGCGTGCTAAATCCCCTTGGACGTGGCGGAGATCTTCCATTACCTCGCAGACGCAGGTCATTCCAGTGGAAAAAAACATTGATCTAGTCATATCTTCACAACTACTGCACTTTATTGCGATGTAATTAGCGATTATTTGGACTCTCTCTCTTATGACACCCATTTCGTGCAACAATTTCCCAATCTGTTGGGCTCTGGCTTCCATTGTTTGCTCAGCCACTCGACTTTGTTCTTGAAATTGTCACAAATCTTATTCTAGTTGTGCTATTGCTGTATAACAGTGCTTTATTTCAGGCTTGATGTCCTTCGCCTGCTTAACCATTTTGTTTTCAATAGTGATGACCATTTTCTTCAATCCTGCAACCTCGTTGTTGTACTTTTCATTCAACTGTTCAATCAGGCGTACTCCTTCTTCCACATTTGCCAGTTGCTTTCGAGCCCTGGCTAGTTCACCCTATGCTTTTTTCAAGTCAAACCATATTCCCCTACCTTCCACCTAATATTGTCTATGAGCTTCTCATCTTTTATTTTATTTTTCTGAATCTGAGCTCGAAAGGCTTCATTTTCTTTAGCTAGTCTTCTCTTTTCACCCTCATCCACCGCGGCTTGCAAACCAGTCTCAAATTGAAGGTCTTTGACTTACCTTTCTAGCTTTCCTATTGTGGCCATGTACTCATTTTCCTTGGCCAACCAATCTTATTATTCTTGTGACACCTCAAAAAATTCCTGAAGATGGGGTCTTTTGGCCGGTCTTCTAAACTCCACTTCCCTTTTATACAAAGAAAGGTATCCTTGTGCGACTTCACCTTTGTACAGGTCATGTACTCAAGTGTTTCTCGTCAAGTACTGGCATTCGCTCTAAATTTTGAGGATTACTGCTTTATGAAACTGACTATCAGGACCGATCTCGACCACGTGGCGACTGATGTCTTCATCCATGGGAACCATTTAGCATCTCCCTAACTATCTCAAGACCCTATATGGGGCACATGGTTGGATGCTCATGAGACTCGTCAAAAAGAAATCAGGGTTGGTAGCTGGCATATATATGATCTCATAGATAGGAAGCCACCCAAATATCCACTCTATTTGACTTGCACTTATGGAACGAAAATGTGATACCCATTCTATTACCCCCTCTGGCAAGCCAAACCCATCAACTCTTGTATCAAACTCTTCTATGCAGCTCTTTTCTGTCGACCCATAACTCATGAATTGAGGACGATGACATAGATGTTCGATTATCCACATCTGTAATAGCAAGTTGCATCCTTCAGAAAAGTCTCCTCCGGGTTTGTTGGCTGTGATGGCACGGAAGATTTTAGATAATATTATGGGTTCTAGGGTACTTTTAGCCTGAGTAAGCAAAGTGCTGACAACCCCAACTATCTGTATATCAATATTCCCATCTTTCCGGGGAAACACCAAAAGGCCTAAGAAGACTACCATAAATGCAAATACCTGCGTTCTTCCTATTTGAGGCGTTTACTTTACTATACATTTTATTTTTTGGGTTGTTAAACCCCCCTGCCCCCTATATGTCCATACCTCTTCTCTATAAACTTTGGAGTACAATAATCAGCTGCCAGATCTTGGTTGTGAAACCCCTAATTATCTTTAATGAATCTAAGAATTTCTATATGGCGACGGCCCTTGCTGCTTTCAAGTATTGGTGTCTCAGAGGAACTTTAGGACCCCCAATATACCCGGCTATTTCTTCCAAGGTTGGGGGTGAGTTCAAAACCTTAGAAATGAAATACATTGTGGGCCGGGTCCGAGAATGTAAACAACGCTTTTATGATGTCCCCCATAGGATTAATCTTTAACAACCCAGTGAGACCTCACAAGTATGAATTGTCCTTATCTTGCCCTGATTCACCCAGATCATTCCACCACATATGCAGCTCCAAAGGGATCTTATTCATGACTTTTATTGGCAAATATTGATTCGTGCTCCTTTTGCACATTTATTAGGGTTGTTAAGCGATATCCTGATTCAATTGACTCAAAAAACAAAGCTGACACTTTTTCAAATTTTAATTTCAAAAGAAAAAATCTGGCTTTGCAAATACGGCCTTTCAGCACTTTCGGAGGAAGATTTTAAGGTTATGCTTGCTAACCGGCCAAAAATTTGAAAAGGAGACCAAAAGCAATTGTTCTTGCAAAAACAGCCTTCTGGCATCCTTTAGGGGACATTCAGCTTAATTTGACAAGAATGGCATTGCCATATTTATTCACCACAATAAATTTCTCAATTTTTTTGGGGCTATTATTGCAAAAAGGGAAGTTGGACCCGATGGGGGTTGCCTACGTATCCCAAATCTGGTGGGAATCAAACTGGTGTAGTTCGAGCAAATAAATCAACTGTTTTTGACAACAAAACCTTTTTCTTCTTCTTTTTCATTTTTCTCAAAAATTTGGCAGAGTTTCAGTACCATTTAGACATTGGTTTTTTCTTTCAAAACAGGTGATTACCTCTCTTGACCCTCACATTGCTATTTTCTTTTCCAAACTCTCCCCTTTTATTCAAAAAGTCAGTCAGCATGCAAATGTGAAGCAGATAAATGCACAAGTAGGATGCATCAGGATGGTCTTTTATTTCTGGGGTATACCTGCCCTAAACGGACCCAGCCCCTGTATTGAGTCCCCTAAATCACATGAACATGATACACACAAAAGTTCCTACAAGGAATTCGGCATGAGGCTGAGTTATTCTAGGCTCAAAATCTGGTTATTTGTTCTAGACTGTGTACTCGAGTAGACAACTCGAGTCGAGGAGGGGGCTACATACTGGAAACCAAAGGGCAACCCGGCTTAGTAACTTGTCCGGGCCTCTTTCTTATTTCAAGGTTATGACACTAGCATAATAGGGAGTCTCGACCAACGAACACATCCCCGAAGATGAGAAGATAAGGGTTTTGGTGCAGTTTATATACAGTTCAAATAATATAAAAGTAGTAAAAGCTTCATTTATCACATTAGGCCCAAACATGTAACAAAATTAGATAATACATAAATCCAAATATAACAATTCATCTAAGCTCAAATTCTGAATCCTGAACCAGAGATTCTGGGTTCAAGTCCCCAGCAGAGTCGCCAGAGTTATCACACTTTAATCGAGATTTTTGTAGATCCAGCAACAAATAGAGAAACTTATAGGATTTTTAATTGAACAATTCTGATTTTAACAACAAGACCTGCTCAAACATGCTTACAACCAAACAAGGAATAATTCTATACATGGCTTGACCCTTAAGATAATCACTCGACCTTATTATTATCTAGACAACTGAAATTGAATAAAGCCTTTGAAAATATGAATGATTCCATGAAGTAAGAACACTACATTATATCATAAATAGCAGCATACATTTAGTAGCGCAAATTGCAATTTAAGATTTCTCACTTCACCCTTAGGTTCTCGACCCCAGCAAACTCAAACTGAGATTATCCACCAAAAATTGATTCCCAAGCAAACTAACACAGGTCTAAAACTTTTCCATACCACTGGACTCAATAGTTGCACTGAACTCACATTTCACTCGTTACCACAGCATTTCAGTTTACTTAAACTAAGCCTAATTGAGTTGAATATGATTAATGATCTAGCCATGATGCTGGCGAATCAGATAATGATGAACCTAGGACATTAGGTTTCTATTAATAAAAATATCATTTAAAGCATGTATGAAACTAATGGAGATGAACTGATAGTCCAAAATGTAAATAGTAATACCATATCACTACTACTAATAGCTACAAACTACTTATTTAGAGCTGATTTTAGACAAAATAATCGCTATAAATTAAGCAATAAATCGAGGAAGCAAAAATGGAACATTTCTATGCTTCAACTCCTCATTTTTCGATTCATTCTTCAACTTTTCAATTCCCAATCAACAGAATTACAAAGTCATGTACCTGGGAAAGCAAAATAAGATGATAAGTGTGGGAATCAGTAACGGCATAACAGTATCAGCAGCAGAAATCAACTCAACCATTAATATAACGGTGCTTCCCAAATATCAAACTCAAACCAGATTAACGATACCCAGATTTAAACTTATTTCAACCCAAAAATGGCTCAGGAATTATTTCAGAGATTTAGAACTTCGAAAATCACCAAAGAAACCAATGGCACAGTGTTTTTTTAATTAGAAAATTCAGCCGTCTTGCTATTTTGATTTTTCTAGCTCTTCGAATCTCATTTGAGCTGCAAGTAGCAATGCCTTTATAGGCAAGTTACTAGGGCATCAAAAATATGCTACGTTTTCCCTTTAAACCTCCCCAATTTTATTTTTTGCTGAAGAGTCCATCAATTACTGACTTGCCTACCAAGCAAGTCTGTATTACAGCTACTAAGAAGCTTCTTCATGTGGTTAGTGAAAGATTCCCTACTTAAACTACCCAAATTACCTCTAGTTACCCTTGAATTTACCTTTGCCAGCCCAACCTAGGTCAAATTGGCACAAGGCAAAAATCTGGGCCTTTAACCCATTGTATTAACCCCTGAAACTCATAAAGGCATTGGATCAAGTTTACCCTAGTCCGGCCTAATTTAGAAATCCAGCCCAAACCTGGACTTTAAGGCATGAATCTCAAGCCCAAGCTCCATCAAAACTAAATTATCTTAAAAAATGCAAACAAGAAGAAAACAGAAGCAGTTGGAGCAGTTTTCAAAAAATCTTATTAATGAACTAACATTGGTGAATTTGAAGCTAATCTAATAAGCAAGCTATTTATACTAGTTAAAGCAGAAAAGGCTTCCCAAAACTAAATTGCATATAAAAATAACTTTAAGACTGGGAAAGCAAAAGAGTTCCAAAGAAGAGGGAGATGTGTATGACAAGGAAAGGTATAAATGAAAGAAAAGTAAAGAAGAATTAAAAAAAGAAAATAGAGAAAGAAATACCTAAAATGGCTCAAAACAGACTTTGAACAAACTTGAAGAACTCCTTCAATTTCTTGACAAGAACAGTCTTTAATCGAAGGTTTTCATGTGAAAACACATGAGTAAAGGCCATTATAGCCTAGAATCTTCAAAAGAACCATTGGATTTGAATTTGTGGAATTAGGGCTTTGTTTTTTGATTCAAAATTCGAACAGTTTGAGGGGGATTCAAGGGAAAGGGAGTAGAGATTGGTGAAGAAGAAGTCATATGCGTTCGACGATTTAATTTGGGGAGTTTGGTGGTGGCGCTGCCACCGGAGAAACAGTAACAACGCAAGGGTTTAGAGCTTTAATCAGATATTCGAGCGGTTCTGGGTGGATTTGGGAGAAACGGAGTGGGGATCTTGGATGAAGAGGTGGAGGAGAAGCAACAGTGTTAATTTTATGGCGGTTGGACTGCGATTTCCGGCGAGCAAGAGACGGTGTTTTGTTGGGGTTCTTTGAGGTGATGAATGGCGGAGATTGGGGGGGTTCCGAAAGGGGAGGGTAGGGACATTTGGACACTTATGTTTAGTGAACCTAGCTCCCCAGCCGTTGGATGAGAAAACCTCGGCAACTGGAATCACTTAGAAGCCAAACGGGTTCGTTTCTATGGAGGGGGCTCTAGACTAGTTCACAGGCAGGTTTGGGCCGGTATCATTATTTGGACGGGTATTGAGAGTTAAACGATTGGGCTTGGAATTTCAATTGGATTTGGCCCAATTTATTTCCTTCTCCTATTTTCCATTCCATTCCCTTGTTTTTTATTCAAATTAATTCCTTTTTCTTCTTTTTCCGAAAATTAAATAAAATTCTACATTAAATCCTAGAATTTAATTGCCCTAAAAACACTAATTAATTCGAAATGACCATTAACACACCTAACAAATTAAAAGAAAAAACTACTAAAAATCAAAATTAAAAGGTGCAAAATAACTATTTTTGTGATTTTTCTTTTTTATAAAATAACTTAGTTGCTAATTAATTCCTAAAAATGCAAAGTTAAATCCTAAATTCATATGCAACATATTTTATGTATTTTCATTAATTAAATAAAAAAAATACACAGACAACTGCAAACAATTAACAGAAAATGACACAAAATTCATAAAATTACAAATAATGAAAAGAAATTTATTTTTCTTGAATTTATGGGAGTTATTCATATCGGGAGAAAATTACGTGCTCGCAGGCAGTGACACTGCTGCGGACACAGAGATGTCTAAGGAGCCATAGGGAATTCTCTTCACTCTTTACCTTCCTTTACTCTTATTTTTTAAGCATTAAGGACAAGGCTTATTTTTATTTGGGGGGGGGGGGGGGTTATTTAATATTATTTGTTGATTCTAACATATTTGGCATGTACTTAACTTGATACTTCTTTTTCTTCTCTCATTATGTATATATCTTCTATTTCTCTCTCATTATGTTTATTCGTCTTGATTTTCAATATTTGTTTGTGCTACTTTATGTTTATTTCCTTATTAGTTAGTGTTCGATTTAGTAGCTTCTTTTTATCTTTGAGTAGATAATAAGACCTCTATTTTCGTAATGCCATAGTTATTTCCAAATGTTGTTATTGTGTGAACCGGGTGACTCATCCCGACGATGGATGGTGTGACAACTGTTATAAGGGAATGAGTATGTTTTGTGTTTAAGTAATAATAGTAGTACTAATGAATGTAAAGACCTAACTAAGTCAAACTTGAAGAGTCACTTCATTTGGCACCAATACATTTAACTATGTGCTTATAGTTAGTGATGAGGTTTTTAAAAGGAAATAGCTCTAGTAAGTGACTTTTGTGACTCTTGTGTTGACTTTTGTACTATCGGGTGGTCTATTTGGAACTTAGAGTTATTCAATCTTGAATATAATCGTTGTGGACCCTCGACTCTATCCTCTTTAACAATCTAGTTTCCTGAGAGGTGAGATGCTTTGTTTCTAATCCAAGTACTCATGCTAAAGGTCTAGAACTTGCACCGAATGGTGGTCTATTTGGACCGTAGTATTATTCAATCTTGAATTGTGTTTGTTATGGACCCTCAACTCTATCCTCTTTAACAATCTAGTTGCGTGAGAGGTGATATGCTTCATTTCTAGTCCAAGTACCCGTGTTAATGATCTAGGACTTGCCTCTAATGTGTTTTAAGGTAAAATCCTAAGTTTTACTTGGCTAGAGAAGTGATTGTAAGCTTTCTTTTGTCTGTTTGAGTTTTCTATTGCCTGCCAATGATGTCATCCCTAGTCAACTTCTTCGAACCTTTAGCCTTTCTCATTTGAAAACTATGTTACAAGACTTTATCCTATTTTTCCTTAACACTCATGTGAAACAAATTGCTAAAAACATAAGTTTAGAGGAGAGATGAGGAAATTGAAAAAATCGTATCAAGGCACAAAAAGAGAAAAGAAATGACGAGAAGTAAAGGTAAAGATAAGAAAATAACAAAGAGAAAATGCAAAGAAGTAAATTAGTGGAAGAGTTTAAGGGATTCAAAGAAAGGCACTGATTCCAAACATGGAGAAATATGAATGCAACGATCAAGAAAGTGTGGTGTTAAGTATCTCTAGTCCTCCAAGGAAAATAATGTGCCTCAAGGAATTGGCAAAGTGGGAGCCGAGAAATTAAAGATTGAGTGCTTAATCCGAATATATACTCCTAGCTCCCATCTTAGCTCCCTGCGGATTTAACCCCAACTCCTAGTTGGGTTTTATTATTAATAATAACCGTGTCATACCTCTTTTGAGGCATGCATTTGGATGTGATCCCCTCACACCTGCTAACAAAATGTCGCAGGTGCCACCGCACCAAATCTGGAAAATATCCATAGTTGTTCCAAGTCCTATGGTCGATCGGTTAATCATCGGAAATCCACCAGAGATCCTGGGACCCCAACGAATTATACAACCATCTCCTAAAACATGAGACGAACTTAGTTGAGGCCTCAAATCACATTAAACAACATCGTTTGTTGTAACTCAAATTCAAGCCTATGAACATATAAACTTCTACTTCTAATTTTGATGTGGAAACCTAACAAATCAAGTCCGATTGACCTCATATTTTGTACTTAAGTCATAAATGATACAAGAGACCTATTCCAACTTCTAGAATTGTATTTCAACCCAAATACGAATAAAGTCAACACCCTGTAAAACCTTTCAAAAATTCTTCTATTTTCCACTATTCGCCAGTTTGTGCCAAAACAACCTACGGGCCTCCAAATCAATATATGGTCGTGCTCCTAAGTCTTAAGTTACCATACAGAGCTATTAGAATCAAAAAATTCCATTTTGGGGTTGCTGACATAAAATTCAAACTATGGTCAACTATTACAACTTAAACCTTCAACTTATGGACTATGTGTACCATTTAGCTTTGAATGGAAAACCAAAAACCCCGAGCTCCTAATTGCCAACTTGTAATATATTCTCTTCTCTCCAGGCGGGCTCCTAACTGCTGACTTGAATCATATTCCAATGTTCTCCACGCGGGCTCCTAATTGTTGAAATTGAAATGTATTCCCATGCTTTCCAGGCGAGCTCCTAATTGCTAAACTTGAAATGTATTGCCTTGTTCTCCAGGCGGGCTCCTGACTGCTGCATTTAAATATATTCCTTGCTCTCTAAGCTAGTCCTAGCTGCTGACTTGAAATGTATTCCCTACTCTCCAGGCAAGCTCCTGACTTAAAAATAATAGACAAAAACAAAGAAAAATTCATGCCCTAGTTTGGGTATCTGGGCATATATATATAAATGTAAAATGAACCACATTACCAAATATCAATAAAAACTTGAAAGTTAAAACTTCAATTGTACTCACTTGTTCTCCAGGCAGGATCCTAACTGCTGACTTGAAACGTATTCCCTGCTCTCCAAACGGGCACTTGATTGTGGGCTTGAATGTATTCCATGCTCTCCAGGCGGGCTCCTGATTGCCAAACTTAAAATGTATTCCCATGTTCTCCATGAGGGCTCCTGAATGGTAAAATTGAAATGTATTCCCATATTCTCCATCCTGAATGGTAAAATTGAAATGTATTCCCATATTCTCCAGGCGCGCTCCTGATTGTTGAACATAAAATGTATTCCCATGTTCTCCAGGCGGGCTCTGGATTGCTAAACTTGAAATGTATTCCCATGTACTCCAGATGGACTCCTGATTGCTGAACTTGCAATGTATTCCCATGTTCTCCAGGCGGGTCCTAATTTCTAAACTTGAAATGTATTCCCATGTAATCCAGGCAGACTCCTGATTGCTAATCTTGAAATGCATTCCCATGTTCTCCAGGCGGGCTCTTGATTGCTGAAATTTAAATGTATTCCCATGTTCTTCAGGAAGGCTCCTGATTGCTGAACTTGAAATGTATTCCCATCTACTCCAGGCAGGCTCCTAATTGCAAATCTTGAAATGTATTCCCATATTCTCCAGGCGGGCTCCTGATTGCCGAACTTGAAATTTTTTCCCATGTTCTCCAAGCGAGCTCCTGATTGCTAAGCTTGAAATGTATTCCCCCGTTCTCCAGGCGGGCTCCTAACTGCTGAACTTGAAATGTATAAACATGTTCTCTAGGCGGGCTCCTGATTGGTAAAATTGAAATGTATTCCCATGTTCTCCAGGCTCGGTCCTGATTGCCGAACTTAAAATGTATTCCCATGTTCTCCAGGCGGGCTCTTGAATGGTAAACTTGAAATGTATTCCCATATTCTCCAGGTGCGCTACTGATTGTCGAACTTGAAATGTATTCCCATGTTCTTCAGATAGGCTCTGGATTGCAAAACTTGAAATGTATTCCCATGTTCTCCTGATGGACTCCTGATTGCTGAACTTGAATTGTATTCCCATGTTCTCCAGGCGGGCGTCTGATTGCTAAACTTGAAATATATTCCCATGTTCTCCAAGCAGGCTGCTGATTGCGAAACTAGAAATGTATTCCCTTGTTCTCCGGGTGGGCTCCGGATTGCTGAAATTGAAATGTATTCCCATATTCTCCTGGTGGGCTCCTAATTGGTGAACTTGAAATGTATTCCCATGTTCTCGAGGCGGGCTCCTGATTGCTAAACTTTAAATGTTTTCCTATGTTCTCTAGGCGGGCTCCTAATTGCCGAACTGAAATGTTTTCTCATGTTCTCCAGGCGGGCTCCTGATTGCTGAACTTGAAATGTATTCCCATGTTCTCCAGGAGGGATCCTGATTGCTGAACTTGAAATGTACTCCCATATTCTCTAGGCGGGCTCCGAACTGCTAAACTTGAAATGTATTCCCATGTTCTCCAGGCGGTCTCCTGATTGTTGAACTTGAAATGTATACCCATGTTCTTCATGCGAGCTCCTGATTACTGAACTTGAAATGTATTCTCAAGATCTCCAGGCGGGCTGTTGATTGGTTAGCTTGAAATGTATTCCCATGTTCTCCAGGCGGGCTCCTGATTGCTATACTTGAAATGTATTCTCCTGTTCTCCAGGCAAACTTCTGATTGCTAAACTTGAAATATATTCCCATGTTCTCCAGGCAGGCTCCTGATTGTGAACTTGAAATGCATTCCCATGTTCTCCAAGCGGGCTCCTAATTGCTAAACATAAAATGTATTCCCATGTTCTCCAGGATGGCTCCTAATTGCTAAACTTGAAATGTATTCCCATGTTCTCCAGGCGGGCTCCTAATTGCCGAACTTGAAATGTATTCCCTATTCTGCAGGTGGGCTCATGACTGTGGAACTTGCTATGTATTCCCATGTTCTCCAGGCGGGCTACTGATTGCTGAACTTGAAATGTATTTCCATGTTCTCCAGGGGGATCTTGATTGCTGAACTTCAAATGTATTCCCATGTTCTCTGTGAGGGCTCCTTATTGCTCAGCTTGAATTGTATTTCCATGTTCTCCAGACGGGCTCCTTATTCCTAAACTTGAAATGAATTCCCATGTTCTCCAGGAGGGCACCTGATTTCTAAACTTGAAATGTATTCCCATGTTCTCCAGGCGGACTCTTGATTGCTAAACATGAAATGTATTCCCGTGTTCTCCAGGAGGGCTCCTGATTGCTAAACTTGCAATGTATTCCCATGTTCTCCAAGCGGGCTCCTAATTGCAGAACTTGAAATGTATTACCATGTTTTCTAGACGGGCTCCTGATTTCAACAAAATAGGCAAAACAAAGAAAATTTTCTAACCTAGATTGGTAGCTAGGCACATAGGTAAGTGTTAAACTGAATCATTCCACCAAATATTTTTAAGAATTTGAAAGCTAAGTCCTATTGTCCAAGGAGATCCTTACAACTCTTAATTGAACAATTAAATACCTAAATTATATCTTCTAAAGGTATTACTCCCGCTGAACTTGTTATGTAAAGGGTCTTAAACTAATTCCCATTATCCAAGAGGGTCCTGAAAATCGAATATTATCCTAAAGGTGACAATTTTATGGCTAAATTATATTACCCAACAACAAAACTTATGTCAAACCTTGTTATCTAATGGAAATCTTAAAGCTAGGTCCCATTATTCAGGAGGGTCCTGAGAACTCCTAATTGAATCATATCTTAACATTCAACCTTTTCAGCCAACTTACATTTATTTTGGATACATTTACGCTACTTTACACTACTCATGATTGTTTTGAGTTTTAAACTAAGTCCCATTTTCAACGAGGGTCCTGAAAATTCTAAGTTAAATCCCATTTTTCAAGCGGGTCCTAAAATATTTAAATTAAATACCATTATACATGAGGGTCCTGAAAATTTTAAATTAAATCTCATTATCCAGGCGGGTCCTAAAAACTCCTAATTGAATCATGTCTTAAGCCATGCAAAACTTTGCAATCAACTTACGTACTTCTATGATTTGTTTTGAAATTTATCTAAGCCCTATTTTTTCTGGAAGGTCTTGAGAGTTTACAGTCAAACCTGTTTTGGCGCCTGTTCTTCCCCTCTAGAGAGTTTCTCTGAAACAAACAAAAACTTTCTGCCCTAATTTAAACAGAGAAAAATATTGTAAGTTTAAAATAGTGGTTAGTTGATGGTATTCTTGCTGAAGACGTCTCTGCTGTTGTGTTTTGCTTTGACCTGCTTCCCGAACTAGCCCTGACCCTCTTGACTTTCTGACTGACTTTCAAACCCCATGACCTTTGATGACCCGAATGTTTTATACCGAGACTGTAGTTTCACATATCTGACCCCTTATATCTAAAACTTTGCATCTCCTATAAAATGACCAAAACAACCCACCGATTAAAATTCTGGTGACCCTTTGTATCCCACTTTACATCATGGTATCTTTTGTATGTTCTGGCCGCACTGTGCTTTGCAATTTTGGAAGCTGCTAGTGAGCTTTTGAAATCCTTTCTTATTTGTTTTGAACAAGACTGACACTGAAACATCTTAGAGAAACAAACCCCAAAAGGAATGAAAATAACCTTGTGAGTTAAGGATAAAGAGAAACAAAAATCGGTCGACTTACAAAAAAAGGAAAGAAAAGGAAAAGATACTTAGCTGGGTGGAATAGCTGGTACCACTGATCATGATATGCATTTCGTACTAATCGGCCCAATCCGTCAAACCAATCAACTTTCAACTTCCATGCTTTGTCGCCCCAGAATTCATAACCTGATTTCTTAAACCAAACCCTAACCTTGTTCATCCTGCGGTTTCCTAAACATTTTTCACCCACAAACCTCTGTCATCGGTTCATATGAAAACTCACATTCGCCTTAAGGTGCCCGCGAGGGATTTTACCAATAAGACTCTCTCATTTCTAGTTTCTCTCAACTCATTTTCACCTTACGGTGCCCAATAGAATTTTCACTAATAAGACTTTCTCATTTTTCATTTCTCTCAGCTCTTGTCGCCTTACGGTGCCCGTGAGGGTTTTCACCAATAAGGCACTCTCATTTTCATCATTTTTTTTTGGACCAAAGTGTTACCCCAGACATGACTCACCTCTTCTTGCTTGACTTGGAATTTCTTGGAGACTGATCAGAAGGTCTTTCTTTGGACCATAATGTGGGATTTTGGATAGAGTTAGAAAGAAAGGGTATTAAAGTCTCAAAACAATTCAAATGGGTTTAAAATTACAAGTTTTGGAATCAGATTTCTTAAAATAACCACAACTTCGGCCCTAGTTTCTTACTTGGGGACTTTTAAATTTTATTTTGATGGGACCGAACCATGAGGTAGCCTACGTATCCTTGAAAGGAATCAGGTCGAACGTAGTTCATGTCATAGGAATTGCTTTATTGTTGTGTTTTTCTCTTTTCTCTTTCTTTTCTTTTTCTTCCCTTTTCTCTTCTTTTATATTCTTTTTTTTTTCTTTCTTCTCTTTTTTTTATTTTTTTTACATTATTTTCTTTTACTTGTCTTCCGCACTTGCGTTTCTAAATTGTGCCACTGATTCCGAAAGAGGGTATAAAAGAAAAATAAATAAGGCTCAAAGGGGTAACAAATAATAAAGTGCTTAGATTGCAGAACAAAATGCCTTCGTCGTTCCAATCTTCAAAACATGCAAATTACAAGAAAACATAATTTAAACAAAAAAAATCATACATAGTATCTTTTGATTGCATCAAAATCGATAGCCATTTCTACACATTTTCTACATCGATCGAATACAATGTACCATTAGACAACACTCTAGTTACAACGAACGGCCCCTGCCAATTTGGGGCGAACTTTCCCTTTGCTTTATCCTGATAAGGCAATATACGTCTTAATAATAACTGACCCGCTTCAAACTTCCATGGACGCACCTTTTTTTAGATGCTCTTGTCATTCCCTGTAGATACAATTGGCCATGACACACTGCCGCCAATCTCTTTTCATCAATCAAACTTAATTTCTCCAAGCGGGCTTTGACCCATTCATAATCATCAATTTCAGCTTCTGCGACATTCTGAAGGGACGAAATTTCCACCTCTACAGGTATCACTGACTCGGTGCTATACACCAACAAATAAGTGGTCGCTCCTACAGAAGTACGAATAGTAGTATGATAACCCAACAATGCAAAAGGTAGTTTTTCATGCCACTATATACAACCCTCCACCATTTTCTGGAGCGTCTTCTTTATATCCTTGTTTACCGCCTCAACTGCTCCATTTACCTTGGGGCGGTAAGGAGTGGAGTTGCGATGTGTAATCTTGAATTACTGACATACCTCTTTCATCAGATGACAGTTGAGATTAGCCCCATTGTCTGTAATGATCACCTTCGGTAACCCAAACCGACAAATGATATTTGAGTGCACAAAATCAACCACTGCTTTCTTGGTCACAGACTTGAACGTTTTAGCCTTAACCTACTTGGTGAAATAGTCGATAGTCACCAGAATGAACCTGTGCCCATTTGATGTTGCTGGCTCAATTGGCCAATGACATACATGCCCCACATGACAAAAAACCATGGTGCAGACATTGTTTGTAATTCCGATGGTAGAGAATGAATCAAATATTCGTGCACCTGATGCTGCTGACACTTGCGCACAAAACTGATGCAATTTCGCTCCATAGTGAGCCAATAATAACCTGCTTGGAGAATCTTCTTTGCCAAATCTTACCCACTCATATGTGGTCCACAAACATCAAAATGTACCTCAGTGATGATAGTTGTGGGCTGCCTAGCATCTATGCATCATAGCAATCCAAGATTTGGAGTGCGTTTGTACAACAACCCTCCGCTGAAGAAAAACCCACTTGCTAACCATCGAATTGTTCTTTTTTTATCACTTGTGGCCTGTACTGGATACACCTCCATTCTGATGTATTCCCTGATATCATGGAACCATGGCTCACCGTGAAGTTCTTCTTCCACGATATTACAATAAGCATGATGATCACGGACCTGAACCTGAAAAAAGGTCCACATAAGCCTTATCTGGATGATGTAACATTGATGCCAGAGTAGCCAAAGCATCGGCAACTTCATTGACAATGATCATGCAAGCATTGTTGGTATGGTATGAGTTTTAAATCCCGTGTCTCCCATTCTCCCTCAATCTGGTGCACCAGAAGGTCCGAATCCCCCAAGACCAAGATTTCCTGGACACCCATCTCTATATCCAACCTTAAACCCAAAATGCATGCCTCGTACTCAGCCATGTTGTTAGTACAATAGAAGGAAGCTAAGCTGTAAGAGGATAGTGCTACCCTATTTTAGAAATAAGTAGCGCTCCTATCACCACGCCTTTCATGTTGTCAACCCTGTCAAAGAAAAGTTTCCATCCTGTTTTATCAACCTATTCCAACTCATCAATGTGCACCACCTCTTCATTAGGGAAATATGTCTCTAAAGGTTCATAATCTTCATCCACCGAATTCTCAGCCAAATGGTCCGCCAAGGCCTATGATTTCATTGCAGTCCAAGTCTAGTAGACGATGTCAAACTCTATAAGTAAGATCTGCCACTTTGCAAGCCTTCCTGAGGGCATAGGTTTCTAAAAGATATATTTCAACGGATCCCACAAGATACGAGGTAAGTGGTATACGATGACAAGTAATGTTTCAACTTTTGTGCTACCCAGGTCAGGGTGCAACACGTCTTCTCAAGCTTAGTATGCTTATCCTCGTAAGCTGTGAACATCTTGCTGAGGTAGTATGTGGCCTGCTCTTTCCTGTCAGTGATGTCATGTGCCCTAACACACATCCAAATGAGTTGTCTAGAACCGTCCAATACATAATCAAAGGCCTCCCTTTTTCTGGCGGGACCAATACAAGTGGGTTTGAAAAATACCCTTTTATTTTATCAAAGGCCTCTTAACATTCCTCTATCCACTTGATTGCAACATCCTTCTTTAACAACTTGAAGATGGGCTCACATGTTGTCGTGATCTGGGAGATAAACCTGCTGATGTAATTCAATCTCCCCAACAGACTTATCACCTCAATTTTGTTCCTTGGGAGAGACAATTCCTGGATAGTCTTGATCTTTGACGGGTCTAATTCAATACCTCGATGGCTAACGTGAATCCCAACAACTTCCTAGAATGGACACCAAACGCGCATTTTGTCGGATTGAGCTTAAGATTGTACCTGCGAAGCCTTTGGAAGAACTTCCTCAAAATATCTTACAAGGTCAGACTACTTTCTAGCTTTTACAATCACATCATCCATGTAAAATTTGATTTCTCTGTGTATCATGTCATGGAACATTGTTGACATCGCCCTCATGTAGGTTGCCCCAGCATTTTTTAAACCAAATGCCATGACCTAATAGTAGTATGTCTCCCATAGTGTGATAAAAGTTTTTTTTGCATCTTCCTTATCCATTAGAATATGGTGATAGCCTGCATAACAAACCACAAAAGAACTAACCTCATGTTTGGCACAATTATCGATCAATATATGGATGTTTGGCAAAGGGAAGTTATCCTTCGGACTCGCCTTGTTGAGATCACGGTAATCAATTGCACAACTTGGTCTTTCCATCCTTCTTTGGCACGGGCACAACATTGGCTAACCAAGTGGGATACTGTGTGACCTGAATGACTTATGCATCAAAGTGTTTGGTGACCTCTTCTTTGATCCTTACACTTATATCAGTTCTATATTTCCTCAGCTTCTGCTTGATAGGGGAAATACTGGGTCAGTGGGCAATTTGTGAACCACCAAGTCAGTGCTTAGACCTAGCATGTCGTCATAAGATCATGCAAAAACATCTTTATACTCGAATAATACTTTAATTATCTCCCCTATGAGTTTTAGCTCAAGATGGACACTTATTTTAGTTTTGTGGACATTATCTTGGTCCCCTAAATTGATTGTTTCTTTGTCACTCAGGTCAGGCTTGGGTTTTTCTTCAAAATGGCTTAATTTATTACTAATCTCTTTAAAAGCCCCATCATTGTCAGATCCCGATTTCTCATCACACTGAATTTCTTGTATTATTATTTCCAAATTAGATTGGCTTTTAAGATTGGGCCAAGGATTCTCATGTATGTCATGTCATTGATACCAGCATAAAAAGAACTGTACAAGAAAGAAAACAAAATTATCAGAAACGAAGAAGGAAATGGAAATTACATTTCATTGAAATTCAAATATAACAAGTATTAACACATCCAAATGGATAGAACATAGTATCTGAATTATA
Source organism: Nicotiana benthamiana (assembly GCA_034376525.1). Taxonomy (NCBI): domain Eukaryota; kingdom Viridiplantae; phylum Streptophyta; class Magnoliopsida; order Solanales; family Solanaceae; genus Nicotiana; species Nicotiana benthamiana. The sequence continues at coordinate 20,260,530 of CM067341.1, forward strand.
ACCCTAGAAATAATCTAGAAAACTAAAAGAAAATCAAAGCCCACTACCAAAACTGCCTTCGAGTAGGAAGAGGAGTAGCCTCCCAATTGTTGATTTTCGCACGAGGCCCAATGATTTGCACATACACTTGGCTTGATTTTTCTCCAGCCTCCACCATGTCAACATCACTGAACAACCTCTTGAACCCCTTATCCAAATCTCCATCAACATCAATCAATGAACCGGGAACCGGTGCTATTGAGTGCTTTCTCGCATTTGTCTTGACAAATGACCTGGACATATGAGGGATGGGTTTTTGAAGGACCCATGCCCTCTTCTTCATTTGCAGGTTTGTCTCATGTTTGCATCCGTGGGCTTAAACCCCAAACAAAAGGTATCCAAATTTCTCGGCAGAGATACTGGCTGTACGATGCCTTGCATAGAAGCACCAAACCTTTGCCGGGTACGAAACCATTCTTCAATATCACAAAAGCCACCATGACTTATGCGGCCGCAACTGTAGGAACCAGAATGTTATTCCCTTCCGGGACTTTCTCAACTGACACCGTGCTAAAGACCCGATACACCCATGGCCCATTATCGTCTTCAACTTCGATGAAAGGCATAATGGCATCACTGTGGGCACGCATATTATCCTCGCCATGCACCACCATTTCTTGTCTGTCCCATTCGAATTTAACAATCTGGTGCAAGGTAGATGGCACTGCCTTAGTGATATGAATCCACGGTCTCCCCAGCAAAAGATTATAAGAGACTGCCACATCCAGCGCTTGAAATTCCATGGTGAACTCAGCGGAACCTATCGTCAACTCTATTATTATATCATCCACTGAGTCTTTACCCCCATCGTCGAACCACCAAACACAAATGATGTTTATGTAGATTCTATCATCTTCCACCTTCAGCTTGTTCAACGTAGAGAGAGGGAAAATGTTCATGCTAGACCCATTGTCGACTAGAACGCAGGTGACTATAGAATATTCGCACTTCGCCATCAAATAAAGGGCTCTATTATGCTCAGTGCCCTCCACGGGCAACTCATCCTCAGAGAAAGTAACCCGGTTTACCTCCAAAAAAAATTTGCTATCTTCTCCAAGTGATTTATCGATATCTTGTCAGGAACATGAGCCTGTCAAAATTTTCATCAGTGCCCGATGTGCTCATCTAAATGGATTAGCAATGAAAACAAAGAGATCTGAGCAGGTGTTTTCCTCATTTGCTCTACAATAGAATAGTCCTACATTTTCATTTTCCTCGGATATTATTTCGCTTCCTCTTCTGATCGAGCTTTCTTTACCAATTCTGGGTTATCCTTGGGGATCCTGGTTTTTCTGAACTCCTCAAGGGAAAAGTTTCTCCCCGACTGAGTCAAGCCTCGGTCTTCACAAACTTCTTCTCTAACTTCTTTCCCTTTATACATTACTACTGCTCGTTCATAACTCCAAGGAACAGCTTTGTTTTTGACTATTGGCAGTCGAGCTACCGATTTTATACTGACAGGCTCTATGCGAGCACCTTCCACAACTACAACAGGCTTGTTAGCTACCCCTGGCACTACCACTTTTTCTTTTTCTCGCTTCACGACAACCCTGCTTGAAGACTCCTTCTAAACCACATCAATTGGTTTGCTACCATCTTCTTTAACTTGATCAACGACTTCTCACTAGTTAACTTCGCACTTGGCCTGACTTCACTGGACCTGATCATCATTACAGTCTGTGAGGGCTTTTTAGGCTCTCCTCCTTTTTGCACTATCTCAATCATATTTGTTCTATGATGGGCCAGAAGCAGATTCTGGTTGATATTGGGCATTTTCGGGGCTTGAAGCTTGACCCAACGGGTATCAATGAGCTCTTAAATAGTTGTTTTCAATTTCCAGCATTTCTTTATGTCATGCCTCGGAGCCCCTTAACCGTATTCATAACTCACCGAGTGGTCCAGATTTCTCGGAAGGGGATTTGCCATCTTAGGCTCAATTGGATTCAACGTTCCCAACTGTCTCAACCTGTGGAATAGGTTGGTGTATGTTTCTCCCAATGGAGTGAAAGTCTTTTGCTTCCTCTCATTCTTAAGGGTTTGGTAAGGGCCGAAAACCTTCTCCATGGGGATTTCTGTAGGCTCTTCGAGGTGGGAAAGTGTTTTGGGAAGCTGGGTAAGTATTTTGTGAGGTTGGCGCACGCCATTGTGCGTGGGTTGGAGGTTTAGTGTATGTTTGTGCATGATGGACAAAGAAATGGGGATCTGGAGGTGGAAAGTAGTGTTGTGGTGGGCTTTATGGAGTATGGGGGTAAGTTTGGGGGTGGGGTCAAGGCTGGTTATAGTAAGGTGACTGGCCCCTGGACCAAGCCCTTGACTCAACTACCGCAACGTCCTCTTTCTTCCTCTTCCCCAGTACGCCCCTAGTGTCGCCTTAAATGGCCTGGATGGTTGCTTTGATTGTTGAATAACTCATGATATTGTTGTTCTTGAGTCCTTCTTCTTCCATTCTTTCCATTTTCACCACTTCATTGAAAGATTTCCTTACTGCTGACACCAAGTGACCGAAATAAGTAGGCTCTAAGGCCTACAAGAAGAAATCAACAATTTCACTCTCTTTCATAGGAGGGTCAACCCTTGTTGCTTTCTCTCTCCAATAGAAGTCGTATTCAATGAAGCTCTCCCCACGTTTCTTCTCAATCTTGGTCAATGACAGACGGTTTGGGACAATATCAAGATTGTACTGAAAATGGTAGGCAAATGCTTGGGCCAGATTGTCCCAAGTGTACCACCGACCATGATCTTGTCAGTGTACCATTCAAAAGCTTAGCCACTTAAACTTTGATCAAAATATCCCATTAGTAATTCATCTTTTTCACCTGCCCGTCTCATCTTGCTACAAAAACCTCTCAGGTGCACCGCTGGATCACCATGCCTGTCATATAAATAAAACTTGGGCAGCTTGAACCCTGTTGATAATTGGACATCTAGGAGCAGCCACAAGTCTTTATATGACACGCTTACTTGTACACCTAGCCCCTACATATTCCTAAAAGATTGCTCCAAGCTCTTGACTTTCCTAATTATTTTGCTCCAAGCTCTTGACTTTTCTAATCATCTCTTCCTACTTAGAGTTTTTAGGATGCTTCTCAATTTCTGCTGAGAGATCAAAATGAGACGTGTAAGAACATGGTTCTGGTGCTTTGAGGGTTAGTTTTGGGGGATAATAATGGTTGTCGTGAGTCTACAACAGAGGCTCACTAGATGATCAATGTAATACGGCGGGTAAAGGTTCCACAAACGTAGGAGTGATTACTGAAGGAGGATTGGTGAAGCTGGTGGTGTTTGCGAGGTAGTGCCATATCATTTTTGGTAGGTGCGAAAGGCTGGATATGAATTCACAGTAGAAGGATCTTGAGGTTGAATCAGCGGTGGGATATAAGTAGGGTTGACGGGATAAATTAGCGGTGGATGCCCCTTTACCGAGGCTCAATATATTTCACCCATTTGTTGCTTCAACTTATACATCTCTTCTTTCATCGCATTTATATCCACTTCTTACACTTCTTTCGATGGGTTAACAATACTCACTTCTAGTTTTTGGTTGGCCATGTTCAACTTGCCTTTTGACTAGGTGTTGTTGTAATTGGTTGCCAGAATGCCAATCATCTAACTACCTGTCTGGACTCAATACATCAACAACAACTTTGTTAGCGATTAGGGTTTTAACATATTGGTAACCTTACATTTGGGGAATGAATGCACCTAAGCAGTTAACCGCTTCTATTATGCATTTGCTCGACTGCTTGCGCCATCCCAGAGTTTCCTTAATTCTATTTGCAACTTCCTTTTCTTTTCTTTCATCTCTCTTTCATTCGTGCTTGAACTCATGTTTCTACCTTCTCATGCCTCTCTTTTGTTTTTCTGCTCTTATTTTCTTTTTCTTTTACATATCCTCTCGTGTTTTTCTCTCTTACTTTTCCACTCTCTTTTTCCTTCTTTCTTTTTATTTGGTTATGGTCGAATTAATTGGAGATTTACCACGTATCATGACCCCGCATGAATCAAACCAAGAGTAGTTCTTGGGGACATGAATGAAAATTAAATAACAAAAATATTTTTGGGATTTTTCACTTTTCATAAAAACAAACGCTTTTACTACAATTACTCAAGACTCACTGACTCAAAAGAAACTAACAAGCTTTTTTAAAAATCAACTCAAAGGACCTAACAAACTCCAAAACGACTAAACAGAATTAAATAGAAATTGCCGACTCAAAACAAAGATCATGAATACATTAAAACCTTGAAAACTCCAGAAGCCCTCGGGGTGTTATTTGGTTCTGCTGCGAGCCCATCTGCAAGATCACCTTGGAGCCTTTCCAAATCATTTAATATCTACCAGACAAATGTCATGACTGCCCTAAAGAAAGTGGTGCAGTTCATGTCCTCACAAGTTTGACATTTTAACACGATGTACTCTGCAATCGCCCTGACCCTCCCACGGATCCTACACTTCTCTTAGAATAAATACCCAATTTGCCGGGCTCTATCTTCCAAAATTTGTCCAGCTGCATGTCTCTGTTCGTGAAATTGCTGCAGATCCATTTCTAGCCGTGCTATCAAGGCATAAGAGTGCTCCCTTTCAGCCTCAATATCTCTTTCCTGCTTAGCCATTTCATTTTCATGGATCTTGACCTTTTTTTCATACTCATCCCTTTGTTGTATTTCTCCTTCAGCTGGCGGATGAGACTGGCTCATTCCCCTGCATCCTTAGCTAACTTAGCTCGAGCATTTGCTAGCTCTACATCAGTCTTTTGCAAATCATCCTCGAAATCACGTGCCTTCTGGGTAAGACTGTAGATGAGCTTTTCTTCCTTTTTGCTCCTACTCGGGTTTTCAATTGATATTTTCATCTTCCAGATTTGGGCTTTGACAGCTTCATTCTCTTGGACCAACTTTCTTCTTTCACCTTCGGCTTCCAGGGCTTGGAGATCATTGTTGAATTCCATGTTTCTCATCTTTTCTTTCAAGGCATGAGTCTCATCTTTATATGCCCTTTCCTTTTCTCCCCATGCTAATCTTTCTTGGATTTTATCATCAAAAGCTTGAACATGAGGTCTTTTTCCAGGCCTCTAAGGTTCGGGTTCCGGCTCGTTGTTCATGTAAGCCCCTTTCTCAAATCGAGTAGCATAGTTATGATCCACTTCCCCCTTTGCGACATCTAGTATCTGGTTGCCATTTTTTAGATACCGGCAGTTATTCCAATCTTGCTAAACTAAATCCATGGGCAATGTATCTTCTAGGTGTAACTCTATGACTTGAGTACTTAGATCTTCATCTTCGGTCATAATCTGATACCTTCCTAATTGTCTCAAGAAAATACTTTTCACACCCATTAATCACAAGTAACATTTGGTAGCAGTCATGTATATGGCTTCTGTCTTCGGGAGCCATCCTATAGACCACTCAACTTGACTTGCTTTGAGAGCGTTCAAATGAGACACCCATGCTTCAAATCCTTCTAGCACATTGTAATCCTTTACCCTCTCTTCGTAACTTGTGATGAAGTTATTTGGCTCGAGCCATAACTCATGAACCTGGGACTATGGAGAAAGTGCTCGATCATCCACATTTGTAAGAGGATATTGCAACCTTCAAAGAACTGGGCCCCGACTTTGCATAAAGTTAATGCGTGATAGACATCCACCAGTACAAATGAAGCAAGTGTATGATCTTCCTTGGTAGTGAGGATCTGTACAATTATAGCCATACGGATATCAACTGTCCCTTCCTCATATGGAAAAACCATAATCCCTAAGAAAGCCACAATAAATGCAAACCGGCGATAAATTTTCCAGCAACCCTTATCTTGCTTGTTTCTCAACCCCTTTTCATGCGCTTCAAAACCAGAAGAGTGCCCAATCCTGAAGTATAAGAAATGGAAAGCACAACACTTGTTGCTTACGTGATTTTTACTTGTCTGTTTACTGATATTCAGGAGGTTAAAAAACTTGTGCACCAACGGAGCCCTTGGAAATATAAGTTGTTGCTTCCTCAGATCTCATCCAAACTCAATGTACCTGGTTACCTCCTCCAAAGTAGGGGTAATCTCAAAGTCTGAGAAGCGAAAAACATTATGGGCGTCGTCCCAGAAAGTTAGCAAAGACTTGATCAGATCATCCCGTGGTTTGATCTCCCAGATGTCTATAAGGGTACCCAGCTACTTTCTCACCCATTTTTGACATCCTGATCTAAATCATTCCACCACATGCGCAAATGTACTCGAGCCTGCTCCCTGATCACTTCTGGTGGATCTTGGATAACATTCATCTATTCCTGTAGCATAGTAGGGTTAGGGTTGACTCTAGTGGACCCTTTTTGAAAATAGCTTTCTAACTTTAAACCAAAAGACCATGATCACTTCTTTGACATGCCAATTTTAGCAAAATGGCTATCTTTGCAAATGTGGACCCTTCCATATTCCATACAAATTTTGAGGCCGACGAGGGCTCATTTTATGACACTTCTCAACCTTGTCCATTCATTTACGAAGATAGCCCTTCGATAACTGAATAATACTCTTAGTCCACCTCGACAAGAACGTTTTAAAACATTGCCGCAACTGAAACGGCTTATTTTGACAAACTTCAAAACTGCATCTATTTGACCCCCCCCCCCCCCAATTTCTTTTTTGTCTGTTTTTTCAAATACATGGCCGGACCTTATGTAGGTTACCTACGTATCCCACATCCGATGAGAATCAAACTTGCGCAGTTCGGCCAGCTTGATTTTTGGAAATAACTATTTTTTGAAAATTTCGGAAGAGTTTAGGAGTAATTTAAAGTATCGGGTTTTAGAGCCGGGCTTTTATTTCTTCATCACTCTTGGTCTTTTCTCTCTTGTTTTTTCTCTTCTTGCTTTTCTTATCTAGTCGTTCAGCATGCAAGCCGAAACAAGTAGATGGTCACATAGAAAATAAAATACATCGTGATGGCCTGTTATTTTGGGTACACCTGTCCTAGACGGACCCAACCCCTGTCCCCTAATTCAAAATGCATGTGATGCAAACAAGTGCTCCTACTAGGGATTCGGCATGAGGTTGTGTTTTTCTAAGTTTATATCCTGGGATTTTGATCTTGACATAGGGTACTCGAGTAGACAACCGGGGTCGGGGAGGGGGCAACGTACCGGGAGCACTAAAGTCTGCCCAGCCATGTCGCTTGCCCAGCCTCACTATTTGGTATAATTTCTACATAAAAAAGCGGGTTACGCGAACGTATGCACAATTTTTAGAAGACCAGAGGGTGGCATAAGAAGAAAATATATACAATTCAACAATATTGTAGCAGTAAACAGATAGCATTTAGCACAACGGTTCACAAAATATAATAATATCAACAATAAATAAGCAAAGTAAAATCATAAAACAATCTCAAATTCTTGAACCCTAAATAAAAAGTTCTGGGTTCTTCTCCCCAGTAGAGTCACCAGAGTTGTCACACCTCCTTTTTACACTATACCCAGCGAAGGGCATAGAAGGGAGCTATCTCCAATTTAAGTGACAATCAAAGTGAGATTATATTATTAAAAGATTCAGAGTTGCCACTTGAGAGATTTATAGTGTCCAAAGTCACCAATTAAAATCTCGAATCATTTAAAAGGTTTGTAGATTCCCAAGCTTGATACTGAGTGACCACAAAACTAATAATGTAGAAACCAACCACTAAATCATGGATTAAGATTTGATTAAGAACCATTTTAAATGAGGCACCTTCATGTGCTCACCACAGAATTAACACTTTGTACGAACAAATGCATTGATCATATAGTCAATTTTGTGCTTACTTAATACTCCCTTTGCTCTGTTTTCCACTTAAACCATAACATTCACTTGAAAACAGCAGCCATAACCCATACCCAAATATTAGAAACCCCAGCTTATTAATGAGGCTTGAGCTGATTGAATCAATCCATAACAACAACTGACACTTAATTATTAACCAGCTCAAATAGAAAACAGATTTAAAACTACTAATCTTTGTTGAAAGAAGCAAGAGCACAGGATGAATCAACAACCAATTCAGACTTTGATACAACAAGTTTGGCAGTTCACATCAATACACGAATAAAGAATCTAACTTGCAGAAAACATAACTAAAGAAGCTACAGCTAAAACATAGACGAATAAACACATGCTTTAAACTTTTTTTCATTTCATTGCTTCAGATCTACATTCACAACTAATGGAGCTTAAAATGTGTACCCGGGAAAAGCAAAATAAGAGGAAGGCAGGGAATCAGCAATAGCAAAATAGTGTCAAACAGAAGAAATCAGCTCAAACCAAGCTTGAATGACCAAATTTAAAACTCAAAATAACCCTAGGAGCTTTTAAAACCCTCATATTCTAATCACAGGAATACTTAAGCCATTTTCAACTCAAATAATATAGAGATCTGATTGAGAACTTGGAAACTTCAAAATCACAAAAGAAATTTCAATGGAATGGTGTTTTACTAAAGTTTTTCAGTTCTTTAGGATTTTCTCTAGTCCCCCTTGCAAGGCATGGAAGGGTGCCTTTATAGGCAGGCAAATATGGAAAACTTTTAGATTTTTATTTTTCCCCTTAGGTCCCTGATATTATTACTTGTTAGCCAAGTTATAATGTCAAAATTAAAACCAACCCCAGCTAGAAACTTCTAAATCAGTTGTCAAAAGATTCCCCAACCAAATATCTAAACTACCCCTTTTCATCCTTGTTATTTTACCCTTGGTCTACCAAACAGACTTAGGCTCAGAACAGCCTGGCATCTTTGAGTAGGGTCACAAATGAATCAAAGAGCCCAAAGCTGATTCCAAATTAGCCCAAATGAACATCCAATATTCAATTTCTGACCTAGGCCCCCAAACAAAACCAACTGACAGTAACACAAATAAACAAATTGACTATTTACTGATTCTTACCTTGACATTCATAAATTAAAAGGGGACAAAGACCAACAAAATTGAAAAGGTAGAATTAACTTTAGGTGGGTTTAGAGTCACTAAACAGAGTTACTAACAAAATTATGCCTAACATACCAAAGCAATTAAAGAAATAAATTCGGGAAGGTGACACTTAACGAAGAACACCATAACCTAGCAGACTTTCAACCAGCAAAGATTATTCGCACTTCAATTGGATCAAATCAAGGAAGAAAAAGAGAGGGATGTGAGCCAAGAAATGAAGCAAAACTCACCGACTAGGGCTGGAACTTGAAGCTTGGCACTCTAATTTTGTCCCAACATATTGTCAATCACTTGTTCTTTAACAAAAAAAATGAACAACATTGTTTTAAGACCAAATCAGCCTTAAAAACTCGTGGGAACTGGAGCAATAACTCTGTCATGTGTGAGTTTGAATTTAGCTTCAAGGGCTTAATCTTCAGATCCCATATTCGATGAGTTCAACATAGATTCGAAGGAAACTGATTATAGATTTAGGGAGAGGGGGTCAAGGTGAGTATATGGTGTAATTTTGGTTGATATTAGATGAGGTGCCGACGGCCACGGCGAGGGAATCAAAGGTGGCGCCCTAGGGCTTGGGTATTTGCCGGATTTTAGATGAGATTTGAGGGGAGAGAACGATGGAATGTGTACGAGGGGAGAAAGGTGAAGCTTCGGTGCAATTTTTGCAGTCATCAGAGACTTGCCGCCGCCGTGGGGCAATTTTCGGCAGGTGGCAGAGACGGTGGAGGGGATTCTGAGGGTGTGGGGTGAGAGAGACGGGCTTGGGGGGGTCTGAGGCGGTAGGGTCTGTTCAGACAATTATATACCAGGGAGGGGCGAGTTGTGGTCCATTAGATTAACCAAACATAGACGGTCCAAATTGATTTTGGTCAAAACAGTGTCGTTTAGTTGTAACGGGAGACGGGTCAGGGAACAGGGTTGGGTCCAGGATCAATTTGGGGCAGGTACGAACGAAATTGGGCGGGTATGGGTGGAATTGGGCTGGGAATCCAGTTGGGGTGAGTGTACTCTACGAAAGTAACCAAAACATTTCTCTAACTCTTTTCTTTTCTCTTTTTATTTCATTTTTCATAATTCCAAATTTTCCCTTTTTTTAATTTTTAAAATTGAAAGTGAAATCCTAAATTAAATCATAAGACCAAAAAAGCTTATCAAAATACTAATTAATTCTAAATAATAATTATCACAAATTATTTAAAACCAAATTAAAAGAAAAAACTCAAAAATGCAAAATTTAAAAAAAAATCCCACCTTTATAAAACAACTAATTTGTTAATTAATCCTAAAATATAGAATAAAATCCTAAATGAAGTGCAACATATTTTGTATTTTTCCATTAATTAGACAAAATTAACATGCTCAGACAAATGCAAACAATTAACGAAAAATGCTACAAAAGTCAACAAAATTGTACGTACTGAAAGAAATTATTTTGTTTTGAATTTTTGAGAGAGTAATTCGTGTAGGGAAAAAAATCACGTGCTCACTAGCACAAAATCAAGAACTCGACTGGGCTCCGACACATCCAACCTAACAAACTAGTTGGCTAAGGCCTGGACCTTTAATTCTAATGGTCTCTCTACTACCTTTTGATATTCCAAAACTACCCAAACTCTCCACCTTTCAACTCAAGGCATCAGCTACCGCATTGGCCTTAACGGGGTGATATAGGATAGCGATATCATAGTCCTTAGGCAAATCTAACCACCTCCATTTATGCAAATTAAGATCTTTCTATTTGAACAGATGTTGTAGACTCTAATGGTCGGTATAGACCTCACAATAGACACCGTACAAATAATGCCGCCAAACCTTAAAGGCATGAACAATATCTACTAACTCAAGGTCGTGGACCGGTATAATTTTTCTCATGTCCCTTAACTACTTGGACGCATAGGCAATCAACCTACCGTCTTGCATCAACGTTGCTATGAGGCCGATAAATTATGCATAACAATATACAGTATAATACCCCGAACTTGTAGGCAATACCAACACTGGGGCTGTAGTCAAAATTGTCTTGAATTTTTAAATTCTCTCCTCACACTCCTTGGTCTACCTGAATGAAACACCTTTCTAGGTCAATCGGGTCATAGGTGCAATAATAGTGGAGAAACCATCTACAAATCAGTGATAATACCCTGCCCAACCAAGGAACTCCAGATCTTAGTAGCTTATGACGGTCTAGGACTACTCTGCGCCACTTCAGTTTTCTTCGGATATACCTCGATCCCCTTGCTCGATACTACATGACCCAAAATCCCACTAAATCAAGACAAAATTGACACTTTGTAATGTTTTCATCCAACTTCTTTTCTCTCAAAGAAACAGCTTCTCTACTCTTTTGGGGTAGGGGTAAGGTCTGCGTAGACACTACCCTCCCCAGACCCCACTAGTGGGATTTCACTGGGTCATTGTTGTTGTTATTGTTGTTATTCTTTTCTCTCAAAGATTGAAGCACAGTCCTGAGGAGCTGATCATAATCATTTCGACCCCAAGAGTACACTAGAATGTCGTCAATTATCACGACAATGAATGAGCCAAGATAAGGCTAAAATATACTATTCATCAAGTACATCATAAATGACATTATACGGAGCTCGTAATAACCCTATCGACTTTTAAAGGTAGACTTTGGAATATCCTGCCCCCGAATTTTCAACTAATGATAACCTAACCGCAACTCAATTTTTAAGGACACTCTGACACCCTGTAGTTGATCAAATAGGTCATCAATGCTAGGTAATGGGTACATGTTCTTCACTAAAACCTTGTTCAGTTGTCGATAATTAATACACATTCGCATAGAACCATATTTCTTCTTTAAAAACAAGACTGGAGCATGATAAGGTGATATACTTGGCCGAATAAAACCCTTATCAAGTAACTCTTGCAACACTCCTTTAATTCTTTCAATTCTGTCATGGACATACGATATTATGGAATAGAAATGGGTTGAGTGCCCTGTAAAAAATCAATGCCAATGTCAATATCTTTGTTGGGTGGCATGCCCAGAAGATCCGCTGGAGATGCATCTAGAAAATCCTCACTACTAGAACTGACTCCATGGTAGGAGTGTAGTCCCTAACATCAATCATAAAGGCTAGATATGCATCGCACCCTTTTTCAACCATATGCTGGGCCTTTAAAAAGGAGATAACCCTGCTAGGAAAATAATTGGAAGCATCTCTCCACTCTATCCATGGTAATCCTGGCATAGCCAGCGTCATAGTGTTTGACATGCCCAGAATAATATCAAATTCTACCACTGAGCAACAATATATCAGCTCTGGTCTCAAAACTACCTAAGACAATTAAACACGACTGATAAACTTAGTTAATCACAATGAAATCCCCCACAGGCGTGAACACATGGATAAAATAACTTAGATAATCACGAAATACACTCAAATATGGAGAAAAATAAGATGATATATAGGAATAGGTGGAGCCCGGATCAATTAAGATAGATGCATCTCTATGGAAAATCAAAGAATACCTATGATAACTTAGTCGGATGCAATTGCCTCAGTCCTAGATAGAAGAGCATAATATCTAATATGGCCTCCCCTTAGGGCGACCACTACCTACCCGACGTCACCTCGAGTTGGCTGTGCAGGTGGAGTGACAACTGGTGCGATAACCATGGCCTGATAAACCTAGAGCCCTGTGGAATAGGTAGGGCCTAAGTAATCAGTGGAGGTGCACCTCTCCTATGTTTGGGGATATCCCTCACTATATGATGAGTTTACCATAATCAAAACAAGCCCTCGGAGGAAGTGGCTATTGAGACTGGCTCGAGTCTCATCGGCTAAAGTGACCACTAAAAGCATCTCGTGCAAGAGTTACAGTAGAAAATGGCAGTGCATAATAGGAAACCTGAGGTCTGGGAATAGTCGGAATACCACTAGAAGCTGGTAGTGCTGAATGAATAAGACTACTCATATAGTCTCTACAATGACGGATTGTAGATAGGGTACGGGAATTGTTATATGTGCCAAAATCCCTAGGCCTCTTAGCCTCCCTATCTTCTCTCTCTTGAGACCGCATATCCTCCAATCTCTTAGAGACTTCCACTACCTGTTGGTATGTGATTTCCATCTCCAGATCTCGGGCCATGCTAAATCTGTTATTTAGCCCCTCGATAAATCAACAAACACACTCTCTAAAATAGCAACCAAGGCTTGTGCATACTTCAATAAGTCACTGAATTGGATTGCATACTCTGATACTATCGTAAAGCCCTGGCGCAACTGCTTAAACTCTATGCGCTAAGAATCTCTGAGACTCTAGGAACAAACTCTCCCAAGAACATATGAGCCGAAGTGAGTGACGCTTCCTCTGTCGGACTACCCAACTCATATGCTTGCCACCACATATAAGTTGCTCCCTTAAAATGGAATATAATGAAAGTAACCTCACTAGAATCCAAATTACCCATAGTGCGAAGGATACAACGACATTCCTCAAGAAAACCCTAAGTATCCTTTAAAGCCAAAATGTTGAAAGTAGGAGGGTGGTACTTCATGTACCTCTCGAGCATGTGCTGCTCCCCCTTACAAGTTATTGCCCTAATCTCGAGTCAAAACTGGGACAACTGGCTGTATTGGTGTAATCTCTAGGGCATGTTCAACCTGGAGCTATGGCCCTAGGATACGAGCAGCGGGAGTCTGTACTCCAACCCTGACCTGAGATATGGCATATGCAAGTGGAATCAACCCTACCTGATCTAGAGTGCCAAACATGTTCAAAAACTCGGTATGAGACTCCTGGAGTGTAGGGGTAGTAACAGGCATCTCAGGTGTATGTTCCTTAACTAGAGCTATTGGTGGTTCCTCTGCAGCAGCTCTTGTAGGTGCTCTGGCTGCAACACGTGGCCGTCCTCAGCCTCTACCCAGCCCAGCCTCTCGCGACTCTAGCAGGGGTCGTAGGTGTATGATCATCGGATCTAATTGTGCGTGTCCTCACAATCTATGAGAGAATAGAAAGACATAGATTTAAAATTTTCAGTTCAATAAATTTGCACGATACGGTACCAAAGAAATGAAGCTTTCAAACAGTTTCATAGCTTTCCGAAGATAAATATAGACATCTCTATACCGATCAGAGACTCTGCTTAACCTACTTATGACTCATTGCACCCATGAACCTAGAGCTCTGATATCAACTTGTCACGACGCCAAATTTACCTCCATGGGATATCATGACGGTACCTAGTCTCTAAGACTATGTAAGCCTATCAACAAGCGAAATATTTAAAAATAACAATAAATACTCTTAAAACTCAATAGCTCAATTATATAGAAATCCCAAAAATCTAGCAAAATACAAGTCACAAGCTCTAAGAGAAATATTGAATATCTCTATACATCCGAATCTAATGAGGATAAGGAAACAACATAATAAAGATAAAGGGGGACTCCGAGGTCCGCGGATGCTGGTAGATATACCTTGAAGTCTCTATGTACCGACTAGTTAACTCATACTTGGTTTGGTAGGAAGTACTTGGATCTTCACAAAAAAAACAGACAGAAGCGTAGCATGAATAAACCATAGTGGTACTCAGTAAATGCCAAGCCTAACCTCGATAGAATAGTGATGAGGTTAGGTCAGGACCCTACTGAAAATAATAAAGAGCATGGCAAAAAGATTTAACAATAATAATAATAATAATAATAATAATAATAATAATAATAATAATAATAATAACATTAATAATATTAACAATGAAAATGAAACACATAAGGAGTATGCCACAATTTAACTACACGGAATAAGGGCAGATGACACACTACGGAAGAAAACAAGAATTTAAATATTAAGAAAAAAACAATAAAAGACATGTGCACCAATGAGAAATATCAATAGGGGCACTCCCGATGTAATGCCTCGTAGTCCCAAATTGTAAATAAACAAATAATGGAAGCATATTAATATTGGCACTTCTGAGGTACCATCTCGTGGTCCCAAATCATAAATAAATTCAAAATATTTTCTTATATCAGTGCGGGAGCATTCATATTTAGTTTTACAAAATACTTTTCCCGATATAGCATCTAGCGTTTTAACCCACTTTATCACACTGCATGGCTTCTAGTAGTTTTCCTACTAGCCATGCATATCACTCTCACCTTATCTCATCGCATGTGTTCAACGCCCAGACCTTATATGACCGCATGCATATCAATATCACAATATATAAGAGTTCGCACCTCAAGTGTTCAATTATTTTAATTTGCCAAATAAATCAACAACAATATTATTTTTCACAATAAAAAGCTCATGGTCCAACAACAATGTACACAAAATCTCAACAATACAGCTGGAAGTGTACAGTTCAACATAATAGTACTTCACAATTTAATATTTTGCCTCAATATAATTCACGACCTATATATCCCACTATCAATTTCAACATTCAAAAAAATATTTCATAATGACAATTTCAAGTAAGAATTTCAGCAGTCAAATAATGACTATATAATTTCTAAAAAAAATTAAAGCATTAACTATCAAATAGAGCAATTAACAAAAAAAAACTATGCTAATATGACATGAAAACAGACAAATGATACGAATATAACATGATAAAATAACTCAATGAATGTTTGACAGAAACCCACATATTAAAAACCAAATTTTCTTATATTTAACTCATGTACACACTCGTCACCTCGCGTACACGGATTTCACATGTCACAATTATCATATCGGCACCAATTCTAAGTGAAATTTCTCCTACACAAGGTTAGACAAGTCACTTACCTCGACTGGTATTTTTCAATTCACTATTAGGCCTTTTCTTCAATTATCCAACTCCAAATGGCTCGAATGCAACCAAAATAAATTTTGATATATTCAACACAATTAATAGGAATAAATTCCATATGAAAATGGAAAATTTTATAATAAAATCTGAAAAATCAACTAAAAATAAACAGTGGGGACCATATCTCATAACCCAACAAAAATTACAAAATAAGAATGCTGGTTCAACCACAAGTTCAACCATACAAAATTTACCATATTTCGACATCAACTCGACCTCCAAATCATCAAATCTTATTTTTAAATTCCTAGCCCAAATTCTCTAATTACACCTAAAAATCACGTAATTTAGTCGGAATATTCAATAATAATTCTATACTATTGAATAAAAATGGTAACAAGTGACTTACCTCAAGAATTACCGTGAAATCCCTCTGAAAATTCCAAATCCGCAACCCCTCCGATTTTATTTTGTTCAGGGGCTTCTGCATCTGCAACTCACTTGGATGCATTTGTGGTCTCGCAGATGCGAATGTTTCCTTTTCTTTTGAGACTACTAGTGCTTCTGCGGAAAAAAATCGCTTCTGCGGCAACACTGTCGCTTCCATGAAGCAGCCTTCCCCTCGCATTTCCGCTTCTGTGATCGACTTGTCGTAGGTGCAAAGATTTTTTATCCGTTAATTATTTGAAATCAACCTGAGGCCCTTGGTAGCTCAACCAATTATACCAACACATTCTAAAATATGATACCAACTTATTCAATGCCTCAAATCATATTAAACAACATTATTTCTATGAATCGTAACCCAAATTCAATCATATGAATTTATAAACTTCTAACTTCTACTTATGATGTCGAAACCTAACAAATGATGTTCGATTGACCTCAAATTTTTCACGTAAATAATAAATGCTATAATAAACCTATTTTAATTTCCAGAATCAAATTCCAACCTCAATATTAATATAGTCAACTCTCAGTCAAACTTTCCAAAAATTCTTCTATTTTCCACTTTTGCCAATTTACTTCGGAACAACTTACGGACCTCCAAATCAAGATCTGGTCATGGTCCTAATTCTGAAATTACCATACAGACCTATGGAAATAAAAAAGATCCATTTCGGAGTCATCTACACAAATGTCAAACTACGGTTAACTCTTACAACTTAAACCTTTAACTTAGGGACTATGCGTCCCATTTCATTCTAAATCCAAAACCAAACACACGAGAAAGTCCCGAAGCTGCAAGATAACATCAAAAAGAGAAAAAGAAAAGGGGCTCGGGGTTAAAATACTCAAATTGACCAGCCGGGCCATGATAAATCAAGCACATATATAATGAAGCCAACTCAGCCGCATACGTTCTAGCATATTATGCAAGTACACAGATACTGGAAGGATATGTTGTAATGACCCAAGAGGTTATTTTGAGCTCTAATGCATCGTTCAGTGCTTTGAGTGAGCGACTTCACTTCAGGTATTATGACGTGTGATAAATAAAATTTTAACATGTTTTATAAACCCTACTTGCCTATGTTTTGAGTGTAATTTTCTACAAAATAGCCCCAAAATGCTTGCAAGTTGTGCTTGATTGTAGATTTGAGCGACCAAGTGACGAAGTGTCAAAGATTGGCTCAAAATAGAGTGAAACCTGATCAGGTATCACAGGTCAAGTGAAGTGGTGGAACGAGGAGCCTAGTGCGGA
This sequence comes from Nicotiana benthamiana, assembly GCA_034376525.1. Taxonomy (NCBI): domain Eukaryota; kingdom Viridiplantae; phylum Streptophyta; class Magnoliopsida; order Solanales; family Solanaceae; genus Nicotiana; species Nicotiana benthamiana. The sequence goes on from CM067341.1 coordinate 20,277,989, forward strand.
CCGCAAAATTGTACATGCGGCTGCACTAGGGGTTTTAGAGAAGAGCACTATCAAGTCTAGAATAACACGGGCGCGGTTGGAAATGTGCGGCGCTCGTCCAACTCGCACGGCCACGCTATTATGGTGTGCGGCCCGTGTCACAAGGTTCAGAAAAGAGTATGACCAGGTATAGCATAACGCGGCCGCAGTTAGAAATGTGAGGCCCGCGTCCAATTCATGAGGCCGTGCTATTATGGTATGCAGCCAGGTCACAAGGTTTAGAAAAGATGTAGATTTTCACAAAGTCAAGCCACATGGGTGCGGTCACCATTTTGCAGTCCGCGCCAAACCTTCACGCAATGACGCCACACTTTAATGCGGTCCGCACCTGCCACTTCAAAGAAGATAGAAATTGAAGCCAACCAGCAAGTGCGGCCACGATTAGAAACATGTGGCCCGCACTGACCCCGCAGGGGTAATTTTGTTTAGTTTTTCCAGCCCACTATAAATAGAACATTTTGCCATTTTTAGGGCAGTTTTTGAGGTTTTTATTTTTGACTATACGGAGCTGCGCTTGTGAGGACAGAAGCTTTAGCCTTTTTTGGCATTTTATAATTTATTTCTCCATAGATTCTTGTAGCTTAATCTTAGTAATTAGTTATTATGTCTATTTCTCCTTCTATTTCTTCTATTTCTTCTTCAATTATGTCTAGCTAAACCCATTAGTTAGGGTTGTGGCTCCACCCTAGTGTGGGTAATTGATGGGTGTTGCTTTCTGATGATAGATTGCTATTGGGTATTTGTTATTTGGGTCAATTTTATGCTTAAATTAAGGATTGGTGCTTGCAAACATTAATCCTAGCTTAGTGGGTTTTGACTCTTCTTGAGAAAGAGGTCTATGACCCTAAAATTGACCCAACAAGGAATTGGGATGGACCCGTGAGAAATGATATTTCCAATTAACGGGTTAAATCTCAAGAGAGTAATCACCCTACTTGAACCATAGTTGCTTTGTCTAATTGGTATACCCAATTGGTCTCGAGAGAGTCAATTGGGAAAAATTACTTTCTCTACCGAGAGGTGTGAGAGTGGGTACAATTGTGCAATGGTTATAACATAAATCTTGAATATATCAATCTATTCTTAATAGTTTCTACTCGTTAATTATCCACCTAGGAGGTGTCATGACCCTAGTGCCTTTCTTCCTATTAGTTACAATCAAGCAATATTCCTTTAGCATAATTTAGTCTTCAATTTTAGTTCATAACAGTAGTTGTTAATGCAAAAAAAACCCAAAAATGTTAGGAGTGCAACTAGAAGTTCAAACGTAAGTCTAGGCTAAACAGACAGTACAACTCCATTCCAAACTCCCTGTGGAAATTCGGCATCGAACCACTATTCGGGTAAAAGCTGTACCAACCCGCTCTCCCTACATTCGTGTAGCGTTGAGTCGGCCGCGATCACTTTTTGACGCCGTTGTCGAGGAGTTTATGGTGTTGACTATCTGTATAGCTAGTTTTGTGTTTTGCTTCTCTTTCCTTATTGTTTACTAATTTTGTCGTGTCAATCAATTAGGTACAAATGGCTCTCAATACAAATGACCCTATTGGAAATACTATGGCGGGGAAGGAGGTTGAAGATATTGATCAAGATGAACTTATACCTCAAGCTCCACGTAGAGGTAGAAATGCCAATGCAAACGTGAATCTAAATGATCATATTCCAGACCCTCCTCTGTCACCGCAAAGAGTGGCTCCAAGAGTACTCCCGACCAAAGGATATGCAAGTGCCATCGTTCCTCCCTGAATCCGGGTGGGGAACTTCCGAATTACAAATGTCATGTTAACCTTGCTCGAGCAAAGAGGGTATTTTACGGGTGCCTTCGATCAAAATGCATACAAGCACTTGAAGGGGTTCGTAGATACATGTTGGGGTGGCAAGCAAACAAACGTGTCCAAGGATGCTTTAAGATTGAGGCTTTTCCCATTCTCTCTTCGGGGTAAAGCATTGGATTGGTTAGAAAGGCTTCCCAATCATTCCATCACAACTTGGGATGTGTTGGCGGATAAATTCATTGGCAAGTTTTTTCACCAAGTCATATGGCAGCACTTCAGGATAAAATATTAGCCTTGAAGGAAGAGCCAATAGAACCTTTGCATGAAATCTAGGAGAGATATAGAACAATGGTGAAGGAATTCCCTAATAATGACATGACTAAGGCGATGATTCAACAAACATTCTATAGGGGCATCAACACTACCAACCAATGTATTGTGAACCAATTGGCCGGAGGAAATTTTATGAAGCTTCCTTACAATGAAGCTTGTGATGTTTTAGATGAAATAGCCGATACTTCGTCGGCATGGAAAAGTCGAGAAAATGTTCCTCAAGGTGACCCTAATGTCATACATTTGCATAAGGAATTGCACGATCATGGCCAAGCTATTGCCGAACTTCAACAACTATGAATCAATTGGCGAAGGCACAATTGCAACAAGTCCAAAACCCACGCCAAGTCAATGCAATGGAAGGTGTTTCAATGTTGAAAAGGAGACAAATAGGGCAACAACAACCTCAATGTAATTATGAACAATTTGACAACAACGATGATGGTGGTGGTTATTCGAATGAGTGTTATGATGATCAAAGGGAAGAGTGTCAATATGTTAATAACTACCAAGGAAATAGAGGAAATCAAGGGAATCAACAATGGAGTCCACAAGGAAATTGGGGAAATCAACAAGGCGGCGGAAATTGGAATAGTAACAACCAACAACAAGGTGGTGGCAATTGGAACAACAAAAATCAGAGCAACAATTGGGGTAATCAAGGTAACAATCAAGGAAATTAGAATAGTAAGAACCAACAACAAGGTGGTGGCAATTGGAACAACAACAATCAGAGCAAAAATTGGGATAATCAAGGTAACAATCAAGGCAATTGGAATGAGAACAACAATAATTGGAGCAATAACAACCATCAAGGAGGGTGGAATAATAGTGGAAATCAAAGCAACCGGGTGCAAGGTTCACAAAGGCCTCCCATGTACCTACAACTGAGCAATCCACCCCCTTTTCAATGTCAATGGTCTAGTTCGTCGAGTAGTGATATGGCACGAATAGAAATAATGCTAGAACAAATAAGGAAGAAGAACCAAGACTCTGATGCTCAATTGGCCTCCCACAATACCTCTATTCGGAATTTGGAAATGCAACTAAGTCAAATCTCTCAATCGTTAAATACTCGCCCGAAGGGTGCTCTACCAAGTGGTACAGTAGTAAACCCTAAGGGCGGGCATAATAATCATGTGATGGTGGTGACAGTGCGAAGTGGAAGAGGCGGTGATGTACATGCCTCAAGAGAAAAGCAAGTCATGCTTGATGAGGATGAGTTGCGAGATGATGTTATGCCTTTGGTGGTTGAGGGGTGGTGGAACCCAATATGAACAATGAAGTGCGAATTGATATTAATGAGGTTGAGGAAGAGACAGAAGAGTCCATGAACCCGTCTAGGGAACACGTGATTGATATGCACGATCCGGTGGTGCCCCAACCCAAGGCACCTGTGCCTAGACCTCCTCCTCCTTATCCTCAAAAATTGGCCAAGCAAAAGGGTTACAACCAATTTATGAAATTCATTGAGATGATGAAGAGTCTAACTATAAATGTGCCTTTGGTGGAGGCACTCGAGCAAATGCTAGGCTATGCAAAGTTCATGCAGGATTTGGTCATAAAAAGAGGTCAATGGAGTGTGAGACAATTAATATGACTCATCAAGTGAGAGTAATTGTACATTCTATGGCTCCAAAACTTGAAGACCCCGGTGCATCTACTATCCCCTGTACCATTGGAGGTGCCGATTTTGCAAAAGTCCTTTGTGACTTGGGGGCTAGTATTAATTTGATGCCTTACTTGGTTTACAAGACCTTGGGAATCGGGCAACCTAGACCAACCTCCATGAGACCTCAAATGGTGGATCGATCGATGAAACGGCCATTGGGCATAATTGATGATGTTCTTATTCGCGTTGAGAAATTCATATTTCCGGCCGACTTTGTCATATTGGATTGTGAGGTGGTCTTTGAAGTGCCGACTATTTTGGGAAGCCTGTTCCTAGCTACGGGGAAGGAATTGGTTGATGTTGAAGCGGGAGAGTTGATATTCCGTGTGGGTGATGAGAATGTGGTATTCCATGTTTGCAAATCAATGAGACAACCCAATAGCACGGAGGTGTGTTCATTTGTGGACATTGTCACAGCTGTGATAGTGGATGACACAAGTTCCATGATAAATGTTGAAGATCCTATTGAGACGGTGCTTCTTAACATGGATGTCAATGAGGACGTCGATAGAGTGGAGTGCGTGAATGTGTTGCATGGCATGGGCTCATATTCATATGAGCCTAGAAAGTTATCTTTGGATCTTTAAAACCACAAAACTCCCCCAACGAAGCCATCGATTGAGGAGCCCCCAGTGTTGGAGTTGAACCCCCTTCCTCCACACCTCAAGTATGAATTCTTGGGATCAAATTCTACTTTACCTATTATTCTTTCATCTTGTTAACTAACATGCAGGTTGACTCCACTTTGGCGGTTCTTCAAAAGTGCAAAAAGGCGATTGAGTGGCATTGGCCGATATTTGGGGAATAAGCCTCGTGTTTTGCATGCATAAAATCACCTCGGATGAGGATGCAAGGCCTTCAATTGAACATCAAAGAATATTAATTTAAGCAATGAAAGAATTGGTAATGAAAGAGGTTATCAAGTGGCTCGACGTCCGTGTGGTTTATCCAATCTCTGATAGCTCATGCACCTCCCCAATCCAATGTGTGCCAAAGAAAGGAGAAATGACAGTGGTCACCAATTCGAACAATAAGCTTATTCCCACTCGGACCATTACCGGGAGGAGAGTTTGCAAGGACTATCGGAAACTTAATAAGGTAACTCGGAAGGATCATTTCCTACTGCCGTTCTTCGATCAAATGCTTGACCGCCTTGCAGGGCGAGCTTTCTATTATTTTTTTATGGGTATTCAGGCTATAAATAAATCATAATTGTCCTGGAGAACCAATAAAATACCACTTTCTCATGCCCATATGGTACATTTGCCTTTTCCCGGATGCCATTTGGGCTATGCAATGCTCCGGCGACCTTCCAATGTTGCATGATGGCCATTTTCACCGACATGGTGGAAGACATATCGGAGGTTTTTATGGAAGACTTTAGTGTGGTTGGTGACTCATTTGTGAAGAAACTAATCTTGTTCTCAATTGGGAAAATTTCCACCTTATGGTATAGGAAGGAACAGTATTGGGTCACAAAATCTCTAAGCACGGGATTGAGGTAGAGAAAGCAAAAATTGAGGTGATCTCGAAGCTTCCTCCCCTTAATTCTGTAAAAGGGGTGAAGAGTTTTCTTGGGCATGACGGATTCTAACGGCGATTCATCAAAGATTTCTCACATGTTGTGAATCCACTTTGCAAGTTGCTAGAGAAAGATTCCAAGTTTGTGCATGGCGGCCTTTGAACTCTTGAAGCACAAGTTGACCACAAATTCTATCATCACCGTGCCCGATTGGAGTTTTCCCTTTAATTGATGTGTGACGCAAGTGATGTTGCGGTAGGGGCGGTGTTTGGTCAATGACTTAGCAAAATGTTTCATCCCGTGTACTATGCAAGCAAGACAATGAATGAAGCTCAATGTAATTACACGGTGACTGAGAAGGGACTTTTGGCTATTGTATTTGCCACGGATAAATTTTACGCCATATCTTATGGGGGAAAAGGTGATTATGCACACGGACCATGCCGCTTCGAGGTACTTGATGACCAAGAAGGATTCCAAGGCAAAATTGATGAGATGGGTATTACTTCTCCAAGATTTTGACTTAGAAATAGTGGACCGGAAGGGAAGTGAAAATCAAGTTACGGATCATTTGCCTCTGTCGGAGGAAGAAGGGAGACCATGTTACGGCCTTGAAATAAATGATACATTCCCCGACGAGCAACTTCTTTGCGTGTCAATGGGTGACATGCCATGGTTCGCGGACATTGCAGACTTCATTGATACCGGAATTGTCCCATATGAGCTCTCTTACAACCAAAGGAAGAAACTCAAGTGGGATAGTTTGGATTTTTATTGGGATGACTCGTACTTATTCAAAATATTCACGGATGGTGTGGTTAGAATATGTGTCTCGGAAGGTGAAAAATTGAGCATTTTGGAGGCTTGTCACTTTTCTCCTTATGGTGGCCACCATGGAAGGGTGAGAACGTCTTCAAAGGTCTTGAGTTGTAGTTTCTATTGGCAAACGTTGTTTAAAGATGCTAGTGATTTATTAAAGAGATGTGATTCATGCCAAAGATCTGGCGGAATCTCAAAAGGGATGAGATGCCTCTTACCGCGATTCTTGAGGTAGATATTTTTATGTTTGGGGTATTGATTTCATGGGTCCTTTCATGAGCTCTTGTGGGAACATGTACATCCTCGTGGCGGTGGACTTTGTATCAAAGTGGGTTGAAGTCGTGGCTTTACCCAACAATGAAGCCCAAAGTGTTGTCGCATTCCTGAAAAAGTGTATCTTCAAGAGGTTTGGCATTCCTCATGCTATCACTAGTGATGGGGGTCCCACTTCTGCAACAATGCTTTTGACTCTTTGCTTGCCAAGTATGGAGTAAATCACAAAGTGACTACCGCCTATCATCCTCAAGCCAGAGGCCAACTGGAAGTCTCTAACCGAGAAATAAAGAGCATTTTATCCAAAAAAGTCAATACAAATCGAACCAATTGGTCCAAAAGGATAGATGATGCTCTATTGGCCTACTGGACCACATACAAGACCCCAATTGGTATGTCTCTGTACTGTTTGGTATTTGGGAACGCATGACACTTACCGGTGGAATTGGAGCACAAATCCATGAGGGCCTTGACGAAGTTGAACTTGGAATGGGATGTCACAGCAAATCTCCGCGAGGAGCAACTTCATGAGCTTGATCAGTTTAGAATTCATGCATACTCCAGCTCGTCCTTGTATAAGGACAAGATGAAGTATCTCCATGACAAATATGCTCGGGGGAAGGAATTCAAGGTTGGTGATATGGTTCTTCTTTTCAACTCTCGATTGAGGTTATTCCCGGGAAAGCACAAGTAAAACTGGAGTGGGCCATTCGAAGTTGTATGTGTGACTTCTTTTGGTGCTCTTGATCTCAAGAACAAGAATGGTGAAATTTTTCGGGTCAATGGGCATCGTGTCAAGAATTATTTGGGAAAGTTTGATGAGAGTCACGTGGTGGTACTCATTCATTTAAAATGATGTGGTGGTAACATGCATCGTGCCGCGGCGTTAAATCGGGCACTTCTTGGGAGGCAACCCATGTATTTTTCTTTCTCTTTGATTTTCTTTGTAGACTAGGATTTTTAAGCTAATTGTTTGTAAGATGTGTCAGGAATTGTGTTGAAGTAGTGCAAAGAAAAGCATAGAAATACAGAGTCTCTGAAGATTATCAGTGCGGCTACAGTAAGAATTGTGCGGTCCGCACCAGAAGAAGCTGAAGGTGATTGATGTCTAAAGCTTGCCAAGCGGCCGCGGTCATAATTGTGCGGGTCGCGGTGGTCCCATGAGGCCACGTCCATTTTTATGCCACCCGCGAGGGTTTCTTTCTGAATTGCCACAGGGTAAGACCCAGCATGGTCCGCGGTCATTTTTACACGACCGCACTGGAGGGTAAGTATAGGGTCCCATAGATTTTCTATAAATAAGGACTTAAGGCATCTGTGCAAACTTTTCACCAAAATGCATACCAGAACCCTCAACTTTCACTGTTCACCTCTAAGACTTTAATTGTGTTCTTGAATCAAGAGTAGATTCTCCATATTCGTGGTAACAAATTCCCAGAATGATCATTAATTAGTTGTTCATTTCAGTTTTTGTCAGTTCCTAGTAGCGTAGCTTCTTTGTTCTTTAATTTTGCTTGAATTAACTGTTTAGGTTAGTTTATTTGTTGCTTTTAAATGCTAGGCATAAATTTTATTGCGGGTAATGGAGTAAGGAGAAATTAGGATGTAAAACTTGAACAAAATGGGCAAATGTGCAAAACCCTAGTTCGTTCTAATCCTTCACCCAGCGCGGCCCACAGTTATTTTTCCACGGTCCACATGACCTTAATGCGGCCGCACTATTATTGCCGCGGTCCGCGATTGACCTTGATCTAAAAAGATAGCTATTTCCAGCACGACTGCGTCCGTATTTGTGCGGTCCGCACTAGACCAACGCGACCGCACCCTCTTTTCACGTGGCCCGCGTTAGCGAGATTCAGAGTAGGTAAGTTTTTGTTAATTGGTCAGTGCAGCCCGTGGTGCCTTCCACGAGGCCGCACCCTAGAATGTGCGGTCTGCGGTGGCCTGTTTGAGAAGTGTTCTGAAATTAGTCATGCTATTACTATGCATTTAATTTGATCACTTTGTACACTAGTTATGTTGTAACTAACAAAGTTAGACGTGTTTGCTTGCAGAAAATGGTTAAACTAAGAGGTCGTGGTACCAAACAATCCGACCTAGGGGAATCCTCCCGGGGAGGAAAAGGAAACCAAACAAAACTCACACCCTGACCAAAACTTAAAACAAGGAAGAAAGTAGCGAGTGATGATGACAAGTCGGGGAGTGAGTACCTGCCCTCTCAGGACATCTCAACTGACTCGGGGCAAGCCCCTTCAGTACCAACCCCGCCTTTAGCCCAAGCTCCACTACTTGTACAGTCTGAGTCGTCTGATGAATCAGCAGCATGTAGAGGCGAATACTCCACCTCCCCCATAGCTTCAATATCCGGGGAGAGTGTAGCAAATGGTACCAACAGTGACGATAAGGTCCCAGGAGGTGAGGTTCCCGAGGTTAGTGGTGTAGAAAGAACAAGAAAAGAAGAAGTATGGGAAGACTGTTTTGTCAGTCAAGTGGCCTTCCACAAATTCTGAGAGATGTGGCCAAAACGGAAGTTTGATTTCAGAGAGGAACATAATCACCCGAGACTTATTACCCATACTCCCCAATAGCACAAGCAATTTCACACCAGATTTGGGTGGGAGAATTTTAGAGATGATTTGGTTGATGCAAACGAGCACATGGTCAAAGAGATCTATTCCAGCGTAGCCTATACCAAAAAGGACTCCATTGTGACCAAAGTGTGCGACAAAACTATGGTGTTCTCGGGGAAGGTGTTGAATAGAAATTTTGGTTTCAACGACGAAGATGAGACCCAATACATAGAGAAGTTGGAGATAAAGGACGAAGTCGGCCATGGTTGGCTGAAGATTTGGCTCATCTGGTATAGTTCCGAATTGGATACAAGCAGGCGTAAAGATTTTGAGGAAGACCTTGAACTTTGACGCTACAGGGTGGCTCACGTTTGTATGCAACAGGCTTGACCTTACTTCCCATGACCAGATTATCCCACTCCCCCGAGGTGTGTTGATTGCATCCATCATGGTTGGCTTCCCTATCAATGTGGGAAATATAATGTACAAGGCAATCATTTCAATGGGGGTGGACAACACTTGGAATTACCCTTACCCCAACACTCCCACAATGTATTTCCAGGCCTTGAAGGTGAACAAAAAGTCCTATCATGTGACAGTGCACCCAGTGTCCCCGTTCTCATGGTTCAGCATTCAGGTTCCAGAAAACCAAAAGGACAAAAAGCACAAGGCATCCACCTCTGCCCCGACTGGCCAGTCTGAGGAGCCAGTTGCTGGAAGAGTCTACTGCCAAGCCTTCTACTGCGCTCCCCTCCATTCTAGTTGTCTCTATCCCAAATGATGTGACATCTTCCTCTGCAGGTCCAAGTTCTTTGGCTGGCCCATCAGTCCCATCTTCCCGGACCCACCCTGTGATAGCTCAATACTTAGCAAAGACCTTTTCCAGTTTAAACAACTGGATGTCAGCTGCGACATCCAAGTTATCCATATTGGCCACTTCAGTTGAGGCCCATTCTGCACCAGCCACAGTCCATATTCCTCAGTCTCTTGAGGAAACATTGAAGAAGCTCATGGCCAACCAGAAGAAGATTATAGAGACTCAGGCTGCCTTGACTAGACGGTAGAGTCTCATGGTGTAGCTCTAAAAGAGCTCGCCCGGAAGCACAAAAAGATGAGAAAGACACGGGCATCCAAGGAGTCAGTGCAGGTGCTTCGATTAGATGTGAACAAGCTATTGGTGGATCAACTGCCTTTAGACATGTTATTTGGGGAGTCAGCCCCTCCAGCAGCAATGCCAGTGCAAGAGCCATAGCAGGAGCAGGCAACCAGGCCTCCGCGGAAGAAGAGGAAGCTCCCTAGTACTGAGGGTCTACTAATTCAGCTTGCCAAGATTCAGGTGACCCCCTTCAGTGATACACCCGATAGTCATCCGGTTCAACAGCAGGACCTTATCCCAGCAGCTGCGCAGCAGCAGGTCGGGGACTAGTCTGAGGTTCCCATCCATGCAGAGGATCAGGAGACCACCGATGATACCATTCCTATGGACCAGTCCTAGGGAGCCCTTTATATCCTTTCTCTTGATACTTTATGCTTATTTTGGTAGTTTCCATTGGGGATAATTCCAGCTCTTATTTGTGGGGGTACGCCCTACTATTTATCTAGTCGGATGATTGTATATATTAGATACTCCTTTTATGTTTTTAAATTGATTTTCTAGTTGTTCTGTACATAACTTTACATTTTAGTTACTTTTCTCGTATTCTTTATCTTGGTCTGTGTATAAAGTTACTTTGTGTATATATTAATCTCTCGTAGTATACTCTACTCCCCCATTGTATATATTCATTCGATTTTTCTATTTTCGTAAAAAAGTTCTTGTTCTTAACTTCATAGATAGGCTCGTAGCCTTCTGTTTTGTTTTGGTGTTTTAATAAACCCTTGGTTTTCTTAATGCCACGATTCTTTCCAAGGGTGAAATGTGGTGCGAACCGCGTGGCTCTTCCCAATTCTAGATGACGTGAAAATCTTCTTAAGGATTTGAGTCTGTTTTTGAATTTTTTTTCTTTTGATTTTGATATTCCGTAGTTAAGGGTACCTCAAGCAAGGCTTCACTTGGGTCTAAACATTTGCCTTTGATCCCATGATCAAATACATAATGTTGTGATTAGGATGGTGAAGGTCGTGGCCTTGAGACTCTTGCGTTGACCAAACACTCATCATGTGGTCATTTTAGACCATTGTGCGCTTGAATCGAAACTAAGGTCATTGTGGACCCTCGACTCGATGTCTTTAGTAATTCTTCAGTGTGTGTGGTGAGAACTCGAATCATGAGTCCAAGTCCTGACCGATGGTCTAGAACTTTCCCTGACTGTTCGTTGAGGCGAAATCCTAGGTGAAATTTGACTTGAAAAGTAATTATAGGCTCTCCTCGAACCAAATACTAAGTCAAACAATTCCATGGCCTACCAATGAAATTATCCCTAGTTAACCTATTTTAGCCTTGATCATTTTTCTTTCGAGAACCAATGCTATACACCTATACCTGTTCTTGATGATACCCTCTATTGGCACCCAAATCTTCCCTTGAGTAATGGCAAATTCTAAGTTTGGGGGGACAAGAAAAAATGGAGTAAGGTACAAAGAAAAAGAAAAGAAAGGCAATGAAAAAGAGAGAAGACAAATTACAAAAAAGAAATCCAAAGAGAAAAAAGGGGGGATTCAAGAAAAACAAAGGTGAAAAAAGGCTAAAACAAGCAGAAAAGGGAGAAATGTTTTGAATTGCATGAGAAAGAGCGACAGTGTGTCCCTCTAAACTGTGAAAGGAAGTGAAATACTCAAATGAGTCAAGAAAATGTGCCAAAATGAATCAGTAGAAGTGCTTAAGGGAAGATTGTACTCACTGGAACACGAACATATCCTACCCTTATCCAAAAGCCTTCAAAATGACTCCACAAAAGCCCTATATGATCTTGAGTTGAAAAGAACCTACATTAGTGGATACTTACATAAGGGGCAAGCATATGGTACTTGGTGACAGACTTGTGACTTTCTTCTTTAGAGAGATGAGTAAAGGTCCATCGACCTCGGTTTGTGGGTCAATACTCTAAAAGGTGAGGTTTGCTTAGGGAGAGTTGATGACGTGTGAGTTTAGGTTCCACAATGACCAAAGCTATTGAGAGAAGTTCCTTGATGAAATGTGTCAACTCTTGATGTTCTTGTGTCATGATTGATCAACAAGTTTTTAAAGTCCAAATGTGTTAATGATGTATGTGTATTAAGGGCAGTTGTTAGTCCCAATCGATGCTTGTTGAGGTTACCTTAGGATAGCTGGAATTACTTGAATATTTTCTTTAAAGGAGGGGTCTTATTTTGTTTGCTTGAGGGTCAAGAATTTAACTTTTGGGGAGTTGATAAGTAGGATTTTAACGTGTTTTATGCCCCTACTTGCCTGTGCTTTGAGTGTAATTTGCTACAAAATAGCCCCAAAATGCTTACAATGTGTGCTTGATTGTAGGTTTGAGCGACAAAGTGTTAAAGATTGGATCAAAATGGAGTGAAACCTGCTCAGGTATCAAAGGCCAAGTAAAGTGGTGGAACGAGCAGCCTAGTGCGGACCGCACAATTGTGCATGCAGCCGCACTGGGGGTTTCAGAGAAGAGCACTATCAGTCTAGCATAATCCGGCTGCAGTTGGAGATGTGCGGCCCACGTCCAGCTCACGCGGCCGCGCTATTATGGTATGTGGCCTGCATCACAAGGTTCGAAAAAGAGTATGACCAGGTCTAGCATAACGCGATCGCAGCTAGAACTGTGCGGCGCGTGTCCAATTCACGAGGCCGTGCTATTATGGTATGCGGCCCGCGTCACAAGGGTCAGAGAAGATGGAGATTTTAGCAAAGTCAAGCCATGTGGCTGCGGTTACCATTTCGCGGTCCGCGCCAGACACTTCAAAGAAGATAGAAATTGAAGCCAACGAGGCAGTGCGACCACGACTGGAAACAAGTGGCCCGCACTAACCCCGCAGGGGTATTTTGTTCAGCTTTTCCAGCCCACTATAAATAGAACATTTTACCATTTTTAGGAAAGTTTTTGAGGTTTTTATTTTAACTAAATGGAGCTGCGCTTGTGAGGACGGAAGTTTTAGCCTATTTTGGCATTTAGTATTATTTTCTCCATAGATTCTTGTAGCTTAATCTTAGTAATTAATTATTATGTATATTTCTCCTTCTATTTCTTCTATTTCTTCTTCAATTATGTCTAGCTAAACCCATTAGCTAGGGTTGTGGCTTCACCCTAGTGTGGGTAATTGATGGTTGTCGCTTTCTGATGATAAATTGTTACTGGGTATTTGTTATTTGGGTCAATTTTATGCTTAAATTAAGGATTGGTGGTTGCAAACATTAATCCTAGCTTAGTGGGTTTTGACTCTTCTTGAGAAAAAGGGTCTATGACCCTAAAATTGACCCAACAAGAAATTGGGATGACCCATGAGAAATGATAGTTCCAATTAATGGGTTAAATCTCGAGAGAGTAATCACCCTACTTGAACCCTGATTGCTTGGTCTAATTGGTGTACCCAATTGGTCTCGAGAGAGTCAATTGGGCAAAATCACTTTATCCACCGAGAGGTATGAGAGTGGGCACAATTGTGCAATGGTTATAACTAAAATCCCGAATATATCAATACATTCTTAGTAGTTTCTACCCGTTAATTAACCACCTAGGAGGTGCCATGACCCTTGTGCCTTTCTTCCTATTAGTTACAATCAAGAAATATTCCTTTAGCATAATTTAGTCTTCAATTTTAGTTTATAATAGTAGTTTTTAATGTAAAGAAAACCCAAAGATGTTAGGAGTGCAATTAGAATTTCAAACGCAAGTCTAGGCTAAACATACAATACAACTCCATTCCAAACTCCCCGTGGAAATTCGACCCCGAACCACTATTTGGGTAAAGGTTGTAGCAACCCGATCTCCCTATATTCGTGTAGCATCAAGTCGGTAGTGATCAATGTGTACCCTTTGTTGGAATCAAATTCAGGAAATTCGAAGTTGAATTAGAAAGAAAGTTTTTATTTTGAAAGTTTTAAGTTGGAAGAATTGACTTAGGTTGGATTCTTGAGTAAATAACCTCGGAATTGGAATTTAAGAGTCCCAGCAAGTTTGTATGATGATGTAAGAGTTGACCGTATGTTTGTATTAGGTTTTGGATGACCCGGGAGTATTTCAGCGCCTATTGTGGAAGTTAGTATTTTGGAAAAATTTCATAAAATTGGATTGAAGTTCATCTCACTGTTATCAATGTATGTTTGGAATTCCGAGTCTGCGAATAGCTCATATGGTGATTATAGTATTTGGAGCGCATCCGAATATGGATTTGGAGGTCCGTAGGCTATTTCGTTTTCATTTGGAAAAAGTTAGAAATTTGACGGGTTTCAAGAAGTTTCGTCGGAAATGGATTTTTTGATATCAGATTAGGATTCCAATTTCAGAAGTTGGAATAGGTTTGTAATGCCTAATATGACTTGTTTGAAAATTTTGAGGTCAATTGGACGTGATTTGATAGGTTTCGGCATCGGATGTAGAGGTTTAAGTTCTAAAGTTTATTAAGCTTTAATTGGAGTGTGATTCTTTTTTTAGCATTGTTTGATGTGATTTGAAGGCTCTTCTAAGTTTGTAATATATTTTGGTACATGTTGGTATAATTGGTGGAGGTCTTGAGGGCCTCGAATGGAATCCGTATTGTAAACGGATCAAGTTTCGACTTGGAAGAAGGGTAGAAACAGCTTCTTTCTAATGTAACTACACCTGTGAGGTATGGGTCGCAGATGTGATTTTGGTGGGGAAGTTCTGAGACTGCAGATGCAGTTATCTCACAACAAAAATGATACGCTCCTGCAAAAGGGAAGACATAAAATCGGAGCGGACGGCTGGGGGACATTCCCTTGCCGCACCTGCGATACCGCAGAAGCAGCCAAGTGATCAAAGGTGCGAGGGTCGCTGGACAAAGGAAGATTTTTGTATAAATGGGGGTTTGGCCCATTTTCTTCCATTCTCTCTTTGTTGGCAATTTTTAGAGAGCTTCAAGTGGGGGTTTCCATCATCTATGCCATGGTAAGTTATTCTTATCCATTTTAAGATATATACATGGTTTTATATAGATTCAAGCATGAAGATTTGTAGAGAATGAGATTTTGGTAGAAAACCTAAAAATTTTGGATTTTAACACCGAAATTGGACAAGAAATTTGGGATAAATTATATATTTGAGTTCATAGTGTTATGGATAAAGTTTATCATCGAAATAATTCTGGAATCCGGGCTCATGGGCCCAGGGGTGAATTTTAGGAATCTTACATTTAGGGTTGGGTAATCACATTAGTAGTTGGAATATGAACTTTTGAACATGTATTGATTAGTTTATACACTATTTGATTACTTTTGAATTTGTTCGGCACCGAATACAGGGTTTGAGCATAATCTTGGACAAGAAAGTGGGCTTTGGAATTAGGTAAGTCTCCTTTCTATCCATGTAGGAGAGAATCAACCCCATAGATGAACTAAATTAATATGTGCTTCTATTTTTGGGGGGTATGTATACATAAGGTAACAAGATTTCATACGTAGCTACTAGTTATGCCTATGTCCGGGTACTTTTAGGTTTACATCATTCCTTGTTGATATTATTAATATATTTGTGGTTATTTTTTGCCTCGAGAAGAAGAGAGATTGAGTTTCTTATCAATTTTCTTGAAAAAAGTTGAAATTTAAGGATTTGATATTTTAAAGTTTTCACTTGAACTTCGTATTTTTGAAAAGAATCGAGGAATATTATAATAACTTAAGAAATCTATGTGTTGCCATGTCGCAATTATATTTCACAAGCGGAGTAAATTTCCACTACTCTCATGGGAGCGGGCCATTTGCTTCGGCAGTAAATAGACACATCTATGGTTCGTGCCATTCTCACTCTCGGCAGTGCACAATTAATATTTATGTTGGTTCATGTCGTTAGACTCTTGGCAGTGCACAATTTATATTTATATGTTGGATCAGTTCGTACGACCTTAACATAATTTGCACATGACTCTATTGATTGCTTTGGAAATTTATAATAATTGATAATGCTTCATTGGCCTGGGATATACTTTGATGAAAGATGAAAATTAATTTGGAAATATCCTATTTACAACGGAATTGCTTACATGCTTCATGTTATTAAGTCTACAGTTGTTATATGAAGTTCATGATCTATTTATATCATTAATATATTATTTGTTGGCCATAGTAAGTGTTGGAGTCGACCTCTCGTCACTATTTCTTCGAGGTTAGACTGGATATTTACTGGGTATGTGTTGTTTTCATACTCACA
Source organism: Nicotiana benthamiana (assembly GCA_034376525.1). Lineage (NCBI taxonomy): Eukaryota > Viridiplantae > Streptophyta > Magnoliopsida > Solanales > Solanaceae > Nicotiana > Nicotiana benthamiana. The sequence goes on from CM067341.1 coordinate 20,294,302, forward strand.
TTATACTTGTCGTACATTTCATTGTACATGCACATATACATTCAGTGGCCTTGTGGACACAACGGTGTGGTTGACACTGGGACTTAGGTGAGTTGCATCTCATGTTATGATCCGCAGCCAACAGAGTCTCCTTTAGAGTATTATATTTTTACTCTTGTCTTATTTTGTATTCAAAAAAATGATATATTTTATTTTATTCTTCCTAGTTGATGCTCATGCACTTCTGACACCAGGTTTTGGGGTGACTGGTGATTATGGGTTGTTCAGTATTGAAAATTGTTGAAAATATTATTATTTACTCTATAATTTATTTTTTATTATTTAATTGAAGGAAACTTTTATGACTTCAAAGTACTAAAATGATAACCAAATTAATCAAGTATTGTTTTCTTTCCTGACATCGGTGTCCGGCACCATCACGACCTTTAATGGATTTTGGGTCGTGATAACATGGTATCATAGCACTAGGTTCACTTAGGTCTCAAGAGTAAGAGTAAGTCTAGTAGAGTCTCGCGGATCTCTATGGACATGTATGTACTTATATTCAAGAGGCTATAGGGTTGTTAGGAGCACTTTCCTTCTTGATTCCTTATCGTGCAATTGGGCTATTGTCGTCGCCTTGCGGAAGGTCATTTTGTTGTTTCAGCTTAGTTTCACTACTATCTTAGGCTTTGAGAATTGGCATTGATTGTTATTTTGATTTGTGTGTTTCTATCGCATAGTATTGGTGTAATGGTAGGGTGCTTCCCTATGCGTCGAAGTAATGAATAATGTGAAATGAGGTCTGTTTAGTGCATGATTCAGAAATTCAGTATTTTATATTCGTCGGAGAAAGGGCAATCGGACTATGAATGCTCATGTTTGGGCTAATGGAGTAACAAGACTTGGTATTCTCAAGCATGGTGGAATTTCCGTATGTGATATGGTGTCGTTGCCCTTGATCGAATATGTTAAGTTCGCCAGTGTTATATAATTTAAATGGTATCATATAATATCCGTTCATATATACTCATAACCTTTTAAACTTTGAATCAAAATTAAAAAACAAACAAAAGCAATTATACTCTCTTACAAAATATGGTACTGGTAAATAGAATATTGTTATATGGCATTGACAAATAGAATATAATATTTGGATTTATTTTTGTTATACAGTTAAATCAACTTATAATGGTTGATTTTAAATTCTTAAAATTTTAGTTAATTTAAAGGTCCTAAATCTTAGGGAGATAATTAAATGACTTTTTTTAATCTAATGTGAGCTCTAATTTTAAAAGGGTAAAAAAGACAAACGCATTTCACTAAGGGCCTTCGTGCTTTTACTATAATATACATATAAAATTTTAAGTGTATGATTTACATAAAGTAAACTCTAAATACTTTTAAATGTTTTTGACTTTTAAATTATTTAAATGAGAAAAAAATTAAAAGCTGAAATTTAATTAATTTTAAACTCATAAACATAGATTTGTACAAAGTATACTCTTAACAGTTTTAAGTTCTAAATGGTAGGACTTTCTGCATAATTCAAATAAGAAAAAATTTTAATGCGTAAAATTTTAATTCATTTAAATTGGTTAATATTAAAAACTAATTAACCGACTATTCAAGAAATTATTACTTATTGTACCTGACTACATTCCAAGGACGGCAGATTTTCTTTATTTATAAATGAGACAAAAAGCCGTTAGTTTAAGTTCCAATCTTCTATTCTAGCTAATATTAATTCATTGGTAGTAGTATTTTATTGTTACTATAAAATTAAATAAACATATAATAGGTAATGTATTTCTTGTTAATGAAAGGATAGGGGAGAAAACGTGGTAAAAGTATATTAAATTAGTGGGCTTTTTTAAAGTGATTGATATAAGGTAAAGGTTTAATTGATTTTAAACTTCTAAAGATTAGGATTTTCTATCTAGTTTAAATAAGGAAGGATTTAATATATAAAATATAGTAATTAATTATCGAGTCCTAAATATTAGAAAAATGATTTAAATGGCTATTTTGTATAGTGCAAAATTAATTTTTAAAGGACAAAAAAGACGAATGATATTTCGCTAATGGTATTCATGTTTTTAGTATAGTGGTATTGATGTGTTGTGTTCCTCCTCTTATTGTCCTTATGAACCAAATCCTTACGGTAGGGTTTTACATACAAGCATTTGCTTTTTGAGAAATATGGTTTTGCCTTCTTTTTTTCCTTTCTTTTTTTTCTTTTAATGTGAGAGAAAAGCTCTTCCTTTACTTAAGTATTTCGGACATCACGAAATTCATTTCCTATGGTATATATCTTTTTAAAAAAGAATATACACACACACGTCACACACATGCGCTACAAATAAAAATCATAGAGTGTCCGAATGAACTTTTTTTTAATTAGTACTAAAGATTAATATTAATATTAATATTAGTATTTAGATATTAGTCGACCAAGTAATATGAAGTTAAATGTTAAAAGAGTAGGAAAAATGATTTTTTCCCATAAGTAAGAAAAGTTATTTGGATAATATTTTGATTGAAAAATATTCTCTAGTATCCAAGCACAAAAGTAATCTTTTTAGAAACACATTATCTTGATAAATAAATTCCATCATACCAAACACATGTTTCGTCATTTCCTTTTTAAATTACTACTACCATGTACTATAAATTCTCCATGTTCTTCTTGTATAGCCACATGTAAAGCATCTGTTACAGTCTTTCCAAAAACCAATAATCCGGGTCTAAAATATTTGTTCCTAAGGGTGTCTAACGGATGGGCTGGATCGGATCGAGATTGCAAATTTTGGAACCAGTGAGTTGGGAATCAGTTCAATTATGAGTTAGGGCTTATCGAGTTCTGAAATTTACAAATTCGGGTTCATTCGGGTAAAAAACGAACCGTACGAATTACGGGTACAAAGGGCAGGCCGTGTTGGTGTAATTTTTATTTTTTTTTATATTTCGTATAATTATTGTAAGTTATATTAATATTAAGTAAAAATATAAATAATATAATGAAGAAAAGAAAAAATTGCACTTATAAATTGCAAGTGTTATATTTATTTCAAAATTCAAATTTACAAATTGAAATGTTAACATTTAAGAACAAGTAAATTAACAAAAAAAAGATTAAATTCAAAGGTTTTGCATTGCCTTAGTAAGTTCTTCATAATCAATATGAACTGATTGACCTTCTTCTGGAGTGTTAAATTCAGATGGGTTGCCATATGTTAATATATCTCAAAGTTCCTCGTCTTCTGGGCTATCAACATCTTCACGCCCTTGATTCCTTCGTTCTAATCTAATCCAATCTCTGAAACATACTAAGACTTCCAAAGAATTGCTTCCTAATGAGTGACGGGTGTCTCCGAGTTGTTGTCTTGCTTGGCTAAATGCGCTCTCTGATGCAACAGTTGATATTGAACATTTAGCACGTCCCGAGCCATAGCGGAAAGAACGGAAAATTGCTTTCCATTCTCATGTCACTATCCCAACGGTAAAAATTCCTTTGTGCGAGGCTCTTTTTGCTTCTACAAGTAAAATTGAAGTTCATCAATGCTCCTGCTAATGATTTGAGTGTTAGAAAATATAGAAAAAATATTAAAACTATCAACGCATTCATCATCATTCACAGTAGTAGAAGTGATACAGTGCATAGTAGGATTAACATGCCTACATTAAGAGCATCATCATCAATTATATTTGCATAATAATTATATAATTATTGTAAAGAATTATTTAGCGTGTCCATACAAACATATATATGTGGGGTTTTAGTTGGTCCAATCTCCATATAAAGTATATAAAGCATTCATTAATTGGTGTCAATTAGATATCTTAATAGGAGGATTTAAAACTGCACCAATTAAGTAAATCGGAGAAATCAAAAAGAAATATTTTTTCAATTTTGCTTGCATTTGTTCAACAACATCCCTATATTTTTCTTTCTTCTTAAATTCAAAGAGTAGAAAAGAAACTTCAGCTATATGTACTAAAGTCATAGTAACAGTAGGGTAATATGCTCCAGAAAATTAACAGTAGTTGTATAAAGTTTATGTAAAAATTTAACAATATCATGAATGACCTCCAAAGTAATAATTGTTAACATAAGGTTTGGATAGTACAATGCGCACTAACAACATTAGTTATTAGAAATTTATATTTGTAGCAATATTTTAAATATAAATATATATATATATATATAAAATTCCATCTAATAACAATTTCGCCTGGCATTAATCTAGGTTTAAGGTTATGCTCGGTACACTTATTCTTAAATTCCTTAATTCTAGATTGTCTATTATTTCCTTGAATAACACCAACTGCTCTTCTAACATGAGTATCTCAGTTGAAAATAAATCAAGGCCACTTTTAACAATTAAATTATAAACATGACATGCACACCTAACAAGAAAATTTTCGTCAAGTGGTGGTTGCAAATACACTTTTAATATTGAAATTGCCGCATAATTGTTAGAAGCATTATCATAAGACATACACAATACTTTTTGCTTGAGATTATAAAATTCGACAACTTCACAAATAGTAGTACTTATAAACACAACATTATGACTCTGATCTTCATCATATTTAAAAGTGATAATACATTTTTGCATACAATAACTACCATCTATCCATTAACATATAATTGTTAATAAATCCATTAACGTTTTCTTCATCATATTTAACATATAATTGTTAAATAATCATTTTCATTAACAGCAGGGCCAATATCAGAGGTTAGAGAAACTCCACAAGGAAGGTGGCTAAACAAATAACGTATGTATGTTTAATATTATCCATGAAGTCTAAAGATATCAGACCTACATGTACTTCTAGGGATACCTTTAAATAAAGGACTATAAATTCATTGAATATACATAATAAGACATGATGAAGAAACAAAATAAAAAGGTAGACAACTCAAAGCAATCATTTTTGTTAACTCATCACAATCCTTCATTTTATCATATTTCATAAGTCATCCAGTAGTAGGATTTAGAGTTGCTTGATTTTCATCTTCATCAGAGCCCTATTCTATAGGATACTCAATTCTCATATGTCTACTAAGTGTCCCAGTTCCCCCTAATTGTCCTCCAGTCTTATGTTTAAAAGTATCATGATAAAGTTTGCATTTAACTCTATCACTACCTTCTATTTTGTTAAAAAAAATTCAAACCTTACTTCTTTTTCTCCGATATGTAATCGGGGCCACAGGTGGTCTACTACTACAACCACGACCACCACCCCTGCTACCAGCTCCATCACTACTAGTTGTAAATGGTCTCATCTTCCATTTCTAATTAATTTCTACACTGAAATTCTTCTGTAATTGTTCCTGATCGATATTATTATCAGGTAATATTCCAAGAATATGTGTAGAGTCATTTAAATAATTACCAGATGTTGAAGCAGAAGTACTACCTTTTTTTTAATTTCCCGATTAGTAACTTTATTACAAACTCTCTTTGCATCATTATTGTGAAAATTTAACTACTAGCAAAAATTAAATATGCAAATAAAATAGTAAATAAGAGAAAGAGTTGGATGGAGTGCACTGAATTCGTCAAAAAATTGAACACTTGATGATTTCAGAACTCCAATATTACCACGAAGAAACTTCAATTGTTCAAACTCAAACTTCAAATATTAAATAATACGATAAATTAAATTTCAAAAAAAAATGAGAGCCAAATACTTAATTACACTTTAGGTGAAGAATGAGAGATGAAAATTGAGAATATGGTCTTCAGAATAAGAGAGAAATAAAGAAATGAAGGGGAGATGTATTTATACTTTTTCAAATGGCCAATTAGTTTATTACAAAAAGTGTTTATTTTTTTAAAAAAGAAAGCCCAAAAATGGGCTATTTGTGCAAATCTGCCGTTGGGTAACGACTCCAAGGCTAGAAGACCGTTTCCAACGGTCAAAAAAGGACCCACTATTAAAAAAAAATTAAGTAATCGTTATACCAGTCTGGGCCGGGCCGGTCTTGGCCGATTAACCTGGTCTACAATAAAAATCATTGATCGGATTTGTACGGTTCGGTTAAATGGTAGTCTCAACGTAAATGACCAACCCGCTTACCCTATTAACCCAGCCCCACTCGGTCCCCTTGGACCAGTCCAGGCCGATTTCAATTTTAACCGGTATGGATCGGTTTGATTACGGTTAAACCTGGCCCGTTAGACACCCTTAGTCTAAATCCTTTAATTTATGTCGTCAATGTATCCTAGCTTTAATTTGACTCATGATAAGATTAGCCAATACCCTCAAAATTAGATCCATAATCGATATTCAGATTGGGGTCCTAATAAATTCAAACTCACATCTGAAAGTCTCATATTCGTGAAAAGAATTGTCTAACAAATACAATTTCATATTCAGGATTCGAACTTGACCTTTCCCACACTATGAGAGTGTGAGAAAATATGGTAGAAGCGAGAGTTAGAAACACGGTGTCTATTTTCGAGAACCAGTACTTTGGTTTCATGCAGAGACGTTCGATTACGGGAGCCATCCATATTGATAGAAGGCTAGTGAAATAATATAGGGATAGGAAGAAAGATCTTCATATGGTGTTTATTGGCCTAGAGAAAGCGTACGACAAGGTCCCTCGAGAGTTTCGTTGGATATGCTTGGAGGCTTGAGGTTTTCCTGTGAAGCACATTAGTTTGATTAAGGACATATATGATGGAGCTAAGACTTGGGTAAGCAAAGTGAAAGGAGACTCGGAACATTTTCTGGTTAGGATGGGCCCAATGACCTTTGCTCAAACTATTTCCTTTTGCGATGGATACACTAACGTGTCATATTCAATGAGAGGTACCATGGTGTATGTTATTCGTTGATAACATAGTGTTGATAAGATGTAAGGCAGTGTCAATGAAAAGTTGAAGGTTTGGTGACAGACCTTAGAGTCTAAGGGTTTCAAGTTGAGCAGGACGAAGACGGAGTATCTAGAGTGCAAGTTTACTGTAGTGTGCAGGGGAGCAGATATAGACGTGAGGCTTGATTCAAAAGTCATAGACAAGAGAGGAACTTTCAAGTATTTCAGGGGCAGTTATCCAAGGGGATAAAGAGATTGATAAGGATGTCAAATACCATATATGAGCACGGTGGATGAAAGGCTAACATCCGTTGTTCTGTGTAACAAGAATGTGTCACCAAAACTTAAAGGTCAGTTCTATAAGGCGGCAGTTAGACCAGCTATGTTGTATGGGGTAGAACGCTAGCTAGTCAAGAACTCTCATATCCAGAAGATGAACGTAGGAGAAATGAAGATGTCGTGATGAATGTACATGCACACTAGGTTGGACGAGATTAGAAATGCGGTTATTAAAGAGAAAGTAGGTTTCGCTCCTATGAAAGATAAGATGCGTGAATCGAGGCATAGAACGGACATGTAAGAAGGAGAAGCCTAGATGCCCTAGTGAGGAGACGTGAACAGTTGTCGCTGGCAGGTAGAAGAAGAGGTAGAGGGCGGCGTAAGAAGTACAGGAGAGAGATGATCCGGCAGAACATGATGCGACTCCAGCTAATTACTGGCGACATGGCCCTTGACAGAAAGGCATGGAGGTCAGTATTATGGATGTTTTAGTATTATCTTGCGCTTCAGTGTTCTAATACCATGTAGTGGTACTGTTTGTGGCTATTGCTTTTACTATTGCTACTGCTTTCTTCCATTTGTTTTTCTCTGGTCCTCATATTGTTGATATCATTTTTCTAGCCTTGTTGTTGTTAATTACTTGTTTCTATTCTTTCGTTCAAGTATAGGGCCTTTTGAAAATAGCATCTCTGCCATCTAGAGTAGAGTAAGGTTCTATTAGTTAATCCAAGCATCAACTCGGAACCATGCAGGAAAAATCCCATAAACGTGTTCCTTTCTATGCATGCAGAATTAAAGGGATTTCTACAATTCGAACAGTTAAAGTGTGTTTGGTACGAAAGAAAATACTTTTTAATTTTTTAATATTTAGTTGGTTTAAATATTTTGAAAAATATTTTCTTCATGAACTTATTTTTTTTAATTAAAGGAAAATATTTTCCTTATTAAGAGAAGGGAAAATAATTTTCCAAAATTTCTTCTCAACCTTCCTTAATCGCACCAACTCATCCAATCCCCCTCTTTAGAAAAGTTTTTTTTTCAAACTTTAATTTTTTCATTACTACTCACCTTACTACCCCACCCTCACCCCTTATTCCCCTCCTGCAAAAAAAATTATTTTTTTAACCTTATTTTTCTATTACAATTTTAATTTTCTGTCTTTGTTTTTATTTTTCTGCACCACCCATCCCCGCCCCCACCCCCACAAAAAAAAATTTACTTTTTATTCTTAATTTTAAATTCTATTTTTTTCATTTTTCTGCCCACTCACCCCCACCCCGAATTTTTTTACCCCCACCCACCAAACAAAAAAAAATTACTTTTTATTCATAATTTCAAATTTTATTTTTTCATTTTTCTGCCCACCACCCCCACCCCGAATTTTTTTTTAAAAATATATATTTGAGTTTTAATTTTTTTTATTTATCGGTTTAAAGGTTCAAAATTTTACAAGTTCCAAAGTTATGAGTTCGAAGATTTATGTGTTTGAAGATTTATATGTTTAGAAATTATAAAATTTATGGGTCAAAAAATTTCGTGGTTTAGAAAGTTTAGCGGTTCGAAAGTTTATGAAAAATGTGAGTTCGGAAGATTGTTGGTTTGAAAGTTTATTACTTTATGTTTATTATATCTAAATTATTTATAAATACTCTTAAAAAGTTATTTTTCTTAATTTGCATTCCAAACATCAAAAAAAATAAATAAAATTACTATTTGTTTTCTTGAAAAATATTTTCGTTATACCAAACACACCCTTAATTTCTTTTCTTTTCTTTTTCTTATTATAAAAAAATGAGATCTCCTGTTCCTGAAATCTATTACTTAATTCTTGCAAAAGTGAATATTGGGATTTAAAGAGGAGACAAAGCATCGACCAAGGAAAAGTAGTTCTCTTTTAAGTCATTCTTTATTGAAGAATTTATGCAGCAATTAGTGTACGAGTTGTATCCTCGTATATATAGTACAGCTGCTAAGCACTCTTGTAGGATCTATCTATCACCTTTATTATCTATGAATGAATTAAATTCCTCTTTGATGCATACCTACTTAATTAAATTCCAATGAAACTCTCAAACTAGCTAGCTAGTCATTATTCGCGGTGACACAAATGTCAGGCATATATTCACCATCTTAAATTACATATTACAGATAAATGACGAAGTGACACATTAAACTGAAGACAGATAGGATATGCGTCAGCAAATGGCAGGCACCAACTACAAGCATGTGACTGGGGATGGATGAATCCCGAAAACGAAGTGGACAACAACAAAGATTCAAAGAATTGACATCGGATAGCATTTAATGAGCAACCGTTATAAAGAATATCTGCATTTATACTCAATCGTTACACAATCATGAATGATGATTTTATTCTCATTGAATAAGAGCTTGATTTGGGGATCTTGTCTCTCTAAATAAAGCTATAAATACGAGAATTAGCCTCCATTGTAGACAGAAATCTATACGCAAAAGCTATATCCTGCTCTCAAATTATAAAATTATTTGCTTTCTTTTGTTCTTAATAATTGTTCAAACTGCTGCTTTCGCAGAAGGTCATCGTATCAGCAGGCTTGTATTTCTTTAAGTTATTTTTACATTCTTGATTTTATTTTCGCTTTATTTTATATGTTTGGATCAAATTTGTCACGTCCCAACTTCGGAAGGCGCGACCGACGCTCAATCGAGTGAACACAACTGAGCAAGTCTTATCAAACGCTACCTACCCAAATCATATGAATAAGGAAACAATGCTTCATTTATTCAGACAATGGATGATAGTACATTCAACATTTTAGTTCATTTTTATATCATAACATCAAATCATAGTTAAGTTTTTAAGACTTCATACAGTTATATTTTAGAAGAAAGCAAGAGTACAAGGTTACAACACGGTTTATTGACATATCCAAAACCTGTACATAACCCAGACAAATGTCTACGGAGCCTCTAAGGATACAAAAGACACTGATAACAATGTCGGCAACAAGGCCCCAACTACACCTCAAAATGGATATCTATAGCTAAAGGTGTACAACATAATCCCCTTGAAGGATGAAGGGGCTCACCAAAATTTGAGAAAAAGGATGCTCCACTACACACAATCGGTACTATCCGCTATATAGCCACCTACATTCATTTAAAAAAATGTAGCTCTCCGGCAAAAGGGACGTTATTACCATGGAATAGTACTAGTATGTAAAATTAAACACCATCCTGATAGAAAAAACAACCATATAAGAGTAAAGAGGAAATCATAAAGATAACAAAGTTTCAAATAAGCACCACGTCAACAATATAAGGAGGTTCCCATGATTTTCACATAGTTTTTGAAATTTTAGATTGGAGCATCCCACACTATTGCATCATTATCCACTTTGCCACCGCTTCTTGAGCGGAGTCCGATCACGGCCCAATCCTCTAAGCCGTCTCCCAAAAACGTTACCATTATTTTATTCATACTTTCAGTTTCAATCATAAATATATTACCACCATGTGTATATATATTATGGCATCGGATCATGGCCCGATCAGCTAAGCTGCCTCCCGAGATATTACCATTTACCAATATTCATCTCATTCCAATCCTTCGTCACAGATATATTCGTTTACTGGCACTTGGGGCCACAATTTCCACATTTCATAATTCCGGTTTCACATTTCTCTCATTTCCAACATTTACCTTGCCACTTAAAGTCATAGGCATATACAAGGCAGTCCCAGTCATAGGCATAGAAGGAAATTCATCAAGTTTTGGCATATTAGTTGTAAAGTAACTTTGGCTTGACAGTTAGGCATTTAGCACTGAAATCATGTTCTCCACACATCTTCCATTTACAAGAATAGCACAATAAACACATAAGGAAGTACTCGCCATATACATTTTCACAATATTAACTCACTTAACATAGTAAGCGGTGCATCAATTACGTTTTGAACTTATGACACTTACACGAACACCATGGAAGCTCAATTTCTAAGAGGAAGGGGTTTTAGCCATACATATCTCAATAAAGCTTTCCCCTAATTCTTATGAAATTTCGGGACTCCTAATATGTCAATCTATTGCATAAGAATTACAATTGAACGAAGAATTAGAACGAGATTTAAGATCCTAGCTCGTTTGAGCATATTATCAAACATAAGAGGTGCATTATGATCTTAGGTCCCTTGCATAAGTGATTTCTTCAATACTATACTCCAATTTTTATCCTTTTTAGTTTTCATCTTCCCCATATCCCATTATCTCTTTATGCAAGCAAGAACTCAATTGTTAATCACCTATTTTTAAATCGAATCCCAAAATTACAGATTATGGAATAAGTTCTTACCTTTTTAGGGTGACGACCTAGCAACTTTCTTGACAATCTTCAAGATTTTGGGGTAAGAGTTGGGTGGGGATTAGATGGAGGTCACCCCTTCTCTCTCTAGAACTCCTCTTCTCACTCTATTTTCATTAAAAAAATGACATAGAGAAGGTCGGATGGGGTATTTTAATGGAATAGGGTCGGGTTTTAAAAATGAAAAAATAGGATCCCCGACTCAGATCTGCGATTGCATACCTGACATGCGGCCCGCAAGATGGACCGCAAACATGGTCCCGAGATCTGGACAAACTGTTTGGGTATGCAATGGAAATGCGATCCGCATACATATTCTGTAGTCGCATAATGTACAGCAGAACTGCCCTTCACAAAATTTCAAGGGGATTATGCAATGACTATGTGACCCACATATTGATTATGCAATCGCATAATTGACCATATAGCTGACCTCAATTTAACCAACACACTGACTGACTCTACGACGACTATGCGGTCCGTATACCCATTATGCGACCGCATAATAGACCGCAGAAATGCATTCTTCTAGAAACCACAATTTATTAACTTTTTAGTACACAGATCAACTCAAAAGGTCCGAACCGCGGAATTTTATGAATTTCTAACAAATCCTAATTTAGTACCACGAGATTCAGGTTTTTGAGTAGAAATTTTCACGGGGCATTATAAAACTAATTTATGTGTCTATAAATCATGCTATTGTATTTGGACAAATTGAGTTTACAAATAAATATGATGTGTCAAGACACGTAGAATGGTCAAAGAGTTATAACTGGCAAAGGGGCACGAATAGCAATAGACACGAGCAAGAGCAAAGGAAGAGGCACGGGCAATTATTCAAAAGACTCATCACCCGTACATATTCAAGTCATTTAGATCCGCGAATGAATCTTACAATATATGAGAGTGCAGATATAATATTTAATAAGCATTAAATGCTAAATACGTCAAATAATCTATATTAAATATAAAAATTTTGTAATGTAGCATTTAATATCCTTAATTACTCATAATGGCGTTATTTATGACAAAGGAAAAACGTATGCCTCTCAAATAGCTATAAAAGGGAGGCAACTGATCAATTGTAGGGACAAAAAAACACTATCTGAATATACTTTGGTTTACTTATTTTTCTTGATTATATTCTTATTATCCAAATTGCTTTCTTTGACACACTTTTCCGATTATCAGTGACCCCCATTCTTCTAAATTATAGCTTTAATCGGAATTTTATTTTTTGGTTAAACAAATTAGTTCCATTTCCAGGAATTTGATAATCTATTCTCTTTTAGTTTAGCTTCTCTTGTTACATTAACCATGTTGACTAACAATGATAACATTCAAGGAAACCAAGAGGACCAACAGCACCAGGTAGATCCGCCGAATATAAACACTCCGGTCCCTTCACCACGAGGCTCTCCATGGTGATCTCGTGAGGGTTCTCCTGATGGATCTCACACAAATGAACATGCTCAATTTGAAAATGTAGATGCTATTGATGAAGCCTTGCAAAAATTAATTGCTATACAAGTCAATAAGGCTCTTGAAGTATTTGTTAACCGATTACCAGTTGCAACACCCACACACACTTCAAATAATAACACTTTGGAGAACCCTCGTTCCGAGCTTGTTAACTCGGGTAACTGTGGAGCTCGCAATGAATCACATGAGGGAGAACCAAGTAATGTAATTAATTCTGATTTATAAAATTTAGTACTAACATTGCAGAAACAGCTCAAGGAGCAAAGTGAACGCATAGAACAAATACCTAGGGTGCCACATGAAATCAAAGGGGTAGATATGGATAAATATTTACAATAACCCTTGAAGCCAAGTGCTGCTCCCCTGCCAATTCCAAAGAAACTCAAAATTCCAAACATTCCAAAATACGATGGAACAACAAACTCACGCGACCACGTGACTGCATTCATAACAAGCGTAAAAGGCAACGATTTCACTAAGAAGGAGATCGAATCAGTATTAGTCAAACAATTCGGTGAAACACTCACCAAAGGAGCGCTAACATGGTATTCTCTTTTACCTGAAAATTCTATAAATTCTTTTGCTGAGCTTGTAGATTCTTTCATCAAAGCACACTTGGGAGCTCAACAAGTAGAAAAAAGAATGCAAGATATTTTCAAGATCAAGCAAAGGGACTCAGAATTGCTTAGAGAATGCGTGGATAGATTCCAACATGAAAGAATGACATTATAGCGTGTACCTAACAATTAGGCAACTGCATCTTTCACGAGCAATTTGAATGAAAAAAGCTCAAAAGCTACGAGGCAACTCAAGGAAAGCCTTCGTGAATTCCCAGCCACAACATGGAATGATGTTTACAACAGGTACATCACTAAGCTGAGGATAGAAGAAGATATTGTTTCACGATTTCAAAAAAAGGTAAGTTCGAGACGTGCGGAGACCGAAAAAAGACTTGGTAAAAATAGGTACGAGCCATATATGGTACCTGCGGGAAAAAGGTCACGGTCAAAGCTAGACAATCAAAGGTATGATCACAGATCAAGGAATAGGGAATCAGGTTCTTCATCAGGATTTAGGAACAATCGAAACAACTATGAGTCATGAGATAATGATAGAAATTTGAATGTGAGATTTGGTGGTTATAATTTCAACATGAGCACATGTGAACTCGTGGTTGTTCTGAGAAACTGGGAGATAAGGTACGATGGCCAAAAGAGATGAGATCAAATCCGAACAGATGCAATCCTGATCATTAATGCGAGTTTCATAATGACCAGGGGCATAAAACGGCAGACTGCATGTTTTTACGAAGTGAAGTTGATCATCTACTAAAACAAGGATATCTCATTGAGTTGTTCAGTGAGAAAGGTAAGCAAGCTTATATAAAAAAAGACAAGAGCCCCAAAACCACCTTCTCCCAAAAGAACTGTCAACGTTATAAGTGGTGTGAGGACATCAATGGAGTATCATATACTACAGCTAACAAAATTTCCAAAGTTACAATTACTTAAGGGAAACGAGCACGGCATGTCTTAGAGGAAGACAACATTACATTCAATGATGCTGATGCTGATGCAGATGGTGTGTTAACTCATCATAACGACGCACTGGTAATATCTCTAATTGTATGTGATACTAATATAAAATGAGTTTTGATTGATACGGGTAATTCTGTGAACATTATTTTACTAAGAGTATTACGTGAGATACAAGTTGAAGATAGAATAATACCAAAGGCACATACTCTATTTGGATTTGACAATTCCAGTATTGTGACAAAAGGAGAGATAACCCTCACCCATTCGCAAAAGGAGTCATTAAAGATACAAAGTTTCAAGTAGTAGATATGGAGATAACTTACAACATGATCATTAGGAGACCATGGATCCACGAAATGGATGTTGTTCCTTCAACCTTGCATCAAGTTATCAAATTACCATCACCATGGGGAATATTTCAAATTCATGGAGATCAACATACATCCAGGAGCATTAACTCTATAGCTGATGCAAGTACAAAAAATAAAGGAGTAGAAATCAAAGAAGACAGTTGAGGGTGCCACAACACAAACCTCAGCTGAACAGGGACAAATTGATATGCATTCAATGCCTGATACCATTCAGGAACCATAAGAGAATGAAAACATCAAAACGACTATTAAATAATTGGAGCCTGTTGTGTTATTTGCTCAATACCTTGATAAGAAAGTCTACGTAGGGGACAATCTTGCCGCGGCATGAGAGGTAAATTAATTTAATTTCTGAAAACTAACGTGGAATTCTTTGCTTGGTCCCACTCTGACATGACAGGGATACCACCGGAGGTGATGACTCATAAATTAAAGGAGGATCCATCATACCCTCCTGTCAAACAAAAGAAAAGAAAGCAAGGAGCCTTCAAGAATGAGGTGATTGAAGAAGAGGTTCGAAAATTGCTAAAGATTAGATCCATTCCCGAGGTAAAGTATCCTAATTGGTTAGCTAATACTGTTGTAGTTCCAAAGAAAAATGGTAAGTGGAGGGTTTGTGTAGATTGCACATATCTTAATAAAGCTTGTTGTAAAGATTATTTTTCACTACCACATATAGATCAACTGATTGATGCAACTGAAGGACATGAACTATTAAGTTTTTTAGATGTATATTCAAGTTATAATCATATTAAAATGGATTCGACCGATGAAGAAAAGACTTCATTTATAACAGATAGGGGGCTTATTGTTATAAAGTAATGCCCTTTGCTCTAAAGAATGCGGTGCAACATATCAGAGGTTGATTACTAAAATGTTTTAAGAATATTTGGAAAAAAACCATGGAGGTATACATAGATCATATGCTTGTTAAAACTCAGCATTCAAAAGATCACATATCACACTTGTCTAATATATTTCAAATTCTGTGCAAATTTAATATGAAGTTAAATCCAGAGAAATGTGCATTTGGTGTTGCAGCAGGTAAGTTTTTAAGTTTTCTTGTTTCTAACTGTGGTATTGAAGTGAATTCCGCACAAATTAAGGCCATTGAAGAGATTCCTGATATGCTTTCAAATAAAAAAGAATCTTAGAGGTTAACAGGAAGAATTGCATCCTTGGGAAGATTCATTTCTAATATCAGAAAAATGTTTTAAATTCTTCCTGGCTCTGAAAAAGCAGGATCATTTTGAATGGAATGAGGAATATCAGCAGGCACTCGGAAATTTGAAAACATTCTTATCAAATCCATCTTTTCTTGCAAAATCAAAGGCTAGGGAAAGACTACTCATTTACCTTGTTGTTTCAGAAGTAGTGGTAAGTGCCGTTTTGGTTCTGGAAGACCAAGGTAAACAATATCCCATCCATTATGTTAGTAAATCTTTGTTAGATAGGGAGACACGGTATCCTCAATTAGAAAAGCTTGAACTTGCATTGATCATGACATCTAGGAAATTAAGACCTTACTTTCAGTGTCATCCTATTGTTGTAGTAACTGCTTATCCCATACGTAATATATTACATAAGAATGAGTTATCAGGTATGTTAAATGGGCTATAGAATTAAGTGAGTACGAAATCACATAGCAACCTAGAACTGCTATAAATCTCAAATTTTTAGCTAATTTCGTGGTTGATTTTAGCCATGGGATGCAATTAGAAACAGAAAAAGAATTACAGGTGTTTAACGGAGCTAACCCAGGCAAGAGAAAAGTCTAATGATGAGGAAATGAGTATAAATCTTGATTTGCTTGAAGGAAGGAGAGAAGTCGCACCAATAAGAATGGCATCAGAAAGCAATCGTAGAACAGTATTACAGTCGGAGAGCACACTTCATATTCTATAAAATTGGGGACTTCGTGCTTAAAAATGTTTTTCAATCTACGAAGGCAGCGAACGCATGTAAATTAAGTCCAACATGGGAAGGACCCTATAAGATTCATGGTATTTCTGGTAAAGGGGCATATGAACTGGAAACAATAGATGACAAAATACTACCTTCACATTTGAATGTTGTTCATTTGAAGAGATATTACTTCTAAGGAAAACCTACGGTCAGGTATCTTTGTTTTAAAATTCTTTTTTGAATTGTTAAAATTTTACTAACGATTTTTGATGATAGGCAAAAAGCTAGCCCTTATTAAATAATGAGTCACAACCTGCAAGGCACGCGGAATACATTAACTTTCCCGACCTAGGATTACAAAAATTCTTATAGAAGTTCAAACGGGTTAAGCAGTCTTCATCTATAATCGCACCTCCAAGTCGCGTATATTTTCCTTTTTCAGAGAAAGGACCAAATGAGAGGAATAACCAAGTGCTCGAGGCTTTATAATTCAACACTTAAACACTTGGGGGACTATATAATACACATAAGAATTTGTATAAAGAAGGCAAAGAACAAAGATTGAGAAAAATCGAAGATCAATCCTGAAAAAGTCAAGTGCAGAGTAAAAGTCACGAAGTCACGAGCTAAGTCCAAAGAAAACCTTATAGTTAGGGTAAAGGCTATGTAATGAAACGAGTTATAAATAAAAACCTTGTGTTTATTATTTTTTCTTTTTAAATCTGTTACAAGAAAAATAGTTACGAAAAAGTTATAGATGTAATCCAAATACATGTAAAGTATTATTCAAAACTAGAGAAGTTTCAAATAAAAAACTTATCAAAGTTATTTTAAAGAAACATGTGTGTTTCTATTTCTTTTATCGTATGGTAAACACCATTATGAAGTTGGAACGTCTTCTTCATTAAGTGTAGAATATAAAAGGGCTCTCTTTTATTAAACTCCTATTTAAATTAGTCATGAGGTAAACAGAAGCATATTTGAAGAGTAAAATGCTAATTATTCTGTAAGTCTTTAGAAATAATGGCAAGAATAAATTAAATAGAAGTTCAAAATAATAATGAAAACACTTCTAAAATATTAAAAAACTTAAGACTAAGTAAGAAATTAGTCATAAAACTGTAAATTGTTTATACAAATTTCTCCATGAAAGGTCGAGGGACTTGCATTTCCAAAATAATCCTTAAATGAAACCAAGGGTTTGAACACAATTTTCCAGATAAAAAAAACACAAAGACATTTAAACAACTAAACTGGTCACTGAGAAGTTGGAGGTACTAAAGCAAATGTATTAGCAGCAGCGGGCTCAGCTTGGGCAGCTGCATCAACAGTTGTGGGTTGAACTTAACTTGCAGCAACAGGCTCGACTAGGCTTGAAAGAGTTGGGATACCCGTATCAACTTCAACATTCACGGAAGCTTCGGTCATGGGAGAAGAAAAATCTTGAGTTTGCTGGGCTTTCTCAATAGTTTAATTGATCTTAGCCAATTCAGACTCTAAGTTGAAATTTTCTTGGCTAGCTTCAATTAGAGTATCACGGTGTGAATTCAAAAACGCCCAACTCACCTCAAAAGCAGATTCTTCCTCAAGGATCTCATAATCCCTTTTCCAGTAGGCAATCTCATTCTTTAACTTCTCATTTTCAGCCAAGGCAGTGGTGTAAGAAGCTTGAAGAGAGGCATGGGAGCTTTCTAAAGCATGCACCTTATCAGAAGAAGATCGAAGTCTTCATGTGCTTGAGTTAAATTTTGCACGAGCTCCCCAGCGTAAGTCTCTTTTTCACTCAAGAGAGCCTTCAACTCTCTAATTTCCTACTAGCCTTGGATAGTTGTTTTGAAAAGGAGGTTTCAAGCCAAGTTTTCCTTTTATTTGCTTGGATCGAGAAAGCCTTTTCAACCACCAGTTCCAAAGTCAGAACCCATACCTTCTACTCTAAGGAACTCTTGCATTCTTCTAAAAATTCCATATCAATTTGCAAGCTTTCGTACTGTTCCTTCCAATTGAATGCCCCTAGCTGAAAATCACGTGCAATCTACTCTAAGGAGGTGACTCTTTTCATCATCTCTGTGCCGAAAAGATTGGCCTAAAAATTGAGAAATAAGAATCCCAAAGATGGAAAAATCATAAAGTAAAGAAAAAAATAGAGAAGGTGAATACATTCAAAGTGGCACGCACAATATCATTCATCAGTGCCAACAAACTGTGGCTTTGGAGCTTGGATTTTTCAATTGGGCCAATTAAAGGCTCTAGCTATGCATATGATT
The DNA here is from genome assembly GCA_034376525.1 of Nicotiana benthamiana. NCBI lineage: Eukaryota > Viridiplantae > Streptophyta > Magnoliopsida > Solanales > Solanaceae > Nicotiana > Nicotiana benthamiana. Next base: position 20,313,298 of record CM067341.1, read on the forward strand.
GACTGGATTTCCTCAAAAGACTGCTCTTCGCAGGAACTTCAATGACTACCCTCATCATGACAGCGCTCCTACTTGAAGAGCCAACTTCAGTATGATGAATGGTTGGAGGAGGAATTGTCGAAGGAGGGGTTGTAGAAGAAGTGAAAATAGTTGAGGAAGGGATAGAAACAACTGTGGTTGGCAAGGAAGGTAAGGAAGGAGTCATAGACACGGGTGTCGAAAAAGAGGCTAATGGAGTTTCATCTAAAACGGCCCCAAACCTTCACTACCAAATCTGCTGTTAAAAAGTTTTTCAATGGACTCATGAGTATCAATATGATCAAGGTCGTCATTGAGAATTACAACCAAGATTTCAATAGACTCGGCAAGAGGAATAGAAGGACGGGTGGAGATGCCTCTACTTCGTCATCATAAATGATGTGCCTTCGAGTTCGTGGCCTTGTCACCAAAGAGCCCCCGTCTTCCTCTTCTTCAGAGTCTTCTTCAACGACTTTTTCTCTTTGACGAGGAACCTAAAACTATTTCTTGAGCCCTTTCTAAAGAGATACGAGTTCTCGAAGAGACAGGAAAGCCGTAACTACCTCGGCAGTAACTCCTCGAATAGCGAATCCTGACAAAAAGAGGGATTGAAATTAGTAAAAAAATTATATGAAAAATGGAATAAAGCAAAAATTCTTACCATGAGTTTTTACTTTTCAACCAAAATGGTTAGAAAGTGTCTTCCAAGACCTGCCATCCATTGGCGCGGTCTTCAATAACTGGTCCCAATTATGAAAATTAGAAACACTTTCCACAACTCCCATGGTTGCTTAAGAAAAAGAAGCAAAATTAGAAAAATTGAAAAACTTGGAGAAAAAAGGCATGAGAAAGTTAAAAAGACTTACGTGCAAAATTCCACTTCTCAGGGAAAGGAACGTTATCTTCACCCACTAAACCAATAGTGGGGACAACAATAAATCTGGAATACCAGCCACGGTCTTTGTCATCCTCGGGACTCACCAAAACTCTCTTGCTCCTGGCTACTAGTGTGAAAACACCATTGCAAAAGACTCTAGGGGTGTAAAGGTGAATCAAATGTGAGAAAGTAAAAGGAACACCGGCTATGTTGGTCAAATGCCTCAAACAGGAAACAACCATCCATATGATTGGGCCAACTTGACCCAAACAGACATCAAATAATCGGCAGAATTCAAGAATGACCTGGTCAATAGCTGGTTTGAACCCTAAGGTGAAAGGGCATGTATAAACAAAAGAAAATCCGGTTAAGTAGGAGGTGATTATTTGATTTGGATTGGGGGTAATAATATAAAAAGTACTACCCCAATGGCAGTCTCTATGAACTACACGAGCCAAAACTTTTGTAATCTGAGTAGGGTAGATGTCAGCACGATCTAAACTAGAGATTTGATTCCTACGGGAGTCTCTGTCATGATAAAAAGATAGTTCCATAGGAACTATCTCTTCTACTGTGGGTTCATGAAGATGTTCACAAGGTTCTTTACCTCTTGAAGAAGACATTAGTGAAAGCGGACCCTTAGTTATAGAAGAAGGGCCAGAACTAGGTGAAGGCGTAGCAGAACCACCACTAGCAGACCCTAAATTACGAAGTCTACCTCCCCTTCTGCTCCTGACGGGGGCATAAGGGAAGAGGCACAGGCAGTTATTCAAAAGACTCATCACCCGTACCTATTAAGTTATTTAGATCCGTGAATCGAGGAAAATGAATCTGACAATATATGAGAGTGAAGATACAATATTTAATGAGCATTAAACGCTAAATATATTAGAGAATCTATATTAAATATAATAATTATTAATATAGTATTTAATATCCTTAATTACTCATAATAACCTTATTATGACAAAGGCAAAATGCATGCCTCTCAAATAGCTATAAAAGGGATACAACTGATCAGTTGTAGTGAGAAAAAAATACTATTTTAGTATACTTTGGTTTACTTGTTTTTCTTGATTATATTCTTGTTATCCAAATTGCTTTCTTTGATACGATTATGAGTAATCCGTATTCTTCTAAATTACAACTTTAATCAAAATTTTATTTTTTTTTTGTTAAACAGCTATAAATTTAATTGTACCATTTTATTAGTTAACGATAATGCTAACAGAGGATAAATAAATAAAAAAAGCCATTGTCATTTCTAGTCCACAAACGAAGAAAAGCATTGCAGAGATAGAAGATCCTTTTTATGTTGGACCTAACTCTAAAGCGGAGGTTAGGTAGTCTAAGTTGTTAAATAAGTGATAATCAAATGGAAAAAAAAAAATTACTACTATAGAAATATAGATGGAGTCTCGATTAATGAGAGTCGCAAGATTCATAAAACAGGATTTATATATGTATGCACGCAACTAAGTTTGCTTGGATAAGGCAAGTAAAGCAAGGGCTTTAGGCATGCATGTCACTTAGTTTTGCATATTTGCATAGAGAGATTTTGATATCTCAAACCCACATGCATAGATCACACAAGAATACTTCCACTTTTACGACTATATATATATATATATATATATATATATATATATATATATATATATAAATAAATAATCGGGCATGTCAAACGGAAGCTAAGTTTGGTACGTGACAAGAGTTATAAGAGAAGATAAGTGGACAATAAAGCAACAGCAACATGATAAGAAGGATATACTTATCCTGTGGAATTTGCGTTATCAGAATTCTTACATCAAATTACAAGACAAAGAAAAAGAAATAATGCTGCAATTCTTGATGATGTTTGGGCAAATGCAGCATGTTGAGATTTCATGCCTCATGTCTTGTTTTGGAGTGTCGTAAAATTTCCATTGCTTAGGTTTAAAGAGTTAATTTGACTATTAATGTTTACCTTAAAAATGGTAATTACAATTAAATTTGATTTTGTGGTTCTAAAAATACATAATTTATTATTATGCTAGTTGTTAGGCAATAGATGTTAAGTATGAGACTAGAAAATAAGATAGAAGCTTGAAGACAGTATGTTTAAAAAAAGTCGAGTAGCTGAGAATCGGGGCTTCGAGCTGGCCTATATGGGGGCCTCAGGGTCGAGCTATGTATTAAGCTGTGAACGGCCGATGGAGAACTAACAGTGCTAAGAGCTTTGATGAAGGCTCTTTATGATCAATAATGAGCAATAAATGAAGAACAATGAATGAAACACAATAATAAGCAATAAATGTGAGTAATAGAATCAAGGAAAAATATGTTTAAGCTAGAGAACAGAAAATGTTCTTGTTCTTGTATTCAATGTGGTATATTGTTTCATTTACAAAATGATAAAGTTTCCTTTATATATCAGGGGAGTCCCAACATAGTACAAAATATATTTATTACAAAGATATATGGCTGGTACAGCCATTTAATACCACGTTACGAACTCGTACTAGCCTAATAGACTTGGTCAGCCTACATCACGTGCGTTGGAAACTTCTCGTTTTTTCATCATAACTATCGATCTGCACTGCCTCGAGGTCGAACGTTGAGAACCCTTCGGGATTGAACCTCGAGCAGTGTCTCGAGCTTTCTAAGACGTGCTTATGAAGCACCATGACGACCATAAAATCGGACCCTCCGTTTTTTACCATACACAAGTAAATTAGGGGAAATTGGCTATTTTGGGCAGTACTGGACCCATTTCAGTGTTTTCATACTAAAATTGCATTCACTCATAACCTCTGACATTCGTTTTGCTTTACCTCCGATAATTGGACAGTCCGGTACATAAAGGTTTAGGCCAAGAAAGAGTTCCACACCAAAAGGTGTATAATATAAACAGTCTACCATTATATAAACATCAATGACTATCTTCATTATTTCAAATATTATATTTATATGATTATTCACTAGTAGTATTTTTTGGTATAATTCAACTGGTAATCAGAACATGCTAGTTAGGCTAATTCAAATTTGTGTCGTGTAAGACTCATTAATTAAGAGGTTTTTTTTCACAGTGTTTCTAGCTTCATTTCCAAAACTCAAACTTGAGACTTTATGTTAAGGAAGAAGAAATATCATCCACCCTATTCCATCTCATCCACACTATTCCATCCTTGGATGATTACAACAACAATAATAAATCTAGTGTAATCTCACAAGTAAAAGCTGGAGAGGATGGAGTGTACGTAGACTTTAGCCCTACTTTTAGAAGACAGGCAGACTATTTCCGGTATACCATCGACTTAGGAAGAAAAAAGGGAGTGGTAGTAACAAACAAACCAACCTAAGAACCGTAGCGAAAAATATAAAACTAACATTAAATAACGCAATCAGAAAATCAAAACAAAGGCACCACCAAGTAATAATAGAAGTCTAGGGATGTGAAAAAATATGAAGGACACTAAATGATGTATCAAAGCTATTGCTACAGAGAAGAACAACACTCAACTACCTAATCCTTTACCGTATCTCAACCTCCACACCTTCCTATCAATGTTATGTCCTCAGTTAGTTAGAGTAACATCATTCTTATCTAATCACCTCTCCATAATACTTCTTCGTCATGTCTATGCTTCTCCGCGACCCTCGAACGCCAGTCTCTTACACCTCCTTGCCGGAGCATTAGTGCATTTCCTCTTCACATGCCCAAACTAACTAAGTCTCGCTTTCTGCATCTTGTCATCCATAAGAGCTACGTGCATTTTGTCCCGGATAACTTCATTTCTAATATCTAACCAGCTGGTATGCCTGTACATTAATCTCAGCATCCTCATTTTAACCACCTTCATCTTTTAGGCATGAGAGTTCTTGACTGGCAAACGCTCCGACTCATATAACATAGTCGGTCTGACTACCGCTTTATAGAATTTACCTTTAAGTTTAGGTGGCATATTTTTATCACAGAGAACACCGGAGGCGAGTATCCATTTCATCTGCCATATCCCAATACGGTGTGCGACGTTCTGGTCGATCTCCCCATTCCCTTGTATAACAGACCCAATGTACTTGAAACTTTCTTTTCTATAAATGACTTTGGAATCCAGCTGATAGTGACATGGCTCAAGTGGTGGATAAATAAAAGGGCCTAATATTAATATTTTGTGTGCAGATAAGTGATGCCCAATAACTATTGGCCTGTGATGGGTAAACATTCTTTATAAATAGAAGTCAACCCTCCTTTCCCTAGCTATCAGAGAAAACTCTAATGAATTTTGCCTTTGGAATACATGGTAATGGTAGACGTCCCATCAGTCAACTTCTCCGGGCTGCGAGAGCGCGTAGCTAGTGATTGTGGAAGTTGATCTCAGGCTTAATCGTCGTTTGCTACCCCTGCTGAATCTATGGAGTTTAACGGTACGCTTTCTTAGACTCTAACTATAGATTGATTGTGTAATTGTGTCTTAATCTTTGCTATGATTACGAATTAATAATCTAACCGTAAGTATCAGAGCCACCATAATAAGGGACTAAGATCATTGAAATTAATCTTGAACTTTAAAAATATATACAGTACTGCTATCAATTTTCGAACGGCAGTACAACACGGTGGAATTCGGTTCAATATGCGTTGTGTTGGGTAAACTTCTCATCGACGGGTAGAAACGTATCTACTGTTTTTGCAGAATGTGTTTTAATCTATTGTAATTGAAATTAGAGGATTAAAATCATCAAAGATTTAGGAAGAGGTAAAGGTGGAGAATTTTTTCTTTCACTTATTTAATTGTTGGATGAAACCAATAAAATAAAATAAAAGATCGCGAGGGACAAAAGAGTCAGGTGGGTTATATCTTGAAATTGGTTATTTTAATTTGAAAGAATAAACTAATACTCAAAGAGGATTTATTAGTAATTGTTGCGGAAATTAATAGTATACTGATTCTCTAAACTTCTTTAACCCATTTTGTCCCAAACTCCTTACTATTGACTTTGCAATTACTGAACATGATTGCTTTGACCATTTGGTTTGCCTGTGGGATCAAATCTTTTCCTTTTCTTAATCAAAAATTACATAGCGTTTTGTATGCCGAACACAGCGCTTCGAAACTTTTGACGGGTACTTCTATTTTCTAGACAGAGAATAGAATTAATAGACTTAGCACTATAAGGTTTTAAAAAAAGAATGCTATGGGCTTTATCTTATCACATGTTGAATAAGTATATATGATATATAAATAGTTTTTATTTAAGTAGTCTATTTATTTAAAGTCATTAGAAATTCTTAAAAATTTATACATGTGAAAAATATTATACATGGGCTGAGAATTATGATTAATGAGTAGTTTCCGTGAAAGTGGTCTATTTATTTGAGTCGTTAAAATATTCTCAATGCACATATATAAATTGTCCTTAATAGAGTGTACACTATTGTTGGAGGTTTACCTTTTGATTCTAGTGACACTAAATTAATTTATGAGATAAGATATTACATTTCAACCCAAAGGATGAAGGTAATATCTTGGATTCTCATGTATATATATAAATTAAATGAATAAGGATAATTTGATGTAAGAGGAGGTTTTGTGTCGCTTACCTAAAGGAAGAACACAATGTATGCTTTGTACTCCTGGATAATAGGGGGAGGCTTTGTATCTCTTGCCTAAAGGTAATAATGCAATGAATGTCTTGGACTCCTTGATTTTTTAAAAGAGGAGACAGTTGCATCTTTTACCCAAAGGAGGGGTGTAATTGATGTCTTTAATTCTTTTGATTAAATATACTCATACCCATAATTCTATCTAATTTTTGTGTTGTTTGCTTATACAGCTGTTAGCAACATGACTACTCAGTTGAATTCCGTTGATACTTTGACTAGTAACAACTATAATAAATGGAAAGAGGATGTTGAAATAGTGTTAGGTCTTACATGGACTTTGCATTGACTAAGCAGAAGCCTGCTGAACCTACAACTACTAGCGATGTTGATGAAAATGCTAAGTATGAAAAATGGATGAAGGCTACCAAATTGAGTCTTATGTTCATGAAGAGATCCATTTCTGATCACATAAAAGGTGCAATTAAGGATAATAGAAATGCAAAAGATTTCTTGAGTGTCATTGGATAGAAATTCCTAGAATATGATAAAGCTGAGATAGGTAGCCTAATTAATCCTTGTCCACCATAAAATATGACCTTGTAGGTAGCAGAGGGAGATCTAGGATTTCTAGTACATGGGTAAAAAAAGGGAAAAAATGTATCAAGGGGGAATTGATCCCTCTTCCTCTTGGTAAATAACTCAACTTTCAACCAGGTGCACCATTCAACCTTCTTGGAGCATAGGTGCCAAGAGTTAATATTATACTAATTTTAGAAAATATGTACATAAAATATTTTATTTTGTGAAGAGAGCATGGGTTCACGTTCCCCGCACCACCCTATGAATCCGCCCCTAGTAGGTAGTGTCCGTGATCACATTTGAAATTGGTCACATTGCTACCAAACTAAACAATTTAAGTGTAACCGTTACCGATGATTTTCTTGTTCGCCAATCTCTGAGGTCCCTTCCTAAGCAGTTTAACCAACTTAAGACAACCTATAATACACAAAAGGATAAGTGGAGTGTTAATGAACTTATTACTGTTTGTGTGGTAGAAGAAAGGAGGATCCAAAAGGAGAAAGTTGAGGGTGTAGTAAACTTTGTTAGTTCGTCTAGATCAGCTGACTATCCCTCTTATAAAAGAAAAGGTGGACCTAAATTTCACAAAAAGAAACATGGTCATTCTCATCATCCAAGTGGTAGTAGTGGTCATACTAATAAGTCTGGTATTAACCAAGGTCAGTCTCATAATATTCTTGGTCCTCCAGCTGTAATTAAGAAAGAAATCAAGTTCTGGGATTGCAAACAAGTAGGTCATAAGAAAGTTGGTTGTCCTATGAAAAAGAAATCAGGTAATCTTTTCGCTTTTGTCTGCTTTGAAACTAGTCTTGTTCATGTTCCTCTAAATTCCTGGTGGTTGGATAGTGGTGCAACTGTTCATATAACCAATTACTTGCAGGACCTAGTAAGTAAATGGAAGCCAAAAGAGGATGAAACTAGTGTTATTGTGGGCAATGGACTCAAAGAAAAAGTTGAAATTATAGGGATATCTATTTTACCTTTTAAGAATAATTCTAGTTTTCGTTTAGGAAATACTGTTATTGTACCGTCTATGAGACGGAAATTAGTTTCAGTTTCACTTTGGATAAAGCTGGTTATTCATTTCAACAAAATAATGGTATTATTAAAATTTCTTATGATTCACATATTGTTGCTGATGTTTTTTTAAGTGATGGTCTATCTCGCTTGAATATATATCGAATAAAACTTTTTTTGTAATGCATGTTTAAAATATTGCCCACAAAAGATCTGCTATGAGTAAAATGTCTTACCTATTATTGCATAGATGTCTTGGTCACATTTCTAAAGAAAGAATTGAACGATTGATAAAGGAAAATATTTTACCTATTCTTGATCAAAATTGCATTGTGTTAAGGGTAAAATGACCAAGATTAAGAGAAAGGGCTCCACTAAGAGCTCCGAACTCTTAGAAATAATTTATACTGATATTGGTGGACCTTATGTACCTACTTTAACCAATCATAAGTACTTTATTACCTTTATTGATGATTTTTCAAGGTACTGTTATATATATCTTTTAAAAGAAAAATCTGAAGCATTTGATAAGTTTAGATTTACAAGACTGAAGATGAAAAACAGCTTGGAAAGTTCATTAAGATAGTGAGGTCTGATCGTGGTGGTGAGTACTATGGAAAATGTGATGAGTCTGGTCAATGTATGGGGCATTTTGCTTTATTTTTGCTAGAATATAGGATAGTAGCACAATATACCATGCTAGGTACTCCTGAGCAGAATGGTGTGGTTGAAAGACGAAATCGTACTTTCATGAAAATGGTGAAAAGTATGATGTCAAGAACTAGCCTACCTGAGTCTCTTTGAGATGAAGCTTTAAAAATAGATAGCTATATCCTGAATAGAGTTCCTACAAAATCTATCTTGAAAACTACCTTTGGGCTATGGACAGCCCGAAAATCTAGCTTGAACCATTTTCACATTTGGGGGTGTCTAGCTGAAGTTCGTATTTATTCACCCACTGAAAAAAAAACGGATCCTAATACTACCGGTTGTTTCTTTATAGACTATCTTGATCACTCCAAAGGTTTTAGGTTTTTCTGTCCTGGGCGTGGCACTAAAATCGTTGAGTCTATTAATGCGAAATTTCTTGAGCATGATGTTTGTGATTGTGATTGTTCATGTGGTGAGAAAATGTATTGAAAGAGAAGGAAGTCATTGTCCATGTACATGCTATACATGAAAAGGTGGTAAACCAACCTATTCATGAGGGGGAGAATTAAGGAGACACTTATATAGATCCATAGTTCTTAAACAAAATGTACATAATGAACCATTCTGTAGGTCACAAAGATAAATAAGGTCTGCCATCTCTGATGATTTTATCATGTATGTGACTGAAAATCTTCGTGATACTGGAGAGCTAACTGATCCTTTATCATATGCTCAAGCTATTTCCTCTTAATTTAATGATAACTGGCATGGGGCAATGAAAGTGAAATGCGCTCCATGGAACACAATGGAGTGTGGGAGTTAGTTGAATTGCCTGAAGGTTTTAGACCTATTGGTTGCAAATAGGTGTTTAAAACTAAAAGAGACTCTAATGGAAACATAGACCGTTATAAAAGCAAGGTTGGTTGCTAAAGGTTACACTTAGAAAGAAGGTAATGATTATAAAGGAATATTTTCTCAATGTTTCATCCAAAAATGCATTTAGAATTGTGATGGATCTTGTGGCTCATTTTGATTTAGAATTGCACCAGATGGATGTTAGAACAACTTTCCTGAATGGAGATCTACTTGAAGAAGTTTACGTGGATCAACCTAAAGAGTTTAAAGAAGCTGGTAAAAAACATTTAGTGTGCAAGCTTGACAAATCCATATATGGGCTTAAACAAGCCTCCAAGCAGTGGTACTTTGATGAAATTATTACAAAATTTGGATTTGTGGAAAATAAGCTTGATGAATGCGTTTACCTCAAAATAGCTAATGACAATTTTATTATTATGGTTCTCTATGTTGATGACATTTTTCTTGCCGCAAATGATTTGGTCTTGATGAATGAGACCAAACCATTTTTGTCTAGGTCTTTTTATATGAAAGATTATGGTGAAGCCTCTTTTGTTCTTGGGATAGAAATTAAAAGAGATAGGTCACGTGGTTTATTATGTTTATCATAACATTCCTACATTGAGAGTATTCTTAAAACTTTCAATATGCAAGACTGTAGACCTGGAGTTGTACCTTTTGTAAAAGGAGGCAAACTTAGTAAGGATCAATGTCCGAAAAATGAAATTGAAATGAGAATTATGAAAGATGTGTCATATGCAAGTGTTGTTGGTTTTTTGATGTACATACAGGTTTGTACATGGCCAGATATTGCATTTTCTATTAACATGTTGGGAAGATTTTCATCTTATCTTGGGTGGGTATGTGGGTGGCTACAAAGAAAGTGATGAGATATCTATAATGCACCAAAGACTTCATGATTGTATATAAAAAGGTTAATGATCTGGATCTTCTAGTATATTCAGATTCTGATTTTGTAGGTTGTCAAGACACTATGAAATCAACTTCTGGATATAATATTGGGTAGAGGTGCTATTTCTTGGAAAAGTGAGAATCAAAATATCACTGCTATATCTATAATGGAAATTGAGTTTATTGCTTGATTTGAGACTGCTTCACATATTGTTTGGATGAAGAATTTTCTTACTAAATTACAGATATTGGATTTTATATCAAGCCGGTAATTATTTTATGTGACAATAGCGCAGCTATGTTCTTCTCCAAGAATAAGAGAACAAGAGGCTCTAAGCATGTTAGCCTTAAGTTTTTTAAGGTTAGAGACATGGTAAAATAAGGTGATATATATATTGAGCATCTTTGCACAGAATCTATGTTGGCCGATCCTTTGACTAAAGGTCTTAGGCATGTAGTGTTTAATGAACATGCTAAAAATATGGGTATTTTAGAGTCTTTTGATGTGCTTTATGTTAGAAACTACGCTTTACGCTAGAGGGGGGGTGAATAGCGTATTAATAGAATTTAGCGTTTTCTTGCGGAATTTAAACTTTGCAGGAAGTAAAATAAATGCAGAAAAATAAACTTACACAAAGATGTATACTGGTTGGCCACCAACGTGGTTAGTCCAGTCCCCGAGAGACTCTCTCGAGATTTTTCACTATCTTGTTAAGCTTAAGGGTGCTCAACAAACCGTTACACACTTGAGGACACAAGCCTCAAACAGTTGCTCGGAGATCGCAATCTCAAAGACTTCACCCAAGGAAACGCAAGTTCCTTGAAACAAGAGAATCGCAATTCTCTTACAAGTATATCAAATACTTGGACACTCACTTAACTAAAGTACTCCTTATTGAGTAGATATGAGTAAAAGAATATGTTCAAGATCACAACAACTTTAAGCAATAATATGGCTCTCAAAAGCTTTATGAAATGAGTAGAAAATGAAGAACAATTGAATGAAAGCTTATAGCAATGTAATGATCAGTTTGTGTATGTTGTTGTTTTTAAAACACTGAAATGAAGCTGTATTTATAGTTGAAAAAGTTGGTTCAACCGTTGTCTAATTGCCAATTAAGAGTTGCTGAAATTACTCAGTGATAATCGATTATTAAGACCAAACAATCGATTATCTGCCAGTCAGTTTAAAAATCAATCCCAGATTTAACGCTTCATAATTGATTATACATAATCTATAATCGATTACTGGCAATATTCAAAATCAGATAATCGATTACACTAAGTTCATAATCGATTACTTTAGCAACGTTCTAAAAATCATTTCCGGATTTTAAGCAAAACATCGATTATATAAAATCTATAATCGATTACTTCAGCAACGTTCTAAAAATCATTTCCAGATTTTAAGCAAAACATCGATTATATAAAATCAATAATCGATTACTTCAGCAACGTTCTAAAAATCATTTCCAGATTTTAAGCAGAACATCGATTATCTAGAATCAATAATCGATTACGTTATGGTATTTGAAAATCATTTGACAACGGCCAGCTTCAACAATCGATTGTCCTTTGCAACAATCGATTACTTGTTATTTTCTGAAAATCATAAAACTTACTGTCTCAGTGATAATCGATTATCTAAAGACATAATCGATTACTTAATTAAATTTAAAATCACTGGAAGACATCAACTCAACACAATCGATCACCATTAGTTCATAATCGATTATTTTGAGTATTGAAAAACTTTACCTCAACAACAATCGATTGTCATTTGTTCACAATCGATTATCATGCAGATTTGGAAAAACCTGATGTTCACTGTCTTACTCACAATCGATTACCATTAATTCATAATCGATTGTCATGCAGTCTTGGCTCAGAAACAATCGATTATCATAAGTACATAATCGATTATTTTAGCCCAGATTTTTGAGGCATGTTTAGAAAACATTTTGTCTAATGTAAATATGCATGATTTAAAATCTTTTTGACACAGAATTAAATAAGCATGATTTTGGAAAATAGTTTTATGAGAGAGGCCATACTATGAGTCAAGTTATAGGATCGAGATTACAATTTAGAACAACTCAATAACAATTAAAAGCTATATCTTGAACTTCAATCTTATTCGCAACCATTGTGCGCTTGTACTTGAATTCCGTCATATATCAATTTTTGCTTTGTTTGTCATTCATCAAAACCTACAAAAGAGTACACGTTTAGTATATTGCATTGAGAACGTGTTTCTAACAATTTCCCCCTTTTTGATAATGGCAAACATTAAGCGGGATATGCAATTTAGGCAAAAGATATTGACAATTCAAGACAAGTAACAATTATGCAATTTTGTTCTTGTTCCCCCTCAATTTAAGAGTTCCCCCTCAATTTTAGCTTATAAGCAATCAATGAATTAAGAGGTGGTGCATACCCGATATCCCGTTTTCTTCCCCCTTTTGCCATTAGCAAAAAATAGTAAGGAAAGATGCAAAAAGATGAAATAAACAAGGTTTATTTATTGGAAAAAAAATAGGGTACATCAATGGGAACCAAAGAGAACAACAGCAAAAACCTTCCAAAAGAATATATTTTATTTTATGATGTCGACTCCGATATCTGTTTTTAAAATAAATATAAATATTACATACACATGTATATTCATACAAACTCATACTATAGACCCAAATTAGGGGTATTTTGGCCGAGCTCGAGCCTAAACGGGTTAAATGGACCCGGGCTTTGGCAGGCTCGATCGTTGACAATCCTGAACCAAACGGTCCCAGGCTTCACGGTCTCAATGGGTGAAAATGGCCCGTTATGGGCCTAAGCCCACACGCCCGGGCTTAATGAACCTGGCCCACGAGCCTAACGGGCTATTTTCGTTTAAAAAAATTTCTAAGGCAATTTCTTGTAATATATGTATATATATATATATATATACATATATATATGTATGTATATATATATATATACTAATATAAATTGATAATATATAGCTTCTTTTTCAATAAATTATCAATCTCTTTTTTACACAAATCCAAATATGCAGAATTCATTTGACAAGGTCTTGCCTTAGTAGGAATATTATTCTCATCAAAACAATCTTCATAAGGTAATGTCACCACATGCTTTTTTCTATCCCAAAAAGCATTGGGATGATCATTACAAATATTAGCAATAAACTGGTTTTTTAATAAATTCACTTTTCCTTGTAATTTTGGATTTTTTAGTAAAATATCTATTTCTAATAAAGAAATTTCTTGTTTTATAAAATTGACTTGTTGATTTTTTAAAATTAATTTTTCAACAATTTGATTTATAGACTTAGTAAATGGTTTAGTGATAAAATCTAATTGAAAATCTTTATCATTATAAGTTCCTATTATTTTAGTATGATCCCACCTTTTCAAAGGAAATATCGCATGCATGAATGGGACCCCTAAAATAATTGGACAAGAAATATCTTCCACAATCATAAAAACTTTGAGGTAAACAAATACCATTGTTACATAAAAAAGCTTTTGGTAATTTATAATTCAATTTCATTTGACTACCATTAGCAGATCTTAAACAATGAGTTGTTTTATGAAAATATCTTGAAGGTATAAGTCCTTCCTGAACACAATTTACATCTGCTCCACTGTCAAATAAGGGAATGAATTCCTTTCTAAAATTGTAATCAATTTGTAAAGTAATTTTAGTATAAAACTTTTGAGATGTAATAATACTCATTTTTTGTAAAAATTCATTTCTATCTTCACTGAAGATATTTGTCAAAAAAGAATCTTTTGTATGATCTTGGCTAATTTTCTCAGTATTATTATTTTTAGAAATCTCAGTCTCAGAAATCTCAGTTTCATTTGCTTTAGAATTCTCAACCTTGTTTGCTTGTAAATGTAAATCAAAAGTCCTATTATCTTCTAGGCTAGAAATTCTTCTATCATGAATTTTTGACTGATTTTTCAAATAAATAATTTCTTCTTTTAAAATAACAAGTTCTTGTTTTAAATCAGAAATAGTAGTTTCTTTTTCTGGAAAATTTCTTTGGACCAAAATCCTTTTTAACTCGGCAGTTGAATAATAATCAGGTTGCTTCAAGATAGGAGTATTAGAAGATATATTGTTTTGGTTGTCAATATCAAAATCATCATTTAAAATTGTATCCAGAATTTTATTTCTTAAATCTTTATCATCTATTTTCTTTAAAATCTTCATAATTTTTTCATCATTAATCATATTCACATTCAAATCCTAAAAATTTGAAATTAAATCATATAGACTATCATCTTTCTTGCAAGCACAAATATCTTCTGAAGAAGATCTATCAGAATCAGAATATAATTCTTCATTATGAAGAATTCTTAAATCATCCGAACTATAATCAGTAGAAGAATAATCAGATATTTCAGAATTAGAATCAGAATCAGAATTTAATAAAATCTTACACAAAGAATCTTTTATTTTTTCATCCAGATCCAAACTCTTAATCTTTTCCTGAGTTTTGCACTCATTCGCATAATGCCCAAATTTACCACATTTATGACATCTAATCCTTCTTTTATAATCTTTCTTACCCTTCTTTTTGTAAACTTTCTTTTCTTTCTTATCCCAAGCGGACTTATCACGAGAAGTAAACTTTTTCTTATACTTTCTTTTCTTGTCATCTTTAGAAAATTTAGAAAACTTCTTTTTCTTTTTTGATGAACCAGGAATATCAAAAGCAAATTGATCACAAAATTCTCCTAATTGTTTCCTTTCATTCAATCTATTCTTTTTGATATGATAATTCATCTTTATATCATTACAAACAGCTAAACCTTCTTGAGTACAAACACTAATAATTTTCCCATAAGTCAAGGAATCATAAGGAATTTTATTATGCGGACCACGTAAATGTTTTCTCACTCTTTCCGCAAAAATCGAAGGTAAACCATCAATAAATTTAGACTTCCAATGCTCATGACTGCAATCATGCAATTCCATAACACGACTTAAGAATACATCTTTATACCATCTAAAATCAGATAGTTGTCTACAAAGTAAATTTTGTAATGTTGTTCTAATAGTTTCTGCTTCATCCGTCCATCTACCACAAAAATGTTCAACCATAGTAGTAATCAAAGTATAAACAGCATTTTGTTGTACTTGAGAAGTACTTGTTTGATCAGTAGTCTGATAGGCTAATTGCCCTTCAATTTTAATAACACTAGTAGTATTCATGATAGTATTCTTTTGTTCTTGATTTAAAAAATTATCCCACCAACCTTTAAGTTGGCCAGTGAAACCAGCAACAATCATAGCAGCAATATCACGATCTTGATTTTTATTAATCTTACAAATAGTACTATACATCAACATTCTATGCACAGTAGTAAAAATTTGTTTATCATTAAAACCATCAATATTCCATTCATAAATTTCCTTGCTACTGTAACTATTATTAAAAATCTGATCTCTTTCTTCATTTAAAACATCCATCGGAGTTGGTCTATTGTAATAAAACATCCTTTGAATAGGCTTATCAGCCCATTTTGTATTGATTTTATTAACAAAATCATTTTCTGAAACATTCTGAGTAATAAAATTTTCTTGTTTTGTAGATAAAACAGGTTGAGGCTGTAAATCAATTCCAGTAATATTGGAATCAAAAACAATATTCTTTAGTTTCTCTTTTAAAAGCTGTTCAATTTCTTCAGTAGAATCAGTTTTGAAACTTTTTATTTCCGGAGGAGGTTGTAAAGTATTTTTGACAATTTTTAATTCTTGTTTTGGTTTATGAAAAGCTTCTATTTTTTCTTGTAAAATCTGTGTCTGTTTTTAATAATTGTCTAAATTCTTATGCAATGCCATGACATGCTCTCCTAATACATTCAAATAATAATTAGCATAATTCTGCTGTTTAAGAATCAAATTGACATGTTCACAAGTAGTTACAGCAACTTTGTTTTCAAATAATTTTGTAAAAGCAGTAAAATTAATAGTTTTACCCTCTCTATTGATATCAAAAGACTGAGTTGGAGGTAAAGAAGAAATCATTATATCTCCATTAGACAAATGATACTCATGTTCAATGACTGACAAATGATATCCCACATATTTAATCATGAACCATGGGACAAATGGCAATGAAATATTATTTCCTTCTAACTCTTTGTAAAATTCTTTAGAAAAATACTCTGTCTCATCTTTATTAAATGAAGAGAAAAACCAATTCCAAAATTCTTCCCATTTCGGACTATAAAATTCTAAAGAAATCTTTTTTCGTGCCAGAGAACCTGGACTAAAATCAATTTTTTTACTATCCATGTAAACCAGTTGGAAAATTCATGTCAGAATCTGTAGGATCACTTAAACGATCTTCACCTTTAGCAATATTATTATTATCTAAAATAATTTTATCAAAATTTGTATCTCTAATTTGAGAAGTTGAAGCCCTTGATGGAATATCTACAATATAATCTACTGGACAAATATAAGAAGATACAGATCGGGTTAATCTTGAAGAGGAATCTGTTAGTCTTGGGATATCGTGGGTTTTAAAACTCAAAGTTACACTACCATCTTTACTTTGTCTGATATCAGAAATCTCCTCACTAGTAATCTCACGAGGTACTGCAGCTTCTTCAATAATCCATTCAGTAGGAAAATTTATTTCTTCCCACTTAATTAATCTACGAGTAATAATTTTTGATTTAGAAAAATTATTTTCAAACAAAACAGTCTCATGATTTTGTTCAGTAATTTTACATCTAGGAGATAAAGTATAAAGAGGTCTATAAACAATTCTAGTACAAATACACATAACTTCTGTTCCGGGTAAATAATCATATCCATTAATCTTAATATTCAAAATTAATGATTGTAATATATTCACATCAGTTAGAGCAATATTTAAATTCGGATAAGCATTAAAATAAATTGCACCATAAGCCAAGGTTGATTGTATAGAACCAATCAAAGAATTTTTCCAATTTAAATTTCTACCATCTCGTAATGCAGCAACAAAACTTTCAGGTAAGCCTTTCAATGTTAATGGCTTAAAAGCAACTTGAACTAAACCAATATGTAAATAATTGAAATCTTTAGATTTGTAATAATCTATGTCATTTTGAGATAATAGATGGAAAACTCCACTATCTTTGTCCATAGTAAAACTTAATTCTGTAGTTTTCACAGTAGTTTTTCCAGCAAATTTTTCAAAAGTTCCCAATTTATAAATAGCCTCTATATTTACTTTAGGAATCACCCAAGTATTTAATAAATCTTGTTGGACAGGAAAATCTACTTGTTCCTTAATCATATTTTTAATAAATTTTGGTTTATTAAACCAAGACATAAGAACTCAAAAAGTTAAGTGTTAAATAATAACTTTCATAACCTAAATATGATCTTCCATGGCTCTGATACCAAACTTTAAGCAGGACCTTTTTAGGGCTGTAGGACCTTTTAGGAAGTATGGGATTTATATAGTTTAATTTGTTTTATGCAAACCACAGAACTATTCGTTATAAACCCGACCGGGAACATCCATAGGCGATTTAACCAGCCATACCGGACTTACCAACGGAATCAAACTTTAAGCAGGACCTTTTTAGGGCTGTAGGACCTTTTAGGAAGTATGGGATTTATATAGTTTAATTTGTTTTATGCAAACCACAGAACTATTCGTTATAAACCCGACCGGGAACATCCATAGGCGATTTAACCAGCCATACCGGACTTACCAACGGAATCACAAGGTTTATACCCGATTTAATCCCTCACTAACCATGCCGGGAACACCCCTCTTAGGGCTTACCAACGCCATGATTTAAGCTTAGTTTGCTATAAAATTATTTAAACTAACACCCATACCACAACCTTTACCCCTTCAAGGCAAGCTATTCATTAAGAGTCATTACCTTTTCCGATCATACTTAAGCTATATCAGTTATTATTTAACACTTATGAATTTAGCCCATCATTGGGCAAATAAACAAATAAAACACAATTATAATATAGAAAATATAATATAACTAAAGAAATGGAAAGTACCTAATTACCAGAACTTCTTGATTTATTTATTCACAATAACTATTACAAGTAGTATTACAAAAGGAAATTTTAGAGAGAAGGGAGAGGAAAATCTTAGAAAGAGAGAGAGGAGTTCCGAAAAACCTACCTCCTCTAAATGAAATCTACCTTATTTATAGAAAATATTGTGCACAGTAAAAGTGCACAGTAACCGACATAAAAGTCAATAATCCTACAGTAAATTGAATAAAATTACATAATAGCCCCTTCTAGAAACTTAAGTGGCTTTTTTGATTTTCAAAATCTCTTCTTCAGCCTTCTTGAGTAGATCCGGTAAATCTTCTGAAGTTATACTATTTACACTTTGAGAATCTTCAAAATTATCCCCCATTAAAACATCATCATCAGTAATTTGCTTCTGAATATCTTTTTTAATCTGCTCCATGTAAGCTGCAATTAGCTCTTCTTTAGATAATGTTCCTCCTTTCTTTATTTGAATCTTTTTAGTAATTTTTCTAAAATGACTTTCTTCCATTTCTGCATCATCTGGGATTTCTTTGTCATATTTGGTAATTGTAGTCTTAATAGTATCCAATAGCTCTTGCCCAACCATCTTTCCATCAGATCCTTTTGAGATTAGTTTAGGCCAAAATTTTGTATAATGTCTTCTAAATAAACAAGGTACTTCATCTGAATCTTTCCCTAATTCAATGGTCCATTTGTAAATCCAAGGAACAGAAAATTCCATAAAAAAATTCATAATCGGAGTCTTTGGGTATAATCTGTCCTCTTTGTCCAAGTCCATAATCCTTGGCGAAACCTCTACCCATTGATGATATAACTCTTTAAACTGTACTGGTAGTATTCCTTGGGAAGGCCCGAAAAAGGACCACCATTTAATGAACCAACTTGGAATCTGGGTACTTTTAAAAACTTGAGCACAAATTTTTATAAACCAAGAGTGCTTATGATCATCATTTTCATAAAATAAAGTCTTTGAAAATGCCTCCACATAATCCCAATAATTATAATTAATTGACATCTTTTGAATTGGATGTATATACTGGCAATCTTTTAAAGTACTTAGTCCCCATTCATCTGGTAAAATAATTTTCTTAATAATCATTTTGGAAAAAGAAAAATATGATTTATTAGAATTACTAGTATTGTTATGAGAAATTTTTACTGATCCAGTAGATGTTAAAATCATTTCATAGTGCAATCTATTCTTGTAAGTTTGCATTGGAAATAATGCATTGTTTAAATACCTTTTCATAACAATCCAAGGATTGTGTTTCCATTGAAAATCTTTGTTATCAACATAAATTATAATCTCTTTTATAGGATTTATATCAAAAATCTCATTGTCAGTTTTCCCAATTATAACTGCATAAGAATCTTCATTAAGGGGTTCAAAATCTTTATTATCCTCAATAGAGGTGGGTTGAATAGTAGCATTGCTACCCCCCAGCAGTTCCAGCATTGCTGGCAATAAAATCTAGATATTTCTGGTAATCTGCAAAAGAAGGTCTTATATTTGATGATGAAGATGATCCTTCTTCAAGAAATCTTGTCTGGGCTGGAATATGCCCTAGGGTCTGAAATCTATTCTGATTTGCTCCTCTTCCTCTTCCAGAGGAAGGTCTTGGCCAATTTGGCCTCATCCTACAAAACTGAAAATTAATCATTAGTAAGATATTCTCGGGTAAGAAAATCTGGTAAACTGTTATCAATTCCTTTTTTATAAACAATTTCAAAATCAAAAGGAGCCAATAATGCTTGCCATCTAGCAAACATCTGTTTAGAAACATTGTGCTTAAAATCCTTATTAAATAAGAACTTAGCAGCTTGACAATCTGTTTTGATTACAAATTTCTGATTATATAAATCCGTCTGAAATTTTAAAACACTCTTTACAATAGCTAAAATCTCTTTTGCTACTGTTGCATAATTTCTTTGACTATCATTCCATTTTCCTGAATAAAATTGTATAACATAATCTCTTTTTTTAACAGGAGAAAATTGAGTCAAAATACCCGCATATCCAATATCTGAAGCATCAGTTTCAACAGTTTTTTCCCAATTTGGGTTAGCCAAAGTTAAACAAGGGAGTTCTTTTATTTTGGATTTTATTTTCTTAACAGCATCAGTGTGAGAATCATTCCAAGCAGGAGGGTTCTTTTTTAGCCTTTCATATAAAATAGCAGTATCTTTTGATAAGTCTTTTATGAACGGAGAAATATAATTTAAACTACCCAAAAATCTTTGTAATTGAGTCTTATTAGTAATAATATCAGGAAATTTTGATCCGAATTCAATCGTCCTATTAATAGGCGTAATTGTTCCTTTTCCAATATTATGACCAAGAAATCTAATATTACTTTGAAAAAGACACATTTTTGGTTTAGAAATAACTAATCCATTTTGAATAACTATTTTTTGAAATAATTCTAAATGTTTGAAATGTAATTCAATATTTTTGGAAAATACTAAAATATCATCTATGTAAACAATAATGAAATCTGTAAAAGGAATAAATATATTATTCATAATCTTTTGAAATTCTGAAGGCGCATTCTTCAATCCAAAAGGCATAACATTCCATTCAAATTGTCCTATTGGAACATTAAAAGCAGTTTTATATCTGTCTTGTTCAGCAATCTGAATTTGCCAATATCCCGATTTTAAATCAAATTTAGAAAAAATGATTGCATCATGTAACCTATTCAATAAATCTTTTTTATTAGGGATAGGATACCTAATCCATTTCAAAACTTTATTAAGAGGTTTATAATTAATAACTAATCTAGGTACACCTCTTTCTTGTTCTGCATGTTTATTAACATAAAAAGCAGTACATGACCAAGAAGAACTAGATTGTCTAATCAAATTCTTTTTCAATAAATTATCAATCTCTTTTTTACACAAATCCAAATATGCAGAATTCATTTGACAAGGTCTTGCCTTAGTAGGAATATTATTCTCATCAAAACAATCTTCATAAGGTAATGTCACCACATGCTTTTTTCTATCCCAAAAAGCACTGGGATGATCATTACAAATATTAGCAATAAACTGGTTTTTTAATAAATTCACTTTTCCTTGTAATTTTGGATTTTTTAGTAAAATATCTATTTCTAATAAAGAAATTTCTTGTTTTATAAAATTGACTTGTTGATTTTTTAAAATTAATTTTTCAACAATTTGATTTATAGACTTAGTAAATGGTTTAGTGATAAAATCTAATTGAAAATCTTTATCATTATAAGTTCCTATTATTTTAGTATGATCCCACCTTTTCAAAGGAAATATCGCATGCATGAATGGGACCCTTAAAATAATTGGACAAGAAATATCTTCCACAATCATAAAACTTTGAGGTAAACAAATACCATTGTTACATAAAAAAGCTTTTGGTAATTTATAATTCAATTTCATTTGACTACCATTAGCAGATCTTAAACAATGAGTTGTTTTATGAAAATATCTTGAAGGTATAAGTCCTTCCTGAACACAATTTACATCTGCTCCACTGTCAAATAAGGCAATGAATTCCTTTCTAAAATTGTAATCAATTTGTAAAGTAATTTTAGTATAAAACTTTTGAGATGTAATAATACTCATTTTTTGTAAAAATTCATTTCTATCTTCACTGAAGATATTTGTCAAAAAAGAATCTTTTGTATGATCTTGGCTAATTTTCTCAGTATTATTATTTTTAGAAATCTCAGTCTCAGAAATCTCAGTTTCATTTGCTTTAGAATTCTCAACCTTGTTTGCTTGTAAATGTAAATCAAAAGTCCTATTATCTTCTAGGCTAGAAATTCTTCTATCATGAATTTTTGACTGATTTTTCAAATAAATAATTTCTTCTTTTAAAATAACAAGTTCTTGTTTTAAATCAGAAATAGTAGTTTCTTTTTCTGGAAAATTTCTTTGGACCAAAATCCTTTTTAACTCGGCAGTTGAATAATAATCAGGTTGCTTCAAGATAGGAGTATTAGAAGATATATTGTTTTGGTTGTCAATATCAAAATCATCATTTAAAATTGTATCCAGAATTTTATTTCTTAAATCTTTATCATCTATTTTCTTTAAAATCTTCATAATTTTTTCATCATTAATCATATTCACATTCAAATCCTGAAAATTTGAAATTAAATCATATAGACTATCATCTTTCTTGCAAGCACAAATATCTTCTGAAGAAGATCTATCAGAATCAGAATATAATTCTTCATTATGAAGAATTCTTAAATCATCCGAACTATAATCAGTAGAAGAATAATCAGATATTTCAGAATTAGAATCAGAATCAGAATTTAATAAAATCTTACACAAAGAATCTTTTATTTTTTCATCCAGATCCAAACTCTTAATCTTTTCCTGAGTTTTGCACTCATTCGCATAATGCCCAAATTTACCACATTTATGACATCTAATCCTTCTTTTATAATCTTTCTTACCCTTCTTTTTGTAAACTTTCTTTTCTTTCTTATCCCAAGCGGACTTATCACGAGAAGTAAACTTTTTCTTATACTTTCTTTTCTTGTCATCTTTAGAAAATTTAGAAAACTTCTTTTTCTTTTTTGATGAACCAGGAATATCAAAAGCAAATTGATCACAAAATTCTCCTAATTGTTTCCTTTCATTCAATCTATTCTTTTTGATATGATAATTCATCTTTATATCATTACAAACAGCTAAACCTTCTTGAGTACAAACACTAATAATTTTCCCATAAGTCAAGGAATCATAAGGAATTTTATTATGCGGACCACGTAAATGTTTTCTCACTCTTTCCGCAAAAATCGAAGGTAAACCATCAATAAATTTAGACTTCCAATGCTCATGACTGCAATCATGCAATTCCATAACACGACTTAAGAATACATCTTTATACCATCTAAAATCAGATAGTTGTCTACAAAGTAAATTTTGTAATGTTGTTCTAATAGTTTCTGCTTCATCCGTCCATCTACCACAAAAATGTTCAACCATAGTAGTAATCAAAGTATAAACAGCATTTTGTTGTACTTGAGAAGTACTTGTTTGATCAGTAGTCTGATAGGCTAATTGCCCTTCAATTTTAATAACACTAGTAGTATTCATGATAGTATTCTTTTGTTCTTGATTTAAAAAATTATCCCACCAACCTTTAAGTTGGCCAGTGAAACCAGCAACAATCATAGCAGCAATATCACGATCTTGATTTTTATTAATCTTACAAATAGTACTATACATCAACATTCTATGCACAGTAGTAAAAATTTGTTTATCATTAAAACCATCAATATTCCATTCATAAATTTCCTTGCTACTGTAACTATTATTAAAAATCTGATCTCTTTCTTCATTTAAAACATCCATCGGAGTTGGTCTATTGTAATAAAACATCCTTTGAATAGGCTTATCAGCCCATTTTGTATTGATTTTATTAACAAAATCATTTTCTGAAACATTCTGAGTAATAAAATTTTCTTGTTTTGTAGATAAAACAGGTTGAGGCTGTAAATCAATTCCAGTAATATTGGAATCAAAAACAATATTCTTTAGTTTCTCTTTTAAAAGCTGTTCAATTTCTTCAGTAGAATCAGTTTTGAAACTTTTTATTTCCGGAGGAGGTTGTAAAGTATTTTTGACAATTTTTAATTCTTGTTTTGGTTTATGAAAAGCTTCTATTTTTCTTGTAAAATCTGTGTCTGTTTTAAATAATTGTCTAAATTCTTATGCAATGCCATGACATGCTCTCCTAATACATTCAAATAATAATTAGCATAATTCTGCTGTTTAAGAATCAAATTGACATGTTCACAAGTAGTTACAGCAACTTTGTTTTCAAATAATTTTGCAAAAGCAGTAAAATTAATAGTTTTACCCTCTCTATTGATATCAAAAGACTGAGTTGGAGGTAAAGAAGAAATCATTATATCTCCATTAGACAAATGATACTCATGTTCAATGACTGACAAATGATATCCCACATATTTAATCATGAACCATGGGACAAATGGCAATGAAATATTATTTCCTTCTAACTCTTTGTAAAATTCTTTAGAAAAATACTCTGTCTCATCTTTATTAAATGAAGAGAAAAACCAATTCCTAAATTCTTCCCATTTCGGACTATAAAATTCTAAAGAAATTTTTTTTCGTGCCAGAGAACCTGGACTAAAATCAATTTTTTTACTATCCATGTAAACCAGTTGGAAAATTCATGTCAGAATCTGTAGGATCACTTAAACGATCTTCACCTTTAGCAATATTATTATTATCTAAAATAATTTTATCAAAATTTGTATCTCTAATTTGAGAAGTTGAAGCCCTTGATGGAATATCTACAATATAATCTACTGGAGAAATATAAGAAGATACAGATCGGGTTAATCTTGAAGAGGAATCTGTTAGTCTTGGGATATCGTGGGTTTTAAAACTCAAAGTTACACTACCATCTTTACTTTGTCTGATATCAGAAATCTCCTCACTAGTAATATCACGAGGTACTGCAGCTTCTTCAATAATCCATTCAGTAGGAAAATTTATTTCTTCCCACTTAATTAATCTACGAGTAATAATTTTTGATTTAGAAAAATTATTTTCAAACAAAACAGTCTCATGATTTTGTTCAGCAATTTTACATCTAGGAGATAAAGTATAAAGAGGTCTATAAACAATTCTAGTACAAATACACATAACTTCTGTTCCGGGTAAATAATCATATCCATTAATCTTAATATTCAAAATTAATGATTGTAATATATTCACATCAGTTAGAGCAATATTTAAATTCGGATAAGCATTAAAATAAATTGCACCATAAGCCAAGGTTGATTGTATAGAACCAATCAAAGAATTTTTCCAATTTAAATTTCTACCATCTCGTAATGCAGTAACAAAACTTTCAGGTAAGCCTTTCAATGTTAATGGCTTAAAAGCAACTTGAACTAAACCAATATGTAAATAATTGAAATCTTTAGATTTGTAATAATCTATGTCATTTTGAGATAATAGATGGAAAACTCCACTATCTTTGTCCATAGTAAAACTTAATTCTGTAGTTTTCACAGTAGTTTTTCCAGCAAATTTTTCAAAAGTTCCCAATTTATAAATAGCCTCTATATTTACTTTAGGAATCACCCAAGTATTTAATAAATCTTGTTGGACAGGAAAATCTACTTGTTCCTTAATCATATTTTTAATAAATTTTGGTTTATTAAACCAAGACAAAAGAACTCAAAAAGTTAAGTGTTAAATAATAACTTTCATAACCTAAATTTATTCCTTTTACAGATTTCATTATTGTTTACATAGATGATATTTTAGTATTTTCCAAAAATATTGAATTACATTTCAAACATTTAGAATTATTTCAAAAAATAGTTATTCAAAATGGATTAGTTATTTCTAAACCAAAAATGTGTCTTTTTCAAAGTAATATTAGATTTCTTGGTCATAATATTGGAAAAGGAACAATTACGCCTATTAATAGGACGATTGAATTCGGATCAAAATTTCCTGATATTATTACTAATAAGACTCAATTACAAAGATTTTTGGGTAGTTTAAATTATATTTCTCCGTTCATAAAAGACTTATCAAAAGATACTGCTATTTTATATGAAAGGCTAAAAAAGAACCCTCCTGCTTGGAATGATTCTCACACTGATGCTGTTAAGAAAATAAAATCCAAAATAAAAGAACTCCCTTGTTTAACTTTGGCTAACCCAAATTGGGAAAAAACTGTTGAAACTGATGCTTCAGATATTGGATATGCGGGTATTTTGACTCAATTTTCTCCTGTTAAAAAAAGAGATTATGTTATACAATTTTATTCAGGAAAATGGAATGATAGTCAAAGAAATTATGCAACAGTAGCAAAAGAGATTTTAGCTATTGTAAAGAGTGTTTTAAAATTTCAGACGGATTTATATAATCAGAAATTTGTAATCAAAACAGATTGTCAAGCTGCTAAGTTCTTATTTAATAAGGATTTTAAGCACAATGTTTCTAAACAGATGTTTGCTAGATGGCAAGCATTATTGGCTCCTTTTGATTTTGAAATTGTTTATAAAAAAGGAATTGATAACAGTTTACCAGATTTTCTTACCCGAGAATATCTTACTAATGATTAATTTTCAGTTTTGTAGGATGAGGCCAAATTGGCCAAGACCTTCCTCTGGAAGAGGAAGAGGAGCAAATCAGAATAGATTTCAGACCCTAGGGCATATTCCAGCCCAGACAAGATTTCTTGAAGAAGGATCATCTTCATCATCAAATATAAGACCTTCTTTTGCAGATTACCAGAAATATCTAGATTTTATTGCCAGCAATGCTGGAACTGCTGGGGGGTAGCAATGCTACTATTCAACCCACCTCTATTGAGGATAATAAAGATTTTGAACCCCTTAATGAAGATTCTTATGCAGTTATAATTGGGAAAACTGACAATGAGATTTTTGATATAAATCCTATAAAAGAGATTATAATTTATGTTGATAACAAAGATTTTCAATGGAAACACAATCCTTGGATTGTTATGAAAAGGTATTTAAACAATGCATTATTTCCAATGCAAACTTACAAGAATAGATTGCACTATGAAATGATTTTAACATCTACTGGATCAGTAGAAATTTCTCATAACAATACTAGTAATTCTAATAAATCATATTTTTCTTTTTCCAAAATGATTATTAAGAAAATTATTTTACCAGATGAATGGGGACTAAGTACTTTAAAAGATTGCCAGTATATACATCCAATTCAAAAGATGTCAATTAATTATAATTATTGGGATTATGTGGAGGCATTTTCAAAGACTTTATTTTATGAAAATGATGATCATAAGCACTCTTGGTTTATAAAAATTTGTGCTCAAGTTTTTAAAAGTACCCAGATTCCAAGTTGGTTCATTAAATGGTGGTCCTTTTTCGGGCCTTCCCAAGGAATACTACCAGTACAGTTTAAAGAGTTATATCATCAATGGGTAGAGATTTCGCCAAGGATTATGGATTTGGACAAAGAGGACGGATTATACCCAAAGACTCCGATTATGAATTTTTTTATGGAATTTTCTGTTCCTTGGATTTACAAATGGACCATTGAATTAGGGAAAGATTCAGATGAAGTACCTTGTTTATTTAGAAGACATTATACAAAATTTTGGCCTAAACTAATCTCAAAAGGATCTGATGGAAAGATGGTTGGGCAAGAGCTATTGGATACTATTAAGACTAAAATTACCAAATATGACAAAGAAATCCCAGATGATGCAGAAATGGAAGAAAGTCATTTTAGAAAAATTACTAAAAAGATTCAAATAAAGAAAGGAGGAACATTATCTAAAGAAGAGCTAATTGCAGCTTACATGGAGCAGATTAAAAAAGATATTCAGAAGCAAATTACTGATGATGATGTTTTAATGGGGGATAATTTTGAAGATTCTCAAAGTGTAAATAGTATAACTTCAAAAGATTTACCGGATCTACTCAAGAAGGCTGAAGAAGAGATTTTGAAAATCAAAAAAGCCACTTAAGTTTCTAGAAGGGGCTATTATGTAATTTTATTCAGTTTACTGTAGGATTATTGACTTTTATGTCGGTTACTATGCACTTTTACTGTGCACAATATTTTCTATAAATAAGGTAGATTTCATTTAGAGGAGGTAGGTTTTTTGGAACTCCTCTCTCTCTTTCTAAGATTTTCCTCTCCCTTCTCTCTAAAATTTCCTTTTGTAATACTACTTGTAATAGTTATTGTGAATAAATAAATCAAGAAGTTCTGGTAATCAGGTACTTTCCATTTCTTTAGTTATATTATATTTTCTATATTATAATTGTGTTTTATTTGTTTATTTGCCCAATGATGAGCTAAATTCATAAGTGTTAAATAATAACTGATATAGCTTAAGTATGATCGGAAAAGGTAATGACTCTTAATGAATAGCTTGCCTTGAAGGGGTAAAGGTTGTGGTATGGGTGTTAGTTTAAATAATTTTATAGCAAACTAAGCTTAAATCATGGCGTTGGTAAGCCCTAAGAGGGGTGTTCCCGGCATGGTTAGTGAGGGATTATATCGGGTATAAACCTTGTGATTCCGTTGGTAAGTCCGGTATGGCTGGTTAAATCGCCTATGGATGTTCCCGGTCGGGTTTATAACGAATAGTTCTGTGGTTTGCATAAAACAAATTAAACTATATAAATCCCATACTTCCTAAAAGGTCCTACAGCCCTAAAAAGGTCCTGCTTAAAGTTTGGTATATATATATATATATATATATATATATATATATATATATATATATATACATATATATATATGTATGTATATATATATATATATATACTAATATAAATTGATAATATATAGCTATATATAAATATATACATATATATATGTATGTATATAAATATATACATACATATATATATGTATATATATATATACATACATTTATATATATATATGTGTATATATATATATATATATATATATATATATATATATATATATATATATATATATATATATATATATATATATATATATATATATATATATATATATATATATATATATATATATATATATATATATATATAGTATATATAGTATGTATAATATATAAATATATAAGGTAAGAGTGTATTAGGTATTCATATAATTATATGTTGCATCATATATAATATATAGCATTATAGCTTATATATACATATAGTGCCTTATATATATATACCAAATTTAAACACAAAATAAATTGCAGAGAAATATTCAAGGGAATGTCTTATAATTTTTATTATTTACGACATTAATAGATAATGATAATATCTTTCTTAGTCTTCCTTCCCCCAATGGAATGAGCACAACAAGGTACTAATACCACCATTAAAAGGAAAAAAAATTAAAGAAGATGTGCCAAAATACAAGTTACATATTAGTCTATGTATTATCTCTAACAAATCTCATAAATCCTTCAAGGTTCAGAGGAATTTTCGTTGGTGGTGGTAGAAAAGAGGTTTGTTCATCACCACTTTCGGGCGAAGCAGTATCCCGCACAAGTTCCGCTATCATTTTTTCATAAATTTCGTCTATCTCCGGTTGTGATTCTGCAAGTCCAAAATTTCTTCTTTTCGAACGGATCCAATGTCTAAAGAGTATCGAGTTTTCCAAGCTCTCCCTCATAGATGCTCTATGATCACCAATTTGAAGTATCGCTTGACTGAAGCACTCTACTGTTTGAGCATTTATTTTAACTAAGACTTTTGCATCTCCAAGTGTAGCAAATTCCTCAGTTGAAAGTGGTAAAGCGTTATAAATTTTTGAATACCAAAAGTGAGAACCTCCTAATTTCATTATAGGATTTAACACTGCAGCAACACCAAAAATAGGGGAATAGGGAAAAAAATATTTTTTAAACTTAGTTTTCACATATAGCTTCTTGATAACTATCTTCACCCTCTAAAAATGCTGTAAATAAATCTACAAGTGCTGCAATATAAATTAAACAGTTAGAAAAAGTAGGATAATATTGACCAGACATTTCATTTGTAGTAACATGAAATTGTTCTAAAAAGTCTACAAGCATTTTAATGTTACTCCAATCTTGATTTGTAAGGTGCTCATCATCCTCATCATCACCATCACCTATATCAGCATTATAGATTGCGCTTATTAGGTTCCTATATTCATATGGTTTAGGAACCTTTCTTTCTCTAAGGCCAAATTTATCATATTTTAAAAATATTCTCTAAGACTATTTCTACGGTTTGAATAGAAAAGCCAATTAAGAGATATTTTAACCTTTTCAATTTCTACATTTAAAAATTTTATACCAACACCGATGATTAAATGATAAATATGACAAATACATCTAACATGAAAAATATTACTAAATGCAAGATTTAGTGTGGTTGTAAGCAATCCTATATCGTTAGTGTTACTAGAAGCATTATCCATTGAAAACGACATAATTTATCTCCAAAGTAAAATATCTACAAATATCTACAACTGTTTTAGCAATAAATTTACATGTGTGGCGTGAATTAATTATTCTATAAGCAATAATGCGCTTTTGCATTATCCACTCCTCATCTATCCAATGACTTGTAACAGTTAGATACTCACAATCAATACCACTTCTACCAATATCAATAGTAATAGCATGCAACAATCTATATGAGTGAATAAAGAGCGCAAATATTATTTATATTCATGTTTATATTTGTAAATATCGCTGTTTACAGTTGCGCGAGGCCATCGTTTATAAGTAGGATTAAAAACTCTTCTAATATAATGCACATAATAAGGGTTAGAAGGAAAATTATGGTAATCACATAACAATCACCATTTTTGCCAATTCTTCACGATCTTTATTTGGATCATAATATAAAATGCCGTCGGTAACTGTGTTAATTCCCGGTTGAACTACATTTAAACATGTACTAGGGTTAACCGTAGTATCTAAACTTCTCCTCTTGCACAACTTTCATTTGAAAAAATTTAGCTTTATCTGTAGGGTGTTTCTTTATGTGTCTAGTCAAATTATCCGTACCACTATGGTCTCTAGTAAATTTATGAACCAACAAGCACCACAAATATTACACTTAGCGTTATTTTGTTCTCTTTGTTGAGTAAAAAAGTGCCAAACAAGAGATGTTTCGGGCCGTTTAGAATGTTGTCTATTAAAAGTAGGGGTTACTACACGAGGGTCAGGTCGGACATCAGTTAGGTTATTAATAGGACTAGTAGGTATATCATCTAAATCCGGTTACGTTTCATCTAAATCATCATTTTACTCATTATTTTCAAAGATAGTTTCATTAGGATAAAGAACATTCATAATTTCTTCATTTAATTGTTGACCTGGTGCAACATCATGACAAAATTGAGTATCAAAAAATTGAAAACAAGGGTTATCTCTATCAAGAATAACATGTGGAGGAGGACAAGTAACAGGTCTAGGTCGAGGAGTCGGGGGAAGAGTTGTATCTTGGCGTCTAGATTCACCAATTTTAGCTTTTCTCTCACCACAAAATATTTTTTTCAAAGAAAATGCCGTATTAATTATCATTATACAAGCTAAAAAAATAAAATTATAATATTAAACTTAAGAGTTGGAACGAGTTTACCGAATTGAAGAACAACTTCTTGAAAATTGAATATCGTTGAAGACTTAAATATTTCAATTCACCAACTTCACAATTTTTCACGAAATTGCAATAATAAAGTAAGCAACTATAGAAGAAAATTAGAGAGAGATTGATGAATTTGTAAGTAAAAACGAAAGAATAAGGGGTATTTATAGTTGAGAATTAAGAAAACGTGTAATTATAAAAAGTTTGAGGTTAAAAGAAAGTTTGGGAGCCAAATAGCTATATTTTAAATTTCGAACGACTGAATAGAAAGATCAACAACTAGATTTTAAAAATCTAACCGTTAGTTAATTTTATAAATTTTTGTTTTAAAAAAAATAACCGTTAAAGGCCCATTGGGTCCGCTTGAATCGGTCCAAGTTCACCTACCGGTCCTGGACCAAACGGTCCTATAATCACAGTTATTTAGATAAGACCGACCCGTCATAAACCTTTCCACCACTAGAAATCTGGCTCGTCTGAACCGGCCTCTTTGGCCCGCGGTCCTGGGCCAAACGCAAGAATGTACTTGAAGTATGTACTTGTTTACTGTCCGTTGTATCACATGGAATTTTTTCACAAGAAAACGCACTGAACAAAACAATACAAAACCAGTTTCCAAGCATAAACGGAGCTTCAACAAAAAAGCCTATAGGAAATTATGCAGAGGCTCTTGTCCCTCAAACTCCTCTCCAAAATCCCCAGAAATCTCTCAAATGCAACTACAAATCCCTCACAAACTTTCCTTTCTCTAACTTCCAAGACAAATCCATGTCACCTTTATCAGCAACAACAATTTTTCTCTGCTTTTTCACACGCACACACACACTCAATTAGGCTACGAAATGTGAAATTTTCACATGGGTTTTTCTCTAAGCAGCTGTTAACAAACAGAATTTTCAGAGGTGATCGGAGCAAGGATTTGGTTAACCGTACAGTTGGGATTCTGAGGACTCAATTTGGAAAAAGAAATTTTCACTCTAATTTCTCATTTGGTTCCTCTCGCCGCGGCTGGTACTCTATTATTCCCCCTCCCCCCTAGCAGCTTTAATATATTTATCAAATTATTTGAGGTTGACCATTTCATTGCAATACTAAATAATTTGTCACAGAAATCATATACATTACACGATGTTCATGCCCATTTTGTTCTAATGTTAAATATTTTGTTTTAAAGGCAAAATAGAGGTTCTATAAAACTTTTTTTTCCTAAAGCAATTCACAATTATCCTTACAGTGACTTGGTAGTGTGTACTCATACCTTACCGCTAGTACCGTGAGGTTTTTACTGTTTTGGCTAATTAAGTTTATTTGGTTGTTTTTAAGATAGTATAGTAAATAAAGTCTTTAGTCTTTACTGTGAGAACTAGGAGTTGCTTTTGTGGATTTATAGATATGTTGTACCCGAGTTTCATTTTTCTGTACTTTCTGGGGCTTTAGCAGCAAAATAGAATGATAAGGTGTGATCTTTAGGGCCTTGGTCCATTTAGAGATAGGAAACTTTTATCTAGATGTCGTTCCTTCAGTTTTTGAATGAGCTTTTAGTTGTTGGGAAAGAATTAGGAGTTGTTTAAAATGGGATTATATTAGAATTTAGAATGTAGCTTTGAACTTGAGTCCTTTGCATTTTGTATCTGCTGTATATATGAAGCAGTAATGATTCATTTGTTGTTGTTGTTATTGTAGAGGGTTTATAGAAACAACCTCTCTACTTCCGGATAGAGGTAAGGTCTGCGTACAAATTACCTTCTCTAAACCCCATTGGGTTATTGTTGTAGGTGTTGTTGTCTTTTGCAAATTGCACCCTATATATATTTTTTTCAGATTTACACTCTAATCTCTTCACTTTTTTTTGTAAAGTTCTTTTGCACCATAATGTATGCTCACACTATTTTTTCCTCTAATCTACCATTGAGATTACGTTTACATTTTTCAAATAAATTGGGTCCAGTTTTTCCTTTAGTGATTGTGAGATCAATTTACACCTCTCCAAGGGCAAACTGTTTTTGGAACTCCAACTTGGTCTTGCTAAGAACTTGGTTTCATCTTAATACTTTCATGTTTGTTAGGTACATTTGTGAGTTGAGTTCTATTTACCTCCGCTCATCATACATTCACAAGGTTTGGGCTTTTCTTTTCCTTTCTTAGGTCTTATGTTGCATAGTTGGTGAGAAATAATCAAAATTCAACCTCATGTATGTGATGTTAGGTCTAGAGAAGCATCTAACCCCGTCGCCTAATGGTTAATGAAGTGGGTGCAAATATGAGGAAAAAATACTAAGTGATTTTTTTATCTGACTAAGCCTTGGTGGGCCTAGTTACTCGTCGTCCAGGCGCACAAGCTGGCCCAAACACCATTATTATCAAAAGAAAAAAAGGTCTAATGAAGTTTGAATTATATATTTTGACTTTGTCTCATATGAGGTGCAATTGATCATAAAATTATGACATGGCATATCTTCATGTGAATATTAACCTATTCTCATGTGCGGGCTTAAAACTTTAGGCTAGGAATCATAAACAGGACATACATTAGGCTTGCAGTTCACTCAGCTCATGATTTTGCAAAAAACCCTAGAGATTATGGGATCGATCATAATAAATAAAAGAAACAGGTGTAAATAATGAAAGGGAGTATGCTTTAAAGCAGCAAGTGCAAAGATATCTGGGATCTCTGGTTGGTTTGAATTTTAAGAATAGCATTGCTGATGATAGAAGTAGAGCTTTAGATCTTTCTTGAGCTTCTGGTGCTGTTATGTACAGTAAGATAAATATTGCTCTGTGAAAAATTTAAGAAAAAAAAGAGCTACTGTACTTTCTTGTCCGTTCGGAAAAACTTAATCCACTTCCTCAAACTGACTAAAAATATGCCCTTCAACCGTTTTAACTTATACTCCTATATACTAATTTTGCTGATAAAAGAGCTAATATAAAGTAATGTTACTTTATATCTTAAAGTTAATTTGACATAGTCTTTGGGAACTATCCTGCTTTTTTATTTGCACATACAAACCGATTATTTAAATAGTTATTTTCCTATATTAGTAATCTATTCGAACATTTTACTCTTAGTCTCCGCCAAGGTGGAGGTATGCCATTTTTAATGGGATGAAGTGAGCTGTATTTAATTGACACTGACCTGCAGTAACTAATGAGTTGTGACAGCTAGGAGTTCGTAATCATTTAAACTGTTTCTAACATTTTCAGTTTTTTGATGGGAAAAATGGCGACAATCTGTGTAATGTCATTCCATTGCTCTTAGTCAACTTCATACATTTTATATTTTCTAAGTTATGACATATTTTTGATAAGGAATGTTATGACATCTTTAATGGAATGAATTGATTAGTATTTAGTTGACACTGATATGCAGTGACTCACCTGTTTTTTGTATTTCAAAATTATGGCAGGAGAAAAGCCAATATTTGTGATGCCATTCCCTTTCCTTTAGTCCAACTTCATACGTTTTCTATTTTCTAAGTCATGGCATTTCCAATTTGTAGGCAATCAGGTTTTGGGAGGTTTTCTACTGATGGAGTGGTGTTAGGAATAATCTTAGCTAATGTAGCTGTTTTTTTGTTATGGCGTGCTGCTGATAATAGGTTCATGATAAGGAACTTCATGGTAGGTCACTAATATAACTTATCTTTTTGATGCAATTGACAGCTAAGACATTTTTTTCCAACTAGATTAATTTTTTTTTGTTTGTATCTGGTGCTCAGATTTCAGTGGACAATGTTACAAGTGGACGGGTTCACACATTGATAACATCTGCTTTCAGTCACATTGATCCTTGGCATCTTATCTCTAACATGGTTGGATTCTACTTCTTTGGAACAAGTGTAAGGTCACCTGTCTCTCGACTTCTATATCATGTCTAATCTTTATATCTTTGTAGTAATTCAGTAACCTCATTGAAAATTCTTGCTGTTGGAATCTAGCAACTAATGGAATTGTATAATGTTTTTCATTCGGAAGGAAGGGTCTTAAAAATATTTCCTAGCAAGGAACATTGTCTCTGGCATTAGTGGATATATGGCCAAGCTCAAACCTATAGTGTTTCAGTGACCTGTCTGAGCACTTTCTGACTTTGGGCTAGTGAAATGGAAGAGTGGTAAACTTGATGCATACTGGTCTGATAAAAAAATTCATTACTTTTGTTTTTCCCTCTAAGCAATCACAGTTTTAAAAGTGATGGTTTTTAGGGGGAAAAAGGAATTGACATTAGATAGAACCAAATAACTGAAATGGGTGGGATTGAGTGCTGAGAAGGTTATTGTCCTCCCTTGTGATATTTAATGTTTGAAATGACTTATTTTAGATGGGTTAAATGCATTAGCAAGATTCTTGAATGACCTGCAGATCTTCATCTTTGCTTCTGATTATTTTATACCATTATTCTGCATACAGACTGCAACCCTTATCTTGGAAAAAAGAAAGAGCTACTTTTGTCAGAAATGACGATTTAAATGGTTACATCTTTAGGATCACAGTCAATATTAAGTGAGAAGATAACTAGTGCAGTACTTGTGGAAATGATCCAGTTTTATCTGTCAACTCAGTTAAAGGGACATGGCTTAATGCTAAGCCATTTGGCCTGATGTCACAATTTGTCTTGGTTATTTATACCTTTTTAGTATAAGGCTAGTTGATTAATCACCTAACTAATATTAAGCAATTACTTCATTGGCATATTGTAATTAGGCATTTTCCTTAACATTATGCCATAATAAGTGGAGTTAACATCTTAGAGAGATGACCAAGAAAATTTGTAGCCTAAAAGGAAACTCTTGTATCATATGTGCACACTTCGACATCTCTTTTCACTCACTAATATTCTTTTTTTCCAATTTCTTTCTATTGGCAGATCGGTAGTACTTTTGGGCCTCAGTTTCTTCTGAAGCTTTATCTATCTGGAGCAGTTGTTGGCTCTGTTTTTTACGTGGTATATCATGCCTTTATAGCTCCAGCACTACAGGTAATCTTGGCGCAGCAACCTTATTATATCTATTTGTTCTCGTAGCCAAGAAGTTGATGAAATTTTTTGTAGTTACACCTGTGTATGTTAACTGCCTACTAAATGATGATTAAATCCTCAGTCCAATTGATATTTTTTGCTAATACCCAAGATCAGCCAAATGCATATGTTTTTGGATTTACTTCATCTTTTCAGTTATGCACGAGGTTTTTTTTCCTATTAATGATTATACATTCGAGAAAGAAGGATGAGGGAAAAGTTAAAGTGGACTGTGCTGCAGGATTTGAATTGGTCACTTTATTTCATAATTAATCCCTCTGTTCCAATTTTTGTGTCACTTTTCATGATGATGAGAGTGCTAAAATGTTTAACACACATCTATGATAGTATTATTTTTTATAAATTTGACAGATCAAATTTATGTTTTAATGTTATGGTCTCCTAGCAAACTTACTCCACAGCTAATATTCTAATATTTTCTTAAGAACAGTTGTGTAGCTCAAATGCTCAAGGCTTCAAGTGCTTCAGCTTCTTTAAAATTATCACAAGTTCGAACCTCTGTAGCTTCATTTTCTCCTTATCGGATAAATAAATAAATTATTCCACTAGTACCTATAAAATATGCCGGTCAAATTTACATAATAAAAGCTCTTTATCGAGATAATTGTGTGACATGAATTAATGGAGAGAATATAACGTCACTACCTCTTTGGTTGTAAAAGTTGTTCATGGCCGTTTCCTTTCTTTGGTAGGGACAAAGAAGACAAGTGCTGAGCATGCATCCATCGCAAGTTCCGGGATTGGTAAATTCATGTCTTACGTCTTCTTGATCTCTGCTACCTCTTCCTTTTCCTTCACCAGTTTCAGTTTCTTGTGTAACCAATTTCCTGTTAACAATTTATGTGACTCCAAAGGATCTGAAATAGGGTTGTCATTTTTCTCTCATCTTTAATGAAGATTATCAAGTTTTCTTTAGCATAGTACTTTGTCTTCTTCAAATTCAGTAGTTAAGCATCTTTTTTGCATGACTTTGTAGTGTTTGCTGTAGTAATTGGACTAATAGATATGCTCTGGAGAAAAGAATTGGAGTAATGTCATAGTATAGGCCACTCCAATACTATACATTTTGGTCTCAATCTTTGTAGTTAGTTAAACATTAATTTTGGAAGGTTATCACTTA
Organism: Nicotiana benthamiana; assembly: GCA_034376525.1. Taxonomy (NCBI): domain Eukaryota; kingdom Viridiplantae; phylum Streptophyta; class Magnoliopsida; order Solanales; family Solanaceae; genus Nicotiana; species Nicotiana benthamiana. Next base: position 20,351,101 of record CM067341.1, read on the forward strand.
TCAAACCATGGTTTCCTAAATTGCCATAAGATTTCTTTTTTGTTAGCCACTATATGTGATTGTTATAACTCCTTGTAACTCCTAGCAAAACCCAAAATGATGTTATCTTTCTTCGGTCTTGTGCTATGGATTTCTATTTGAATCCTTATGTAATCTTACTCAGCATGTGGGATCTTTGAAATAATTCCAGCTTCTAAACAACATGGTTCTTGGTTTGGTTTCTCATCCTTTGCATGGAGAAGATGTCTGTTAACTACTCTTTGATTTCTGAATTCCTTGAGATTCCTAATTGAATGGTTAATGGATGAAATTGAACCTTTTACTTCTTTATGGGAAGTTACAACAAAAAGTATTATTTTGGAATATTGGAAAATTCTGCACGTCTTTTTTGTCCCCCCCCCCCCCCCCCCCTTGATAGTCAAAGCGTCATGCAATTTTTACACTTTGCCTTGACTTCTCTTCATGCTTTTCTATTTAGGGTGCGAGTGGGGCTGTAAATGCAGTGATGCTGCTTGATATATTCCTGTTCCCTAAAAAGACTCTTTATCTTGATTTTATTATTCCCGTTCCAGCAATCTTACTGGTATGTAATTGTGTATTTGTTTTCTAGATGGTAGTTTCCAAAGCTAAATTTGGCTGATATTTTGTACATGCCTATGATCCTAATCTTCAGGGAATCTTCCTCATTGGAAAAGATGTCTTAAGAATATTGGAGGTATGATCTTCTAGCTCTATTTTGTCTTTTGTTGTTTTATGAAGGGGAGCTTTGGCGTAATTAGTAGAGTTGGTGTCACGTGGCTGGGAGCTCACGAGTTTGAGCCTTGGAAACCGCCTCTTACAGAAATGCCGAGTAAGGCTGTGTATAATAGACCCTTGTGGTCTGGCCCTTCCTCGGACTCCGCACATAACGGGAACTTAGTGCACCGGGTTACCCTAGTTGTTCAACTTTATCATGAAATTAAGTTATCAATGACTACTACTATGCACTGAAGTCCTACTTTCCTTCGACTCAGTTGCTAATGAAAATAAAAACCAAAATGTTAGTAAAGTTTACTTGTTCTGCCTTATCAAAAGTTTACTTGTTCTATTCTAGTGTTCTATCATTAAAATGCCTTCTATATTTAAGTTTGCTAGATTCTCCACTGCTTGATTTACATGATCAGAATATTTAACAGAGTAATGCATGCGGTTACATGGTCTGCTGTAAAAGGTCGTACGACCTCTCCAACTCCACCCTTATGCTGCTTCTCTGTGTTGGTTGAGGGAATGAACTAGCAAAATCAGATAGCCCAGTGCTCACGTGCCAGATTGAAATATTTGCCTTTGAGCCAGTTCTACCATTGGAGCCTTAATCCCATCTCAACTTACTCTATAGTTTTGCCTCAAAAGAGTAAACATTAGTCTTGCTATGACTTGTTTTATATGAATAATGATGCATATTCTTATCTCTTGTCTTCATCAGGGTGACACTCGAGTCTCAGGATCTGCTCATTTGGGCGGGGCTGTCGCGGCTGCCATAGCATGGATTCGAGTAAGAAGGGGAAGATTCTGAAGTCTCATTGCTTTGTCCTTATAAATGTAATTTCGGCAGATATAACTGAACAACGCAGTTAGGATATATAGTACCAAATTGCAGTTAGGATGTATTCCTTCCCACCCTTGAGATATTGCCTTCTTCTAGGGTGAAGTGCCAAGAGATGTCCCTTTAAATAGCAGCTATTGTCACATTCTAAATTCATATTATCAATGCAATTTGCAGCCTGAAAGCATGGTGCTGCTGACCAATTAGGTACTGGTTTGCTGCTTCTTCAGTGGTAACAATAACATTTGAGAATTACAACTTAAAAGTGAGAATACATACTACTTAACCACGGTTTAGTGATAGCTCTTAATAGTCACCCTGGACAGCGCGAAACAAGGAATTCTCCCAAGGGTGTACAAACTCGAAAGAAGTAAAAAAAATCTCTGACAAAAGGTGCTTAATATACTGGTTTTGCTGCTTCTTCACAGTGCTTAGTATTTTGCTATATAATTTTCCGATGAAGGGTGGTGAATTGATCACAGAGATCATGAAAAACTTGCCAAGTAGCCATATCAGAGTGGAATGCCGTCCCATTTCACTAGAACTTGAGCTATAGCTTCATTTCCTTTCTTAATCATTATCCTCTGCAAAATAGCTTCGGTTTTGGGACACAATGGACTAGTAATTAATTCTCTATAATCACCAGCTTCCATCTTTAAGGGAACTAGCTATGTTGTATGATTCCCTGATCTATCATTTGACTCACAAATTTCTCAATTTAGGAAGTAATGGGATTCTAATATCAATCTGACCTCTAATTCCATAGGTTCTTCAAACAAACAATTGTATTTATCCAAGAAGTTGTGGCATATATAATTGATTTCCCACAAAAGAAGAATTCACCAATTTCTTTGCCCCAACAGTTTTTGCTCTACTCAACAGATGTTTTTTCCCATTAAACATGAACTCCCAAATATCCAACTAGTTATGGGTACCACCACAATAACTGCTACTCTTCCCTCCAATGCTAATTAAAATGTCAACTGCTAGTGGTAGTGCGTTCGCTTCGTAAGCGAAAGGTCGCGAGTTCGATCCGGGGATAATGTTATGAATTGCTTGTGTATCACCAAATTACTTTGTAAGCCCAAAGGTCGCGAGGGGCTATGTTATTAATTTATTATTATTACATACCGTGTACCACCAAATTACTTTGTTTTTCTTTTGCTTGGACCACAAAAATCTGTTGTCGCCTTATAAAAAGGAACCTTAGCCCCAACTTGATGTTACTGTAACTATCATTCTCTAGAACTTTCTTGGATATAGTGACATGTTAATAGCAAATATAGGCACAATCTTGTGATTTTTAAGGTTTTTTGTATTGTGTTCATCGTATTTTCAAACTTATGGTTTTTTGCAGATCGAACTTCGTGTTCAGGTCTGCCATCGGGTATAATATTAGTAAATCTTTACATTATATTTAAATGAATTGAACGCTACTATTCTATATTCGCCCTTGAACTAATACAATCAAACACGATGACATGACAGTAGAGACAATATTTTATCTTTTTTAGGGTTAGCAAATAGGTTAGTGACTAAAGTCGCGCCAAAATAGTTTTCTGCAATTTTATGAATGGGAGATAATATATGCTTCTGCATGTAGCACTTTTGCTTTTTTTGTCTGTTATCAGATTAATTATACATTTAAGAACAATATAATATAATTTTAAACTTTTCAGTTTATCTTTAATAGATAATTTATAGCTAGACGAATGTGTATGTTTTTTTTTTTAATTTTTTTGTTGAACTCTATATCTAATCAAATATTAATATATATGTTGTAGTGGTCTTTGGAGTATTTTACTCGGAACTACAAAGTGTAAAATTCCTTACTATAGTGATATTAGTTGCTTCTCTCGGGGCCGTGGTTTTTTCCCTTATTCAAAAGGGTTTTTCACGTAAAATTTTTTGTGTTGTTGTTATTTTTGTTAATTACCGTATCTCAGTGCTACATTATTATTCCGCTTTTATTACCGTGAATATTATTTTGGTAGGGGGTTTATTCCCAACAACTGGTATCAGAGCACAAGTTCTGCTCGTTCACTGAAATACTATTCACTATCGGTAGTACTATACTCGGTGAAAATAAAAATGTCCGGAGTAAAGTACGAGGTAGCAAAATTCAACAGAATAACGGTTTCTCAACATGGCAAAGAAGGATGAGGGATCTGCTCATCCAACAAGGATTACACAAGGTACTAGATGCTGATGCCAAAAAGCCTGATACCATGAAAGCTGATGATTTGTGCTGACTTGGATGAAAGAGCTGTTAGTGCAATCAGATTGCACTTATCGAATGATGTGGTAAATAACATCATTGATGAAGACACTGGACGTGGAATTTGGACAAGGTTGGAAAGCCTATACATGTCCAAAACGCTGACAAATAAATTGTACCTGAAGAAGTAGTTATATGCCCTACACATGGGTGAAGGTATGAATTTTTTGTCACATTTAAATGTGTTTAACGGACTAATCACACAGTTTGCCAACCTCGGAGTGAGAATCGAGGAGGAAGATAAAGCCATCTTGCTATTGAACTTGTTGCCATCTTCGTACAATAATTTGGCAACAACCATCCTGCACGGTAAGACTACTGTTGAGTTGAAAGATGTCACATCAGTTCTTTTACTCAATGAGAATATGAGAAAGAAGCCTGAAAATCAAGGACAAGCTATTATCACAGAAGGTAGATGCATGAGTTATCAAAGGAGTTCGAGCAACTATGGTAGATCCGGAGCTCGTGGAAAGTCAAAGAATCGATCCAAAGCAAAAGCCAGAAATTGCTACAACTGTGATCAACCAGGTCACTTCAAAAGAGATTGCCCAAATCCAAGGAAGGGCAAAGGTGAAACTAGTTGCCAGAAGAAAGACGACAACACAGCTGCCATGGTGCAAAAAAATGATAATGTTTTCCTCTTTTTAAATGAGGAAGAGGAATGCATGCACCTGTCAGGTGCAGAGTCGGAATGGGTGGTTGACACAACGACATCTTACCATGCCACACCGGTAAGAGATCTTTTTTGCAAATATGTAGCAGGTGATTTCGGCACAGTGAGAATGGGTAACAGGAGTTACTCAAAGATTGCGGGGATTGGTGACATTTGTATCAAGACAAATATCGGATGCACATTGGTTCTAAAGGATGTGCGGCATCTACCTGATTTGCAGATGAACTTGATCTTGGGGATTGGTTTGGACCGAGATGGATACCAGAAATATTTTGCAAATCAAAAGTGGAGACTCACCAAGGGATCATTGGTGATTGCAAAGGGAGTTGCTCGTGGCACGTTGTACAGGACAAATGCAGAAATATGCCAAGGTGAATTAAATGCGGCACAAGATAATATTTCTGCAGATTTGTGGCATAAAATAGTGGGTCATATGAGCGAGAAGGAATTGCAGATTCTTGCTAAGAAATCACTTATTTCTTATGCCAAAGGTACAACAATAAAACCCCGTGACTACTGTTTATTTGGTAAGAAGCATAGAGGCTCATTTAAGACATCGTCTGAAAGAAAATTGAATATACTTGATTTAGTATATTCTGATGTTTGTGGCCCAACGGAAATTGAATCAATGCGCGGTAACAAATATTTTGTTACTTTTATTGATGATGCTTCAAGAAAATTATGGGTTTATATTTTGAAAACCAAAGATCATGTGTTTCAAGTTTTCCAGAAGTTTCATGCTCTAGTAGAAAGGGAGACAGGTCAAAAGCTAAAGCGTCTCCGAAGTGACAATGGAGGTGAGTACACTTCAAGGGAATTTGAAGAGTATTGTTCAAGTCATGGGATCAGACATGAAAAGACAGTTCCTGGAACCCCACAACATAATGGTGTTGCAGAGAGGATGAACCGCACTATTGTGGAGAAGGTGAGAAGCATGCTCAGAATGGCTAAACTACGTAAGTCATTCTGGGGTGAAGCAGTTCAAACAACCTGTTACTTGATCAATAGGAGTCCATCAGTTCAATTGGCGTTTGACATCCCAGAGAGAGTTTGGACCAATAAGGAGGTATCCTACTCGTATCTGAAGGTGTTCGGTTGCAGAGATTTTGCACATGTACCGAAAGAGCAGAGAACAAAGCTGGATGATAATCTGTTCCCTGCATATTTATCGGATACGGAGATGAAGAGTTCGGGTATTGATGGGATCCTGTAAAGAAAAAGGTCATCAGAAGCAGAGGTTTAGTCTTCAGAGAAAGTGAAGTTGGAACTGCTGGTGATATGTTAGAAAAAGCGGATAATGGTATAGTTCCTAACCTTGTTACTATTCGTTGTATTTCTAACAATCCCACAAGTGCAAAAAGTACGACCAACGAGGTTGCCGAGTAGGGGGAGCAACCTGGTGAGGTTATTGAGCAGGGAGAGCAACTTGATGAAGGTGTAGAGGAAGTGGAGCACCCCACTCAGGAAGAAGAACAACCTCAACCCCTGAGAAGATAAGAGAGGCCAAGGGTAGAGTCATGCAGGTACCCTTCCACAGAGTATGTCCTCAGTAGTGATGAGGGGGAGCTAGAAAGTCTTAATGAGGTGTTGTCCCATCCAGAAAAGAACCAGTGGATGAAAGCTAAGCAAAAAGAGATGGAATCTCTATAGAAAACAAGATGGTTGAACTTCCAAGGGGTAAAAGACCACTCAAATGCAAATGGATCTTTAAACTCAAGAAAGATGAAAATGGCAAGCTGGTCAGATACAAAGCTCGATTGGTGGTTAAAGGCTTCGAACAGAAGAAAGGTATTGATTTTGACGAATTTTTCTCACCTGTTGTCAAAATGACTTTTATTCGAATAATTTTGAGCTTAGCAGCTAGCCTAGATCTTGAAGTGGAGCAATTGGATGTGAAAACTGTATTTCTTCATGGAGATTTGAAAGAAGAGAATTATATGAAGCATCTAGAAGGATTTGAAGTAGCTGGAAAGAAACACATGGTGTGCAAATTGAATAAGAGTCTTTATGGATTGAAGCAGGCACCATTGCAGTGGTACATAAAGTTTGACTCATTCATGAAAAGTCAAACATACCTAAAGACCTATTCTGATCCATGTGTATACTTCAACAGATTTTCTGAGAATAATTTTATTATATTGTTATTGTATGTGGATGACCTGTTAATTGTAGGAAAAGACAAGGGGCTGATAGCAAAGTTAAAGGGAGATCTGTCCAAGTCATTTGATATGAAGGACGTAGGCCCAACACAACAAATTCTAGGGATGAAGATAGTTCGAGAGAGAACAAGTAGAAAGTTGTGGCTATCTCAGGAGAAGTACATTGAACGTGTACTAGAACGCTTCAACATGAAGAATGCTAAGCCAGTCAGCACACCTCTTGCTAGTCATCTAAAATTGAGCAAAAAGATGTGTCCTACAACAGAGGAGGAGAAAGGGAACATAGCTAGAGTTCCTTATTCTTAAGCAATCGGAAGCTTGATGTATGCAATGGTATGTACTAGACCTGATATTGCTCACGCAGTTGGTGTTGTCAGCATGTTTCATGAAAATCCTTGAAAGGAACATTGGGAAGCAGTCAAGTGGATACTCAGGTACATGAGAGGCACCACGGGAGATTGTTTGTACTTTAGAGGATCTGATCCAATCTTGAAGGGATATACAGATGCTGATATGGCAGGTGACATTAACAACAGAAAATCCACTACTGGATATTTGTTTGCATTTTCAGGGGGAGCTATATCATGTCAGTCTAAGTTGCAGAAGTGTGTTGCACTTTCAACAACTGAAGCAGAGTACATTGCCGCTACAGAAACTGGCAAGGAGATGATATGGCTAAAACGGTTCCTTCAAGAGCTTGGATTGCATCAGAAAGAGTATGTCGTCTATTGTGACAGTCAAAGTGCAATAGACCTTAGCAAGAACTCTATGTACCATGCAAGGACCAAACACATTAACGTGAGATATCTTTGGATTCGAGAAATGGTAGATGATGAATCTCTAAAAGTCTTGAAGATTTCTACAAGTGAGAATCCCGCAGATATGCTGACCAAGGTGGTACCAAGGAACAAGTTCGAGCTATGCAAAGAACTTGTCGGCATGCACTCAAACTAGAAGACATTGCTACCTCCTCTAGATGAATGAGACTGGAGGGGGAGATTGATGATGTCCATCTCATTGAATAAGTATTAGGCATGTGCCTAATAAAAGTTTCTTTGGTTTGGTAGCCAACCTTGTTGACTTGGTTTGGTTAGGTAGACAACTTTGTTGAATTAGTTTGGTTTGGTAGCCAACCCTTGTTGAATTTCTTTGGGTTGGTAGCCAACTTTGTTGAATTGTGAAAAGTGTGTGTAAATTGTCAAATATTGTAGGCTTTAGATAGTGAAGCTTTGTCTATAAAAGTAGAGCTTCAACTCTCATTTCAACACACCAACAAAAGAGAGAAAGAAAGAGTGAGGTTTCACAGACAAGGTATAAGAAAATAGTCTGTGAGAAAAATAGAGAGTGAGCGATATTGTAGTAAGGTGAGAATATCAAAAGAGGGTTATTTCTTTTGAGTGTTGTAGTGGTCTTTGGAGTATTTTACTCGGAACTACAAGTGTAAAATTCCTTATTATAGTGATATCAGTTGCTTCTATCGGGGCCGTGGGGTTTTCCCTTATTCAAAACGGTTTTTCACGTAAAAATTTTGGTGTCGTTGTTATTCTTGTTAATTACCGTATTTCAGTGTTACATTATTATTCCGCTTTTATTACCGTAAATATTATTTTGGCAGGGGGTTTATTCCCAACAATATACCATAACATCAAATGAGACAAAGGAATATTGTATAAGACAAAGTAACATATTAGACTTTGAGCTTAGTTAAACACAATCACATAAGACAAAACGGAGAGGGTATATTAATTAGTACCTTATTCAACAAGCTACACAAAAGCATCCGTAGATTAAAGATGTTGGTTAATATCTTTTAAATTTCCAGATCAGTAACACTTTAGATCGAGAAGTTTTCAGCAAATTTACTTCACTATTTATTCTCCTTATTAACAGAGTTCTTGAAATTGAAAGAAAAAAAACGGAAAATGGTCAGAACTGTCCCTTAACGTATTGACGTCAGGTTAAAAATGTCCTCTGTTAACGTATTTTGAAGAAAATGTCCCTACCGTTAAAATTTTGGCATATTTGTGCCCCTAACGTATTGACTCCAGTTTAAAAATGCCCCTACCGTTAACCTATTTTGAAAAAAATGCCCCTACCGTTTTAAATATAAGTACAGTTAGTTGTTAGACTTAGGGGCACAAATATGCCACATTTTTAACGATAGGAGCATTTTCTTCAAAATAGATCAACGGAAGGCATTTTTAACATGGAGTTAATACATTATTAGACTTGGATCTAAGTACTGCACAAAGATAAAAAATCATGACCTCGAAGATTAATAAAATATGCACTAACAAGGTAATCTAACACAATTGTCAATACCACATTTTACTCTTAGCTTGTTAATAATTTAATCTAGCTTATATGGTTTATTTTTATTTTTTTTAATAATTATGTGGTTTAGTTGGCTAACATAAACCTTATCAACCTTATCTTTTTCTTTTAATATATTAAAACAGAGAAAGAGAAAACCACTGAGATTGTCGCTAATATATTTATTGGCTGAGTACCAATTAAACACGCCTCTTTCAATTTTCCCAAGCACCAAGGAAGATTGCTTCCACGATCTCCTGGCATAATCTCTTGAGTCATAATTTCTTCTAGTTCTCAAATTCTTTAATGACTTGCTTCTATTCGTGGTTCAATAGCAGCGAGGTAAAAAGAACGTGATGCCTCAAAAAATCATTTAATATTGTTCAAATATTTCAAAGATAATTTTCTATATCTCGTGACTTACCTTTAGTAGTAGTAATTCCTTGGATATTTGTGGAGTACTCTTCTATTCCAGTTGAGAAGGTGTTAGGCTCAGAATAATAATAGGAATTAAAAGGCATAGGGTTAGGGTTATTTAACATGCCTAAAAAAGAAGATTGGCTACTCTCTTGGTTTTCTTGCTCATTTGTAGTAGTAATTCCCTTGGATATTTCTATCAAAGAAGAATCAAAATACTGATCATCGTCATCTATTTGATGGAATTGATTATAGGATTTTGGTGGTATTTGCAATGGTGGAAGCTCATCTCTTTCATGTTTAGTGGCACTGAGTAACCAATCTACAACTTTACTAGGTTGGCCTATATCCAAGTCTATCTTGAAGAAGTGCAGAAGACACAGAAAGCCTAGTTTTTTGTCTCTTAATCCTCTTATTCTGCAGACCTTACTATGCCTATCTTTACCTCCAAATGAACGCGAAACGTGCACGATTCTTGGATTGTTAAAGCTTGTCCATGAATGTTGTCTTGAACTAGATAAAGTTCTTGAAAATTGGACATTGTTGGTACCTTCTGGCTTCATCTGATCGACATTTTTTTGCTTGAATTCATGATTATTTTGCTCTAATATTCTTAATATCAATATGCAGAAAATCAATAAATATAGAAAAGTAAGCAGGACGGTATAAATATTTTGCCTGATAGAAAGATTGCAAAAACAATTAATAAGTTATTTGATTGGACAAGAGCGGTTGCTCTGATGGTAAGCAACCCCAACTTCCAACCAAGAGGTTGTGGGTTCGAGTCTCCCCAAGAGCAAGGTGGGAAGTTCTTGGAGGGAAGGATGTTGGGGGTCTATTTGGAAACAACCTCTCTACCCAATGATAGGGGTAAGGTCTGCGTACACACTACCCTCCCCAGACCTCACTAAGTGGGATTATATTGGGTTGTTGTTGTAGAGACAAGAGGGGTTGCTCTGATGGTAAGTAACCTCCACTTCCAACCGAGAGGTTGTGAGTTCGAGTCTCCCCAAGAGTAAGGTGAGAAGTTCTTGGAGGGAAGGATGTCAGGGGTCTATTTGGAAACAGCCTCTCTACCCCATGGTAGGGGTAAGGTTTGCGTACATACTACCCTCCCCAGACCCTACTAAAGTGAGATTATGAGTTGTTGTTGTTGATTGGAAGGAAGGGTCTTTTACTTCAGCTGCAACTATGCTTGAAAATGAATATTATATAGAGATAGTAAGTGGTTAGGAGAAGAGTATAGGGATTCTAGTGTATGCTACTACAAGATAATTATTGAAAAAAAATAAATCTTAGCGCCTTTAAGAAGTAGTGATGAGTTAAACTATTTGTGTTGATACAAAATTAAAGTCATCTCGAGAAATTGATTCTATTATACTATTACTTACTAGGGTCTCAAATTTTCCCCTATCTCTGCAATCTATAAATACCTTTAGAATCGAGAGTTGCGAGGAAAGTTAGGTTTTTAGGATATTCATGCATTAATATTGAAGGTCCCATCCATAATATTGGATATCTCCATACACAGCTAGGGAAAACCAACCCCTGGTGACATACACGCGGTAGGCTAGAATCTAATTAGAAAAATGTTTAGACTACATAATGTATGAACAAATTATTTCTAATTAACTGTTAATCAGCTGGCTGTTCGGGCAGTTTTGTATTTTGATTGTGTAATTATGTTATTTACTGATGCTACATAACTAGGGTAGACTGTTAATTTCAAAAGGACCACCTAGAGTCGGAGCCACATGCATTCAAGGGGTACTGTCAAATGATATTCTTTCGTCGAAAAAGTTATATTGTTTAGCTCGGTAATTATATGTATATATATATATATACTATATAATGATATCCCTTGACTTCTCGGTGAGTTTATTCTTTATATTTTGACTCCCCTTAATAAAAATCATGACTCCACCACTGCCTAGAGCGAGAAAAGAAAATGTGTTGCTTTTTGCCAACTAGTACAAAAATAAACGGATAATCAGCCGATTTTAGCAGAGACATATGCCTAGACAAAAAATCGAGAGAACAAATGCTCCACAAAAGATATTTTACAAACTGTTTTTTCTTTTAAATCTTGAAAGGAAACTAATTGTCGTTTAATTTCTACAATTTTTATAGATCCATTAACAGATAACTGCCATGGCTGATAATGAAGAAAGACTCACTGGTATTAAATAAATGTTCAGTATATAGGAAATTCCTAAAAGAAAAAGGAGTTAATCAAATAACCGCCGGATTTGATGTTTACTTTTTTATACATAAATTATACGTTAATTAATCTACATAGCTACCTATCCAATTGCTTATATATATCTTGCAGCTCTTCTTATTTTAAGCTATTGGATAGGTAGTAATAATTAGCAACTAAAAAACCACATTATTACCTTGTGGCATAGCACTACACAAGGTGGGCATTCTGGTATGGATGCTACTATTAAAAGGTTGCAGTTTCTATTCTACTAGAAAAATTTGGTGCCAGATGTTAGGGATTTCATAAACAGATATGATGTGTGTCAAAGGCATAAGTATGATGTTGCAGCTTCACCTGGATGGATACAACCTCTACCTATCCCCACAGGAGTATGGACTGCCATTTGCATGGATTTTATTGAAAGTCTTCCTAAATCACATGGTAAGGAGGTTATTTTGGTAGCGGTGGACAGATTAGCTAAAGCTGGCCATTTTTTAAGCTTGCAGCATCCTTATAATGCTGAAACCGTGGCTCAATGTTTCCTGGATCAGGTTTTTGAACTGCATAGGATGCCACTCACTGTAACTAGTGATGGAAACCCAATATTTCTGAGTTCTTTTTGGCAGGAGCTCTTTTCTCTGCAGGGTGTACAACTGCAAAGATCTACTGCATATCATCCTCAGACAGATGGTCAATCTGAGGTGGTAAAGAGAACCTGAGAGACATATCTGAGGTGCTCGGATAGTTCTAAGGATTGGGTCAAGTACCTTCCTTTGGCAGAATAGTGGTATAATACTACCGACCATTCTACTATTAAATGTACTTACTATGAAGCTTTATATGGTCAGAAACCTCCTATTCATTTACCTTACCTAAGTGGTGATACAAATGTAGAAATGGTTGACAAGGTATTAGAAGCACGTGAAGCTATTATTTAGTTGCTGAAGTTCCATCTGGCTAGAGCTCAGCATCGGATAAGAGATACAGCTAATGAACATAGATCTGAGAGGTCATTTGAAGAAGGGGAGTGGGTGTATCTCAAGCTACAACCTTATAGACAGATATCAGTAGCCATAAGGCCTTTCAACAAGCTTGTTTCCAAGTATTATGCACCATATCCTACTCTTGCAAGAGTGGGATCAGTTGCCTAGAGGTTGTTCATGCCTGCTGATGTTCTTATTCTTTCCACTTTCCATGTTTCAGAATTGAAAAGTATCATGAGGTACCTAGTGTCATCAACCATCCTCATGTACTTCATCTATCTAGTCGTTACTGTCCTCAACCAGAAGCAGTATTGGCACGAAGGTTGCTTAAAAAAGGGAATAAAGTTGTGTGCCAAGTGAAGGTTAAATGGTCAAGCTTGGAGGCTGCTGCTGCTACTTGGGAGTTTTTGCAGGAGCTTCAGACAAGGTTTCCCACCTTTAATTCTTGAGGTCAAGGATTGTCTTGAGGGGGAGGTATTGATGCAAGTTAGCAGAAGAGAAGTTAGCAGAAGAGAAAAGAGAAGAAAATGCAGTAACGATAATAACTAACTGAATGCTGAGATGGCAGAGTTGTTATTAGTTAGTTAAAAGTAGTTATAAGGTAGTTAGTCTAGAATCTTCCTAGAATCAAATTTTATATAGATGAGTGAATTGTAATCAAGGAGACTAATAAATGATCAATATACTTTCTTCCTCCTAAATCTCTTATACATTTTTAGTTAAACTCTCATAAAACCTTGCTTGACTAGCTAGCACCTTCTTCGAGCTTAGCTCCTAGACTGACTATTATCCACGAATTGTTTGTGTTGTATCAAAAGTCCCATCCATAATATTGGATATCTCCATACACAGCTAGGGGAAACCAACCCCTAGTGACATATACACGATAGGCTTAAAAGAATCTAATTATAAAAATGATTAGACTACATAACATATGAACAAATTATTTCTAATTAACTGTTAATCAGCTGGCTGTTCGGGCAGTTTTGTATTTTGATTGTGTAATTATGTTATTTAATGATGCTACATAACTAGGGTAGACTGTTAATTTCAAAAGGACCACCTAGAGTCGGAGCCACATGCATCAAAAGGGTACTGTCAAATGATATTCTTTCGTCGAAAAAATATATTGTTTAGCTCGGTAATTAATTTTATATATATATATATATATATATATATATATATATATATATATATATATATATATATATATATATATATATATATATATATATATATATAATGATATCCTTTGACTTCTTGGTGAGTTTATTCTTTATATTTTGACTCTGCTTAATAAAAATCATGACTCCACCACTGCCTAGAGTGAGAAAAGAAAATGTGTTGCTTTTTGCCAACTAGTACAAAAATAAACGGATAATCAGCCGATTTTAGCAGAGACATATGCCTAGACAAAAAATCGAGAGAACAAATGCTCCACAAAAGATATTTTACAAACTGTTTTTTCTTTTAAATCTTGAAAGGAAACTAATTGTCGTTTAATTTCTACAATTTTTATTGATCCATTAACAGATAACTGCCATGGCTGATAATGAAGAAAGACTCACCGGCAAGAAATAAATGTTCAGTATATAGGAAATTCCTAAAAGAAAAAGGAGTTAATCAAATAACCGCCGGATTTGATGTTTACTTTTTTATACATAAATTATATATATATAGAGAGATATTATACATTTAGAATTGATCTTGAAGCTCTTCTTATTTTAAGCAATTGGATAGGTAGCTATGTAGATTAATTCTTTAAAGAAAAACCGTAATCAGATAAAGTTGCAGAAAATGGTGTAGAACTTATTACTACTTCAAATTCTAGCTAGCATATGGTATACCACGAGCTTTTTTTTGCTTCTTGTTATAACTTCTGGTATGTTTTTTGGGTTATGAAGACTCCTATTTATAGTTGTGGAAGGAAGGAGTTGTGGTAAGAACAAACTCTTTCCGACCAATCAATTTAAAGTGTGACATGGACGCATTTGACTGGCCCGAACATGTCATTTGCACACGTGGCACGATTTCATTTGCCTTTTTGTGTGACTGCGCATGCCTTGTCATTTTGACATGTGGCATGATTCTATTGGTTCTTCCGTTTGACTTGGGCGCCACGTCATTTGACATGTGGCACCAAACTGGGCCTCTAGGAAGATGACATCTTGGACTTAATGAAATTGGATCATCACTTTAGCTCAATTAAATGGGTTATCCCAATGAATTAAGACTTATTTATTTAATCCATATATATTGGACTTATATAATTAATCCAATAAATTTATTTCAACTAATACATCTTGAATTTTAAAATATAGACCCAATTATTTTACAAATTTAATTCCTATAAAATTTATACGTCTACAAATGCCCCTACTTCAAGATTTACTTGAGGGTAAATTTAATAAACCCCAAGGCAACGCTTGAAGTACCGACAAAATAATCCTCGAATCACCTTACCGTAGAACAGATATTTTGTGGTTCATTTGTATAGTAAATTATGCCAACAGCTTAAAATGGTTTGACCATGAGGCTTAAAAATCAGTATATTCTTTAGAAAGGAATAAAGCTAAGCCACGTCGATTAGGCATATATTGGTGCTTGAATCTAATATTACTTGGAAATGCCACTTTTTCATAAGTCACTAACATGTTGAACCTTCAGTGCATCCACGTGATAACAGTTTGCATCCTTTTCAAAGTGATTTCCTTGTGAAATTGCTTTTGGACTTGTAAACATGTTACTGTCGCCGCCAAACAAATCCAAACTCCTGTCATAGACGAATTATACGGATCCGAATCCTTTTCAAATATCTTCTCGTCCGTGTTAGTATCAAACAACTCCAGTTCCAACATCGTCAAATAACGAGCTACTTCTACTTCTCAAATCTATATAAACCTCGTGCTCATATTTGTTGAGCATCAATTCATAGTCTTCGTAAGCTACTTGAATTTAATTTTACAAATTCAGAAGCATTAACGAGAAGGTAATTTCTTCTTCTTTTCTTGTGTTTTTCTCGTTTTGTTGTCTTTTTTTTTCTTGGTCAAGTGAGAAAGATATGTTCTGGTTCAACAAGATGATCCATGCATGCAAAAGACGAATCTTGGGGTGTTAGGGAATGAGTACTCATCCTTATCCGACTATTAGAGGGATTCTTTCATGGCCCGATTCTTGGAGAGATTATTTTCAATGTGGCCCAAACTATAGATGAGGCCAACTTAAGGTGCAAAGTGACTCGTATGTCCACCTTAAGATTGGAAGACTTATATGTCCACAGAATGTGGATTGACTATCGGAGAGATTACTTTCAAAACGCCCACAGAATGTGGCTTGACTATCGGAAAGATTACTCTTAAAACAACCATAGAATGTGGCTTGACTATCGGAGAGATTACTCTCAAAACGACTACAGAATGTGGCTTGAGTATCGGAGAGATTACTCTCAAAACGGATACAGAATGTGGCTTGACTATCAGAGAGATTACTCTCAAAACGGCCACAGAATGTGGCTTGACTATCGGAGAGATTACTCTCAAAACGGCCACAGAATGTGGCTTGACTATAGGAGAGATTACTCTCAAAACGGCCAAAGAATGTGGCTTGACCACCGGAGAGATTACTCTCAATGTGGATCGAATAATAATAGGAATTAAAAGGCATAGGGTTAGGGTTATTTAACATGCCTAAAAAAGAAGATTGACTACTCTCTTGGTTTTCTTTCTCATTTGTAGTAGTAATTCCCTTGGATAATTCTATCAAAGAAGAATCAAAATACTGATCATCGTCATCTATTTGATGGAACTGATTGTAGGATTTTTGTGGTATTTGCAATGGTGGAAGCTCATCTATTTCATGTTTAGTGGCATTGAGTAACCAATCTGCAACTTTACTAGGTTGGCCTAATATCCAAGTCTATCTTGAAGATCATATAATTGAAGTGCAGAAGACACAGAAAGTCTAATTTTCTGTCTCTTAATCCTCTTATTCTGCAGACCTTACCATGCCTGTCTTTACCTCCAAATGAACATGAAACGCGCACGATTCTTGGATTGCTAAAGCTTGTCCATGAATGTTGTCTTCAACTAGATAAAGTTCTTGAAAATTGGCCATTGTTGGTGCTTTATGGCTTCGTCTGATCGACATTTTTCTTGCTTGAATTCATGATTATTTTGCTCTAATATTCTTAATATCAACCTGCAGAAAATCAATAAATGTAGAAAAGTAATCAAGATGGTATAAATATTTTGCCTGATAGAAAGATTGCAAAATAATAAATAATTTATTTGATTGGAAGGAAGGGTCTTTTACTTCAGCTGCAACTACGCTTGAAAAATGAATATTATAAAGAGATAGTACGTGGTTAGGAGAAGAGTGTACGGATTCTAGTGTATACTACCATAAGATAATTATTAAAAAAAGTAAAATCTTAGCACCTTTAAGAAGTAGCGATGAGTTAAACTATTTGTGTTGATATAAAATTAAAGTCAGCTCGAGAAATTGATTCCATTATACTATTACCTACTAGGGTTTCAAATTTTTGCCCTGCTCTACAATCTATAAATATCGTTACAATTGAGAGTTGCAAGGAAAATTAGGTTTTTAGGATATTCATGCATTAATATTGAAGGTTGATGTAAGTTAGCAGAAGAGAAAAAAGAAGCAAATGCCATAACAATAATAACTAACTGAATGCTGACATGACAGAGTTGTTATTAGTTAGTTAAAAGTAGTTATATGGTAGTTAAAGGTTAGTTAGTCTAGAATCTTCCTAGAATCAATTTCTATATAGATAAGTGAATTGTAATCAAGGAGACTAATGAATGATCAATATACTTTCTCCTTCCTAAATCTCTTCTACATTTTTAGCTAGACTCTCGCAAAACCTTGCTTGACTAGCTAGCACCTTCTTCGAGCTTAGCTCCTAGATTGACTATTATCCACGAATCGGTTGTGTTGTATCAATTGGTATCAGAGCTCACTATCCTTGGCAACTCGATTCATGACTCGCAGCAAAAATTTAGAGAAAAACATGGAGGAATTGGATGAAAAGCTAACTGCTATTCACGAGTAGTTGCAAAAATTGATGAATGGAATGATGATTGTCAATAAGCATAATATACAGACTGATAAAGAGTTACTGGAGTTGAAGGAATCTATGGAAGTTGAATAAAAAAGGAAAGGAAAGGGAAACATTGAGAGCTGAATATTCAAATGTTAGAGCTGGATCGATGGATCCTCAACAAGAAGGCAGAGGCAGAGACGTTCAGCAAGGTATGAATCACAATAGTAACCATTTTACTCGATATTCTAAACTTGAATTTCCTCGATTTGCTGGAATAGATTTAAAAAATTAGTTGTATAAGGTTGATCAATTCTTCTCTATGGATGAAGTTGCTTTTGATCAAAGAGTTAAGTTAGCTTCTATCAATTTTGATGGAGAGGCCATTGCATGGCATAGGTCATTCATGAAATCTAGAAATTCTGTGTTAGATCCCACTTGGATTGAGTATGTGTTAGCATTGAATGAAAGGTTTAGGGATGGATTCGAAGATCATATGGAGGCATTGAAAAATCTGCAACAAACTGGTAGTATTAGGGACTATCAGGCAGAATTTGATAGACTCTTAACTGGTGTTAATTTGTCTAATGAAAATGCAATCAGATGTTTTCTTGGGGGCTTAAAACCAGAATTAAACAAGGCTATTAGAATTCAATCTCCCAGAACCTTGTTACAGGCTTATAAGATTGCTAGGTTACAAGAAGAAGTGTTTGAGGCCCAGGCTGAGTCATAGGGGTTTAAGCCTAGGTTGAGTAACACTTCTAGCCTTCTACCTATTCCAAATAACAACAAACTCCAGTATAATTCAAAGAGCCAAACACCAAACTCCACTATCACAAAGCCTTTTGAACCTAACTTTACAAAGAACAACAGACCTTATGGGAGGAGATTGAGTGCATCATAAATGGATGAGAAAAGATCCAAGGGCCTATGCTTATTTTGTGATGAAAAGATACACCAGGCCATAAGTGTATGAACAGAAAACAATTATATTTAGTAGAGGTGACAGAAAATGAAGAGTTAGAGGTGGATGAGGTAGAGATGGTGACTGAAGATATGGTCGACTCAACTGAGTTTATGGCTATGTCACTGCAAGCATTCACAGGTGCAGTAGGGCATCAGACCATATGAGTCACTGGTTACCATGAGAAAAGGCCATTCAGGTGTTGATAGATACTGGGAGCACTCAACTTTGTTGATAAATCAATAGCTGCTAAATAGGGCTGCAGAGCTTGTTGAATTCAGAGGCAATCTGTTAGTATTGCAGATGGTAGGAAGGTGCAAACTGCTTCAGTTTGCAGGGATATGAAATGGTTACTGCAAGGTACTACCTTCTCCTCTGATTTTCTACTACTACCATTGGGCAATATAGATATTGTATTGGGAGTTCAATGGTTGAATACCTTAGGAAGGATATTGTTTGATTTTAAAAAGAGAACAACTGAATTCATATACCAAGGTAAGAAACATGTTCTGATGGGTGCTAATGACTAACTTAAGACTGCCAAGGTTAAAAGTTTGGTCAAGAAGAGTAGTGATGAAGCTCAATTCTTCATGATTTCATTAGATAGTGCGGCTAGTGGTATTTACTGTCACAATATACAGGCTATACGAAGAACGAACCAATTTCCAGAATTAGCAGCTCTTATTAATCAATATGAGAAGGTATTTGAAACACCTACTATATTACCACCTTATTGGGGTTCTTTTGATAACATAATTCCTCTTCAGGAAGCTTCTAATCATGTGAATAAGAGACCTTATTGGTACTATGAGATTAAGAAGGACATAATTGAGAAGTTGGTACAAGAGATGTTGGATCAAGGGGTGATTCAGCACAACAGTAGTCCTTATGCTTTTCTAGTAGTCTTGGTGGGGAAAAAGGATGGTAGCTGGAGTCTTTGCGTCGACTATAGGAGTCTCAATCAAATGGCCATAAAGGATAAGTTCCCTATTCCTACGATTGAGGACCTATTGGATGAGTTACATGGTGCTGAGGTTTTCTAAAAAATAGATCCCAGGGCTGGTTATCACCAGTTGAGAATGACTGAAGGGGATGTCAACAAAACTGCCTTTAGGACTCATGAAGGACATTATGAATTCTTGGTTATGCCCTTTGGATTGACCAATGTTCATTTTCTTTTCAAAGTTTGATGAATGATGTTTTCAAGCCCTTGCCAACGATACCAGTGTTGATTTTTTTTGATGATATTTTGATCTATAGCAAGGATGTAATTACTCATGTGGATAATATAAAGGCTGTATTAGAGTTGATGAAACAACATCAGTTGTATGCTAAGATGCCAAAGTGTGCTTTTGGAGTACCTAAGGTGGAATACCTTGGCCATTTTATCAGTCCTGAAAGTGTAGCTACAAATCCTAAGAAGATTGCTACTATGCAAGATTGGCCTACACCAGTCAAAATTAAACAGCTGAGGGGATTCTTAGGCCTTGCAATCTATTACAGAAGATTCATTCAAGGCTTTGGAACTATTTGCAGACCATTGTATGATTTGTTAAAAAAGGATAGTTTTGTGTGGAGTACTGAGGCTACTGCTACTTTTAATGCTTTGAAGCAGGCCTTAGTTTCAACTCCTGCGCTGGCTATGCCAAACTATGCCAAACCATTTACTATTGAAACAGATGCTAGTGGGAAAGGGATAGGTGATGTACTGATGCAACAAGGTCATCCTATTGCCTATATAAGCAAGTCCTTAGCTCACAGGCATCAGGCTTTATCAGTTTATGATAGGGAAATGCTTGAACTCATTTTTTCTATCACTAAATGGTCACACTATCTAATAGGAAACCATTTTATAGTGAAGTCAGATTAGAAAGCCTTGAAGCATTTGTTAGAGTAACAAATGCATACTGATTTTCAGAAAGCCTTTGGCAGAATAGTGGTATAATACTACCGATCATTCTACTATTAAATGTACTTACTATGAAGCTTTATATGGTCAGAAACCTCCTATTCATTTACCTTACCTAAGTGATGATACAAATGTAGAAATGGTTGACAAGGTATTAGAAGCACGTGAAGCTATTATTCAGTTGCTGAAGTTCCATCTGGCTAGAGCTCAGCATAGGATAAGAGATACAGCTAATGAACATAGATCTGAGAGGTCATTTGAAGAAGGGGAATGGGTGTATCTCAAGCTACAACCTTATAGACAGATATCAGTAGCCATAAGGCCTTTCAACAAGCTTGTTTCCAAGTATTATGCACCCTATCCTACTGCTGCAAGAGTGGGATCAGTTGCCTACAGGTTGTTTATGCCTGCTGATGTTCTTATTCTTTCCACTTTCCATGTTTCAGAATTGAAAAGTGTCATGAGGTACCTAGTGTCATCAACCATCCTCATGTACTGCATCTATCTAGTCGCTACTGTCCTCAACCAGAAGCAGTATTGGCACGAAGGTTGCATAAAAAAGGGAATAAAGCTGTGTGCCAAGTGAAGGTTAAATGGTCAAGCTTGGAGGCTGCTGCTGCTACTTGGGAGTTTTTGCAGGAGCTTCATACCAGGTTTCCCACCTTTAATTCTTGAGGTCAAGGATTGTCTTGAGGGGGAGGTATTGATGCAAGTTGGCAGAAGAGAAGTTAGCAGAAGAGAGAAGAGAAGAAAATGCAGTAACGATAATAACTAACTGAATGCTGAGATGGTAGAGTTGTTATTAGTTAGTTAAAAGTAGTTGTAAGGTAGTTAGTCTAGAATCTTCCTAGAATCAAATTCTATATAGATGAGTGAATTGTAATCAAGGAGACTAATAAATGATCAATATACTTTCTTCTTCCTAAATCTCTTATACGTTTTTAGTTAAACTCTCGCAAAACCTTGCTTGACTAGCTAGCACCTTCTTCGAACTTAGCTCCTAGATTGACTATTATCCACGAATTGTTTGTGTTGTATCAAAGGTCCCATCCATAATATTGGAAATCTCCATACACAGCTAGGGGAAACCAACCCCTAGTGACATATACACGATAGGCTTAAAAGAATCTAATTAGAAAAATGTTTAGACTACATAACATATGAACAAATTATTTCTAATTAACTGTTAATTAGCTGACCATTTGGGCAGTTTTGCATTTTGATTTTGTGTAATTATGTTATTTAATGATGCTACATAAGTAGGGTAGACTGCTAATTTCAAAAGGACCACCCTAGAGTCAGTGGCGGAGCCACATGCATTCAAAGGGTACTGTCAAATGATATTTTTTCGTCGAAAAAGTTATATTGTTTAGCTCGGTAATATATATAATGATATTCTTTGACTTTTTGGTGAGTTTATTCTTTATATTTTGACTCTGCTTAATAAAAATCATGACTCCACCACTGCCTAGAGTGAGAAAAGAAAATGTGTTGCTTTTTGCCAACTAGTACAAAAATAAACGGATAATCAGTCGATTTTAGCAGAGACATATGCCTAGACAAAAAATCGAGAGAACAAATGCTCCACAAAAGATATTTTACAAACTGTTTTTTCTTTTAAATCTTGAAAGGAAACTAATTGTCGTTTAATTTCTACAATTTTTATTGATCCATTAACAGATAACTGCCATGGCTGATAATGAAGAAAGACTCACCGGCAAGAAATAAATGTTCAGTATATAGGAAATTCCTAAAAGAAAAAGGAGTTAATCAAATAACCGCCGGATTTGATGTTTACTTTTTTATAGATAAATTATATATATATATAGAGAGATATTATACATTTAGAATTGATCTTGCAGCTCTTCTTATTTTAAGCAATTGGATAGGTAGCTATGCAGATTAATTCTTTAAAGGAAAACCGTAATCAGATAAAGTTGTAGAAAATGATGTAAAACTTATTACTACTTCAGATTCAAGATTATTATTTGATGAGTTTAATCTTAAAATTTGTGGGTCCATAATTTAACATTTGTTATTTTTCACATGTATATTTATGTTATGTGTGAAAAAAATGCTGAACTCAATTGAATTTGTAGCTAGCTCTAAGGCTACATTCACCACTTGCTGTTGGAATCCTGAAGCAAAATGTAGTATTTTTGGACTAAATTTACATAAATAAATGTAAAAAAAAATTACCAATGTATATATAACGCCACCAAAAGTGGCGCTATATAGTGACGGTAACTGAGCCTTTATTGTATAGGACCACTTTTAGTGGCGTTATACATTATTTTTTTGAAAACACTGGGTATTGCGCCACAAAAAGTGGCGTTATATACATACTTTTCTGACACAGTTTATTGGCACTATACCTCTAATTAAAAAAAGTCCCGTCTTCTTCTCCACCATTATTTTAAACGTTGGTCCCCCCATTTTTTCTCTCATTTCTGTGAGAAATATGTCCACAAATTTTTAAATTTTTTTTGGGTCCCCCCGACACATAATTGCTGAAGAACATAGGTCCTACATTCGATAAGAGCTTCGTGTGATTGTTGATTCACGTTTCTGGAGTCAAAATTTCGAGTTACTTACTCTTTGAAAATTCTAAATCGAGGTATTTCGCTTTATTTTAAGTTGAAACATTTATAATAATGTATATAATTGATTTGTACGTGGTATATTTCAGTTTGTATTTTTTTGTCGAAACTAGCATGTTAAATTTATCCGAATTTAATTTCAGTGTTGTATATAAAAATATAAATCTGTAAAATAAATTTGTTGGTTAATGTTGTCATTTATATATATGTGTTTTCATACCTTTTTGTGTTTTATTTTTAATTAAATTTATTTGTTGTTTATGTATAGTTTAGATTATTTTTTAATATAGTAAAATGTAGACCTTTTTAGCGTAGTAAAACGTAGATCCTTTTAATGTACTGAAATATAGAGCGTTATAGCGTAGTAATGTGTAATATTTTAGGTTAGAGTTCCTTTTGTTTAAGTATGTTATACTGGTATTTCAATCCTCAAAAATATCGAGCCCGGAACCCATGGGTAAGTAACTTGCACAATTAAGTTATTAAAACATATGAATTTCAATCATAAAAATATACATAATTTTTAATCATAGTTTTGTGCCACCAGACCTAAAAAATATCGAGTCCGGAACCCATGGGTAAGTAAGTTGTACAATTAAGTTATTAAAAAATATGAATTTCAATCATAAAAAAATACATAATTTTTAATCATAGTCTGGTGCCACTAGTCCTCAAAAATAAGCGAGCCCGGAACCCATGGGTAAGTCACTTGCACAATTAAGTTATTAAAAAATATGAATTTCAATCATAAAAAAATACATAATTTTTAATCAAAGTTTGGTGCCACTGGGCCTCAAAAATATCGAGCCAGGCCACCCATGGGTAAGTAACTTGTACAATTAAGTTATTAAAAAATATGAATTTCAATCATAACAAAAATATAAATTTTCATCATAGTTTGGTGCCACTGGGCCACAAAAATAAGCGAGCCCGGAACCTATGGGTAGGTAACTTGCACAATTAAGTTATTAAAAAATATGAATTTCAATCATAAAAATAATACATAATTTTTAATCATAGTTTGGTGCCACTGAGCCTAAAAAATAAGCGAGCTCGGAACCCATGGGTAAGAAATTTGCACAATTAAGTTATTAAAAAATATGAATTTCAATCATAAAAAATACATAATTTTTAATCATAATTTGGTGCTACTGAGCCTAAAAAATAAGCGAGCCCGAAACCCATGGGTAAGTAACTTGCACGATTAAGTTATTAAAAAATATGAATTTCAATCATAAAAAAATACATAATTTTTAATCATAGTTTGGTGCCACCGGACCTCAAAAATATCGAGCCCGGAACCCATGGGTAAGTAACTTGTACAATTAAGTTATTAAAAAATATAAATTTCAATCATAAAAATATATAATTTTTAATCATAGTTTCTCAAAAATAAGCGAGCTCGGAACCCATGGGTAAGTAACTTGCACAATTAAGTTATTAAAAAATATGAATTTCAATAAAAAAATACATAATTTTTAATCATAGTTTGGTGCCACCGGGTCTAAAAAATAAGCGAGCCCGAAACCCATGGGTAAGTAACTTGCACAATTAAGTTATTAAAAAAATATAATTTTTAATCATAGTTTGGTGCCATTGAGCCTAAAAAATAAGCGAGCCCGGAACCCATGGGTAAGTAACTTCCACAATTAAGTTATTATAAAAATATGAATTTCAATCATAAAAAAATACATAATTTTTAATCATAGTTTGGTGCCACCGGGCCTCAAATATATCGAGCCCGGCCCATGGGTAAGTAACTTGTACAATTAAGTTATTAAAAAATATGATTTCAATCATAAAAAAAATCATAATTTGGTGCCACTGGGCCTCAAAAATAAGCGAGCCCGGAACCCATGGGTAAGTAACTTGCACAATTAAGTTATTAAAAAATATGAATTTCAATCATAAAAAAATATAAAATTCTTAATCATTATTAATCATAATTTGTACAATTAAGTTATTAAAAATTATGATTTTACAGTTGACGACATGGATGCACTTATACATCCCGCCCCTCCGACGTCGGATCTATTAGTCCTACAGCCCCAGCATAGATCCGAGTATATATGGGAGGGACAGTTGCTTACGCAGACTTTTCGGGCCCGGAGACTGGATCTACTATGGGAGTTTTTGAGTCCTCCATGCGTTCTACATCCCCACGTGGTCCATTACTTGGAGGAGATGAGATTCTATATGATTTTTAGGATTGGCCGGATACAGCTCGACTATGCTTTGATCAAAACCTTGATTGAGTGGTAGCGACCGGAGACACATACTTTCCATCTGTCCATTGGCGAGGCCACCATTTCACTCCAAGACGTAGAGATTTTATATGGCATGTCCGCTGATGGCTTGCCTGTGTTACTGCCTGCGAACATGCGATATTATCCGCGGGTGGCATATTGGGATATGCTGCTGAAGCTCACTGGTTTCATACCGGAGGACCAGGAGGTTGCTTCTGGGGTCAGCCGTATGCAGTAAGTCCCTATTAGAGACCACCTCATATAGATCCACGATACGATCACCGACGAGTCAGCAAAGGTGGATGTGCAGCGGTATACGAGGCTTTTGCTTCTCCTTCTATTTGGTTGGGTATTGTTCCCGAACACTTCGGGGAACCTAGTGAGCCTCCGTTTTCTGCACCATATTACCCGATTCGAGGATACAGTCAGCTACATCTAGGGTGGTGCTGTCCTCTCATTTATGTACAGGCAGATGTGCCGGGCTTCCATGGGTACACAGAGAGACGTTTGTGGCTTCCTGCCGCTTCTACAGGTGACAATATATTCAACTAATATGTCCTTTAGTTATAAGTCTACCTAGTTATAGTTAATCTTACACTATACATCAACCTTCTATGTTAGGTTTGGGTCTGGGAGCGATTTCTGCATCTTCGGCCACCTCTACCACAACTACCGGCTAATGTAGAGATTCCAGAGCTCCCTCTTGCTTGTAGGTGGGTTATACGCCGTAGACTTTCACGAGAGTATGATGCCCATCATAATCTCCCCCGCATCAAGGATGTCTTGGATTTGCTGGAGGATGCACAGGTGAATATCTAACTAAACGTACCAGTTATTGTTTAACTTAGTGTTGCGCATACTTACGATTTGTGTTGTTATTTGATAGTTCATCTGGACGCCGTACAACGAGGAGGTAATAGGTACCCTGCCACCGTATTACACGTTCGGCCGACATATTTGGAGGGCTTTTGTCCCTCTCACATGCCTCGATATTGTCGAGCATCATCCTTCAGAGCGGGTTTTTCGTCAGTTTTCCCTGCCACAGCCTATACCGACTCCGCCTGCATGGATCCTTTACATTATGAGTGGGATGATCGATCCAGGGTGGACGGCACATTTACTGACTAGCTTAATGCTCAGTTGGCTATTTGGGAGATGCGAGGGGACTTGACCCCACCTCCGCAACACTTTCCTTTAGAGGGTTATATGGCATGATACAGCGCTGTTTCCCAACTTTTTATCAGGAACCCTGTTCATCAGACAGAAGGTCGGTACGTCTCATACGCCGGGAGACACGAGTCTCTAGTATGTTTTTTGTTATAATTAATTATATACCTTTAATTTCGTTCCAAATACGTAATTTGCATTGTTTACTTTTGTGCAGGCGATTGGACTGAATATCGTCTATCATATGGGGCAGCAGATGCAGAGTTATGTCCATGATCCTGTGGTCATGCAGGAGTATGGTCGTCGATTCATGGATGTGACTGCCCAAACACTACAACGAGCCCGATCAGATCAGCATTTGGCACATGAGGCTGATTATATTGACCCAACCATGTACCAGCGAGGTCGTGGTATCCCACGAGGTGGCGGTGCCCTACAACCTGGTGGTTCCCTAAGAGCTGTTGGTGCTGGAAGACGTGGTCGTGGGCGGAGAGGAGGTGGTGTTCAGCAGGGGGCGATGAGGCTCGTGTTGATGATGTTGCAGCAGATATGGTAGGTGGCATGTATGAGACCGGCATGCCGTCTTACAGCCTTGGAATTTTTGACACTCCAGTGCCATCACAGGCGACCCCATCGGGTCAATTATTGATCACATGATCGGATTTTAAGGAGCGGATTGGGGTAGATATTTCCCTGGCCCGTCTACCACTTATGAGGATCGACCTACCCAAGATTTATTTAGTGGTCGCTGACTGAGTTATGGCACCTCATCACATGCGCATGTATGACTTTATTAGTATTGAATTTGAATTTGTTTTAACTATAACTTATTTATTTTGTTTAATTTTATTAATTTCCTTTTTTCAGGCTTCATGTGATGCTGCGACAGATGACTACATTCAGGATTCAGACGCGATTATGGTAAGATAATATAATTTGTTGTTAATTGTTATGTAGTTTTCTAAACTAAGTTTTATATTATTATGTAGTTTCTACTGGACCTGACAGCACCACCGATACATGCCATCCTGGGCTGCATCCGATTATAAGGAGACGACTTGATGATGATGATCCTGATAGCGTACCGGGGCGGGAGGGAATGCGCCTCAGGCCGACGACTACATTTAGACACACCACATGCGGGACACATTGAGTCGGCCTTCCTTTTTTTATTTGGTGTAAATAATATTTTTGTATACGTTAATAAAATATTTAATCGAATATGTCCATTACTTTATTTTAGTTCTTCATTCGTTTTATTATTTCGTATAACAACACAAGCACTTAAATTTAACTTTCACTTTAATTAAAATACAATTTAGTACAACAAAGAAGGAATACATTACTTTAGCACAAACAAAAACATTACAGGCCAACATAATAAAAATACATGAAATATGAAAAATATACTAAACACATACATGCTAATGTTTAGTCCCGGTTGCCATTTATTCTCCACTCCAACCACTTAAATCGTTCATTCATTTGTTCTTTTTCTTCTTTCATCTCTTTTAGTTTCGCTTTCACCTCTGCAAGTTCTCGTTTATTTTTTTTTCGTTCCTTTTGTGCTTCACAATTCCATTCTGCTCTCCATTTTTTATCTTCCACCTCCTTCAATTTCTTCTCATTTCTATCATAATTCTACTGCTTTCTTTTTCTACTCCCAGTTGGCTTAACCACATATTATGAAGGAACTGCAGTTGTTCTCTGTATCTATCTTGATAACATGGTTCATTAACCCATTCATCAAATTCACACATAGGTTCGCCAGGAATCTTGTAGTACTGGTTTATACATTACCAGTAGCGGCGTCCAACATCACGACCTTCCCACGAAGTTTGCATCAAGCATGCTTTTCCACAGTAGCACATTGGTGGACGAAGAGGTTGAGTCATTTGTGAAATATCTGCTTTTGGTAAAAAAAAAACCTTTCTTTTAATGAAATATTTGCTTTTAGTAAATTTTAAGCACACAAAATGACTATAATGAGCCCGTTATTTATAGGCAAGACAACGCAGACATAGTTTCATATTTAGTGGCGCTATATTTTGCATATTAAATATCACGATGTTGACGGGACAACTTTACGTCAGCTGGTAAGCTTTTTCAGTTTGACAAGACAACACATACATAGCGTCATATTTAATGGCGCTATATTTTGCGTATTAAATATCACGATGTTGACGGGACAACTTTACGTCAGATGGTAAGCTTTTTCAGTTCGACAAGACAACACATACATAGCGTCAAATTTAATGGCGCTGAATTTTGCGTATTAAATATCCCGATGTTGACGGGACAACTTTACGTCAGATGGTAAGATTTTTCATTTCGACAAGACAACACACAAAAAATAAATATATAGATAATTATATTAAATTATTATTTAAATAGGTAAGATGGAAAAGTACAAGTCATAATTAACAAACAAGGAATTTTTATTTCATAAATCTTGCAACATATACATAAAAAATAATTACTACAACATTAAGTCATGGATAGTTAGGTATTATAGAAGAACACCCGCACCGAGCTACATTTTTTTTTTTGGCAATCCTCTAGGCAAATGCCTAGGGTTGGTTTTCATTAATAAAAGGAAATTGAAAATTACAACAAATAGGAAAAAAAGATAAGGTGGGGAGGCACCGGTATTGTTACCCATATAACAAAAACCGGCGGAAACCTTACCTTATTAATCCTATCGAGGCCCGAAAAAGCCTCAAGATCTAAAAAGCATGAAAAACGAAAAATAAAGAAAATCAAATACAAACATGATCATCACAGAGTTTATAACGAACTTTGTGATGATAATACACCGAGAAATACTAATGTGATGGTAAAGAAAGAGGATTAATTGCTGCTTTCTTTTCTCCATATTTGTGAACAATTTTCTCAATATGGCTTTAAAATTCACGCTTGATCCTCGAACGATTAGGATTTGTAACAGTTGGTTGCATGACTTGTTTTTGCTTTGCAATTCTCATCGGGGGTCTCCGTATGTTAGCGTCTACACACATCCTGCCATCACAACTTCTATCTCTTTCACGAGATTTCTTACTTGTTTTACTATGCATTGGTGATAAATCTCCATTTCTTGACGCTTCTGCTCGACAAGGCGATAAGATTATCTTCTTCCTCCCCTTCTTCATATATATTTCTTCCTATCTCCTCATTCAAAAATTGTCTATTCTGGAGGTTGACTTCTGAAGTAGTTAACACAATTTGTTGCTATCCCTTCTCCAAAAAAGTGATTGACTTAATTGGTACAATCTGATTCTGGGAAGCTACAGGTAGTGATGTTGCGGTTCAATTAGCAGCTGAACTTTCACCTGGTTTTGTATAATTTCTTGGAAAAAATACTGGAGCATTATGGTTTAAATTGGTGCTTCTGTTTGCTACTATTTGCAGATTAGCAGTACACTTAACTGTCGCTAACTTCCTTTGATTTTTGAACTGATCCTCACTGTCCTCTCCAGCAGTGTCGTCCTCAAAGTCTTGGTCATCGTCTGAAGACGAAAAAGCAGCAAATCCTTCTCCCCATCCCTCCTCGTCGTCATAATCTCGTTGGTCTTTCCACAATTTTGATTTAATGACCATGTCCCTCATAGGAACCTGTTTGTTACTAGCAGAGGATGATGGCGGATCTCCATAACATTTGTTAATTGTCGGCTTCTCTCCATTCATGGTTCCCTTCTCAATATTCAAATCTGAAAGTGCAGCAATAGAATTATGTGAAGCTGAGCACTTTTCAGAAATATGCATTTTGTTTTTGAATTGTGGAGGTTGATTTCTGTTGGATATCGATGTGCCAGTATTTGTATTATGTTGAGCAATTCAATTGTTTGTTGAGAAACATTCTCAAGCTGTAACTGTAAACCACTTTTAAGTAAGTCTTCATTAGAAACTACAGCTGCTGGAACAGAGACCACGCTGCCTTGTCGAGTCATTTCAAATTGACGAGAGATCTGAATTCTAAGCACCCTCATCTTCTTTAAGACTTGTTGATTGTCTCACAACATCAATATTAGTTATCCCAGATTTAGCTTGATCAGCAGGATATTGCAAAGGATTTTCCAGTTCGAAGGAAATAGAGTGTGCATCAAGTAGTTCATTATTTATCGACCTATTCGTTTTAATGTTGTCCTCAACAGCATCATCTATTTTGGTGTGCTTAACCAAAAGAGATGTTTTTCTCAGTTCTGTGTGAAGTTGTTGTTCATGTTTTTTTTTAGCTATCAATTACATTTGTTACTGTCGACTTCTCCCTTGACTTAATTGACATACCATTTTGATTAGTGATAGGATTGAAAAAATTCGATGCCTCAATATTAACTCCTTTTGATTGTCCAACCAGTGAAATGTTATTGCTGTTAGAGTTCTGCACTATCTGCTGCTGGTCGATCTGCTCCACTTCACTGCTTTTTGCATTGTCAGTTTCACCCTGGGCAGACACACCCTTTTTACTAGGAATGGATTGTGCTGGATTAGAAACAGAGTTTTGGGCTCCTAACATCTGCATGATGCAACTGAGATGTTGTCCATTAAAATCAACCAATTGCCCAGCCTGTTCACTGGAAATTTTGTGGTCTGCAGTAATCTGCATTGCCCTATGTATGACTGCTGAATCAGATCGACCAAAATCTTCCTTCACACCTACCTTATGTTCTACAGTCGCACCTACTTGTCCAGTTCTTAGCACATTGGTCTCAATTACATTGGTAAGATTGTTAGTAGGCAGAGCTGCTGGATTAGGCAATTCACTACATTGTTGTGATCCACCAAAATCTTCCTTCACACCTGCATTATGTTCTACATGTCGCACCTACTTGTCCAGTTCTTAGCACATTGGTATCAGTTACAATGGCAAGATTTTTAGTAGGCAGAGCTGCTGGTTTAGGCAATTCACTGCATTGTTGTGGTCCAGGAATTTGTGAAGCGTCACAGTAATTTGGAACTGTTAAATTATCCAGTGATTCAGATGAAGCACCAGTTGGATTAGGACTAACATTCAAAGCCATAAAATCTTCTTTGTTAGTACCATTTGCTTTGCCAGACAATGTACCCTTGTTCTTGTTATTAGCCTTTAACAATAACTGCTGCTCGATGGTTTTATCTTGCCTACAAACATCAACCAAATTCTGGACAGATTTATTTTCAGTGTCACCTACTGCAATAGAATAGGTTGCAGAATGTTTCAAAATTGACATTCCTTTACCAGTTTGGTTTTCACTTAAACCATTCAGAGGAGTATGTAGAGGTACTGTATTTTGCCTTTTAAAAATCTGCACTCCGTCACCATTTGGAGTTGAAACAGCTTTAACAGTTTGGACACCAGAGCCCGAATCATTTAACTGTCCTATATCCTGAATCACATTAAGCATCCTTTCAGTTCGACGACCTGCAAAATTAGCATTCAAGTAATCCCTAGCATCACCTTCTAATTTAGACATTCTGCCCCTACTATCTGATTCACCAATATGAACTGCTGCTCCATTTTCTGAAATCCATCAACACGATTTTACATTATGTCCTTGGTGATTACAATTCGTACAGTATGTAGGAACATTATCAAACACGATCTGCTGGTCGAAATCTGCTACTTTTCTAGATTTCGAATCTACTATCTTAATCTTTATTTGTGCCAAGCTTGATTATTGTTGCCACTCAAAAGGATATTTTCTACGATCGTGCCCTGTTTGCGTGCATATACCACATTTGCACGCATATACAGTATCACTAACATCCATTTGGTTCCGTATACGCGTTCTCTTCTACACCAGTCTTTACGCAAATAAGACTTGTTACACACCATTTTAAATGTATCTGGAGGCCAATAATGCTCAGCACATACTGGCTGCAACTGACCACTATATGTGTTTAGCTACTTGGAAACACTATATTGTTGATCAATATAGTTGGTCTCTGCATAACCAACATGTTGAAAATACTTGATGGCATGTGAGCAAGGCATGGGGTAGATTGACCATTTCCCACAAGAGCATAACCTTGTATATTCATTTACAGTATGAACATTATTACCCCGATTATTATGGATAGCGGTGCGAACTTCAAAAATACCTCTTTCATTATCGTATTGCAAAAAGGAATGCCAATGTGCTTGCCGTCTGTATTTCACAAGTCTCGGCATAGGCACTGGCACAAATTCAACACCTCTTTCCATCAATTCCGTTGCAGCTGTAGACCGTTGAACAAACCTCTCCGCTATATACTTGAATGACATCCACACCATAGCTGTGACGGGCAATCCTCTTGCCGACTTCAATAACCCGTTAAAGGACTCTGACATATTTGTCTAAGAATTCCCCACCGTCTGCCACCATCTGCATGCAACATCCATTTTTCAGGGTCATGTCGCATTAACCAACAATAGGATGCCTCGTATTCTCGCCTGATAGAATCCATATGCCTCCGGAATTTATGTTGTTGGTGGTCTATTGCTGCCATCCACATCAAATCATGTAGATCCTTTTTGGGATGTGCCCTCTGGAAATTTGCCTTCAAGTGCCTCACACAATAACGATGGTATGCATAAGGTTCTTTCCATGCAGGCAAGTTCTCCAGAGAACTTAATATACCACCATGATGATCAGATATTAGACAAATACCTGAACGCTGTTTGAGAACGTGCTCTTTCAGGTGGTTAAAAAACATCGTCCACATCTCTGTGCTTTCATTGGCACAAATAGCAAAAGCTAAGCAAAATATCTATCCATTAGCATCCACTGCCACGGCTATCAATAGCTTGATATCGTACTTTCTATAGACATGAGTTGCGTTTATGGACATTACGGGCCGGCAATACGGAAAACCATTAATTGCTGGCATAAACGCCCAGAACACGTAATTGAATATATATTCTGGTTTACCCGCACTCCGCTCAAGCTTCCATTCGACAACCGTCCCGGGGTTAAACTGCTGCAGTGCAGCCATGTACCTAGGAAGATATGCAAATGACTTATCCCAGTTACCATAGACTATTTCAAACGCTCTTTTACGCACGAGATGTGCCTTTCTTTTAGTAATCGTATGGCCATATTCCTGGTGGACTGCTGTAATGCACTCTTTGATTTTATACCTTATGGACGCTTCGATGTGCGGAATAAGTACAAGAGATATCAAGTCAATATCCAAGTTGAAGTGATTCCCGTTATACGTGTCCATTTCGCATGTGCGGGTGGGAATATATTTACCCACTTTCCACATACATGTCTTCTTCTTGGTCGCACGTAACATCCAATCACATGGCCAAAACCACCTGCGGCAAACAACCTTGTATACCATCGGACTTGACTCCGATTCCTGCATCTCACGACACTCTTTTATGTTATGCATTTTACAAGCCCTGCTTATGCGCGCTTTATCAAGAAAAAGCATCCCCTTTGCAAGCACCGTTGGTCTAGACGCATCCCACATTGATGTCCAGATTTTATCAAAATCCTTTGTGAGAGCCTCCATATCAGGCATAGTTGGCAAGTTATCAATGTAAGGAATCTCCCTTGAATGAAATGACACTTCAGACTCGTACACTCTTCATCTAGGGGGGTCTCTCTTCAAATCGAGTCCTTCATCTTCATCCTGTTCATCGCCATCCTCACGAACAAAGGGTGTCTCATCTCCCGATTCATCGGCATTGTTATCGTAATCACTGTTCTCTTCCTTACTCTGTGCATTTGCCAGATCCCGATGTAATAAATCGTTTTTGGACAATTGAGTGAGTACGGGCGGTTCAACTTGCTCGTTTTCACTGCACAATGAACAAAAATATAAGCTACTGAACTAAAAATGCTTTCCATATGGTTATATTAATTCACTTACAAGTCGTAATGTGATGACATTCCATGATGGACGTTTTCAATTAGGTGATGACTATCGGATGGGCCACTTATAAAACTTATATCCGGCTGGTACCTCCTATTAAATAAATAAGCGTTAATACAAATTTAATACTCCAAAAATATACATAATTAAAACAAAAGAAAATTAAAATTTACCACTCTTCTTGTGAATTATGGAAAGCATGGCATAAATTATTTTCTTGATGCTCATTCGCCGACGATGATAAATTTAAATCAAGGAGAACTCTTTCATCCAGAACCTGTCTGCCAAAAACTGATCCAGAATAACCACCCGATGACTGGGGGTTATCTCTACTATGAACAACCTCATTTTTTGGAACGTCTTCGACCTTCACATACATCTCCAACATTGTGATTACAAGAAATTCCCGGCATTCGTCCGGAGTCCTCAGAAAATCACTCAAAGTGTTATCATAGTTGATGTTAAACTCCGAGTAAAAATCAACCCCTTGCGGTGTAACAAAATACAGATATCTTACGGTTACTTTAAGTATTACTTAACGTTTTCTCACACTCATTTTTTTGCATAACAGCGATATCAATGTTTCGTACTCCATTGTAAGTGGCAATTTAACATGACACTTAGTAGGTAAACTGTAGCCACAGACTTATTCTACATCACAACCTCACTCCCCAATATAATGATACTCTTACTCTACGCTCTTCAGACATTATGAAAAAATGATGGAGAATTTAACAACAATAGAAACCAACATGAGTAAAAAAAATTTTTGAATGAAGATATGTGGATCTAACTTGTTTATATAGGAAATAGCTAGCCGAAAAGTTTTTTTTTTTGTATATAGCGCCAGAAAAGTTGGCTTTATACGCTTTTGAATTATTGAACCAAGAAATTATTGGTGGGGCCCAGGAAAAAGGATGTATAGCGCCACTTTTTGTGGCACTATACAGTTTCAAAAAAATAATGTATAGTACCACAAAAAGTGGCGCTATACAGAGTTCTAGAATTATAATGTATAACGCCGCTAAAAGTAGTGCTATACAGTAATGGCTCAGTTACCGTCACTGTATAACGCCACTTTTAATGGCGTTATATATACTTTGGTAATTATTCTTTTTTACACTTATTTATATAATTTGTCTAAAAATATCACATTTTGGTTCCATTCCTTGCTGTTGGTGTTCATTAGGTGGATGAGATTATTGATAGAAGCCGGTACCCTACTGCATATATTAATTCCTTTGTAATATGTCAACAGATATAATTGGAACGACATCTATTGTTATATTAGAACTACTTCAATTAACTCTTTTACTGCCCGTAATGGCACCGGATAGGATGCTCTAATTAATAGCATATCACTAAATGTACTGACCTTCAATTCCTTAATAGTATTTACTTTTAAAATAATTTATTACAAACCTACACCATAGATACTACATATCCCAGCTTCTTGTTTTTCTCCACGCAATTACCCTTTTTACAGAGATCCTTTTATTTGGGGTGATGAAGACATATATTAAATACACGTATTAAGAGTCATTATATATGAAAATTATTTTAGGATACATAGTTCTTAGTTTATCTCTTTTTAAAAAAGAAACAAAAGTAGGAGGAATTAGATAAGTCCTTAAGTTTGCAAGGATTAGTAAGCTGTTTCCATTCTTCGCCATTGAGTCAGCTGCCTGGTTAGCCTCTCTGTAGACGTGTTATAGTGGCGGATCCCCTGCTCTATTCAACAGACATCTACTATTATAAATTAGGTTATAGGAACAATTCTTATTATCAATTAGATTAATGAGTTCCTTACAATCTGTTTCAATAGTGAGAGGGAGGTAGTTTTTCTCGATGACTAATTTCAGACCATGCATTAATGTTATTGTTTCCATATAAATATTAGTTGCATGTGAAATACTCATGTTGTACTCAAAAACTCATTCTCCATTGCCCATTCTGATGATTCCTTCTATGCCACCTTTTCCTGGATTTCCCAAACATGATCCATCCACGTTGTATTTATTGATGTTTGGTTCCGGCAGTTTTCATTTAATGAGAATGGTTTCTTTAATTATGGAAGGTCTTTTTTGGTTTGTGGCCAGAAGTTTATATTCTATGGCTTTGTTTACTATGTTTTTAGGAGAAGATGTTTATTATTGTTGTTGAATATCATCTCATGTCTATGAAGTCAAATGCGCGAAATAATAGAGAGGAGGACTTCAGACCAGTCGAGATATTCATTGAACCTAATATTCGAGTTATTTTAGACTTTTAACCAGTTGTGCAAGGTGTATTGGTATGGCGGTTGTAGGGGGAGAAGCTTGAAACCAGCTTGTCCCATATCGTTTTAGAGTACTTACACCTAAAGAACATATGAATTGTATTGTCATTTGTAGTGCTACAAATGTTGCAGGTTGGAGAGTTAGTGATGTTCCTGTTGAAGAACATTTGTGATGTGGGGAGTCAATTATGAATAGCCGTCTTTATTTGGTTGAGGGTTTTGATTTTCCATAGCAATTTGTAATATTGTGTGTCCCTTTCCTCTCCCTCTTTGAGCATTGCATAAGCTGATTTAATTGTAAAGGTCCCATTGGTACTCTTGCCCTAGCTATATTTGTCTTCAATATGTTGGAATTGCTTGATGTAGGTGCTAGTAATTTTATTCTTAACCTCGATTGGAAGCTAGATTGATAAATTATTAAGGTTATAAGAATTATTTTCAATAATAGTTGCTAATGGTTTATATTAGAACTATTTTCAATAATAGTTGCTAATGGTTGATATTGTTCATGACTCATTAAGAGCCCTTGGATTTGGGTTCTTAATGTTTCCATGTTACCTAGCTAGGCGTCTTGCCAAATTTTAATTGATTGCCCATTTCCAATTTCCCAGTCAATATGTTGTTTATAAATCTTTGTGCTAGGACAATATTTTTTCATATGTGGGAACCATTTTTATCTTGAAGATTCCAGTTTTTTTTGGGATTCCTACTAGTATATCTGTTTTAAAGTACCCTACTCCAAAGGGATTTATGATCTTTTTTATATCTCCAAGCTAAGTTAGTGTTGATGGATTGTTTTTTCCATTTTATTTTGTTAGTCCCAACCCTCCATCCTTTTTTGCTTTGTGGCAGTTTCCCAACTTATTAGATGATTGTTTCTTTTTTTTGGAAGTGCTCCCCAATAGGAAGTTCCTTTGGATTCTATAAATTTTTCTAATAGTGGCTTGGAGGAGGTTGAGGATTTGCATAACATGACTGGGATTGCATCCAGGATTAATTTACTGACTGTGGTCCTTCCTGCTATATTAAGAAAGTTCATTTTCCACCATTTTAGTCTATTATTTAGACGATCAATTATATATTGAAAGTCTTTCTTTGTGGGATTATAAGACCTTATAGGGAATCCTAAGTACTTACCAAATTCTCTGGTGTGGCTTATTGATAAGCATTTGCTAAAGTTAGTTTTTATGTCAATTGGAATACTTTCGGAAAATATTAGCCTTGATTTGTAGAAGTTGATAGATTGGCATGGATATGCACAAAATTTATTTAAAGTGTCTATGATGGAGTTGCTGCTAATATTTTTATTAGCATTTGCTAGGAGGATTAAATCAACTGCCAAAAATAGGTATGATAGAGGGAGACTTTTTGAGGAGATTTTGACTGGGTCCCATCTGCAGCAATCAATTTCACGGTGAATTAGTCTTGGCATCATTTCCATGCAGATGATGATGATGATGTAAGGGGATATATAGAGGTCACGTTGGCAAATATCTCTAGACGGTCTAAAGAATTCAGAGTTTGATCCGTTAATAATGATAGAAGTAGACGTGGTAGAGATGTAGGACATAATTAGGTCAATTAAATCTTGAGAGAATTTTAGGGAGGTTAGTGAGAATTTTATAAATGACAATTCTTTTTATCGAATTCTTTTTCTAAGTCAATTTTTATCAACATTTTTCCTTTTTTCCTTTTAAGTTTTTAAAGTGATTTAGGACCTCATGGACAATGATAGCATTGACTGAAGATCTTCTGCCCTAGATGAAGCTAGTTTGTGTTGGGTGGATATATTTAAGAAGAAAAGATTTGATTCTATTGAATATGATTTTTGTTACTACGTTGTAGGCAGTGTTACAAAAGTTGATAAGTCGATATTTTTTGATAGTTTCAGCATTTTTTCATTTTGATATTAGGCAGATATAGGTGCTATTCATATCCCCATCCATCTTTTTCTTCCTAAAGGTGTCTTTGCAGAAGCCAATTAATGCTCCTTGAGTTTCGTTCCAGAACTTCTGGTAGAAAGAGGGGTGTAAACCATTCGACCCGGGTACTTTGTATGGTTTAAAAGATTCTAAATCATTTTTAATTTCACAGGCTATGATGTCTTGGCATAGGGTTTGTTGGTCCATGTTATCAAGAGTTGCATAGAAAAATATGTAGTGATTCGTTCTACAGGATGAGTTATGTCATATCGTAAAGAGCTTTCTCTAGTAGTTGTTTATTAAGGATTTAATATCCTTTTGGTCATACTACCAGTTGATCACTTCATCCTTAAGACTTAAGATTCTATTCTTTCTTCTACGTTGTATGGTGGTGATATCAAAAAATTTTGTGCTTGCATCCCCTTCATTCAACAATTGTATTAGGGATTTAAGCCTCCAAAATTCATCCTCTAGTTTTTGAATGTCATTAAATTCCTTTAATGGGTTTGTTTCAAGGTCAAGTAGGAATTGACTCGTCGTATACTTTGGGGAATTTTGTATTCCATTAATTATGGAGATTATGACATTTTTTATAGAAGATATTGCCAAATGTACTAATGTTCCATTGTTTTATATTTTTTGTAAAGTTTTTCATTGTTCCTAGTATATTATCTTGGTTGGTTCATGACTCCTTAACAAGATTTTTGAATGTCGGATGAGATAACCACATGGACTCAATTATGAAAATATTATTTCTATGTGAGAATGACGGGCTTTCAATAATTGAGCCTTATGCTTCCTATGTTTTGGTGATATAACAAACTTGTTGCTAAGAACAAGATAGATAATCTTTTCCATAGGATATATAGTTCATATAAACTGTTCAAAGGCTACCTTAGGTAGGAACACAACAGGGACCCGATGTGTTGGTCCTATTGATATCTCTGACAACAGAACAAGTCATAACTGTACACAATCAATATAAAGATAAATACAACAAGAACCTGCTCCCTTTGGATTCTCTGACAAAAGCACAGGTCAAGTGCACAGCCGAAACATAGCAGAAGAAATTGACCATACAATTGAGGAACACAATCGGGACCAGGTCTGTTGGCGCGTTATGGCAGAAGCACAAAGTCCACTATCCAACTGGAACACAACTGCCAGAAGCGGCTGTGCAGACAATGCAACAGTCACTTCTTACTGATAAGAAGTACACCAAGAGTAGACAACACTACCCATTGTGATATCTTTATGATAAAACAATCTGGTGCAAGATACATTTGCTTTGTGCATTTAGTGATATTCTCTCAAGCAAAAGAAGTATTAATCTGGCATTGAAGTCACTTGTGAGTCAAGAACAAGAAGACAACTCCACTAAGGATTAGTTTCTAGCAAAGTCGTATGTTTGTCTATAGTTGATTGTAATCTTGTTAATTGCTTTACATTGCAATTCCTAGTTTGCTTTTTTAGAAGCACTACTTTAGGAACAAACAAAATTCATAAATCTTGGAGTTTATTTTATGACTAGTAGTAGTCATAAGTTAAATCCTCTATAACTAGGAGAGTTATAGAGTGGCTTATGGTGGTGCATCACAAGTTAGTTTGAAGCCTTTGCAATCGAAAGTATTGTAATAGGTAGATTACAAGTTAGTGAGTTTAATGCCTACAGGTGTAGGTCATGAATTTTTTATCCCTTCGTGTGGGAATTTTCCATATAGAAAATCTTTTGCCTTCTTTACTTTCAGCAGTTACTGCATTCTAAGCATTAACTCGTAGAGGACCAAGTACTATAGTTTGGAGGACTCATACATGCTATCAATTGGTATCAGAGCAGGTTTCTCCTATCAGCTAACACTTAGGAGAAATTCTCAGTGGCCGCTCTACTAAGCTTTGAAGAAAGCCAATCAACCTATAGACCTCTCAGATTCAATGGTCAATACTATGTCTGGTGGAAGACCATGATGGATGATTTCATTATGACAGAAGATTCAGAGCTATATGACATCATATGTGATAGCCCACATGTTCCCATGAAAACGATTGAAGAAACAGAGCAACTTGTGCCTAAAGGAAGAAAAGAGTATAATGACATTGACAAAAAAATGTAGAAAAAAACTACCGTGCCAAGAAGATCTTGGTGTTGCATAAGACCTGATGAGTACAATACTGTCTCAACTTCTGAAACTGCCAAAGAAATATGAGAGACACTGCAAACCGCTCATGGAGGAACCACCCAGGTCAAGCAATCCAAGATTGACATGCTCACTACAGAATATGAGCTGTTCAGGATAAAGAATGATGAATCCATACAAGACATGCATACCGGATTCACCTTTATCATAAATGAGGTTCATTCGCTTGAAGATGTATTTCCCAGAAACAAACTTGTAAGAAAAATTCTTAGTATTCTACCTATGTCTTGGGAAAGTAAAGTAAATGCCATCACGGAAGCTAACGATCTACAGATGCTGAACATAGATGAGCTGAGTGGTAATCTAAAAATGTACGAGATGAAGAGAAAGAAGGACAATGAAAGAAGGGAGCCTAAGAAGAAAAAGAACCTTGTGAAAGCTAAAAGGAGTGATTCAAGTGATGAAGATAGTGACATGGCCTATCTTACTAAGAGATTTTAAAAAATGGTTAGAAGAAACACTGGTATACCAAAGTGGTGCAGTTCAAGTAAAACAAGGAACAACGATATTTGTCACGAATGTGGAAAGCCAACACATTTCATCAAAGATTGCCCACTCGCGAAACAGGAACAATACAAGCAAAATCGTGATGAAGCAGGAAAAAGGAACCCGGTTCCAGAGAAAAGATTCAATCGAAAAATACTGCAGACAATATCGTTGAGCAAGCTCTTGTTGTGTGGGGAGATTCCTCAACTAAATCCAAAAGGGAATCAGATGTAGAGAACATTTCCATGATGGCAGTGGAAACTAAAGTGACAAAGTACGATTCACTGTTCGTGTTGATGGCTTAGTAAGACGATGAAGAAGAAGAAGATGAAGACGATGAGGTAAACTTCAGGGATGTTCAGAGAAATCTGAAATCCTACCCATCTAATAAATTAAGGTCTTTATCAAATGTTTTAGTTGATGCTAATTATAGTCTTGTAAATGATAAGGAGATCCTGACCATAGAACTTGGAGACGCCAAGCATCTAGAGATGATCTAGTGGTCAATGTAGTAGACTTAAATGAGACCATAGCCAATTTTGAAGTAGAAAGGAGGCCCTGAATGAAAAAATAACTAGCGTAGAGAATGAGAGAGACGATCCGATGGTTGTACTTGTCGATCTGTAAGAAACAATAGAAGTTCTTAGCACTAAGAAACACGCTTTGGAAGAAAACATCACCTCTATTGAAGAGGAAAGGGATGACCTTCTGGTGATATGCTCTGATCTCGAGGAAACTAATGAGGAACCTAATAGACAACATAGGAGTGTAAATCATGGGAAAGGGAAGGGAGTAGCCAGTGAGTCGCACATCTTGATGGAAAAGGAGTTAAATGTCGTAAAAACTAGTCTTTGCGAAGAACTTGAGAGGAATAAACAACTCCAAGCTGAGTTGGAGAAAGTAAGAACTTATTTGGAGAAATCCTTGAAGTGGACCTGGTCCTCAGATGTTGTTACTTCCATGTATCTCAACAATAGTGGGAACAAGCAGGACATCGGGTTCCAAAGGTAGAAACTCCATATAGCCCACATAGAAAGTATGTCACTGTACCTGACAATTGGCTATGTACCCACTGTGGAAATAATGGGCATTTTAAAGAAAACTGCCAGGCCAAGGTTCAGTCTGCTCAAAAGAACAAAGCGTTCATGAATAAAGTGACCACTAGCACAGGACCATGTATCACTCGCAAAAAGTGGATGCTGCCTGCATGGACCAGAAAACCCCTCATTCATCCTTTTTATAGTAACAAGGGACCCAAACTAGTTTTGGTTTCTAAATCTAATCCTTGATGTGTACGTGTAGGGAGAAGTGAGTGTGATGGACTATGGACAGTAAATGCCTAAAGAATGAAAGAGAAAACTTCATGAAATGGTTCTCACTTAAAGCCCTGCAGGAAGGGAATGTTTCCTTGAGAAGAAAGTAAAGGGTACATTCTCAGTAAATGAAAAAGCAGGAAGGATCCCTTGGAACTCGAATAGAAAAAGGTGGAGGTTGTGGAGTTCAGTGCTCATCACCCATGGAATCATAAAAAAATGAAATGAATGACTGATGAAATGAACAGTGATTTCTACTGAAGAACATGTACTGAACATGAACCAGGTCATTCCTTAAATGAAAACTCGCCAGGAGCCACTAATTGAATAAAAAGCCCTACTCCTAAAAACAAGAAGGATCATCTTGGGAAGCACAATGCAAACATATGAGAGAAGGAATACTCCTGAGAAACAACTCACAAAACAAGGTCAAAAAGGTCTCCAACTAAGGAAGCTCTAAATGGTAGGAGATGCTCATTGAATTTTCCACAGGGCACTCTCCCTCTATCAGGAAAGAAACCATGAGGATTAATGTGATGAACCAATCGTGTCTCTGGGAAATTCTTGAGGCTTCAAAATCAGGAAGATGACAAAGTGAACAAGGTGTAGAAGATTGGCGAGAGACAACGCGCCATCATAAAGAATGGGGTATGCTACTGGTTACCGCTAAAGCTAAAAGAAGAACAAATGCAGCTCATGGTACTACTCAAGCAGCAGAACACAAGGATTTGGGAAATCAAATTAAACATCATGTTTCCCTCTTCAGCCAACTCCTATCTCAAATCGATAAACCAAAATGCACCTGGGAAGTTTCATGGACTCATCAACAACTGGAGAGAAATGGCAAA
The DNA here is from genome assembly GCA_034376525.1 of Nicotiana benthamiana. NCBI lineage: Eukaryota > Viridiplantae > Streptophyta > Magnoliopsida > Solanales > Solanaceae > Nicotiana > Nicotiana benthamiana. The sequence goes on from CM067341.1 coordinate 20,394,538, forward strand.
CACACTGAGGGGAGAAATTCTCTTCCGAGGGTCAACATGAAAAAGGATTACCTTAGGGAAAGCCTTGAAAAACAAGAGACCAAAACTCCAGATATCTGCATCAACGCCTCAAAGCTGAGAATATCTTTGATGAATCAAGATGAAGACAAGGTCATAAGAATCTAATGAAGAACTCGATTCCCTTCTGACAACTACGTAAGAACACCTTCAGGCAAAGGTAGCTAATCTTTTTGTAACTAAGCTTTACTCACATCAATACCGTTGTAGGTAAACACGCATGACGATCATAGAAGCTAAAGCTAAAAGTATATTATAAGCTACAAAAATGGGGAGCTGTTGAAAACTTGTTCAAAAAGATTGCTCCGGTATCAGGTTATCGTATCTCAGGTTAGTAGTAATAAGGTTAATTTTTGCATGCCCTCTCTAAATAAAAAACGTGTAATAATTGTCCTGTAATTCAGCTGCCACATCATCAAACTTTTCAAGGTTTGTGCGTTATGTCTTTTTCGTCAAATCTTTTCACCTCCTCTATATGGCACAACTTCCCCACTAACCTACTGCCGTCTCTATGATTATTCATAACCTGTTTCTTTCTTCACTCATCATTATACCCTCTTCCAATAAATCTTTTCTTCCCTCGTATGAGAAGTTATGAACCTTCTCTTTTGTTGTTCAGCTAGGACTCAGTCTTCATCTCTCACTCTCTCTATGCTACCTATTTGGAAAGTATTCATCTAATGGCAACTGAACAATTTTCTCAATATACCACTTATAGAACCGTCCTTATTTCATCGTGTTCCTTGAAATCAAGTTCAACACATCACCATCTCACGCACTCTACTACTCTATACACTTCTAGTATCTTCTCCACTCCTACTGTCTTTCCATTTTTGCTAAACCCTGATTACCACTATTTTGAGAACCCTATGTCCAGTCAATCCTATGACTTCTCCAAAGAACATATAGAAGGTTTCACTTCTTTGGTTTCAGAAGCTCACGAGGATGATCCTGACCAGTATATAAACTCCTCCATATTGGACACAATGACTCTCAAGGAGTCACCCGGAAAAAAAAAAAGCAGCTCACAACATCATGGCCATAGTTGCTGAAAGTGTGACGAATGAAAAAGTTTATTTCTTTTCTGAGTATCAGAAGGAAGAGATCTCGCGTCTAGTAAATGTAAGAACTGTGGAACTCATAGAGTCTCTGATTCGTGAGATGTTCCCACAAATCCTTCTGATGAACGCGTTCCTCATCCATGCAAATCCACTTCTGTACCTCCCATTCGCTCTAAAATCCTAGGGCCTTCATCAAAATCCCTCACTATCAGGTCAGTACATAAAGATAGCTCGGATTCTTCATTTCAGAAAAGTAAAAAGAGTGTCAAGCCTACAAAAAATGAGGAGAATGAATCCAAAGGATTTCATCAAAAAGTGGGACAGTAAACCAAGTAGATAAAGATGCGTCCAGAGAACCCAGTTCTACAGTACAACAACCTATGACAACTCAACAGTCCATAGAAAAGGGAGTCGCTAAAACTGTTGAGAAATAGAAAGGGTCATCTGTGAAGTGTAGGAGCAAGTCGAAACAAAGCAAGACTAAGCTAGCGCTGTCTGAAGACAATACCGTGGGGATATCAAGTTGGAAAGAAAAGTCTGATGAATGTTGTAGCAAAAAAAGAGGAAATTTTGAAGGAACACGGTCCATTAAAGTCCATGGCCAATGACGGTGGTCTCTGGCAACGGTGACTAAGAATTCAAAAAGTGTTGTGGGGACGCACATTTGATCCAGCTATTTCAAAAATGACAGAGATGCATCAAATTCTTGAGATTGTGGAGTTTCAATAATGGGAACACTTGTTTGAAGAAAGAATGCCTCTAGTGTAGGAAGATGCAGTACAAGCTTTCTACACTTCTCTTTTCATTACTAAGGGGGACCACATCTGTGCTCTCATAAATGGAATTGACATTGTGCTAGATTCTTCAACATTGGACAAAGTTCTTAGAATCCTATGTGAAGGTACGAACTTAGTTAAGGGTGGCTGTGGAGTAAACTTTCAGAGAACCATTATGAAAAAACAAGCTATTCAACAGGGGGAATAGGTGCATAAGAAGGTGCAGCTTCCTGAGTACTAGCTTCTATTCGAGTTGGTCAATAAAGTACTTTTACCCCGCTCTAAGAAGCACTCTATTGCAACAAGATTGGACATGGTCCTAATGGAAGCCCTTGATGAGTATACACCAATTAATTTGCCTACCATCATGATTGATCACATGCAGAAAGTGGAAAATTTTAAAGGATGAAATCACGGGTTACCCTATGGCTTTCTCCTGACTCAAGTGTTCAAATTCTACAAGGTCCCCTTAGGAAATCTCAGAGTGGGGCACGTGCAAACAGTCATTCTTAAAGACCACTCTAGAGGAATATAAATGTATAGAAAGAGATAATGGGAGCCTCTCGACCATATCTCAGCTGATAAACGCTCAAAATGTAGCTTCTAAAATTAAGAAGGTTGAGGGCTCGAAATGCCATATTGGAAACTCAGCTTCGCCAAGCAGCTAAGGGACCTGTGTACATGAGGAAGTCACCCGGCTGAGAAAGGAAAATGAGAAACTATAGGCTCAATTACTTGAAGAACAACTAGCTGCAAATGTTATACAAAACATGGTTTTCAAAACCATTGCTGCATCTTCCTCTAATCCTCATTCCTCCAGTATTTCCTAGGATCCTCTTTGCGTCAAGTTGCTTTTGGTCCAACATTCTGTGGTGGTTGTTTTACTTTTCTTTTTTTTTATTTGGTATGATGGCATGTTGATTTTAACCAGTAATACTCTTGATTTACTCAGTCCAATGTAAACATTAATGAAACAGCTTCTCTTTCGTTGCTTGTACAATACTATATTCCTTTGGATTCTCTTTTCTGTCATATTGTGTGCACATATGTGGTAGGAGCTTACAGTGTCAGACTTCTTTATTCTTCATTACCTTCTTTTTCTCTTTTTTCTCTTTTTAATGATGCCAAAAGGGGGAATATTGATTGTGTATTAGAGATTAGGGTATTGATTTTGTATTGGAGATTAGGGGGAGATTAGGGGGTATGTGTTCAGATCACAGGGATGGGTATTGGTGATAGATTAAAGGGGTCTAAGATTTAGGGGGGAACTGTTGCTCTCATTCTCTCATTTCTCATCAGGTTAACCGTTAATTCTGATCTAAACAAATGCTCATCATGCATAAGTTTGTCATCATCAAAAAGGAAAAAATTGATGAGCTTTCAATAACTGAGCCTTATTTTTCATATCTTTTGATGATCTAACAAACTTTTTATTAAGAACTAGATAGAGAATTTTGTCCCAAATGATACACAATTCATGTAAACTGTTCAAAGGTTACCTTAGGCAGGAACACAATGAGGAACACAATAGGGACACAATGTGTTGGTCCTTTAGACTTCTCCAACAATACAACAAGTCACTGTCTGTACGCAATCAATATAATGAAAAACACAATATTTTGGGATTCTCTGACAAAAACACAGGTCAAGTGCACAGTTGGAACATAGTAGAAGAAAGTGACCATATAATTGAGGAACACAATCAGGAACATGTCTATTGGCCACTATCCAGCTAGAGCTCAACTACCAGAAGTGGCTGTGCAAACAATGCAACAGTCATTTCTTACTGAGAAAAAGTACACCAAGAGTTGACATCACTATCCATTGTGATATCTTTTGTGACAAAACAACCTGGTGCAAGATATATTTGTTTTGTGCATTTATTAATTTTATCTCAAGCAAAAGAAGTATTGATCTGGAATTGAAGTCACTGGTGCATCAAGAACAAGAAGACAACTCCACTAAGGATCAGTTTGTAGCAAAGTCGTATGTTTGTCCATAGTTGAGTTGTAATCTTGTTAATTTCTCTACATTGTAATTCCTAGTTTGCTTTCTTAGAAGCACTATTTTAGGAACAAATAAAATTCGTAAACGTTAGAGTTTATGTTATGACTAGTAGTAGTCATACATTAAATTCTTTGTAGCTAAAAGAGTTATAGAGTAGCTTGTGGTGGTGCATCACAAGTTAGTTTATAGTCTTTGCAATCAGAAGTATTGAAAAGTGGCTTATAATAGGTAGATTACACGTTAGTGAGTTTAAAACCTACATGTGCAGGTCGTAATTTTTGATCCCCTTGTGTGGGATTTTTTCAGGTAGAAAATCTCTTGCCTTCTTTACATTCAACATATACTACATTCTAAGCATTAGCCCGTAGAGGACCAGGTACTCTATAGTTTGACGGACTCATACAAGCTATCATTTTTGAATAGGCCTAGTTTTATGAGACAGTGGTCACAATGAATTCTTGTTAAGTGTGTGACAAGATCTTCTTTAAAAAGGTTGATCCAACATGAGTTAGCTACGTATCTATCCAACCTTTCCATGATTAGAGTTCTAGTCTTTTTCCTTTTATCTGTCCAAGTATATTTTGAGCCCTTATCCTCTAGGTCAATAAGCCCACAAAAGTCTAGGCAGTTAAGAAATTTTGATACTCTAGGATAGTTTATTGGGAGGCCTCCGAACTTTTTTGTTTGCTTTAGTGACTTTATTCTTCTATGACTAGCCAGGAACCCATAAAGCTGCTTGTTATTGTCTTTAAATTTTTCCATAGAATAGTTCTTTCTTCGATAGCATAGATAACAAATAGTAGCCAAGGGTTAGAGTTGTTTACCTTAATCATGGCATGGATTTCTTGGTCAGGTGTTCCGATTTGATCAAGCAGAATATCTCCTGCATTCCACATTATAACCATGTCTTCTGAATTGCTTTGAGCTGCTACCTAATCCATGTGAGTAAAGCCAAAGTCATTTATGAGGATGTTGTGGTCCACCATTTTTGTCACCATGAGTCATACAAGAAAAGGCTTGTTGTAGTCTAGCATAGACCTAAATGTTCTTCTAAACTCCTCATTCCCCGCTCCCTTATAGTTCCATACGATCATAACCATTGGTCTATATGGGGGTGTGGTGTTCTCCTCTTCCCGTGCATGGGGGGGGGGGGAGACTTGCCATGTTCATGTTGGCGTACATTGTCGGAATCATTACTACCCCATATTTTTAGTTGGTACTAATCGCATTCCACACATTTCTCCTGTGATTCCTTTGATCCTCCTATAGAACTGTGGTGGGTAGCCTTGACATCTTTTGTGAGTTCTTTGTGGTCTTTGCGTTGGTTTTCCTTTGCTTTGTTTGTGTTGTCGTTGTTATTAGGCAAATAATTTAAGTAGCAGGGTTCATTCTCCCTTTGTTAAGGGGGCTTTCTATTGGTGCTAGGATACACACTCTCGCATATTTGCCTCTTATTGTTGAAGCAGTGCATGCATCTATCCTTAGAAGCTTCCCTAGTTCTGTTCTTATTTTTTGGAGAATTTCATAGTCATAGAATTTAGTTGGTAGTTCTAGTAGTTTGGCCCAGATGTCTGAGTATGTTTGCAAGGCTGTTGAGGCTACGAACTTTGGCTCCACTTTCTGACGGTGAGGAACTTGTTCCCAATGAACCATGGTCCTCCATGGAGTGCTTTGTCGTAGTTTATGGGTTTGAGAATTTAATTATGTAGTAGTCGTAGGCAAGGTCTACTAGTGTGATACTTTTCGTTGGTTTCCATATTGTTGTGATTTTGTTTTGGAGGAAGGAGTAGCCCACTTTTTTGCCAAATATTTTGATGATAACAACATTTTGTAGATCCTTTCTTTGCCTTTGTGGGTGATAGGAAGTAAAGTTCTCAGAGTCATAGTGATTGTCAGTTTCATCCGAATTGTCGTGTCCCTCCACTGATTTTTGGACTGCTATTTTGTTTTGGTTTTGTGCTTCAACCAGATTTCCTTTCAGTTTGTGGAGGAATGAGTTGTGTTGTATCTGATTTTTCTCTGTTAGGTCTTGAATGGTTCTGGGGCTGGTGGTTTTTGTGATCAAATCTTGGTCGATTTCCATGGTTAGGTCCTGGGGGCATATTTTTCATCTGCATATTTGTTTTTATCTATGTTTATTAAGGGATCTTGAGTTTCCTTATGGTGTTCTTGCTATGTTAAGACTGTATGAGAGAGTACTTGAATAGGAGAACTGCTCTTTCTTCCCTAGGACATCTTTTTACAGTGATGTGATTTTGTGTTAAGTAGAACCAAATTTGCACTTCGAATTATTAATCACTTGCTAGTTAGTTTCCAAAGCAACAAATGGAAAAAAAATGTTTTAATTAGTAGCATCGGCTCTTGGAATCTACTTCGAGTCAGGGGTGGAGCCAGCCTTATTATTATGAATTTAGTAAAAGTTCAGTAATTTTAAATCAAATTCTGTATTTATATTAAAAAATTTATTAAATATATATATAATATATCAAAATCAAATAAGTAAAAACAATTATGGTTCAAAACGCATAAGCTAACAATTCTAGCCTTGCCTTTGCCTCTGAATTCCAATTTGTTTGTTAACTTTTCTCGAGAAGGCTGAAAGAACTCCACATAAAATATTTGAACATTGCAACTGATTATGATTTATCCGTGTATCTACGGGTATATATAGACTGGGTTGGTTCGGATTTTGCAATTACCAAACCAAACCAATTGTGTCGGGTTATTAAATCTAAAGACCAAACCAAACCAATAAATTCGGGTTTTTCAATATCGGTTTTCCTCGGGTTTTTTGGATTTTCGGGTTATTCGGGTTTTTTTCGAATTTTTTCCGGTAAAATTTTCGTAGAACAAAATATATAACGTATGCTCAAAATATTTCTTTAATCCTAGTAAGATACAACTATATAAAGTATTTTTCAAGAAAATAATACAAAATATGAGATATGTCATGACTCATGACATTATCCTAAAATATTCAACAATAAAAAATAATAAAATTATGTACTATAAGTATTGTTAATTAAAAAGTCATAATAAAAATAAACATAATCTAAAAGCACTAATTCATGCTAAACTAGATAGACTAATGAGGGAGTATTAATTATATGCCTAAAAGCTAAAGAAAAATAAAAATAGGTTATGTATTTTTATCTAAATTATTGCAAAATAAAAAATAGATATTTAATACATTCCGGTTCGTAATATTGAATTGAATGTCTTTTGTTAGCACTAGTATTGACTGCTAGCATTATTAAATTTACTAATATTAATGGCTATAAAATTTATTGGAGCATCCAAAAATTCTAAAACAAACCTTGAAATAATACCTTGAAAGATAAAAATATGAAATTTTTTAAGAAATATTTATAAATTACAATACAATAAGTATATTTATTTATTAAATATATCTAAAATTGCTATATATGTAATGTCGGCTTGGTTTGGTTTCGGTTTGGCTTTCTTTAGTTAAAACCAAACCAAACAAATTATGGTCGGATTTTTTTTTTCCAACACCAAACCAAGTCAAACCAAACCATAGTCGGGTTTTTTTTTCGGTTTGACTCGGATTATCGGGTTGGTGCAGTTTATCGATTTTCTTTATACACCCCTACGTGTACCTATTGACGGCATAATCAATTAAACAAAAGTCTCTTCGCAATACAATTTATATTTTTAGTTGAAATAATCACATAATCCTCCCACAACCAATATTATTATTAAAACCAAATTCCATGTGTTTGACTCAGGAAAAAAAATTAGGTTTGCACATGAAAAAGCATGTCGAAGATATATCCAATTAAATAAAATGTATTTTTTCTACTAATTTTGAAACAAGCTTAGGAGAAAATGGTGGCCAAACTGGTTTATTGTTGTTGGTTAAAAAAACTTATTATTAATTATTACTAAATAACGCCATTACAGTTTACATAACGCACTGCTCTTAATAGATAAAGATCAACTTACCAAGCGAGCCAAAATATATTCCAGGGACGGCCCAACAAATTTTGTGACCTAAAGTCAAACTTTATAAGGAATTTTATTTTTTTTATTTATTTGAAGTATTTTTTGTAGCTTTTTTTAAATATAAAGTTATTAATAATTTTCTTATAATTAATAACTCATAATAAATATTTTCCAATTGACAATATAGATGATCCATTTAACTTTTTATGTGATGTTGTTGTTCTTAGATAGATTTTATCAACTTTAATTTTGAAAACTTCTTTTTCGATGAAGCATCGATAACATGAGTTAAGAATATTATTCCATTAGCAATTTAGGCATTTGAAAAAAAATGAATCTTTTTATTTACTTATGTGTATCAATTAAACTGTTATCTTCTAATTATACTATTTTTCTTTATACTTTAAATTCAGAAAATAAATCTAAACCATCAATATCGAATTGATTATTATGCTTTAAGGAACATTCAAAATTAAGCCAATATTTTTTTCTAATTTTCAATATCTAGTGATCTTAGTTTTTACTGCTAAATAGAAAGTCAAAAATATTTTCATATGCTTAGAATTGTTCAAATCTATTTTGAAATGAAAAAATAGCCTTGTCTATTGTGTATAAAAGTAATGAACTCTAAAAGGCTCTTCGAAAGATTTTTTAGATTTCATTATCAACATTCACATCAGATTGTTACTTCCATTATATCAGACGTTTCTTACGAAATTTTATCCCTATATTCATTTCAAGTGCAATTTCCTTGATAGAAATAATAGCAGTTGCAAATCCTTCTTCTTTATATTTAACAAGAAAGAAATCATACTTTTTCATTTTATAGAACTCTTTTTAAACTTATACCGAGTCTATTAGATGTAGCAAAAGATGGGACCCCCATAAATATGGACCTAAAGCGATTGTTTTATTTACTTTATGGAAAGACCGTCCCTGATTACAGAGATTAATGAATAGATAAATTGACTGTACTATTAACTGCATTGTATACGTGTGACATGTGCCACAGCCAAGACATAGTATTTTTACAGTTTCGTACAAAATTAAATAACTTTTGCTCAGACTTATATTTATATTATTTTCTTTTAAAAAAAAAAGTATTCGAAGATCAATAGAATAGATAATTGATTGTGCTATTAACTGCACTTTGTACGTGTGACCTGTGACGCAGCCAAGCTATAGTGTTTTTACCATTTTGGACAAAACTTAATAGCTTTTGTTAGACCTTATATTTATATTAATTTTTTAAAAATATATATAAGTATGCATAGACCAATAGAATAGATAATTGATTGTGCTATTAACTGCACCGTGTATGTGTGACATGTGGCACAGCCAAGCCATAGTGTTTTTACAATTTCGGACAAAGCTCAATAATTTTTGCTCAGACCTTATATTTATATTTAAGAAAATTTAAAAATATATATAAATATTTAATTGTGAACACTAAACGAGCCATGGGTTCAATGCAATTATAATTGAATTCGTCATGTCTACCCGCTGATTTGTAGAAATTCATTACAATGAAAAGAGACGTTGTTGAAATACACTTTGATAATATCGAAAACTGACATGCATCAACGTCAATTATCCGTTAAACTTATAAACTCTTCAATTCTTCAGATTACCAACCTTTTATAAATAGAGTCAAAATTTTTTGGGGACATCCAAAACTAAATCCGAACATACGTTCAAGTTGAAAATCACCAGGCAAATCTATTAAAACTATCGAACCTCGATTTCGTGATCGTTTATCCAAAAGTTAAACTTTGATCAACCCTTTCAATGTAAAGCTTCCAAACAACAATTATTCTTCCAAATTACCTCCCTAACCTCTCGGATATCGAAACCAACCATATTCACAATTCAAAATATATTATACGAAATTACTCATAAGTCTTAAATCACAGATCAAGCTGTTAGATCTCAAACTTACCAATCGGATTATTATTAATTGGGAGAGGGCTGAGCCGGGTAACGTTTTTATTAGATAAGAAAGTTGAATTATTAAACTATTACTAATATTAATTTACTGAAGCTCTTTGTTCTTATTCAATCCAAGAATAAAAATACGCTAACCTTTATATTGAAATTCGATAGGTAGAAAGTTTTAAGAGTTACCATACAAGGATGGCTACGCTAAGTGGTTGCACAAGAGAGCGACACGTGGATTCAAAAATAGAGAATAGTTAGAACCGAAGACAACTATTCCATTTATCATCGAAAAGAATGACTCCCATACAGATACAATAAATACCTGCCACCCGATAGCATTTAATAGAGAATATTCTACAGCATTTATTACACTATTGTTACAAAGAAATTGTCATTTATGCTAATCGTTACACATTCTTCAATGACCATCATAATTGACATTAAAGAAGAGTGTGATTTAGGACATTGTTACTAGGTGCAACTATAAATAGTGAGCTATGTTATCATTGTAAAAAGGAGAAATTTTCTAGGAAACTTATGCCAATCAATCCAAAGCTTTATACAATTTTATCTTCTTACTTCTTGATTTTATTATTATTGTGCCCGGAAGTCCTGCTCCCAGAATTACAGCTTTTTGCTATTTTGCCTTTATTTAAAGGCTAAGTACTGCGTATTTCTTCAATTATTTTATTATTTAGGATTGAATTAATTCATTTGTCTAGAAAATATGTATATATTTAAATGTACCATTTTACCGGTAAACAATTTGGTACCCACTGTGAGCCTAGAGAGTCGTGTAATTAAGTTGATCCTTGCCTCTTTTACAACGTGTTTTGATTATTTGTCTTACGAAAAGATCGTAAAAAAATAGCAGATAATGGTGTTAACAACAGACACAATATTGAGGCCCAGGGAGACCTGCCTCATCACAAGGATTTAGTTAGTGACACTCGCAATGAGGGGAAAGATGTTGCGCCAGTCCACGACAGGCGACACCTGCTATATGTTTGGGAGGCGACTCCCGATGACGCTGAAGAAGAGCATGTTGTTGAAGCGGTAAGGGTCCTGGAAAAGCAACAAACGTGTCATTTTAGGCCATTTTCATACGGTAGGATAAGGTTATAACGGAGTTGAAGCATGCATTGTCGGGGGCTTCCTGTCATGACCTGGATTTTCCATTCTCGCGAGTCGTGATGGCGCATACTAATGAAAGCTAGGCAAGCCAACAGTTTGAACAACTTACCCTTTTTATTTTAATCCTTTAACAATTATGAAATAATAGCTTATAAACAACGGAATTTAAACAAGCGGAAGAAACAATAAAACTATTTAAATATATCCAATACAACTTCTTAAACAAGACTACTTAGAACTGGTGTCGCAACCTCATAGGCAGTCTAAGAATACTACAAACAATGTCCGAAAAATAAATGCAACACTGTTTCTAAATTTCATGAATGAAACAGGAAGAAATAATAGAGGGAGGTGCCAGGGCCTGCGGACGCATGCAGGACTACCTTGGATCTCTGTATGGGCTGAAGACAACCACCCAAGCTAAGGTCCAAAAGCTACCGCGCCAAAATCTGCACACAGTAAAGTGTAGTATCAGTACAACCGAACCCATGTGCTGGTAAGTCCCTAGCCTAACCTTGGCGAAGTAGTGACGAGGCAAGGACCGGACTACCAAATAAACATGTGCAGTTAAATCGTATACAACGGAAAATAAAAGCATAAATATACTGTTAAGGATAGGAGGGGGAAACATTAGGACTGTTTACCGGGCGGATTGGGCAGTTATTTATTTTAACGGTTTGGCTTATTGGTTATTGGCTGTTACACATATTAATCCGCTAGCCACCCAATAAGATATCGGGCTGATTGGTATCTCTTATCGGATGGTTATCGGCTGGTTTGTCGGCCTAATTTCTTACTCATCTGAGGTTTTGCCTCGTGCTTATGCAGTACATTTCATGCTTCTGGCAATTAATATTTGATCACAAAAAAAAGAATACTAATGGTACTCAACAGTTCTTAACATTCATGTTTCTTGTCAAAATCTCAGATGAGTAAGAAATTTTTTCTCGTGCAAGAGCCTTTTGAGGCTTGGACGGATTAGTAGGAAAATTATGATAAGGCCTAGAAACTCTTTTTACACTATTTATTTTATGATTGCAGAAGAAAGAAGAATCGACCTAGAATAATTAAGCTAATAGACATCTTAATGTTAGAGTAACTTATGCTAAAGACAATAGTGAGAGTTTTCAATATTAGAAATTAATCTATTCAGTTAAAAGCTTGCACGCAGCACAAGTTTCTTGTAAAGATTTTAGAAAACAGATAGTGTTCAAGAGGTGAAAAATAGAGCACTTAACTAATTGAAGCTTGACACATTTCATATGCTAAGAGTGAACAAAATGTTGAAACTGCTGGAGCAGCAATGTCAAGGAAGGCTTACCAGTCCAAGAAATTTCCATCAAATATTTTCAGGAAAGACAACTTATTTACCGAGGGAACGAAAAGCTCCGGGTGGAGAAAGAGAAGAGAGAATGATAATCATCGAAGGAGGAAGGATAAATTTGCACTACTAGAAAAGCGTAAGGTACTAAAATAAAACAATAATAAGTTACACGAAACTTAAGGTCAATAGTAACGCTTGGCCGATTATGATATTGGTGGCGTTTGGATTGGATGTGGAACATAGAGATATGATATCAACGGTGGCGTTTAGATTGGATTATATATATATATATATATATATATATATATATATATATATATATATATATATATATATATATATATATATATATATATATTCTTAACGGGTTAACGGATTATCCGTTAAGAAAATTGAATAGTCCGCCCCCAAAGCGATAAGCCGTTAATGAAAAAATTTTAATCCCATCCCCATTCGTTAAACCGTTAACCCGATATCAATAAGCCATTAAGTTTCAGTTTCAGTTCGATTTTCGGTTTCAGTTCAGCTTTGAATACCCCCAGGAAACATGATGTGGGGATATTGAATAATAACAGAAGAACGACAAATAAATATGAGGATCACCACAATTCAATTGAAAACAGACAGGAAAAATCATGTTGCGGGGTACAACAAGTATCAATAGGGAACCAACAATTAAATGTAGAGAAAACATAACTCAGTTATCAATAAAAATCAGGAATTCAAAGACAAGTGCACGGCATCACTCTTTGTGCTTTAACACCCCCTTACCAAAACAATACACGACATCACCCTTCGTGCTTTAACACTCTCTCACCAAAACAATGCACGACATCACCTTTCGTAATTTACACTCTTCCTCAGCCAAGCAACAATCACAAAGCAATTAGGGCAAGTGAATCAATAACATCACAATAAAGTCAAGTAACAACAGAAAATCAGTAAATAAACGTAAAGGATACCATAACTCAATTATCAACAAGAATCAGGAAAATCAGGGACAAGTGCATGACATCACCCTTCGTGCTTTTACTCTCGTCCTCACCATAAAATCAATATAAATGGCACGGTATCACCCTTCCTTCTTTATCTCACATAATTATGACACGAAATGACCCTTCGTGTATTATCACTCATATAAAGGCACATAATGGTACATGGTGCGGCACGACATCACCCTTCGTGTTTTATTCTCTTCCTCACCCAGGCAAAAATCACAAGTAATAAGGCAAGGAAAAAAATAAAATTTTCAATAAAATCCCAACAAGGGAATAGTAGTTCAACAATCAAATCTCCACAAAGGAACAATATTAAAAGCGTCAACATCGCGGCAGGGGAGACAATATTATAATTCTCTTTTTTTTTCACTTTTAGTTCACAAATTGAGCCAATGCTCTATAATGTTCAGTTACCACTTATACTTTCACATTTCATTATACAACTTGAGACAAAGCTCCTCTGTGTTCAAATGTCACTATTACTTCCACAAACTTTGGCCAACAATAGAAATTATTACCAAGTCATGAATAATACAACAAAGTCATAATAATCATAATATAAGACTCACGGGCTTGCTTGACACTACTGTATAGATACTCATTACCATGCCTATACATTGTACTCAACAAATACTACACAACAATTAGGACTCGGCTCCTAATCCCTCATACTAAGGTTAGACCAAACATTTACCTCGATGCTACGAACACAATTCAAGACTCAAATATCACTTTACCCCTTGATTCCACCACAAATTTGCTCGTATATAGCCACAAGTTACTTAATTACATCAAAAATGCTAAATGAATAAATTCTAATGCATGAAAATAAGTTTTCCAAAGTTTTACCAAAAATTCATAAATCCCCCCCCAGGCCCACATGGTCAAAACTCGAGTTTCAAACCAAAACACGATTACCTATTCCCCCATGAATCCAAGTATATAATTTATTTTGAAATCGGACCTCAAATCGATGTCCAAATCTCCAAAATTTGAAAAACCTAGGTTCTACCCAAAACACCGAATTTCCCCCATGAAAATCATTGATTTTAAGTTAAAAGTATGTGAAAAGATGTTAAAGATTGAAGGAAACTAGTTAGAAATCACTTACAATCGATTTGGAATAGAAGTTGTCGTTGAAAAATCACCCAAGAGTGTTTCGGTTTTGAAAGAGTGTGAAAAATGGTTGAAATGCGTCTAAGTTATGAATTTACAGGTTGCAGGTATCTCAAATGCGACCAAGGTTCTGTGATTGTGAACCTGGACTATGCTAAGCTTACACTTGCGAAGCGAATTTCGCATTTGCGAAGTCAGATTTGCGAACATCCTGTCACATTTGCGATGACAGGCTCAAACGGGGAGCATTGTATTTGCGAAGAAAAATTTTGCATTTGCGAGGAAGGGCTTGCCTGGGCTGTTTCACATTTGCAACTCAACCCTCGCATTTTCGAACTTGTAGCGAGCCAGGCTTCGCAAACGCTAAGCAGGCTTGCAATATAACAACTGAAACCTGCAATTTTCCCAAGTCCAGCTCTACCATGTGGCCTATCCAGAACTCACTCGAGCCCTCGGGGCTCAAAATCAAACATGCACACCAACCTAAAAATATCATACGGACTTGCTCGTGCATTCAAATCATTGAAATAACATCAACAACTATAAATTTAGAGTCAAAATCATGAAATTTCTTAAAACATCAAAATTTCCAATTTTTCTCAAATAAGGTTCGATTCATATCATTTCAAGTCCGTTTCTTACAAAATTTCATAGGTTCGACTCAAATCATATATAAGACATGTACCAGGCTTCGAAACCAAAATATGGGCTCGATACCATCAAATTTTAGACACATTTCACTTTTAAAAACTCGTAAACATTGCAGAACATCATTTTCTTGAAAAATTTATTTCTCGGGCTTGGAACCTTGGAATTCGATTTCGGGCATATTCCCAAGTCCCATATTTTTCTACGGACCCTCCGGGACTTTCAAATAATGGGCCGGATCCGTTTACCCAAATATTGACAGAAGTCAACTTAAATTTAATTTAAAGTCAAAATTCATCATTTTTCACTAATTTTCACATATTGGCTTTCCGACTATGCGCCCGAACTGCGTATGCAAATTGAGGTGAGATAGAAAGAGATTTTAAAGCCTTGGAATATAGAATTTAATTTTAAAATAAGTGGTGAACTTTTGGGTCATCGCACTTCCAATAATGCGAATGGACGAGGTCCAGTTCCTCCTAGTGCTCCCGCAAATCAAATAACGCGGAGGGTCGACAACAACACCCCAAGGGACGAAGTTGGCTCCAATGAGGCTGGGGAATGGATCCAATCTCAACAACGAGAACATTCCATTTGAGAGCAAATTCTTATGGTGTATGAAATAAGTGAACGCCCGTATGGACCAAATCCTGGGTGCACCACCGGTGCTGAAAGGGCCAAACTCAAAGAATTATACTCAGTTGCCATACAAACCAAGCGCAACACCAGAATTAATTTTGAAGCAATTTAAAATGCCCGACTTGCCAAAGTATGGTAGAACTTTAGACCCTCATGAGCATATTACCACATGTACAATGTCGGCGAAGGGAAACGATTTAGGTCCCCACGAAATTGAATTTGTTTTGCTGAAGAAATTCGGAGAGACTCTCACAAGGGGAGCCTTGACATGGTACTCACAGTTACTCGAGCATTTCATAGATTCCTTTGAGATACTCGCAGACTCTTTTATTAAG
Source organism: Nicotiana benthamiana (assembly GCA_034376525.1). Taxonomy (NCBI): domain Eukaryota; kingdom Viridiplantae; phylum Streptophyta; class Magnoliopsida; order Solanales; family Solanaceae; genus Nicotiana; species Nicotiana benthamiana. The sequence continues at coordinate 20,410,537 of CM067341.1, forward strand.
GCCCATGCGGGGGCCAAAAAGGTGCATGTCCAAAAGGCCGACATATTCAAAATTGCACAAGGAGAGTCCGACTTGCTGCGTGAATTCGTCACCCGGTTCCAAGGAAGAGGGTTGTTTCGGATGAATGGGCAGCTAAAGCATTAACCAACAGTATGAATCTGAGAAGTTCTGACGCTTCCCAAAAATGAAAGGAAATCTTGCTTGAGTTCCAAGAGACGACTTGGGCGGATGTCCACAACTTATACGATTCTAAGATAAGGATTCAAGATGATGAGATTGGCTTCTTGTTGTCGGCAAAAGGATGGGATAAGAATAAAGAAAAATAAAAAGACAATTTCGATACAGATAGATGGTCTTCGAGAGGACGGTTTTTTCCCTACAAACGGGGCGAAGGATACAGCATAAGTTTTTGGTCGGTAGGTGGGTTCACTATCGATAGAAGAATAAATCACAGTCAGAACAATAGGTCATTGTGGTGTCACACCCCGACCTCGAGGAGCGCGACCAGTGCTCAACAAGATAACCAGATCGAGCAAGCCTACCTGATGCCTTCTATCCAATCTTACCCATGAACAATATATATATCAAGATATACACAAGAGCTGAGTGAAATGTTCCCCGTTCTTTTCCTATTTCTTAAAAGAAATTCATTTACGAGTTTCAAAATTTTACATATCTATAGATATAATAAAAAGTATGGTTGCCAAATACCAACACTTCTAGTTCAATTCCCAACATAAAAAACCACCTACAACTTATCTACGAAGCCTCTAAGTATAACAGAAGAGTATTATGGAAGTGCTGGCAACAAGACGCTGGCTATACCTCAAAACAAAAAATACAACATCAAGTGACATCAGACCTGAGATAGGGCTGGGATCACCAAAGCCTGTTGAACAGGGAGTAACTGTTAACAAGGACCAAAGCTACCGGCTGATGAACCACCCGTCTCTATTAAAGATGCAGAGTACTCAGCAAATGGGACGTTAGTACATATGGAATAGTACCAGTATGTAAAGCTAAATGTCCTCTTTCAAAATAGAATGCCAATGTAAAAAAAAAAGAAAAACCATGGAAATAACAATCAGTACTCAATGATATCCAAATGCCACGTTAAAACATAATAATTTGTAAAATACAAAGATAATATTAGTTTTTGGTTGGGAGATATTTAGCACTGATATACCATCATGAATTTAGCATGGAGTCGATCACGGCATGATCGGCTAGGTCATCTCATCCGAAATCAACACCAATCTCTACACAAAGTGGCCCTGCCTCCTCACCCCAATATATGCAGGTCGAGGTGTAATACCACCGTGAATTTAGTACGGAGTCTGATCACGGCCCGATCGTCTAAATTTTCTCATCCAAAAAACATCAACCACAATCACAATCTCAAGCACAATGACCATAATATGTGCATCATGGCATCCGATCACGACCAAATCGACTAGGCTATCTAAGTACAATGTTGTGTGGATCGACATTATCCTTTGTAAGCAATCATCTCATACCAATTAAGGAAAATATTCTCATCACATCAATCTCATCCCAAATAAGGGAAATAATCATAATGCACTCATACACTGGCATGTATAGTTTCGGGGTTAGGTTATTATAATGACCCGACCGGTCGTTTTGAGAATTTAAGCTCCGTTCAGCAACATAAGATCTGGAGCAGCTTCGGGACATGAGTGTCGGCTTGCGCGCATAGTGGAATTCAATTTTCGTATGGTTTAGAGTCAATTTTAGAGAAGAAACCTTATTTTGGAAGTTAGAACGGTGAAAATTTGATTGGAAATGGACTTTTTGGTAAACGACCCCGGAATGGGTTGTGGATGATCTCAACGGCTTTGTATGGTGATTTTGGACTTACGCGCGCGTTCGGATTCATATTTGGAGGTCCGTAGAGTGAATTGAGGCATTTCGGCGAAAGTTGAAGTTGGAAAATGAAGAAGTTTGACTCGCAGTTGACTTTTTAGCAATCGGGGTCGGAATGTGATTCTAATAATTGGAACAGCTCCGTTATGTCATTTTGGACTTGCCTTCAAATTTTGGCGTCTTTCCGAATTGAATTGATAGGTTTCGGCATGAGATTTTTGTTATTTGAAGATTTAGAAGTTCATAAGCTTGACTTTTTGTTTGATTCATCGTTTCGATGTTTTGTTATGTGATTTGCGACTTCAAGTGAGTCCGTGCTAGGTTATATGACTGGTGTGTGTGATTAGACAGGGTCCCAGGGACCTCGGGTGTGTTTCGTATGGGATACGGATCCTTTTCCTCCATTTTTGAACTGCTGAACTGCTGCTTCTGATATCCTTCTACGCGATCACGAATAGTCTCCCGCGATCTGCGATGTTCTGTGTGTTCTTCAATCGCGTTCGCATCAAATTTCCCACGATCTCGAAGGTCTAACGTCTCCACTTCACGATTGCATCCCTGATTACGTGATCGCATAGACCAACCACTGGACCCCCTGTACTTCATTCAACGCGTTTGCATAAATGCCCCGCGATCGCGAAGCACCGCCTGATTCTTCACCGCGATCGCGTCCACACCATTGCGATCGCATAGAACATTTCTGGACGAATCAATATTGCTTCTACGTGGTCGCGTCCCTTGTTCCGCGATCGCGATGCACAAATCACTGACACACAGATTTAAATCCCAATTTCGAGGGTTTCACCATTATTTCACTTTTTGACTTCTAGAGATCGGTTCATGGCAATTTTTGAAGGGATTTTTACCGGGGAAACTTGGTTAAGTGTTTCTCACTCGATTTAGACCAACTACCACGAATCTCCTCTTAATTTCATCTTTTAATTTAAGTTTTTAAATGAAAAATGGGAAGAACTACTTAGACTGAATTGTTGGATTTTGAGGGAGTGTTTGGCATCCGATTAGAGATATTCTAATATGGTTAGAGTCGTGAGAGTACGAGGGTTCTGAAAATGTTAAATTCATCTAGTTCCGAGACGTTGGCCTGAGGGGCATTTTGGTTATTTTACCTAATTTCGTGTTTTAGCCTTGAATTAAATTATAGAAACAGTTGCTTGAGATATTATTTACAATGTGTGATTTAATTGGATAGATTTGGGCCATTTGAAGTCGAGTACTCGTGGTAAGAACACGGTTGCTAGTGGATTTTAGCCGATTTTGAGGTAAGTATCTTGCCTAACCTTGTGTGGGGGACTTCCCCTTAGGATTGGAGTCTTATCTGTTTCTTGTATTCCTTGTACACGAGGTGAAGAGTGCGTGCTCGGATTTATTTGTGTTAAATCTTCCCTTTTAGGCTATTAAACTCTTTAAATCACTGAGTATGTAGATGATATTGATATGATTGTGTTCCCTGTTATTAGTTTCACCTCTACATGTCCTACTTGATATTTGTTTGCCCTTATTGAATTATTTTTGCTGTTTAATGGACTTTTACGTGTTTAACTGGAGGCAATTTCCTTTCTATAGACATGTTACCCATCTTAACTACTCGCATTTAATTGGAAATCATAGATGTTGTACCTCATGTAATTAATTGGAATTAAATGAAAAGAAGATAGACATCTTATGATTAGTGTTATTGCCTTACATTGTAATTATTTGATTCATGTTGACTTTTTATGGTTGGTTAATTCCTGATTGTAAGCTTATCTGTCTTTCGTGCAATTATATTACCTATCCAACTGTTGTGGTATCGGTGTAGTTATTATGCACTTATTACGTCTTGTTTGTCGTTGAAGTTATTGTGCTTTTTCCCTGGTGTTCAGTGGCCTGAGTAGGTACAGTTGATTCCCTTGCCGGGACGTTATTGATTCTGTTGTTGATTCCCTTGCTGAGACGTTATTGTTTCCATTATTGTTTCCTTTGCCTTGCTCCTGTATATTTTATATATATATATATATATAAATATCTATATATATATATATATATATATATATATATATATATATATATATATATATATTGAGCGGCTGTTGCCACTGTGATGCACGAGATCTCTGCCGTGCGGTTGTTATTGGGGAACTACACGAGGTCTTTGCCGTGTTTTTGTGGCTATTGATGTTTTTGCATATGTGGCGTAATAAGGCGGGGTATGTTTTATGCTTATATGTGAATTGCGCATCTGGCGGAATATGGTGGGAATATTGTGATGCACGTGTGGCGAAATAAGGCGGGGTTTGCTACATTGTTATTGATTGCACACGTGGCAAAATTAGGTGGGCTATGTCAGCGGCTGATTGTGATGAATTATGTCAGCCTCGAAGAGTGACGTACAGCCAGAGACTTGAGGTATGCAGCTGCCGTGTCTGCAGGACCGAGGATTCTCCTTCTAATCTACCCCTTTTAGTTAGTAGTTTCATTCTTGTATTCCGTTGTTGTAGACACCTTCAGATATCATAGTCGTATGTATATTTCTACTCTTAGCCTATGTTGCCTGTGGGTTTCCGAGTCTTGGGGGTTGTTAGTGTAATTCGAGTGGAAGTGTATGTGCCAGGCGGCATTCTATACATTGTATCATGATATTCAATATTAGTTTATTGTTTTCATAAGGGTTTTCAAACTTCCGCAATGTGACAGGCTTACCTAGTCGCGAAGATTGGGCGCCGTCATGACAGGTTCCCGATTGGTGAACTAGGGTCGTGACAAGTTGGTATCAGAGCTCTAGGTTCATAGGAGTCACGGGACACTGGGCCGGTGATTTAGAGTCTTGCTGATCGGTACGGAGACGTCTGTACTTATCTACGAGAGGCTATGTAATTGTTTAAGAAACATCTTCACTTAATTTGACTTCCTTGTCGTGCGAAAATTTTTATTACCACAATTCTAAACTTCTGCTTCCTACTCTCTCACAGATGGTGAGGACACGTACTACCTGAGGTGATCAGGCACCTGCGCCCGCTGTTGCAGCCGTCGGAGGTCGGGGTCGAGGTAGAGTTTGAGGACGCGCACGTGGTGCGGCGAGAGCACCTGCACGAGTGGCCGCCGAGATACCACCAGCAGATCCAGATGGAGTCAAGGCATCTGACACGCCTACATCTACTGCTACTCTAGCCCTTCAGGAGACTTTGGCGCAGTTCATGAGTATGTACACCACTGTGGCTCAGGCCGGATTGCTTCCCCTTGCTGCAGCCACACCCCAGGCCGGCGGAGGAGCACAGATTTCCACCGCCCGCACTCCTGAGTAGCGAGCTCATGTTGAGCAGGTTCCTGAGATTTTTCCTGCGCCGCCGGCAGCATCAATTCAGCTCGATGGCATGGCAGCGGCTTCCGAGCAGGAGCAGATGGGACTAGAGAGGTTCAAGAAGTATGGTCCTCCGGTGTTCAGTGGATTTGCATTAAACGATGCTTGGGGTTTCTTGATGAGTGTTACCGCATTCTCCGTACTATGGGTATCTCTGAGTCGAGCGGGGTTTCTTTCACTACTTTCCAGCTTTGAAGGGCCGCCTATGATTGGTGGCGCACCTATGAGTTAGACAGCCCATAGGAGGTAGCTTTGCTAACTTGGACCCAGTTTTCAGATATGTTCCTGAAAGAGTTTGTTCCTCAGAGCCTCATGGATGCATGGCACGCGGGGTTTGAGAATTTGCGCCAGGGTGGTATGATCGTCTCAGTGTATGCTGTCCGTTACACCAGTTTTGCTAGACATGCCTCAGCCTTGGTTTCTACTGTTCGCGAGAGGGTTCGCTGGTTCATTGAGGGGCTTATTCCCAGCATCACGTTTAGTATGGCCCGTGAGTTAGAGATGGATATTTCGTATTAGCAAGTGGTGAACATTGGTAGGAGGATACAAGGTATGCATGCTAGAGATAGAGAGAGCAGAAGAGATCAGGAGAGAGCCTGAGGAGGCGAGGAGGCCTCGTAGGCCGGTGATATATACCGATCCTTATTTTGGAGGCAGGGTGCATCATGGTAGAGGTTTTGTGGGTCAGCCAGTTCAGTTCACGCTTCAGGCTTTGCATAGTGACTCGGGTGTTCAAGGGTCTCGGAGGACCCATACCGCACAGTTTCCACCACCTCGTCAGCAAAGGGGGTGCTTTGAGTGTGGAGATATTATCTACATGGTGAGAGATTGTCCCAGACTTTGGACCGATGTGTCGCAGCGAGGTATTCAGACAGGGAGAGGGCACCTAAGAGGAGGATGCGCAACTCGTTGATGTGTTTCATATAGTAGGTTTGAGGCCGGTGCGCCAGCTAATGTCACTCAGGTACGGATTCAGTTTGTTATGGAAATGCACTATGTGTAGTTCATCACAATTCTACTTATCAGGTTGAGTTCTTTGTTTGTTGTTCTATTTATGGGAGTGCTTCATGATTTGCACATTGTCTGTGTGATTCTTCCGTTGGGAGGTTTTATGTGCGATAGCTATGTCTATCGTATGTTTTAGCCATTGTCGAGAGTTATGAGGCTAGTGGTATTTCTGTTCTCGGTTTTGATAGGCTTGATGTGATTTCGAGCACTCTTGGTTACGAGCTGTGATTTTTATGCTCCATCGATGTGGGAGCTAGTCTATGCTGTAAATTGTAGACGAAATTAATCTAGTGGGAATCTCTAGATGGGTTGATGTGTACCCTATTTGTGACCCAATGTTGAGGGCGAGACCCTCGTAATATCGGGTGATTTGATATGTTGAGACCGGGCTGTGTACTGCGGTGAGAGTTATATCAGTATAGCGTCTTTGTGAGTCCATTATATGCTTTCATTCTTTCCTTTTAGATGTCTTGTAGATTTGTGTTTTAGAAGATTTTTGTGCTAGTTTAAATTATTTTTTATTTCTCTTATGTGTTTCCTTTCCTTTATTCGTTCATTTTCGTCTTATGCCTTGAGTTTAGTTTGTGGGGTGTGTTCCCGTTGGTGTTGGATGAGATTGGGTTAATCGGGTGTTTCATCATGTGGTTTTCGTGGTTGTTGTATCATCGCCAGTGTTATGGGTGACTGAAAAGAGTTATTATTGAATATGAGGCTTATGGCCGGTACAGATTTGATCTTAGGCATTTATTGCTATCAGAAATATTATTGTGGGACTATGTGTGGTGTGTCATGTTGTGTGGTTGTACCCTGTGTGTGATGACCTGTGAATTAACTGGTTGAGACAGATATCAGATATGGACTCGGGATTGGACCTTTTGGAAACGGATGGAAGTTGAGGAATCTGGCTTGGAGGCTTAATGGTATTGCTAGAAAGGTTAAATTTCCGTCGAGATGGTGTCGTCGTGACCAAATGGATTGGGGTGACCTGGGGTCACCCACGGGTGTATGTTGGAAGTGCGCATTCAGTGACTTGAGGACTTTGAGGTGAATCTTAGCACGTTCGAGGACGAACGTTGGTTTAAAGAGGGGGAGGATGTAATGAGCCGACTGGTCGTTTTGAGAATTTAAGCTCCGTTCAGCGACATATGGTCTGGAGCAGCTTCGGGACAGGAGAATCGGCTTGCACGCATAGTGGAAATCTGTTTTCGGATGGTTTAGAGTCAATTTTAGAGAAGAAACCTTATTTTGGAAGTTAGAACAATGAAAATTTGACCAGAACTGGACTTTTTCGTAAACGACCCCGGAATGGGTTGTGGATGATCTCAACAGCTTTGTATGGTGATTTTGGACTTAGGCACGCGTCCGGATTTAGAGTTGGTGGTCCGTAGAGTGAATTGAGGCATTTCGGCGAAATTTGAAGTTGGAAAATGAAGAAGTTTGACTCACAGTTGACTTTTGGGAAATCGGGGTCGGAATGTGATTCGAAGAGTTGGAAAAGCTCTATTATGTCATTTTGGAATTGTCTGCAAAATTTTGCGTCATTCCGAGTTGAATTGATAGGTTTCGGCATAAGATTTGTTATTTAAAGATTTAGAAGTTCATAAGCTTGATTTTTTGTTTGATTCGTCGTGTCGATGTTGTGTTATGTGATTTGGGACTTCGAGTGAGTCCGTGTTAGGTTATATGATTGGTGTGTGTTATTAGACGGGGTCCCGGGGGCTTGGGGTGTGTTTCGGATGGGCTACGGATCCTTTTTCTCCATTTTTTAACTGCTGAACTGGTGCTTCTGATATCCTTCTACGCGATCGCGAATAGTCTCCCGCGATCTGCGATGTTCTGCGTGTTCTTCAATCGCGTTCGCATCAAACATCCTGCGATGGCGAAGGTCTAACAGTCTCCACTTTGCGATTGCATCCCTGATTACGCGATGACATAGACCAACCACTGGACCCCCTGTACTTCCTTCAAGGCATTCGCATAAATGCCCCCGCGATCGTGAGGCACCGCCTGATTCTTCACCGCGATCGCGTCCACACCATCATGTTTGCATAAAACATTTCTGGACCAATCAATAGTTCTTCTACGGGATAGCGTCTCTTATTCCGCGATTGCGATGCACAAATCACTGACAGACATAATTAAATCCCAATTTCGAGGGTTCACCATTATTTCACTTTTTGACTTCTCGAGATTGGTTCTTGGCAATTTTTGAAGGAATTTTCACCTGGGCAACTTGGGTATGTGTTTCTCACTCGGTTTAGTTAAACTTCATTGAGTCTTCTCTTAATTTCATCTTTTAATTTAAGTTTTTGAATGAAAAATTGGTAGAACTTCTTAGACTGAATTGTTGGATTTTGAGAGAGTGTTCGACCTCCGATTTGAGATATTTTTATATGGTTAGACTCGTGAGAGTACGAGGGTTCTGAAAATGTTAAATTCATCTGGTTCCGAGACGTTGGCCCGAGGGACATTTTGGTCATTTTACCTAATTTCGCGTTTTAGCCTTGAATTAAATTATAGAATCAATTGCTTGAGATATTATTTACAATGTGTGATTTAATTGGATATATTTGGGCCATTTGGAGTTGATTACTCGTGGCAAGAACACCGTTGCTAGTGGATTTTAGTCGGTTTTGAGGTAAGTATCTTGTCTAACCTTGTGTGGGGGACTTCCCCTTACGATTGGAGTCTTATCTATTGCTTGTATTCCTTGTACGCGAGGTGACGAGTGCGTGCTCGGATTTATTTTTGTTAAATTGTCCCTTTTAGGCTATTAGACTCTTGAAATCACCGAGTATGAAGATGATATTGATACGATTGAGTTCCCTGTTATTAGTTTCACCTCTACATGTCCTACTTGATATTTGTTTGCCCTTCTTGAATTATTTTTGCTGTTTAATGGACTTTTACGTGTTTAACTGGAGGCACTTGCCTTTCTATTGACATGTTACCCGTCTTAACCACTCGCCTTTAATTGAAAATCATAAATGTTGTACCTCATTTAATTAATTGGACTTAAAATGAAAATAAGATAGACATATTATGATTAGTGTTATTTCCTTACATTGTAATTATTTGATTCATGTTGACTTCTTACGTTTGGTTACTCCCTGACTGTAAGCTCATCTGTACTTCGTGCAATTATATTACATGTCCAACAGTTGTGGTTTGGTGTAGTTATTTTGCACTTATTACGTCTTGTTTGCCGTTGAAGTTATTGTGCTTTTTACCTTGTGTTCAGTGGCCTTAGTAGGTACTGTTGATTCCCTTGCCGGGACATTATTGATTCTGTTGTTGATTCCCTTGCCGAGACGTTATTGTTTCCATTATTGTCTCTAATAACAACCGCACGGCAGAGACCTCATGCACCACAGTACCAACAGTCGCTCAATGAATGACAACCAATATATATATATATATATATATATATATATATATATATATATATATATATATATATATATATATATATCTATATATATATATATATATATATATATATATATATTTATATAGATATATATATTGGTTGTCATTTATTGAGCGACTGTTGGTACAGTGGTGCATGAGGTCTCTGTCGTGCGGTTGTTATTGGAGAGTTGCACGAGGTCTTTGCTGTGTTTTTGTGGCTATTGATGTTTTTGCACATGCGGCGTAATAAGGCGGGGTATGTTATATGCTTATATGTGAATTGCGCATGTGGCGGAATAAGGTGGGAATATTGTGATGCACGTGTGGCGAAATAAGGCGGGGTTTGCTACATTGTTATTGCTTGCACACATGGCGAAATAAGGTGGGCTATGTCAGGGGCTGATTGAGATGAATTGTGAAGGCCCGTTGAGACATTTTTTCTATTTATGTATATGACTAGTATGAAGGACTACGGGTTTGATTCCCGAGAGATCCCCCCTTAAACTCATTGTGTTCCTAACTGATATTTTCATTTATTCTATCCGAATGTGAATAAGTCGGGTGCTAGTCGATCCACTTCCTATACTTACTAGTTGGTAGGATTCCTGTTAGATACACTTGCACAAGCATACACGTAGTTAGACCCTCCTATTAGAGATGAATTTCTTCTGACTTTGGCTAGGGGTAGGGATATGCCCTCTTACCCATTATATCTATGAGAGTGACCCTAGTTGACTAGTTAGTTGTCAGCATGACTGTGTTATGGATGGGGCACAAGATGCCAAGTGTTAGACTTCAGATGCTAGGTTTCCATGAGTTGTGGCTGGTTTGAGAGTTTGTGGTAGAATTGTGAAAGAGTGGGAAGGACCTTATGTAAACATCACTGCAGAATAATGACTTAGCGACTTGGTTGTCCTTGTTGTGTTGTGACTTCAGGTGTGGTCAGTGGTTTTTGCCGTCATTTTTATATTATCATTTATTTTATTCCCGTTGTTACTAATTGTCCGTTAGTCTTATTGCAAATTGTAGCATTTTACTCATCCGTGCAGTCTTTACATATTTACATATCATCTCTATTATTTCTGAAATACTGTTTATTGACCCGTAGGTTTCATGACTGTCCCTCGTCACTACTCCATCTAGGTTAGTCTTGATACTTACTGGGCACCGCTATGGTGTGCTCATGCTACTGTTCTATACACTTTTGTTGTGCAGATACAGGTACCCTCACTCAGTTTTGTCAGCCTCGAAAAGTGACGTACAACTGGAGACTTGAGGTATGCATCTGCAGCGTCCGCAGGACCGAGGAGTCTCCTTCTATTCTGCCCCTTTTAGTTAGTAGTTTCATTCCTGTATTCCGTTGTTGTAGACACCTTCGGATATCAGAGCCGTATGTATATTTCTACTCTTAGCCTGTGTTGCCCGTGGGTTTCTGGGTCTTGGGGGTTGTTACTGTAATTCGAGTAGAAGTGTATGTGCCAGGAGGCACTCCATACATTTTATCATGATATTCAGTATTAGTTTATTGTTTTCATAAGGGTTGTCAAACTTCCGCAATGTGACAGGCTTACCTAGTCGCGAAGACTGGGCGCCGTCATGAGAGGTTCACGATTAGTGAACTAGGGTTGTGACAGTTATTCCAACATACCCTTCGTCGGCGCCTCACGATACTCCCAAATGTTTTTTGATTTGCATACAAAGGAACCAACAATACAAATACATTTACCTCATAATCTTTCATATTGTATATAGCTTCATTGGTACTTTCAGCCACTTATAACATCATTATTTCGTTGGCTCTCTTGGCCATACATATGATTCTTCTTTCTTAGCACAATGACCGTATTTCATATTCCACACTTTCATATCTTTCTTTTCATGGATCATCATCATAAATATCAATATATAGAATATTTCAGAAATCACAACTTTGGTTCATTAGAAATGAAGACTTTAAACATAATAGATTTCTTTCCAAGAAGTGGAGTAAAATGAAAGGCAATCGAAGCACAAGTTAAAATCATAAACGATAACACACCATTTGTTGTTGAAATACTTTTTCCCAAAAAGGGCAATACACAATTTTCACTCACTAATATGTAAGAACTCAAAACATATTGAACATACTTACAAACAAAAGCATTAGTTAAAACAGCCACATTTGGGCATGACTTGAATACATAAGCATTTAGGCAAATCTATTTTCGAAATAATTTTGGAACAGTGGAATGAAGGCTCATAACCTTTCTCACGTCATCTCATTTCATGGCACTACTAGCCACATGTATAACTTTCATTCTTGGCACGGTGGCCACACTTTATATCTGTAACTCACTTCTTTCACTTTCAACCATTTTTGTAGATTATCAACAATATGAGTATTAGAAATCAAGGCTTTAAGGTACATATATGATCAATTAAGAGGCTTAAGCATATCAAATTTTTCTCCACACAATTTGGCATCATAACCTTCATTTGAAACACGGCTCAAAGCCATAATATTTTAATACACATATCATTCTTGAACACATTCCCAAATGATAACATAATGTGATAGGAACATTCAAACACGTTTTGAACACATAACTTTCAACACTTTGATTATTCGAGATCATCAAATTTATTAGGAACAACTAGGAACATGGGAATTAGGAACTTGAGCCAACCATACTTGAAACTTACTGGAATATTATGGAATTCGACTCTAAGAGAGAAAATTAGCCAACATGCCTCGCTTTGAACTTTTCTTAAGTTACTACAATATTCCAGAAATCCTAGCAATCCCAATCTCTTTCGAGACATAGAAAAATCGAACATAAATTAGGAAGATATTCATAGTTTCAACTTATTTGAGTATTTTATCAAACACTAGATGTGCACATTTGATTACACGGTTCTTGCACAAGATTTTCTTTACTTCACATCCCAATCTTTATCCGTTTGAGCTCAACAATCTTCCCACAAACCTTATTGGTAAATATACCGAATAAATTGATAAGTCAGGCATTTCCGGTGGGCCAAGCGAAACAAGTGGTTTCTTGGGCACGACCAGCTAAGGCTAAAGTTCACTCTCACACCCAAGAATCATACTCTCAATCACCTATTTTCTACACAAACTCGAAATTGAAGACTTTGGTTAGAACATTACCTCTTGGGTGAAGATCTTGTGATATTTCTTGTTGAATTTCAAGGCTTGAGCAAGAATTTAATGAACAATTAGCTTAGAGATTTCTCCTCTCACTTTGAGGAACTTCCTCTCTTTAAAAATATCAGATATTCCCTTTAGAAATGGTCCCGTACGTCTATTTATCGAGATAGGTTGGGTTATAAAAAAGGAAGAATGGACCTCTGAATTTCGGATCGGGCTACAGTCCAGGCTAGGTAAGCTCTATTACAAGCTACAGGACAAGCTTTGCAAGGGATATAGCACGGTCTAGTGCACTATAGATGAATCTTCCCAGAAATAGGGATCCCTATTTGAGGTGCAAATACCACGGGACGAATGGTCACCTCAGAGAATACTTAAGTGACCAAGCCAAGAACAACTATGGTCGCAACCGTGATAAAGCGGACCCCTCAAAAGCAAGAGAAGATCCCCCATACCAGACAATCAACATGATCTTCGGGGGGAACAAGATTAATGGGGTCACCTTCTCAGTAGCAAAAAAAATAAAGGTGTCAATAACCCATAGCAAGAGACTCAGGGAAGTCGCTGAAAATGACATCATTTTCACAGAGGAGGATGTAGACAAACTATTGCTACAGCACAATAGCGTATTGGTAATTAATTTGAATGTATTAGATTTTAAAATCAAATGTGCTCTAGTAGATCTAGAAAGTTTAGCCAATATCATACAATTGAGGGTATTGAAGCAAGACAAACTTATCGGAAGCATCATTATGTCTACAAAACTCCTTTCAGGATTAAACCTCATAAGCGTGATAACCCGAGGAGAGATCCTGCTGCCCACGAATGCCAAAAGAGTGATGAAGACGACTTATTTTGAAGCGGCGGACGGTCATATGGTTTATAATATTATTTTGGGAAGACCGTGGTTGCATGATATGAGAGTCGTACCATCAACGTATCATCAGCTGCTGAAATTTCCAACGTCCAAATGAATCAAACAGATAAGAGGTGACCCACTGGCGGCAAGGGAGATGAATGCGATTTCGGTATCCAGTAGCAAAGGAAGAAGAATATGGCATAGCAATTATAGGAACTGATTCTTGCTCTCGATCGAGAGAAGTTAGCCATGGGGGAGAAGCGTCAGAATCATATTAGGTGCAGAGATATTTCCAAGTACCAGAAGAGAAGGATGCGACAAAACCAATAATGGAAGAGCTCGAGTAAGTTAAATTATTTGAAAAGTTCTTAGAGAGGAAATTCTACTTGGGGACAGGACTGCACCCCAAGCTCATGTATGAATTTTTTGAATTTCTTAAATATAATGCCGATTATTTTGCATGGTCAAATGTTGATATGACAGATATCCTAACGAAAGTGACCGTACACAAGCTAACCTTGGATCCCAATATCTCTCCAATAATACAAAAGAAACACCATATTGAAGAGGCCATGAATAAATTTGTCAAAGAAGAGGTCATGTGCCTATTTGATATCGGTTCGATTCGAGAGGTAAAGTATCCAGACTAGCTAGCTAATGTAGTAGCAATTCCTAAGAATAAGGATAAATTTTCATGTGTGTAGATTATACGGAATTGAATAAAGCATACCTAAAGACTCATTTCCACTATCAAACATCGATTAAATGATTGATAAAACGGTCGAGCACGAGTTAATGATTTCCTTGATGCGTATTCTAGGTATAACTAAATTAAGATGAAGCCGAAGGATCAGGAAAAGACTTTGTTCATAGCGAATTTTGCCACATATTGCTATAGTGTGATGCCCTTCGGGCTAAAGAACGTCGCAGCCACTTACTCAACGATTCGTAAATAAGATGTTAAAAAACAGATATGGAAGAGTATGGAAATTTATATAAAACGATATGCTCCTTAAGGTATCATTTTAAGCATCTGCAAAAAACTTTTGACATCATAAGGAAGCATAACATGAAGCTTAATTCCGAGAAATGTGCGTTCTGGATCAGCTCTGGCAAGTTCTTAAGATTTTTGGTATCACTTAATCTCTTAAATTGAACTTATATATATAAAAACACACAAAAACTACTAAAAAAGTAAATAATCAATCGGTTGACTATTTGTGTTACAGTCCCTAAAATATTGGAGAAGGAGAGGGCAAGCCATGCATTACTAAACATGGAGAAATCAAGTCACTTCATGCAAGGGTAACTCAAAATCTTGGTTTACGGGTAAGATGAGATGTTACCCCTACTTGTTCTAATAATCCACACTTTTTTCTTTATTTTCACTTATTGCTTTAGCAATTACTAACAACCTAATATATTGCTAGAAAGATTCTTACCTATCCATCAATAAAAGAGGGGTTAGTGCTTTCCAATTTTTATATACTATTTTAAGGGGACACTGTTCATCTTGCACTAATGATAACATCCTTCAGGAATTATTGAATGTGGCATGGTGGGGAAAGTGCACGAATAGTCTTTTTTAAAAATGTTATTTAAAAATTAGTCAATGCTTTCTGAAATTTAAATTAAAAATCTTAACTTTAGAATATTACAGAATTTTATTTATTCCGAAAAATTAAACTGAAAAATGAAAATTTAAGGTGCACTGGCTAATTTTTAAATAGCAATCATTTAGAGTGACTATCTAATATCATTTCTACTGTCGATTTTATTAAGGGGTCATTTTGTAGGGTGCAAAAGAACAATATTAAACACAGTGTATTGGTGATATTGTTATTAGTTATGATTGTATTGGTTATGATGACATTAGTTATGCTGACATATTTCTTACCATTATTTAGTTTGACGTATTAAAGAATTGCACAATTTTTAAAAGAATTATTTTTTTACAAAATACCCTCATAACCGGTCCATCACTTTATTTTTTTAAAGAAATATATGTTAATGAATATTGTTATATGAAAAAGGTTTTAAAAAATTATTTGATTTGTTTACCTATATTGTAGTATAAAAGTGAATATTTATTTATAAAAAAACGCTAAATATTTATTTGTATACTAGGGATGTAATTTTATTTTTTACTTTCTTGGATTATTAGGCAAAGGAAGTTTGAATAAAAAATGAGTGAATTACAAGTGTGTTCCAGTATGTAGTAGTAAAATAGAAATTTATAAATTTACAATGAAGAAATTAGAGGAACATAAATATAAATAGCTGGAGTAACTTCAGTATCAAATTGTATAACAAACTTGTATTATATAATAATATATTTTAATCAAGCATAAATTTTAAAGGGCAATTTTATCTTTAACTAAGGTAGCACATGCATTAAAACCCATTGTATTGTTAATATCGTGGTTTCCTAAGCATTAGTTATGCATATAATAATACCAAATATGATATATAATTAATGTTTGCATAACTAATACATAAGTTAAAAAAATATACCGAACAAAATATTAATACACCAAGCTAATACATATTATTGTGTCAAATGCATCCTACCAACGACCCCTAAGTCTCTAAAAATTGAGAAGTTGGTGAAAATGTTTATCGATTTTGGAAAATAATAAATTTGGTTGTGGTTTTTTCCTAAGTAGATCTTATTAAAAAGGCCAATAAACATAAAAAGGAGCTTGAGAGTTGTTTTTTTATATAAAAAAGTTAGACTTAATTCAAACTCAATCCAAAAGTTAGCTGATTGCCGAACAACATATGGAGTGATCATCTCATCCCTAAAGAGTTAGTTTTTGGAATGCAAATATTATTAACTTACTTAAAATAAAATTTAAAGTAGTTCTCCAATAAACATAACCAAAAAGCTGATCAAATGCGATGTTATGATAAACATAGATGTCCATACAATAGGAATATGTCTCAACCCATAATAATTTCTTAAACATATTGGGACCAAATGAACTATAGTGATATGATCAATATAGTTAAAAGTTCTATCCTTTTATCATATCTGTATAACTTCAAATTAAGTATCATTGGTGAAATATGGCAATTTAGTAGAATTCTCTATCAAATGAACTATGGTGATATGATCAATATAGTTAAATTTTTTACCTTTTTGTCATAAGTATATATAACTTTAAATGAGGTATCATTGGTGAAACATGATAATTCGGTGTAGTTTATAGTTATCCAACATGATAGCTATGTAGAATAAACCATGAAATACTACTGTTTTGTTATAACTTTCTTGCTATCCTTCTAACATGTTTTTTCTCTATTTTATTTGTAATTTTAAAATTATGATAACCTGGTAGAATTTATGTGTAATACAATATGATAGCGAGGTTGAATATAAGATGAAATCCTTTCAATTTGTCATAACTTGTGCATGGCACAATTTACCATTTTAGTTGCTCTTGTTACATCTCTGCCGTGGAACCTTAGAGTAATTAAGTCCGAATTATTTTATTAAATGTGCGTCTATATATATTAGGGTCATTTCAGTAATATTATCGAATCTATTGATAAAATTTCAAGAGCCCACCAAAATCACTTTCATAACAATTACCTATATTGTGACTAGAAATATACGTAAAAATAATATTGTATAGTCGCTCTCAAAATAATAGTAAAAAAAAAAAAAAATTTACACTCCTTGCCATATAGGAAACTATATTACCCTCAATGTTTAATGTTTGATATAATTACATTT
This sequence comes from Nicotiana benthamiana, assembly GCA_034376525.1. Lineage (NCBI taxonomy): Eukaryota > Viridiplantae > Streptophyta > Magnoliopsida > Solanales > Solanaceae > Nicotiana > Nicotiana benthamiana. Next base: position 20,427,944 of record CM067341.1, read on the forward strand.
AGTTTACTTAATTATCAATTATACACCATTAGTGATTTTTAAGGGTATTAATTACACTCCTAATTTAATGGTACTGTATATTCTTTCTAATACCACCCCCCCCCCCCCCCCACACACAGTTCTCTCTCCAATTCTCACACCTTCACTCACGTTTCCCTCCCACACCCACGATGTTGTTGCAAAGAATTGAGAATTCTCTCTATGTCTCTCTTTATCTCGCAATCTCAAATTTCAGTAATATAAGAGGAAAGGAAAAGAGAACATTAATTCCACTATTGACAAACATTGAAAAGCTTTGAAGCTTTAAATTCTAATTTAGGTTTTCAAAAATCATTATTTGTTTGGATTGAGTGTTGTTGTAAATATTCAGAATATGGTTTGGAGTTTATATCTCAATTTTGAGGGGTTTTGGTGAAGATTAGACTTGATTTTGGCTGAACTTCAGATTGAAACTCGAAGAAGAAGAAGACATGACAAACATTATATTGCAGAAATTGTAGATAAATTGTATATAAATTAAAGACTGTTGTTTATTTATTTTATAGCTTTATATTTTTGTGTTAAAATTTTGACGGGAGCTTGTTAGCACTTCGTCTGTTTTGGAGCTAACTTATGCAGATGAGAGGATATTTTTTAAGTTATATATATAGTTATACCTTTAAATTCAAGAAAGTATACTTATATTGTATTTAAAGAGGCGTGAATTTTTAGAATAGGTTGAATGTGAGGAATGAGTCAAATACTCACAATGGCTTGTTTTCGACATTTAATCTAAAACAAAATTACATATCATTTGAAAAATTAAATATGAAAATATAGAATTTCAATATTTTTATAAATTATCTACAAAATTTCATAGGGAGATCTATCCCTTTATCATGGTTTTTTGGATTTCATATTTAGCATAGCAGTTTCGTAAGGAGTAACAAGAGCATATATGCGAATCACAAAATTGTAGCATAATTGAAAATTTCGAAATAATTCTCTTTTTTTGCAAAATATTTATAGAAGTTCTAGTCGTTTTTTATTTGTGAAAACAGAAAATAAAGCATTTACAATCAGAATACAAATAATCTATAATTTATCTACAAAATTCTACAAACTAGGTACATTGAATTTTAATATCCCAATTCCCATTCAATTGTACCATAATTGGGATTTTTGACTTAATTGCATTTTTCATAAGATTTGTAGAAGTTTTAGTCATTTTTTATTTGTTAAAACAGAAAATAAAACATCTACAATCAGAATTAAATAATCTACAATTTATTCTACAAAATATCTACAAACTGGGTACATATTTGGACTCAACATACTTTTCCTGAAATGTATGTTATTGATAAATCTGCTTCTGCTTCTGGAGGAAACTTGGAGCGGGAATCGATCTTCCAACTGCTTTCTGCCCCTGAGCATAAAAATATAGAAAGGTATTATTAACTCTTTCCTTCTCGATATAAAATTAATTGTATAAACGAAACCTTTTGTCCAAATATAGATTTCCTTATGTTTTTTTTAACATTTCAAACCTCAGAATTCGGCACCTGCTTATATTTTTGTCTCATGGAAATTAACCTTAACATTTGTTCAATTATATCGTCAGCAGTCAGCACTAACAAAGAAAAGAAGAAAAAAGGAAAACCCGCATTCTTAGGATAACTATAGCTTTAAAATATTTCTACATCCAAGTGTGGATGGAAGATTATGAGAGAAAGAGGAAAGAGGAGAGAAAAAAGGAAAAGGTGTAACTAAATCTCTTAATTGAAGGCACTATGTCACGATCCAGAGTTTCCACTCTCGAGAATCATGATGGTGCCTACTCGTAGAAGGTAGGCAAGCCATAAACTTTGGAAGTCATTACCCCTTTTCATTTTAGTTCATTTTAAACCAATTATATTAGCAACGAATAAGCATTTGAAGAACATCGAAAATTAAATTTAGCGGAAGTCATAGATGATATAGAAGCAAACATCTAGAAAACCAATACAAGTCTTTACCTAGCACCTAGTGTCACGACATACACGGACTACTAAGAGTGCTAAATACAACTGTCTGAAAGAAATAAAACAGTGTTTGTTTCTAATACATGAGATAACAGAATGAAACATAAGATAGAGGAGACATCGGGTCTGCGGACGCCTGCAAGGCTACCTCAGAGCCTCGATGGACTGAAGGCTAGCTCCTGAACTAATTCTGCTACCCGAATGCTGCTCCAGTATCTGCGCATAAGTGCAGAGTGTAGCATCAGCACAACCGACCATATATGCTGGTAAGTATATAGCCTAACCCCGACGAGGTAGTGACGAGGCTAGGACCAGACTCCAGATAAACTTGTGCAATTATATAATATATAGTGGAAAAGTAAACAAGTAATAAGTAATTAAAGCTGGGGAAGGGGAACATGCTGCGGGGGTGACAAATAAACAACATATCAAGAACAATAAGGAAAACTGTAGTTTAACTTCTAACATGGATAAAGAGAAGTAAAGACAACTTTCACTTTCAGTTTCAATCTTGTTGCAAGCGTCCAACCCGATACCATTTCTCATATCTCGTGGTAGGCATACCACCCGCTCCTATTTCATTCTATCCCGTGGTAGGCATACCACCCACTCCCATTTTATTATATCTCGTGGTAGGCGTACCACCTGCTCCCATTTTATTACATCTTGTGATAGGCGTACCACCCGACCCCATTTCATCAATCTTGTGGTAGGTGTACCACTTGATCCCATTTCATCAATCTTGTGGTAGGCGTACCACCTGATCCCATTTCATCATATCTCGTAGTAGGCGTACCACCCGCTCCCGTTTCATATTATCTCATAATCATAAAAAATCCCGGCCAGGGAATAAAGCATTATAATAACTTCTTAGTAAGGGAACAACAATATAGAAACAATCATCCCGGCCAGGGAGAATCAACTATAACCAACCTTAACTCAGTTTGATTAATGAAGATGCTCAATCATAAATAGGATCTATGAGGATAAACAAATCTTTGCTCAATATGGTAGACCATTAGTGAAGGCATACGTGATGTCATTTAAGAATACAACAACTTTCAATTTAAGACTCACGGTCATGCTTGACACCAATGTATAGATACTCGTCACCATGCTTATACGTCGTACTCAACAAGGAGCAATTAGCTCAGATGACTCAACTCCTAATCCCTCAAGCTAAAGCTAGACCGAACACTTACCTCAATGCCTTAAACACTACTCAAGTCTCAATTATAGCTTTGACCCTTGATTCCACCGCCAATTCGCTCGTATCCAACCATAAATTACTTGATTACATCAATAAACACTAAATGAACCAAACTCAATGCATGAATATGAGTTTCCAAAGTTTTACCAAAAAAGTCAAAAATTGCCCCGAGGCCCACATGGTCAAAACCCGAGGTTCGAACCAAAACCCGATTACACATTCCCCTACGAACTCAAATACGTAATTTATTTTGAAATCGGACCTCAAATCGAGATGCAAATCCCCAATTTTTGAAAAATCTAAGTTTTACCCAAAACGCCCAATTCCCCTATGAAAATCTTTGATTTTAAGTTGAAATCATGTTAAAAGATGTTAATGATTAAAGAAAACTAGTTAAAAATGACTTATAATTAATTTGTATAAGAAAGGTTGCTTGAAAAACCTCTTATGTTTTTAGGGTTTTGAAAAATTAAAAATAATTGGAATGCTCGTATATTTATACCACTGACAGACTCCCTGTGCGGCCGCACTAAATGGAAAACAGACACACAGGCTTACCTGAAGACATGCAGTTCAACACCTTGTGCGGACCGCACAAATGCGACTGCGGCCGCACAACCTCCACTGCTACCGTGGCTGCGCTAGCCCCTCTGAGATCGCACGCAATTTCTCGCGGACAGCACAAGAGGGTTCAGAGGCCTGCAACTTCCTGAACCTGCATTATCTGATTTCTATGCCTAAGGCATCCCGGAACCTACCGGAAACTCACTCGATCCCTCGAAACTCCAACCAAATATACACACAACTTCAAAAATATTCTACGAACATATTCGTGTGACCAAATTACCAAGATAACATCACGAACATCGAATTAAACCTCAAGATATCTGAAAATTCTCAAAACTCCTTTGAACATCAATTTTCCCAATTAAGATCCGGATTACGTCAACCGACGTCCGTTTTTAACCAGATTTCACAAGAATAGCTCATATATAAGGCATATATCGGGTGCTGAAACCAAAATACGGGCCCAATACCATCGCTTTCTAATTAGATCTCATTTCAATTTTCTTAAACGTTTTAGAAAAATCATTTCCTTTAAAAATTCATTTCTCGGGATTAGGACCTTGGAATTTGATTCCAGGCATGCGCCCAAGTCCCATAAGTCCTACGGACCCTACGGGATTGTCGAATCAGGGGTACATGTCTGTTTATCCAAAATGTTGACTGAAGTCAAATTTATTCATTTTAACATCAAAGCTTAGCATTTTTCATAGAATTTCATATTTAAACATTTTGGCCACACGTTCGGACTGCGCATGAAAATCGAGGAGACTCTAAATGATGTTTTCGAATAGATAGAAGAAGAAAGTACCTGAGTTGGGGAAAAGATGGGGATAATGGCTTCACATATCGGACTCGGACTCCCAGGTCGATGCCTTAGGAAGCTGACCTCTCCACTGAACACAAACAGAAGGGAAACTTGTGGATCTCAACTGGCGAACCTGCCGGTCTAGAATTGCTACCGGCTCCTCCTCGTAAGGCAAGTCCTTTTGCAACCGAACAGTATTAAAATCCAACACGTGGGATGGATCGTCATGATATTTTTGAAGCATGGACACATGAAACACTAGAAGCACGACTGACAAGCTCGGAAACAATGCAAGTGTATGAGCCACCTCTACCACTTGATCAAGAATCTCAAATGGACTAATGAACCTAGGACTAAGCTTGCCCTTCTTCCCAAATCTCATCACGCCCTTCATAGCATCACTCGAAGCAATACCCGCTAACCAACAATAAAAGCCACAACTCAAACCTTGCAGTCTGCATAGCACTTTTGCCTGGACTGAGTTGTACGAAGACTATCCTGAATGATCCTGATCTTGTCCAAGGCCTCCTAAATCAGATCCGTACCCAACAACCGAGTCTCTTCTAGTTCAAACCATCCAACCAGAGATCCACACTGCCTACCATATAAAGCCTCATAAGGAGCCATCTAGATGCTCAACTGGTAGCTGTTAATGTAGGAAAACTCTGCTAAAGGCAAAAACTGATCCCACGAACCTCTAAAGTCGATGGCACAAGCTCGGAGCATATCCTCCAAATCAGAATAGTCCATTCAGACTGACCGTACGTCTGGCGATGAAATGTCGTGCTCAACTCAACCTGTGTGCCCTATTATCATTGAACCGCTCTCTAGAAGTGCGAGGTAAACTTCATACCTCGATCTGAAATGATAGATATGGGCACGCCATAAAGATGAACAATCTACCGAATATAAATCTCAGCTAACCTCTCAGAAGAATAGGAGACTGCCATAGGAATGAAATGTGTTGACTTGGTCAGCCTATCAATAATAACCTAAACTGCGTCGAACTTCTTCCGAGTCGGGGAAAGTCTAGTAACAAAGTCCATGGTGATCCACTCCCGCTTCCACTCAGGAAGCTCAATCCTCTGACAGAAACCACCAGGCCTTTGATGCTCATGCTTAACATGCTGACAATTCAAACACCGAGCCACATATGCAACAATATCTTTCTTCTTTCTATGCCACTAATAATGCTGCCGCAAATCCTGATACATCTTTGCAGCGCCCAGATGAATAGAGTACCGGGAACTATGGGCCTCCTTTAAAATTAACTCTCAAAGCCCATCCATATTAGGAACACAAACTCAACCCTACAATCTCAATACTCCATCATCACCTAAGGTAACTTTCTTGGGACCTCCGCGCTGCACCGTGTCTCTATGGACACACAAATGGAGATAATCATACTACCAATCATGGATACGCTCCAATAATAAAGAATGAGCGACTGGGCTAAGAAACATCCAGTCTCATAAATCGATTGGCTAAATCCTTAACATCCAAAGCAAGAATCCTCTCACCGACTAGAATATAAGCAAGATTGCCCATACTGGCTGACGTTCTACTCAAGGCATCGGATACCACATTGGTCTTTCTCGGGTGATATAAGATGGTGATATTATAATCCTTCAACAACTCCAACCACCTCCTCTGCCTCAAATTCAACTCCTTTTGCTTGAACAAGTACTGAAGACTCTTGTGGTCAGTGAATACGTCACATGCCACGCCATATAGATAGTGCCTCCAAATCTTCAATGCGTGAACTATGGCTGCAACTCTATGTCATAAACCGGATAGTTCTTCTCATGAATCTTCAAATGCCGCGAAGCATAAGCAATGACCTTGCCCTCCTACATCAACACCGCACTAAGACCAATACGGGAAACATCAAGATAAATGGTATATGGCCCTGAACCTGTGGGTAAAACCAATATTGGTATCGTAGTTAGAGCTGTCGTGAGCCTCTGAAAGCTCGCCTAACACTCGTCCGACCATCTGAACTAGTCACCTTTATGAGTCAACTTGATCATCGGAGCTGCGATAGATGCGAACCACTCCACAAACCGATGATAGTAGCCTGTCAATCCTAGGAAACTCCGAATCTCTGTAGCCGATGCTGGTCTAGGCGAGTTCTTCACTGCCTCAATCTTCTTTGGGTCCAACTGAATACCCTCTGTGACACAACATGACCCAAAAATGCAACTGAACTCAACCAGAAGTCACACTTCAAAAATTTAACATATAGCTGACTATACCTCAAAGTCTAAAGGACCACCCTGAGATGCTGCTCATGCTCCTCCTGGCTAGGAGAATATATCAAAATATCATCAATAAAGACTATCACGAACGAGTCCAAATAAGGATTGAACACTCAGTTCATCAAATCCATAAAAGGTGATGGGTAATTTGTCAACCCGAATGACATAACCAAGAACTCATAATGCTCGTACCGAGTACGGAATGCTGTCTTAGGGACATCGGATGCCCTAATCCTCAACTGATGGTAGCCAAATCTCAAGTCAATCTTTGAAAATACCTTTGGCACCCTGAAGCTGATCGAACAAATCATCAATCTTTGGAAGTGGATACTTATTATTGATTGTTACCTTATTCAACTGGCGATAATCAATGCACATTCTCATCGAACCATCCTTCTTTTTAACGAACAACACCGGCGCACCCCAAGGCGATAAACTGGGTCTAATGAAACCCTTCTCAAGAAAGTCCTGCAACTGTTCCTTTAACTCTTTCAACTCAGGCGGGGCCATATGATATGGTGGCATAGAAATAGATTGGGTGCCTGGGGCCACATGAATGTAAAATTCGATACCCGTGTCGGGTAGCATACCCAGCATGTCTGAAGGAAAAACATCAGGGAACTCACGAACAAGGGCACCGAATCAATAGAAGGGACCTCGGCATTAGAATCACGAACATATGCCAAATAGGCCAAACACCTTTTCTCGACCATACGTCGAGCCTTCACATAAGAGATAACACTAGGGGTAGAATGACCAGGAGTCCCTCTCCATTCTAAACGAGGCATACTCGGTAAATTTAAGGTCACAATCTTGGCATGGCAATCCTAAATAGCATGGTAAGGTGATAACCAATCCATCCCCAATATGATATCAAAGTCAACCATGTCTAAAAGTAACAAACCTACACGAGTCCCAAGATCCCCAATCACCACAATACAAGAATGATTAACTCGATCGACCACAATAGAATTACCCACCGGTGTAGACACATAATAGGAACACCTAATGCATCACTAGATAAGACCAAGTACGGGGCAAAATAAGAGTACATGTACGAATAGGTAGACCCTGGATCAAATAACACTGAAGCATCTCTATCACAAACCAGAATTATACCTGTAATCACTGCATCTAAAGTTTCATCCTCGGGCCTGGCCTGAAGAGCATAACATCAGGGTTGGGCCCCACCACTCTGATTTATCTCTCTGGGATGGCCTGCTGCTGGCTGGCCTCCACCTCTAGCGGCCTGAGCTCCACCTGTAAGACCTCTACCTCCATCTCTAGCACCTATACACCCACCTCTAGCTGACTGGGTGGGCTATGGAACATCTGGTGTGTGTACCATAACACTAGAACCCTGCTGCGGAGAATTGCTCGAAGCTTGAGGGCAATACCTAGTAATGTGCCTCGTGTCACCATAAGTAAAACAAGCCCTCGGCTGACGGCCTTGGAAACTCTGAAGTGGTAGTGCACTGACAGGTGCTGGCGATGCACTGAAGGGCTGTTGATCGGGATACTGCATCTGAGGACCGCGGCTACCTGAAGCACCGTGAGAAACCTGAAGAGCTGACTGAAAAGTCCTAGAAGGGTAGCCTTTACCATGTGAATCTCTACCTCCAGACGAGGTACCACTAAATATGCCTGAATATCGGGGCCTCTTGTCCGACCTATGACTACCTCCCTGTGACAGAACCATCACAACTTTGCGGGCCACATTGGTCGCCTCTTGAGAAGTGATCTCACTCTCGGCCTCTCTATCCATCTGGAGATGAATCGGCTGGATGAGTCCATCAATAAACCGTCTCACTCTTTCCCTCTTAGTGGGAAGTATAACAAGAGCATGGCGAGCTAAGTCGACAAACATGGTCTTATACTGGATGGCCGTCATTGAACCCTACTGGAGGAACTCAAACTGCCTTCGATAGTCCTCTCTATGAGTCACGGGGACAAACATCTCCAGAGATAACACTGTAAACTGCTCCCAAGTCAATGATGGCGATCCGGCTGGCCTAGCTAAGTAATAATCCCTCTACCAAGTCTTCGCAGATCAAGACAAGCGAAATTTAGCAAAACCAACCCCATTGGTCTCAACAATGCCCATGTTCCTGAGAACCTCGTGGTAGCTATATAGGAAATCTTGGGGAAACTCAGAAGAAGCACCACTGAAAGTAGTAGTGAAGAGCTTGGTGAACCTATCTAGCCTCCACAAATCATCGGCAAACATCGTCGTTCCGTCGCTTGTCTGAGCCACTACACGCGGTTGAACTGCTCTAACTTGCTGAACCGGTGGAGTCTGAATCTAGGGAGCTACCTGCTCCATAGTACGAGTAGCAGGAGTCTGAGCCCCTCCTCCAGCCTGAGAAGTGGCTGGTGCTACAGGAAGCAAACCTGCTCGGGTGACACTCTCCATGAGGCCCACCAATTGGACTAGAGCATCCTGATGAACTGGGGTAACAATAAACCCCTCTGGGACCTGAGAAGGGCCTACCGAAACTGCTGGGGCCGGAATCTCCTCCTCAAAATCAACCTGAGGCTCCGCCACTAGTGCTGCTACTCGGGGCTGAGCTATGCCCCTACCTCGGCCTCTAGCAGGACCTCAGCCTCGCCCTCTGCCCCTAGTCGAAGCTGTTGTTGGGGGCTTAGACTGGTGATTGGTAGATGAGTAATCGCGTGTTCTCGCCATCTGCGAAAGAACAGAGTAGAAATCCAATTGGCATTGAGAAACAGATTCGCATGACATGAAAGAACAAGTGTGAAATTTTCCTAAGTATGTAGCCTATGGGATAAATAACAACGTTTCTGTACTAACCCCTGAGACTCAACAAAGCTTTTTTGTGAGTTGTGAGACCTATGCAACCTAGAGCTCTAATACCAACTTGTCACGATCCGGAGTTCCTACGCTCGGGAGTCATGATAGCGCCTACTCGTGGAAGCTTGACAAGCCATAAAATTTGGAAGTCATTACCCCTTTTCATTTTAGTACATTTTAAACCAATTATATTAGCAATAAATAAGCATTTGAAGAACCACGAAAATTAAATTTAGCGAAAGTCTTAGATGAATATAGAAGCAAACGGCTAGGAAACCAATACAAGTCTCTACCCAACACCTGGTGTCACAACATACACAGACTACTAAGAGTGCTAAAAACAACTGTCTGAAAGAAATAAAATACTTCTTGTCTCGAATACAGGAGATAACAGAATGAAACATAAGATAGAGGAGATGCCGGTCCTGCAGATGCCTGCAAGGCTACTTCGGAGTCTCGGTGGACTGAAGGCTAGTTCCTGAACTAATGTTGATGCCTGAATGATGCTCCGGTATCTGCACATAAGTGCAGAGTGTAGCATCAACGCAATCGACCTCATGTGCTAGTATGTATCTGGCCTAACCCGCGCGAGGTATTGATGAGGCTAGGACCAGACTCCAGATAAACTTGTGCTACTATATAATATATGGTGGAAAAGTAAAGAAGTAATAAGCAATTAAAGCTGGAGAAGGGGAACATGTTGCGGGGCTGGCAGATAAATAGAATATCAAGAACAATAAGGAAATTGTAATTTAAAGATAAAGAGAAGTAAGACAACTTCCACTTTCAGTTTCAATCTTATTGCAAGTGTGCAACCCGATCCTATTTCTCATATCTCATGGTAGGCATATCACTCGCTCCTATTTCATCATATCTCATGTTAGATGTACCATCCGCACCCATTTTGTTGTATCTCGTGGTAGGCGTACCACCCGCTCCCATTTCATTACATCACTTGGTAGGCGTACCACCCGATCCCATTTCATCAATCTTGTGGTAGGCGTACAACTCGATTCCATTTCATCAATCTTGTGGTAGGCGTACTACCCGATACCATTTCATCATTCTCGTGGTAGGCGTACCAGCCGCTCCCAGTTCATGTTATCACATAGTCATAAGAAATCCCGGCCAGGGAATAAAGCATTATAATAACTTCCCGAAAAGGGAACAACAATATTGAAACAATCATCCCAGCTAAGGAGAATCAGCTATAACCAACCTTAACTAAGTTTGATTAATGAAGATGCTCAATCATAAATAGGATCTACGAGGATAAACAAATCTTTGCTCGATATGCTAGACCATTAGTAAGGCATATGTGATGTTATTTAAGAATACAACAACTTTCAATTTAAGACTCACGGTCATACTTGACACCAACGTATAGATACTCGTCACCATGCATATACGTCATACTCAACAAGGAGCAGTCAGCACATACGACTCAACTCCTAATCCCTCAAGCTAAGGTTAGACCGAACACTTACCTCAGTGCCTTGAACACTACTCAAGTCTCAATTATAACTTTGCCCTTGATTCCACCGCCAATTTGCTCGTATCTAACCATAAATTACTTGATCTTTTTTTTTATTTCGCTAGGCGTAGCCTAGGGTTAGGATTTTAATAATAACAGAAATTTAAAATACATCATGAGAAATTGATCGTGCGAGTAATCTATGATCATCACAGAGTTTATACCATACTCTGTGTTGATATTACATATGCTGATATTAAGACGGTTAAATAAAATTATGGTGAGGCGGCGGAGTTGCCGTCCTTTCTTAAACTTTGTGATGACTTGAATAAATGAAGTGATTTCTTCCGCAAAATCTCTCAACATGATTTCGATATTCATGCTTTATTCTTTGTTCTTTCGGTAATCTGTTTTTGTTTTGCATTTCTTATTAGGGGTCGTCCTATGTTTGCGTCTTCCACCACCCTGCCGTCCCAACTTCTATCTCTTTGACGACACTTCTTAATTGCTTTACTATGCATTGGTTAAACATCTCCTTTTGTTGCAGCAATTTTACGACATTGCGCTAAGGTCTCTTCTTCCTCTCCTTCTTCATATATATGACTTCCTTCCATATCATTTTGGAGATGTCTTTGCTCTGAAGAGATTAGTATAGCAGAAAATTCATGCTCATCTTGTCGTTGTCCAGTATGAGGAGTTAAATCCTGTTTTTGATCACAAGTTGGCATTGATGTTTTATTTCCCAAGGCTGAAGTTTCACCTTTTAGGATGTAACTTGGAGCATTATGGTTAAGCAATCTGTTTGGTTTTGCTGCAGCAGGCATTGATGCATTCCAGTTTACAATTGCAGATTTACCTTTAGATTCCATGTCTTCTCTTGGGCTATCATTATCGTCTTCTTGGTCTTCATCTGTAGATGAGTTATCAGTAGAGCATTCTTCCCAACTCTCTTCATCATCAAATTGTAGTTGGTCCCAAAGTTTTGATTTAATTACCATATCCCTTATGTTGGATAGAGATAGTGGATTGTCCTCTCCATTGAGGATTGAAAATTCCTCATGATCCTTGCTCTCTACATATGTATAGGGGATAGGAGAGAAACTTTTAATTACCTGTAGCTTCCCTCCAGTTCCTCCATTTCCCTTTCCAGATGAGTTGGAGCTTGAAATAAGAGCTGTACTTTCCTCTGCAAAGTGACTGTTTTGTTTTGAACATTCTGGCTGACATATGATATCCTGTGAATTTGTGTTCTGCCCAATGTCATCCTCTGGGAAGCTTGTTGTTATTTGAGTTGCAGCCTCATTATTTTGGTTTACTGAAGAATCCCGAGAATGAGGATGTATTCCAGTTACTTTTTAAGAATCACTTATAGCAGCGACAGAAAACTGGAATGCACCATTCTTGATTACATCAATAACGCTAAATGAACCAACCCCAATTCATGAAATAAGTTCCAAAGTTTTACCCAAAAAGTCAAAAATTGTTCCTCGAGCCCACATGGTTAAAATTCGAGGTACAAACGAAAACCTGATTACACATTCCCCCACAAACTCAAATATGTAATTTATTTTGAAATCAAACCTTAAATCGAGGTCCAAAACCCCAATTTTTGAAAAACCTAAGTTCTACCCTAAATACCCAATTCCCCCATGAAAATCTTTGATTTTAAGTTAAAATCATATTAAAAGATGCTAATGATTAAAGAAAACTAGTTTAAAATGAAATTTCTCAAACCCCCTTTGAACATCAAATTTCCCAAGTAATGTCCGGATCACATCAAAAAACGTCCGTTTTAACCAGATTTCACAGGAATGACTCATGTCATGTATAAGGCTTGTACCGGGCGCCAGAACCAAAATACGGGCCCAATACCATTGTTTTCCTTTCAGATTTCATTTCAAATATTTTTAAACATTTCACAAAAACAATTTACTTTACAAATTTATTTTCCGGGCTTGAGACCTCGGAATTCGATTCAGGGTATGCGCCCAAGTCTCATATTTTCCTATGGGCCCTCCGGGACCGTCGAATCACGGGTCCAGGTCCGTTTACCCAAGATATTGACCGAAGTCAAATTTATTCATTTTAAAATTAAAACTTAATATTTTTCATAGAATTTCATATTTAAACTTTTCGGCTATGCGCCCGGACTGTGTACGCAAATCGAGGCAATTCTAAATTAGGTTTTCAAAGCCTCGGAAGTACTGAATTTGATAAGCAAACAGATGATGACCCTTTGGGTCGTCACACGCTAATAATGGATTGAGACCTTTTTAAGGTGAAATATAGATATTTTGTAAACATAACTTGTGTTGGTATGGTAATTTACTAAACATGAATATTAAGGGTAATATATTAAGAATCCCGTTAAATATATTTTTTGTATATTTTGTATATTATATACAAAATTTAGATAAAATTTATTTATTTTTTTGGTTATCAATTTAAATGTTAAAATAACACGGTCTAGCCAGTTTTCGGGATGTTCATCCAAATATAACCAGCGTTTTTCAAGTCAATGAAAAATAGCCACTACTTTACTGCAATAGAGACAGGTCCGGCATAATATACTAAAGTTCGATATACCAGTGTATGAACTTTCAATATATTATGCTGGACCGGTATACGTTGCTGCCTCCAGTATAATATACTTGAGACTGGAGCTGTCGTGCTCCAAACTCTAGTATATTATGCTGGACCAGTATCTTATACAGGAACTCCAGTATATATTATGCTGGAGTATTTTTCCGGATTTTGAACAGTGTTTTCATTAAGATTTATCTTTACATAAAAAGTGGCTAAAATTTGATTACTTTTGGAATTATGGCTATTTTTAGATGACCGCTTGTGAATTTGGCTATTCTTAAAGGAATTTTTATATTCCTATGCCATATAGGAAATTATATTACCATCAATGTTTAAGGTTTGATATAAATACATTTAGTATATCTAATTACCAATTGTATACCATTAGTGATTTTTAAGGGTATTAATTACAATCCTAATTTAATGGTACCATATATTCCATCTAATACCATTCTCCCCACCTTTCTCACTCCAATTCCCATATCTTCACCCACGTTTCCCTCCCACACCCACGATTTCTATATCAAAATCTCATTATTTCTTTCATAGCCAAGTCTTTGTATTCGAATTTGGATTTTCAAAAGATATTGTTTGTATGGATTGGATGTTGTTGCAAAGATTTGAGAATTCTCTCTACGTCTCTCTCTATGTCGCAATCCCAAATTTCAGTAATATAAGAGGAAAGGAAAAGATAGCAGCAATTCCACCGTTGGCAGCCATTAAAAAGCTTAGAAGCTTTGAATTCTAATTTGGGTTTTCAAAAAGTATTATTTGTTTAAATTGGGTGTTGTTGGAAATAATTAGGAATATTGTTTGGAGTTTATATCTCAATTTTGAGGGGTTTTGGTAAAGATTAGACTTGGTTTTGGCTGAACTTTAGATGAAACTCGAAGAGGAAGAAGAAGAAGACTTGACGTACATTATATTACAAAAATTGAAGAAAAATTGTAGACTGTTGTTTATTTATTTTTGAGCTTTGTGTTTTTGTGTTAAAAGTTTTGATGAGAGCTTGTTATTCTACTTCGTCTGTTTTGGAGCTAACTTGTGCAGAGGAGAAGATGTTTTTTAAGTTATACACACACACTCACACATACACACGCACACACACATATACATATATATATATATATATATATATATATGTATATATATATATATGTATATATATATATGTGTATATATATATATGTGTGTATATATATATGTGTATATATATATATGTGTATATATATATATGTGTATATATATATATGTGTATATATATATATATATATGTGTATATATATATATATATATATATATATATATATATATATATATATATATATATTGCTATACCTTTAAATTCAAGAAGTATGGTTGAATTGTATATAAAGAGGCGTGAATTTGTAGAATAGGTTGAATTTGAGGAATGAGTCAAATAAAACTCACAATGGATTATTTTCTACATTTAATCTGCAACAAAACTACATCTCATTTGAAAAAATAATATGAAAATACAAAATTTCAATGTTTCTATAAATTATCTACAAAATATCAACGAATTGGGTACATTGAATTTTAATATCCCAATTCCCATTCAATTGTAGCATAGTTGGAATTTTTAACATAATTGTGTCTTTTGCAGAATATTTGTAGAAGTTTTAGTCATTTTTTATTTGTGAAAACAGAAAATAAAGCATCTATAATCAGAATACAAATAATCTACAATTTATCTACAAAATATCTACAAACTGGGTACATTGAATTTTAATATCCCAATTCCCATTCAATTGTAACATAATTGGGATTATTGACGTAATTGCATTTTCTCAAAAGATTTATAGAAATTTTAGTCATTTTTGTGAAAACAGAAAATAAAGCATCTACGATCAGAATATAAATAATCTACATTTTATTTACAAAATATCTACAAACTGCGCACATAGTTGGACTCAACACGCTTCTCCTGAAATGTATGTTATACATATATTTGTCCAAAGAATACTAAATCATCCATTTAAATATAATTTTTATACAATTTTGTTCAACTTTAATACAATAGGTAAATGAATGAAAGAAAAATAAATAAACAACAGTCTACAACTTATTTATAATTTTTCTATAATTTTTGATGTCATGTCTTCTTCTTCTTCTTCTTCTTCTTCTTCGAGTTTCAATCCGAACATCAGCCAAAATCAAGTCTAATATTCACCAAAACCCCTCAAAATTGAGATATAAACTCCCAACCATATTCCAAGTTATTTGCAATAACACCCAATCCAAATAAATAATGATTTTTGAAAATCCAATTTCAATTTAAAGCTTCAAAACTTTTTAATGACTGTCAATGGTGGAATTGCTACTCTCTTTTTCTTTGCTTTATCTCTTTTCCTTTGCTTTGTATTACTGAATTTTTGCCATAATTTCTTTTGTTGCAGAAGAATTGTAGAAGATTTTGTCGATTTTGAATTGTGAAATCAGATAAAATGTTGCAACAGAGTGTATCCCAAAAATAGAGTGCGGAAATTTTGTAACGAAGTCGACGGTAGGTATTACTGTGCGTGATTTGCGTTGGGGAAGATTTGGAAAATATTTAATTTCCCTTTTTTGCGCGGATAAATAAGGAATCATAAAGATACCATAATTCCTTATTTAATTCATTGTATATATTATGTAGAAATACTATTAACGTGAACGGTAACATGCAAACTATAAATATATTTGGTAATATAGTTCTCATATATGGTATATATACGATAATTTTCCATTTTTAAATTTCTCCTAGTTTAAACTAAAAATGGCGTGTAGTAGACACTAATCAAGGAAGTCTATAAATTTTATTCAGTAATTATAATACTCAGCAAAAATAGCCACTACTAATAGAAAAAAGATAATTTTGCCCTTTTATCAATGCTTATGTTCCCCAACCCTATTTTTTTCATCCAGAAGAGGGAAAACTTTTGAGCAAATATTTCAAGGAAAATTTCGTGTGTTCTCAGCATTTGTATCATTCCTTGCATTCAAACGAGTTGCAGTTAATCTTTCTCCTTCTTCATTTTCTCTGTCATATTTTCTGAATCGGACGATTAACCTGGTAATTTTTTTTTGTTTTATGAAATTTTTTGTTTTTCTATGTGTGTAATCGCGATCAATGTCGTATCAAGTATGTGTGAAATATTAAAAATGATCATTATTAATTGATTCAGTGTCGGAGAAGTAGCGTATTTTTGTGATGCTTAAACTTTTGAACTACAAATTTGAAGTTCAGGACCTATTGTCCTTAACTTTTTAACTGTATGCTTTAAGTTAAATGCTGCTTGTCCTTAACATTTTAACTTGAAACTTGAAGTTAAGGATGCTATTATTCAGAAATTTCTGGTGTTCAAATGTGAAATGTGTTTGTGGTTGATTTAATATATTTGATTATGCAAGGATATTTCATAAAAATAGTCGTACAAATTCATAAGCTTACTGTGTTTATGAATTTTTAGTTAACTGTGTTCATGAAAGTTAAAGACTAAACGACATTAAGTTTTGAAGTTGGAACTCAAAGTTAAGGACTGAGTGTCCTTAAATTTTTATCACGACCCTAAACCCATACTGGATCGTGATGGAGCCTCTCGTGAAGACAAGGTCAGCCGACACATCTCCAATTCAAAGTCAAACAACCAAACAACAATAAAGCAAGCTAAAACATGATTAATAATTTCTAAATAGCAGATAGTATCGCACACTGCGAAAGTACAATCCAACACAGCACAACCCAGGTGTCACTAGTCACGAACACTATTAGAGTATAAATACAACTACAAGGTCTAAAATATACGAAAAAGGACTGATAACCAAAAGGGAGAAAACGCTGCTGAGAACGCTGGCAGTCACCTTGAGAACTCCGATAACTCTACCTCCGATCAGTCAAAACCCCCTATTGGGTGCAAAAATACCTACAGCACACAAAAGGTGCAGGGAGGAAAGTGAATACTCCAACTCAGTAAGTAATAAAGATAAATAACAATTGAGAAGTAAGAAATCATGTAAAGCAACCAACATGTTGTATAGAAGCAGTGTAAAATCCTTTGAGAAAAGCAGTGAGCTGTGAAATCATTAAAAATATCTTAACTCAGTTTAAACCTCTTTTGAAAATGACTTTCTCAACAATTACACAATGATTGCAAAACAGTTAGTGCCAATAAGCACAGAAAATCCACCCCTCGGGCACAAATACCACAGTATAACAGGTAAAATGACAAGTTAATATGGAAGATGAACACATAAAAGTTTTCCCCTCAAGCAATATCTCAGACAGTACCAGCCCCTCGGGCTACCTCACCATCACTCGCATCAGCCCCTCGGGCAACCTCACAATCACTCGTATTTTCCTCTTGGGCTCACTCCCAGAATAGTATCATCCGCTCGGGCTACCTCACAATCACTTGTATCAGCCCTTCGGGCTCACTCTCAGAATAATTTCAACCCTTCGGGCTACCTCACAATCACTCGTATCAGCCCCTCGGGCTCACTCTTAGAATAATGGATAGCCATGCTCACTATGGGTGTGCAGACTCCGGAGGGGCCCTTTACGATCCAAGCACTATATCAAGCTACCTCGTGGAATCATCACTCGGCACTCGGCCTCAAATCATTTGGCACTCAACCTCATATCACTCAAGCCACCTCGTGGCATATAAATGTATGTCAGGACCTCGGCCTCATATCACTCAGCATATCCTCAAATATGGCCCTTGGCCTCACTCAGTCCGAAAATCATCACAAGCCCCTCGAGCATTAGTAAAACAGTAGTTCTCAGCCCAAAACATCATTTAGAAATATCATTTAAGTTTCAAATCTAAGGTTAAGTGGCTGAGTTTGTAAAACAGTAGATATCAACAGGACTGAGTTCAAGTAATAAATCCAATAGTAAGGAAATAATGATAAAAATCCCTGAAGGGCTCAAATAATTTGCACGAAGCCCAAATATAAAAATCAGCCGAAGTCATGAAGACAATTCAGTCAAATAAGGGGTAAAATCATCAATCGGAACGGACCAAGTCATAATCCCTAGTAGTTAAAGACCCCACGCTCATTATCCAGTGCGTGTCTCACCTCAATATAGCACTAAAATGTGCAATCCAGGGTTTCAAACCTCAAGATATCATTTACAATCATTACTCACCTCGAACCGGTGGAATTTCTAGCTTGCGATGCCTTTTCCCCTCAAATTGGCCTCCACGCACGTCAAATCTATCCAAGATCAGAACCAAAACATCACAATATGCTAAGGGAACAAAGCCCAAGCAAAAACAATCAATATCAGTCAAAAATCCCGAAATTACCAAAACCCCAAGCCCCAAGCCCACTTCTCGAATCTCAAACATTTTCACATCAATGGGTTCCTTATCACCTCACGTTCATACATACCAAAAGTTCTCAAATCCAAACCCAATTTGCCTTCAAAATCACCAAATCAAATATTAAAATCCCAAGCCCTAGTTTCTTCCATTTTTAACTTAAGTTTCATTAATTTCTAGGTTGAATTCACATAAACGAGTATTGAGTTCAAAAATCTTACCTCCACGTGATTCCTCTTGAATCCCTCTGCAATTAGCTCTCCCAAGCTCCAAAATCGCTCAAAAATGGAGGTTCTAAACCTCAAAATTGCAGAATAGTCTTTTTAAAACATTCTGAAAAGCCTTCTTTGTGAACGCGGTCACAGCCTCGCGTTTGCGAAGCACAAAAATTTTATTGACCAAACTTCCTCTTTGCGAATGCGACATCACAAGCGCGAACACGATGCCTCAGCCTCACCAACCTATGCGAACACGACCATGACTCACGCGATCGCGATGCTTTCCCTTTCCAAGTTATGCGAACGCGAGCCTTAAGCTGCAAACACGAAGAGCTACGACCTCTGAACCACAAATCCTTGTACGCAAATGCGGGAAGATTCATGCGAATGCAAAGAACCATCTCACAACCTTACGCAAACGCGAAGGCTTAAATTTCTGCATTCCAAATTCCTCCTATGCGAATGCGAGGCTCCTCTCGCGATTGTGAAGAGATATATCTCTGCAACCCTTGAAATGAAAATCTTCAACTTTAAAACAGAGAAAATGGTCTAATTGACCACCTGAAACTCAGCTGAGGCACCCGGGACCTCAATTAATGCCACCAACATATCCTAAAACCTCATTCAAACTTGTTCCAATCATCAAAACACCTCAAACAACATCAAGTTATCCAAAACTCATCGAATTCAAGCCTAAGTTTTCTAAAAACTTCCGAAATACGCTTTCAATAAAAAACCCAACCAAAACACGTCTGAATGACCTGAAATTTCGCACACACATACCAAATGACAAAACGAAGCTACTGCAACTCTCAAAATTCCATTCCGACACCCGGATCAAAATATCATCTGACAACCAGTAATCGCCAAAATACTAACTTCACCAATTCAAGCCAAACTCTACACCGGGCCTCCAAAACCAATTTCGATCACGCTCCAAGGTCATAAATCACCCAACGAAGCTAACCAGATCATAAAAATTCCAATTCGAGCTCATATACAAATAATTCAACTATTGGTCAAACCTTTAAAATTCAAAGCTTTCAACTAAGACTGCTTCCTTCAAATTTATTTCAATTTTTGCAAAAACCAAAATCAATGATTTACATCAGTCATAATACATCATATGGGACAAGTCATGCCCAAGAACTAGCGATCCAAGTGCAAGAGATCAAAATGACAGGTCGGGGCGTTACATGCTCCCCCACTTAAACACGCGTTCATCCTTAAACGTACCTAGGGTTGTTATAAAAGCCAACCAATCACTGACTAACCTTGCCATGCATATACCCGGGGTGATCCCACTTCACCTTATCTCATATAGGTCTGATAACCCATTTCTAGTTAAATTGCATAATCCAATCTGGCCCATAATCCATAGAACCACATTTTCACTTCTGAAATCATTAATACGATCAGAACCTCACACCTATACTCTGAATAGACCTGAACCAGCTTTAATAACCCATGCCTGCAACCTCAGGAGAAATCTCATGCTATACCACATAACTCGAACGCTCGTAGCAATAACTTCTATTCACAGTTGCTGCCCACAACTACCGAATACATGTAAAAAACCTCTTATAAGCTGAAGTCTCATTCCAACACTTTCATATACTGCAAACGATATATGAACACATAATAAACCATAACCATTTTCTCAAATCACCCATTCATGAAGCCACTTCTCCTTTGAAAAATACCATAGAAAATTTCTGAGCTGAACCTCGATGTTTATCCATCAAACATGTTGAAATCGACTTCATTTGTGTTCATTTATGATCCCAACAATCTCCTCTAATCCATCACACCACTCTGGTGACATGACACATCAATAGAGGCCTAAGCCATAACTAGCACAATACGCGCACCAATAAGCAACGGTCTGAACGTACTCAAATCATGAAAATGACTCACATGAAAGAGCTATACGTCAAGCTCACCAGTACCACCATAACACAAGGCTGAGGGACCGTCTCACATCATAGAAAAAAATACATAAATCTAGCCCGAAAGGTCATATCCCCATATCTTCGCTGCAATGTGTGATCCTAACCAACACTACTGCACATGACACCCTCAAGTCACTATGCTCGAAATCAACAACCACGCGCAATTTGATGTCTGGAACCAAAGCAAATCATTATGACTACAGTGAAACAAGTGACATATACCACGTAACCTGAAAAGACATAGCCGTTACACCATTCACCGAGCAACACCCAATTACTCTTCCTGATCGACTTATATTGTGAACCCCAATAGAACCGCACCATATGTGCCTATAACCAACAAATCATAACACCTCACAACACAGAAAGGCAACTCATAGATCCCTCCAGATCAGTGATAAGCTCAATGGCGGTCGAATAAATACCTCTCTCAACAATGCCATTCGGAGCCAACCAAGCCAACTCAAAATAGAACACTCATCCACCTTGGCCTGCCAACAAACTCCCTATCAAGGAAACCTGAAACTGCTCCTTCCACCTCTACAACTCTGCCGGTGCCATACGATACAGTGCAAGGCACCAAATCAATACTGAAATCAAAAACCTTGCCCAGTGACATGCCTGGCCACAAGAAACACATCTGAAAAGTCCCTCACCATCGGAACTAAGCCAATATGAGGAGCCTCAGCACTGACACTCATCACAATAGCCCAAATAAGAAAGACAAATATTTCCCAACCATCTGTTGGATCTTCAAGATATAAAAATCCCCAATAGGACATAATCTGTCGAGCATCGTCACTCAATCTGTGGCATTTTTCGTCATAGCAAACAACATCGCCTTAGCGCAATAGCCCAAAAAACACAATATGGAGACAATCACTCTAAACCCAATATCACATCCAAAATCTAACATACTAAGCCACAAAAGATCCGCTCGAGTCTCCAATCCCTGATAGTCACCATACCGTGCCGATACACACGATCCACAACCACTACATAGCGTGAACATGAGAACTCCGAGTCTCCAACTCCATCTAGCACACTAATCATCATACTTGATCTTAATTTTGCCGTCCAAAAGATTACCACACCTTATATACCCATCATTCCATGATAGATAATCTAAAAAATCCCTATGCACGAAGTATACCTGAATATCACCAGTCGATCTAACAAGAAAGTGCTGCAATACTACCAAAGTGCGATCAACTTAATCATATTGCCCCTCTTCTGAAATCTATGCTCTCATCAAATCACTTCCAATTAACGATACCATTTCCTTAATCATCTAAGGCTACCAGTACTTAAGATTTTTATGAACTTCCTTTCAAAACTAAACTGTAACTTACACGCTAGTCTCAATCCTCCGCAACATACCGCATATACCCTACCATCCTAGTATAACATGAGAACTTCATCTCCCTTCCGAGCCACAGAAATCTACGTACTCAACTAGTCAAGAACTTTCCATTGCCCATCTAGAAGAAAAATCACTATACAAATCCCATGCTCCGCATGCCTAAAGAAAATATACATCTCCAAACCGTGGTAAAAACCATCAAGGTCTCTTCAAGTTCCCTTTGCACAAATCAGACCTGCCAGGACTGAATCCTTCCCACTCGACCAAGCTAAGCAAATCATCAAAACCCAAGAGCATTGCTGCAAAATACTCGTACAAACTTATCACCTCAAACACACACAAGGAATTAATCATATACTTACTATACCAGTCAGGTTTACTACCAAACTACCCAATCTATCTAAATTTCCTTTGGTTTATCGTCAACTTGATACTTCCTTTTTACTGTAGCACCACAATTCCTCAACTCGGACGTACCACACGGAACCAAGCCTAAAGCCACATTGTCTAAGGTTCATAAGTTGCTGAATACTTCTTAAACATTGCCAAAAGTACCACATTCCAAAATGCTTTACTCTGAAAAACTTCCTGCGAATCAAAATCTGTTACCTTTACCTTCCTGGTACTGATACAAAGAATCCCATAATTAACGTAGGAATACAACAAATCTTGACCTCTTCCAATAGAGACCCAGTTTCTATTCACGTATACCACTTTAAGATACCCAATTGTTACATGTAGAATCTTGAACACATTAGAACCATTATCGAGAGTCATTCACTCTATTAAACTAAAATTAGCCTGATCAAGCGAACATAATCACCTGTGCCTTATTAGCACTCTAGCACCGCGAGATGTAACCTCATCCCAATACAACCAAGCAACCTCCTGCTCTATGCATCGAGCATACTTTACCAACAACAACTTAAGACATCCCGTGATTCTCATACCCTATGAAGCATAATATAACCTTTGTCAAAATGTTTCTTTTACTCGAGCCATCCTCGGTCTCAAGTTTGCAAGCCATAACCGATTCACCCACATGCCTCAAAATGGGACCAACATATCACCTAACCGTGCAATCAACTTAACCAATAGAAAACTCCCCTACTTGGCTCGAAGCCATAGGCCAAAACATACCTAATAACTCATAATGCATATACTCTATTGTTGCCATAATACCATAGTGAGAGTACACTCAATCCTTTATAAGTTTGTGGAAACACAATTCATCTAGAATTTTCACTCTTCTGCAAATTTCGCACTCACTCACAAAATAGTTAAGCCCACTCTCTAGGCAACCCAATTTAGATTTCAACACATATTTTTCACTTGTAAATGGGATATTCTAATACACAACAGAAGGATCACACAACCTTAAAACACTTCGCATAAGATAACCCACCTGCTTTGCCTCCAACTAACATTTTTGTGTACTTCCACCGTCATAAATTGTACGCAGTCACTTAATCTTCTCGAGTCTAAACTCATATCGCAACATTAAATTTACTTCACTCCCAATTGGGAAACATGAGAAGATTCTTCACACACCCATAATTCAAGGTTATACCTTGAATCAAGATGGAATTCAAGCACCTAATAGTTCTTCTATTCTTCATCGGACCCTTCTAGTCGCTTCTAAATCATATGGATACATCTCGCAGTACAAACATACTCATCACCTAGTCACATAGCCGTCACTTCCACTAATAGGGACACTACCGAACATATAAGTTCAAAAACACTTGTTCACATAATCAGCACATCTGTGCTCAATAAATAGATAAAAATTCAGCCTCAAGTCCTCCAGACTATCCCAACATCAACTCACAGAGATTAAATCTCGCCCTCGATCGGGGAACCACAGGCCATCAAGGCACATCTAATACTAAGCGCTCGTGCACGCATACGAACGCGTGGAAGGAATTTCAAGAGTTACTTTTGAAGATGAATCAAGGACGCACGATAAGAATTCAAGAATGTAAAGTTTTCCTAAAGGATCTACAACCTCTCGAGGATAAATATAGATTTCTCTGTATCGATCCTTGGGACTCTACTAAACCTGCTTATGACTAATGAGACCTTGTAACTTAGGCTCTAATACCAACTTGTCACGACCCTAAAACCATACTCGGTCGTGATAGCGCCTCTCGTGAAGACAAGGCAAGCTGACACATCTCCAATTCGAAGTCAAACAAACAAACAGCAATAAAGCATGCTAAAACATGATTTAATAATTTCTAAACAGTAGATAATACCGTAAAACTACGGAAGCAAAACCCAACCTAACCCAAACCGATGTATCACTAGTCACAAGCATCTATTAGAGAATAAATACAACTACAAGGTCTGAAATATATGAAACGGGACTGATAAACGAAAGGGAGAAAAATGGTGCTGCAAACACTGGCAGTCACATTGCGAACTCCGATAACTCTGCCTCCGATCAATCAAAACCCGCTATCGGGTGCAAAAATACCTCATATGCACACACGGTATATGGAGTAAAGTGAGTACTCCAAATCAGTGGGTAATAAAGGTAAATAATAACTAAGTAGTAAGAAATCATGTAAAGCAACCAACATGTCATATAGAAGCATTGTAAATCCTTAAGAAAAGCAGTAAAGCTGTGAAATCTTTAAAAATACCTTAGCTAGTTTAAGCCTCTTTTGAAAATGACTTTCTCAACAATTACACAATGATTGCAAAACAGTTAGTGCCGATAAATACAAAAAATCCGCCCCCCGGGCACAAATACCAAAGTAAAACAGGTAAAATGACAAGTAAATATGGAAGATGAACACATTAATGTTCGTCCCTTGGGCAATATCTCAGAAAAGTACCAGCCCCTCGGGCTCACTCTCAGAATAGTATCAGCCCATCAGGCTACCTCACAATCACTTGTATCAGCCCCTCGGGCTCACTCTCAGAATAATATTAGCGCGTCGGGCTACCTCACAATCACTCGTATCAACCCCTCGAGCTCACTCTCAAATTAATGTTAGCCCCTCAGGCTACCTCACAATCACTTGTATTAGACCCTCGGGCTCACCTTCAGAATAATGAGTGCATGTGTTCACTGTGGTTGTGCAGACTCCCGAGGGACCCCTTACGGCCCAAGCTCTATATCAAGCCACCTCGTGTTATCATCACTCGGCACTCGGCCTCACATCACTCAAGCCACCTCATGGCATATAAATATATCTCAGGCCCTCGACCTCATATCACTTAGCATATCCTCACATATGGCCCTCAGCCTCACTCAGTCTGAAAATCACCACAAGCCCCTTGAGCATTAGTAAAACATTAGTTTTCAATCCAAAACATCATTTAGAAATATCATTTAAGTTTCAAATCTGAGTAAAAGTGGTTGAGATTGTAAAACAGTAGATATCAACAGGACTAAGTTCAAATAATAAATCAAACAGTGAGAAAATAGTGATTAAAATCCTCGAAAGTTTCAAATAATTGGCTACCCAAATATGACAATCAGCCCAAGTCATGTGGTAACAAATAAGTTTAAGTTAAATAAGCGGTAAAATCATCAATCGGGATAGACAAGTCAAAATCCCTAGTAGTAAAAGACCCCCACGCTCATCATCCAGTGTGTGTCTCACCTTAATATAGCAGTACTATATGCAATATGGGGTTTCAAACCCTCAGGATATCATTTACAATCATTACTCACCTTGAACCGGCAAAATCTCTAGATCGCAACGCTTTTGCCCCTCAAATCAGCCTCCATGTGCGTCGAAGTTATCCAAGATCAAAATGAATATATCACAATATGCTAAGGGAATAAAGCCCAAGCAAAAACCATTAATATCAGGCACAAATCCTGAAATTACCAAAACCCGAGCCCCGAGCCCACTTCTTGAAACTCAGAAATTTTCACATCAACGGGTTCCTTATCTCCTTACGAGTTCATACATACCAAAAGTTCTAAAATCTGACCCCAATTGGTCATTCAAATCCCCAAATCAAATTTCAAAATCCCAAGCCCTAGTTTCTTCCATTTTTTACTTAAGTTTCATGAATTTCTAGGTGGAATTCACATAATAATCGAGTATTGAGTTCAAAAATCTTACTTCCATGTGATTCCTCTTGAATCCATCTTCAATTATCTCTTCCAAGCTCCAAAATCGCTCAAAAATGGAGGTTCTAAACCTCAAAATCATGGAATAGTATTTTTAAAACATTCTGCCCAGCACTTAAAAATCCTTCTTCGTGAATACGGTCAAAGCCTCGCGTTCGCGAAGCACAAAAATTCCATTGACCAAACTTCCTCTTTGCGAATGCGACACCACAAGCGTGAATGCGATGCCTCAGCGTCACCAACCTACGTGAATGCGACCATGACTCACGCAATCGCAATGCTTTCCCTTTTACAAACTATGCGAACGTGAGCCCTTAGTGTGAATGCAAAGAGCTACGACCTCTGAACCACAAATCTTTGTACGCGAACACGAGAAGATTCATGCTAATGCAAAGAACCATATCACAGCCTTATGCGAATGTGAAGGCTTAAATTCCCGCCTTCCGAATTCCTCCTACGTGAACGTGAAGAGATAAATCTCTGCAACACCTGAAATGAAAATCTGCAACTTTAAAACTTAGAAAATGGTCTGATTGACCACCCGAAACTCACCCGAGTCCCCCAGGACCCAACGCCATCAAAACATCCTAATACCTCATTCAAACTTTTTCCAATCATCAAAACACCTCAAACAACATCAAATTATCCAAACCTCATCGAATTCAAGCCTAAGTTTTCTAAAAGTTTCCGAAATACGCTTTCGATTAAACATCGGACCAAACCACGTCCGAATGACCTGAAACTTTGCACACACATACCAAATGATAAAATCAAGCTACTTCTTCTCTCACTATTCCATTTCGGTACCCGGATCAAAATCTCACCTGAAAACTGGAAATCACCAAAATTCTAACTTCGCCAATTCAAGCCAAACTCTACACTAGACCTCCAAAACCAATTCTGATCATGCTCCTAGGTCATAAATTACCCAAGGAAACTAACTAGATCATAAAAATTCCAGTCCGAGCTCATATAATAATACATCAACTCTTGGTCAAACCTTTAAAACTCAAAGCATTCAACTGAGACTGCTTCCTTTAAATTCATTCTGATTTCCATGAAACCAAAACCAATGATTTACATCAATCATAATATATCATACGGGGCAAGTCATGCCCGAGAAGTGGCAATCCAAGTGCAAGAGCTCAAAACGACCGGTCGGGTCGTTACAATTTTGAACTTGAAACTTGAAGTTAAGGACGAAGTGCCTTAACTTTGGAACTTGAAAGTTAAAGTTCAGGACCAAGTGTCCTTAACTTTTTAACTTGAAGCTATAAGTTAAGAACTGCCTATTCTTACCTTTTTAACTTGTAACTCTAAGTTAAGGACTAATTGTCCTTAATTTTTTAACTTGGAATTCAAAGTTAAGGATTTCCTGTCCTTAGCTTTTTAACTTAAAATTTGAAGTTAAGGACCAAACGTCCTTAACTTTTGAACTATAAATTTGAAGTTCAGGACCTATTGTCCTTAAGTTTTCAACTTTAAATTTTAAGTTAAGGATTGCTTGTCTTTAACTTTTTTACCTGAAACTTGAAGTTAAGGATGTTGTTATTCAGAAAATTTTGGTGTTCAAATGTGAAATGTATTTGTGGTTGATTAATATATTTAATTATGTAAGGACATTTCATAAAAATAGACGTAGAAATTCATAAGCTTACCGTGTTTATGAATTTTTAGTTAACTGTGTTCATCAAAGATAGGGACTAAACGACATTAACTTTTGAAGTTGGAACTCAAAGTTAAGGACTGGGTGTCCTTAACTTTTCAACTTGAAACTTGAAGTTATGGACGAAGGGTCCTTAACTTTGGAACTTGAAAGTTGAAGTTCAAGACCAAGTGTTCTTAACTTTTCAACTTGAAACTATAAGTTAAGGACTCTCAGTCCTTAACTTTTTAACTTGAAACTTGAAGTTAAGCACCAAGTATCCTTAAGTTTTGAACTTGAAACTATAAGTTAAGGACTGTCTATTCTTACATCTTTAACTTGTAACTCTAAGTTAAAGACTAAGTGTTCTTTACTTTTGAACTTGGAATTCAAAGTTAAAGATTGCTTGTCCTTAACTTTTAAACTTGAAACTTGAAGTTAAGGACTAAGTGTTCTTAACTTTTGAACTTGAAACTATAAGTTAAGGACTGCCTATTCTTACCTCTTTAACTTATAATCTAAGTTAAGGACTAAGTGTCCTTAACTTTTGAACTTGGAATTCAAAGTTAAGGACTGTCTGTCCTTAACTTTTTAACTTGAAACTTGAAGTTAAGGACCAAGTATCCTTAACTTTTGAACTACAAATTTGAAGTTTAGGACCTATTGTCCTTAACTTTTCAACTTTAAACTTTAAGTTAAGGACTGCTTTTCCTTAACTTTTTTACTTGAAACTTGAAGTTAAGGAAGAAGTTACTCCAACTAACTATATTTCCTAATCTTTATTTTTCTTTTTCCTTCTTTGTAGTCTGATAATGAATGGAGATCGTATGTTCAAGTTTGATATTTGGCGTTTAATTTTATGGTGTATTGGAAAGGAGATTTACAATATAAGGAAACAAACAAAAAAATTCAAACAGGCAGTGGAAGAAATTGAAGAATGGTATTTTTGGCAACTTCCTCCAATTACAAAGTGTGAAGTTCTGTTGTAAACTTATTTATTGTATAGTGCTTTCAGAAATTGTAAATAATGACCCTGATTCGATGAGAGTCAAGGTTTTTGATCGTGAAATTAAGTTTGCACGTGATGCAGTTCATATAATTATTGGTTTGAAGTGTTATTCCTTACCGGGCATTAAAGGTTTACATGAAAAAGAGAACAAGTTTTCAAAATTCAATTTCCCTAGAAAGGATAGAGTTGAGTTGGGTGATTTGTTGAATTTTATTAGTAGTCACCCACATGGTATAGCTGCAGCATTTGTAGGCAGCGATGATGATGCTGTGAAGTTGGCAACAATTTATTTTGTTGAATATGTTTTGATGGGCAAGCGGAAGAATAGGAATGTGTCCGAGCAGATAATGAAAATTGTTGACAATGATGAACTTTTCTCTTGTTTCAACTGGGGCTCTCTTTCTTATGAACCATTATTAAAATCATTGGAGAGTTGTTTGAAGTCGAATGAGAATAAGACTGGGAAAGAAAAAGACAAAGATAAAGACAAGGATAGCTACACTATACTTGGCTTTCCTTTTGCCTTATGTGTTTGGATTATGGAAGTAATTCCTTTTACAATTACAAGAAAAATAATTTGTGAACTTCCATGAATCTAGTTATCCTCGGATGTTATTTTATTTGGAAATAAAATCTCCACAGTTTGATTCTCTGCGTAAAAAGTACTTCCATTATTAAATATGAGTTAATCTAATTACTAGCTATTTTTTGTTTATTTGTTTTAGTTCTAAAAACATATGTTTATTATTTGTTATATAATAGTTGTATAAGTTGATCGAGGTGTCACCATTTATTCCCATTGAAGAAGAAGATACAGAGCCTCTTAGTTTGGACCAGCCAAGTTCTCAAGATCAAAGCTCAATGCCTTCTTCCATACAATTTGATGAACCCATGCTTAAGGAAATTGTTAAAGTAGGTTTTCTGTCTTTAAATAGCATTAGTTTTTTATTGATTATTTTTTGCTTACGAGACCTTTTTGTTTTTACGTTTTTTGATTCATAGATTATCAGAGAGTTTTAAGAAGGATCTGCAAGCTGAAGTTACTAGAATAAATTAGAAAATACTTGTAGCAGAAAAAAAAGTTGAGAATGAAATCACGGTAATATAATTAATTATAGTTAGTTCAGGTCCAGGACTTTGTGTTCTTAATTTTTGAACTTAAAACTATAAGTCAAGGACTATATGTTCATAACTTTTTAACTTAAAACTATAAGTTAAGGACTACCTATCTTTAACTTTTGAACTTGGAATTCAAAGTTAAGGATTGCATGTCCTTAACTTTTTAACCTGTAATTGAAACTTAAGGACTGCATGTCCTTAACTTTTTTAACTTAAAGCTATAATTTAAGGACTACATATCCTTAACTTTTAAACTTAAAACCCAAAGTTAAGGACTAAGTCTCCTAAATTTTTAACCTGTAATTGAAACTTAAGGACTATCTGTCCTTAACTTTTGAACTTGGAATTCAAACTTAAGGACTGCTTGT
Organism: Nicotiana benthamiana; assembly: GCA_034376525.1. Classification (NCBI taxonomy): domain Eukaryota; kingdom Viridiplantae; phylum Streptophyta; class Magnoliopsida; order Solanales; family Solanaceae; genus Nicotiana; species Nicotiana benthamiana. The sequence goes on from CM067341.1 coordinate 20,458,756, forward strand.
CCTTAACTTTTGAACCTGTAATTCAAAGTTAAAGACTCCTTGTCACTTTTCAACCTGTCCTTAACTTTCTAACTTAGTTTCTTTCTCAGGATTTAAAGAAAACTCTAGGATCAAAGCTTGATACTTTGTTGAAGATTTATGGGAAAGCTGATGAAAGGAACATAGAGAGAGAATCTAGTGTTCCAATTACTAAAGATGGAGTTGATGATCATTGTCGTGCTATATAGCCTACTATTACAATAAATAAAGATTCAGACGGTAATGAACATGATGATATGTATGTGCATGCAAAAGTTCAGTATGAAAGCAATTTTAGAGATGTACATTTAGATGATGAAACTGAGAACGTCACTGATATTGGGAAAGGTTAGATATGGATTAAGAATTTTTTTCATTGAGATTTATATTCAATTGTGTAATACATATAAATATTTTTGTGATTACAAATATTTGTAGAATCTATTGATGGAGTAGAAGTTGAATATGTAAGAGAGTGTCAAGACCAGGAAAATACAAAAAAGAAAAAGGAGTAATAGACAAAATTTGTAAATGTGGATTGCAATCTAAGGAGGATTTAGAAAGTCCATTGGGAACAAGTGTCAGTGAGATTGTATGCAAATGCTTGGAAGGAACATATGATCTATCTACACCTCTGTCATATAAAGAAAATTTGGAGTTCAAACTTGTGCTAATCAAGGTTAGATAAAATTTTTATTATATGTTGAATGTTAGTTTTAGTGAATTATTATAATGGGTATTAATTGCAAATGTTACAGAATCTTTTGAAGCTGCAAGGGAAGAAGCTTGAGTGGAGTATCAAGAGAAAAGTGGAGTACAATCTCAAGATGTAGAAAATACCGAAGGAACAAGCAGAAGTGAAATTGTTTCCAAATGCATAGATACAACATATGATCTCTCTACAGCTCCCTCTCTTACCGACAATATTGAAACCCAAGAAAATGGTAGTCAACAAAATGATTTAATTGGGATGATCTTGACTATTGCAAATAGTTAGACAATGTTTCTTTTAATTTAATATATGTTTACTTTAATGAAAGATTAGTAACAAGTACTAATTGTGTTAACTCTTGTAAATATTTTGCAGAATCTTGTGAACTTGCAACAAAAGAACATGGTGAACAATTGCAAGATAAAGAAAATGTACAGTTGGAAGATAAAGAAAAATATGCAAGAATTATCTTAGTTCAATTGTCTAATTAAAAAAACACAAGAAGACAGTGTGAAGAAGACATGTACTGATTGTGTCGTAAATATTATATTCATAATTAAAATTTTATCTCTTCATTTGATGACTTCTAGCAAACTAATATATATATATATATATATATATATATATATATATATATATATATATATATATATATATATATATATATATATATATATATATATATATATATATATATATTAGTGTTGCCTGCACAGTAAAAGAATGATAAAGCTGTTAAACAATATACGTTGAAAAAAGAGAGATAGTATTGGTTATAATGCTCCGTCATTTTCTATTCTTACTCCTACTCCTCCAAGTAAACAAATGAGAATTGATGGGGCTTTCTCTATGGAGGTTGAAGGAAATATTGAAGAAGAGCTTGGTCGAGGTAAATGGAACAAGAAGCTAATTTGGCAGTTGAAATTTGTTTTTTGATCAGGAAAGAAAAACAGGAACATCTATGGCATACAATCAAAATACTCCCAAGAGTTCATGCTGGATAAAATCAACATATACTCACAGATGTATTTTTCATTATGCCACAGATGATGCAAAATTATTGAAAAAATTCATTGTGTGGTTGGGCAAGGAGAAAAGGAGAGGTCGCAAAAAAGAGTAAGTACCTTAATGTATTTCAGTATTATATTAAAATTGCTAAAGTTAAGTGTACTCAACTTCTGTGATTGTAAGACTAATATTAGGACCAAGTGTCCTTAAATTTTGAATTTGAAAATCAAAGTTAAGGAACAAATGTCCATAACTTGTCAACTTGGAAATCCAAGTTTAGCACTAACTGTCCTGAACTTTTGAACTTGTCTGTCAATGTTCAGGACTATGTGTCCTTAACTTTCGAACCTATAATTCAAAGTTAAGCCTATCCTTAAATTTTTAGCCTACAAGTCAAACTTAAGGACTCGTGTCCTAAATTTTTGAACTTGATACTCAAAGTTAAGGACGGGTATTTCTTAAGTTTTGAACTTTGAACTCAAAGTTAAGGACAAAGAGTCCTGAACTTTTAAATTTGTAAGTTCGGGACCATTTGTCCTTAACTTTTTAACTTGAAAGTCAAACTTTATGACCAAGTGTCCTTATCTTTTGAACTTCTAATTCAAATTTAAGGACTACTTGTCCTTAATTTTTCAACTTGAAAGGCTAAGTTAAAGACTAACTTTTAACTTTGATATTTTTAAAATTTTCAGGGAAGAAAAAGAGATATATGTTGATGATAATGGTGTGAGGAAGAATCCATACAAATTGTATCATAAAAAAATGAGAAGTAAAATGTTATTCCTTAAGCTTTTAGATAGCATATTTGTACTTGATGATAAGGTTAGGTAATTCGCAGGGCATTTATTTTACTTATTCTTGATTAATCATTTTAAAATTATTTTATGACTGATGGATTTGTTTTATTTTTTTCCTTTTTATGAAGCATATTGACATTGCCCTATATTATCTTAGAAAGAAGAAATGCCACCACCCTTGCGACCATCCTTTTCATTGTACAACTACTGATATTCTTTTTATTAACTATATGGTGCTTGTATATAAAGATTTCAGTGAAGATGCTACGGATCAGTTTTGGTTAGGGGTGTTCAAAACCGATCCGAAACCAAAAACCGATCCAAACCGAAGCTTAACGGCTTAACGGCTTAATGGACGGGGAACGGATTGAATTTTTTTTATTAACGGCTTGTCGGTTTGGGGATGAATTATTCAATTTTCTTAACGGCTAATCCGTTAACCCGTTAAGAATATAAATATATATTATATATGTAATTTATTTTTATTTATATATATTAAATATAAAAAACTAAAACCCTTAAAAATGATTAACAAAAGTTTATTTCTACTTCTAAGCATTTTTATTCTCGGGATCAAGAAATTTTTTGGTTCTATTTTTAATTTATTTTTGGTTGTAATCCTCCTGTTTGGCAACATGCCGGAGATGGTAAAGCTAATTTCCTAATCACAGAAATAAAATTGAGTCGCTCTGGCAAAGAAAATTGAATGCATCATATTGCCTCTAAAATATTATTTTTTATGGCAATTCATTATTTCTAAGCCGAGGAGAATAAGAGATATTTAGGGAACATGTATATTAGGCCGATAAAACACCCATTAACCGCCCTATAAGAGCTAACCCGATACCAATCCGCCTGATATCTTATCGGGTGGCTAACGGATTAATACATTTAAAAGCCGATAACCGTTAAGTCAAATCGTTAAGAGTAAAAAGCCGTCCAATCCGCCCGATAAGCACCCCTAGTTTTGGTGTGCTGGTGATGAGCAATTGTTTCTGACACCATATGTGTGGGGGATAGCCATAGATGTGGAATTGCTTGGACAAAGGTTGACAAAATCGTTTTTCCATGTCGGCTTCCTTCAGAAGATGATAATGCTGTGACACACTTTCTTCTGGGGGGTTTTGGACTTAAATCAGAAAAAGATTGATGTGTACGGTTCCATATACAGTGAGCCGTATGAGGCAGGAATGAATCACATGAAAATGTATGCACGCATGATCCCCCACTTGCTAAGGTTTTGATAGTTTGAGAAACATCACAAGTCTTTTGAAAATGCCTTCAACAAATTTGATATTCATTGGCAAAGATCACCACACCAAACTGGATCGTACGTGTCGTTATTTGTTATATCATTTATTAGTACTTTTGATTTATTGTTTAATTCACTGCATATCTTGCATCTTTCTTAGGACTGATTGTGGTGCATTCTTGATAAAATATGTGGAGTTGTTGATGATTGGAAATGACGTGAACAAATTCCAATCTGAAGAAATAAAAGACTTTAGAAAAGAACTTGCCACAAATCTTTGGGCACATGGTGAATGGAAAAGAAATTATGGTTATGATACTGCACCAGGAAATGTTGGCGATGATTATGAGAGTGAAAACGAAACTTGTTGTCTAAAGGAGTTGTAGTTTAGTTATAAAGAAAGTTAATTGTGGTTGATCTTTTGCATAAAATTATTGTATATGATACATATGAATTCTGCAAGTTCAGAAAACTTCTGAAATATTCAGTAAATTCCTCAAAAGGCACTTAGATTTTGTTGGCGTAGCATAATTTTTTTGTCACAGCTATGCAAAATTACAATTTCAGAAGTAATATCAAGTCATTATTGTTATTAATTTCTTTGTTTCTCTCAAGTGTTGATTTGTCGATTGAGTTTGTTACTATTAGTTCATGACTAAGTGTAATTGAACTTCAAATTCAAAGTTAAGGACGAAGTGTCCTTAACTTTTGAACTTTGAACACAAAGTTAAGGACTGCATGTTCTCAACTTTTGAACTTTGAACACAAAGTTAAGGACTATCTATCCTTAACTTCTGGACATGAATGTTAGAATTAAGAACTCCTGTCCTGAACTTTTGCTATGTTAAGGACAGACAGTCCATAACCTTTGAACTTTGAATTCAAAGTTATGGACTGTCTGTCCTTAACTTTTGAACATATAATTCAAACTTAAGGAATGTATGTACATAACCTTTTAACCTACAAGTCAAACTTAAAGACTCATGTCCTTAACTTTTGAACTAGAAACTCAAAGTTAAGCACAATTAGTCCTTAAGTTTTGAACTTTAAACTATAAGTTAAGGACTGCATGTCCTTAAATTTTGAACTTGAAACTCAAAGTTAAGGACTACAATCCTTAAGTTTTGAACTTTGAATTATAAGTTAAGGATTGCATGTCCTTAACTTTTGAACGTATAACTCAACTTAAGGATTGTCTGTCCATAACCTTTTAATCTACAAGTCAAACTTAAGGAATCCTATCCTTAAATTTTGAACTTGAAAGTCAAATTTAAGGACAGACACTCCTTAAGTTTTGAAGTTTGAATAATAGGCTAAGGACTGCATGTCCTTAACTTTTGAACTTCAAACTCAAAGTTAAGGACAGACAAAACTTAAGTTTTGAACTTTGAACTATAAGTTAAGGACTACGTGTCCTTAACTTTTGAGCTTGAAACCCAAATTTAAGGACATAAAGTCCTTAAGCTTTGAACTTGAAACTATAATTTCAGGATTGCTTGTCCTTAACTTTTTATCTTTGAGGACAAAGCTAAGGACTGCATGTCCTTAACTTTTTAACTTGCATGTCAAACTTAAGGACTCCGGTCCATAACTTTTGTAACGTTGAGGACAAATAGTCCTTAACTTTTGAACTTTAAACTCAAATTTAAGGACAGACAGTCCTTATGCTTTGAACTTGAAACTATTTTTTGAGGACTGCTTGCCCTTAAACTTTGAACCTGCAAGTCAAACATACGGACTCTTGTCCTGAACTTTTAATCTTTGAACTCTGATGAAACAAAAAGAAGGTAAGAAGAAAGAAATATTGAAAATTCACACATCTGCTCAAATAAGAAAAATCTAAATGAATCTAATTTATAGAAAAAACTTAAAAGAGTCGATAAACGTAAGTGGATATATCTGTTATTCTCTATGCTTTCTTGAAAATGGATGAACTGCCGGAGAATATATACAAGTTATTCTATTATGACCAATTCTTCTGCAACGGCCACATTTGAATGTTATTTCTAATGACTCGGTAGCAGGAATATGCCTCTTCTTTTGCCTTCTACCTGGTAGCACTTTGAAATCGGGAGGTTTAACAATTTGTGACTTAACACTCTCTGGTACAATCCTAGAATCAGTATGTCCTACGGGATGTATTTGTCTTTCATATGTTTTCAACCAAGATTTCTATAAGTACTAGTGCGAACAAAAGTTGGATTTCTTGATGTTTCTCTTCTCGATAATTGCAATTGCATGTATGCATGGGAATTCATCAAATTAAAACAGAAATCAATTACATGTTCTTTCGTTTAAGTCCACCAAGAAAGTTATTCCTTCTTCTTCAACTCTAGAACGCCATGAATGAACAAAGAAGACCTTCAATGTTGAAAAATTACAAGTTAATACATTATGTTAAATTATATTAAAATCATAAGCTAAATATAGAACATAATACTTACATTCAAAGAAAATGCTAAATCTATTTTTTTTCTTCAATTCCTCCTCTACCCACAACATCATAAAAAGTTCTTTCCGCTTCATTTCTTCTTTCATAAAACCAACGTTGTAGCTTCATTTGAATGAAATCCATCATTTTAACATAGGCAGATCCATTGCTTCTAATAGGACAGAATTCATTGTCTCAACTATGTTTGTTGTGAGCAAGCCATATCTTCATCGTGAACTACAACAACGTGCCCACCTTTCTGGTGGTTCTTCCATCAAGTAGTCATAAGTCTTCTTGTCTACTTTTGCTATGTCTGAAATGTATAGGTCAAATTCTTTGCGCCTTTATACTCTTGCAGCACTTTGAAAAAGTTTTATGACCTCACTTTTCACCTTCCTTCACTTTAGGTTCTGCTCCAAATGATAGATGCAAATCCCATGATGGCTTTGTGGATATACCTTTGCAATGCCATATGCAATAGCTTAATGCTTGTTTGTAATGACCCGGCCAGTCGTCTTAAGAATTTATGCTTCGATTCCCTATTAACTGCTTTCCCTAAGTTTATTTCTATTAATTTGATTTGCCGGGACGTTCGGTTTTGAGTTTCAGAGTGTTTTGGGACACTTAGTCCCTAATTGAGAGCATAAGTATTAGAAGTTTCTCCCTAGTCGGAACAGTGTGAAGACGGCCTTAGAATGGAAAACTGACGGTTCCATTAGCTTTGTCAGGTGATTTCAGGTTTGGAGCGTATTCGAAATTTGTTTTGGAGGTCCGTAGCTAATTTAGGCTTGAAATGCCGAAGTTTGAATTTTTTGAAGTTTCTAGTTAATAGGCAAGATTTTGATACGAGGGTTGGAATGGAATTCTGAAAGTTTCAGCAGTTCCGTGATGTCATTTCGAGATGTGCGTGCAAAGTTTCAGGTCGTTCGGACGAGGTTTGGTAGACTTTTTGATCGAAAATGTATTTTTAGAGTTTTGAAAATTTAAGGTTAAATCCGATGAAAAATAGGTGTTTTGATATTTTTTTTTTTAGCATTCCGAAGGTTGGAACAAGTCTGTGTGATGATTTGGGATTGGTTGGCATGTTTGGTTGAGGTCTCGGGGGCCTCAGATGTATTTTGGATGGCCTACGGGTCATTTTTACCTATGTCTGAACTGTTATTCTGCTATCTGGTATTCATTCTATGTGATCTCATTGATTTTTCCTCGATTGCATAGCACAAATTTGGGCAGCAATATTTTCCTTCTATCCGATCGCATTAATTTTCCCGCGAAAGCATAGCACAAATTTGGGCAGCAATATTTTCCTTCTATGTGATCGCATTAATTTCTCACAATTGCATAGCATAAATTTAGGCAGCAATATTTTCCTTCTATGCGATCACATCATTTCTCCCGCAATCACAATGACGAAAACACCTGGACAAAATGTTAAGTTCTGAAAATGGGACTTTGTCCCAAATTCCATTTTTAACGATTTGGAGCTCGGGGACAGGCGATTTTTGGGAGATTTTCAGAGAGAACAATGAGGTAGGGGTTCTTAACTTAATTTTGGTTAGATAACTCAAATCGATTACAAGTTTTGACATTAAATTTGTGAATTTATTTGGAAATGTTTAGAAAACCCTCTCGGATAGATTCGAGGATTTGAAAGTCGAAATGCTATCGGATTTGGACAATTTTGGTATGGTTAGATTCGTGAGAGTGCTAGGTTTATGAAAATATAAATTTTACCCGATTCCGAGATGTGGGCCCGAGGGATATTTTGGTTATTTCACATAATTCCGCGTATTAGCTTAGAATATAATTGTAGATTCAATCACGTGACATATTATTTAAAATGTGGAATTGAATTGAATAGATTTGGTCCATTTGGAGTCGAATACTCGTGGCAAAAGCGTGGTATCAGGTTGACTTGCATTTGTTCGAGGTAAGTATCTTGCTAACCTTGTATGGGGGACTTCCCCTTGGGATTTAAGTCTTCTCTGTTGATTGTATTCCTTGTACGCGAGGTGAGAGTGTGTTCTCGGATTTATTTGTGGAAATTTACCCCTTTTAGGCTCTTAGATCCTTGTAATCATTGAGTATGAAGTTGTTCTTGATATGATTGAGTTCCCTGTTATTAGTTTTTCCTCTACATGTCTTACTTGGAATTTAATTGCCCTTTTGGTTTATTCTGGCTGCCTAATTGACTCTTACTTTGTTTAACTGAAGATCCTTACTCTTTCGCAGTCACATTATCTTTCATAACTACTTGTCTCTATTTGGAAATCATTAGTATCTCTCATGTAATTAATTGGTCTTAATATTTTGATTGTGGTTGCTTTAATGTATGAGCTTTTATACGTGGATATGGTGGGGAGACATTGTGCACGACGTCCGCTCTCCTTCTTATCTTTATTAGCTGGTACAAATCTCGTTAAAGTACTCGCACAAGCATACACATAGTTGAAACACTCTTATTGGGGGTATGTCCTTGTTTAATCATTTATATGTGAGAGTGTCCCGAGTTAGCCAGTTCATTGCCAGTATGACCGTAAGGTTGATAGAGGTACAAGATGCCAAGTGTAGGACTCGTGATGTTGTGATTTGACCGAGATTGGAAAATTGGTGGGAATTGTTAAAAAGGACCTGATGTGGACACTACCTTAGGACCCGAGTTATTGTTGTGTTTCCTTTCTGTATTGTGATCTTAGGGTTTGGATTGGATTTTGCCGTGATTATGTTCATTGTTCCTATAATTATATTGTTTATTTGACCGGTAGGTGTCTTGACTATTCCTCGTCACTACCCCACTAAGGTTAGTCTTGATACTTACTAGGCGTCGCTTTGGTGTGCTCATACTACTCTTTTTCATATTTTGTTATGCAGATACAGGTACTCCCATTCAGCTTTGTCAGCCTTGGAAGGAGGCGTTTCTGTAGAGACTTCGAGGTATATATGCTACGTCCGCAGACCGAAGAGTCCATCTCTATCCTTTTGTAATAAGTATAGCCCTTTCAGTATTGTTCCTTGTTTAGACGTTTCCGGAATTAGAGCTTCTTATGTATCCCTCAGCTTGTGATTTGTGAGATTCCGAGTTTTGGGAATGATTATTAGTTTCACGAGATGTTATTATATGTGTCGAGTGCCACATTATACGCTGTTTTACTTTACTAGTTTAGTTTTAATTATTTCTTCCGCAATTATGGTTTAATTTCCACATTGTTAGGATTACCTAGTCGTAGAGACTAGGAGCCGTCACGATGGTTCAAGGAGGGCGAACCGGGTCGTGACACTGTCTGATAAAAAAATTAAATTCTCACGGCTCCCAATGGCATCGCGAAGCTGACTAAAGTACCACTCATAGGAATTGTTATTTTAAAAATTTTCTATTCTAAAGGCTAGTGGAAAATTTTGGTTATTTACATCCTTTGAAATTGAAATCATTAAAACACCACAAAATTTTGACTTCAAAAATGTTGCATCAACAGAAATCACTGATCTACAATGATTCCAACCAGCTATTGGTGCTCCTTATGCATAAAACATATAAAGAAACCTGAAAATATAATATAAAACAAGGTTAATAGAAGCTAAGGACAGGTAGTCCTGAACTTCGGATTACAAGATTAAATGTTAAGGACAGTCAGTCCTTAACTTAGAGTTTCAAGTTATAAAGTTAAGGACATATGTTCCTTAACTTTGAGTTCAAAGTTCAAAACTTAAGGACATGCAATCCTTAACTTTGAATTACAAGTTCAAAAGTTAAGGACAGCCAGTCTTGAACTTTTGGTTACAACTCAAAAGTTAATTGGTTAAAGAAAACATGTCCTAAATTTTATAAAACGTACTAATAAACTTTTTTTTGATTTACCTGTTATTGTCGTCTATCTTTATGTTAGTATAAGTTCCAGGGTTTTTACTTCTCATCATATAAAAGTATGAAGACAATAATTCATAATTCTCTTCAGGAGTTCCTCTTATTAAAGCGGAAGCAATTTGAATAGCACGTCACGCCTTGTGATACCCAATATCTAGTCTATGCAATTTTTGCATCTCTACCTTGACAAAAGATGGTGTAACTTCAAACCTTGGGCCTCGAAGATTATCGATAATGTAACCACTAATCAACTTTAAAGCAGCATGCCTTTGATCAACTTTCATAGGGTTAACAGAGCAGTTATGATTTTTCTCAATCTTTACTATCTTGAACAGTGTTTAATCTTTAATTCTAAAAGCGCAAACACACCAACAACACCTGTAATCATTCCATTTCATCGAATATCTTGTTGAGCTTGATTTTAAAACCTTGAATTCAAAATGTCCTTTAATTGCTACATTCGAAAAACAGTTAATTATACTTTTCTTTTTGTCAAGTACAGATCCAACTTTTATTTCAACCAATGAAGCATTTTCTCTTAAAATTGTAGTTGGGGATAATTTTTGTGTTAAGCTTGATCTTCGTCTAGTTAGTTGAGTAGAGGTCTTCTTTAATTACCAGTTGTGACGACCCGACTGGTCGTTTTGGAGTTTAGAACCCTATTCCCTTAAATAAAACTTCCCGCACTTGTATTAGCTAATTTATAACTTGCGAGAACGGTTGGTTCAGGAGTTAGAAAAGTTTGAGCCAAATATGTCCATTTGTTTCTTTAAATTTTTCATTAAAGGTCAAGTTTGACTTCGGTCAACTTTCATGGGAAATAGACCCAGATTTATGATTTGACGGTCTCGGAGGGTTCGTGGAAAAATATGGGACCCAGGTGTATGCCCGGAATCGAATTCCGAGGTCCCTAGCCCGAGTAGTGAATTTTTATTGAAAATTATTAAACTGAAATCTTAAGAGTTTAATGAAAAGGAAAAAATGCTTGACCACATTTATATTGGGACCGTATATTAGTTCCGAAGCCCGGTACAGGTTCAATATAATGCTTTTGTCTTGTCTGTGAAATTTGGTAAGAAACAGGATTGATTTGACATGATTCGGACGTCTGGTTGAAAAGATAGGAATTTGGATGTTTTGGGAGGAATTCATGCATTTTGGGATTAAATCTGTGGTCTTAGGTGTTAATTAGGCGATTTGATTCCTTGAGCAAGTGTGTACATTGTAGGACTTTCATGGGTGCATGGAGTGGAGCCCCGAGGGCTCGGGTAAGATTCGGACATGGTTGGAGGTAAGAAAACACAACAGTGCTGGTATTTTTGCTGCTGCTGTAGATTTTGCAATTGCGAGATAGCCATCGCAATTGCGAACTCACAATTGCGAAAAATTATTCCCATTTGCAATATTGGCCGGGCTGGACAGTGTTCGCATTTGAGAAACTAACAAGGTCCGCATTTGCGATATTTGCTGGGTTGGATAGTGTTCGCATTTGCGAACCTTTTCTTCGCATTTGCGATCCCAGTAGGGTCCACATTTGCGACCCATGCATCGCATTTGCGATCGAGGAAGGCTAGGGCTCAGTTCGTATTTGCAAACCTTTTGTCGCATTTGCGACAGCAAGCTCGCAATTGCGACCTCGCATTTGCGAGCTTGCTGCCGCAAATGCGACATCAGAGGGCTGAGCGAAGTTTTTAAAAAGGGGACTTAGAGCATTTATTTCATTTCTACTCTACACTTGGGTGATTTGAGAGATTCCAAAGAGGGGATCTCAACATAGCATTATGAGGTAAGTAATTTCGATTTAGTCTTAGTTTAAATACATGTATATTAGGTAGATTAAACACCCAAAAACATTGAAAATCAAATAGTTAGAGCTAGACCTAGAGTTTTAATAAAACTAAGATTTATCAATAAAATGTATTATGAAATAAACTAGAATTCATATATTATTGATCTTTAGGTTATAGAGAACGTCTTCCTGCGAAAAGTTTCGGTATCCGGGCACGTCGGCCCGGGGTTGCAATTTAGGAAGCACATGTAAATAATTGGTAAATGGCTTGAATAGTTAGAAATCGATCTTTCGAGCTTATATTAACTAGTTTTTACTCTATCTAACTAGTTTATGATCGTTCGGCTCCGAATTGAGGACTTGGGCTTGTTCCTTGTATTAGAAGTACGCTTTGGAGCGATGTGACTCTCCTTTCTAACTTTGTAAGAGGGAATTATCCCCATAGGATTAATAATTGAGTAATTTTTGCTAAATATGGGGGATACGCACGCGCTAGGTGACGAGAGACCGTGTGTAGCTACTACTATGTTAATTGTCTGGGTATTTTAGAACCCACACCATGCTTATTTTGTATAAATCTCTATATTATCTTGTTAATACAAACACCTAGGATATGCTAGAGACTTAAAAAGGGAATAAAAACGTACTTGTATAATTGTTAAAGTCTTGCTCTGCAGTAATGACTATCGATGTGCCTTGTGTGCATACTTGGTATTTCTTATTATATTTTGGATCAGTCTGAACACCTCGGTATGAATAGATGCATCTATAGGCGCACCGTCGACCCTCGGCAAGTGCACTGTTTATTTTAGTTTGATCGAGCCATCACCTTGGCATGTTTGTTCATGTTATTGTTGCTTGCCTGAGAGTTTTTAAAAAAAAATATTGATATCGTCTTTCATGGCCTGACATAAATAGATAAATATAACAAAAGTAAGTAGTTAGCCGGAGATATAGTAGAGAGTAGGACTTTTATGTCTTGTTATAGCTGTTGCTTATTAGCGATTCTTCATGGTTTGAATAATTACCTTGTCATATCATTCGACCCTAGTGAGTATCAAGTCGATCTCTTGTCTCTACTTCTTCGAGATTAGGCGGGTTACTCACTCGGTACATATTGTTTATGTACTCATAGTATGCTTATGTACTTAATTGTACAAGATCTGAGGCAGATACATTTGTTACCAGCCCGGTGCCCGCCCTTGAGTTTATGGTAGAGACTTCCACGGTGAGCTGTTTCCTTCCTATGCCGCTCAGCAACCGGATGTAGTCTTCCTTTACTTTTATTGTCTTTCTTTATCTCAGACAGTATGATAGAGATATTCCTCTGTGTATATTCTACTAGCTGTCCGTAGCATGTGACACCAGGTTCTGCACACACATTAGTAGACTTATTTTTTTGGTTGTATTTTTCCGATGTTTACATTATCTATCACTTTTGGTTTTGACTTCAAATTGGAGTACTTATTTCACTTAATTTCTGATAAAAAGAAAATCAAACATAAAAGATTTAGAGGTGTTTTCGCGTTGGCTTGCCTGGCAAAGACGTCGGGCGCTTTCATGACCCACTACGAAGTTGGGTCATGATAATATGGTATCAGTGCACTAGGTTCACGTAAGTCTCACGAGTTATGGGAAAACCTGATAGAGCATTACTGATCGGTACGGAGACGTCTGTATTTATCTTCGAGAGGCTATAGGGTATTAGGAAAGACTACTCTTCATTCATTTCCTGTCGTGCAGTACTTAGCGTACTAAATTTCCCTCTTCTATTCTCTCACAGATGGTGAGAACTCGCACCGCTGATGTTCTGAACCTAGGAGGAGCTACTCCCCCTATTGCTCGAGGCCGAGGTAGAGGCTGGGGAAGGGCACCGGCCCATGGTAGGGGACGAGGGCGTCCTAGAGCTGATCTAGTTGCATTAACAGCGGATCCTGTGGAGGATCCTATTATTGTGGAGCCTGGCGAGGTACCCGCAGTTGAGCCTACCCTGGCAGATTTCATGACAACACCGGGGTTTCAGGAGGCATAGGCCACATGCTACGGTTCATGGACACTATAACTCAGGCTAGTTTATTTCCAGCAGACCCAACTACTTCACAGGCAGAAGGGGAGCCCAGACCCCTACTGCTTAGGCCCCAGGTCATGCAGCTGCAGTATATCAAACTCTGGGTGCACTATCCGCGGACGGGGCTCAGCCAGTTATTGCATTGGCACCCTAGCCCAGGCCAGTTGTGGATGGTGATCTATAGAAGTTATTGGACAGATGGACCAGGCTTCATCCTCAGGTCTTCGGGGGCGAGCGTCATGAGGATGCCCAAGACTTCATTGACAGGTGTAGGGACAGACTGCAAAACATGATGTTATTGGAGTCGCATGGAGTTGACTTCACTACTTTTCAGCTCGAGGGTAGGGCCCATAGATGGTGGCAGGCCAGCGGATTCTTCTCCCATCAGTTGGGATCAGTTTGCACAATTATTCTTGGATAGATATATCCTGCCTTTAGAGACGGAGGAGCTGCGGTACCAGTTTGAGCGGCTCGAGTAGGGTCAGATGTTTGTCACTGACTACGAGGCAAGGTTTTTTGAGTTGTCCCGCCATGCACTCAAGATACTTCCTATAGATGCGGAGAGGGCGTTGAGGTTTGTTGCGGGGTCACAGCCCGGGATTCGATTTAGTATGGCTCGAGAGATGGAGATGGGCACATAGTATCAGCTACTGGTCGACATTGCTCGTCGGATCGAGGGATATTTCTAGAGAGGTAGAGAGCAGATACACCAGGACAAGAGAGCTAGGTTCTCTGGTGGATTCAGAGGTGGCCCAGCCAAGGCTAGAGGTTTTATGGGAGGGGCCAGCCTAGTAGGCCACCAGTTTCACCACCACCTCCTGCTCAGGGGGCTCCAACACACCCTTATTTCAGTGATATGCCAGAGACTTCCTACCGCCCGCCAGCTATTCAGGGTTCCTCCAGTGGGTATTCAGGTCCCTAGGGTCATTATGATTCATATTTCAGTGCCATGCCGGAGAGCTCATGTCGTCCATCAGCTATCAAGGCTTCTTCCAGCGAATCTATGGGTTATCAGGGTCAGCCATCAAGGCAGCAGGTCGCCGCCCCGTGTTGTTGTTTTGAGTGCGGAGATCCGGGTCACATGAGGAGATACTGCCCCAGACTTTGGGGAGGGGCAGTGCAGTATTGTCAGCAGCCCATGATTTCAGCACCAGCTGCCCAGCCAACTAGAGGTGGAGGGCATACAAGTAGAGGTCGTCCTAGAGGTGGAGGCCAGATAGGGAGAGGTCAGCCAGCTACTACTCAGTCAGGTGGGGGCTAGACAGTCGGCGCTCCAGCTAGATGTTATGCTCTTCCGGCCAGGCCATATGCATTAGCATCAGATGCCATCATCACAAGTATTATTTCTGTCACTGGTAGAGATGCTTCGGTATTATTTGATTCGGGGTCTACCAACTCATATGTATCACCTCTGTTTGCTCATTTCTTGGTTATTTCTCCCGAGCCTTTAGCACTCCTATTCATCTGTCTACTCATGTGGGTGACTCTGTGGTTGTGGATTGGATCTACCGGTACTGTGTGGTCACTTTCTGTGGTTTTGAGACTAGGGAAGATCTTCTGTTTCTTGATATTATTGATTTTGAGGTCATCCTGGGCATGGATTGGTTATCTCTATATCACGTCATCTTTGATTTCCATGCCAAGACTGTTTCACTAGTGATGCCAGGATCCTAACATTGGAGTGGAAGAGTTCCACAGTTGACATGCCTAGTAGGGTTATTTCTTTCCTGAAATCTCGATAAATGGTCGAGAAGGGGTGTTTGGCCTATCTAGCTTATGTTCAAGACATCACCGCAGAGTCTCTGACGATTTATTTAGTGTCAGTAGTCCGAGAGTCCGCCGATGTTTTTCGTTCTGATCTTCCTGGCATGCCTCAGGATCGTGATATTGATTTCTGTATTAATTTGGCTCTAGGAACTCAGCCTATATCTATTCCACCATATCGTATGGATCCTAAAGAGTTAAAGGAGCAGCTGGAGGACTTGCTAGCAAAGAGGTTTGTCAGGCCCAGTGTATCGCCTTGGGGTGCACGAGTGTTATTCGTGAAGAACAAGGATGGGACTATATGGATATGCATTGACTACCACTAGTTGAACAAAGTCACCATCAAGAACAAGTATCCATTGCCCCGTATAGATTATTGGTTTGACCAGTTGCAAGGTGCTAGGGTGTTCTCTAAGATTTACTTGAGGTTAGGGTATCATCAGTTGAAGATTTGGGACTCAAATGTTCCGAAGACCGCATTCAAGACTACATATAGCCATTATGAGTTTCTAGTGATGTCCTTTGGCTTGACTAATACCCCAGTGGCATTTATGGATTTGATGAACAGGGTATTTAGACCTTATATTGATTCCTTTGTTATCGTTTTCATCGACGACATCTTAATATACTCGCGTATCCTGGGGGAGCACGAGCAGCATTTGAGAGTAGTGCTTCAGGCCTTGCGAGAGCAGAAGCTATATGCTAAGTTCTCTAAGTGTGAGTTTTGGCTAGAGTCAATGGCATTCTTGGGGCATGTTGTGTCAGGAGAGGGTACTAAGGTGGATCCCAAGAAGATTAAGGCAGTTCAGAGTTGGCCACGTCCTACTTCAGTGACCGAGATCAGCAGTTTCCTAGGGTTAGCAGGCTATTACTGGCGATTTGTGCGGGGCTTTTCATCTATTGCATCACCTTTGACCAGATTGACCTAGAAGAGGGCTCCATTCCATTGGTCCAATGATTGTGCAGAGAGCTTCCAGAAGCTCAAGAGATTTTTTCCACGGCACCAATTCATGTATTGCCTTCCGGTTCAGGGATATATATAGTATATTGTGATGCTTCCCGCATTGGCTTGGGATATGTATTGATGCAAGAGGGACGAGTTATTGCATATGCCTCACGTCAGCCAAAGGTTCACGAGAAGAATTACCTTGTGCACGATCTGGAATTGGCAGCGATTGTTCATGCTCTTAAGATATGGAGGCATTGTTTGTATGGGGTTGCTATGTGAGGTTTATACCGATCTCGCAGTTTGCAGCATTTGTTCAGGAAGAGGGATCTTAATTTGAGGCAGCGCAGGTGTCTTGAGCTACTAAAGGATTATGACATCACCATTCTTTATCATCCAGGCAACGCAAATTTGGTCGCGGATGCCCTGAGCAGAAAGGCGGAGAGTATGGGTAGTTAGGCTTTCATTCCAGCAGAGGAGAGGCCACTAGCTTTGGACATTCAGTCCTTGGCTAACAGACTTGTGAGGTTGGATATTTTAGAGCCCAGCCCAGTTCTAGTATGTGTGGTTTCTTAGTCTTTGTTATTGGGGGAGATTAAGGCTCGGCAGTTTGATGATCCATATTTGGCAGTTCTCAGAGAGACGGTACTTTAGGGAGATGCCCAGGAGGTTTCTATTGGCGAGGATGGTGTTTTACTACTCATTAGTCGTCTATGTATTTCTAATGTTGATGGTCTGAGGAGGAAGATTCTATAGGAGGCAAACAGTTTGCGGTATTCCGTACATCCGGGGTGCCACAAAGATGTTCATGACTTGAGGCAACATTATTTGTGGTGGAGAATAAAGAAGGACATCGTGGGGTATGTAGCTAGATTTTTGAATTGCCAGCAGGTCAAGTATGAGCACCAGAGGCTGGGTGGACTATTTCTACATATGCCTATTCCGGAGTGGAAGTGAGAGCACAAATCACCATGGATTTCGTAGTTGGGTTGTTACGGACATTGCGGAAATTTGATTTAGTGTGGTCATTGTGGATATGTTGACCAAGTCGGCTCACTTTATTCCAATGGCGACTACTTATACAGCGGAGAGGTATCTCAGATCTATATTCGGGAGATAGTCTAATTGCATGGTGTGCCGGTTTCCATCATATCAGACAGAGGCCCTCAGTTCACTTCCCATTTCTAGAGAGCTGTTCAGAGTGATTTGGGGACTCATGTGAGCTTAGCACGACATTCCATCCTCAGACCGAATTTGTTATTTGACAGTCCCGGAGGGTCCGTAAAAAAATATGGGACCCGGGCATATGCCCGGAATCGAATTCCGAGGTCTCTAGCCTGAGTAATGAATTTTTATTGAAAATTGTTAAACTGAAATCCTAAGAGTTTAATAAAAAGGAAAAAATGCTTGACCATATTGATATCGGGCACGTATGTTGGTTCCGGAGCCCGATACATGTTTGGTATAATATTTTTTTCTTGTCTGTGAAATTTGGTGAGAAACGGGATTGATTTGACGTGATTCGGATATTCGGTTGAAAATATTGGAATTTGGGTGTTGTGGGAGGAATTCATGCATTTGGGGTTAAATCTGTGGTCTTAGGTGTTAATTAGGTGATTTGATTGCTTGAGCAAGTGTGCACATTATGATAGGACTTGCGTGAGTGCTCGAAGTGGAGCCCTGAGGGCTCGAGTGAGATTCGGACATGGTTGGAGGTAAGAAAACACAATAATTTTGCTGGTATTTTTATTGTTGTTGCAGGTTTCGCAATTGCGAAAACTCTTCGCATTTGCGATATTGGCTGGGCTGGACAATGTTCGCATTTGCGAACTATTTCTTCACATTTGCAAACCTAGCAAGGTTCGCATTTGCGACCCATGTATCGCATTTGCGATATTTGCCGGGCTAGAAAGTGTTCGCATTTGCACCTTTTCTAAGCATTTGCGAGCCCAGCAGGGTTCGCATTTGCGACCCATGCATTGCATTTGCGATCGAGGAAGGCTAGGGCTCAGTTCGCATTTGCGAACCTTTTGTCGCAATTATAACCTCTCATTTGCGAGCCTTGTATCACAAATGCAACATTAGAGGGCTAAGCAAAGTTTTTAAAAATAGGACTTAGAGCATTTATTTCATTTCTACTTTACACTTGGGCGATTTGAGAGCTTCCAAAGAGGGTATTTCAACATAGCATTGTGAGGTAAGTAATTTCTATTCATTCTTAGTTTAAATACATGTATATTAGGTAGATTAAACACCAAAAAAATAGGAAAATTAAAGGGTTAGAGCTAGACCTAGGGTTTTAATAAAACTAAGATTTAACCACGAAATTTGTTATGAAATGAACTAGAATTCATATATTATTGATCTTTAGGTTATAGAGAACGACTTTCTTTGAAAAACTTTGGGATCCGGGCATGTGGGCCCGGGGTTGGAATTTAGGAACCCCATGTAAATAGTTGGTAAATGGCTTGAATAGTTAGAAATTAATCTTGTGAGCTTATGTTAACTAGTTTTTACTCTATTTAACTAGTTTGTGATTGTTCGGCTCTGAATTGAGGACTTGGGCTTGTTCTTGATATTGGAAGTACGCTTTGGAGCGATGTGAGTCTCCTTTCTAACCTTTAAGAGGGAATTGTCCCCATAGGATTAATAATTGAGTAATTGTTGCTAAATGTGGGTGCTATGCACGCGCTAGGTGACGAGAGTCCGTGGGTAGCTACTACTATGTTAATTGTCTTGGTAGTTTAGGACCCACACCATGCTTTATTTTATATAAATTTTTAAATTATCTTGTTAATACGAACACATAGGAAATGCTAGAGACTTAAAAAGGGAACAAGAACGTACTTGTATAATTGTTGAAGTCTTGCTTGGCATTAATGACTATCGATGTGCCTTGTGTGTGTACTTGGTATTTCTTATTATATTTTAGATCGAGCCGAACGCCTCGATATGAATAGATTCATATATAGGCGCACCGTCGACCCTCGGCAAGTGCAATGTTCATTTCTGGTAGATCGGGTCGTCGCCTCGACATGTTTGCACATGCTATTGTTGCTCGCCTGAGAATTTTTTTTAAATATTGATTCGTCTTTCATGGCCCGACATAAATTGATAAATATAACAAAAGTAAGTGGTTAGCCGGAGATATAGTGGAGAGTAGGACTTTTATGTCTTGTTATAACTATTGCTTATTAACGATTCTTCATGGTTTGAATAATTACCTTGTCATGTCATTCGACCTAGTGAGTATCAAGTCGACCTCTCATCTCTACTTCTTCGAGATTAGGCGGGATACTCACTTGATACATATTGTTTATGTATTCACACTACACTTCTGTACTTAATTGTACAGGATCTGAGGCAGTTACATCTGGTTACCAGTCCGGTGCGCGCCCTTGAGTTTGTGGCAGAGACTTCCACGGTGAGTTTCTTCCTTCCTATGTCGCGCAGCTACCGGATGGAGTCTTCCATTACTTTTGCTGTCTTTCTTTATCTCAGACAATATGATAGAGATATTCTTCTGTGTATATTCTACTAGCTGCCCGTAACTTGTGACAAAAGGTTCTGACACACACATTAGTAGACTTATTTTTTTTGTTGTATTATTACGCTATTTACATTATCTATCACTTTTGGTTTTGACATCAAATTGGAGTACTTATTTCACTTAATTTTTGATAAAAAGAAAATCATCATAAAAGATTTAGAGGTGTTTCCGGCTGGCTTGTCAGGCAAAGGTGTCGAGCGCCTTCATGACCCGCTATGGAGTTGGGTGGTGACACCGGTGCACTCTCTAAGACTTGAATACCCAAAGCTTGTTCGTTTTTAATCTCTATAATGCTTTGTCCCTGTACTTGAATAGAATCAAATGTTTGAAGCACCTCTTCAAGTAAATTGTTGAGCTTCAACCATATCTATTTTCATTATCTGTTGGCATTTGTTTTGTTTATCATGTTGAGTTTCTCTATTGACATGTATTTGAATCCCCTCTTCAGTTATTGTTTGAGCTTAAACCATATCTATTTCCATTATTTTTTAGCATTTGTTTTGATTGTCATTTTGAGTTTCTGTGTTGACATGTTCGTTGCTTGTTGATCCAAAACTCTTTCTGAAATATCAACAATGAAATGACATCCCTTGAAGAGAATGAGTTTTTAGTAAGTCTATACATGTATAAAGACCTAAATCTTTGGATACAAGCATTCCCTTACTTGTTCCAAGGTTGATATCAAACCATATTACTGCTTCAAACTTAAGTCTATTCAATTCAATAAGTTCAGATATCTATGTAATGAAATCTTCAAATCGAATTGCCTCGGGTACTAGAACAAGCTTCGTTTGATGATCAAGATATTTATAGTCTTCAGTCCATGTACCATTAAAAACAATTATAATGCATATTGTTTCCATCCTACAAGTCAAGAGAATGGAAAACTCAGAACATATTTTATAATGCAATCCTTGTATAATTAAGAACATGTACTATAAGTTCAAGACCAAGTGAATGACCAGTTGTCCTTAACATTTGAACTTGGAATTCAAAGTTAAGGATAGGGTGTCCTTAACTTTTGAATGAGAAATTAAAACTTAAGGACTGCATGTTCTTAGCTTTTGAACCTGCAAGTCAGACTTAAGGACTCATGTCCTTAACTTTTGAACTTGAAACCTAAAGTTAAGGACCAAGTGTCCTTAACATTTGAACTTGGAATTCAAAGTTAAGGATTGTCCGTCCTTAACTTTTGAAAATGTAATATAAACTTAAGAACTGCATGTCCTTAACTTTTGAACCTACAAGTTAAACTTGAGGACTCTTGTTCTTAACTTTTAAATTTGAAACCCAAAATTAAGGACCAAGTTTCCGTAACATTTGAACTTGGAATTCAAAGTTAAGGACTGCCTGTCCTTAACTTTTAAAAATATAATACAAACTTAAGGATTGCATATCTTTAACTTTTGAACCTGCAAGTTAAACTTAATGACTCTTATCCTTAAGTTTTGAATTTGAAACCCAAAGTTAAGGACCAAGTGTCCTTAACATTTGAACTTGGAATTCAAAGTTAAGGACTACATGTCCTTAACTTTTGAAAATGTAATACAAACTTAAGGATTGCATGTCCTTAACTTTTCAACCTACAAGTTAAATTTAAGGACTCCCGTCCTTAAGTTTTGAACTTGAAACTCAAAGTTAAGGATCAAGTGTCCTTAACATTTGAACTTGGAATTCAAAGATAAGGATTGTTTGGGCTTAACTTTTGAACCTGAAATTAAAACTTAAGGACTGTATGTCCTTAACTTTTGAACCTGCACGTTAAACTTAAGGACTCATGTCCTTAACTTTGAACTTGAAAACCTAAAGTTAAGGACCAAGTATCCTTAATATTTGAACTTGGAATTCAAAGTTAAAGACTGTCTATCCTTAACTTTTGAACCTGAAATTAAAATTTAAGGACTGTATGTCCTTAACTTTTGAACCTGAAATTAAAATTTAAGGACTGTCTGTCCTTAAGTTTTGAACCTGCAAATCAAATTTAAGGACTCTTGTCCTTAGCTTTTGAACTTGAAACCCGAATTTAAGGACCAAATGTCCTTAACATTTAAACTTGGAATTCAAACTTAAGGACTGTATGTCCTTAACTTTTGAACCTAAAATTAAAACTTAAGGACTGACTGCCCTTAACTTTGAACTTCAAAACCAAAGTTAAGGACCACGTGTCCTTAACATTTGAATTTGAAATTCAAACTTAAGGACTGTATGTCCTTAACTTTCGAGCCTGAATTAAAACTTATGGACTGTCTGTCCTTAAGTTTTGGACCTACAATTCAAACTTAAGGACTCGTGTCCTTAACTTTTAAACTTGAAACATAAAGTTAAGGACCATGTGTCCTTAACTTTTTAACTAATAACTGTATGTTAAGGACTACCTGTCCTTAACTGTTTAACTAATAACTGTAAATTAAGGACCAAGTATCCTGAACTTTTCGACTTGAAACTCAAAGTTCAGGACCAAGTGCCTTAACTTTTTCAAAACAATTTGCAAAATTATAACAGTATGTGCTTAATATACAGAAGAACAACAACAAAGTTAAGGACATTATGTCCTTAACTTTTTCAATTCAATTTGCAAAGTAATGACACTATGTCCTTAATATTATGTGCTCAATTTTGTAGAATTATCACAGGACGCGATGCCCTTAACTTTATCAATCCAGAAATTCAATAAAAAAAATTGAAAATCTACTTACTGCATAAAAATCAATAGAAATCGAAAAAAGTATAACTATGTCGAAATAAAAATCAATAGAAACGCATAAAAGTATAACTTACGGTAAATCTATATCGATTTTTGGATGAAAATGTTAAATTCTATAGTTTGAAATTGGAAGAGAATCTTCTGCAATATCGACAATTATAGTATTGTAATATAACGTTGCTGCTGCTACTGCTCTTGTTAATAAAAATGTAGTAAGTTATAGCAAAATAGTACTTTTATCCAGTCAGTGATAAGTTTATTAAATATGTAGCTAAAATTTAAAAATATTTAAAATACTTGCTTAAAAATAAAAATAGAAGCGGTTAGTGACTATTTGTGCACATCACCCCAATTTAAATAGTTTAAAAAGCCCCAAACAAAATGGTTGCTGATTGTAAGAGAAGTCCAAATCCAAATAGAATAGCCATTAACCCGTTACAGCTTTTGTCCTTTACTTCGATTGACTGCAGCACGCAGCAGCATTCATTTCCAAAATCACATTCACAATCCTCTCAATCAACAACCAGCGAAGGTAAGTTCATATCTTACACATATTTCACTTGCACTGAAATTCGATTTCCTAAAATGGAGTTACGAACCTCAGATTTCTAAGTTGAATTACCTAGGGTTTTCTTTTTCCTCTTTGGAACTAATTGGACAAAATATTTTGTTTTTCCTGGTGTATTCTCAGGTTAAAAATGGGATTCATAATGGAATTTGCGGAGAACTTGATATTGAGATTAATGGAGGATCCGAAGGAGAGAGATCGCAAGTTTCGGGAACACGTGTACGCAACAAAGGAGAGGTGCAGTAAGACTAGAGAGATGTGGAGTTATCCGCTGCGTCCTTATGGTTTCTGGACATTTGATCGGCACAATGCTCAGAACTTCTGGGACCCACAGATCAGCCAAGTCCCCGGCCGCCGCGATCCTTATGATGACCTCCTTCAGGACGGCGCCTCTACCTCCAAATGACTTTTTGGTGAGTAGTAAGTTCAAGATATGATTGTAGCTTTTGCTGGAAATTCTTCATTTTTTTAATTTCTTTTTTCTGTTATGGATTAAGGAGGAGGAAAATTAAGGCTTATGTTATAGAATTATTGTGATTGAGAAAGTTAAAGTTTTTTTTTCCGGCTGAATACATATGCAGCCCCTTAAACTCGTCCGAGTTTTCATTTTGACACGTGAATTAAGAATTGTATCTATTGAACACCTAAACTCGAGCGAAATTATACCTATTAGACACACATTTGACACATGGCACAATGGGTGAGAAACACCAAATGTGAGCGCGTGAGACAATTTTCTTGAATAAAATTTTTTCATCTTACATTCTTTTCACGTGACTTTGAAGTACGTTTTTGCTAGTTATGAAAAACATCAGTCTCTTCTTTCTTTTTTTGATGAAATAAATTGTTGTATTAAAAGGCATCAAGAAGATGCAAGGGTACAAGAAGCTACTTACTAGAAGTAGATATACAAAAAACAAAAGTGAGTTGCTAGCCTATGTTTTTCTCTCTTCTTTGTGCTTGAGAGGTGCAAACTTGAAAGTACATAGACAAAGACTCTCAAATATAGATGGAAGCCTAATTTTCCACTTTGTCGCATACTTATTTGCTTGTTTTGCCCTGTCATAGACTCATAGTGTTGGAGAATGTCCAGTGAGGTGTCTAATAGGTACAATTTGGCTCAAGTTCAGCTGTTCAATAAGTACAACCCCTAGGTCAAGAGTCTAAAGAAAAATTCGGGCAAATTTGAGGGCCTTATATGAATTCAGCAACTATTTTTCATTTGAAAATATATATGTTACTTCTTTGTGGTAATACATGTGATGCATTTGCTTGGGTATTAGTCTAGCACGTCTCTTCATATATAAACAAATGAATCCCTAGTTCTCTTCTCTTTTTTATTGATAAAGTCAATCTTTTTATCTTTTTGATCTGTTAGCTTATGGTAATTCCCCTAATTAGACCAGCAAGGGCTTGCTACATCCATTGTTTGAGCTCAGCTGCTACTAAACCGAGAGCCTTGAGCATCATACAAGACACGTTGTAGGAGTGGTCGTAGGATTATAATAAGTCAATGTACACTCTCTGATACCAGCTTTGACTCTACCACTTGCTTTAGTCTCTGCTTGTGGTATCATAAATCCCTCCCAACAAATCTTGAATTATGAATTCTCACAAGAAGGTTAACTCTACACTGCGGGCGTTTGTGAAACGTTTTGCAGTTATCTTTCACTAAATTATACTTTTTAAAATTTTTTTGAGTTCAATCTGTTCTATTTTTGTTTTTGTTTCTTTTAGAATAGATACAAGTTCCCACTATGCAGACTCGAGGATCATGCTGCAGTTTACTGTATTCTAACAGTTGAAACCAACTTCTTTATTTTGGTATCTTGTAACAAAAAAAACCGCCTGTATCTTTTTTTGTAGTACAGATGTGTCTATTCCTCCAGAGCTTGATTGGTTTTTGCTCTGATGCACTAGCGAGATACTTTCATCATTCCCACATTGAAGATTCTAAACCATTGGTATTGTGAAAATATATGAACCATCTTTATCAATTTATATTGTGACCTGCCATGGACTGGAATATGGGCAAAGAAGAGCACGCAGTCTGACTCCTACCTGTTCATGCCTGGAAATGCTTTTACTTAGCTTCCTTCTGCCCATTAAGTTGGTATGAGGATAGTACTAAGTGCTAACTGTTGTACGACAGACAAAGTTCTCCTTT
The DNA here is from genome assembly GCA_034376525.1 of Nicotiana benthamiana. Lineage (NCBI taxonomy): Eukaryota > Viridiplantae > Streptophyta > Magnoliopsida > Solanales > Solanaceae > Nicotiana > Nicotiana benthamiana. The sequence goes on from CM067341.1 coordinate 20,484,392, forward strand.
AGCTTATTTTGTTAATGATTACTTCTTCTAGATTTTACCTGAAACATTAGGAACTTATCTACTAGTTTACAGGTGTAGAACCATGATAATAGGGAATTATTAAAAGGGCTCAGGGAAACCTAAAATCAAATGAAAATAAGTTTTCCTCAAAAGACCTATAACTTGTGGAATTCATGCAAATCCGAAAAGAGTACCATTAAGGTTTAGTCACGTTAGTACTCTTAGGTCCAGTGTTTGTTTGTTCTTTAATCTTTTGGGAAAAGGGTCAAATATGCCCTTGAACCATGAGAGATGGTCTATATATGCCATCCTTTAGTAATTGGGGTCACTCATGCCCTCCCTCTTAAAAAACTGGCACATATATGCCCTTACTGACAGCTGATAACTAAAAAGTAATCAATCTGTTATTAGTCCACGTGTCCACTATGTAGCTTAAAATTAAAGAAACGGAAGTTGGAGTCGCTCACTGTAGATTTTTCAACAGTGCTGCTTCACCATTTCACCAACATAATGCTGCTGATATGCATCAACAGTTGCAAATTCAAGAACAGCCATCATACCTGACAATTTCACTGGGAACCTCTTAAGAATTTTTTAGAGTAAATATTGTTCAGCCCCTCATTTTATCTCTCCATGTTTTAGTTCTTCAAAGGCATGGCTTTTCTTGATGAGTTGGTACTAAAAATTTAAATCTGAAACTGTAGAAACATTTGGTTCTCTATAATCTGCATCTTCCATTAGTGCTGGCATGTTAAGATATATGAACCCATTTGCTCTTTTAGAAGAATTTGAGTCCATTAAACTACCACCACACCACCTCCTCTGCCACCAGCACTACCGCTGTCACCTCTCACTCTTTCTCTGCTCCCGCCACCACTGTTAGCCATCAAATATCTGAAGCATTTCCACTCCTCTTGCCGATCCCTTCTCCGGCTAGAACCCAAGTCACATGAAAAACAACCTGGACATGTCTTTACCTCTAAGTTATCACCAGAGTCACTCTACCCATTTCCTTCTTGACCAAGGATGTTTTTGGGTATCCCAAGAATGGACCTTTTTAGGTTTCCTTTATAGAAGGAAGAGGAGTTTCATTAAGCTCGATTTCTTGAGTAGAGAGAGTTTGAAAAATATTAGTTGCTTCAATTTATTCAGATAAATATAAATGCTTGAATGGGGGATTCTACCCTCTGAAGGGAAACTAAAGACTCTTTTTGGATTAAAATAAAATCACAAGGGACAGTAACAGGAATAAGCTTTAGTTGTTGAGGATGTTGCTTTTGGATTAGTTAGTCCTTGTTTGATCTGGGTTCTATTTCTTTATGCTAACTGCTGCAGAGTCTTAGCACTTATGTTTCAAGGTGCTGAAGAAGAGGAGGCGGTGGAGAAGGCGGGTGGTGGAAAGGGGAAGCCATTGATGGTACTAATCAGATTAATACTAAGCCATTTACTAATAAGATTAATTAGAAATTAATTAATTTTTATAGTAATTAGCTGCAACTATTGTTGGATAGCATATCTAGACCATTACGTATAGTTCAGTGGCATATTTTACCATGTTACCTAATTTTTTGTCGATATGTATGTCAATAGCAAATGTAGAACCTTAGTATTAGAGAACCTCAAATTATTGAATATTGAAAAGAAACGGGTTCATATGTGGCGTAACGACAGTGAAGATTTGTGGCGAACCCACTTCATTAAAAAAAAAGGGAGGATTTATGGCAAACCCAAAGATGTTGCTATTGAGGCTTTTTTGTTGTATTAAATTGTGATTGACAACACTTTGAGTGAGAACATTGAAGTCCAAGTCTTGGTTTTACTTGCAGGATAGCCAGGAGAGGTTAGCAAAGGAGCTTTTTTACAGTACGATCCAGATTATTTCTAATGTGTATTATCTGGTTTCTAAACATTCTCCATACTCGACTAGTGGAACAATTGAATAAATCATGATGTTATCAATGATGTCAAAGGTACCTTGTTTTCATAAGGATATTTAGCTTTTGTTGTTTAAAATTTGCATTTGAATGATTGAATCCTTATTTTGATGAATCTGTGAGGCTGTGTTATTTGCCTCGGTTCTGCTTATCTCATGATGCTAAAGTTGAAGCTGTGCACTAACTGAAAGAAGCTACAAGACTGGGTGCAAATGCCATTTGGTTATGTTATTCGTATTTTGCACGAAGTGTTTAGCTTCGGGACTGAGATGATCTGTTTTGTTTTGAAGGATATCTTCAAACTTATCAGTAGTAAACTTAGTACTTGAAGAATGTAAGAATGTTCTTGAAGACTAGAATCAAAGCATTATTTTGTAGAGGGAAAACCAATGAAGCTTGCTATAGATGATGAACGATGGTGCTGAAAATCTTCCATCCTGTAACTACTCTAAGGTAAAGAATAGGAGGCAGTAAACACAGAAAGTGAAAGACTAGAGATGAGGATAAAGCATGCTTACGTTGTTTGCAATGGTAAAACATCTCAGTGCTCTAGCTGCCAGATGCTGGGTACATTTTCTTTTTCAAAATTTAATCCAACCACCCAGGCTTTCACCTCTTGTGGTGTTGGGGGTTTGGCGTTGACCTCTACCTTGTCTATATAGTAGAAAACTAGTACCAGGAGGAGGACATAAACCTTATCTCGAGCAAAAGAATGGTGAGAATCCATCCATTCAGAAAATTTCATAGGAGCAGGACAAAGTATAGACAAAATACAAGAGATTTACAACCTGCTCCTGTGGATTCTAATCTTAACTAACAATGAAGTTGGCCTTATCTTACCTAGTTCTAATACAGGAAGTTGACACTTATCCATAAAGAAAGGACCTTTGGCTGGTAAGTTTAGAATAAGGAGTTATTTCCAGAAGAAGAAGTAAGTTTAGCTAAACAATCAGCAGCTTGATTGGCCTCTCTGAAGCAGTGTGTAATCAAGACATCACTCTGGTTCAAATCCTGAACTATATCAGCAACCACCCCTTTCATTTTGTAGTTGTTGGTGGACCTATCAATGAGCATATTAGTAACAAGTCTAGCTCCAAAATCATGTCAGTGTAGCCCTGTCGAACACACCAAACTTGGTAGCTAGAGCTTCACACATATTGTTACTATGGCATTTAAACCGAACATGAAAATGCCATAATGAGGTCCCTTTCCCAATTTCTAATAATCCCACCTATTCCAGCCTTTCCATTATCCAACAAATAACCTATGTTGCTTGGACTCTCTGAAAATTTATCCGATTGCGTGTTGGATCCTTCAAAACTAGTGTATTTTTGGAGGATCCGACACGGGTGAAACAATATTTTGAAGAATCCGTGCAACATAGCAAGTAGCTACCGTTGGTGTTAATTTTCATCTATCCCTCCTCTGGTTTTTGCCAATAAACTAGGGTGTCTTGGAACAGGTAACACAGATGTCCATCCGTTGATAATTCCAGTTGCAACTATTGAAGGACATATTCATTGCCCTTTGGATGGTCCATTCGATTTGTTGCTTCATTTTGTGCAAGTTAACTTTCTTTGTCACCATATTTACAAGCACAGTGCTCCTTCCATAATTCCCATCATATGACAATTAGAGTAACCTGTTTATGAACCTTATTCTTTGGCTCTACTATCCACCAGTTGTTCAGAATCAGAGCACATCTAATATGCATCATCATCTGGTGTCTTATACCTAATGGTGAACCAAAGTGTTTCCAGATACTAATTGCAACCTGACTTTCCACAAAATACATGATGAATATTCTCACCTTGAGGGACACTGCAACATCTACATTTGGATACCAACTGGTTTCCAAATCTTGAAATAACATAATCCTTAGGCAATTTTTCTTAGACAAGTCTCCGTGCAAGAAAAGATATTTTAAAAGGAATTAGAGAACCAAACCTTGCTGCTGACACAATATTTATGAGCTACCTTGAATTACATGATTGGGTGAGTTTTAGAATTTTAAACAACTGTCCTTGTCCTTTTTTGTTTAAAGCTTCAATAAACAAGAGATCCTAATAATTTTTACCATCAATCTACATTCAATTCATTTTAAGCTCGTATGCAATTCCAATGAATAGTCTATCATCCATTAATGTTCATGCAGTAGAACACAGCACTTAACAAGGATTAGAAATGAACTTGAGAAGCTCACCTACATAACGGGATGATAGTCTCAAATGAAAGATCGATGCATCAAGAACATATTTCTTTAAACAGTTGTAGGAAAATTCTGGTGTTGTCTAACTAAATTATGGTTTCAGAGTATCATGCATGATCATTAAGTTCCCTTTTTTTTCTTAATCTTTGTAAATATCTTTCAGAATTCATAAAGCATCAAAAGAAAGTTGGGCTGAATGTATGCTGACATGCCTCTTAAAATTGCAGATATGTTTACAAGGTTTTGTCCATAGCCTTCTTCGTGGGATCAGGCTACTGTCTTAAATGAGGTCAAGCAAGAACATATTTTCTTTAAATCAGTGCAGAAAATCTTTCGTTTGTTGCATTCCTATTATACATGATTTTGTATGGATCAAATCAACCTTTTCTGAAGTAGACTATTAGATATGTAAGTAAGCATTCTTTCAAAGCAGCAGTTCATATGCTTAGTTTATATAATTCTTCAAGCAAAAATTGTTCACAAGATGGAAGACTAATGGGATTGAGTCTGAATTTCATCGAATCAATACAAATTGACAGAAATCTTTTGACAGAATGAATTCGTCAATTTCTTTCGTATATTTAAAGTGAATTGTCAATATCCTAACAATTACTCTGACAGTAATGTGTAATTTCTCCACTGCAATTGCAAATATGCTAATTGCTCCCGCTGTTTCTATTTAGTTGTCGGGGGATAAGGTTCTACACACCCATTAAGAGGATATTAATAAGAAGAGTAAATTTAACTAAACTACCCCTTATGAATTTTTTAGTATTTGTCTATTTACGTGCTTCTTAATTCTAGAAGTAGAACAATTAATACTAAGGGCGAAGTTGGAAAAGAAAATATCATGTCACACCCCGAACTTGGGGGACGAGACCGGATGCCTCACTAATATCATTAAGTACCAATTAGGACTAAGGAACTTTGAACATGTGATGAAACTTTGGCCATGGGCCGCATTACAAGACAACTGCGAATGTTGACTAAATATCAATATAAAGCTGTGCTAATAAGGCTGTCAGAATTATTGTAGCTGAGAAACCAACCAAATATACATACAAGGCCTGCAAGCCCAACATATTGCACTAACTAATAGGATATGTCTAGTCTCTGCTAATGGATATACTGTGGTCGGAACAACTTCCCGACCTACTCATAACTTATATATATATGTGTATATATATATATATATACACACACACACACAGGCACAAGGTGTACATAAAGCTCTAGACCCAGCAATTCCGAAAAGCATGGAGCTTACCGATTAATCTGAACTCGGACAACACTTAATGAGGAAGTCTACCCGCATGTCTGTCTGAACCTACATGCATGAAATATAGTGCCACCAGAAAAGGGACGTAAGTACGAAATAATGTACAAAGTATTTAAAGCAATATACTGAAAGCTGAAACTGAACTGATAATATAATAACTGGAAGTCAAAGATAATATGAAGATATGCTTTACCTGTTGGTACTGACTCAATCCTCTCAATATCGTAAGTAAAATAGTTGTTCGGCCCTATAAGACTCGGTATATATATATATATATATATATATATATATATATATATATATATATATATATATATATATATATGATCTATCGTAGTAGGCTCGTTCATAGGCGCTCGACAATACAGGGCTCTGTATCTCGACTAATTAGGCTCGCTTATAGGCACTCCGTCCAACAGAGACATGCCCATCGATTATAGCTCGATGGTAATAAAATAATGTAATAATGTATATATGGACTTTTTGCTCTCTTGACTGAAAGAAGGAAGTATTGAAATGAATATGAAGTCCTAATAAAGAAAATATTATGATTTACATAATAAGGAAAATATATGTAAATTTAGAAATATAAATTTTTCTTTATGCGTCGTTATCAAACTTGTGTAATTATGATATTATGCCAAAATAAAGAAAGGACTTAGCTTTAACATATCTGAAGTAATATGATATTTTTGAAAAAAATTACACCACACTTTCTTAGAACCGTAAAATTTTAAGCTAAATCTTGTTAAAATCGTTGGATTGCAAAAAACATTGCTAACGTTTCTCTCTTCTTATTGTAACGCCTTGGTATTACAAATATTAGGAATGGGTTTGCATATGATTGAAGTGTCTTTGAGAATGAATTTTGAAAAGTTATGAGAATGCTAACGTTTTGTTCCGCCACTTCTAATTGTGATGTTGTTTTGAAAGTTTAAAGTTTGAGGTGTCTTTGAATCAATGTATTACGATGCCACCTATTAAAAGATGACTAAGAGTCATTTGCTTAATAAGTGGCTTTGCCCCATGTGGGGTATATTTAATCTTTATTCGTTTATTAGGTAATTAGGTAATATTTTGTTAACTAATAATTAACTAATTATTCATATAATTAAGAATTATTTTAAATTATCTAAAATTTTATATATTTTTAATACACTTTATACATCATACTAACATGATCATATGGTATTTTGTATGGTATTATTGTAGAGAGTTTTGGGAGAATTAATTTTCTCATATTGCTCACAAAAGTATATATAGAGTACAGAGAGGTATCAAATCCTACCAACTATAGGACTGTACAATAATGAAAGAAATCAAATCCTACCAACTATAGGACTGTACAATAATGAAAAAATATTCTATCAATAATAAAAAGATACACACAATATATTCTAATACGCCCCCTCAAGATGGAGGGGCGGAGGACACGCCAATCTTGAACATCAGCAGAAGAAGCCGAGGACGAGATAAGTGCTTGGTGAGAGCATCAGCAAGCTCATCAGAAGAGGATACGTGAGCAACACGAAGAGATCCATTCTGAACCAATTGACGAACAAAGTGATAATCAATGAAGATGTGTTTCATGCGCGAATGAAACATAGGGTTGGCACAGAGGTAAGTGGCGCCAATGTTGTCGCTATAAATAACAGGAGCAGCCGGAAGAGGGACATGAAGCTCGCGCAGTAGGGAATGAATCCAACGGACTTCAACGGCAGCAGAAGCAATGGCACGATATTCAGCCTCAGTAGAAGATCGTGCAACGGAACGCTGCTTTTTGGAGCTCCAGGAAATAGGATTAGGCCCCAGAAAGACAACATAGGCACCAGTTGAGGAGCGGTCATCACAGTTTCCACCCCAATCAGCATCAGAGAAACAATGCAGAGGTATAGCAGATGAAGGACGCAGCCAGACTCCGAAGTCACGCGTCCCATTCAGATACCGGAAGAGGCGCTTAACTGCACCCCAATGAGTGACAGTAGGAGCGTGCATGAACTGTGAGAGTTTATTCACAATAAAGGAGATATCAGGACGAGTGAATGAGAGATACTGGAGGCCCCCAAGGGCCTGTCGATAGGCGGATGCGTCGGCAGGAGCCGAGCCGTCGGCCAGATGAAGGCGGGTGGACGCCGTTGTTGGCGTCTGAACAGGGTTGGATTCCAGCATATTATGACGAGTCAAAAGATCAACAACATATTTACGCTGAGAAAGAAAACACCCCTTGGAGCTGCGCAGAACGTCAACACCATGAAAGTAGCTTAGATCACCCATGTCTTTAAGAGAAAATTTAGTCCCAAGAGAGTCAATCACACGATTCAAGAAAGCAGAGTCATTACCAGTCAATATGAGATCATCAACATATACCAAAAAATAGGCTGTAATACTAGACGAAGAGCGAAGTGTCAAAGGTAGTGTTGACGAAACCCATGGCCAAAAGGCATTGGCGGAGCTCACTGTACCATGCCCGGAGTGCCTGTTTGAGACCATAAATAGCTTTCTGTAACTTACAGATATAAGATGGATAGGCTTTGTCAACAAAACCCGGTGGTTGTGCCATATAGACATCCTCTGTAAGCCTCCCATGGAGAAAGGCATTATTCACATCCATTTGACGAAGAGGCCAGCCCTTGGATACAGCTAGACTGAGAACCAAACGCACAGTTGCCGGCTTAATAACCGAACTGAAAGTCTCCTGGAAGTCGACACCTGGTCGCTGATGAAAGCCTTTCGGAACAAGTCGGGCTTTGAACTTATCCACAGTACCGTCAAGCTTTCGTTTGATACGATAAACCCACTTGCAGCCCACAACATTCTGTGAAGAATCAGGTGGAACAAGATCCCAGGTGCCATTCCGTAGCAGAGCATCAAACTCCAATGACATAGCAGCGCGCCAGCGCTCATCAGACATAGCACTAGACAAAGTCTGAGGTTCTGTAACAGCTGGAGTGGTTACAGCAGACATACCAAACTTCTTGTTGGGCATATAGATGTTATTTTTGCTGCGAGTTTGCATGTGATGACCACCCTGAGAGGATGAAGGTGGCGGCATAGTGGGTGTAGCGGCGGCGGGGGTCGCTAGCGGTGCCGTAAGAGGCGCTGGTGGCTCGGGCGTTGGCGCCGGCGGCGCGTCCGGTAAAGGAACGCTAGTGGGATCAGCGGCAGGTACTGGCAGAGGCAGCGGAATGACTTCTAGGGTGACCGGAATGGTTACGGGTGGAGACTCGGGGTTAGACAATTTGGAGAACAGGAAGATATCTTCATGGAAGGTGACATGATGTGAGACGAAGATTTTAGACGTTGAGGGATCAAAGCATAGATATGCGCTTTGAGTAGATGAGTAGCCGAAGAGGACACATGCACGAGATCTGGGTTCCATTTTGTGTGAGGTGTAGGGCCGAAGTCAAGGGAAGCATTGACAGCCGAATACACACAGTTTGGTAAGGTTGGGGAGCCTATGGAAGAGAGACTCAAAGGAGGAGAGCATCGAGAGATTTGTCTTGGGAAGACAATTAATGAGATAGACTGTTGTGGCAAAGGCATAAGGCCAATAAATGAGAGGTACATAGGCATAATGAAGGAGAGTGAGATCAGCATCGACAATATGACGGTGACGGCGTTCAGCATAGCCATTGTGTTGAGGTGTATGAGGAGGTGAAGTGAGATGTGAGATGTCATGGGAGGCAAGAAAAGAGTGTAAAGCTAGGAATTCACCCCCATTATCAGTATACAGAGTAATGATTTTAGCAGAGAAATTTTTTTCTACAATGGACTTAAAAGTAGGGAAGGTTTGTAAGACATCAGATTTACAGCGTAAAGGAAAAAACCAAACGTACTTAGAAAAATGATCAACAAAAATGACATAATATTTAAAACCTTCGTTAGAGATAATTGGAGAGGTCCATACATCATAAAAAATAAGCTCCAGCGGAGCAGTAGAAGATAAACTTGACTGAGAAAAAGGTAACTTATGACACTTATGAAGCTTGCAAGAGACACAAGCAAAATCAGACACACTACTGGACGCTATACTGCTAAAAAGACACTAAATGACGCAGGATTTTAGCTGACGGATGACCAAACTGAGAATGCCACAATGACGCAGGGAGCTTTTGTGCCGTGAGGGCGGACAAAAGACGGGAAGCCGCAGGCCAGTAGTAGGTGTCGTCCTTACGTGGGCCGCTGACGAGTGTTGCCCACGTGCGACGATCCTTCACCTGAAAATCAGTATCAGAAAAAACAACATTAACATTATTGTGACAACATAATTGAGCAACAGAGATCAAATTTTTACGAATATGTGGAACACAGAGATCCCCAGGCAATAAAAGAGAGGAATAACTGAAAAGTTTTCCAGTATGTGTAATTTGTAAACCTTCACCGTTACCAATAACCACATCATCGAAACCAGTGTAAGGACTTTGAAGAGACATGTTGGCAAGATCATTTGTTATGTGATGAGAGGCACCAGAGTCCAGGATCCAATCAGATGTAGAGGGAATAGTCGGAGAGTGATGGGCTGTGTGAGCAGCCGGATAAGATGGCGGAGCGTATGCTGGCCGCGGCAGTGGTCCACCGTAAGGGGGCTGATTGGTGCCGGAAATAGGATAGGACGGACAGCGGCGCGCGGAGTGGCCAAATTCACTACAGAGCTGGCACTTCCCATTGTACCCGCGAGATTGGCCATTTTTGGAGTAACCACCGCGACCGGAGGATGAACCACGGTTGCCATGGCCGCGCCCGCGGTCACCGAAACGGCTACGGACGGACTGCTGTCCGGCGACGAAGGCAGCCGACGGAGCCAAATCAGATGCGGCGAAGGTGGCCGGCGCACGAGCAGTAATCTGAGCCTCCATGCTTAACAGCTTGTCATGTAATTTAGCAAAAGAGATGGGAGATTCACGGGCTTGGATAGCATGAGAGAGCTCCATATACGGATCATCAAGACCATTGAGAACCTTAATGACAAGATCCTCAGAATCAACCGTAACACCAAGGAGAGATAATTCATCCACAATCACGCGAATACCGTGCATAAAATCAGTAACAGAATTAGAACCTTTTACCAGATTATGGAGCTGCTGTTTGAGAGCCATGATACGACCACGAGAAGCAGTGCCATATTTCCACGCGAGGATGTCCCAGGCCTCTTTAGAGGTTTCCTCAGCGGCAATAAAGGAGATGATCGTCGGTGTGATCGACGAGATGATGGCACTGAAAATAAGATTGTCCTGGCGAATCCAGTAAGGATATGCTGGATTGGGGGAAGTTACCTCCTTGTCGACGATAGTGGCTGGTGGGCACGGCTTCGATCCGTCCAAGAAGCCGAGGAGGTCGTAACCCGTAAGAAGGGTTCGGAATTGGAATTTCCACGCTAGGTAATTAGTGGAATCCAATTTGAGTGGGATATGAGCTGATTCATTGATGTCAATCGGCTGGAGAAGATCGTTTGAAATCGTAGCGGCCATGAAGCGTGAGGCAAATGAGAGGAGGCGCTGAACGACGTCGAGAGAGAGAGGGTTGCCGATTAGTGCAGCGGCGGCGCGGCAAGATGCCAGAGAGAGGCGGCGGCCCGAGAAGGTCGCCGTCGCTCGAGGGAAGATTTAGGGTTTCTTTGGTGATAAGTCACTGGCGTGTGATACCATGTAGAGAGTTTTGGGAGAATTAAATTTCTCATATTGCTCAAAAAAGTATATATAGAGTACAGAGAGGTATCAAATCCTACCAACTATAGGACTGTACAATAATGAAAGAAATCAAATCCTACCAACTATAGGACTGTACAATAATGAAAGAATATGCTACCAATAATAAAAAGATACACACAATATATTCTAATAATTAGTTCATAAATATCGGGTATTAATGTCGGAACTGGTATTTTATTCCAATATGTTAAACTTGGACATTCATTTTCTTTGACTTGGTTCCTCTCACCTTCACGAATTTACTCATCACTTAGATTAAAATAGTATAATTCTTATAATCTCCAAATATTCTTTTCCTTTGACCGATATTATTTACCTTCGACAAATTTAATATATAATATTATAGGGTACAACTTCGTTGTAATTGAATATTGTGAAATATAACATCTATCATAATATAATGCTGCGAGATATAATATTGATGTATTACGAGACGTTATATATTAATCCTCTTTTGATTTTTTAAAGTGACAAGTATTTGCGATCAATTATTTTTAATATATATGAGGCTACACTGGGACAGAGTAATAATTTTTTTATACATATTGAAGTATTTTCAAGCAAATGTCAACGAAGAAGGTAAAAGTCTAGCACTAGACGGGATTTTAACAAATATCTAAATAAGATGAATTTGATTTCCTAATGCTAATAATAAAAATTCTCACGTGTGCACAAATTTTATAAGAACTTTTCTAGCAAAATGAAACTATAAAAGCAAGATATTATGAGCTAGCTTTTTTGAGTTTGAATTAATTCAATATCCATTCTCGTATCATGATATTAGAATCGGATTCATTTTATTTGACATTGGATCTCTATATTATATTTAATTGTTTATGGTACCGATTAACACATCATTGTTTTTGCAATAATATTAGATCAATTTCACACATCATTACACCTGTGATAAAAAAAATTACCTTTTTTAAAAACTTAAATAGCGTAATTGCAATTCTTGATATCTATTTGCAATATAGAGCCCGTTTGTATTAGCTGATAAATATTAAGTGCTGAAAAATACTTTTAAGTACTGAAACTTATTTAATAAATAAGCGGTTACGTGTTTGGATATATGTGCTGAAATTGATAATAAGATGCCGGAATTTTTGATAAAAATGTGATGATAAGCTCTTTTTCTGTTAAAATGACTTAAACAACCTTAGAACTGTTTATGCATAAGGGTGTAATTTCATTAAAATTTTAGATTCAAGAGTTATTCAAATACAAAATATTTTATTTGTTATTTTATTTTAAATATAAATGTGATTAGATAAGATAATCTTTATGATAAGGATATATCATTATTTATATAATAATAATAATTGGTAAATTAATATTCAATAAACAAATAAACCTAAATATGACAAAATATCTGAAAACGAAAAACAAACACTTAATGTGTATTTTATAGTATTCATCATGGAGGATACTAGTGTTTATATAAATACAAATATGCAAAAATATTAGTGAAAATTGCATACTTGAAGAGGCAGAGATTTTAGGTTTGAATCAATACGTGAGGCAATGAAGAAATAGGTTTGTATCATCTTCAGTTCAATGGCGGATTCAGTGATATCGTTGGATAAAGTCAAAGCTTTCTGGAATTCTCAGATTCATGATGAAGAAAAGTGGAATCTCAACATGGTAACTCTTTTTCCTCTTCTGTCTTAGAAATAATAGGGGATTGTATTTAATGATTTGTCCCTAATTTGCTTAAAATACAACTTATTTATTCTAGATGAAGTGGATTGAATGAGGCAGAATGGATACAGAGGATTTATATAGCCGACTTTAACTAGTTTTCAGTTGAGATGTAGTTGATTGATTGATAAATTTTAATAAAATTAATTGGGTTCACAAGTTAATGAAAAGGTAAAACCACTACGCCTTTGGTTCAGCGGTAAGGATGGTGCAAGTTACGAGTTTGAATCCTGCAGTGAGTAGCGGAGCCAAGATTTTCTGTAGCGGAGTTAAAAAATTTAAAAAATAAATACAGGAAGAAGTCAAGGGGATTCAATGCATATTGTATATATATAAAACATAATTGACACCCCCTTGGATCTATGTGGCTCCACCGCTGCCTGCAGTTTCTTGTATTTAAGTGGGAGCAGGATAGAGGGTGGACCTGTACTCTTCCCAGTTTTGAACCTAGGGATTGCTCCGTTATAAATTTATAATAAAAAGCTAACGGTGTTACTATATTCTCAAGAGAGATTGCCGTTGAACTTTGCCCTGGGGTCTGGTTTTGAGGTAATATAAGAAGATTACATATTGAAATTTATATTTCAAGTATGAACGAAGAAACAGAGGAAGGAAATTATTGTGTGTGTGTGTATGTTGGAGGGGGGGGGGGGGTTATTGGGACTTTTGGAAGCCTATCACTTACATCAACAACATGACCATAATTTTTTGGGTGCAAAGCTTTGGTCAACAATGTAACTTTTCGTCGACATGTTCAGGTACTAAACTTGTTGTTTTGGAGGATGGGAAGGGGGGGGGGGGGTGAAAGGATACAGGGTGTATTGTTTAGCAGAAATAGCTCTAGTTGTTTACGAGAATCCTGCATATTTTCTTTGGGTTCTGTTTTGTGTATGACCATGTCGATGTGTTCCTGATCAGCAGTTGATCAAAGATGATACTGTATGTTGGTCTACTCGGGATTCTGTTAGTGCAGATGTAGAAACAATAAGGTTCAGTTGGTAAGATTACATCTGATAAAGATGCTCTTAACTAGCCTATATGCTGGGTTGTGTAGTCTGACGTTTAAGCTGCCAGCATGCCTGAGTGTCCAAAATCTACCATGCCCACCTGATTGGTTGAACTTAAGACCTAAAGACTGAGACCCGTAAATATGGTGCTGGAGTGGATTTAATGTTTTTAAGCCCAAAAGTAAAACCACCCATGCTAACCATATCAGAAGTGTGCTTTCTTTGAAAAAAGATCATCTCATTCGTGTTTGATACTATGTATTCAGCCCATGCTCATATATTGAATGTGTAATTTCTTTGTCAAATATCATCTGTTTGATACCGTGTATTTGATAATGACTAATACCTAATTTACCATTATCTTGACTCTGTAATCTGATTTTGTTTGCAGCTATTACATACATTGTAATTTTGCTAGTCAATGTTTTATGGGGTACATAAGAAACATATGGAATCAATGCTTTTCAATGAATAGAATAACAACAACAACAACTATCCAGTATAGCCCCACAAAGTGGGGTATGAGGAGGGTAATATATAAACGAGCCTTATCCCTACCCGAAAGGGCAGAGAGGCTGTTTCCAATCGACCCTCGGCTCAGTGAAGGAAAGGAACAATAAAAACAAAAACAACAACAAAAGAACATTAGTAGCTTCAGCAGAAACAACGTAAATAATTATCTAAGCATAAGAACCATAAATAAAATAGCATGCAATAATATCAGACAGTAAGTACAATAAATAACTACCATAAGGGAGACACAATCAAATATGCACATCATCTAAGGATAGCCCTGCCAAGCCTCACCCAACCTCGGGTGAGGAGTACGAAAAACACTAGGGGCCCCTATCCTACAACCCTGATTCTAGACCTCCAGACTTTCCTATCAAGGGCCATGTCCTCGGAAACCCGCATTCTAGCTATGTCATGCCTAATCACCTCTCCCCAATACCTCTTAGGCCTCCCTCTGCCTCGCCGTGCGCCGACCATCGCCAGCCGCTCACAACTCCTCACCGGGGCATTAGGACTTCTCCTCCGTACATGCCCAAACCACCTCAGCCTCACTTCTCGCATCTTCTCATCCACCGGGGCCGCCCCCACCTTCTCTCGAATAACTTCATTCTTAATCTTATCTAACCTGGTGAGCCCGCACATCCACCTGAGCATCCTCATCTCCGCAACCTTCATCCTCTGAACATGAGAGATCTTCACTAGCCAGCAAAAACCAAATTTATTCCTATAAGTGGGTTCTGGGGAGAGTAGTGTGTACGCAGACCTTACCCTGTAAAGGTTTCCATCTAAAAGAAAAATTGCCTTGAGAAAATGAAATGCAGACGTGTCAATTAGCTATTTGTAAACAGCTTCTCCCCCACACCCCTCAAAAATATGGGTAGATGAAAGCATTTTTATTGTTCATACTAAGTCGCTTTGCAGGTTCTTGGTGGTATATCCGATGTTCAATAGTTATATCAACTTCCAATATTTGTCGTGCTTGTTTAAAAATTTAAGGATAATAGTACATTATTTTTGTACTTGTCCGTGACAAGATGGTAGCAATTTAGTCTCACGTCCTATTTAACTTTTGTTTTTGCATCCCTCTTTGCAGAAACTGCTTCGAGCTTCTGCACTCTTTGCAGGTTCCATCATATTGATGCGCCAGTATGGTAATCTCATGGCTATCTGAGGAGCCATGGATATACATTCTCAAGGTCACATTTCCAGTTGGACGAGGACCTAAAATCACGGATCACCTCCTTTTCTAAGTATGATAGACATCCTATGTAAGAAAATAGGTTATTGTTTTTGATATTGGATTTCCTCAACATCTCCTTTATGGAGTCTATTTTGCTGATAGTCACCTTTCATTCTAATTTTCGTTTTTATCAACGAGCTATTACTTGAATTCTTTTTTTTGATTATTTATCAATTAGCAGATTGCTTTCAGTGCCGTAGGTGCAAAAGAGAGCCTTTTGTTTAGATGTGCAAAAGAGTTGGATGGTAATTCATACTAGATCGAGAACTTGGTGCGGTTTATAGATAGAATAATGTGGATGGTAATTCCGACAATCCTACGCATGTTTTATCCTTTAAACACTTAGTAGGCTTCCGGATATAAAAATTGTAAGTTATGAAAAAAATAGTATTTGGAGTTAAGTTGAAAAATGATAGTATTTAAAATTTGAAATTATGTTTGGAAATGCATTTCACTGGAAAAATCTTGCAGCTTTTGAGTGGGGAAAAAGTAAAATGGTCAAAATCACTTTTTGATTTTTGAAAAACTAAATTTTTTTTAGAACCTTGTAAAATTTCATAGCAAACATATTTTTGACTTTCGAGCTTGCAACAGGGCAGCAGTCTAACACACCTCAATCCTTGCCAGTCAATCCAGAATTGAAGAACCCAGGGGCATTCATATGGCAAAGGCTTGGGAGGAACAAGCAGATATGGCCAGATCATACTTGGACAAGGCTGCCCGAAAAATGAAGAAGTTTGCTGATCGCAAACGCCGTCCGGTGCACTACCGAATTGGGGACAAGGTAATGGTCAAGCTCAATCCCCGTCAATTCAAGTCATTAAGAGGCGCCAATCAGAATTTAATCCGACGTTATGAGAGGCCGTTCGAAATCATTGCCAAAGTTGCTAAAATCTCTTTCAAGCTAGACAGGCCTAGCCATTTGAAAATTCATCTCGTCTTCCATGCTAGCCAGCTCAAGCCTTACCATGAAGATAAGGAAGATGCAGATAGGGGACAATCCAGCGTGCCAAAATTTTCATTACACCTTCTGCCATTGACAAGAAGGTTGAGGCAATCATTGTTCATCAATTGGTCCGAGGCAAAGGTTGGGGCAATTCGAGCGCACAATTTCTTGTGCATTGGAAAGGGCAGGCACCCGAAGAAACAACATGGGAGAAATATGAAGACCTTTTGGCAATTCAAAGATCAAATCCATGACTACCTGAATCTTTGTGGCGCCGCGGTAGTCGCCAATTCAAGTGGGGGAGAGTGCTGCGACCCGCCTGATTTTTGCCAAGATTTCCCGCCATAGCTGCCAAAATTCAAATCTGCCATGGCTGGACATGATTCAAAAATAGCAATGATTACACTGCAGCATGCCTGACAGCTTTCCAGCATGCCTGGCAGCTTTTCCCAGCATGCCCGCCCACTTTTCTTTGTCTTTTCTGTAATACATGCCATATATGGCTGAATAGTTGTATAAATGCATGTATAAGCCTTGCAGATAGGTATCTCAGCATTTACTTGTAAATTTCTCTCTTTGCTTCAATATAAACAAAAAATTGGCCTTGGCCTCCAAAAACTTTTGTGTGCCTTCCTTTATTTCCTTTCCGACTTTGTGTATTTGCCATCGTTAGCACGTTTTGTGCTGTTTTCGACTTGGACTGAAACTAGGCAAGAGCATTGTAGCTAAGCTAGTTGTCCTCACGGTGCTTATTGAACTTAGCCCCGTGACAAAGTGGTATCAATTTTTTAAAAAAGAAAAAAATATATGGACAAACGAGGCTAAGATATCTTTTTAACAATAATGTATAAAGGATGTAAAAGCAGTTCATAATAAGTGGCTTAATAGACACATGTATTCACACGGAATTAAGTTCTGCGCCATGCTTTTTCTCTTTAATTTACCTTTTTTCTCACTTATATATTCTTTCCGGACATAGTGAGAGCTTAGTGACTAGTGCACCGCACTGCATCTTCTACTATATACTACATGTTGTATCCATGCGAAGCACGGCTCAAGGTTTTTCAGAATAATTGTTCCAGTATTGTTTCGCAATACTGGAACAATTCCTAATTTGTGTTTCAAGTAAAATTCCAAACGTGAAAGATTATACATATATATTTGCTTATTAATTTTAACGAAATGATGTTTATATTAAATCCAAGATAATTTTTTAACATATATAAGATGAAAAAAAGTTAAATAGGATGTGATTTCATTATTACGTAGCTAATAAAGATTGTAGGAGTATATAACTTTATACTTTCTGAATAAATATTAGACAGTTTTAACCTTCTTAGTTATTTTTCTACTTCAAAGAGGTATCTGACTCATGAGTAGAGTGAAGTTACATGATTTGTAGCCAAGAAAATAAAATTTATGAAATATTTCAGAAATATTGTAACAACATGTAGAAGACTGAAGCCGTGTATCAATTGCAGACGATTGGAAGCTTTTGAGATAGCATGAAAAGTCATAATTGCCCTCTTGTATGAATGACAACAAGCAGCCCTGTCAAACATGGAATCTTTTTTCACCTTCCTATATGGAGAATTTAGTCATGAATATAGACATGTATGAAAGTTTATAATCTCTTCAGCTTGTTAGATGGTGTATTTCGTTAATACATTGGTTAACATGCATGAGTTGTGTTCTTAAATCATTGGAATCAAACAATATATATTGGATCTTTTATTTTTTAGATTAATTTGGTATAAATAATCTCGACATTTCTCCCTACAAAATACAATGAAATGATAAATCATGTCAAGAGAAATCTCATAATAAAGCTCTTAAATTTTAGTAACTGAATGAATGCACCAAAAGAAAACAAGATCGCCAAAATCCTCAACTCCTTGCAAAGGAATGGACTGAACAGCCAAAACACAATTTCAACCTATGAAGTGAGTAAGAAATTGATCTTCATGTAAACATTGAGATTAAACCGAAAAATCATGAAGAATGTAGAGAGAAGGAGGAGCGTCTGAGAAGACTCTGGAAGCCAGAGAGTCTTTATTAGACAGAGAACAAAATGAATTGAAGTCCGGTAGGTGGAAATATCTTCACCTGGACTATATACAACTTACACACGAACGGATCGGATTGGGTGATCTGGCCCAAAATTAAATAACATGTGGGCTCAGACACACAATAATCATCATAGCCCATTTACAAGATATATCATGGATATACCGAAACTATACAATGAGTATACAAGAATATACAAGGCTATACAAGACTATATCATGTATTTTCTCTTATCTCAGCACCCTCCCTCAAGTTGAAGGGGGATACCACCTGCAACTTGAGCAACAAGGGATGAAGTATAGTGCCAGGCAAAGGCTTGGTCAGAAGGTCAGCGAGCTGCAAGTAGTAGGGACATGAAACAGTTGAATAAGGTCATTCTGGAGCAGATCGCGCACAAAATGACAATCCACTTCAATGTGTTTAGTCCATTCATGAAAAACAGAATTCTTGGCAATGTGAATGGCAGCCTGGCTGTCACAATACACAGAAAAAGGAAGAGAGACAGAAACACCAAGATCAAGAAATAAACGAGACAACCAAGACAGTTCAGCAACAACCTTACTTAGGGCCCTGTATTCAGCCTCAGCAGAAGACAAAGAGACCACTGGTGGCTTCTTCGATTTCCAACTAATCAAGGAGCCACCCAGAATAATACAGAACCCAGTAACAGACCTCCGTGTATCAGGGCAGGCAGCTCAGTCACTATCAGAATAACCAACAACATTGAAATCATTGCAATCAGAATAAAAGAGGCCCAGAGAAGAAGTCCCCTTAAGATATCTCAGGACATGAAGAGCAGCAGTCATATGGGGAAGTCTGGGGGCATTTGAGGAATTGACTCAGATGTTGCACAGCAAAACAGATGTCAGGCCTAGTATGGGTCAGAAATAAGAGCTTACCAACAAGACTCCTTAACTGATCAGGAGAAGGTAAAAGGTCACCAGAATCAGCATGTAACTTTGCATTAATGTCTAAAGGACAGACAACAGAAGAGACATTGATACAGTCAAACTGTTGCAGCAAATCACAAATATATTTGTGCTGATTAAAGATCATCCCACCACGAGCAGATGACATCTGTATGCCTAAAAAGTAATGTAAAGATCCTAGGTCCTTAATTTTAAACTGATCATCCAGAAATAGTTTCAGAGCAGCAATTTCATCACAGTCATCCCCAGTAAGGATAATATCATCCACATAAACAACTACAATCACAAGGGACCCAGGTGTACCTTTGATGAATAGGGAATAATCATTCAAAGAGTGTCTATAGCCTCTAGAGGATAGGGCAGAAGACAATTTGGCATACCATTGTCTGGAAGCCTGTCTGAGCCCATATAGGGATTTGTTTAATTTGCAAACAAGGGGAGCAGGAGAGGCAGATGGGGCAGAAACAGAGGCAGGAGCAGAAACAGTTAAACCTTGAGGAAGTTTCATATACACCTCCTCATCCAAATCACCATGCAAGAAAGCATTATTAACATCAAGTTGAAATAAGTTCCAATGTTTTTTCACAGCCACAGCAATTAGACACTTTACTGTGCACATTTTAACCACAGGAGAAAAGGTGTCAGTGAAGTCAATACCTTCAACCTGAGTATCACCTCTAATAACAAGTCTGGCTTTATACCTTTCAACACAGCCATCAGCCTTGTATTTTATTTTATAAACCCATTTACAACAAATGGGTTTCTTACCAGGAGGAAGAGGAACAACATCCCAAGTATGGTTAGTGTCCAAGGCATCAAACTCCTGTCTCATGGCAGCTTGCCATGTTGGAACAGATGCAGCCTGAGAGTAATATAGAGGCTCAGATTCCAAAGAGGAGGAAGATGAACCAGAGAAGGCAGGTAGTTGACAGACATAATCCTTAAGATAGGAAGAAGGATTATGCTGTCTTTGAGACTTTCTGGGAGCAGGGAGAGAAGGAGAAAAAACCAAAACAGGAGGTGAGATGTCAGGGTTGAAAGAAGAAGGGAAGGCAAAATCAGTAGAGGCAGGGACAGGATAAGGCACTTGCACAGATGTGGGAGAAGAGGAAGGAGAGAGTAGTATGGGAGAATCAGAATCATCATCATGTTCTCCAGAAGGAACAAAGGGAAAAGATGAAGCAGAAGGATGAGCAGAAGAAGACACAGATTTAAAAGGAAAACATGATTCATGAAATATGACATCCCTGGAGACCAAATATTTCTTTGAAGCAATATCATACAATCTATAACCCTTTTTCCAAAAGGATATCCCAGGAAAACACAAGGAATGGCTCTTGGATTCAATTTGTCCCTTTGAAGAATTGGGACAGTGGCATAGGCAAGGCAACCAAATGTCCTCAAGTGAGTATAGGTTGGGACTTTCCCATACAAGATTTCATGAGAAGACTTATTATGAAGTAATCTGGTGGGTATTCATTTATGTAGGTAGGTAGAAGTCAACAAACAATCCCCCCCATAAAGATACAGGCAGGCCAGATTGAAAAAGCAAAGCCCTACAGGTTTCAAGGAGAGTTCTATGCTTCCTCTCAACAACACCATTTTGTTGAGGGGTATGAGAGCAGGAAGTTTGATGTATGATCCCCTGGCTGCTAAAAAAGGAAATACCCTCATTGCTAGATCCCAATTCTAAGGCATTGTCACTTCTAACAGTCTGAACCACAGCATTAAATTAGGTTTTAACCAGAGAAAGAAATGACTTAAGCATAGAAAAAGCATTGCTTTTGGATCCCATTAAGTGTGTCCATGTTGCCCTAGAAAAATCATCAACAATTGTAAGGAAATATCTACAACCAGAAGAGGTTGGAGTATGATAAGGTCCCCAAGTGTCCACATGAATCAGTTGAAAGGGTCTAGAAGTCTTAATGGAACTATCAGGAAATGGAAGCCTAGTCTGTCTGGCCATGGGACAGACTGAACATGGAAAAGGTTGTTTGGAAGCAAATGGAAAAGACAAACCAGAAATACATTTCATATTTGCAAAAGGAGTATGAGCAAGTCTTAAGTGCCAAATATAATTCATGTCAGATGTAAGATCAGTATTACAGATGGAATTATATATATGTGAAGGCAATGGAACAGCCTTGTTATCAGACAAAATGTCATCATGAGAAGAAACAGACATAGAAGGCAATGCAACAACCTTGCTATCAGACAAAGGGTCATCATTACAAGAAGCAGATACAGAACAAATAGAAGTAGAGGAACAACTAACAGAGGAAGAAGGGGAAGGAGGAACCCAAGCCAGTTTATATAAGCCAGCAGCTTCTCTACCAAGATCCACAGGCCTCCTCAGAGAAGGGTCCTGTATCATGTGTAGTAAGCATGAATGTTCAGTGAACATAACTATACAATGTAACTGCTTCACTAACTTGTGGACAGAAATCAAGTTGTGTTTAAAAGAAGGAACTAGCAGTACATTGTTAAGAGTGATGAAAGGAGTCAATGCAAAAGAGCCTGTGCATGTTACTTTCACTTTATAGCCATTAGGAAGAGTAACAAGATATGGCAGAGTTAAAGGTGTGATGTTAAAAAGTAGATGTTTATCATGTGTCATGTGACTAGAGGCACCTGAATCTATAATCCAGGTGACAGAGTTAATATTAGTAAGTAAGCAAAGTTTGGAATCAGAAATAGGGTTCTCAGTTAACATAGTACCAGCAAAGTTAGCAGCATATATGGGAGGAGGAGTTTGAGCAGTGGAGTCCCCTAACTTGGTCTGGTGTAATAAATTCATCAACTGGTCATAATCTTGTCTGCTCAACCCTGGTATCACAGAGCTCTGGCCATCTATTTTTGCAACAGGTTGATGGCTTTCAGGAGGATTCCCTTGGGGAACAGACATATGTCCTTCAGAATGAGGAAAATCCAGACCAGCACTAAAATGAGAAGCAGCAGGTCTCCTCCCCCTTGTTAAAATTTGTACTTTGTGGATACCCATGGATCTTGAAACACTTATCAATTAAGTGTCCAGATTTTTTACAGTATCTACAGAATAAAGGTCTTTTGGCCTGATCAAAATTGACTCTCTGTCTGAAAGGAGAAGGAGGAATAGGCACTGTGGCCTTGTTAAATCCAACAGGCTGCGTATTAGAATGGACATTGAAAGAGACAGAGTCAGGATTAAAGTCAGAAGGAGACTGGACTTGTCTTTGCTTCTCATCATTGAGGACCATATTATAGACATTGTCAAGAGTTGGAGGAGGATGCATCATCAAAAGATTACTCCTTACCCCCATATATGCTTCATTCAAACCCATTAAAAACTGAAAGACCTTATTGTCATCACTTTCCTGTACTATGCCATCTTTGGCAGCACAAACACATCTTAGACCATGATTAACACACATTGAATCAAGTTCATCCCACAGACCTTTTAGCTTATTAAAATACGAAGCTATATCTAAGGACCCTTGAGAAGTGTGGGACAACTCTGTTTTCAACTCAAAAATTTTGGTCCTGTTTGCAGTGCCATATCTAGCATGAAGTTGGGACCATATATTTTGTGCAGTATCAGAATACTGCACACTTTCAGCAATTTGTGGGGAGAGGGAGGCAGTTAACCAAGAAATCACCATGTTATTGCACCTATCCCATAACCTTTGTTGAGCCACATTAGTGGCTGGTCGGGAGCACGTCCCATCAACAAAACCAATCTTATTTTTAGCAGATAATGGAACAAACATTTTTCTCCTCCAACCCCCATAACCATTTCCCGAGAAGGGAGTAGGAACGAGAGAGACCCCAGGCACATCAGAGGAGTATACAAATAGAGGACTGGTAGAGTCTACCGAGGAGGAAGTACCAGTATTCGTATTAGAAGTCATGATTAATGCACCAGTTTGAAAAGAAAAACAGTTTCGACAAGCAAAATATCACGAAACCAGATATTCACACACGAAGCCAAATAATCACACACAAAGTATACAATACTCAAGAGAGGTACAGAGTTACCCTCCTTCTTCGCGACCGGAGAAGATCGGCCTTCAGTCAATCAGAGAAAACCCTAGGTACAAAACCCTAGGTGCAACCGTTGCAAACCTTACTGGAAATATAGTCAGGGATGTCGGAAAGTCACCCTAAACATCCACTAAGTGAGAATCGAGCCACCGGATAGCAGTAAAACTCTAGGTTAAACCACCAGAAACCCTAGAAGCCGATAGGTCACCCAAAAATCACCCAAAATCATCAAAAAATCTCTCAGAACGTTCGAGTGAAGAAAATACACTCAGATATCACGATGAAAAACTCAGAAAGGCGTCCGATTTAGACCGGAATCATCATCGACCATAAGGTCTCCGAAACACCCCCAAAAATCTCGAAACAGACTTCATCCTAGACAATGAGATACAGATAAACATAGTCGGATCGTCGTCTAGGCTCTGATACCATGTAAACATTGAGATTAAACCGAAAAATCATGAAGAATGTAGAGAGAGAAACTAGAGAGAAGGAGGAGCGTCTAAGAAGACTCTGGAAGCCAGAGAGTCTTTATTAAACAGAGAACAAATGAATTGAAGTCCGGTAGGTGAAAATATCTTCACCTGGACTATATACAACTTACACACGAACGGGTCGGGTCGGGTGATCCGGCCCAAAATTAAATAACCTGTGGGCTCAGATACAGAATAATCATCATAGCCCATTTACAAGATATACCATATACCGAAATATACAATGAGTATACAAAGAATATACAAAGATATACAAGACTATATCATGTATTTTCTCTTATCTCAACACTTCATCTATCACTCAGGTGACTCTTATGATGAGAATACTATAGAATTCAGTGTCTAATCCCTTCTCAGATACTTTATTTGCCAATTCAGCAAAAAATGTCAAGTTCATACTTATAATTTTCAAATATAAAAGATAAAGAACAAGATGAGATAAAAATACTATGAAAAATTCAAAAAATAATTAGGAGGATTTATGAAGATGGACAAAGGAAAAACAAATGAAAGGATCATCATAGGACATTTTTGTTGATTGCTTTTTGATTCATGTGTCTTATGATGTTCCTTGCATTTTTTTTCTTGTATTTATCTTCGTGAATCCTCCTCATTTCTTGAATTTTTCCTAGTATTTTTATTTCATCCAATCTTTTATTTTTTTATTTTTTTTTTGAAAATCCTAACTGTAAACTCGACATCATTTGCTGAATCGGCAAATGGACCGGAGATTTTAAAGGATTCTCACCATAAGAGTCATCGAGTGATGGATAGCAATTAATTTCTTGCGGACTTATGTAGGTCGGAATTATGCTTTAATTGTTTTGTTCATTCCTTTGCAGTGAGTTGAAAAAGAAAAAGAACTCGCATGTAATAAAAATTGAGCTGTATTTGGAGATTTCTCTTGATTTGATTTATCGCTTCATTGATACATCAATATGCTGAATTTTATGAAGGAAGAGACATGTAAAAAAATAATTTGTACCATATTATAAATCTAGAAAATAAAAGATTCTATATATTGTTGAAAAATAAACTTGATTTTGGATTTGGGCTTGCAAGTATCATTATCTAGAAACTTCTTGTAAAATGTAGTAGTCAAAGTGTGTAGAATAATCTTATAAAATATCTAAATCTAGAATTATCATGAAAATACTTAGGAATTATCTAGATACTAGTAGAAAACAACATCGGAATTTGTTGTACTTGCCGTATATGTCGATGACATAAACCTTATTGGAACTCCAATAGAACTCCAAAAGGCAATTGATTATTTAAAGAAGGAATTCGAGATGAAAGATCTCGGAAAGACAAAATTATGTCTTGGTTTGCAAATTGAATATTTGGCAAACGAAATTTTTGTTCATCAATCTGCCTATATAGAAAAGGTATTGAAACGGTTTTACATGGATGGAGCATATCCTTTAAGTACTCCGATGGTTGTTCGATCACTTGATGTGAATAAGGATCCATTCCGACCGCAAGAAAAGAATGAAGAGCTACTTGGTCCTGAAGTACCATATCTCAGTGCAATTGGCGCACTAATGTATCTTGCAAATACTACAAGGCCTGACATAAATTTTTCAGTTAATGTCTTAGCAAGATATAGCTCTACTCCCACAAGGAGACATTGGAATGGAATCAAACATATATTGCGGTATCTAAAAGGGACTATCGATATGGGCTTATTTTATCGCAATAATTGCAGTCCTGATCTTGTTGGTTATGCTGATGCTGGATATTTATCTGACCCACACAAGGCTCGATCTCAAACAGGTTATGTGTTTATCTGTGGAGGCACTGTCATATCTTGGCGATCGACTAAGCAATCAATTGTGGCTACTTCATCTAATCATGCTGAGATAATCGCTATTCATGAAGCAAGTCGAGAGTGTGTGTGGTTGAGGTCTATAATACATCATATTCAAGACAAATGTGGTTTGAAATGTGACAAACTACCCACGATTTTGTATGAAGACAATGCAGCATGCATAGCCCAATTGAAGGGAAGATTCATAAAAGGAGACAGAACAAAGCATATTTCACCAAAGTTATTTTTCACACATGATCTTCAAAAGAATGGTGATATCAATGTGCAACAGATTCGTTCAAGTGATAATATGGCTGATTTGTTCACAAAATCTCTACCAACGTCAACCTTCAAGAAGCTGGTACACAAGATTGGAATGCGAAGGCTCAAGGATGTGAATTGATGCTCTTTTCAGGGGGAGTTAATGCGTGTTGCACTCTTTTTCCCTTACAAGGTTTTGTCCCACTGGGTTTTCCTTGCAAGGTTTTTAACGAGGCAACCAATAGGCGCATTACTAAATATGTGTACTCTTTTTTCCTTTTCTAGAATTTTTTCTCCCATTGGGTTTTATTTTAGTTAAGGTTTTAATGAGGCACATTATTTATTGAGTAGACATTCAAGGGGGAGTGTTAAGAATAAAATTCTAATTAGAGTGAATGTCTATCTTGTAGAGAGTTTTACTTTGAGGCTAAGTCATTTTTCCTCCTATAAATAGAGGGATCTTACCCCATTGTAAACAACCCCCAAAATTCAATAAGAATTTCTCTCTCTTTCTCTGCAATATTGCTCTTGTTCTTTTATTGTTTTATAACACCTCTTTCGTTCTAATCCTTCTTGTCTCTTCTTTTTTTTTCACGAGAGAACTTTGAAGTCTTATATGCTGAATCGAACCATCTCAAATAGTAAAATACTACTCCTATGATTCAAACTTAGCATTGCATTACTGAGGAAACGCACAACAATTTTTAAACATTGCAAAAAGTGAAGTACACATAAAAATCCAAACCTAGAATCCCATATTATCACAAAAGGAAAAAGTCTTCAAATCAAACCTAAAGATATTATTAAATGATGGACTCAAGAGCCAAAGACGAAATCAAGATTTCAACCTTATGGATTCTGGATTTAAGAACGATGATTCCAAGTGTTAGTGATTGGGTTCTAAATTTAATATTAGTATATATTTAATGAATCATAAATACTAAATACAATATTTGACCAAAAGCTACTGGGTTCGGCCGAATCCATATTTAAGCTTGTGCCTATGTATTTAGTGCACACCAGCGAGATGCCAGATTAGTAGGTGTTTGGACGTGAATTCCAAAATAGATTTTCAAATTTGAAATTTCGCTAGCATTTGAATTGAAGATAAAGTTGTGCTTGACTATAATATTTCCAATATGTTTAAATGTCTTTTTTTCAAAATCATAAAATATGATATATATACCCCATAATTTGTAAAAAATATCAAAACTACCCCAATTTAATTATTCTATTTGAAATAAGCAATCAAACATACTATTATTTAACTACTATCATATTCTGCTTAACTTCAATATATAGAAGATGCAAAAATCAATATCACATTTTCTAACATAGTCTGCTTTCCATTGCTATTACCAATACTTGTATTTGTCATGACCCATTTCCGTAATAGATCATGAAGGCGTCTGACATCATTGCCAGGCAAGCCAACACGAAAACATTTCAAAAATCTTTATGTTACTTTTATCTGGAATAAGTAAAAAGAGGTACTCACAATTTTGATTTAAATCCAAAAGCGATCAATAATGTAAATAACATGATTATATAACCTAAAATATAAGTCTACCAATGTGTGTGCCAAGACCTAGTGTCACAAGTATGATCATCTAGTAGAATATACAAAAGAATATCTCCATCCTACTATCTGAAATAGAAAAGGCAGCAAAAAAACAAAGAAAGACTTCATCCGACTGCTGAATGGCGTAGGAAAGGAGCAGCTCATCATGGAAGTCTCGATCACTAGCTAAGGGCGCGCACCGGATGGGTAACCAGATGCACCTGCCTCAGAACCTGTATAATTAAGTACAAAAATGTAGTATGAGTACATAAATATTATGTACCCAATAAGTATCATATTTAATCTCGAAGAAGCAGAGATGAGAGGTCGACTCGATACTTACTAAGGTCAAGTAAAATGAGGAGAATTTTTAATAAGCAGGAATAACACATATCATAAGAATTGATAAGTATGGAACAACAATTCTTCTTTCAATTTTTTTTTCATGAGTGTCCATTTATATATTTAAACAAGCATGAATGCTAAGTAAATCATGCACAAATAACATCGAAGAACGTATGGCCCTATCCAACATAAAAATAAATTGTGCACTGCCGAGGGTCGAACGGCTCGAACCATAGATGCATCTATTACCCCAGTCGCAAATCACACGTGCGGCGCGGTCAAACATAAATAAGATCATCACAAACAGATAATAATATATATCTGAGGAGCGACAATTCAAAGGAAATATCCCAATTCTCTTTTTAAGGACAAAATAAAATAAGGTTACTTCACTAATGGCATTTACCTTAATCAAATAATTTATATAAATTCCAAATTTAACATTAAGTTACAAGAACATCACGTAGATCATGCTTTTGGGCGCTAGTCTACCCGGACTTAGCATATTAGTTGCTACGCACGGACTCTCGTCACCTAGTATGTATGTAGTCCCCGCATATAATGGAAATTTATTCAATTATTATACCTATCAGGACAATTCTCTCTTACAAGGTTAGAAAGGAGACTCATCTCGCGCCAAAGCGCACTTCCAATTATCAAGTACAAGCTCAAGCCCTCAATTCGGAGCCCAATGATTCCAAACTAGTTAAATAAAATAAGAACTAGTCAATTTAGGTTTACAAGATCAAATCCTAGCTATTTAAGCAATATTTCGACCTTCCTCACAAGTTTCCTAAATTCCGACCCAGGCCCACGTGCCCGGATTCTGAGATTTTTCGAAGGAAGTTGTTCTCTACACCCTAAGGATCAATAATATATGATTTGTAGTTCATTTCATAATAAATTTTCGTGGTTAAATCTTAGTTTTATTAAAACCCTAGGTCTAGCTCTAACCCCTTTGATTTTACCTAGCTTTTAGTGTTTAATCTACCTAATATACAAGTATTTAAACTAAAGATGGGTGGAAATAACATACCTTAAAATGATAAGTGGAGACATTCTCTCAAGAGCTCCTAAATCGCCCAAAGGATGAATGAAAAATGTGATAAAAATGGTCTTGAGTTCGAATTAAATGAACCTCACTGCCCAGCAATTTTCGCATCTGCGATCAGGGGACCGCATCTATAGTCCCGCACCTAAGAAGAGTCGCACCTGCAAAACTGGGCAAAAGTGGCTAAGACTGCTTCTGCGGTCTGAGGCCCGCTTTTGCGGTCTAAGGCCCGCTTCTGTGGCTTGGGAGCCGCATCTTCAATTTTTCCTGGCCTGGCCACTAAGCCACTTTTGCGAAGAGTGGACCACACCTGCGGTGCTACATCTGCGGTCCTAGACCCGTAGATGCGGTTATGATAGAAGTAGCAAACTCAACACTTTTCCAAATTTCCTACTTCACTCGAGCCTCGTCCGTTTGATGCTCGGACCTACTCGAACCCTCGGAACACCCAAAACAACACCAAATCTAGGAATTATCCCCTAAAACCAAATGAATCAAACTAATGAACTTCAAGTTCTTAATTCTCCTCTAACGGGTCAAAACACTCTTAAACGACTCTGATTGACACCAAATTTTACGAGCAAGTCTTAAACGATATTCGGACTTGTACCAAGCTTCCAAACCAAGATACGAGCCCAGTATCTAGGAAATCAATGATTACTTAGTTTCTTTTATTCTTTAAAACTTCAATTTAACGATTTCTAAGAAAATTCATTACTAGGGCTAGGGACCTCAGAATTCGATTCCGGACATACACCCTGGTCCCATATTTTTCTACGGACCTTCGGGGACTTTCAAATCACGAATCTGTATCTGTTTTTCCAAAAACATGATCGAAGTAGTATTTTAAAAGAATCTTAAAGAAACAAGCGAACATATTTCACTCAAAACTCTTCCAACTCCCGAACCAACCTTCCCCGCAAGTCGTAAATTAGCTAAAACAAGCACGAAAAGTTTTATTTAAGGGAACGAGGTTCTAAAAGGCAAAACGACCAGTCGGGTCATTACATTCTCCACCTCGTAAACAAACGTTCGTCCTTGAATGGACGTAGAAAAGTACCTAAACTACTGAAAAAATGGGGATATCTGCTCCGCATGTCCTCCTCGGACTCCCAGGTCACCTCCTCAACCGATTGGCCCCTCCACTGGACCCTCACCGCCAAAAACTCTTGGACCTCAACTAGCGATCCTGTCTTTCAATAATTGCAACTGGCTCTTCCTCGTAACCCAAGCTCTCATCCAACCGAATAGTATTGAAGTCAAACACATGTGATAGGTCGGCATGATACTTCTGAAGCATCGATACATGGAACACTGGATGAACTCCTGATAAGCTGGGGGGTAAAAGCAAGCTCATAGGACACCTCCCCAACACCTCAAAGGGACCAATAAACCTTAGGCTCAACTTGCCCTTCTTCCTGAACCTTATAGTGCCCTTCATTGTAGAGACTTTCAAGAGAACTTTTTTGCCAACCATAAATGATACATCAGGCGTCTTCTGATCTGCGTAACTCTTCTGCCTGGACTGAGCTGCATGAAGCCTCTCTGAAATCAACTTCACATTATCCAAGGCATCCTGTACCAAATATGTACTACGTAACTTAGCCTCGCCGGGCTCAAACCATCTGATAGGAGAACAACAACGTCGACTATATAAAGCCTCGTATGGAGCCATATCTATGTTTTGCTGATAGTTGTTGTTGTATGCAAACTCTGCTAAAGGCAAGAACTGATCCCACCGCCCTCCAAAGTCAATCACACATGCTCTAAGCATATCCTTTAAAATTTGAACTGTTTGCTCCGACTGTTTGTTAGTCTAAGGAAGGAATGTTATGCTAAGCTCTACACGGGTCCCCAACTCACTCTGAACAGCTCTCCAGAAATGGGAGGTGAACTGAGGTCCTCAGTCTGATATGATGGAAATCGGAACACCATGTAACCAGACTATCTCCTGAATATAAATCTGAGCATACCTCTCCGCTAAATAAGTAGTCGCGAATGAAGTGAGTCAGCTTGGTTTACCTGTCCATAATGACCAATATTGAATCAAACTTCTTCAAGGATCGCGGCAACCCAACTATGAAATCCATGGTGATGCATTCCCGTTCCACTCCGGAATAGGCATCTGTTGAAGTAGGCCACCCGTCCTCTAGTGATCATACTTGACCTGATGGTAATTCAAGCATCTAGCTACATACTCTAGTATATCCTTTTTCATCCTCCGCCACCAAAAATACTACCTCAGGTCACTATACATCTTTGTGGCACCTGGATGAATGGAATACCTCGAACTGTGGGCCTCCAATAGATTCTTCTTCCTCAGACCATCAACATTAGGAACACATAGACGTCCCTGAAGCCATAACACACCATCATTTCCAATAGAAACCTCTTTGGAATCTCCCTAAAGTACTATCTCTCTAAGAACCGCCAAGTGTGGATCATCGAATAATCGGGCCTTGATCTGTCCCAATAATGAAGACTGAGCAACCACACATGCTAAAACTCGGCCGGGCTATGAAATATCCAACCTCACAAGTCTATTAGCAAAGGACTGAATGTCCAAAGCTAGTGGCCTCTTCTTTGCTGGAATGAATGCCAAACTACCCATACTCTCTGACTTTTTTGCTCAAGGCATCCTCGACCAAATTTGCCTTGCTGGATGATAAAGAATGGCGATGTCATAATCCTTTAGTAACTCAAGCAACTTGCGCTGCCTCAAATAAAGGTCCCTCTACTTGAATATGTGATGCAAGCAGCGATGATCGATATAAACCTCACATGGCACCCCATACAAATAATATCTCCATATCTTAAAAGCATGAATAATCGCTGCCAACTCTAGATCGTGCACAGGGTAATTCTTCTCATGAACCTTTAGTTGACGCGAATCATATGCGATAACTCGCTCCTCCTACATAAATACACATCCCAAACCAACGCGTGAAGTGTTGCAATATAACATGTACATCCCTGTACCGGAAGGCAACACAAGAACTGGTGCTATAATCAAAGCCGTCTTGAGCCTCTGGAAGCTCTCCTTACAATCATCGGACCAAAGGAATGGAGCACCCTTCTGGGTCAATCTCAAAGGTGATACAATAGATGAAAAGCCATGCACGAATCACCGGCAGTAGCCCGCTAGCCCCAGGAAACTCCTAATCTCAGCCACTGAAGTATGGCGTGGCCAACTTTGAACTACCTCAATCTTCTTGGGATCCACCTTAATACCCTCTCCTGACACAACATGCCCCAAGAATGCCACTGACTCTAGCCAAAACTAACACTTGGAGAACTTAGCATATAACTTCTACTCTCGCAAGGTCTGAAGCACTACTCTCAAATGCTGCTCGTGCTCCCCCAGGCTATGTGAGTATATCAAGATGTCGTCAATGAAGACGATAACAAAGTAATCAATATGAGGCCTAAATACCATATTTATCAAATCCATAAATGTCGTTGGGGCATTAGTCAAGCCAAAGGACATCACCAGAAACTCATAATGGCCATATCTAGTCCGGAATGTAGTCTTTAGAACATCCGAGTCCCGATCTTCAGCTGATGATACCCTGACCTCAAGTCGATCTTAGAGAACACCCTAGCACCCTGCAACTGGTCGAACAAATCATCAATACGAGTCAACGGATACTTGTTCTTGATGGTGACTTTGTTCAACTGGCGGTAATCAATACACATCCGCACAGTCCCATCCTTTTTCTTCAAAAATAACACTTGTTCACCTTAGGCGACACACTGGGCCTAACAAACCCCTTCGCCAACAACTCCTCAAGTTGATCCTTCAACGCTTTCAACTCCTTAAGAGTCATACAGTACGGTGGGATAGATATAGGCTGAGTGCCTAGAGCCAAATCAATACAGAAATCAATATCACGATTCGAAGGCATGCCAGGAAGATC
This sequence comes from Nicotiana benthamiana, assembly GCA_034376525.1. NCBI lineage: Eukaryota > Viridiplantae > Streptophyta > Magnoliopsida > Solanales > Solanaceae > Nicotiana > Nicotiana benthamiana. The sequence continues at coordinate 20,517,384 of CM067341.1, forward strand.
AGAAGGAAAGACATCGGCAAACTCTCGAACTACCAAAACTGACTCAATCGTTAGAGACTCCGCGATGGTGTCTCAAACATAAGCTAAATATACCAAACACCCTTTCTCTACCATATGCCAAGCCTTCAGGAAAGAAATAATTCTACTAGGCATATTAATTTGTGGAACCCTTCCACTCCAACCTCGGCAACCCTAGCATCACTAGTGAAACAGTCTTGGCATGGAAATCGAGAACGGCGTGATATGGAGATAACCAATCCATGCCCAGGATGACCTTAAAATCGATCATATCTAGCAATCGAAGATCTGCACTAGTCTCGAAACCATAGAAGGTGACCACACATGATTGTTAGATCTGATCAACAGAATCACCTACCGGAGTGGACACATGAATAGGAGTGCCCAAGGGCTTAGAAGAAATAACCAGAAAATGAGCAAATAGAGATGATACATATAAATAACTAAACACTGGATCAAATAATACCGAAGCATCCCTACCACCGACGAAAATAATACCTGTGATGACGACATCTGAGGTCAATGCATCTGGCCTAGCCGGAAGGGCATAAAATCTGGCTGGGCTGGCCTCCGCCTGACGGAGCAGTAGCTGGCTGACCTCTCCTTGCCTGATGTCCACCTAGGGGATGAATCCTACCAGTCTGCCTCCACTTCCAGGTGTCTTGGTAGTTGGTGCTAAAATCATAGGTTGTTGGCTCTGCACCACTGCCTTACCCCAAAGTCTGGGACAAGTCCTCTTCATATGACCCAGATCTCCACACTCTTAGCACCCTCTTGGTACCATGACCTGCTACCCTGAAGTCCAAGCCTGTTGTCCTGAATACCCACTGGAAGACCTCTAGATGGCTAGTGGACGATATAAACTCTCTGGCATGGCACTAAAAGGAGAACTGGAAGAACCTTGATAACCGAAATACCTGCTGGAGGAACCTTGAATAGCTGGTGGGTGGTAAGAACTCGCCGGCATCGCACTGAAATAAGGCCTCACTGGAGCACCTCGGGAAAGGGGTGGTGGTGCCGAGCATGGGGGCCTGCTGGGCTGACCCCACCCCCACCCCCTCTTGAAGTGGCCTTTTCCCCTAGTTGGGGCACCTCTGAACTCTCCCGAAAATCTAGCCCTCTTATCCTGTTGCATCTTCTCTCTACCCCTCTGACGATACCCTTCAATCCTGCGGGCAATCTCAATCACTTGCTGATACCCAGTACCCATCTCCACCTCTCGGGCCATGCTCGATCGAATATTGGGGTGTGACCTTGTAAAAATCTCCACACTCTCTTAGCCTCTGTGGGAAGTATCATAAGTGCATGACGAGACAACTCAGAGAACCTTGCCTCGTAATCGGTCACCGACATCTAACCCTACTCAAGATACTCAAATTGATACCGCAGCTCTTCCCTCTCAAAGGGTGGAATACCGATCCAGAAATAACTGTCTGAACTGACCCCAAGTGAAGAGAGGAGAACCTGCTGCCTGCCAAGAATATAGGACTTCCACCATCTACGGGCCCTGCCCTCCAACTGAAAAGTAGTGAAGTCAACTCCATGTGACGCTAATATCCTCATGTTGTGTAGTCTGTCCCTGCACATGTTGATGAAGTCTTGGGCATCCTCTCGCTCACCCCCAAAGATAGGAGGGCGAAGTCTAGTCCATCTGTCCAATAACTTCTGCAGATCGCCATCCGCAGCTGGCTTGGGTTGGGGTGCCACTGCAACAACTAGCTGAGCCCCATCTGCGGGTAGTGTACCCAGAGTCTGATATACTACAACTGCATAGCCTGTAGCCTGAGAAGTAGGGGTCTGTGCTCCCCCTCCCGCCTATGAAGTAACTGGATCTGCTGGAAATAAACCAGCTTGAGTCATAGTATCCATGAACCGTAGCATACGACCCATAATCTCCTGACAGCCCGGTGCTATCATAAATTTGTCGGGGTAGGCTCAGCTGCGGGCACCTTGCCCTCGACAGTAGGATCTCTCGTAGGATCTGCTGGTGGTGCCACTAAAATAGCTCTGGGATACCCTCGTCCCTTACTACGAGCTGGTGCCCTCCCCCGGCCTCTGCATCAGCCTCTAGCAAATGGGGGGAGCGGCTCCCCCCGGATCTGGAACACCAGTCGCACAGTCTGTGAGAGAATAAAAGAAGAAAATGTAGTATAACAACCACTACACAATAGGAAGTGAATGAAGAATAGTCTTTCCTAATACCCTATTGCCACTCAAAGATAGATATAAACGTCTGTGTACGATCTACAAGACTCTATTAGGTTTGCCCGTGACTTATGAGAGCTACGTGAACCTAGTGCTCTGATACCATGTTGTCATGATCCCTTTTCGTAATAGGTCATGAAGGCGTCTGACACCATTGCCAGGTGCCAGGCAAGCCAACGCGGAAACATTTCAAAAATCTTTGTTACTTTTATTAGGAATAACTAAATGAGGTACTCACATTTTTTATTTAAAACCAGAAGCGATCAATAGTGTAAATAACGTGATTATATAACCCAAAATATAAATCTACCAATGTATGTGCCAAGATCTGGTGTCACAAGTATGGGCATCTAGTAGAATATACAAAAGAATATTTCTATCCTACTGTCAGAGATAGAAAAGACAGCAAAAAACAAAGAAATACTCCATCTGAATGCTGAACGGCGTAGGAAGGGAGCAGTTTACCGTGGAAGTCTCGGTCACTAACTCAGGGGCATGCACTGGACGGGTAACCAGATGTACCTGTCTCAGATCCTGTATAATAAAGTACAGAAGTGTAGTATGAGTACCCAGTAAGTATCTCGTCTAATCTCGAAGAAGAAGAGACGAGAGGTCGACTAGATACTTACTAAGGTTAAGTAAAATGAGGAGAATTTATAATAAGCAGGAATAACACAAATCATAAGAATTAATAAGTATGGAATAACAATTCTTCTTTCAATATTTTTTATCATGAGTGTCAATTTATATATTTAAACTGAAGTCTAGTCCACAGATAGAATGCTAAGTAAATCATTTCCAAACAACACTAAGGAATGTACGGCCCGATCCAACATAAAAACAAATTGTGCACTGGCGAGGGTCAAACGGATCGAACCACATTTGCATCTATTACCGCACTTGTGAATCACATGTGCGATGCGGTCAAATATAAATAAGATCATCACAAGCAAACAATAATATACATCTGAGCAGCAACAATTAACAGGAAATATCCCGATTCTTTTCTTAAGGACAAAAGAAAATAAGGTTACCTCACTAGTGGCATTTACCTCAACCAAATAATTTATACAAATTTTGAATTTAACATCAAGTTACAACAACATCACGTAGATCATGCTTTTGGGCCCTAGACTACCCGGACTTAGCATATTAGTTGTTACGCACGGACTCTCGTCGCCTAGTACATACGTAGCTCACGCATATAATGACAATTTATTCAATTATTATACATATAGGAAGAATTCCCTCTTACAAGGTTAGAAAGGAGACTCACCTCGATCCAAAGCGTACTTCCAATTATCAAGCACAAGCCCTAGCCCTCAATTAGGAGCTGAACGATTCCAAACTAGTTAAATGAAGTAAGAACTAGTCAATATAGGCTTACAAGATCGAATCCTAGCTATTTAAGCAATTTCCCGACCTTCTTCACAAGTTTCCTAAATTCCGACCCCGGACCCACGTGCCTGGATTCCGAGATTTTTCGAAGGAAGTTGTTCTCTACACCCTAAGGATCAATAATATATGATTTCTAGTTCATTTCGTAATAAATTTTGTGGTTAAATCTTAGTTTTATTAAAACCCTAGGTCTATCTCTAACCCATTTGATTTTACCTAGCATTTAGTGTTTGATCTACCTAATATACAAGTATTTAAACTAAAGATGGATGGAAATAACTCACCTTACAATGCTAAGTGGAGACCTTCTCTCAAGAGCTCCCAAATCGCCCAAAGGATGAATGAAAATTGTGATAAAAATGGTCTTTAGCTCTAATTAAATGAACCTCACTACCTAGCGATTTCCGCATCTATGGTCAGGGGACCGCATCTACGATTTCGCACCTGTGAAAGAAGAGCCGCACCTGCGGAACTGGGCAAAAGTGGATGGGACCGCTTCTGCATTCTGAGGCCCGCTTCTGCGGCTTGGGAGCCATATCTGCAGTTTTTCCTAGCTTGGCCGCTGAGCCGGTTCTGCGAAGAGTTGACCGCATCTGCAGTCCTAGAATCGCAGATGCGGTTATCACATATGCAGCAAACTCAACACTTCTCAAATTTCTTACTTCACTTGAGCCTCATTCGTTGACGTTCGGGGCTCCTAACCCCCGCCCGAACATAGTGACAAGTCTGAAATCACTAGACGAGCCTACTCAAACCCTCGAAACACTCAAACAGCACTAAATTTAGGAATCACCCCAAAAACCAAATGAATCAAACTAATGAACTTCAAGTTCTTAATTCTCCTCTAACGGGTCAAAACATTCTTAAACTACTCGAATTGACACCAAATTTTACGGGCAACTCTTAAACGGTATTTCGGACCTGTACCAAGCTTCGGAACCAAGATACGTGCCTGATACCTAGGAAATCAATTATTACTTAGTTTTTTTAATTCTTTAAAACTTCAATTTAACTATTTCTAATAAAAATTCATTACTCGGGTTAGGGATCTCAGAATTTGATTCCGTACATATGCCGTGGTCCCATATTTTCTCACGGACCTTCCGGGACCTTCATATTACAAATCCAGGTCTGTTTTTCAAAAAAGTTGACCGAAGTCAAACTTGATCTATTAAGAGAATCTTAAAGAAGGAAATGGACATATCTCACTCAAAACTCTTCCAACTCTCGAACCAACCGTCCCCACAAGTCGTAAATTTGCTAAAACAAGAAGGGAAAGTTTTATTTAAGGGAACGGGGTTCTAAAAAATAAAATGACCAGTCAGGTTGTTATAGTATTCATATTCATAGGCCCAGTACAAACATGGTAGTCGTCACAAGAAAATGGTTCATTTTCTGCTGCAGTAGCTTCATCTGATCGTCGAAGAAACATATGCGGACAGTTGTAGGTTCATATTTGATGAGGCCATTTTATAAAATTTATAGTATATGGTAAATTTGTAAAATTAAAACCAAGTGAAGATGCAATTTCAAGTGAAATTGAAAAAAAGTGGTAAGATATTGATAACCAAACGTTGTTTTCTAAGAAAAAGAAAAAATTGAAAAAAGGATAAATTTTATTTGACCAAACGGGCTCTTAATCAGCTGCAAAGAATCACTGGTTCTCCCACCAAAATGTCTTAAATCCATACATCCTTTTTTTTTCTTTAGAAATTCAGCAATATAGAAATTTAAATTCTTCTGCTCGAATCTTGATTTTACACAAGCTTAGGCGATGAAACGACCCTAAAAATCTACCTGCTCAGTTTCTTTCTGGGAAGATAGAGGAGAAGATGTGCAGAAGAGAGAAGGAAAATTGACTAGTTTTTCATTTTGTCATTCGGTAAAATAATAGTACTAGAAAGTGTAATTATCTCGTAACTTCGGATGTCACTTCATTCTCTCTGTTATAAAACAATAAAAGAACAAGAGCAATATTGCAGAGAAAGAGAGAGAAATTCTTGTTGAATTTTGGGGTGGTTTACAATGGGGTAAGACCCCTCTATTTATAGGAGGAAAAATAACTTAGCCTCAAAGTAAAACTCTCTACAAGATAGACATTCACTCTAATTAGAATTCTATTCTTAACACTCCCCCTTGAATGTCTACTCAATAAGTAATGTGCCTCATTAAAACCTTAACTAAAACAAAACCCAATGGGAAAAAAATTATAGAAAAGGAAAAAGAGTACACATATTTAGTAATGCGCCTATTGGTTGCCTCGTTAAAAACCTTGCAAGGAAAACCCAGTGGGACAAAACCTTGTAAGGGAAAAAGAGTGCAACGCGCATTAACTCCCCCTGAAAAGAGCATCAATTCACATCCTTGAGCCTTCGCATTCCAATCTTGTGCACCATCTTCAAGAGATTTTTGGTAGAGATTTGATAAATAAATCAGCCATATTAACTTGAATGAGTTTGTTTCACTTTGAAATCATCATCCCTAATAGATGTATCGTTTTCGTATGATCTTGTTGGAATCGTTAGTTCTATATCTTCTCATAGATGTGAAAAACTCTTGCTATCACATTATCATGCTTATAGTTATAGCAAGATATATTCGTGCACAAATTGCACTAAGGAAATAGTACTTCAAGATCAAGAATTGTATATGCTTCAAGCAACTTAAATCCTTCATGGATTGACATATAAGTTAAGTCATATAAGCCATATAATATACTTTAGATGCATATCAAGTTTTTCATGTCATGCTAGACAAATAAGATATTGAAAACTAATTGCACATACCATTGACTTTATACTTTCAAGTATTTGAACTACATGTCCAAAACTACATGTCTATCATATGGAATCATTTCTACTTGAATTGTGTCTCTACCATTTGGCCAATATTTTTGTGTCTATATTCGATAGACTTAAGATCCTCATCTAAACTTAGCGCTATGATAGATGTCGACGACAAATATTTTATATCGATTCCAGTAAATTTTCATAAAGACATAACATGGAGATCTCTTCATTCATATATTCAGGTACCTGAATCTCTCATGAGATTTTATGAAGTGTTATGTCATGTGATCTTCTAGATCACTTGCCTCCTTATTATGATCACTTTGATCATTTGCTCATCTTCTTATTAAGAAGTTCTTTTTGAAACCGATTTGTCTATACGCTTTAAACGTATCAAAGACTTTGTCTTTCTAGGACTTAATATGAGCATTTGCAGTGAGAATATAGTTACTTTCTTTGGGTCAGCAAATGCGTATGGCATGCTTTGCAGTATGTTGCAATTGAATTATCTTTTTATGAACTTCAAGTTCATATTATGATATTCGAGGATCTATATATACAAATGATAATTCGTTCCATGTAACTTTTTCTCAAGTGTTTATCATGTCTCCCCCTCATGTTAGAAAAACTAACTTGTTTCCTCAACTCTGGGAAATCATCTTTGTGCATTATCATGTTAATATACACTGCACATCAATAATAATAAGATGAAATTATTTGGTTCCTGACCCTGAACCACTTGTGAGGGGAGAATATAATATACTCTCGTGTATAACGTATATCAAATTGATATAGATAACTTTGTTCTCATAAGCAATAATTTAGCTATTAAATGGAGGTACTCAATAAATTATTTTGCTAAACCAACTATGATGTAAACCACCTTATCAAGATGAACTATCTTGAATAGAAAATCTGGAAATTATGCTCGAAATTAGATTACTGAGCAAGTTACCTCGCAAGCACCGGCCAGGTTGCAGGTTAATAATAATCGCACATGTAACCATATCATAGATGCATCATATGTGATATACATGTCAGGCGAATGGGCCCATATTCACCTTTGATATTTCTAGAATTTATGGGATTCAACCCCAACTTTAGTTGGTCAATTAATTAATGAGAACAAGTAATATAAGAGAATTCGTAAAGAACTTTCTAGTTCTTTAATATTTACCCATGTGAATTCTCTATTATTGTTGCACATCATACTTAAATTGATATGGCTAACCCGAATGCCAATTGAATAAATTATCAATATTGATAAAATTCAGGTTTACATCATGACATGTGCAATTATCGATAAACTCTAAGTTTATTATGATATGGGTTTTTATATCAATAAACATCCACTTTATTGTGGCATTCTTTTGTTTGTATAGTACAAATTGGAGAATAAAGCTGGTAGCTTTTCACATGCATATTATCATGCTACAAGTTGTAGTAATAGAAGATATCACATCTTTCTTTTATTTATAGTCTCAATATAATCAATCGCTTCGCATATACTTTGGAAACTGAATAAGTTTCTTTGAGACTTACTACAATACAATACCTTATTGGTAATCAATTATGTTTCTCCAAAATAATATAATTGGCTCTTAAAGTTGTACCATTATGGTCATGTCAAAATTATATGCAAGATATGTTTCTTGCATTATTTTAATAATCATATTGCCAAAATATTTTGGCGTACAATAGGTACGTGACCAATGACCATTCATGCCATAATAATGACATTATTTTCTTATATCATCTCAACCCTCCTTCTAGAGGTGAGTGTGGTATATTCAATACCAATAGCATGTTCATATTCTTCCAATAATGAATATGTATTCATAAATCATATGTTGTCACATTCACACCATGAATGGATCATAATCATCTATATGTGCTGTATAAAATCTCATGTCAAATCGATGACATATATAACTTTCACAGAGTGAAGGAATATTTTGAGAATCCTTATTATTCTCATTATCACAATGATGACGATTATAATTTCGTCTATTGCCATGTCCATATACATTGATACCTTCACGGTAATAATTTTGTCTTCTTTCAGACTTATTACATAGTGCTATCATATTTTCTGCGGGGATATGTACTTTTGTTATCCTTTTCAAATCCGTAAATGCATCTGGTATTTGATTTGCTATTCTTCGCAAATGAATAATCTTTTGCACCTCTTTTTCACAAGTAGAGGTGTGTGGATCAAGATGAGATAATGATAGATTTTTCCACAAAATTTTCCGTTTGGTTTCACCAACTTCTCTCCCTAATTTTGGGAAAAGTGTCTCATCGAATCGACAGTCTGCAAATCGTGCAGTGAACAAATCCCCTGTCAATGTTTCGAGGTAGCGAATAATGGAGGGCGATTCAAACCCAACATATATTCCTAACCTTCTTTGCGGACCCATTTTGGTGCGGTATGGCGGTGCTACAGGCACATATACTGCGCATCCAAAAATTCTTAAATGGGATATATTAGGTTCAGGACCCAAAACTAATTACAACGGGGAATATTTGTGATAATTCGTCGGTCTGAGACGAACTAGCATTGCTACATGCAAAATGGCGTGACCCCAAACCGAAGTGGGCAGCCTCGTTTTCATGAGTAATGGTCTTGCAATCAACTGCAGACGTTTAATTAAAGATTCTGCAAGACCATTTTGAGTGTGAACATGAGCTACAGGGTGTTCCACTTTTATCCCAATTCATAAGCAATAATCATTAAATGCTTGGGATGAAAACTCAGCAGCATTATCTAGTCTAATAGACTTAATTAAATTATCGGAAAATTGTGCCCGTAATCGAATTATTTGTGCCATTAATTTTGCAAACGCAAGGTTGCGAGATGACAATATGCACACATGAGACCATCTTGAAGATGCGTCTATTAAGACCATAAAATATCTAAACGACCCACTAGGTGGGTGAATAGGTCCACAAATGTCCCCTTGTATACGTTTCAAAAACGCAGGTGACTCAATTCCAACCTTTGTTGGTGATGGTCTAATAATTAACTTGCCTTGATAACAAGAAGTGCAAGAAAATTCATTATTTAAAAGAATCTTTAAATTCTTTAATGGATGCCCATTTGAGTTTTCTATAATCCATCTCATCATAATTGATCCAGGATGTCCCATTCGATCATGCCAAAGTACGAAAGTATTGGAATCAGTAACCTTTTTGGTTTACGGTAGAATGTGCCTCAATTGCACTAATTCTTGTCCAATACAGGCCACAAGATAAAGATGGGAACTTCTCAATAACCATCTTTTGGCCAGAGACATTCTTTGTAATGATGAGATATTCAAGATTATTCTCATCTATTGTCTCAATATGATATCCATTTTGAATGATATCTTAAAAAATCAACAAGTTCCTCTTAGACTTGGAGGAGAACATTGCATTCTCTATGATAAATATTGTTCCTTTAGGCAGAGTTATAGTTGCTCTTCCGGAGCCTTCAATCAATTTACTACTACCAGAAATTGTAGTAACATCTGCCTTACACATACTTAAATGAGAGAAATATTTCTTCTCTTTGAATATCGTATGTATGGTACATGAATCAATTAAACAAATAGTATAAAATAATATACATAGTCATGCCTTAAGTACTGATTCATAGTGACAACTTGACGAATTAGGTACAGTATTCGCTAGCTTATTCAAGCTTTTGTCGTCCTTAATAGCTTATTTTTGCTGCTTTATTTACGGATCGTTGGAAGGAAATGTAGAGTGAATATCTTATCTTAATTCTATTCACTTATATGTCCATTAGAATATAAAATTCGGAATATAAGAGGATTATTAGACTATATCATCCCCAAAGTACAATGTTTCTTTGTACAAAGGTGTATGTATATATAACCAAATACAATGAATTTGTAATAAAAGCAAATACAATAAAATTAAAATAAAACCAAATACCATAAATTAGAATAAGCCAATCACGTCTTATATAGGAGTGGAATACGAAACAGTTACCGTAACTAATAACTTAGATGGACTCAATTGTTCATTTATTCAACATAAAAAAGTCGAAACTATAAAAGCTTATATTTAACACGTAAATATAGGATTTTTTTTTTATAACGGAAACACTCACAAATATATTAAAAATAAAATTCAGATTCAAAGTGCATTAGAAAAAAAGGTAGAAACTTACAAAGCAAGTTAAAGAGAAAACAAAGAACTTGACCGTTATTGTATTTACCTTCGCAGAAGGTGACATAGTCACAACTCACAATTGAGATTTTGCAAAGTTTTAAGACAAATATGATTTTAGTTACAGCTTAGACAGTACAACATTTCCATGTGAAAAATGTGCCATAATGTAGACTACACAAATAAATGCCATGGGTACAAAAACTGTTGAATATACACAAGCACAATACTTATAATTGTAAGTAATATAGTAAGGAAACAATTTGTAGTATTATAGTACAATGTCTTTGAAGAACGCAAAAATCACTGTAGTATACATAGATAAGATTATTGTTGGACAATACGCTTTACGCTAGAGGGGGGGGGGGTGAATAGCGTTTTTAAAAATATTAAGCGTTTTAGTGCGGAATTTAAAAACTTTGCAGAAATTAAAACAAGTGCAGTAGAATAAACTTACACAATGATGTATCCTGGTTGGCCACAAACGTGGTTAGTCCAGTCCCCGAGAGACTCTCTCGAGATTTCCACTAAACTTGTCAAGCTTACGGGTGCTTAACAAACCGTTACAGCTGAGGACACAAGCCTCACCCAGGTGCTCGGGGATCACAATCCCAAAGACTTCAATTGCTCGGGGATACCAATCCCAAAGACTTCAATTGCTCGGGGATAACAATCCCAAAGACTTCAACTGCTCGGGGATAACAATCCCAAAGACTTCAACTGCTCGGGGATAACAATCCCAAAGACTTCAACTGCTCGGGGATAACAATCCCAAAGACTTCAACCGAGGAATCACAAGTTCCTCAACAAACGAGAATCGCAATTCTCTTACAAACACAAAACACACTCACTTTACAAAGCACTCCTTAATGAGTAGATATGAGTAGAAATAGTACGCTCAAGATCACAACAACTTAGCTCAATAGAATGGCTCTTCAAAAAGCTTTATGAATGAATGGAAAATGATGATCAATGTAAGAAAGCTTTTAGCAATGAAAATACTCAAAGTGTATATGTTGTTGTTGTGAAAACACTGAGTTGAAGCTGTATTTATAGGTGAAAAACTCAGTCTTACCGTTGTCTAATTGCCAATTAAGGATTGCTGAAATTACTCAGTGATAATCGATTGTCAAGACTAAACAATCGATTGTTTGCCTATCAGATTAAAAATTCAATCCCAGATTTTACGTCAACAATCGATTACTTCAAATCAATAATCGATTATTTATAACGTTAAGAAATCCTTTCCAATTTTTGGCATAAAACATCGATTGTCCGGAAATCAACAATCGATTATTTTAACAACGTTCAGAAAATCTTTTCCAGATTTTAAGCAAAACATCGATTGTTAAATATCAACAATCGATTGCCTGAAGGTAATTGAAAATATATGACAACGGTCAGCTTCAACAATCGATTATCAAATGGAATAATCGATTATTAATTAATTTCAAAACTCTCTGTCTCATATATAATCGATTATCAAAAGCCACAATCGATTATCATCTTATTTAAAATCACTGGGAGACATTTTTCTCATTCTAATCGATTACCATTAGTTCATAATCGATTTTTATGAGTTTTGAAAACTTTGCCTCAGTTAACAATCGATTATCATAAGTACACAATCGATTGTTATGCAGTTTGCAAAAACCTGATGTTAACTGACTTACTCACAATCGATTATCATTAATTCACAATCGATTGTCATGCAGTCTTGGCTTAGAGATACTCGATTATCATAAGTACATAATCGATTATCTTAGCCCAGATTTTTGAGGCATGCTTGGAAAACATTTTAACAAATGTAAATATGCATAGTTTAAAATCATTTGACACTTAATTTAAATATGCATGATTTTGGAAAAATAATTTTAGTGGAGAAGCCATGTTATGAGCCAAGTTGAGGAATCAAGATCACAATTAATATTGACTCAATTATAACATTTCTAAACTTTGTCTTGAGCTTCTTGTAATGCATCCATTTTGTGCTTGTCCTTGAGTACTGCTATATATCGCTTTTTGCTTTGTTTGACATTCATCAAAACCTTCAAAAGAACACACGTTTAGTATATTGCATTTGAAACGTGTTTCCAACAATTTCCCCCTTTTTGATAATGGCAAACATAAGCGGGATATATGCAATAATTATTTTGATAATCTAAGACAAGTGTAAAGTATGCAATTTGATGTTCCCCCTCAATTCATGTTCCCCCTCACTTTAAGCATGAATGAAGTTGAGAGTGATATAGCATACTTCTTGATATCCCGTTTCTTCCCCCTTTTGCCATTAGCAAAAATATATACAAGGGAAGAATATGCAAAAAAAACATATGAAATAAACAAAAGTTTATTTATTGGAAAATAACATTACATGGGTGGAGCCAAACACAATAAAACGAACAACAACTAACCAACCAAGGAAAAACAAATCAAAAACAACAATTTCACATCATCAAAAACAACAATTTCATCATTCATCACCCCCATCCCCTTCATCATCATTGGGAGGCGCTTGATATGGCACCACCTGAGCATAGGCATAATGCACGTGATCAAAGTAACCATGGACCTCACGGGTTAATTGAGTAATTTGGTCAGAGATAGTCCGGAGGGTAGGCTCCTGAGGAGGATGAGCACGACGGGCTTGTCGATTTTGAGGAGGAGCGGGAGCATGATCACCATCATGATGAAAGGAAGACTCCGAAATTTCCCAGATTTTGGTGCTCTTTTTGAGAGGACCATTAGCAATATTGACCCCGGAAGCTTCAAGAAGTTTCATTATTAAGAGGGCATAGGGGAGAGGTATGTCATCTCTGGTGGCATTGAACATATGAGATTGAATAAGCTTGCACCAATTGATTTTAACACCGGTGATAATGGCATGAAGAAATTTGGCATCCTCTTGGGAAATGGTGGTGTGATTGAGTTTACGGGGTTTGAGAACACGAGTGATGAAATAGAGAATGAAACGATAATTCGGGTCCATACCCTTTATGGTGGGACGACGGGAAGAAGACTTATCATAGGCGACTCCGGCTTGGCGGAAGAGATTAGCTTCATCAATCATGTCCCCGGCATCATTTATGTACTGGTAGATGTCTTCACCATCATGCGGAATGCCGGCAATGAGGTGGAGGTTATCTTCAGAAATTAGAATGGAAATGCCGTTAACATTGGTAACGAGTTCACCCTCATCATCTTTGTGAAGGTTGGAGTAAAAAGCTTCAACCAAAGTAATGTTGTAGTAGGGGTGAGTAAGGAGTAGGAAATTGAAAAGTTGGCACTCTCTTAGCATATTCGCGGCTGGAATGAATGGTGCAACAAGAGCGTTTGTTGAAAAGCGAGGAGGGAGAATAAGGCGTTTCTCAAATTTGGTTAAGAAACGGGTGAGCTCTTCATCGGATTCAAAGAATAGAACCGATCCATCTTGATATGGATGGCGAGAAGAAGAAGCACCTTGTTTGGAACGAGCACGTTTGGAGTTGCGGCTTGACATTTTTGAAAAAGATGTGCTAGGATTTTTCAAAGATAACAAGATAATTTGATGCTTGGGAGGCTTGAGTGAGTATACAAGAGCATATGTGCAGCCTATATATAGAGAAGGAATGAATCTTACACTTATTTGAAAAGATTTGAAGAGATTTGAAGAGCTTTGAAGTCTGAAACGGTAAAAATAAATTCACTGACCGTTCAATAATCGATTGTTTGAATAGAATAATCGATTGTCATTAATGAAAATGATCTGACACATCGATTACACGCCAGAACGGTAAAAAAAATTTGAAAAAGATAGTCGATTGTCAAACTTGGTAATCGATTGTTTTTCATATTTATGACCTGACAGGAATCGATTGTAGAGCCAAAACGGTAACATAAGTTTAAAACAGATAATCGATTGTCAATATATAGTAATCGATTATTTCACTCACAGAGAGTTTGGATTTTGGCAAATAATCGATTGGCAGAACAAATAATCGATTGTTTGGAAGGGGGATGCTAAAATGATGAGACTTAATTCTATCAAGCAATGTAAACATTCAACAAGATTTCATGACAAAAAAATTGAATCAACAAATAATCGATTATTGATACTGATAATCGATTGTAGGCATAAATAATCGATTATGATCGATTTTTCTTGTATCAAGACAATTTATACTTTCCTCTTACCTTTTGGGGGATACCTGCAAAATAGAATTAAACATCTCCGACACTCAAGTCAGTAATCTATAAATGAAATAATAACTTTGAAACTAGTGTAGTCGGGTGAAAAACGTGAACTCTTAAGAATTTTGTCCTAGGATGTTCTTAAGAGGGTTTAGGGTACTTACCTTCCCTTCGACTTTGCCAATTACCTGATTTTGAACATCCTCCGTTCATTTTGGTCTTTTGGCTCATTCTTCAATTTAAGAAGCTTCTTCCACAATTTTGCCTTTGTCTTCCTTGTATTTTGTCTTTTAAATTTTTCGAAAATACTTCCGATTTTGAAAAAAAATGCCTAAATCGACTTTTCCGTCTCTTCCTCCTTCTTTGTGCTTTAATTTAAGGAATTTTGAATTCGTCTCCCGTCAAGTGTTTGGAGTATCCACTACACTTGATTCCTTCAAGCACACCTGCAAAACAAATCAATGCTCTTTTGGTACCCATGCCATTTTGGGTCCTTGAGGGTTATGCATACTATAATGATATGTTTGAGTAGCATGTCTATGTCTAGTAAAGCATGCGGGAGCAATATGACCAATTCGTCTACAATAATGACATGTCACATTTGGATTATGCATGCGTCTAGGCTCATAGTAGCTAGAATAATGCACATTGTTTACTCTATTTTCATTTCTCCTAATTTGAGCACCATAATCATTTCTAGGTTGAACATTTCGGGATCTTCTAGCATGATCACTGTTGTGCCTAAAATATGCATCATGTCTATGGTGACGATTGCTAGGCGGAAGGTCATGTCTAGGTCTCCTAATATTTTGTCTAGCATGCATGTTTGTTTTAGGAAAGGCATTTTTGTTATTAATCCTAGATTGAGCTCTAGGTGGTTGGGTTTTTGCATCAACCTCTTCTTCATTTATGAAGCCTATTCCATGCTTGGTTGATTTCAAGTTATCAAGCACCACATTCAAGTTTTTATGAGAGGAGTTGAATTTATCTAGTGTGCCTTTTAATCTACCTACTTCATTCTTAAGGTCTACACAAGAAGCACAATTTTTTGTAGAACTCTCGGGCTTGTCAGAACTTCTTTTCCCATAAAACTTGTTTTGTTCTAGTAGCTTCTCATTTTCCAAAACCAATTTTTCTAATTCTTTTTCTTTTAATGAAAACTGTTTTTGAAAATCTTGTTCTTTTAGAGAAGCACTTTCTTTTAAACTAGTGACGGTTTTTGTAACTTTGAGAAATTCAGCATACAATTCATCAAAGGCATTTCTCATGTCATCAAGAGTGTAAAAATTTTGAGAAGAGATTTGACTTACCTCACTTTGATTTTCTTCCTGTGCCATGAGGCAGAGATTTGCCGCTTCTTCATTTTCTTCTTCACTGGATTCGTCTCCGGAATCTCCTCCCCAAGATATGTATGCTCGTTGCTTCTTGAAGGGTTTCTTCTCCTTTTTAAGATTTGGGCAGTTTGTTTTGATATGCCCTGTTTCACCACATTCATAACATTTAACTTGCTCACCTTGCTTTTTCCCTTTGCGGTCATATTCTTTTCGCATGAATTTTTGGAATTTTTTGATGATGAGTCCGAATTCGCTATCTCCATCCTCTTCAATTGGTGATTGACTTGTGCTCGCCTTTAGAGCAATCTTTTGCCTTCTTTGTTCATCAATAACAGGGTTAAGAATAGTGGATTCATAAGTCTTAAGATTACCTCTAAGAGCGTCTATGGTGACGATCGTGATTCCAATTGACTCTTGAATCGCATCGGCCTTTGATCGCCATGCCGGTGTTAGACTCCTAAGGATTTTTTGAACTAGTTCTTTGTCTGTGAACATCTTCTTGAGCGCGTGGAGATCATTCACTATTGATGAGAACCGCTCAAACATCTCGTCTACCTTTTCGCCTTCCTTCATATGGAACAATTCGTAAGCATGAGTT
Source organism: Nicotiana benthamiana (assembly GCA_034376525.1). Lineage (NCBI taxonomy): Eukaryota > Viridiplantae > Streptophyta > Magnoliopsida > Solanales > Solanaceae > Nicotiana > Nicotiana benthamiana. Next base: position 20,534,072 of record CM067341.1, read on the forward strand.
AAAAAGTCAATTTTAGCTTCTCTTACCTGGTCAGTCCCTTCGTAAGTGACCTCAAGCTTGTCCCACATTTCTTTCGCTGTTTTGCAGCAGGAGATTTTCCTGTAATCATTAGCATTAACAGCACAAAGTAATAAATTAATAGCTTTAAAATTATTTTGGACCATTCGATTATCCTCGGCGTTGAATTCCTCTTCTGATTTTGGCACCCATTCTCCTTCCACCTTTTTGACAGGAACCTCATTTCCTTTGGTGTACACCTTCCACAAGTAAGGGCTGTTTGATCTGACGAATATCTGCATCCATTCTTTCCAATATGAATAATTAGTCCCGTTAAACAAAGGAGGTCTTGTGGGGCACTGTCCTTCATCAATACCTGCAAAAGAGTCTAGAGTAGAAGCCATGGAAAGATTCTCTCAAACGGTTAAGTCTTTCAGAGAGTATGGCTCTGATACCAATTGTTGGACAATACGCTTTACGCTAGAGGGGGGGGGGTGAATAGCGTTTTTAAAAATATTAAGCGTTTTAGTGCGGAATTTAAAAACTTTGCAGAAATTAAAACAAGTGCAGTAGAATAAACTTACACAATGATGTATCCTGGTTGGCCACAAACGTGGTTAGTCCAGTCCCCGAGAGACTCTCTCGAGATTTCCACTAAACTTGTCAAGCTTACGGGTGCTTAACAAACCGTTACAGCTGAGGACACAAGTCTCACCCAGGTGCTCGGGGATCACAATCCCAAAGACTTCAATTGCTCGGGGATACCAATCCCAAAGACTTCAATTGCTCGGGGATAACAATCCCAAAGACTTCAACTGCTCAGGGATAACAATCCCAAAGACTTCAACTGCTCGGGGATAACAATCCCAAAGACTTCAACTGCTCGGGGATAACAATCCCAAAGACTTCAACTGCTCGGGGATAACAATCCCAAAGACTTCAACCGAGGAATCACAAGTTCCTCAACAAACGAGAATCGCAATTCTCTTACAAACACAAAACACACTCACTTTACAAAGCACTCCTTAATGAGTAGATATGAGTAGAAATAGTACGCTCAAGATCACAACAACTTAGCTCAATAGAATGGCTCTTCAAAAAGCTTTATGAATGAATGGAAAATGATGATCAATGTAAGAAAGCTTTAAGCAATGAAAATACTCAAAGTGTATATGTTGTTGTTGTGAAAACACTGAGTTGAAGCTGTATTTATAGGTGAAAAACTCAGTCTTACCGTTGTCTAATTGCCAATTAAGAATTGCTGAAATTACTCAGTGACAATCGATTGTCAAGACTAAACAATCGATTGTTTGCCTATCAGATTAAAAATTCAATCCCAGATTTTACGTCAACAATCGATTACTTCAAATCAATAATCGATTATTTATAACGTTAAGAAATCCTTTCCAATTTTTGGCATAAAACATCGATTGTCCGGAAATCAACAATCGATTATTTTAACAACGTTCAGAAAATCTTTTCCAGATTTTAAGCAAAACATCGATTGTTAAATATCAACAATCGATTACCTGAAGGTAATTGAAAATATATGACAACGGTCAGCTTCAACAATCGATTATCAAATGGAATAATCGATTATTAATTAATTTCAAAACTCTCTGTCTCATATATAATCGATTATCAAAAGCCACAATCGATTATCATCTTATTTAAAATCACTGGGAGACATTTTTCTCATTCTAATCGATTACCATTAGTTCATAATCGATTTTTATGAGTTTTGAAAACTTTGCCTCAGTTAACAATCGATTATCATAAGTACACAATCGATTGTTATGCAGTTTGCAAAAACCTGATGTTAACTGACTTACTCACAATCGATTATCATTAATTCACAATCGATTGTCATGCAGTCTTGGCTTAGAGATACTCGATTATCATAAGTACATAATCGATTATCTTAGCCCAGATTTTTGAGGCATGCTTGGAAAACATTTTAACATATGTAAATATGCATAGTTTAAAATCATTTGACACTTAATTTAAATATGCATGATTTTGGAAAAATAATTTTAGTGGAGAAGCCATGTTATGAGCCAAGTTGAGGAATCAAGATCACAATTAATATTGACTCAATTATAACATTTCTAAACTTTGTCTTGAGCTTCTTGTAATGCATCCATTTTGTGCTTGTCCTTGAGCACTGCTATATATCGCTTTTTGCTTTGTTTGACATTCATCAAAACCTACAAAAGAACACACGTTTAGTATATTGCATTTGAAACGTGTTTCCAACAATTATGACACTAGTTACTCATTGTGTACAATATTTTGCTATATGTACTGTTTTTGTCTAACATTTAACAAAGTCTAATGTTTTGATAAACGAATAAATTCTAGCTAGCACAGAACATTGACTTATGAAATAATCACACTAAAGCATATAGATAGTATGTGTAATCTAAAGTTATATATTTTAAAACCATAATACAGATTATTTGTCAAGTTGATAAAACTCTTAAGGTACATATCGATATTTGATCATTGATTAAATTGTTTTAATATTAATTTTAAAATAAAAATTAGGAGGAGAAAAAAATGCCTTAATTTTCTCAAAGAGATTCTTGAGATAGTAGAGCTTCGTGCTGATAACGTGTTATAAAACAATAAAAGAACAAGAGCAATATTGTAGAGAAAGAGAGAGAAATTCTTATTGAATTTTGGGGTGGTTTACAATGGGGTAAGACCCCTCTATTTATAGGAGGAAAAATAACTTAGCCTCAAAGTAAAACTCTCTACAAGATAGACATTCACTCTAATTAGAATTCTATTCTTAACACTCTCTTCTTTTTTTCCTATTTTTAATTTATACCCTTTTCATTTTATATTTTCTTTTTTATTTAATGGAAGACAATTTGTTAAAGCTCATAAGTTTTACCACTATCTAATCTAATATATTTTCTAATAAATATTAGTTATGAATAACATTAAATAATTATGAAATGTAAGAGGAATTACATGAGACCAAATGTCTTCAATAATTTTTTTTTGCTTTACACTAATTAATATTGTTGATGAATAACAATATTTACATAACAATATGAGAGGAGATACATAAGATAAATGTTAGTTTTATGATAATTGATGGTGCTAATTATTAATATACATCATCTCTACGTATAGGAAGAAGATTGCTCCTCGAGTAATTTGTTACTACAAAGCTGCAAATTCTGTGATGCTTTAATTTGGATTTGCTTCTTTATTTTAATTTTTCATTATATATTTTGTTATACAATTGGGTTTTGATTTGTGTGGTCTGTATATCTTACATTACATATATTTTTGTTTATATTTTGTACTATGAATTATTTTATATATTAACCGTGCAAAGCGCGAATAAGTTAACTAGTTAATCGTACAGAAACAGTCTCCGTTTAAAGAGGAGATTAACTTGTTGTAGAATATGCACTCAACAATGGTCATGTTTGTTGCAATGTATACTTTTAACTATACAATTAGATGTAATATTTATTCAATTTGTTACGGCCAAAAATCTAAATAAAAATTATTGAGATATATCGTGAATAATATTTAAAATTTCAAAGCACTCTGTTGTTTTTGGGACCATTTAGAATATTAGTTTATATAAAAATAAGTTATTTATAAATGTATCTAACAATATTCATTTTATGTGCTTGAATGCGTGTTGCGATGCGTATTTTTGTAGTTAAAAACTAGCATATAAAATAAAATATTGTGACCCATTTGTGACGAGTACTTTTTCTCGCCAAATATTTTTAGAAATGATTCTCAAAAAAATTTTGTGACGTATTAATTTTAACGATAAAATGATTTATGAATTCAAAGACAAAATTGAGCGAAGTAGTGACAGACCTTTTTGTTGCTAAGGTTGGCAGTGGATACCATTTTTCGTAAGTTTCGTGTAAAATTTTCACGTGATGCCTGTCGCTAATTGAATTTGTATCCTTTTTTTTCAGAAAAAGGTTAATTTGGTATCTAATTTTTGGATAATTTTAGATACATATACTTTTCTCTTCTTTACTGTTATTCTCTTCTTCTTTATGCTTAGGCTTTCTTCCTCTTCTTCTTCTTAGTTGTAAAATAAGGTAATTGTTATGAAATAATATAAAGACAAGAACAATAATGCAAGAACAAGAGCAATAGAGAGAATAGAGAGAGAGAAGTATTCTTATTGATACTTAGAGAATGTTAGGAGTGATTTACAATGGTAGAAGACCCCTTTATTTATAGGGAGTGGAATGATCTACCTACCAATAATAGGACTCTAGAATCTCTCTAATTAAAGACATTCACCTTAAATAGAAGTCTATTTATAACACTCCCCCTTGAATGTCTATTCAATGATGTGCCTCGTTAAAACCTTAAAACAAAACCCAATGGGAAAAATTAAAGAAAGGAAAAAGAGTACACATGTTTGAATATGCGCCTATTGGTTGCCTCATTAAAAACCTCGCAAGGAAAACCCGGTGGGACAAAACCTTGTAAGGGAAAAAGAGTGCAACGCGCATTAAACTCCCCCTGATAAGAACATCAATTTATGTCCTTAAGTCTTCGCATCCCGATCTTGTGAACTAGCTTCTTGAAGGTTGACTTTGGTAGAGATTTTGTGAACAAATCAGCCATATTGTCGCTTGAACGAATCTGTTGAACATTGATATCACCATTCTTTTGAAGATCATGTGTGAAGAATAACTTTGGTGAAATATGTTTCGTTCTATCTCCTTTTATGAATCCTCCCTTCAATTGAGCTATACATGCTGCATTGTCTTCATACAAAGTTATGGGTAGTTTATCACACTTCAAACCACATTTGTCTTGGATATGATGTATTATAGACCTCAACCACACACACTCCTGACTTGCTTCATGAATAGCAATTATCTCGGCATGATTAGATGAAGTAGCCACAATTGATTGCTTAGTCGATCGCCAAGATATGGCGGTTTCTCCACAGGTAAACACATAACCCGTTTGAGATCGAGCCTTGTGTGGGTCGGACAAATATCCAGCATCAGCATAACCAACAAGATCCGGGCTGCAATTCTTGCCATAAAATAAGCCCATATCGGTAGTTCCCTTTAGGTACCGCAATATGTGTTTGATCCCATTCCAATGTCTCATCGTAGGAGCCGAGCTAAATCTTGCTAAGACATTAACTGAAAAGGATATGTCAGGTCTTGTAGTATTTGCAAGATACATTAGTGCGCCAATTGCGCTAAGATATGGTACTTCAGGACCAAGTAGCTCTTCGTTCCTTTCTTGTGGTCGGAATGGATCTTTGTTCACATCAAGTTATCGAACAACCATCGGTGTACTTAAAGGATGTGCTTCATCCATGTAAAACCGTTTCAGTACCTTTTCTGTATAGGTAGATTGATGAACAAAAATTCTGTTTGCCAAATATTCAATTTGCAAACCAAGACATAGTTTAGTCTTTCCGAGATCTTTCATCTCGAATTCATCCTTTAGATAATCAATTGCCTTTTGGAGTTCTATAGGGGTTCCAATAAGGTTTATGTCATCGACATATACGGCAAGTACAACAAATTCCGATGTTGTTTTCTTTATAAAAACACACGGGCAAATGGCATCATTTATATAGCCTTCTTTTAACAAGTACTCACTAAGACGATTATACCACATTCGTCCTGATTGCTTTAGACTATACAAGGATCTTTGCAATTTAATTGAGAACATTTCCCGAGATTTTTGAATTATGCGCGTTTGGCATCTTGAGTCCATCGGGAATTTTCATGTATATCTCATTATCAAGTGAGCCATAAAGATAGGCAGTAACCACATCCATTAAGTGCATGTCAAGCTTTTCATGGACAGCAAAACTTATGAGATAACGAAAGGTTATCGCATCCATTACAGGCGAATATGTCTCTTCATAATCGACACCAGGCCTTTGAGAAAAACCTTGTGCAACAAGGCGTGCCTTATATCTTTGTACCTCGTTTTTCTCATTTCTTTTGCGTACAAAGACCCATTTATAGCCGACAGGCTTAACACCATTAGGTGTTTCAACTATAGGGCCAAAACTTCACGTTTTGCCAGCGAATTCAATTCTGATTGAATTGCTTCTTGCCACTTTGGCCAATCCTGTCTTTTTCGACATTCTTCAACAGATTGAGGTTCGAGATCCTCACATTCTTGCATAATGCTAGATGCTAATTATAAGCAAAGGCATTATCCACCACAATATCCACTCGATTAATATTTGCCTCAATATTAATTGGATTTAGGGATAGTTCCGTATTTTCCAGAGTCTCGGGCTCAGTGGATTCTTCATGAATCTCAGAATTTGTCAAATCATGAATTTCCTCATGAGATTCTTTCATAGTGTCATCTCGATCGTTCTTTTTCCTTTTTCTAGGATTTCGATCTTTGGAACCTAATGGTCTGCCACGCTTCAGGCGTGCATTCGACTCATTGGTTATGACACTAGATGATTGTCCAACAGGGACATCAATGCGGATTGGAACATTTTCCGCGGGAATGTGGGATTTCGTTATCCTCTTCAAGTCCGTAAATGCGTCAGGCATTTGATTTGCTATTCTTTGCAAATGGATAATCTTTTGTACCTCTCTTTCACAAATAGAGGTATGTGGATCAAGATGAGATAATGATGCATTTTTCCACAAAATTTCCCGTTTGGTTTCACCAACTTCTCCCCCTAATTTTGGGAAAAGTGTCTCATCAAATCGACAGTCTGCAAATCGTGCAGTAAACAAGTCGCCTGTCAATGTTTCGAGGTAGCGAATGATGGAGGGCGATTCAAACCCAACATATATTCCTAACCTTCTTTGCGGACCCATTTTGGTGCGGGATGGCGGTGCTATAGGCACATATACTGCGCATCCAAAAATTCTTAAATGGGATATATTGGGTTCATGACCCAAAACCAATTGCAACGGGGAATACTTGTGGTAATTCGTCGGTCTGAGACGAATTAGCATTGCTGCATGTAAGATGGCGTGACCCCATACCGAAGTGTGCAGCCTCATTCTCATAAGTAATGGCCTTGCAATCAACTGCAGGCGTTTAATTAACGATTCTGCAAGACCGTTTTGAGTGTGAACATGAGCTACAGAATGTTCAACTTTTATCCCGATTGATAAGCAATAATCATTAAATGCTTGGGATGTAAACTCAGCAGCATTATCCAGTCTAATGGACTTGATTGGATTATCTGGAAATTGTGCTCGTAGTCGAATTATTTGTGCCATTAATTTCGCAAACGCAAGGTTGCGTGATGACAACAGGCACACATGAGACCATCTACAGGATGCGTCTATCAAGACCATGAAATACCTAAACGACCCACTAGGTGGGTGAATAGGTCCACAAATGTCCCCTTGTATACGTTCCAGAAACGTGGGTGACTCAGTCCCAACCTTTGTTGGTGATGGCCTCATAATCAACTTGCCTTGATAACACGAAGTGCAAGGATATTCATTATTCGAAAGAATTTTGAAATTCTTTAACGGATGCCCATATGAGCTTTCTATAATCCGTCTCATCATGACCGATCCTGGGTGTCCCAATCGATCATGCCAAAGTACAAAGGTATTGGAATCAGTAACCCTTTGGCTTACTGTTGAATGTGCCTCAATTGCACTAATTCTTGTCCAATACAGGCCACAAGATAAAGACGGGAATTTCTCAATAACCCTCTTTTGGCCGGAGACATTCTTTGTGATGACGAGATATTCAAGATTATCTTCATCCATTGTCTCAATATGATAGCCATTCCGGCGTACATCTTTAAAACTCAACAAATTTCTCTTAGACTTGGAGGAGAACATTGCATTCTCTATGATTAACGTCGTGCCTTTGGCAGAGTTACAATTGCTCTTCCGGAGCCTTCAATCAATTTACTACTTCCAGAGATTGTAGTAACGTTTGCCTTACACATATTTAGTTGAGAGAAATATTTCCTTTCTTTGAGTATTGTATGTGTAGTACATGAATCAACTAGGCAAATACTTTTACAATTGGACTTTGATCCAAGTTCGCTTTGTGAGATATTCATATTTGCTATCCCATAGTTTGACATACAAAAGAGATACACGAACATAAGAATAAACAAGTTCAATTCGTTTGTGTCACATAATATTTTCAAAATCTGCTGCTAACAGTTGACTAACAAAATCAGATATGTTATCCATAATTGATTACTTTGCAGTTTGAAAATTTCAGTTTAAACATTTTCTTCAAACAATCGATTGTTAAACACAAACAATCGATTGTTGAACATTGACAATCGATTGTTAAACACACACAATCAATTATTTGCTATTTTGAAAAACTTCAGATCACTGTCTTAAGACAATCGATTGTTATGCATAGACAATCGATTGTTGGCTATTTTGAAAAAATTCCAGAGCACTGTTTTAAGACAATCGATTGTTATGCATAGACAATCGATTGTTGGCTATTTTGAAAAATTCCAGATTAGTCTTAACGACAATCGATTGTTAGACAAAGACAATCGATTGTGGATGATTTTTGAAAAATTCCAGATTACACTGTCTTAACGACAATCGATTGTTAGACATAGACAATCGATTGTGGATGATTTTTGAAAAATTCCAGATTACAGTCTTAACGACAATCGATTGTTAGACAAAGACAATCGATTGTTGATCAATTGTTTTCAGCTTTAATGCAAAAATAGTAGATAATCGACTAGTTTTTCAGGCTAGTCGATTACCCCTACTGGAAAATAAAAATATTATTGATATTTGAGCATATTGAAGATATTCTAAAGAACTACTGCTAACATTGCATCATGAACTAACTAATACGAGCTAATACTAATGACTATTAGTTTATTCACTAACTAATACAAATAAGTAGAACAAAATCAAACAACTCCATCTTCTTTCATCTCGGACCCATCGCCGATTAGGTGGTCTATTTTCCCCTCGGGTTGCTCAAAGAAGTCTGCCACATCCAGGTGGGTGATGTCCTCATTGTCGTCATAGACAAAATTTGTTTCAGGGCCTTTTCTCTTTCGAGATGCTTGATAAAGGTCAACCAAGTGTCTTGGTATACGGCAAGTCTTTGACCAGTGCCCTTTCCCACCGCAACGATAACATATAGTTTCTGAACCATTTGCCTTAGGATCTTCATGACCCCGTTTCTGCTTTCGGCGGTTATCTCTCCTTGGGGGTTGACGGACTTCATAGGAATTTCTTCCTTGTCTACGTCCCTGGCTATGACCCCGTTTACGACCATGACCATGGCCCTTTTCATGTTTGGCATAATGAGAGTGCACCTTATCTGCTTCACGCAGTGGTGTAGACCCAGTGGGTCGATTTTCGTGATTTCTCATGAGCAGGTCATTATTTCGCTCAGCCACTAGTAGAAGAGAAATCAGTTCAGAGTACTTTGTAAAGCCTTTCTCTCTGTACTGTTGTTGCAGTACAATATTGGAGGCATGAAACGTTGTAAACGTTTTCTCAAGCATATCATAATCGGAGATATTATCCCCGCATAGCTTCAATTTAGAAGTAATTCTGAACATTGCAGAATTATATTCAGAAACGGACTTGAAGTCCTGGAGCCTCAGATGAGCCCAATCATATCGTGCTTGTGGCAGAGTGACCAACTTCAGGTTGTCATATCTCTCCTTTAAGCCGTTCCACAAGATGAGTGGATCCTTGACGGTGAGATATTCAATCTTCAAACCTTCATCAAGGTGATGGCGCAAGAAAATCAAGGCCTTCGCACATTCTTGGGTGGATGCTTTTTCTCTATCTTTGATGGTGTCTCCGAGACCCATAGCATCTAAGTGGATTTCAGCATCCAACACCCATGTCATATAGTTCTTGCCCGAAATTTCAAGGGCAACGAACTTTCTTTTCGTAATGTCAGACATAATCGAAAATTAAATTAGGAAGAGGGAAATACCTTAGATTTTTCGAGAATGGTTCTTGAGACGGTAGAGTCTCGTGCTGATAACGTGTTATGAAATAATATAAAGACAAGAACAATAATGCAAGAACAAGAGCAATAGAAAGAATAGAGAGAGAGAGAAGTATTCTTATTGATACTTAGAGAATGTTAGGAGTGATTTACAATGGTAGAAGACCCCTTTATTTATAGGGAGTAGAATGATCTACCTACCAATAATAGGACTCTAGAATCTCTCTAATTAAAGACATTCACCTTAAATAGAAGTCTATTTATAACAGTAATTACATTTATTGTTATTTTTGAAAATTAGATAATTGAGATTTCTTCTTTATAATATTTGAAAGTTATAATTTTTAAATTAGAGCTCATTTAAAATAGATTCGGGTGTTAAATCAAGGAACAAGGCACCTTTTAAGATCCATTAAAAATAGTTAACCAGCCAAACTTAGGTTAATTAATACCAAGTGAGAAAGCATAACAAATTAATTACGTTATATATATACTTAAAATAAACATATTCCTTAGCTAATATATGTGCAACTTATTAAGATGATAATCGTAAAAAAATACTTTAATTATAATGTAGAATTAAAATTGATTCTCATTTTTTGAATTACTAAACTATTAGATGGGCAGGATAATTAAAGCATAATAACTAGTATCAGCTAAAAAAAGTATCTTCTGTAAACAATATTTTCTTGCTTAAAAAGTAGGTCTAGACTTAGTGTCAATTTGTTATGGAAAAATGCGGTTTTAAAGACACAAATAAATTTGAAGGCTCACTTGCAAAGAGATTCCAAAAAAATCATTCTGCCCATATGCATTCCCAGTAACAGTTCCATTGAAATCTGTTTGACCTTTTATATAAAAATAAGTGTTTGAAGTATAATATTTTCTTACTACAAATTGAATACACTAGTGGCAAAAGATTGTTAGACTATCGATTTTAGACCTTATTCAAACTACCATATCCTTGGTGATATAGCAAAGAGCCTAAATAATTGAATCCAAACTTGAGATGAACCCTAAATACACAACCAGTTTAACAATCACAAAAGTTAGATAAAAATAAATGGTAAAAGAATTAAAAGAAGAAGAATGCTACATGTGTCCCCAAGTATTTCACTTGTTTTCTTGCTATTTGGTGCATCAAAAGAATATGGTATGTGAAGTATCCATGCTCGGATAGTGACGTCAAGTCTCATGTTAAGACTCCCTTGCAAAGGTCTCGAATTAAGACTCCATGTACTTCAAAGTAAGCCTGTCAAACGGGCCGGTTTGACCCGCTACCGGACCGGCCCACACTGGAACCGAATCGGCCCGTTCTTAAGGGGCTGGATGGGCTGGGTAGGGGGTCAAAGGGGTTGGACGGGTTAAACAAAATTACCGGTTAACCGGACCCGACAAAATCAGTAAGCATTGTTCATGCCGAACCGGTTAAACCGGACTGGAATCGGCCCGATTTAATGGTTTTCTTTTTTATTTTTCAATTTTTCGCTAGGCTCACTATCCGTTGGAAATATGAGATTTTAGAATTGATCCGTTAACAACCGGATCTATTGATGAAATAGCCATTATTTTTTTATTTTACATTTTAACCCTTTTTGAATTTACAAAATTAACTTTTTTTAAAACTATAAATACCCTCCCCCCACCCCCCCCCCTTTCTTCGTCATTTCTTCACTCAAATCTCATATCTCAATTTCTCTCATTCTCCAATTTGCAAATTGCAATACTTGAATTCATCATTTCATCTTCTAATTTTATTTGGCGTTTGTCACGCCCCAAATTAGGAGAGGCACGACTGGCAATCGATATTGTATTTGACCGAGTTAGCCACTAAGCATACTAGCTAACTAAACTGGGGGCCCAATAGCTCGGGCAGCACATCTGAAATACTAAGTCTGAACCATTAAGGTCATGACCTGAATAACAATAATCCACATAACCAAAAGTAGACGAGTCAAAATAATAAAGTACTAGCTGGCCGACGAGGCCGCGATTGAAGACATACATGCCTACATATATATATGTACATACCAAGCCTATGGGCTAGAGGGTGGAAGCTGCAAAAAGAACCCGGAATAGTATGTCCACAATAGTCTCTAAGAGTGTCATAAGCATTGTCGAGACAAGGCCCCGATTATATCGAAACTTTACAACAAAAGTAACCATCCTATGAAAGCTCCAGGAAGAGGTGGAGCTTACCAACTCACAGTTGAACCTCGAAATCCTACCTCTAAGAGTGTCATAAGCATTGGAAAGACAAGGCTGCGATTATACCGAAACTGTACAACAAAAGTAACTATCCAATGAAAACTCCAGGAAGAGGTGGAGCTTACCAACTCACATCTGTACCTCGAAATCCTAGTAGAGGGGTCGATCAGAGTCCCTACCTGGACCTGCACGCACGAAATAAAAATACAGTGTCCCCAGTCAACGGGACATCAGTACGAATAAAAATGTACTGGTATGTAATGTAGAAAGTAGAATCACACATAGCTGATGTAAATAAAATAATACAGATACCACCTGACACTGAAACTCTGATAGCCTCCTTGGACGACATCCGACCTTATTGTAAACAAATATGCATGGTATGCTCGTGTAATCGTATGTCGTGAATACATATATATATATATATATTGATGCAAATGCAAGGCATACCTAACCAAATGCTAGCAGTAGTGGTCTCTTCCGGTAGCTAACCGGTATCATATTGCCAACTCGTGACCATCTGTACAATATATAATTTTTTGGGCAAATAGGCCCCTTACCTTCGATTATAGCTCGAACTCCATGCATAATATGTCATGTATGATATGAACTTTGAATGCACATAATAAGAACTTAGCCAATCTTGGCTCATAGGTACCCTTATTCTCATGATTTCATAATCACCTCCGTATTGCATACAATTGCCTCATGGAACCTCATATCTTTCTTTTCTTTTGAATAAGCTTGAAAACTTAACTCGACTTTTAGAAAGATAACTTAACTCTTGAAGATATTCATAAAAAGCTTAAGGTGCTTCACTTAGTCCTTATACCTGATTTCTTGATATTTAATAAAAAAAAGTATTTCAAAAAAAAAATCAAGTGTTTTAGTAGTTTAAATAAAAATTATATCTGAGATTACTGAAAATCGACGTGCCCCTTTAGAGATTATAAAATACACTTTAACAAGGAAGAAAGACTGATCACAAATACTAAATACCTTTATTTATTTTATTATTAATTATTTTAGTTACACAACCCAAAGACGAATAAGAATTCATATATATAGACATATAGTTAAGAAAACCGACAAAGTGACATATATAGATGTCGAATACCCTATTTAACTGAATGAGTGGAACATCAACCTAATAGTATTATGAAAATACTTCAGCTATGACCCCAATGCCTTCCACAGAAGGTCTTTCTAGGAATAAAATAGTAAAATATCACATTTGACGTCTTAGGATTTTCCCATAATTCGTGAAAAAAGAAAGGAAGGAACTTAGCCTTAACATACCTTAAACATGTTGAGTCCTTAATTCCATCTAAGTACTCTTCAAACAAGTCAACTCGATCTATTTTAGCATAAGGAGATTCAAAATCAGTGTTGATCAAAGGCCAAGTCTATAACTTAAGAAAGTAGCTCGTTTCACTTAAATTTAGGCAACATCTCCTTTATAACAAGGGCCTCCACCAATACCATATACCAACAATAACAGCTAGAGAAATCCATCAACGTATAAATATCAATAACAAGACACCACATAATAACAATAAGTCACATCTACTTCATGACGAGCGGCAAGCTCCAATTGGAATTCGTATAACCCATCTACCCCTTAGAGACTTCATACGTTAACTTAAAAGTATCATTAACATGATAATAAAGCCATTCATCAATGATTCCATCCCTATACCATATATTTATAACAAAGGAAACAATCCACGACGCTAACTATCTTCAATTAGTAACTTTATTCACTAGTTCATGTCTACTCCATCCATTTAACTTAATCAACATCAATATGGTTGCACATGCAAGAACACAATAAACCAACCTCCTACAGTAACTTCAAGTCGAAATCTAAGTTATATTCAGCTTACAATAACCCTCAATGGCAATACAACACCATAGAAGTGACTTAAGCTAATCCAAGTATTATCTTGTAGTTTATCATCCGAACAACTTAGCCAACATACAAGCAAGCTTAAGCACAATTAGTAGGTTGTTAGACTTACCTTAGACAGCAGCAGCAACTTGGAATTTCATCCAAATACAGCCCACAACAATTCTCAATGAAAACACAACCTCAAAGAGGTGTTGTTCTTCACTAGGACTAGGTTTGTTATTGAAATATGGTGTAATCACTTTGGAATCACTTCAACCCTTGTGGAACCTGTTTAGAAGGATTTGGAGAAGTTTGGAGATGAGGTTGATTTGAAAAATGAGCAAAAATAGGCATCCAAATCGTTTATAAATTGAAGTAGCACAACCACCGCCCATATGGTTCCCACTGGGAGCTGTTTGCGCAGTCTCGCGAAAACTCGAATATCACTGTACTCCAATGTCGTATAGATAAACGGTTTAATGCGTTGGAAACTAGACTCGTATATATTCAATTTGATATATAGATCATCCCTTGATTCCTAGTATATTGGGAGAAAAGTGCATCAACATTTGGCCTAAATTTGAGCAAATGTATAAATGTAACCTTTGACAACTCTTGTTCCACAACTTGGCTTGCCTTCAAAATGTAGAAAAAGAATATTATAAGACTAAAATAACTTATAGAATAACCTCCTTATCACCTCCTTATCATGTTAAGAACCCTAGTCTCACCCCAAAGAACATGTTATAACATTCCAAATTTGTCGACTTTCAACGAAACTTATTTTCTTCTGTTTGTTTAGAATCTACGCTTTCCAACCCTTTTGGTACTTTTTATTCATAATCTTAAAGATTTGTAACCTCCAAGATAACAAGATGAAACTTACATTATGTACTTTCAAAAAATGATCTCATTTTTTAGCATACATCAATTGGTTTACGACGTACTCTCACGTACGAAAACATGGAATGTAACAGCACTTTGGCTCGCTTTTCTTGAATTTAATATATTGTGTTTTGTCATTCGGAATTTGAAGTTTGAAATTTCAACTTTGATCATTTGAAGTTCAAATTTGAAATTCTTGCTTAACGACTTGACGTTTGTTCGTGGTAACATCGAAATTGCATAATCAAGTGCTCAATTCATTGTCGTATTTGGTGCACTCCCTCCAACTCTTTCTCTTATTTACTATTTTAATTGCATATTTAATTTTAGCTTATACTTTAATTTTTACAGTATGCTTACTGCTGCTAAAAGAGTGTGTAAAAGAGTTATTGGTAGAGGAAATAAAATAAGAGGTAGTTCTTCAGCATCTGGTAGTAATAGTAATAACTCATTATCACATGTTTCTGAAACATCGCCTAATGATAATATAGATATAGATTATGAACAATTACAAGAAAATTTTGGAATAGAAGATAATGAAATAAGAACGGTAGATGAGATACCAGCAACACCTACTAGTGCTGGAGTTGGTAGTGTTGGAGTTGCTACAAGGGGTGGTGGTCGTGGCACTAGAAGTAGACCACCTGTGGCTGCGACTACTAATCGTAGAAAAAGAAGTAAGGTTTGAAATTTTTATGAAATAATAGAGGGTACCGATAGAGTTAAACGCAAAATTTGTAACGGCGATTTTAAACATTTGACTGTTGAAAATTTAGGGGAAACTGGGACGCTTAGTAGACATATGAGAATTGAGCATCCCATAGAATGGGGCGCTAACGGTGATGGAAATCAAACAACTCTTCACCCTACTATTGGAGGTTTAGTAGTAGAGGTTTAGTGAAATATGATAAAATGAAGAATCGTAAAGAGTTAGCAAAAATGATTGTTTTGGGTTGTCCATCTTTTTCTTTTGCTTCTTCATCATATCTTATTATGTATATTTAAAGAATTTACAATCCTATGTTTAAAGGTATCCCTAGAAGTACCTGTAGAGCTAATATCTTTAGACTTCATGGATGATATCAAACATACATACGATATTTGTTTAGCCACCTTCCTAGTAGAGTTTCTCCAATTTCTTATATTGGTCATGCTATTAATGGAAACGATTATTTGACAATTACCAATTTCTTATATTAGCCAAGCTATTAATGGAAATGATTATTTGACAGTTACATGTCACTGGATAGATGATACTACTTATATCCAAAAACATATTATCGCTTTTAGATATGATTAAGATCAAAGTCATATACTACTGCGTTTATAAGTAGTACTATTTATGAAGTTGTTGAATTTTATAATCTAAAGCAAAAAGTATTGTGTATGTCTTTTGATAATGCTTCTAACAATAATGCCGCAATTTCAATTAAAAGCTGCATTTGCAACCACCTCTTGATGACATTTTTCATGTTAGGTGTGCATGTCATGTTTATAGTTTAATTGTTAAAAGTGACATTGATTTATTTTCAACTGAGATTCATGTTAGAAAAGAAGTTGGTGTTATTCAAGAAAATAATAGACAATCTAGAATAAAGAATTTAAGAATAAGTGTGTCCAGTATAAACTTAAACCCAGATTCATGCTAGACGAAATTGTTAGACAATATATTTTTAAAATGTTGCTACAAATATAGATTCCCAATAATTGAAGTTGCTAGTGCGCATTGTACTAATCCAAATCGTATGTTAAAACTAGTACTTGGGAGGTCATTAATGATATTGTTAAATTTTTACATAGATTTTATACAGCTACTGTTGAGTTATCTGGAGCATATTACCATACTGTTATTATCGCGTTAGTACATATAGCTGAAATTTCTTTTCTACTCTTTGAATTTAAGAACAAAGAAAAATATTGTAAGTTATACTAATACAAAGTACTAACATAAAAAATACAAGGAAGATGGGGAAAAATTGCACTTATTGCAAGTGCTACATTTATTTCATAATTCAAAGTAACTTACTAAATTAAATGGTTTATATTTTTAACAACAAATAAATTTAAAGGTTTTACATTGCCCTTGCAAGTTCTTTATAATCAATATGAACTAATTGACCTTCTTCTGGAGTGTTAAATTCGGATGGGTTACCATGTGTTAATATATCTCCAAGTTCCTCGTCTTCTGGGCTATCAACATCTTTACGTCTTTGATTTCTTCGTTCCGATCTAATCCAATCTCTGAAACATACTAAAACTTCCAAAGCATTGCTTCCCAATGAGTGTCAGGTGTCTCCAAGTTATCTTGCTTGGTTAAATGCACTCTCTGATGTAACAGTAGAAATTGGCATATTCAGCACATCCCGAGCCATAGCAAAAAGGACAGAAAATTACTTTCCATTCTCATGCCACCATTCTAATGGTGAAAATTCCTTTGTGCGAGGCTCTTTTTGCTTTTGCAAGTAGAATAGAATTTCATCAATGTTCATGGTACTGGTATAAGTGTTAGAAAATGTAGAAAAAATATCAAAACTATCAAGGTCTTCTTCATCATCCACAGTACCAGAAGTGATACAGTGCACAGTGGGATTAACATTGTCTACAGCACGAGCAACATCATCAATTACATTTGCATAATAATTATATAATTGTTCCAAATAATCATTTAGCTTGTTCATTGAAGCATATAAATCTGGGGTTTCAGTTGATCCAATCTCCATATAAGTATATAAAGCATTCATTAACTGGTGACAATCAGACATCTTAATAGAAAGATTTAAAACAGCACCAATTAAGTAAATCGGAGGAATTGGAAAGAAGTATTTTTTGAATTTTTCTTGCATTTTTTCAACAACATCCTTATATTTTTCTTTGTTCTTAAATTCAAAGAGTAGAAAAGAAATTTCAGCTATATGTACTAACGCCATAATAACAGTATGGTAATATGCTCTAGATAACTCAACAGTAGCTGCATATAATTTATGTAAAAATTTAACAATATCATTAATGACCTCCCAAGTACTAGTTGTTAACATACGTGTTGGATTAGTACAATGCGCATTAGCAACTTCAATTATTGGGAATCTATATTTGTAGCAATATTTTAAAAATATATTGTCTAACAATTTCGTCTAGCATGAATCTGGGTTTAAGTTTATACTGGACACACTTATTCTTAAATTCTTTATTCTAGTTTGTCTATTATTTCCTTGAATAACACCAACTTCTTTTCTAACATGAGTAATCTCAGTTGAAAATAAATCAAGGTCACTTTTAACAATTAAATTATAAACATGACATGCGCACCTAACATGAAAAATATCATCAAGAGGTGGTTGCAAATGCATTAACCTCAGCAGACTTTAGTTAATCGATTAACCTTATGTCCGTTGCCTGTTCATCGACTAGTTTTTTAAACGTTGAAACATGTTAGTCGATTATCTATTTGGTTAATCAACTAACCTCAGCAGATTTTGAAAATATTGTTTAATTATTAAGCAACGGATACAAGAGTATTAAAAGGAGAATAACTATGATAAAAAAAATACTAATATTTTTCGTATATTTCTTTTGTATGTCAAACCATGGGAAGCAAATATGGATATCTCACAAAGCAAACTTGGATCAACGTCCAATTGTAAAAATATTTGTTTAATTGATTCATGTACCACACATACGATATTCAAAGAGAAGAAATATTTCTCTCATTTAAGTATGTGTAAGGCAGATGTTACTACAATTTCTGGTAGTAGTAAATTGATTGAAGGCTCCGAAAGAGCAACTATAACTCTGCCTAAAGGAACAATATTTATCATAGAGAATGCAATGTTCTCTTCCAAGTCCAAGAGGAACTTGTTGAGTTTTAAAGATATCCGTCAAAATGGATATCATATTGAGACAATAGATGAGAATAATCTTGAATACCTCATCATTACAAAGAATGTCTCTGGCCAAAAGAGGGTTATTGAGAAGTTCCCATCTTTATCTCGTGGCCTGTATTGGACAAAAATTAGTGCAATTGAGGCACATTCCACAGTAAACCAAAAGGTTACTGATTCCAATACTATTGTACTTTGGCATGATCGATTGGGACATCCTGGATCAATTATGATGAGACGGATTATAGAAAACTCATATGGGCATCCATTAAAGAATTTAAAGATTCTTTTAAATAATGAATTTTCTTGCACTTCTTGTTATCAAGGCAAGTTAATTATTAGACCATCACCAACAAAGGTTGGAACTGAGTCACCTACGTTTTTGGAACGTATACAAGGGGATATTTGTGGACCTATTCACCCACCTAGTGGGTCCTTTAGATATTTTATGGTCTTAATAGACGCATCCTCTAGATGGTCTCAGTGTGCCTATTGTCATCACGCAACCTTGCGTTTGCAAAATTAATGGCACAAATAATTCCATTACGAGCACAATTTCCTGATAATCCAATTAAGTCTATTAGACTAGATAATGCTGCTGAGTTTTCATCCCAAGCATTTAATGATTATTGCTTATCAATTGGGATAAAAGTGGAACATCTTGTAGCTCATGTTCACACTCAAAATGGTCTTGCAGAATCTTTAATTAAACGTCTGCAGTTGATTGCAAGACCATTACTCATGAAAACGAGGCTGCTCACTTCGGTTTGGGGGTCACGCCATTTTGCATGGAGCAATGCTAGTTTGTCTCAGACCGACGAATTATTACAAATATTCCCCGTTGCAATTAGTTTTGGGTCATGAACCTAATATATCCCATTTAAGAATTTTTGGATGCGCAGTATATGTGCCTGTAGCACCGCCATACCGCACCAAAATGGGTCCGCAAAGAAGGTTAGGAATATATGTTGGGTTTGAATCGCCCTCCATTATTCGCTACCTCGAAACATTGACAGGGGATTTGTTCACTGCACGATTTGCAGACTGTCGATTCGATGAGACACTTTTCCCAAAATTAGGGGGAGAAGTTGGTGAAACCAAATGGGAAATTTTGTGGAAAAATCCATCATTATCTCATCTTGATCCACATACCTCTATTTGTAAAAAAGAGGTGCAAAATATTATCCATTTGCAAAGAATAGCAAATCAAATGCCTGACGCATTCACGGACTTGAAAAGGATAACAAAATCTCACATCCCCGCAGAGAATGTTCCAATCCGTATTGATGTCCCTATTGGACAATCTTCTAGTGTCATATCTAATGAGTCGAAAGCACGCCTAAAACGTGGCAGGCCATTAGGTTCCAAAGATCAAAATCCTAGAAAAAGGAAAGCAAATGATCAAAATGACACAACGAAAGAATCTCATGAGGAAATTCACGATTTAATAAATTCTGAGATTCATGAAGAATCCATTGAGCCCGAGACTCAGGAAAATAAGGAACTATCAATAAATCCAATCGATATTGAGACAAATTTTAATCGAGTGGATATAGTGGTGGATTATGTCTTTGCATATAATGTTGCATCTAGCATTATGCAAGAAAGTGAGGATCTTGAACCTCAATCTGTTGGAGAATGTCGACAAAGACTTGATTGGCCAAAATGGCAAGAAGCAATCCAATCAGAATTGAATTCACTTGCAAAACGTGAAGTTTTTGGGCCTATAGTTGAAACACCTAATGGTGTTAAGCCTGTTGGCTATAGATGGGTCTTTGTACGCAAGAGAAATGAGAAAAACAAGGTACAAAGATATAAGGCACGCCTTGTTGCACAAGGATTTTCTCAAAGGCCTGGTGTCGATTATGAAGAGACATATTCACCCGTAATGGATGCTATAACTTTCTGTTATCTCATTAGTTTTGCTGTCCTTGAAAAGCTTGACATGCATTTAATGGATGTGGTTACTGCCTATCTTTATGGCTCACTTGATAATGAGATATACATGAAAATTCCCGATGGATTCAAAATACCAAACACTCATAATTCAAAGTCCCGGGAAATGTTTTCAATCAAATTGCAAAGATCTTTGTATGGTCTAAAGCAATCAGGACGAATGTGGTATAATCGTCTTAGTGAGTATTTATTAAAGGAAGGCTATATAAATGATGCCATTTGCCCATGTATTTTTATAAAGAAAACAACATCGGAATTTGTTGTACTTGCCGTATATGTCGATGACATAAACCTTATTGGAACTCCCATAGAACTCCAAAAGGCAATTGATTATTTAAAGAAGGAATTCGAGATGAAAGATCTCGGAAAGACAAAATTATGTCTTGGTTTGCAAATTGAATATTTGGCAAACGGAATTTTTGTTCATCAATCTGCCTATACAGAAAAGGTATTGAAACGGTTTTACATGGATGGAGCATATCCTTTAAGTACTCCGATGGTTGTTCGATCACTTGATGTGAATAAGGATCCATTCCGACCGCAAGAAAAGAATGAAGAGCGACTTGGTCCTGAAGTACCATATCTTAGTGCAATTGGCGCACTAATGTATCTTGCAAATACTACAAGGCCTGACATAACTTTTTCAGTTAATGTCTTAGCAAGATATAGCTCTGCTCCCACAAGGAGACATTGGAATGGAATCAAACATATATTGCGGTATCTAAAAGGGACTATCGATATGGGCTTATTTTATAGCAATAATTGCAGTCCTGATCTTGTTGGTTATGCTGAAAGCTGGATATTTATCTCACCCACACAAGGCTCGATCTCAAACAGGTTATGTGTTTATCTGTGGAGGCACTGTCATATCTTGGCGATCGACTAAGCAATCAATTGTGGCTACTTCATCTAATCATGCTGAGATAATCGCTATTCATGAAGCAAGTCGAGAGTGTGTGTGGTTGAGGTCTATAATACATCATATTCAAGACAAATGTGGTTTGAAATGTGACAAACTACCCACGATTTTGTATGAAGACAATGCAGCATGCATAGCCCAATTGAAGGGATGATTCATAAAAGGAGACAGAACAAAGCATGTTTCACCAAAGTTATTTTTCACACATGATCTTCAAAAGAATGGTGATATCAATGTGCAACAGATTCATTCAAGTGATAATATGGCTGATTTGTTCACAAAATCTCTACCAACGTCAACCTTCAAGAAGCTGGTACACAAGATTGGAATGCGAAGGCTCAAGGATGTGAATTGATGCTCTTTTCAGGGGGAGTTAATGCGCGTTGCACACTTTTTCCCTTACAAGGTTTTGTCCCACTGGGTTTTCCTTGCAAGGTTTTTAACGAGGCAACCAATAGGCGCATTACTAAATATGTGTACTCTTTTTCCTTTTCTAGAATTTTTTTTCCCATTGGATTTTATTTTAGTTATGGTTTTTAGTGAGGCACATTACTTATTGAGTAGACGTTCAAGGGGGAGTGTTAAGAATAGAATTCCAATTAGAGTGAATGTCTATCTTGTAGAGAGTTTTACTTTGAGGCTAAGTTATTTTTCCTCCTATAAATAGAGGGGTCTTACCCCATTGTAAACCACCCTAAAATTCAATAAGAATTTTCTCTCTCTTTCTCTGCAATATTGCTCTTGTTCTTTTATTGTTTTATAACAAATTCAATTTTATAGAATTATCTAGAATCTGATATTGGGCTAATGTTTGGGCTGCTTTAACTGTTTGGAGATGGCTTTCGGCCGAATTGGGCCTTCATTTTGGGGCTCGTTTCAGATGGGGCTGATTAGGCAAATCTGTGGGTTTCTGAATTAAATATTTGGGCTTATGAGTAGACCAAAATAAAATGATGTTCTCCCATCTTCAAATTTAATTTTTTAATTTTCTAATTTATTCCAAAATATCCTATTACCTACACTATATAATAAGATGTAAATATGCCTTAATAAAATTATTAGCATTTGTAAAAAAAATAGTAGACTAATTGTTAGGTAAAATTTATAATGCCATTAGAGCTAATATATATATATATATATATATATATATATATATATATATATATATATATATATATATATATAAAGGATAAGATTAGGGAAAATATTACTATTTGGTTGAATAAAAGAAATGATAAGCTTTTCGCAAAAGACAATAAGAGTTATAATTAGAATACCGAATAATAATAATAATAATAATAATAATAATAATAATAATAATAATAATAATAAGTTTTGATGATTACAAATATGCATAATTTGTACTAAGATAAATAGTAGAATAACTGCCTTATATTATTAGTGATATTAGAAGTTTAAAGAAATAATTTGAAAGAAAGGAGAAATAAAATTGGGTATAACACCAGACAGAAAAAATATATACTATTAGAACACAAATCTTATGAACTAATTGACAGGAAAGCGCGTGTAGTCTTCTCGAAAGAAAAAGATAAATTACCGGTTGAAAAGTGCAAGTGGACTATCGTTGGAAAATTCTCTCGAAAGCATCCCCAAATTGACAAAATAAGGGATGATTTCAAAAGAACTTTATCCCCTGAAAGAATCGATCAAAATTTGGGCCTATGACTGGAGGCATGTGTTTATCGATTTCACGAAAGAAGAGGATTTCAAGAGGTTCTATGATAGACGCACAATATAGATTTGTGGCACCACCGTGAGAATTCAACGATGGACCAGCAACTTCAAAGCGGATATGGAATCAGCCTTGGCTTCGGTTTGGGTGACGCTCCCCGAATTACCATGGCATTACCACGATTAGGCAGCAATGGAAAAAATTCGAGAGCCTATTGGTCTCCTAATAGCTCTAGAAAAGGCTATGATAGCAAGAACAAGGCCAACTATGGTGAAAGCTCAAGTGGATATTGACTTATCAAAACCAAATTTGAAGGAAGTAGAAGTGACGCTTGTGGATGGTAACGGTGAAAATTCAATCAACAAATCGAGTATGAGAATATCCCGGAGTTTTGCTTCCACTGTCGAATTTAGGGTCATTCAGATGTAATTTGTTGGATGCAAAAGCCAAAAGACGAAGAACCAAGGATAACCGATAAGCAGAAAGCCAAACAAACTGAGAATATTATGGATGAGGACGAGGGTGGATGGACTGAAGTAAATAAAAAAAAAGAACAACATGAAAAAGGCTTAAGGAAAATACCATGAATGGGGAGCTGAATAACGGGAGCACTCAGAAGACCAATCCATTAGCTTCAATGGCCAAGGTCAATATGATAGATGACCAGCTAACGGAAAAGAGCCTTACTGAAATCAATGCTCACTCAGAAATAATGGATGTAAAGAAGAACCTCATAAAAAATTAGAAAAGCGACTGAGGCACAACAGAGTGATGAGCAACAAAGAGGAAAAAAGGCGAGGAAAGAAAAAAAGAATAGGAGCAAGACGAGAGTGAATATGAAAGGGAAAAAACAAAGAAAAAGGCTACAATAGTACCTGATCAACTTAAAGATTAGGCCCTTAGTGCATACTATAGGTTGATAATGTCAAGGAGGATCAAGTGAAGAAAATCACTACAATGAAAAAGAAGAAGAGGTTCTAATCCAAGATCCCTCCTCAACATGACTTCTTAGAGCTTGAAATTAGTCTAGAATTAAACGTTAGCGACCAATTTCCTACCATGAACTTAAGAACAGTGGAAGTGCAAGAGGAAAAAGGAGAGGTTGGACTAAATACGGCTTTGGCAATTGAAGAGCAGCAGCTTACCCTAGGAAAATCCCCTACCTTAATTTCAGGGAAGTCTCTTTCACACATGAAAGTGAGACGAAGCACATGAAAGATTGTGTATAGGTGTTCATAACACGCAGCGGAAGACAATAACTTATACTAGGTAGCTTTTTCATGTTTTAAAATTTATTTACGTGTCAAAGATCGGGTTTAAGACGTACCTGGTGAAGAGAGTTTACTTTTTCAGAATTTCTTCGATAGTGCGAAGACTCTATGCGTATCCACACCGAGACCGATCCTTGCTATCAACTCTTTGATCAATGAAACCCGCGAATAAATTGAGCGAAAAATATTGTGTTGAAATTTTTCTCAAAAATCTCAACTCAAATTAGAAGAACAAGAAACACTTTTCTTGTAATTGTATTTTCTCTCTTGGCTTAGTGTGCGACCCCATAGGTTCAATACTAAACCGGTAGTAAATTGATCATATCAAAATACTAATCAAGGGTGGCGTCTAGCAACACTCCTTAACGACCGAATAACATGAAGTATACAATTTACTCTCAAGAACCAGTAGAAGAATAATGTAGTAATTCCTTCTGTCCTTATAGCTCTGGATCACCATAGGATATGGTTCAACTGTCAAATCCTAATAGGCGATCAACTATGTGTTCACGTCAAATATAATCGACCATTGAATGACCTAAGAAACTCATTTCTTCCTTCATTCAATTGTCCTGGCCAAGGTCTTAGTTTGGTCGTTTATAATTCATGACAACATGGAGCTTAATCTCATTACCAAGAGTTGACAGATTCCGTCTTGATCAATCACTAATTTTACAAGTATTTAACCGTACCCAATATCCTTTCAACTATCGCCCTAGGGCCATAGGTGTCTAGTATCAAAGCACAAAAAATAACTTGTTAATTACTATGACGATCTCAAGTCAAAGGAAACAGTTACATCACATTCTTCAAGAAAATATCCTATTGACAGTTTATGGTAATTCTAACCATTAGGAATTAATCAATGAGTCGGTTCAATGATCATATCTCTATATGCATCACCTATCTATGTGATTTAGTTAATGAGATCAACTAATCATTATCCGATAAAAACGATCACATAAATATTGATCTAACCGGATTACAAATGTCCAAATTAATAATCCTACGATCAAGAACAAATTTAGATTAAATTGTAAAAGACTTTGCTCTCATTATCATGATCTCTGTCACGATGACAAATCTCAAAATTTAATCAATGGCCTTATCAAAATAATCAAACAATTGATAATAATGATAAAAGAATATCAAATGCCATATATTTTATATCAAATGACATTCACAAAAATATGTTCAAGCTATCAAATATGATATTGGATCTAGGCCATATCTAATATATCCCTAACAATCTCCCACTTGCACTAGAGCCAATCGCTCTTGTACTTCATCCCCAATTTCCACTTGTGCTTGTCAAACTCCTTTGTGCCAAGCGCTTTAGTGAATGGGTCTGCAGCATTCTGCCTTTCCATCAACCTTTTGAATCTCGACGTCTCCACGTTCAATGATCTCTCTTATCAAGTGATACCTTTGCATAACGTGTTTTGACTTATGGTGTGATCTTGGTTCCTTTGCTTGAGCAATGGATCCAGTATTGTGACAACACAATGGAACCGCACCTTTCATTAAAAGAACCACACCAAGTTCAATTAAGAACCTTTTCATCCATACAGCTTCCTTAGCAGCTTCACTAGCTGCTATATATTCTGCTTCAGTCACTGAATCAGCTACTGTAGCTTGTTTGGAACTTTTCCAACTCACTGCACCACCATTTAAGGTGAATACATAACCAGAAATAGATTTGCTATCATCCCTATCTGAAGAAAAACTTGCATCAGTATAACCTTCAAGTTTCAACTCAGAATCCCCATAGATGAGGAATTGGTCTTTAGTCCTTCTTAAGTACTTAAGAATGGTCTTCACCACCTTCCAATGTTCCTCACGAGGATTTGCCTGATATCGGCTAGTCACTCCAAGTGCATTAGACACATCAGGACGTGTACATGTCATGGTATACATGATAGCTCCCACTGCACTAGCGTATGGGATCCTACTCATGCGTTCTCTCTCTTCAGGTGTTTTAGGAAAATCCTCCCTACTGAGAGAAATTCCAGTGCCTATCGGTAGATAACCTCTTTTGGAATTATCCATGTTATACCTCTTTAAGATAGTATCAATGTACAAAGACTGGGAAAGTCCAAGCAGCTTCCTAGATCTATCTCTATAGATCTTTATTCCCAATATATAAGCTGCTTCTCCCAAGTCTTTCATGGAAAATTGTTCAGATAGCCAAATCTTGGTATTTTGCAATGCCGGTATGTCATTCCTTATGAGCAATATATCATCAACATACAACACATAAATATAATTGTTCTCCCACTAACCTTTTTGTACACACAAGGTTCTTCTTCGCATCTAACGAAATTCAACTTTTCAATTGTTTTGTTAAATCGAATATTCCAACTTCGAGAAGCTTGCTTTAATCCATAAATAGATCTTTGTAGCTTACAAATTTTATTATGATCAGATGAAGATATGAAACCTTCATGTTGTGTCATGTACCCATCCTCTTCTAGCTCACCATTAAGGAAAGCCGCTTTCACATCCATTTGTTATATTTCATAATCATAGTACGCTGCTATGGCAAGAAAAATCCGAATAGATTTGAGCATTGCCACGGGAGAGAAAGTCTCGTCATATTCGACTCCTTCTTTCTGACGATATCCCTTGGCAACAAGACGTGCTTTGTAGGTCTCCACCTTTCCGTTTGCTCCAATCGTTTTCTTAAAAACCCATTTACAACCTATATGTTTTATATCCTTTGAAGGTTCAACTAAAGTCCATACTTTATTTTCCTTCATGGATTCCATTTCGGATTCCATGGCCTTTTGCCACTTCTCATAATCAGAACTTTGTATAGCCTCTTCATAGGTCTTAGGGTCATCATCATTATGATCAATCTCATTTGATAAATCATCTTGTACCAATAAATTTAATCTAGTTGGTACATGATGTTCTCGTGTAGACCTTCGAAGAGGTACTTGTACAACCTGTTCACCTTGTGTTGGATTTCGTTGTTGCTCAATTCGGTTTGGAACTGGTTCATTAACCTGTTCTTGAACTTCATTTAGTTCTTGAACTTCAACCGTTGAGGATGGCAATTTCCTTGGCAACTTGAAAACATCCAATAAAGGTTCTTTAACTTGGGTCTCATGATCTTCATATTGTGTTGATTCATTAGTTTCTTGATCTTCATCAAGTTCTATCTCTCCATTATAATTTCCTTCCAAAAGGAATTCCCTTTCCAAAAAGGTTGCTCCTCTAGCCACAAACACTTTATGGTTAGAAGGGTGATAGAAATAATTTCCCCTTGTTTCCTTGGGATACCCAATGAACCTACACTTATCATATCTTGAGTCAAGTTTATCAGACTGTAGTCTCTTAACATAAGCTGGACAACCCCAAACCTTAATATGTTTGAGGTTAGGCTTACATCCTTTCCATATCTCATATGGTGTTGTAGAGATTGACTTAGTGGGAACTTTATTAAGTAAGTATGTTGCTGCTTCCAAAGCATATCCCCATAAATTTATTGGAAGATCAGTGAACCCCATCATAGATCTCACCATATCTAATAAGGTTCTATTTCTCATTTCAGACACACCATTGTGTTGTGGCGTTCCTGGAGGTGTCCACTGTGAGAGAATCACATTCTCTTTGAGATATCTAGTAAAATCTTCACTATGATATTCTCCACCTCTATCAGACCTTAGTACTTTGATACTTTTACCAGTCTGCTTCTCAACTTCACTACGGAATCTTTTGAACATTTCAAAGGATTCAGACTTGTGTTTCATAAGATATACAAATCTATATCTTGACATATCATCAGTGAAGGTGATGAAGTAAGAATATCCACCTCTAGCTTGAATTTTCATGGGCCCACAAATATCTGTATGAATTAGTCCCAATAATTCAGAAGCTCTTTCTCCACTTCCAGTAAATGGAGATTTGGTCATTTTTCCTTTGAGACAAGATTCACAAGTTGGATATTATTCAAAATCATACTCATTAAGGTACCATTCCTTGTACAACTTGTTGATTCTTTTATCTCCAATATGACCAAGCCTACAATGCCAAAGGTATGTTTGATTTACATGACCATCTCTTTTCCTCTTAAGACTTGAAACATGCATAATCAAATTAGCATTCACACTAGGTAAGATATAAACGTCATGTTGGAGATAGCCATTCACATATAAATTATCATTATAATAAATATAGCAAATACCATTTCCTATATTAATGTGAAAATCACGTTTGTCTAACATAGAAGCTGAAATTATGTTCGAAACAAATTTAGGAACATAATAACAATCATCCAACATAAGTACTTTTCCCGTAGGCATTATTAAAGAAGTTGATCCTATAGCTACGGCCGCAACTTTTGCACCATTTCCAACTTGTAGATTAATTTCTCCTTTCTTTAGCCTCCTACTTATCTTGAACCCTTGAAACATATTGCAGATGTTATAACCACTGCCAGTATCTAATACCCACAGTGAAGAATTAGTGGTAGCTGAAGAAACCTTGAAAACATTTTTCATTAATGTCTCACCTTGTTTCTTGTCCTTTAGAGTTGTAAGATACTCCTTGCAGTTTTTCTTTCAATTATTTATGATAAATCTTGTTGCCTTGAACATCATTCTCTGGAGGGATTATCTTTGCAGGCTTATCGATCACATCCATAAGCTTTTCATGCATGAGAACAATTCTCAAATTTATATACCAGTCATCAAAGTTTGGTCCTACCAATTTGTTGGTCTCAAGTATTTCACACAGTGATATAACAAACATATTGAGAAATCTAAAATATAGAAAAGAAAAAGCAGTAATATAAGAACATATTTGCATATATCATAAAGACATGGACTTTTATCTAAATGATATTTTCACTAATTATTTTAAACTATTTATCCTCATTATAGTTTACGAAATCTTTATTTCTTTTAGTGGAGTAAAGGAATCCTTTAACAATATGTATGAGCCCCTTGGAAATCAAGTTGTTTCTCACATATATTTTAAAGGTAGGTACTCTTACCAATTGTATCCTCATACAATTTCCTTAAATAGCTCTATCTCAAATAGTCTCATGGTAGTCAGGTCGATCCTATTGGAATAGTTGAGTTCAACCATCATGATAGCAAAGAACTTATTAAATTTTATACTCCCCCGGGTAGTCCAGGCGTCTAGTGTAAAATTGAATAATTCTTTCAATCCATACATCTAATGCAATAAATAATTTTAACATATTCTCGAACTATAAGTCTCCTGGTAGTCAGGCCGCTCCTTATAAACAAGAAATAAGTAAACTTAATTACCTTGATAGATAGCTCTATAATAAAATATCTTATACTTTATTATTTAAGAACTCAAATTTTAGTAAGAGGGAATTGTTATAAAAAAATTTTTTAATAACACGAAGATCGAATCTTTTATAGCATGTGAATTTAGTTCAGGTTGTCTACATGCTTAGTTCTAAATTAATTTACATCACATGTAATAAATAATTCAAAATTATGTAATGAACAAGCACATGGCATAAAACAAAATTCAACATACTCTAACATATTATCTTATATATCACATAAAAAGAGTTCATGCTAGAATATTATTATTAATTTACATCTCATGAACTAATAATAATTAAATTAATAATAGAATCATGTAACCTATTATAGATTCCCCCGTTGTATCTAATACAAAATTTCAAATTCAAGTTATGAACGATCTCAATAGTTACATGAATGCATATTTTATCCACAATAAAATAATATCAACATTCAAACGATATGACTATTGCACAAGGTACATCTATTATGGTTTGAACTCTTCAAATATAATATTAAAATCGGTTAAGGGTCAAATATATCCTTGTACTATTAAAAATAGGTCATATTTATCCTCCGTTTGAATTCTTTATCAAATATGTCCCTACCGTTATACATTAAGGCCATATATATCCCTCAGCCGTTAAAATACTCTCCTATATATTTAAATTACGGTTAAGGGTCAAATATATCCTTGTACTATTAAAAATAGGCCATATTTATCCTCCTTTTGAAATATTTATCAAATATGTCCCCAGCGTTATATTTTTATCAAAACACCCTCCCATATATTTTTTGTAGCACGTAGCATCTTATGATTGGATTAGACGACCCGCCCCACTCCTTTAACTAAACCCGCCCCGACCAAATGAAATTAATCTAGCTATCTCTGTTGCTTGGTTTTTGCAGAATGCCATAGTTGCACCACACTGGAACATGAATGCCCACTCTATCATCTACATCATCAGAGGAAACGGCCGAATTCAGGTGGTCGGAAACGCCGGACGATCAGTATTCGACGACGAAGTGACAGAGAATCAGCTACTAATTGTGCCACAGAACATTGCCATAGTGAAGAGAGCAGGCAATGAAGGACTAGAGTACATTGCTCTTAAGACTAATTACAATGCAATGGTTAACCCACTGGCTGGAAGATTATCAGCACTAAGAGCAATGCCAGAGGAAGTTTTAATGAACTCTTACCAAATTTCTAGGCAAGAAGCTAGGAGTTTGAAGTATAATAGGGAAGAGTTGACTGTTTTTGAACCAGGGTCTAGGTCTAGCAGGAGAGAAGAATATGCTTAGAAAATGGAAATAGGTATAATCTAATGTTTCAATTTTATGTTGTGTACGTTATGCTATGTTTCAAGTTAGGCCGTTTGTATGTATTATAAGAAGAATAAAATGGCTGAGAGTCTGGCTTAAGAACTTGTACTGCATATTGAAGTGATTGAACGGAGAAGAAGACTAAATTTCATTGGGTGGGGGCGGGTTTAATTAAAGGAGTGGGGCGGGTCGTCTAGTCCAATCATAAGATGTCACGTGCTACTAAAAATATATGGGAGAGTGTTTTGATAAAAATATAAGGGTGGGGACATATTTGATAAAAAATTCAAACGGAGGATAAATATGACCTATTTTTAATAGTACAAGGATATATTTGACCCTTAACCATAATTTAAATATATGGGAGAGTGTTTTAACTGCTGAGGATATATATGGCCCTAATGTATAACGGTGGGGACATATTTGTTAAAGAATTCAAACGGAGGATAAATATGGCCTATTTTGAATAGTACAAGGATATATTTGACCCTTAACCGTATTAAAATATTTCGTAAATAAATTTTAGACACAATAAACCACGGCTCTGATACCACTGAAGGATTGCATATAGGTATTCATAACACGCAGCGGAAGACAATAACAATCTTTGGTAGATTTTTCATGTTTTAAAATTTATTTACGTGTTAAAGATCGGGTCTAAGACGTACCTGGTGAAGAGAGTTTACTTTTTCAGAATTTCTTCGATAGTGCAAAGACTCTATGCGTATCCACACCGAGACCGATCCTTGCTATCAACTCTTTGATCAATGAAACCCGCGAACAAATTGAACGAAAAATATTGTGTTGAAATTTTTCTCAAAAATCTCAACTCAAATTAGAAGAACAAGAAACACTTTTCTTGTAATTGTATTTTGTCTCTTGGCTTTGTATTGAACTCTCACTTTCACAAAGTAGGTTTCTTCTCAAGAATAATAATAAACAAAACGAAAAAGAACCATACAAATTTTCTCCATCACCCTTTATATAGTATCACTTACAAACCATTTTCCTATTTGATTGATGTAATAATTTTCCTAGGGTAAAAGTTTATTCCAAAAATAAACTCATGAAAATTTTGTATGAAATTCCAAATATACTTTCTTTGGAAAATTTGTAAGGAAATTTCAAAATTTCCTTTTTGTTGACGACAATTTTCATTCCTTGAATCCAATTCTCAATTGGATTCAAATTCATAAACCCTTTTTTTATATATTAATATAATATTTTCCTATTGAAAATATTAATCCCACTCCAAAAAGGATAAAATTTTAATTAATAATCCAATTCAAAATTAGATTTATTAACAAGTCTTTATTAATATTATATTTTATATACATCTATTATATAAAATAATATTAATTATATATATCACAAATATTTCAACCAAGAGATATTGTTTAATTTCTATTCCAAATAGAAACTTCAATTTATTCACAATATTAGTTATAATCTTTGTGCTAGCAAAGAATATAATAATATTTCATTTGGACTAATAACTAAATTTATTTGACTAATTAAATTCTTTAATTTAATTATCAAATAATAAATTAATTAATCCTTTAGCAAAGATCAGAACACTCGTTAGTGTGCGACCCCATAGGTTCAATACTAAACCGGTAGTAAATTGACCATATCAAAATACTAATCAAGGGTGACGTCTAGCAACACTCCTTAACGACCGAATAGCATGAAGTATACAATTTACTCTCAAGAACCAGTAGAAGAATAATGTAGTAATTCCTTCTGTCCTTATAGCTCTGGATCACCCTAGGATATGGTTCAACTGTCAAATCCTAATAGGCGATCAACTATGTGTTCACGTCAAATATAATCGACCATTGAATGACCTAAGAAACTCATTTCTTCTTTCATTCAATTGCCCTGGCCAAGGTCTTAGTTTGGTAGTTTATAATTCATGACGACATGGAGCTTAATCTCATTACCAAGAGTTGACAGATTTCGTCTTGATCAATCACTAATTCTACAAGTATTTAACCGTACCCAATATCCTTTCAACTATCGCCCTAGGGCCATAGATGTCTAGTATCAAAGCACAATAAATAACTTGTCAATTACGATGACGATCTCAAGTCAAAGGAAACAGTTACATCACATTCTTCAAGAAAATATCCTATTGATAGTTTATGGTAATTCTAACCATTAGGAATTATCCAATGAGTCGGTTCAATGATCATATCTCTATATGCATCATCTATCTATGTGATTTAGTTAATGAGATCAACTAATATTTATCCGATAAAGACGATCACATAAATATTGATCTAACCGGATTACTAATGTCCAAATTAGTAATCCTACGATCAAGAACAAATTTAGATTAAATTGTAAAAGACTTTGCTCTCATTATCATGATCTCTATCACGATGACAAATTTCAAAATTTAATCAAGGATCTTATCAAAATAATTAAACAATTGATAATAATGATAAAAGAATATCAAATGCCATATATTTTATATCAAATGACATTCACAAAAATATGTTTAAGTTATCAAATATGATATTGGATCTAGGGCATATCTACTATATCCTTAACAACACATACAATACAGACCACGAGAAGGTCCCAAAAACACAAGACACTAAAATGGTTAACCTAACTGAAAAGGAAAGAGAATCAGATCGGATGATGAAAATGCACGAAGACCTCGGTGAATGCTAAATTTTCAGAATGAAGAGGCAGTAGGAACTGGAGTAAAAGAAAAATTTTTACAATTCAATAGCCTCACCCCTATGGGTTATCATAGCCAAAGGGGTGAAATGAGAGGACCATCGCCTAAAGCTACAAGGCGGAACAAAAAGGACCTCACCCTTAATATTTCCATTGATTAACACAATTTCATGGAACATTAGGGGCATGGAGTCCTAACAAGCTTTTGGAAGACTTAAAACCTTACAAATAC
The DNA here is from genome assembly GCA_034376525.1 of Nicotiana benthamiana. Classification (NCBI taxonomy): domain Eukaryota; kingdom Viridiplantae; phylum Streptophyta; class Magnoliopsida; order Solanales; family Solanaceae; genus Nicotiana; species Nicotiana benthamiana. Next base: position 20,568,246 of record CM067341.1, read on the forward strand.
AATACATAATACCTTTTATTGAATTACAAGAACCAATTGTAAGGTCTACAAAAACTGAACACTACAAACTACAATTGGGTTATAACACAGTTACATCAACTGTAACAACAAAATATGGTTGTTATGGTCATCGGATGTATCGGCGAATATATTAGAAGATTTAGATCAACGGGTGATATGTTAAATAACTCTTACAACAGTAGCTACACCAGTTTATGTGATAGTAGCGTATGCGAAATGTACCATACATGAGAGACGACAATTGTAGGACAAATTAAGAGCTTGGGAATCCAACATACAAAAGCTATAGGCTGTTGTAGGTGACTTTAATGTAATACTCATTGTAGAAGAAAAGTTTGGGGGAAGACTATATATCCTAAGCAAAAGAATCGATTTTCATGAACTGTATAGATGATTGTGGGTTGCAGGATGCAGGCTTTTATGGTGCTAAATACACTTGGTGTGACAACAAGGGACCAACCAAAACAATATGGAAAAGACAGGGCAGACTTATTATAAATGACGGTAATAACCCACCAAACCAAGGAAACTGCAAATCTCTGTGGCTGAGGATGGCCTGGACCAACTCTGCACGGCCTCCATCTTCCTCGGATCTACCCGAATGCCCTCGCTCGAAATCACATGGCCTAAGAATGCCACATAATCCAACCAAAACTCATATTTTGAAAACTTCGCATATAACTTCTTCTCCCTCGGGGTCTGAAGCACGATCCTCAGGTGCTGCTCATGATCTTCCCGACCCCGAGAATGCACCAGAATATCATTAATAAAAACAATAACGAACCAGTCAAGATATGGCCTGAACACGCTGTGCATCAAATGCATAAAAGCTGTTGGGGCATTGGTTAGACCAAAGGATATAACAAGGAACTCTTAATGACCATACCGAGTCCTGAAGGCTGTCTTCGAGATGTCTGACTCCCGAATCTTCAACTGATGGTAACCTGAGCGTAAGCCAATCTTAGAAAGCACCTGTGCGCCATGAAGCTGGTCAAACAGATCATCAATACGAGGCAAAGGATAACGGTTCTCCACTGTAACCTTGTTCAACTAACGATAATCAATGCGCATACGCATAACCTTGTTCAACTGACGATAATCAATGCACATACGCATAGAACCATCATTCTTCTTCACAAAAAAAAAAGGAGCACCCCACGGTAAAACGCTGGATGAAATAAAACCCTTATCAAGTAATTCCTGCAACTGATCCTTCAATTCATTTAGCTGAGGAGAAGCCATACGATACGGAGGAATGGAAATGGGCTGAGTGCCCGGCAACAGGTCAATACCAAAATAAATGTCTCTATCAGGCGGCATGCCCGGAAGATCAGCTGAAAACACATCGGGATAATCCCATACCACTAGGACAGAATCAACAGAAGGGGTATCTACACTGACATTTCTCACATAGGCTAAATACGGTGCACACCCATTCTCAACCATACGTTGAGCTTTAAGGAAAGAGATAACTCTACTAGGAAAGTGATCTAAAGTGTCACTCCATTCAATACACAAAATACCTAGCATAGCCAGCATCACGGTTTTGGCGTGACAATCAAGAATAGCATAATGGGGCGACAACCAGTCCATGCCCAAGATAATATCCAAATCAACCATGTTAAGTAGCAATAAATCCGCCCTGGTCTCAAAACCACGAATAGTAACTAAACATAACCGATAAACTCGGTCCGTGATAAGGGAATCCCCTACAAGGGTTGAAATATAAACGGGGGCACTCAAAGAATCCCGAGGCACATCCAAATGTGGAGCAAGGTAAGAAGACACATAAGAATAAGTAGAGCCCGGATCGAATAGAACCGATGCCTCTCTATGACAAGCCAATATAATACAGGTGATAACAGAATCGGAGGCAACAACCTCGGTGCGAGCAGGAAAGGCGTAATATCTAGCCTGACCTCCCCTTCGAGGGTGACCTCTACCTTCTCGGCCTCCACCCCTAGCTGGCAGAGCGGGTGGAGTGGCAACTGGGGTTGTAACCATAGCTTGAGAGCTCTGTGGGGCAGGCTGTGGCTGAGCAGTCTGTAAAGATGCACCCCTACCCAGTTTGGGGCAGTCCCTAACCATATGGCATGTATCACCACACTCGAAACAAGATCTGGGAGGGCGCAGTGGCTGTGACTGACTAGGTCCAGGTCTGCTGGACTAACCTCTGGAAGTACCACGCGCTGGAGGCGCGCTAGAAACTGGAGGCGCATAGTAAGGTTTCTAAGGTGTAGGCGGAGCTGGAGCACTACTGGCTGCTGGAAGAGATGAATGAATGGGACAACCCACAAAACCCCTACCATGTCGACCTGCTACTAGGGTACGGGCACTAGAATAGTGGCCCGACTCTCGAGACCTCTTGGCCTCTCTCTTCTCTCGCCCCCTAGCATGCATTCTCTCGATCGTCCTAGCAATGCTCACTATCTGCTGATAAGGAATTTCCATCTCCAACTCTCGAGCCATGCTAGATCTGATAGGTTGGATAAGGACCTCAGTGAACCTGCGAACTCTCTCGCGAACTGTAGGAACCAAAGCCGGTGCATACCTGGCCAACCTGGTATAACGGATAGCATACTCCGAAACGGTCATAGAACCCTGGCGCAAATGCTCAAATTCTACACGCGATGCGACTCTGAGACTCTAGGGGATAAACTCTCTCATAAATATCTCCGAAAACTGGGTCCAAGTCACTGAAGCAGCCTCAACTGGACTATCTATCTCATAAGAACGCCACCAATCATAGGCGGCTCCCGAGAGTTGAAAAGCAGTTAAGGAAACCCCGCTGGACTATACTATGCCCATAGTGCGAAGAATACGGTGGCACACCTCTAGAAATCCCAAGGCATCATCTGTCTCTAATCCACTGAAAATCGGAGGATCATACTTCTTGAACCTCTCCAACCTCCGCTGCTCATCCTCAAAAGCAGTTTCCATATCCACAGGCTGAACTGGCACGCAGGCGGAACAGGAATGACCTCTAGAACCTGCTCATCCTGCACTCATTGCTCAAGAGTGCGGATGGTGGGAGTCTGTGATCCTCCCTCGGCCTGGGATGTGACTTCAATGAGGGGAAACAACTCTGCCTAAGCCAAGGTGGTGTACATAGACATGAACTGAGCCAACGTCTCCTGAAGGGCTAGAGTAGTAGTGGCAGTAGTAGGCGTGCCAAGTGCTTGGGCTTCGGCTCGATTTGCTGGTGGTGCCTTGGTGGTAGCTCGCGCAGGGGCTCTGGCCACACCCGTACACGTCCTCGACCTCTGCCCCGGCCACGGCCTCTGACGGCTGCAGTAGGGGGCGCGGGTGCCTGATCATCCCGAGTAGTGTGTTTCCTCACCATCTGTGAGAGAATAGAAGACAGAAGTTTAGATCCGATGTCCAAATATCGCATGACAAGGAAATCAATGAAGTGAAGATTTTTCCTAAACAACCTCTCGTAGATAAGTATAGACGTCTCCGTATCGATCGACGAGACTCTAATAAACCAGCCTCTGTTCTATGACTCCTATGAACCTAGAGCTCTGGTACCAACTTGTCACAACCCCAGTTCACCCCCCATGAACATGTCGTGATGGCACCTAGTTCCTACAACTAGGTAAGCCTAACAATGCGGAATTTATATAACTTGTTGAAACATTTAATTAAATTAAGCAAAACTAGAAGAAAACGGTATACAAGTGACGCTTGGCATATACAACTCAAAACTATGAAAGTCTACAATCACACCCCAAAACCTGTAAACTCACGGGAAAACACGGGCTAAAGGAAAATATTGTAAATGCTCTAATCTCCAAAATGCTACATCAAAAGTATGATAAAATCTAACACTACATGCAGAATGAGGAAGGAAACTCTTCGGCTTGCGGACACTGCAGGTATACCTCAAGTCTCCGCTAGATCTCTCTACCTCGATGATAGTGCGCCTGAGATGAAGTACATGGGTCTGCACATGAAAAACATGTGCAGAAGGGGCATGAGTACACCACAATGGTACCCAGTAAGTGCCAAGCCTAACCTCGGTCCGGTAGTAACGAGGAAGGTTAGAGCCCTACTGAGATTAAGCGATATAATAAAAATGCTGGCAATAGTATGAAATAAGCAAAAATAATGGAATACAACTGTGAATTAAGTTAGATTACATAGACGATAATTCACATACCGAGGGTAAAATTACACAGAGTAAGACAACTAAATATCATCACCAATTACGAGGATCTCCCAAGATATCGTCATGTAGTCCATTTCCAGGTCAATAACAACAACAGTAGTCCATTTCCATATTAATACCAATAACAAGGATCTCCCAGGATACAGTCATGTGGTCTATTTCCATATCAATACCAATAATGAGGATCTCACAGGATACCGCCCTGTAGTCCATTTCCATATCGATACCAATAACGAGGATCTCCCAGGATACCGTTCTGTAGTCCATTTCCATATCAATACCAATAACGAGGATCTCCCAGGATACTGTCCTATACTCCATAATATAAATGTGCAGGGAGATCTCCCGGGAATCTAACTCGTAGTCCCGAAGTAAATATGCAGGGGGATCTCCCGGGAATCTAACCCGTAGTCCCAAATATAAATGTGCAGGGGGATCTCCCGGGAATCTAACCCGTAGTCCCAAATATAAATGTGCAGGGGGATCTTCCGGGAATCTAACCCGTAGACCCAAATTAACCAAACGGGGGGAGCCACCGGAATCCCATGTCTGTAGTCCCAACGCAAATGCGCAACCACAATCAAAGAATATTCATAAATGAAGTACAACAATACAAGCAACAGATAGTTCTAGCCTAACATGTGTCACTAGTGCAGTTAAGGAAATTTAAGCAAGTAGGCAGGTTAAATCAACTAAACATGTCTTTCTAATATAACACAGGTTATAATTGCAAGTAAGATAAAGCAAGTACGAAAGAAACTTAGTCTCAATATCTTAAGTAAAAATCGGATTTTCAACGATTAGTTCAAGTACGCGCTTGTCACCTCACGTACAAGGCTCTCAATTACCAAATAACATATCCTAGGGGAAAGGTCTCCCACACATGGTTAGACAAGTCACTTACCTCAAACTAGCTCCGATTCAACTTGAAACCGCACTTTTGCCATGAGAATCCGACTCCAAATGGCCCAAATCTATTCATTTCAATTACGTCTCGTAAATAACATCTCAAGTAACTAATTCTACTATTTAATTTTACAGCTAAGGCAAAAAAAATTAGATAAAATGACCAAAATGTCCCTCAAGCCAACATGGTCATAACTCGACGTTCGAACTAAAATATGATTACCAATTCCCCCACGAATCCAATTATACGATTAGTTTTGAAATCGGACCTCGGATTGAGGTTCAACCCCCAATTTTAGCAAAACCCTAGGTCCTACCCAATATACCTAAATTTCCCTATTAAAATCTCCGATTTAATGTTGAAATCATGGAAAAAGGTGTAAGGAGTGAAGAAAATGAGTTATAAATCACTTACCAATTGTTTTGAAGAAGAAGAATTGCTTAGAAAATTGCCTCTTATGTTTTGGGTTTTTGAAAAGTGAGAAATAACTGAAAATCCCGTGTATTTATACTTCCTGATGCACCTAGCACGGACCGTGCGAGGATGACCACGGTCTTACGGCTCACACTGCGGACCGCATTAAGGCGGACGCGGCCGCACTAGTGGAACTAAAGGCTGCTGGATCTCTAAAGCTTGCAGAGACCGTGGCCGCGCGGCTCACGCCGAAAACCGTGCTAAGGCGGCCATGTCCATGCAGCGCATACCGCGAACCGTGCAAAGGCGACCGCGGGTGCGCTGGAGCCTGCAGCTTTTCCCTGACCTGCAATATCTGGTGTTTTTAAGTCTAAGACCTCCCAGAACCTACCGAAACTCACCCGAGACCTCGGGGCTCCAAACCAAATATGCACACAACCTCAAAAATATCCTACGGACACCTCCGTGTGATCAAATCACCAAAATAACATCATAAAACTCATGATTTCTTCCAAAATTTTTCATAAGACATAAAATTTCCATTTCGGGTCCGAAACACGTTAAACAATGTCCATTCTGTACCAAACTTTACAAAAAGTGCTTCAATTAGTTATAAGACTTGTACCGGGCACCAGAACTAAAATACGGGCCCGATACCCTAGTTTTCTAATCAAATTTTGTTTCCATTTACCTTAATTATTTCCAGAAAACAATTTCACATAAAAAATTATTTCTCGGACTTGGGACCTCGGCATTCGATTCCAGGTATACTCTCAAGTCCCATATTTTTTCACGGATCCTCCGAGACCATCGAATCATGGGTCCAGGTCCGTTTACCAAAAACGATGACCGAAGTCAAATTTATTCAATTTAGCATCAAAATTTAGCATTTTTTTCACACATAATTCATATTTAAGTTTTTTTTATTATGCGCCCGGATTGTGCATGCAAATTGAGGCAACTCGAGAGGAGGTTTTAAGGCCTCGAAAGTACAGAATGAAAAATAAATAAGTAATGACCCATTGGGTCGTCACAGGAAGAAGGAAACCACTCAACATTCAGAGAATTTGGGATGATAATGGAGAATGGAGAATCGGTGATCAAGATATTGCCACCGCAAAAATAGAACATTTTCGAGGAATATTTAACCATAATGAAGCATCGGATGATATGTCTGCGTTGGATTATTTAACGCCAAAAGTCACGGAGGAGGACAATGAAATGCTGACAACAGTTTCAACACTGGAGGAAGTCAAGAATTGTGTCTTCTCCATTAGTACAGAAAGTGCTCCATGCCCGAACAGATTAAATGCCTTTTTCTATCAAAAATGCTGGAAGTTATTGCAGAAGACGTATATAATGCAGTGCTATCCTTCTTTCAAGGGGCATCTATCCCGAGATTCTTTACTCACACTTGCCTAGTATTGATTCCAAATGTGGAGTTCCTCCGGTAGTGAGTTTCTTACTAGCCTTAAGATACTCCTTAGCAGAGGGCACATCTTTCTTAACCAAAAGATTAATCATCATAGGTGTAGCCTCAAACTATACCCATTTTCGTAGCTAAAAGGGTTCCCTCTCTTACTTGATTGAGACTGAGAGTCAGGAACCTTTTTTGGCTTTCCTAAAATAAAAATATTTGGAAGTTGGTAAAGACCCGCCCCTTGTTTCAGTCAGAATGATTTCCCGAGACCCCGGGACATTGGCTTCTGCCAATAGTGAACTATTAAGGATCCCTATCCAACCTGAATTCTAAGGGTAATCGATGTGAACTATAGGGTTTAGAAGCAGCTGCTTTTATTTATTCCCAACATTTAGATTGAGTAGACATCAAAGGGGAGAGATGAAAACTATCAGAATTTAGGCAATTAGCCTATGTCGAGTTGCAAGATGTTAAATGTTCGACTGATATTGAGCATTAGAGGGAGATTGATTTCTCAAAATATACTACTAGCACAAGAGATCATCAGGGATACATCTAGACCAAAGAAAGGAGGGAATATAGTACTAAAACTTGACATAGAAAAGTCTTATGATAGGGATGTGTAGTCTAATGAAGAAATTGGGGTTCTCAAACAAATGGGTGGAGCAAATACATACACACATTTCAAGAAACTAGTACTATTTGATAGTTAATGATCAAAGATTTGGGTTCTTTAAATCACATAATGGACTACAACAAGGTGACCTACTCTCACCTTCACTATTCGTATTGAGTGCAGAGATTCTTTCAGTGATATTGAATAACCTTCAAAATTGGCGAAGACATGGCAGGTTTCTATATGGGAAGACATGGCAGGAACCTTCCATTTTCCTACTGAACCATCTCCTGCACTGGATAGCATTGCTTTTGCTTATGTAGTTGTTGAATTTGCCTTGGCAGAAGCTGATAAAGGTACTACTACTATGTCTGATATGCCCTCAATGCGTGGCCAAATTAGCCATGACTTAGGAGTGAATGATGTAATCATCTAACACATTGATACATCAACATTTGAAGAAAATAATTGTTTGCATTGTCAAACTTTCTTATATTTGGCACTACGAGCTAGACTTCTCGTTTTCTTGCCCAAGTGTTTAGTACGGACATAATCATTTGTATATGCTTGTCACTACAAAATGTAAAACTTAATTTTCTCACGCTCTCTGATTTTGGTATACTGTTAGGAAAAGTGTATTAATCAAAATCAACACTTTTAAGAAAAAACAAGAGGAAGAAGAAATAGACTAAATAATTCCAAGCCAACAATTTGCTTGTATGTTCCTTAAGGAATTTTAACCCTCTCACAGTTTTCAAAGCAATGGATTAAATCCTCCCACGATAAAATGGAATAAACCTTCATGCGACAGTAGCAATACTAGAAGCAGGATACCAATAAACTCAAAGAGCGTAGAGAATCACACTTACAATCACATTGCAGATGATATTATATTACTAGTGGGCGCAGAAGACAAGAGGGGTGGCTCTGATGTTAAGCAACCCCCATTTCCAACCGAGAGGTTGTGAGTTTGAGTCTCCCCAAGAGCAAGGTGGTAAGTTCTTGGAGGGAAGGATGCCGGGGGTCTATTTGGAAACAGTTCTCTACCTAAGGATAGGGGTAAGGTTTGCGTACACACTACCCTCCCCAGACCCCACTAAGTATGATTATACTGAGTTGTTGTTGTTGTACTAGTGGGCGCAGAAGAACCTTGGAGCTGGTTATGAATGTTTTAACCGCGTATGAGAACACTTCTGGATAAAAAATAAACAAAAGTAAAAGTTTTTTTATGCTAAAGACTGATGCCTTCTTAAGTGCTATAACTAGAGTAAAAAGTATCACGGGAAGCAAACACAAGAAATTCCTCACAAAGTACCTGGGCTGCCCATTAATTAGAGGAAGGCAAAATATCATATATTATTCTGAAATAATTGATAAGGTAACGAGTTGAGTGAAAGGGTGGCAAATTAAGCTACTATCTACAGGAGGGAAGTCAATTCTTAATAGTTACCTAGAGGAGGGAATATCTCTTTTTGGTATCATAATTGGTCAAGACAAGGTCCTTTGTACAAACTCTTGCCATCAGGAATGAAACCTAAAGATTTCCAATTAATAGATGTCTTAGAAGGAAGCAATTGGAAGTATGATGCAATAATTAAGGACATACTAAACTCAGTCAAAAATATGGTGGACCAACACAAAATCAAGCTTTACCCAGACCTGCCAGATAGAGTGATATGGACAGCAAGCTCAGCTGGGAGCTTCTCAGTCTTTTCTTCATGGGAAAGCCTCATGCAAAGGATAACTCAAGGAATAGTGAACAATAGAATATGGAACATGCATGTGCCTTTTAAAATGGCCTTCATGACCTAGAAGGCCTTAAATGATAGAGCTCCAACAGATGAGAAGGTAGCAAGATTTGGCTACAACATCCAAGCTAGATGTTACTATTGCCAACCTCCATCAAATGGAATAGAGACGGTGGACCGCCTATTCAATTCAGGGAATTTGGCTCAAGAAATCTGGACCAGGTTTGCAGGCCGTTTTGGTATAAAAGTAACGAATAGGCATCTGGGTCTACAAGTAGCCAAATGGTGGAATCATGGAACCTTAAATATAGTGGCAGCTTTCATGATTAAGGTCCTACCAGCCTTGATAATATGGGAATGATGGAGAGTGAGATGTGTGTGCATATATGGAAATGAAATTCCCTCGGCTCATAGATCAATGATTTTAATATCTCACACTATCCATTAACTGAACAAACAAAAATTTGGAAGGAGAAAACTGCAATCCTCTTGGGTCCAGCTGCAAAAAGTGATTGATCAATCTATTAACAGTGGGGCATACAGATTGATTAGATGTCAAAAACCTCCGGCATTGGCTATCAAACTTAACAGTGATGGTATTTGCATTGATAGTAACTTTGGGATCGGGGGAGTAATTAGAGATAACAATGGAAAACTCATTCTAGCTTACTCTAGATACGTTGGACCAGGCATTAACAACTTGGCAAAAAGTAAGGCTATGCTCTATGGACTGCAACAATGCTGGCAAAGAGGGTTCATAGCCGAGGCGGACTCAAAACTGGTAACCTCATGTGTAAATGAGGGAGAAACAACACCATGGAGAATTATACAAATTGTAGAAGAGATCAAGGGAATTTTCATTGAAGGGAATATAACATTGCAACATTGCTACAGGGAAGCTAATAAAATTGCGGACAAATTGGCTACAATGAGTCACACACATCGACAAAAACTTATTTTCACCAGGTATGAGGATCTACCAAAGCAGGTTAAGGGACTTATGCAATTGGACAAGTGGGAACTTGCTTCATTCAGGGTTAGCCAAATGAAGAAAGCTGAAATTAATTATGAGCCTCCATAATCAAGATCCAGCAACAAGCAGGCTGCCTTACTGTTTTAGTTTTATAGTTACGTAAATTAGAAATAGTCATGGTAATAGAATAATAGAGTTTCGGCTTCTAAACTCTCATGATCTGCTACAGGGTAAGGTAATAAGGCCCCCTCCATGTACTCTTTTCTAGGAAGGAAATAAGATAGAAGTTGCAATTTTTTTTAGAAAGCTACTTAATATTCGAATTTCTAAAGTTGCATCTGAAAGATGAAAGAACTTCATATTTGGTTACTGAATTTATATTGAAAAGATTGAATTACTTTAGATTCAACAAGGTACACTTTGCTATAATTTTTGTAATTCGCGTATAACTTCAATGGTGGCCTCGAAAGTGGGTATATATGAAATGTTTCAAGTTTTGGGGCGGGTTCACTAATTTTTCCATCACAAATAGGTTAGTCACAAGCATATTAGCGACAGATGCAATCTCTCTAAAAATAGGTTTAGCGGCAGAAATAAAAATATAAAGGAGATAGTAATCTTGATAGACAATGACATAACATATCGGGTATCCAAAATTGTAATAACTATCGGAATATCAAGTTATTTAGCCACACTGCAAAAGTCTAGGAGAGGGCAGTGGAGCTAAGAGTGAGAAGAAATGTGTCTATTTTTTAGGATCAGTTCGGATTTATGCGTGGACGTTCGAATACAAATGTCATTCACCTTGTTAGAAGATTGATGGAGTAATATAGGAATAAGAAGTGTAACTTGCATATGGTTTTTATCAACTTAGAAAAGGTGTACGATAAAGTCCCAAGGGAATTATTATGGAGATGTTTGGAGACTACATGTGTACATGTTGCATATGTTAGGGTGATTAAGGACAATTATGAAGCAAAGGCCCTAGTGAGGACGGTAGGAGGGACTCAGACCATTTTTCAATCATGTTGGGGTTGCAGCAAGGGTCGGCACTCAACCCTTTTTTGTTTGCCCTGGCGATGGACATACTGACGTGCCACATCCAATGTGAGGTGTCATGGTGCATGTTATTTGCAGATAATATTGTATTGATTGATGAATACGATATGGTGTGAACACGAGGTTAGATGTATGGAAACAGACCCTAAAGTTTAAAGGTTTCAAGTGGAGCAGGAACAAGACAGAATACTTAGAGTGTAAGTTCAGTTTGAGACTCGGGAAGGGGAAGGGAAGGTGAGACTGGACTTGCAAGTCATCCCTAGAAGAGAAAGTTTTTAAGTACCTTGGGTCTATTATATATGGGGATAGGGAGATTGATGGGGATATCACATATTGTATGATGGCGGGATGGATGAAATGAAGACTCATTTCCAATGCTTTTTATGACAAAAAGGTGTCACCAAAACTTAAAGGTAAGTTTTACGGAGTGGTGACCAAACATACTATGTTGTATGGGGCTGAGTGTTGGCCGTCAAGATCGTCCATGTCCAGAAGATGAAGGTAGTAGAGATGAGGATATTGAGATGGATGTGCGGACACACCAGGTTACATAAGATTAGGAATAAGTTTATTAGCGGCAAAGTGGGTATAGCCCCTATTGAAAATGAGATTATTCATGACAAGGTGGGTGTGACCCTTATTGAGGACAATATGTGGGCAGCGGGGCTTAGATAGTTTGGATATGTGAGGAGAAAGAGGAGTACGGACACCCCGGTGAGGAGGTGTGACAGGTTAACATTAGAGAGCCTACGGGGAGGTAGAGATAGGCCGAAGAAAAAGCGAGGAGAGGGGATTAGGCAAGAGATGGTGCAACTTTAGCTATCGAAGACATAACCCTTGATAGGAAGTGTGGATGTCGAGGAATAGGATAGTAGGGTAGATGGTCTAGATTGTTCATACTGGTAGTATTAGTATACACTCTCGCATTCTGTTAATAGTAGATTTCTATAACTAACTGTTATTTTTTTCATTTTGGTCAACTTATTGTCTTGTTATTTTTTATTCTGCTTTTACATGGCTTTGTGGTGTTGTCCCTTTTTGGCTATCTTTTTAATAGTATGGTACTTATGATTTCCTGAACTGAGAGTCTATTGAAAACAACATCTCTAACTTCACAGGATAGAAGTAAAATTTGCATATACATTATCCTTTTCAAACCTAACTATATAGGAAAATATTAAGTATATTATTATTATTGTTATTTTATCACTTTCGAATACAATATTCAAGGTAGATGCAAACAACCCTCCCGTATTACAATTATCGCATTTGAGTCACTACTCTCATAAAGTTTATATGCTCCTGAAAAATGTACAGGTAGATCACGTTGCTTTTCTCATTATCAACCCTTTTTTTTGGTTTATCTAGCTCAATTTTTAATCATTATTCACAACACGTTATACTTTTTGGAAAAAAGAGATTTACTTCTTTAACTAACACTCACTTATTTATGTTTACCTGTGCAATGATAAGCCATATATATATATATATGGATTTAGTTGGATGTCTTCAATTTTAATTTGATTTAGAACTGAAATTCCATTGATTCCAATTATTACGTAACAAGTCCAAATCGAGATGAAAAAAGCGATTAATTATAAGGAGAAGAGTGAAGGTCAATCAACTTATAAAAGTTGAAAATCGATGAGCTACTAAGAAATCTTGCGGAAATTTAAAGAATTGAGTTAAATCGTGACTAAGTTGAAAGAATGGAACAATTTATTCAAATAAAACTACGAACCCGATGTAGCTGATTTTGAACATACAAAGCAACAAGCAATAAATTTAAGTTGATTTATTGAGCTGAACAATTGGATAGATTGAATTTAGTGAATGTAGAAACAAAAAAATTAATGATTCCTCGGAAATAAACTTTGGGATTTGAAACCGAAAAATGAAATATTGAGAAAGAAAAATATATTTTCTAACTCAAACTCAAAGCTTACAATACTACACTTGTAATTTCTAATACAAGTTTTAGGATGATTTTACAAATGAGTTCTACAACCTACTTATACTAAAACCTTACACCAAAAATTCAATATTGGCATACAAAAATAATCAAACATGGCATGTAAGAAAATTCAAACTTATACAAATCAATTTTGTCATGCAAGACAACCAATGTTCTTGAATATTAAAACTAGTCTATTTTAATTATTTTTGATCAATTTATATAATTTCAACAGCCTCCCTTAAATTGATCAAAATAATTTACATATACCAAGCATCGATTTCAATCTCTCGAACGTTTCTGCCTTCAGCGGTTTAGTCAGAATATCCGCTATCTGATCTTCTGATTCACAGAACTTTAGTTCGATTTCTCCATTCTTGACAAGATCTCTTATGTAGTGATACATAATCCCGATATGCTTGCTCCTGCCATGAAATACTGGATTCTTGGCTAATGCAATTGCTGACGTATTATCACACATAATCTTTGTCGGACCATCTTGCTCGTGGTTCAGCTCACCAAGCATTCTTCGAAGCCAAACTGCTTGACATGCTGCAGAGGTTGCTGCCATATACTCTGCTTCAGCTGTAGATAAAGCAACTACTTGTTGCATCTTTGAAGACCACGAAAACACGCCTCCCTCGAGAAAGAATACATAACCGGAAGTGCTTTTCCGAGTTTCAGTATCACCCACCCCTCCCCTCAATCACTATCTGTGTATCCTACAAGTCTGCACTTGTCAGAATATTTATAGAAAATTTCATGATCCTGGGTACCTTTAATGTACTTTAGAATCTGCTTTGCTGCCTGCAAATAGGACTGGCTCGGTGTCTCTATGAACCGACTGATAATCCCTACTCCATAAACAATATCTGGCCTTGTTGATGCTAAATAATGTAGACTACCAACAATGCTTTTAAAATAAGTAGGATTTACACGCATCACCCCTTCCTTCTTTCTTTAACTCAAGATGTTCTGCAACAGGAGTCTTCATCGGATTTGCTGATTTCATCTTGAATTTCTTCAAGATATCTCTAGCATATTTATTTTGAGAAATAAAAATACTATCTTCAGTCTGTTGCACTTCTATGTCCAAGAAGTAAGACATCAGCCCCATGTCTGTCATTTCAAACTGACTTGTCATAGCCTCCCTGAATTCAGCAAATATAAATTCACAGTTTCCTGTAAATATTAAGTCATCAACGTAAAGACAGACAAACATAATGTCGCCATTAGTCTTTGACTGACTTAATATACAGTGTATGCTTATAAGGACACTTCTAAAAACCTGCCTCCAACATGTAAGTATCAATACGCGTATACCAAGCTCGTGGATCCTGTTTCAAACCGTATAACGCCTTCTTCAACATGTACACCTGGTTCTCCTGTCCTTTCTTGGCATATCCAAGGTGGTTGCTCGACATAGACTTCTTCCTCCAAAAAACCATTCAAAGAATGCCGACTTTACATCCATCTGATGTATCTTCCACCTGTGTTGGGCTGCAATGGCTACTATCATCCGTATAGTATCCATTCTGGCAACTGGTGCGAAAACCTCGTAGTAGTCAATTCCCGACTTCTGCTTGTAGCCTTTGACCACCAATCTTGCCTTGAACTTGTCCACCTCTCCGTTGGGTCGGTACTTTGTCTTGTACACCCACTTGACACCGATTGGCTTCTTCCCTTCTGGCAAAGAAGTTAACTCCCACGTGTTATTCTTCTCGATAGAATGAATTTCCTCATTCATCGCCTTGATCCACTTCTAGTAACCTGCTGCATCTTCATAATGCACTGGATCACAATCTCCTAGAGATTCCACCTCGACTGGGCCACACAAATCTGTATGCACTAACTCCAAAGGTTTCTTTGATGTCTTCAATTTTCCAGTTGGAAAAGAATCTATGTGATGCTTCCCAATAAGACATCCTTCACACTGCTGATCAGGAGCATCGATCACCGGTAATCCTGTCACCATTTTCTTTTGGGACAATAATTTCAGCCCTCTGAAATTTAAATGGCCATATCAGAGATGCCATAGCCAGTTGCTATTCGTCGCCACTGCTTGAAAGTTCATCACTCCTTTATTGAGAGTGAGAGAGTACATCCGATTTTTCGCCATGTTTACCTGAGTAATCATCTTGTTGTTTTTGCTCCGGATGGTGCAAACTCTGTCTTGAAAGAGAATCTGGTGCCCCTTTTCTGAAAGTTGGTCAACGCTCAATAGATTCCAGAAAAGACCAGGTACAAAAAATATCTACAATAGTAACATCGCTGCCATCCTTGGCTTTAATTTTGATGTCACCTTTGCCTTTCACACGAATCTTCACCTTATTCCCAAAGTTCACTTCTCCGCCCTCGTACTCGTGCAACTTTGAAAATAGATCTTTCCGCCCGTACATATCATTCGAGCACCCGCTATCAAGGTACCAAACATATGGACCTCTAGCCACTTGTTCACTAGCGTCACATGCTAGAACCATATCTTCACCAGCTTCTGCCACGTGTGCCTGCTCCGACCGTCCGTTCTGATAATTTGGACATTCATTTTTAAAATGTCCAAATTTTTGACAGTTGTAACATCTGACCTTTGGTTTATCGAAGATCCTTCCAGAAGAATTATTTGCTTTTCTTCTGTTGCCGCCTCGTTCGCCATTGCGCCTGTGACCGCCATTGCCACCGCGACTTCCTGGTATGAAATTACTCTGCAATGCCTGCTTTGGTTGAGAGGTTCCATCCTTCTGGTTCATTCTCTGCTCGTGAGAACTTAATGAACCCAACAACCTGTCAACTGACATGGTTGATGTATCTTGTCCTTCCTCGATGGCTGCAACAACATAGTGAAATCTTGCGGTTAGAGATCGTAGTATTTTTTTTACTACTCTCTGCTCATCCAACACTTCCTCGTTGGACCGCAACTGATTCACCATGGACTGCACTCGGTCGAAATAACCGGCAACACTTTCTGAGTCTATCATTCTCAATGACTCGAAATCGCCCCGGAGCGTCTGCAATCGGACCCGCTTCACTCGTTCATCATCTTTGTAGGCTTTCTGCAAGATAACCACGCTTGGTGAGCTGTCTCAGCCGTTGATATTCTTTCAAATATCAGCTCGTCAACAGCTTGAAAGATGGCATATAATGCCTTCTGATCCCCCTTACGAGTTTCAACTAATACCTCTTTCTTCTCATTTTTCATAGCCTCGAACGCAACTGCATTAGCTACCTCTGTGTAGCCGCTCTCCACCGAATCCCATAAATTTTGAGATCGGAAAAGTACCTTCAATTGGATTGACCAATTGTTGTAATTTTTCCCGGTGAGTTTTGGAAGCTGAAATTGAATCGTGTTACTAGACGACATGATTCAATATTTTTCTACCTCACAACACTCAACATTGCTCTGATACCAAATGTAGAAACTAAAAAATTAATGATTCCTCGGAAATAAACTTTGGGATTTGAAATAGAAAAATGAAATACCGAGAAAGAAAAATATATTTGCTAACTAAAACTCAAAGCTTACAATACTACACTTGTAATTTCTAATATAAGTTTTAGGATGATTTTACAAATGAGTTCTACAACCTATTTATACTAAAACCTTACACCAAAAATTCAACATTGGCATACAAAAATAATCAAACACGGCATGTAAGAAAATTCAAACTTATAGAAATCAATTTTGTCATGCAAGACAACCAATGTTCTTGAATATCATTTTTGACTTTTATTTTTTAAAACTAATCTATTATAATTATTTTTGATCAATTTATATAATTTCAACAATTTGAGGCCTAAATCCAAGGAATTAATAGTAAGAGCACGTACTTGTCACGATTGGAGTTTGAAATAAAGAAAATGCATGAAATCGAAGGCATTCGTAGGATATTATTTTTCAAAACTATATATATTACGTTATATTATTTGCGTAATAATTAACATTCTTTTTGCGTAGGAAAATAAGCTAATACTATATTGTAGTATTATATTGGTTCAGTTACCAACATTTTGAATTGTTTTTTTAAAATATTTGAATATTATTGGAATTGATATAGTGTTATTATATAATGGAGTTTTGTAGACTTATTTGGGCGTGCTTGACGTAGGCTAGAACAGTTTAAAGTCGAATCGAAACCGTTAATTAAATCAATTTGATAATTCATTGGTTGTTCATATCGGATTATCGGGATAATAGATGGTGAACAGATTAAGATTTTATAATTAACAACCTAACGGTTTGGAGGTGGATTATTTAATTTTTTAATTGGGTAAACCGTTAATTCGTAAGAATTTTTATATTAACATTTTTACCCCTATATATATAAAGTAATTTGAAATCCTAAATGGTGAAGGGTGTGTTTGGTACGAAGGAAAATATTTTCTAATTTTTCCTATGTTTGATTGGTCTAAATATTTTAAAAAATATTTTTTTCGTCTATTTTCCTCCAATTGGAAAAGGAAAAATATTTTTTAAAATTTGTTCTCAACCGCCGTCACACCCTATTAACCATTCTCACCAACCCCTACCAACCCAACCCACACCCTACCAATACTCATTCAACCTCAATCCAACTCTAAACATTTACTCGAATAATTTGATATCAATAAATCAATAAAATCTTTTAACAATTAGATTGACGATTACAGTTTGATTTTAAACAACAAAATTCACTCGGAACTTTTAAATCAAGGTCGACAAATTGAACTACTTAAACAGAAATATTAACGATCAAACTTTAGACCATGATCTAAAGTTGTTCAGAAGCAGCAACTCAAGTTCTTTATCCTTCTGATTGTAGCGCATGTCACATTTGCAAAACTATAAAAACAGGGCAAAACATAAAAGGTATAATTTCTTAAATACGCTAAAATAGGACCCCAACGACAATTAATTATAGGCAAAATATATAAAGATCTCATTAAATTTGTCAATTAAACTAAACGAGCATTTCTTTACCTCCCCTATACGTATTTGGACTGAATTATTTTCTCTCATAATAGCTGATGCGGCAAAAGAAATAATTCTTTTAAGCGCGTGCATGATAAAAAATACGGGAAAGGGCTAAATATACTTTTCTATTTTTAATATTATTTACATGTATTCTTCGTTATATTATTAGGCTATCTATACCCCTACCGTTATATTATTGAATTATCTATACCTATTGTCATACTTTGAAACAAAAATACCCTTCTTTTGAATGGAGTACCACATGGCAAAACCAGATTAAAAAGACTCATTTTAGTTTTTCAAAAAAATATTTTTTCAGTTTATACAATATTTGGAAGGGTACTGAAAAAAATCGTTTTTTAGCAAAATATTTTTTTTTTGTAAAACCATATTTGTAAAAACTAAAAAAAATGTAAAAATTGAATTCTTTTCAACTTTTTAACAAAATATTTTCATTTTTTTAAAACTGAAAAAAATATTTAAAAAAAATATTTTTATTTTTGAAAAAATGTTTGTTTTCATTTTTTCAGTTTTTTTAAAGATTTTCTTTTTGTAAAAACTGAAAAAATAAATTTGTATAAACTGATTTTTTTTGTAAAAAAAAATATTTTCGTTGTCTAAAAAAATATTTAGTTTTTTTAAAAACTGAAAAAATTATTTCCTACAAAATATTTTCGTTTTTTAACAAAATAATTTTGTTTTCTAAAAACTGAAAAAATTATTTCCTACAAAATATTTTCGTTTTTGAAAATATTTTTTTTTCATTTTTTCAGTTTTGTAAAAGAATTTTGTTTTGTAAAAATTGGAAAAACAAATTTGTAAAAACAGGAAATAAAATATTTTTTGTTATTTAACAAAATATTTTTTTTAAAACTAAAATTTTAAAAAATAGGAAAAAATGAAAATAGGGGTCGGGTTGTGGGACGGGTCAGGTAAAAAAATGACGTTTTAATCTGGTGTTGTCACGTGGCACTCCATTCAAAATAAGGATAATTTTGTTTTGAAGTATGACAGTAAAAGTATAAATAACCCAAAAATATAACGATAAGTGTATAAATAATCCAATAATATACAAAAGATACAGACAAATAATATTTAAAAAATAGAAAGTGTTATAAATAGAGCTCTAATTAGAGTGAATGTCTATCTTATAGAAGAGTTTTATTTTGAGGCTAAGTCTTTTCTATGCATATAAATAGAGGGGTCTTACCCCATTGTAAATCATCCCAAAGTATCAATAAGAATACTCCTCTCTCTACTTCTCTCTATTGTTCTTGTTCTTATATTATTTCAAAACACGTTATCAGCACGAGACTCTACCGTCTCAAGAATCCTCTTGAGAAAATTAAGGTATTTCCCTTTTTCCGAATTTGGTTTTAATTATATCTGATATTATGAAAAGAAAGTTCGTTGTCCTTGAAATTTCGGGCAAGAATTATATGACATGGGTGTTGGATGCTGAAATCCACTTAGATGCTATGGGTCTTGGAGACGCCATTAAAGACAGAGATAAATCATCCACCCAAGACTGTGCTAAGGCCTTGATTTTCTTGCGCCATCACCTTGATGAAGGTTTGAAAATTGAATATCTCACAGTCAAAGATCCACTCATCTTGTGGAACGGCTTAAAGGAGAGATATGACAACCTGAAGTTGGTCACTCTGCCACAAGCACGATATGATTGGGCTCATCTGAGGCTCCAAGACTTTAAGTCTGTTTCTGAATATAATTCTGCAATGTTCAGAATTACTTCTAAATTGAAACTCTGTGGAGATAATATCTCTGATTATGATATGCTTGAAAAAACGTTTACAACGTTTCATGCCTCCAATATGGTACTGCAACAACAGTACAGAGAAAAAGGTTTCAAAAAGTACTCTGAACTGATTTCTCTTCTCCTTGTGGCTGAGCGAAACAATGACCTGCTCATGAGAAATCACGAAAATCGACCCACTTGGTCTACACCATTGCCTGAAGCAGATAAGGTGTATTCTCATTATGCCAAGCATGGAAAAGGCCATGGATCTAGTCATGGTCGTGGTCGTAATCGGGGTCATAGCCGTGGACGTAGACAAGGAAGAAATTTCCCTAATGTCCCTCACCCCCCAAAGAGAAATAACCACCAAAAGCAGAAACGGGATTATGAGAATCCAAAGGCAAATAGTTCAGAAACTATATGCTATCATTGCGGTGGAAAAGGGCACTGGTCAAAAGCTTGCCATGTACCAAGACATTTGGTTGATCTTTATCAAGCATCTCTAAAGAATAAAGGCCCTGAAACAAATTTTGTCTCTGACGACAATTTTGACATCACCCACCTGGATGTGGCAGACTTCTTTGAGCACCCTGAGGGAAAAATAGACCACTTAATCGGTGATGGATCTGTGATGAAGGAAGATGGAATTATTTGATTTTATTTACTTATTTGTATTAGTTAGTGAATAAACTAATAGTCATTAGTATCAGCACGTATTAGTTAGTTTATGATATAATGTTAGTATTAGTTCTTTAGAATGTTTCAATATGCTTAAATTTCAAAGATATTTTTATTTTCCAGTAGAGTTAATCGACTAACCTAACAGTTAGTCGATTATCTAATATTTCGCATTAAAACTGCAAAACAATCGATTATATACTTGTTAGCAATCGATTATATTAAGACAGTGTGATCTGAAGTTTTTCAAAATAGCAAATAATCGATTATGTATGTTTAACAATCGATTATATTAAGACATTGTGATCTGAAGTTTTTCAAAATAGCAAATAATCGATTATGTATGTTTAACAATCGATTATATTAAGACAGTGTGATCTGAAGTTTTTCAAAATAGCAAATAATCTATTATGTATGTTTAACAATCGATTATATTAAGACAGTGTGATCTGAAATTTTTCAAATTAGCAATTAATCGATTATGTATGTTTAACAATCGATTACATTGAGACAGTGCTTAAACTGAAATTTTCAAACTGCAAAGTAATCGATTATGGAAAACATATAATCGACTATCTGATTTAGTTAGTCAACTAACCTCAGCGGATTTTGAAAATATTGTTTAAATGTGAAATAAACGGATTGAATTTGTTTATTCTCATGTTCGTGTATTTTCTTTTGTATGTCAAACCATGGGAAAGCAAATATGGATATCTCACAAAGCAATCTTGGATCAAATATTTGTTTAGTTGATTCATGTACTACACATACGATACTCAAAGAAAAAAAATATTTCTCTCAACTAAGTATATGTAAGGCAGGTGTTACTACAATCTCTGGTAGTAGTAAATTGATTGAAGGCTCCGGAAGAGCAACTATAACTCTGCCTAGAGAAACAATGTTTATCATAGAGAATGCAATGTTCTCCTCCAAGTCTAAGAGAAACTTGTTGAGTTTTAAAGATATACGCCGGAATGGCTATCATGTTGAGACAATAGATGAGAATAATCTTGAATATCTCATCATTACAAAGAATGTCTCTGGCCAAAAGAGGGTTATTGAGAAATTCCCGTCTTTATCTTGTGGCCTGTATTGGACAAATATTAGTGCAATTGAGGCACATTCAACAGTAAACCAAAAGGTTACTGATTCCAATACTTTTGTACTTTGGCATGATCGATTGGGACACCCTGGATCGATCATGATGAGACGGATTATAGAAAGCTCATATGGGCATCCGTTAAAGAATATCAAGATTCTTTTAAATAATGAATTTTCTTGCACTTCTTGTTATCAAGGAAAGTTAATTACAAGACCATCACCAACAAAGGTTGGGACTGAGTCACCTACGTTTTTGGAACGTATACAATGGGACATTTGTGGACCTATTCACCCACCTAGTGGGTCTTTTAGATATTTTATGGTCCTAATAGACGTATCCTGTAGATGGTCTCATGTCTGCCTGTTGTCATCACGCAACCTTGCGTTTGCAAAACTAATGGCACAAATAATTCGACTACGAGCACATTTTCCTGATAATCCAATCAAGTCTATTAGACTGGATAATGCTGCTAAGTTTTCATCCCAAGCATTTAATGATTATTGCTTATCAATTGGGATAAAAGTGGAACATTCTGTAGCTCATGTTCACACTCAAAACGGTCTTGCAGAATCTTTAATCAAACGTTTGCAGTTGATTGCAAGACCATTACTCATGAAAACGAGGCTGCCCACTTCGGTATGGGGTCACGCCATTTTGCATGCAGCAATGCTAATTCGTCTCAGAACGACGAATTATCACAAATATTCCCCGTTGCAATTGGTTTTGGGTCATGAACCCAATATATCCCATTTAAGAATCTTTGGATGCGCAGTATATGTGCCTATAGCACCGCCATACCGCACCAAAATGGGTCCGCAAAGAAGGTTAGGAATAGATGTTGGGTTTGAATCGCCTTCCATTATTCGCTACCTCGAAACATTGACAGGGGATTTGTTCACTGCACGATTTGCAGACTGTCAATTTTATGAGACACTTTTCCCAAAATTAGGGGGAGAAGTCGGTGAAACCAAATGGGAAATTTTGTGGAAAAAGGCATCATTATCTCATCTTGATCCACGTACCTCTATTTGTGAAAAAGAGGTGCAAAAGATTATCCATTTGCAAAGAATAGCAAATCAAATGCCTGACGCATTTACGGACTTGAAAAGGATAACAAAATCCCACATCCCTGCGGAGAATGTTCAAATCCGTATTGATGTCCCTGTTGGACAATCATCTAGTGTCATATCCAATGAGTCGAATGCACGCCTGAAGCGTGGCAGGCCATTAGGTTTCAAAGATTGAAATCCTAGAAAGAGGAAAGCAAACGATCAAAATGATACTACGAAAGAATCTCATGAGGAAATTCATGATTTAATAAACTCTGAGATTCATGAAGAATCCTTTGAGCCTGAGACTCAGCAAAATAAGGAACTATCCATAAATCCAATCGATATTGAGGCAAATTTTAATCGAGTGGATATAGTGGTGAATTATGTCTTTGCTTTTAATGTCGCATCTAGCATTATGCAAGAAAATGAGGATCTTGAACCTCAATCTGTTGGAGAATGTCGAAAAAGACATGATTGGCCAAAATGGCAAGAAGCAATTCAATCAGAATTGAATTCGCTGGCAAAACGTGATGTTTTTGGCCCTATAGTTGAAACACCTAATGGTGTTAAGCCTGTTGGCTATAAATGGGTCTTTGTACGAAAGAGAAATGAGAAAAACGAGGTACAAAGATATAAGGCACGCCTTGTTGCACAAGGTTTTTCTCAAAGGCCTGGTGTCGATTATGAAGAGACATATTCGCCTGTAATGGATGCCATAACTTTTCGTTATCTCATTAGTTTTGCTGTCCTTGAAAAGCTTGACATGCATTTAATGGATGTGGTTACTGCCTATCTTTATGGCTCACTGGATAATGAGATATACATGAAAATTCCCGATGGACTCAAAATTCCAAACGCTCATAATTCAAAGTCCCGGGAAATGTTTTCAATCAAATTGCAAAGATCCTTGTATGGTCTAAAGCAATCAGGACGAATGTGGTATAATCGTCTTAGTGAGTATTTGTTAAAAGAAGGCTATATAAATGATGCCATTTGCCCGTGTGTTTTTATAAAGAAAACAACATCGGAATTTGTTGTACTTGCCGTATATGTCGATGACATAAACCTTATTGGAACCCCCATAGAACTCCAAAAGGCAATTGATTATCTAAAGAATGAATTCGAGATGAAAGATCTCGGAAAGACAAAATTATGTCTTGGTTTGCAAATTGAATATTTGGCAAACGGAATTTTTGTTCATCAATCTACCTATATAGAAAAGGTACTGAAACGGTTTTACATGGATGGAGCACATCCTTTAAGTACTCCGATGGTTGTTCGATCACTTGATGTGAATAAAGATCCATTCCGACCGCAAGAAAGGAATGAAGAGCTACTTGGTCCTGAAGTACCATATCTTAGTGCAATTGGCGCACTAATGTACCTTGCAAATACTACAAGGCCTGACATAACCTTTTCAGTTAATGTCTTAGCAAGGTATAGCTCGGCTCCCACAAGGAGACATTGGAATGGGATCAAACATATATTGCGGTACCTAAAAGGGACTACCGATATGGGCTTATTTTATGGCAATAATTGCAGTCCTGATCTTGTTGGTTATGCTGATGCTGGATATTTATCCGACCCACACAAGGCTCGATCTCAAACAGGTTATGTGTTTACCTGTGGAGGCACCGCCATATCTTGGCGATCGGCTAAGCAATCAATTGTGGCTACTTCATCTAATCATGCCGAGATAATCGCTATTCATGAAGCAAGTCGGGAGTGTGTGTGGTTGAGGTCTATCATACATCATATTCAAGACAAATGTGGTTTGAAGTGTAACAAACTACCCATGACTTTGTATGAAGACAATGCAGCATGTATAGCTCAATTGAAGGGAGGATTCATAAAAGGAGATAGAGCAAAGCATATTTCATAAATGTTATTTTTCACACATGATCTTCAAAAGAATGGTGATATCAATGTGCAACAGATTCGTTCAAGCGATAATATGGCTGATCTGTTCACAAAATCTCTACCAACGTAAACCTTCAAGAAGCTGGTTCACAAGATCGGAATGCGAAAACTCAAGGATATGAATTGATGCTCTTTTCAGGGGGAGTTAATGCGCGTTGCACTCTTTTTCCCTTACAAGGTTTTGTCCCAATGGGTTTTCCTTGCAAGGTTTTTAACGAGGCAACCAATAGGCGCATATTCAAACATGTGTACTCTTTTTCCTTTTCTATAATTTTTTCCCATTGGGTTTTGTTTTAGTTAAGGTTTTAACTAGGCACATTATTGCATAGACATTCAAGGGGGAGTGTTATAAATAGAACTCTAATTAGAGTGAATGTCTATCTTATAGAAGAGTTTTATTTTGAGACTAAGTCTTTTCTATGCCTATAAATAGAGGGGTCTTACCCCATTGTAAATCATCCCAAAGTATCAATAAAAATACTCCTCTCTCTACTTCTCTTTATTGTTCTTGTTCTTATATTATTTCATAACAGAAAGATATATTTAGCACTTTTATGTAAAAAATTGAAAAGAAGGGCCCTTTTCCTTTCTAACTTCTCCTTTTATTCCTTTCTTCTTCTGGCCTGTTTTTGTTTCTTTCTTCTTCTTTTTTTTCTTTCTAATTTTGTTTCTTCAATTAGCAAAGTAGGAGATTTTGAATTAATGTGCAGATCTGTACTAAATTATAAGATAAAAGAATCAATGTGACCTATTCGTATTTTAAACCCAACATTTTCACCATGTTCTGTAAAGGACTAAACAAGAGAAGGAAGCCGCAGCGAGGATTAGCGCTGCAACAGAGGTTGTCGTCGTCGACTTACCACACTGCAATAAATCATTTAACATCTCCGACAATAAAATATGGCAGTGTCTCAGACAAAGGGTGAAAGTGAAATGAAAAAAATTAAAGGAAGATTTCGGGTATGAATTGGGAGGAGAAGCAATTGGAGACATATCTGTAGGCTCTGTGATTTTTTTGCTGAAGAAACAGAAATAAATTGAGATTTTGTTCAATCTTATTATAAAACAATAAAAGTATTTGTATTAAGAATAGAATTCTATTTAGAGTGAATGTCTATCTTGTAGAGAGTTTTACTTCGAGGCTAAGCCATTTTTCCTCCTATAAATAGAGGGGTCTTACCCCATTGTAAATCACCCCAAAATTCAATAAGAATTTCTCTCTTTCTCTGCAATATTACTCTTATTCTTTTATTATTTTATAATACGTTATCAGCACGACGCTCTAACCAACTTAGATAAACCCTGGAGAAGACAACATGGAGGAAACAAAAACAAAAACCCTGTGCAACTGAACCCTAGAAGTTGCCGCCGCCGACCACCACTGAAACCGCCTCCGCCAGCGACTCTACTCGCTGAAAAAATGCACACAGCCCTCTAGTCATCTTCTCCATCCTCATTCGCCAAGTGAAACGCTGCTCCACCATCTCCGTTAATATCAGCCGTTGTCCACCACCTAGCTCGAAGCCATCCTCGTCACCCCTCTCAAATCGCCGCTGCCCCTTCACCTTCTGACTGCTGCCCTCAACCCCCCTCCATCGAAGACCACCAAGCAACAGCAATGAGAACCGCCGCAACCCCCGCCTGACTGGACACTGACGACCACTCCATACGCAACTCCACCAGATATCAGACGCAACTCTAGCCTTTCCAACAACCAAGAGACCTTTC
This sequence comes from Nicotiana benthamiana, assembly GCA_034376525.1. Lineage (NCBI taxonomy): Eukaryota > Viridiplantae > Streptophyta > Magnoliopsida > Solanales > Solanaceae > Nicotiana > Nicotiana benthamiana. The sequence continues at coordinate 20,594,713 of CM067341.1, forward strand.
TTCACCATCGGAAAACACCCCATAAACCAACGAACGACTCTACTCTCCAAATTTTGTTCGTTTTTCTTTCAGTTTTGCTTAGCGAAAATAGAAAAGAATTTGTTTCCTTATTCGCGATCCAGTTTCAGTTTTAGGGTCGTTGTTCATGTTCAAAGCTCCAATCATCTGCTGAAGTTTTCAAATTCCGTTCGGGGCATTTGTTGATAACTTGGTTTCACTTGAGATTTTCTCAAAGAGATTCGAGTCTAACTTTTTTGTCTGGGGTGAGGTCCATTCGAAGTTGGCGTCGGGTTCGAGGTTTTCGGGAATATTTGCGGTTCCGTTGAGTTTTGTTAAGCGTTTCAGATCTCATTGAAAAAAAATATATCTAAGCACGAGACTCTAACCAATTGAGTAGAAGCTTTGGGATTGAGAATAATGATCGTCAAATGTTCTATGATCTTCCTTCAAGATTTATTCTGGATTTAAGGTAAGCATTTTACTTTTCTCTTTCAAATTCTTGATATTCTATAATTTGATTTTATATAGAAGCAAAGACAACAAAGTTTGATTATAATTCTGATGGAGTTTGTAAGAAATTACTCTCACATGAAGTGGTAAAATTTCTTTGCCTTGCCATGATCAAAATCATGTATGGTTGTGGGCAAAGAATTGAAAACCCGTCCCATTGAATTTACTCCATTCTCATTCCTTTTAGAGAATGTGGTGGTAATATGTGATAAGTCTGAAAGAAGACAAAATTATTACCGTGAAGGTATCAATGGATGTGGACGTGGCAATAGACGAAATTATAACCGTCATTATTGTGGTAATGAGAACAATAAGGATTCTCAAAATAATCATTCACACTGTGAAAGTAATATCTGTAATCGATTTGACATGAGATTTTATATAGCACATACAGGATTATTATGGTCCATTCATATTGTGAATGTGACAACATCTGATTTTATGAATACATATTCATTATTGGAAGAATATGAATATGCTATTGGTATTGAATATACCACACTCACCTCTAGAAGGAGATTTGAGATGATATAAGAAAATAATATCATTATTATGGCATGAATGGTCATTGATCACGTACCTATTGTACGCAAAAATATTTTGGCAATGTGAATATTAAAGGACAACAATAATTCAAGAAATATATCTTGCATATAATTTTGACCATAACCATAATGGTATAACTTTTTCTTTATAAGAGATACTCACCACATGGATGTTGATGAATATGTGGTAGAACAAAATTAATTGAGAGCTCTAGAAGAGCCAATTATACTATTTTGGAGAAACACAATTGATTACCAATAAGGTATTGTGTTGTAGTAAGTTTCAAAGAAACTTATTCAGTTTCCAAAGTATACGCGAAAAAGATTGATTATATTGAGGCTATAAATAAAGGAAAGATTTTATATCTTCTATTACTACAACTTGTAGCGGAATAATATGTATGCGAAAAGCTACCAGCTTTATTCTCTAGTTTGTACTACACAAATAAAAGAATGCCACAATAAAGTAGAACTTTATTGACATAAAACCCATATCATAATAAACTTGGAGTTTATTGATATCCAGTTGGCATAGCTGGTTTAGTCATATTAATTAAAGTATGTTGTGCAAAAATAAACGAGAATCTATATGGGTAAATATTAAAGAACTAGAAAGATCTTTACGAATTCTCTTAAGTTGCTTGTTCTCGTTAATTGATAGACCAATTCAAATTGGGATTGAATCCCATGAATGCTGGAAATATCAAAGGTGAATATGGGCACATTCACCTTCCATGTATACCACATAAGATGCATTTATGAGATGGTTACATATGTGATTATTATTAACCCGCAACATGGTGTTTTGCGAGGTAACTTGCTCAATAATTCAATTTAGAGCACAATTTCCAGATTTTCTATTCAAGATAGTTTATCTTGATAAGTTAGTATACATCACAACAGGTTTAGCAAGATAATTTATTGAGTGCCTCCACTTAATAGCTAAATTATTGCTTATGAGAACAAAGTTATATATATATCAATTTGATATAGGTTACATACGAAAGTATATTATATTCTTCCCTCACAAATGGTTCAAGGTCAGGAACCAAATAATTTTATCATATTATTATTGATGTGCGGTGTATATTTTCATTAACGCCATAATGCACAAAGATGGATTTCCAAAGTTGAGGAAGCAAGTTAGTTTTTCTAACATGAGAGGGAGATATGATAAACAATTAAGAAAAAGTTACGTTGAACGGATTATCATTTGTATAACTAGATCCTCGAATACGGTAATATGAACTTGAAGTTCATAAAAAGATAATTCATCTGCAATATATTGCGAAGTATGCTAGACGCATTTTGCTGACCCAAATAAAGTAACTGTATTCTCATTGCAAATGCTCATATTAAGTCCTAGAAGGACAAAGTCTATGCTACGCTTAAAGTGTTGGAAACACGTTCTCAAGGCAATATACTAAACGTGTGTTCATATTTGTAGGTTTTGATGAATGGCAAACTATGCGCAAATTGACATATGACGAGGTCCAAGCACAAGCGCAAAATTGATATATAACGAGATTCAAGCACAAGACAAAGATCGAGATTAAGTTTTATATGAGTCGGTATTTAATTGTGATCTTGATCCGACAACTTAAACTCAAGACTTGGCTTCTCTCGTAAAAATATTTTTAACAAATCATGCATATTTAATTTAGAGCAAAATGATTTTAAATAATGCATATTTACTTTAGTCAAAATGATTTTTAAACATGCCTCTAAAATCTGGACTAAGATAATCGATTATGTACTTATGATAATCGATTATGTTTAAGTCAGCTGCTTGACAATCGATTGTGAACTTATGACAATCGATTGTGTTATGGCAGTGAGCATCAGATTTTTCAAATCTGCATGACAATCGATTGTGAACCTTATGACAATCGATTGTGATGAGGCAGTGACCATCAAAGTTTTTCAAAGCTCAAAACAATCGATTGTGAAGCTAATGACAATCGATTGTGAAGAGACAATGTCCATCAGATTTTTCAAAGTCACAAAATAATCGATTGTGAACATATGACAATCGATTGTGTTGAGGCAGTGTCTTCCAAACTTTTTCAAAGTTATTAAATAATCGATTGTGAACTTATGACAATCGATTGTCAAGAGGCAGTGTCTAAATTGATTTTTCAAGACTGATATATAATCGATTGTTAACTTAATATAATCGATTGTATAACTGGCCGTTGCCAAAATGTTTTCAAATAGCGTCAGGTAATCGATTATTGATTTCCTATAATCGATTGTTTTAATTAAAATCTGAAAGGATTTTTTGAACGTTTCTAAGTAATCGATTGTAGATTTCTGACAATCGATTGTTTTAAGTAAAATCTGGAAATGATTTTTTGAACGATGCCAGTAATCGATTATTGATCTTAGATAATCGATTGTTATGCGTAAAATCTGGGATTGATTTTTGGAAGAACTGGCAAACAATCGATTGTGGTAATTTGACAATCGATTGTCACAGAGTAAAATCAGCAATTCTTAATTGGCAATTAGGCAACGGTAATACAAGGTTTTTCAACTATAAATACAACTTCAATTCAGTCTTCTAAACACAACAACTGATCATACAATTGCTAAAGCTTGCATACTTTATTGCTTATCATTTTATATTCATTACATAAGCTTTTGAGAGCCAAATTCTTGTCGAAAGTTGTTGCGATCTTGAGCGTATTCTTTTTACTCATATCTACTCTTAAAGGAGTGTCTTGTTTGAGTGCTAAGTGTTTTTGTACACTTGAAGGGAAGTGTTAGTCCCTTGTGTTGTAAGAAGGAACTTGTGTTTCCTCGGTTGAAGTCTTGGAGTGTTGTATCTCCGAGCAAAGGTTGTTGAGGCTTGTGTCCTCAAGTTGTAACGGTTTGTTGAGCACCCGTAAGCTTAACAAGTTAGTGGAAATCTCGAGAGAGTCTCTCGGGGACTGGACTAGCCACGGGTTGTGGTGAACCAGGATACATCGGTGCGTTTGTTCTAATTTATTTACTTATCGCACTTATTTATTTCCGGCAATTTTTAAATTTCGCAAGTTTACGCTAATTTTTATTATAACGCTATTCACCCCCCCTCTAGCGTTAAGCGTATTATCTAACAATTGGTATCAGAGCCCAACTCTCTGAAGACTTAACCGTTTGAGAGAAACATCCATGGCTTCTACTCGTGATTCTTTTGCAGGAATAGGTGAAGGACAATGCTCCATCCGACCACCGCTATTCGATGGTACAAATTATACATACTGGAAGGAGAGGATGAGAATATTTGTACAATCAAATAGTTTCATCTTTGGAAGGTCATAATGAATGGAGAACAAATTCCAACCAAGAAGGTTGAAAATGAATGGGTCCCAAAGTCCGAAGATGAATACGATGCGGATGATATCGAAAGGTGCAAAATAATGCTAAAGCTATTAATTTATTATATTGTGCTGTAAATGCTGATGATTACAGGAAGATATCTTGTTGCACAACGGCAAAGCAAATGTGGGACAAGTTGGAAATTACGTACGAAGGTACGGACCAGGTAAGGGAAGCCAAAATTGATTTCTTAACCTATGCATATGAATTGTTTCACATGAAGGAAGGCGAAAAAGTCGATGAGATGTTTGAATGATTTTCAAAAACCGTAAATGATTTACATGCTCTTAAGAAGACCTTCACGGATAAGGAACTTGTCCGAAAAATTCTCTGAAGTCTCACTCCGGAATGGCGATCCAAGGCCGACGCGATTCAAGAATCCATTGGCATTTCAAATGTCACCATCGACGCATTAAGAGGTAATCTTAAAACTTATGAATCTACTATACTTAACCCTCTTGTTGATGATCAAAGGAAGCAAAGAATCGCTCTCAAGGCAAGCACAAGCCAACCTCAAAATGATGAGGACGGAGACAACGAGTTCGGACTTGTTATCAAGAGATTTCAAAAGTTCATGCGAAAAGAGTATGAACGAAAGGGAAAAAAGCAAGGAGATCAAATAAAGTGCTATGAGTGCGGAGAAACCGGGCACATTAAATCAAATTGCCCAAATGCTAAAAAGGAGAAGAAACCCTTCAAGAAGCAACGAGCATACATATCTTGGGGAGGCGACTCCGGTGACGAGTCAAGTGAGGAAGAAGAAGACGAAGCCGCAAATCTTTGTCTTATGGCACAATAAGACAACAAAGAAGAGGTATATCAAATTTCTTCCAAAAATTTCTTTTCCCTTGAAGAAATGCAAAATGCTTTTGATGAGTTGTATAGCGAATTTATTAAAGCTTCAAAAATTTTTAAGAGTATAAAAGAAAATGCTTCTTTAAAAGAAAAAGATTTTCAAAAACAACTCTCTTTTAAAGAAAAGGAATTGGAAAAACTGATTTTAGAAAATGAGAAGTTGAAAGAGGAAAACAAATTTTTTGGCAAGAGAAGCGCCGACAAGCCCGAGAGTTCTAGAAATTGTACTTCTTGCATGCATCTCAAAAATGAAGTAGAAAGGCTTAAGGGCACCTTAGATAAGTTTAACTCTTCTCATAAAAATTTGAATGAAGTGCTTGTTAATTTGAAGTCGACCAAGCATGGCATAGGTTTTAGAAACGAGCCTAAAGAGAAAGTTGAAGCCAACCCCCAACCACCTAAGGCTCAACCTAGGATAAATAAAACAAATGTTCATCCTAGATACAACAAACCTAGAAATGGTTTTCATCAATCGCAACCTAGAAATAATCATGCTAGAAATAATGCACATTCTAGGCCAAACACTAGAAGGAATTTTGAACCTTTTAGAACACCTAGAAATGACTTCCAACCTAGAAACAACTATTCTAGAAATGATGCATATCCTAGAACAAATGGTAGGAGAAATGATTTTCATGATTTGCGCAATAGTTATATTGTCAAGAATAGAGCAATTGAATTTCGTCCGTCCAATTACTATCAACCTAGAAGGATGCATAATCCTAACGTGACTTGTCATTATTGTAGACGAATTGGACATATTGCTCCTGCTTGTTTTACGCGACATAGACATAACACTCAATCACATCACTATGATTTGCCTAACCCCCAAGGACCCAAAATGTCATGGGTACCTAAAACTCATTAATCTGTTTTGTATGTATGTTTGAAGGGATCAAGTGTACTATGGTACCTTGATAGTGGATGCTCCAAGCACATGACGGGAGACGAATCCAAATTCCTTCAACTAGAACACAAGGAAGGGGGAAGTGTTATTTTTGGTGATAACAACAAAGGAAAGATTATCGGCATCGGATCGGTCGGTAAGGATGAAATTTCTTCCATTAAGCATAAATTACTTGTGAAAGGTTTAAAACATAATCTCTTGAGCATAAGTCAATTATGTGACAAGGGAAATCTTGTTTTATTTGATCGGATGAATGCTTAGTTTTTAGACTTAGCGATTTTAAAATTATCCTTCGTGGTTTTAGAATGGATAACATTTATATGGTTGATCTTGCAAATTCTTCACCCGAATATGTGAATTGTTTAATGAGCAAAGAGGATGATTCTTGGTTATGGCATCGTAGAGTAGCTCACATCAACATGCATCTTTTGAACAAATTGGTTTCACAAAATTTAGTTGTTGGTCTTCCAAATTTGAAATTTGAAAATGACTCTATTTGTGATTCTTGTCAAAAAGGGAAGCAAACAAAAGCATCTTTTAAATCGAAAAATATTGTTTCAACTACTAGACCATTGCAATTGCTTCACATGGATTTGTTTGGACTATGGCCTAAGTCTTGATCATATCCCTCTTAGATGTGATAATACTAGTGCCATATGCTTGACGAAGAACCCCGTTCTTCATTCGCGAACAAAACACATTGAAATTAGACATCATCTTATAAGAGATCACGTTCTCAAGGGCGATGTCCAAATTGAATTTGTTGAAATCAAAGATCAATTGGCCGACATCTTTACAAAGCCCTTAGAGAAAGAGTCCTTCTTCCGAATTCGTAGTGAACTCGGGATCCTTGACTCCACGTTGATCTAAGTCATGCATTGCATTTTCCCTTTCACATGTTTTCTAACTTGAGCGTCGGAGACGTCTAACGTATTTTTGCAGGTATCGCCCTAAAGGCAGGGGGAATTATAAAGCTTGACGCACAGAACAATCGATTTCTCTTTTATATAATCGATTATCCAGTATCAATAATCGATTGTCTTGACATTATTTGCGTTATTATGTCTGAAATTGCAGATTTAATAAATAAACAAGTTTTTTTTTTATTATTCTATATTTCTTTTTGCTAATGGCAAAAGGGGGAAGATAACGGGTATGCACTCTCAATACTTATCGGCATAAATTGAGGGGGAATTCATATATTGAGGGGGAACAAATTGCATATCTATATACTTGTTGCATATCTTTACTTGTCTTGAATCGTCATTATGAATTGCCTAATATGCATATCCCGCTTAAAGTTTGCCATTATCAAAAAGAGAGAAATTGTTGGAAACACGTTCTCAAGGCAATATACTAAACGTGTGTTCATATTTGTAGGTTTTGATGAATGACAAACTATGTGCAAATTGACATATGACGAGGTCCAAGCACAAGCGCAAAATTGATATATAACGAGATTCAAGCACAAGAAAAAGATCGAGATTAAGTTTTATATGAGTCGGTATTTAATTATGATCTTGATCCGACAACTTAAACTCAAGACTTGGCTTCTCTCGTAAAAATATTTTTAACAAATCATGCATATTTAATTTAGAGCAAAATGATTTTAAATAATGCATATTTACATTAGTCAAAATGATTTTTAAACATGCCTCTAAAATCTGGACTAAGATAATCGATTATGTACTTATGATAATCGATTATGTTTAAGTCAGCTGCTTGACAATCGATTGTGAACTTATGACAATCGATTGTGTTAAGGCAGTGAGCATCAGATTTTTCAAATCTGCATGACAATCGATCGTGAAACTTATGACAATCGATTGTGATGAGGCAGTGACCATCAAAGTTTTTCAAAGCTCAAAACAATCGATTGTGAAGCTAATGACAATCGATTGTGAAGAGACAATGTCCATCAGATTTTTCAAAGTCACAAAATAATCGATTGTGAACATATGACAATCGATTGTGTTGAGGCAGTGTCTTCCAAACTTTTTCAAAGTTATTAAATTATCGATTATGAACTTATGACAATTGATTGTCAAGAGGCAGTGTCTAAATTGATTTTTCAAGACTGATATATAATCGATTGTTAACTTAATATAATCGATTGTATAACTGACCGTTGCCAAAATATTTTCAAATACCGTCAGGTAATCGATTATTGATTTCCTATAATCGATTGTTTTAATTAAAATCTGGAAAGGATTTTTTGAACGTTGCTGAGTAATCGATTGTAGATTTCTGACAATCGATTGTTTTAAGTAAAATCTGGAAATGATTTTTTGAACGTTGCTAGTAATCGATTATTGATCTTAGATAATCGATTATTATGCGTAAAATCTGGGATTGATTTTTGGAAGAACTGGCAAACAATCGATTGTGGTAATTTGACAATCGATTGTCACAGAGTAAAATCAGCAATTCTTAATTGGCAATTAGGCAACGGTAATACAAGGTTTTTCAACTATAAATACAGCTTCAATTCAGTCTTCTAAACACAACAACTGATCATACAATTGCTAAAGCTTGCATACTTTATTGCTTATCATTTTATATTCATTACATAAGCTTTTGAGAGCCAAATTCTTGTCGAAAGTTGTTGCGATCTTGAGCGTATTCTTTTTACTCATATCTACTCTTAAAGGAGTGTCTTGTTTGAGTGCTAAGTGTTTTGGTACACTTGAAGGGAAGTGTTAGTCCCTTGTGTTGTAAGAAGGAACTTGTGTTTCCTCGGTTGAAGTCTTGGAGTGTTGTATCTCCGAGCAAAGGTTGTTGAGGCTTGTGTCCTCAAGTTGTAACGGTTTGTTGAGCACCCGTAAGCTTAACAAGTTAGTGGAAATCTCGAGAGAGTCTCTCGGGGACTGGACTAGCCACGGGTTGTGGTGAACCAGGATACATCGGTGCGTTTGCTCTAATTTATTTACTTATCGCACTTATTTATTTCCGGCAATTTTTAAATTTCGCAAGTTTACGCTAATTTTTATTATAACGCTATTCACCCCCCCCCCCACCCTCTAGCGTTATGCGTATTATCTAACATAAAGCATATAGACAAATCGGTTTCAGATAAAAAGGATGAGCAAATGATCAAACTGATCATAATAAGGAGGCAAGTGATCTAGAATATCACATGACATAATACTTCATAAAATCCTTTGAGAGATTTAGGTACCTGAATATATGAATGAAGAGATCTATATGTTATGTCTTCATGAAAATTTATTGGAACCGATATAAAATTTTCTTCGACGACATCTATGATAGCGCTAAGTATAGATAAGGATCTTAAGTCTATCGAATATAGACACAAAAGTATTGGCCAAATGGAAGAGATACAATTCAAGTAGAATTGATTCCATATGAAAGGCATGTAATTTTGGACCTGTAGTTCAAACACTTGAAAGTAAAAAGTCAATGGTATGCGCAATCAGTTTTCGATATCTTATTTGTCTAGCATGACATGAAAACTTGATATGCATCTAAAGTCTATTATATGGCTTATATGACAATCCATGAAGGATTTAAGTTGCTTGAAGCATCTACAATTCTTGATCTTGAGGTACCACTTCCTTAGTGCAATTTATGCACAAATGTATCTTGCTATAACTATAAGCATGATAATGTGATAGCGAGGATACATCTATGGAGATATTGAAGAGCCATTCCACGATATTTGTGAAGACATTATATATCTATCACGAGTTATGATTTCAAGGTGCAAATATTCATTATAGTTAATATGGCTGATTTATTTATAAAATCTCTACCAACGATCTCTTGAAGATGGTACACAAGATTAGGATGTGAAGGCTCAAGGATGTGAATTGATGCTCTCATCAGGGGGAGTTAATGCGTGTTGCACTCTTTTTCCCTTACAAGGTTTTGTCCCACTGGGTTTTCCTTGCAAGGTTTTTAACAAGGCAACCAATAGGCGCATTTATAAATATGTGTACTCTTTTTCCTTTTCTAGAAATTTTTTTCCCATTGGGTTTTCTTTTAGTTAAGGTTTTAACGAGACACATTACTTATTGAGTAGACATTCAAGGGGGAGTGTTAAGAATAGAATTCTATTTAGAGTGAATGTCTATCTTGTTGAGAGTTTTACTTCGAGGCTAAGTCATTTTTCCTCCTATAAATAGAGGGGTCTTACCCCATTGTAAATCACCCCAAAATTCAATAAGAATTTTCTCTCTCTCTTTCTCTGCAATATTGCTCTTCTTCTTTTATTATTTTATAACAAGTAGAATAATATTGCAAAGAAAGAGAAAAAAATTTATATTGAATTTTAGGGATGATTGAAAATGAAGTAAGACTTCTCTATTTATAGAAAAAAATAACTTAGTCACGAAGTAAAACTCTCTGCATGATAGATATTCACTCTAAGTAGAATTTTATTCATAACACCCCCCTTGAATGTCTACTCAACAATTAATGTATCTCATTAAAACCTTAACTAACATAAAATCCAATGGAAAAATATTTAGAAAAGAAAAAAGAGTACACATATTTAATAATACGCATTTTGGTTGTCTCGTTAAAAATCTCGCAAGAAAAATCCAGTGGGACAAAACCTTATAAGGGAAAAGAGTGCAACACGCATTAACTCCCCCCAATGAGAACATCAACTCGCATCCTTGAGCCTTCGCATCCCGATCTTGTACACTAGCTTCTTGAAGGTTTATGTCGGTAGATATTTTTTGAACAAATCAGCCATATTATCACTTGAATGAATCTGTTGCACATTGATATCACCATTTTTTTTGAAGATCATGTGTGAAAAATAACTTTGGTGAAATGTGTTTTGTCCAGTCTCCTTTTATGAATCATCTCTTCAATTGAGCTATGCATGCTGCATTGTCTTCATACAAAATCACGGGCAATTTGTCACACTTCAAACCACATTTGTCTCGAATAAGATGTATTATAGACCTCAACCACACACATTCTCGACTTTCTTCCTGAATAGCAATTATCTCGGCATGATTAGATGAAGTAGCCACAATTGATTGCTTAGTCGATCGCCAAGATATGGCAGTGCCTCCACAGATATACACATAACCTATTTGAGATCGAGCCTTGTGTGGGTCAGATAAATACACATCATCGACATAACCAACAAGATCAGGATGACAATTATTGCCATAAAATAAGCCTATATCAGCAGTTCCTTTTAGGTACAGTAGTATATGTTTGATTTTTTTCCAATGTCTCCTTGTAGGAGCAGAGCTATATCTTGTTAAGACATTAACTGAAAATGTTATGTCAGGCCTTGTAGTATTTGCAAGATACATTAGTGCACCTATTGCACTAAGAGATGGTACTTCAGGACCAAGTAGCTCTTCATTATATTCTTGGGGACGGAATGAATCCTTATTCACATCAAGTGATCGAACAACCATTGGAGTACTTAAAGGATGTGCTCCATCCATGTAAAACCATTTCAATACCTTTTCTATATAGGCAGATTGATGAACAAAAATTTTGTTTGCGAAATGTTCAATTTGCAAACTAAGACATCATTTTATCTTTTCGAGATCTTTCATCTCGAATTCCTTCTTTAAATAATTAATTGCATTTTGGAGTTCAATAGGAGTAACAATAAGGTTTATGTCATCAACATATACGGTAAGTACAACAAATTCCGATGTTATTTTCTTTATAAAAACACATGGGCAAATGACATCATTTATATCGCCTTCCTTTAATAAATACTAAATAAGATGATTATACCACATTTGTCCTGATTGCTTTAGACCATACAACGATCTTTGCAATTTGATTGAAAATATTTTTCGAGACTTTGAATTATTTGCTTTAGGCATTTCGAATCCCTCAAAAAGTTTCATATATATATATCTCATTATCAAGTGAACCATAAAGGTAGGCGATAACCACATCCATTAAATGCATGTCAAGCTTTTCATGGATAGCAAAACTAATGAGATAATGGAACATTATAGCATGCATAACATGAATATGTCTCTTCATAATCGACACCGGGCCTTTGTGAAAATACTTGTGCAACAAGGCGTGCGTATATTTTTGTACCTCATTTTTCTCATTTCTCTTGCATATAAAAACTCATTTATAGCCAACAGGCTTAACACCATTAGGTGTTTGGACTACATGCCCAAAAGCTTCACGTTTTGCAAGTGCATTCAACTCTGCTTGGATTGCTTCTTGTCATTTTGGCCAATTAAATCTTTGTCGACATTCTCCAACAGATTGAGGTTCAAGATCCTCATTTTCTTGCATAATGCTAGATGCAACATTATATGCAAAGACATAATCTACCACTATATCCACTCGATTCAAATTTGTCTCAATATCGATTGGATTTATTGATAACTCCTTATGTTTTGAGTCTCGGGCTCAGTGGATTCTTCAAGAACCTCAGAATTTATTAAACTGTGGAATTCTTCATGAGATTCTTTCGTAGTGTCATTTTGATCATTTGTTTTCTTTTTTCTAGGATTTCTATCTTTGGAACCTAATGGTCTGCCACGTTTTAGGCGTGCTTTTGACTCATTAGATATGACACTAAAAGATTGTCCAATAGGGACATCAATACGAATTGGAACATTCTCTGCAGGAATATATGATTTTGTTATACCTTTCAAATTCGTAAATGCGTCTGGCATTTAATTTGCTATGCAAATGAATAATCGTTTGCACCTCTTTTTCACAAATAAAGGTATGTGGATCAAGATGAGATAATGATGAATTTTTCCACAAAATTTCCTATTTGGTTTCACCAACTTCTCCCCTTAATTTTGGGAAAAGTATCTCATCAAATCGGCAGTCATCGTGCAGTAGACAAATCCCCTGTCAATGTTTCGAGGTAGCGGATAATGGAGGGCGAATATTCCTAACCTTTTTTGCGGATCCATTTTGGTGTGATATGGTGGTGCTACATGAACATATACCGCGCATCAAAAGATTCTTAAATGGGATATATTAGGTTCATGATTCAAAACTAACTGCAATGGGAAATATTTATGATAATTTATCGGTCTGAGACGAACTAGCATTGCTGCATGCAAAATGGCGTGGCCCCAAACAGAAGTGGGCATCCTCATTTCATGAGTAACGGTCTTGCTATCAATTGCAGATGTTTAATTAAAGACTCAGCAAGATCATTTTAAGCGTGAACATGAGCTACCGGATGCTCCACTTTTATCCCAATTGATAACAAATAATCATTATATGCTTGAGATGAAAACTCAATAGCATTATCAAGTCTAATAGATTTAATTGGATTATCAGGAAATTGTGCCTGTAATCGAATTATTTGTGCATTAATTTTGCAAACGCGAGATTGCGAGATGAAAATAGACACACATGGGACCATCTAAAAGATGCATCAATTAAGATCATAAAATATCTAAACGACCCACTAGGTGGGTGAATAGGTCCACAAATATCTCCTTGTATACATTCCAAAAATGCAGGGGATTCAATTCAAACCTTTGTTGGTGATGGTATAATAATTAACTTGCCTTGCTAACAAGAAGTGCAAGAAAATTCATTATTTAAAAAAATCTTTAAATTCTTTAATGGATGCCCATTGAGTTTTCAATAATTCGTCTCATCCTAATTGATCCAGGATGTCCCAATCGATCATGCCAAAGTAAAAAAGTATTGGAATCAGTAACCTTTTAGTTTACAATAGAATGTGCCTCAATTGCACTTATTCTTGTCCAATACAGACCACAAGACAAAGATGAAAACTTCTCAATAGCCTTTTTCTGGCCAGAGATATTTTTGGTAATGATGAGATATTCAAGATATTCTCATCTATTGTCTTAATATGATATCCATTTCGGTGGATATCTTTAAAACTCAACAAGTTCTTCTTGGACTAGGAGGAGAACATTACATTCTCTATAATAAGTATTGTTCCCTTAGGCAGAGTTATAGTAGCTCTTCCAGAGCCTTCAATTAATTTACTACTACCAAAAATTGTAGTAACATCTGCCTTACTCATATTTGAATGAGAGAAATATTTCTTCTCCTTGAATATTATATGTGTCGTACATGAATCAATTAAATAAATATTTTTATAATTGAACTTTGATCCAAGTTTGATTTGCGAGACATCCATATTTGCTTCCCAATATTTGACATACAAAAAAATATACAAATAAAAATTAGTATTCATAGAGAAAAAAAATAAAACAAAGTTAAGTTTATGATTCAATATATGAATAGTAATTATGCGTAGTGACTTAACTTTGTTATTACAACTCAAAACTATATTAATATAACAACTAATCTATCCCCAATGGATTTCACCAAAACCTTAGATAACAAAAGTTAGATACTCATGAAAATATCAAAAGTCACAAAGGAATTCATATTCAAAGGCAAAAGAACACAGAAGAAGATTAAAAATTGATGCCCAATGATCCTCCTTGCCTCTTGCCCTTCCTTCTGATATTTTTCACTTCCAAAAATAATTCTCCTCTTTCTTGGCCGGCTTCCTTCATTTAATATAGGGTTTAGGGCTTAAAATCCCGTGTTTTGCACTTTGGTCCCTGAAATTTACGCGTCCTGCCGCGGTGCTAGCGTGGTTACGCTAGGACTGCGGCTAGAGTGGTCTTCAGAATCTGCAGCAGTGTTCTGCCGCGGTCCTACCACGGTTACACCCGACGGCGGCAGACCAGCTTTAGTTCTAGTTTTGTCCCTTCGTTTGGTACACTTTGTGGATATTGTATGATTGGCCTTCTTTTCACCGAATTGATCCCAAAAGTACTCTACAACTTCTTTTATTGGATATAACCTGCAAAGTATGAAAAGTACTAATCAGAGTATTTTGTTATCACTTTTTACTGTAAAAGCTATACAAAATGTGGTTCTTTAGAGCCTAATTATAGTCTAATTTACCTATTATCAACACCTCACACTTAAATCTTTGCTCGTCCTCGAGCAAGTTGAACCACACTTCTAAGCCTAATCGTTTGATGCATTACCCTGTTTATGTCACACCTGCCATTGCGAAAGAACAACCTAAGCAGTGTAACACTTACACCTTAGGTGAAGACATTAATTCCATGCCACACTCGTGCTTACTCTATGTACTCTAAACAGAGGTGAAGACTTTCTTTTTCTTCCTAAGTTAAATGCCCTCACATCACATTTTCTAGAGATGTTCCATACACATAAAATCAAACAACAAAGAACTATAAATAGAACGAATTCGCTCAGTCTCAGCAAAGAACATTCACATGCCACACAGATACACCATAAGCTTGCCCTTAGTATAATACTCTACTAATCGAACTGTTCAGTCTAAGATCAATAGGGCTTCATTTGGTTGGTGTAGTGACTCACCTCCCTAAGCACTTTTAATACAATAGTTCCCCTTATTCCAATTTTCATGTTCAGCCGAGTCATTCTTCTACACTTGTTTCATAAGCAACCCCACCCTTTCCTAGGTACAACTGGCTTTTTCTTGCCATTCAATATTTTAGGACCACCTATTTGCAAGGTCCTTCTTCTATTATTCAATTTTTTTATTTTTTTTAACAACCATTTCGCCATTCATGTGTTTTCTTGATTTTCCTTTTCCCACTCCATTAACACCCTATACTTTGATTTTTATATGATCTTTAATGATTCAAGTGCTTCTAGGAGGTAAAGGTTCAAAAAGTCAAGCTATTCAAACACAAGGATGTAGGTTATTGTAAGGTTATCAAAGAAACATGCTTCAGGCTCGAAGGGTTTAACTATGGTAATATATATATGTGGATTCATAATTATATAGGCTACACAAAGAAATTCCTAAATCATCTCTAAGACCAAACAAATTCTATTTTGCTTTGCACACACAGAGGACAAGTTCTAGGTATCGCATGCAAGCGTAGAATACATGTATTACCTTACACACACTTGGCATGTAACTCATTCCGAATTAGTTTGTCAACACACTCACGTGAGCATTCAAGTAAGACAAGGTGTGCAAAATTAAGGCATAAAATTAAGAGTCTACAAGTGAGCCTAAACGCCGCACCCTCAAGTTCGTTTTAGTTATTTGCAGGTAGTTAAACTATAGGATGCATTCTTTCCCTCACCTATCTTAGCCCAAGAGAGTCCTAAGGGACCTAAAACAATTAAAGAAAAATCTACTTAACCTAGTTCAAGAAAATCCCTTGGAAAAGAACCATGGTCAAAAGAAAATCAATGGGGAATTACTACACTACCTAAAAAAGAAAATAAAATAAAAAAATCTTTTTGTCTTTTTTTAGATACTTCCCTCAAGAATACTGTCTAAGTGGTCTGTCATCAGGAAAAGTCCAATCTTTTCTATTTAATAAATTTTTCAATTAAACTAACACAACTAAAATAACATAGAAAGTCACTCAGACAATCTCCTCACCCCCACACTTAAAATTATGTATTGTCTCCAATGTACACCATAACTAATAAAAGGATAAAAGAGACTCCCTGGTAGGCCAAAGGCTGAAGCACTAATAGCTCATGGGGTACTCAAACTTCCCCAAGCTTGGTCCTCGTGCGGGTACCCCACACTTAGTTCTAACCATTTGGTTTGTTGCTTCATCCTTCCAATACCTTTGTTTTCCATGCTCCTAGAAATAAAAAATTGACACTACAAAAAATAATACAATTTAAAAAAATAAAATAAATAAATAAAAAGCAATAAAGCTGGGTTGTCTCCCAACACACGCTTGATTTAGCGTTGCGACACGAGGGGACTCACTTTTTGCCTCTATCTCGAGCTTATGAATTTAACCCCCAATTTGGCATCAAGTATTCGGCTATGATCTATGGATAGAGGAACAAATCTAATTGGTCCAAGCAACCATTGTACTATTCTACACTTCTTGGCTTTTAGATGAGGTATGTAGTCCTGTCTTTCTGACAAGAAAAATTTCAAACTGTAGGCACCTTGTTCCTCATTCCTTGAATTCTCAATCGACTCGGATGACTCTATTTCCATATATTCATCCAAGAATAATGTAGAAAAATGTTTGGAGTGAGGGCCAATGCGCCCAAACACATGAACTTCAGGACTTTCAATATCCTCAACATCAATGATACTAGAGTCAACCGAATTTCTATCCTCAATGTCCTTGGCTGACTCTAGTATCACTTCTTCAATATTGACATCCTCGAATTGTAGTTGGCTAGGTTGTTGATGTTCTACTCTGACCTCCCCAATTAACACCTCAAATTCATGTTATTCTTAGCTACTATCCTCAATATTGACTTGTTGAGCATTAAAAGCTCCAACCACTTGACTCAATGGAGCCTCCAACTTGCGAATAGTTGTCTCTTGCCTTTCTATATGCAGTTGTTTTTCATTATTTTATTTCAGAAGGCACTTTAACATATCCTTGATCTCATTCAGGTCTGCATTCCCAGGTTCTTTGTTCCTATCAACTTCACAAGAAAAGGTAGAACTATCATAGTAAGGGGTTGGGAGAAAATACGAAATATAAGCACAACCATGAAGGTGACCATTTTTACCACCACACACATCACACACATTCCACAAATAAGATTGAGTTGGTGAACATAACTTGCTCTTAGGAACGTTTTAAAAATTTTGCCACCGGTGGTTTCCTTCACAATATGTATGGAGATCAATAGTAGAATTATCTATACCTAAATTCCCATAATTCCAAGATTTCATGTTTCTCAAATCAACAATTATACAGAAAATACTCAAAAAAAGAAATAAAACAAAATAAAATTCAAACTTGAACCCTAGCAATATATACAGCTACAACTACACCGTTAGTTCCCCGGCAACGACGCAAAAAATTTGATCACGCCAAAATCTAGTCCTAAAAAGGATAAGCGGTCACTGCAAATATAATCTGGTCTATAAGTCCGAAGTCGAATCCCACAGAGAACTAAGGCTTAGCCGTATTTGTTTAATATCACTAACAATACAAGATTGAATAATTTTCAAAATTATAAAGATTGAGATTTAGTAATTAACAGTTTACGGTATTTCTAATAGCTAAAATTGAAAATAGATAAACAGTTGAAAACTAACTATGCTTGAATTATAGACAATTGGAATAAAGGTCTAAGGTAATGGTTTCTGCCGTTGTTGATTTCATTAGTTGCATGTTTCTTATAGCTTTGACATAGTTGCCTCTATCAATCATGAACTCTCCAACTATCATAAATAACTCTCAAGCAATTATGATAATTTACTAGACGTACGCTAACTAGATTCACATTACAGTTCACTTAGATCGCATTCGAGGTATCATTCTAATCCAACCTCTAAGCTCTCGGTTATGACTCCCGCCTATACTCCGGGAGTGATGTTGTTCAAACAACTACCTAAAAATGCACTCTCTCTCAAGCAGATACATAATAAATAGGAACAGCTAATTGAGGATCCTTTCAATTAACAAAAATCAAAACGTAGTTGAACAAATAAAGATTAACAACCAACTCAAAACTATATTAATATAACAACCAATTCATCCCCAACGGATTTCACCAAAACCTTAGATAACAAAAGTTAGCTACTCATGAAAATAACAAAAATCACAAAAGAATTCATATTTTAAGGTAAAAGAACAAAGAAGAAGATTAAAGATTGATGCCCAATGATCATCCTTGCCTCTTGCCCTTCGTTCTGATGTTTTTCACTTCCAAAAATCATTCTCCTCTTTCTTGGCCGGCTCCTTTGTTTAATATAGGGTTTAGGGCTTAAAATCCTGTGTTTTACACTTTGGTACCTGAAGTTTACGCGTCCTTCAACGGTTACGCCAGGACCGTGGCTAGAGTGGCCTTCAAAATCTGAAGCAGTGTTCTGCCGCGGTCCTACCGCGGTTACGCCTAGACAGCGGCAGACCAGCTTCAGTTCTGGTTTTGCCCCTTTGCTTGGTGCACTTTGTGGATATTGTATGATTGGCCTCCTTTTCTCCGTAGTTGATCCCAAAAGTACTCCACAGACTTCTTTTATTGGATATAACCTGCAAAGCTTGAAAAGCACTAATCAGAGCATTTTGTTATCACTTTTTACCGTAAAAGTTATACAAAAATGTGTTTCTTTAGGGCCTAATTATAGTCTAATTTACGTATTATCAGAGCCTCATATGAGCCCAATAACATCGTGCCTGTGGAAGAGTGACCATCTTTAAGTTGTCATATCTTTCCTTTAAGTCATTTCACAAAATAAGTGGATCTTTGACTGTGAGATATTCTTTTTTCAACCCTTTATCTAGATGATGACTCAAGAAAATCAAGGTCTTAGCACAGTCTTGGGTAGATGCTTTAGTTTTGTCTTTAATAGCGTCTCCATGACCCATTGCATCTAAATGAATTTCAACATCCAACACCCATGTCATATAGTTCTTGCCTGAAATTTCAAGGGCAACGAACTTTCTTTTCATAATGCTAGTCATAATTAAAAAGAGAAGAAAAGTTATACCTTAGTCTTCCCAAAAGCTTCTTGAGACGGTATAGTCTCGTGCTGATAACGTATTATAAAACAATAAAAGTAGAAGAATAATATTGCAGAGAAAGAGAGAGGAAATTCTTATTAAATTTTTGGGATGATTTACAATAGGGTAAGACTCATCTATTTATAGGAAAAAATGATTTAGTCATAAAGTAAAACTCTCTAAAAGATAGACAGTCACTCTAAATAGAATATATTCATAACAGAATCTAAATTTTATACTCATTTGATTGAAGAGAGAGAGATGCTGGTTATGTTATTGAAGGATTTAAGTGGTTAATAAGGATTATTAGTGTAAAAATATATAAGTAACCAAAGAAAAAAGAAAAAGAGTAAAACTTACTAGAGATTGAAGATTTCAGATATGGTGCCGACATGGTGCAGGCGTGGCGCGTGTTAGAAATAACGCTCTACGCTAGAGGGGGGGTGAATAGCGTATTAATAAAATTTGGCGTTTTCTTGCGGAATTTAAACTTTGCAGGAAATAAACAAATGCAGTAAAAATAAATTACACCACGATATATACTGGTTGGCCACACTTTGTGGTTAGTCCAGTCCCCGAGAGACTCTCTCGAGATTTCCACTAACAACCTTGTCAAGCTTAAGGTGCCCAACAAACCTTTACACTTGAGACTTGAATCACACAAATCTCAAACACTTGCTCGGAGGTTCCTCACCTCAAAGACTTCAATTTGCTCGGAGGTTCCTCACCTCAAAGACTTCAATTTGCTCGGAGGTTCCTCACCTCAAAGACTTCAATTTGCTCGGAGGTTCCTCACCTCAAAGACTTCACTTGCTCGAAGGTTCCTCACCTCAAAGACTTCAATTTGCTCGGAGGTTCCTCACCTCAAAGACTTCACTTGCTCGGGGATACAATCCCAAAGACTTCACTTGCTCGGGGATACAATCCCAAAGACTTCACTTGTTAAGCTTCCGGGTGCCTAACGAACCTTTACAACTTGAGAACTTGATACAACACAAGCCTCAACCAACCCGCTTAAGGAAACCTATCCCTAAGACTTTACAAGAAGAAATATAACACTCCTTCTTACTACAAGTGTTTAACAAGAACACTCTTTTACTCACTTTACAAGAACTCTCTCAAAGAGTGGATTATGAGTACAAAATATATGGCTCAAGAACACAACAACTCAATCAATAATCTTGGCTTTCAAAAAACAATGTAAGATATGAAATTTGAATCACAAGAACGTAATGTATGCTTTGTAATTTTTCTGCAGTGTTGTTGTGTTTTAAAAATGATTTTCAGAGAGTGTTTTATAGAGAAAATGGAGCAATAGACCGTTGCTTTTAGTTCCAGAAAACGCTCCTGAAAATCTGCCTGACAATCGATTGTTGATATTACACAATCGATTGTTGGAGCAAAATTTCAACAGACAGATTCCTTAAAAACCGGTTAAAAAGATTTCTGTTGAATTTAAAAAGAATGACAATCGATTGTTAACTTTAGACAATCGATTGTTGTTCAAATATTCAAAATATTTCTGGCAACTTTTTGACTAAAAGATTTGAGTAAAGATTATACCATAAATAGATAAAGCCGTTGGAAGAAGTCCGTTTGGAAATATCACTGAGCACAATCGATTGTTAAATAGTGACAATCGATTGTTCTTCATTTTTGAAGATTTTGAAAACATTCTGTAAGTTGTCCAAAACTTTGAGACTAAGTATAAAATCTGACAATCGATTGTTGAACAGTGACAATCGATTGTTGCTTCAAAAATGATTTCAAACGAAGTTTCTGTCTCAAGACAACATTTTAAAAACTAAGTATAGAACTTGACAATCGATTGTTTCTTCAAGACAATCGATTGTTAAACCCAATTTTCTCAAAACGAGTTTAAAAATCATTTTGGCAAATATGCAACTTATTTCTCAAAACGATTTTAAAATGATTGTTAAAATGATTGTTAAACCCAATTTTCTCAAAACGAGTTTAAAAAATCATTTTGGCAAATATGCAACTTATTTCTTTAAAAACTTATGATGCATGATTTTATGAAAATCATTTTAGGTGAGAGCCAATATTAGAAATAAGTCGTTGAGTCAAGATTACAAATTAAGACCTACTCAACAGTTGATTGCATCTTCTATTCTTGAACGCGTACTATCCATCTTGTACTTGGACTGTTATTGTTCCATCACCGATGCTTGTCTCAATGTTTGGCATTTATCAAAACCTACATGAATCAACACACGTTAGTTCGAGAACGTGTTTCTTACAATTTCCCCCTTTTTGATAATGGCAAACATGTATCGGGATATGCATAATGATAACAGTTCAAGATAATTCAATGTGCATCATAGACATGTTCATGTTGCATAAGATATTCCCCTCAAATGATGATTCCCCCTAAATGTGTGCAGTTATATCAAAGTGCATGGGAAATATATTATGCATGCATAGCCCGTTTATTTTCCCCCTTTTGACATTAACAAAAAGTGGCTAGATAACAAGTCTAATAATAGCATGCTAGTTCAACAAACGTCAACATAATCGATTATTATACGGGATAATCGAATAGTTTGCAAAAAAATTCCCCCTAAATATAAGATTCCCCCTGAATTTATGCAACACATTCAAAGAAAGCATGTAAGTATGCATAAACTCTAGTCTTGCATATAGCCTTTCTTTTCTTCCTTTTGAAAAAAGTATATACTTCCCCCTTTTTAAAATATCAAAAAATTCATATAATGGAAATAGGAGAGATATTTCAAATGAAAATCAACTTTCATTAAATAGATAAAATATTACATAGGCCATAAAAATACAAGAAAATATTTAATCCTCGTTATCATCATCTTCGTCCATGTTTTGCGGCGGTGCCTCAAGTGGGACAACAGCACCATATTGATAGTTGACATGGTCAAAGTACCCTTGGACATAGCGGGTTAAGTTATCAACTTCTGTCTCAATGCGGGTAAGATGATTTAAAATATCCGAATTTGGATCTTGATTTGGAGGAGGATTTTGAGGAGGATGTGGAGGAGGGTGATTGTCATGATCGCCACCACTGTGAAATGAAGATTCAGAAATTTCCCAGTGTTTGGTCCGATTTTTAAGTGAACCATTTGCCGTGATAATGCCGGCGGATTCAAGAAAATGCATGACAAGAAGTGCATAAGGAAGATGTTTGTCTTCGGCGAGAGCATCACGCATGTGAAGCTTGATTAATTTACAGTAATTTAATCGAGCTCCGGAAGAAATGGCATGCATGAGTTTACAATCTTCTTGGGAGATAGTGGTGTGACTGCTTTTTTGGGGCTTGAGAACTCGGGTGATGAAATAGAATATCAACCGATAGTTCGGATCCATTCCCGTGATCGTAGGACGACGAGAAGTGAGACGTGGATCATAGTTAACAAGACCAGCTTGACGAAGAAAGGAGGTTTCGTCAAATAATTCTCCTTCTATTCCAACATATTGAGAAATGTCTTCTCCATCATTTGGGAGATAGGCAATGGTGTTTAGGGATTCATCTGAAATGATAATTTTAACACCATTTACAAAGGTGACAAGATCACCTTGATCGTTCTGGCGGAGATTTGAATAGAATGCCCGAACGAGTGTAGTATTTATAAAGTCAAAAGAAAGGAGAAGGAAGTTTAGAAGATTGCATTGCTGAAGAAAGTGTACAGCAAGACTGAAATTTTCAAGATACCTCATTGTGGAAAAACGAGGAGGAAGAATATCCCGTTTTTCGAATCTTGTAACAAAGCGATTTAGTGTAGCTTCGCTTCTGAAGAATAACACATCTCCATCTTGGTATGGAAACAGTCCGGGAGTAGGAGGAGCAGAGGCAGAGGCACCTTGCTTAGAAGCTCTAGTTTTTCTTGGCATTTTGATTGAAAGAGACTTGAGAAGACTAAAAATTTGCAAGGAGAGCTTTTGATAGAATTTAAAGACTTAGACTTGATTTTGTTGTGATATGAATGAAGAATACATCTCTATTTCTGGAGTGGGAGAAGACATGGTATTCATGGCTGAATTGAAGACTCAAAAACGGTCAGATTTTAAGACCACCGCTGGAGACAATCGATTGTTTGCTGGAGACAATCGATTGTTGAACAGATATGCCCGTTGGAATTCTGAAAAGAAAACTGACAATCGATTAAAGGGGTGTCAGCAGAGCAGAACGGTAAGAATTTTTGAATTAATACCGTCTGACAATCGATTGTGTGATAGAGACAATCGATTGTGTCAAGTTTGACACTGAGAATTTGGCTTGAAACAGAATGTTTTTGAAATTTCAGAAAATCACTGACAATCGATTGTTGAATTTGACAATCGATTGTGTACTGGGCAAAAAAATGGTCTAAGTCCTGAAAATTGATTTTGGAAGTATGGTAATCAATTTTGAATATATTATAATCAATTTTGGAATTATGACAATTGATTATGAATGAAACAACGTCATCAACACATGGTGGAAGATAATGATTCTTCGGATGAAAACGTTTTTATGAAAATAGATTTTCCATCATGAATACATATAATCAACACCAATTGTTATAAATACCAATTTAGAAAATCAAAACTCAATACAATTTATGCACTTAGTCAATTATGCAATTTATCCAAATAACATTCATATCAATACTTGTGACATATAATACCAATTCAACTAGCTAAAGGGTAGAGTAAGGAACGATCATACCCGGTTTGTCTTGATGTCATCCTCCATCGTTGACATCTCAATTTGCTAGAAATTGAATTGAATGCTTCAAGCGAGCACATTTGCATTTCCAACATTTAATCAAGTGAAGCCATTTCCGATATATATATATATAAACAATTTATCACCATAATAACAATTCAAAAACCAAACAGATATTTGTTAAGAAAATATCATCAATAAAATTTATGCAATCAATTCTTTCAAAGCACAAGTTCCCTCTTAAGTAAGACAAAATGGAATGTAATGACATTCCTCTTACTTGTAACAGATTGCCTAAAACATTTCTTCTTTTGATAAGAAGATTGTATTAAGGCTAATTCCTTTTACCATATTCACAAAAGAATAGGAAGGATATTGAGGAATATAAAATATGACGATTTCTATAAATTTATCAATTTTATCAACAAAAAAAATACCTATTGTTATTTTGAAAGGCATTTGTCATAACATATATTGCATGCTGTTTCAAATAGATAGTCAAATCATGAATCAGCCATCTTATCACCTGTTTAAGCAAAACACATCAATTTGACATTTTACAGGAAATACCGATTGTTACAAAAGCAATGAAAAATCCATTTGACGGAGAGCATAACAAATGCATCAATGTTATTTTATTAACAGTGATACACAAGGTTATTTTCAGCAATCCATATTGCAACAAATGTCAAATATTTCAATTAAGCGCATTTGCAATAATGAGAACCAAAACAAAGCATGATTCAAGGAGAATTGATACGGATGGTTAACAAAGACATATCAACACATACAATTGGGCATGATAAAAATGAAAGCCTAGCCTTTTAAAAAAAAGTTCAAGAACGTTTATGCCTATTTTGAACTGACACGATGATAAATGATAGCTGTCGAGTTCAGAATTCAGAATGGTAACAAATCATGAGATTTTTACCGATTGACAATCGATTGTTGAAAAGGGACAATCGATTGTTGAACTATTTGACACTTAGTTCCTGAAAAATCTGCAAGAAACAGAGTTTTTGAACTCAGAAAACCACGGACAATCGATTGTGCCTGTGAAAAATCGATTGTGGACTAGACCAAAAAGGTTTTTAAGTCCTGAAAATCGATTATGAGAGTATGCTAATATAAAAAGCATTTATCAAAACATATATTAAAACATGATTTAAAACACTTTGCTGTTTGAAAAGATTGTCAAGACATAATTCAACTAAACATGATTTTAGTAGGTACTCATTCAATGCACGAATCAACATTTGTCAAAGCATGGATCAAGCATTTAATAGTTGATACTAGTAATCAAAAATGAATTTTCAGCATGTCAATCAACAAGTATAGTCAACAAGAATTTTCACAAATTGATTCTTACAGTTAACGTATGTCAACGTTTTTCAGGGTGAGAATCAAGTTGACAACTTATATGTTAATAACACCAGCTGCCATATATCAACAAATCTGTCAACATTAATAACTTGCACATATTTGGTTTTATCAAAAAGAATAGCTAACCGAAATTCCTCTCGATGCCTTTGGGTGTCGTGCTTGGTGCATCTGCTACAATTTTGTAGTCTTCAAGCACACCTGCAAAAATACCTACGGAGAGGTTTTTGGTACCCATATCTTTTTGGGTCCTTTGGGGTTAGGCAAATAATAATTATAACCAAAAGATAAATCCCTATGTTTAGCAAAACACACGGGTGCAATGTGACCTATCCGATTGCAATAATGGCATACTACGTTCGGATTGTGCCAATGCCTAGGTTGCGCCAAATACATTCTAGGTGATCTAGAGTCATTCCTAGAGGCGTTGAGAATCCTAGAGTCATTTCTAGGTTGTCTAACGTAGTTCGTTCTAGGCTTATCAACGATAGTCCTAGTATTGATTCTAGGCGATGTAAAGTGATTAACTCTAGATTCATTATTCCAATTTCTAGAGTTGTATCTAGGTGATCTAAAGGCGTTAGTTTTAGACTTGTTTTCATACATCCTAGCGTAATGTCTAGGTGGTCTAAAGGAATTTGTCCTAGACTCATTTACAGCCCTAGAATTATTTCTAGGTGGAGCAGTAAAATTTCTAATGGGATTTCTGCTTTTATGCCGTTGATTTCTCTTCGACGTTTCCTTTTCTTCAATAACCTTAGGGACATCTATACTTCGTGATTCTAAAGTTTTCCTAAGTTCTGCGTTTTCTAACTTCAAAGAATCGCAGGAAGTACAAGTAGAGCATTTATCAACATAAGAAGCTTCATGCATAGTCTTAATGACTTGTCTAAGTTCTACACTATCATTTTGCAAAAACTGATTTTCTTTTACAAGATTCTCGTTATCAAGAGACAGATTTTCAAAATCTTTTTGTTTTAAAGAAAGTTGATTTTTGAAATCTTTTTCTTTCAATAAGAGACGTTCTTCAAAATCCTTTTCTTTTAAAGAGAGATTTTTCTGAAAATCTAATTCTTGCTGGGAAAGTGATTTCTTCAAATCTTTAATCATTTTGACAGCATTACCAAATTCACCATACAAATCTTCAAATGCATTTTGTAATTCTTCGAACGAGTGAGAATTAGAGATACTTACCTCTTCTTCGTTGTTTCCATCAAATATTGGAGGCATGGTGTAGCAATTTCCTTCACCGATTCCTGCAAAAGAATCATGAGTAGAAGCCATGGATGGTTCTCTCAAACTGTTAAGTTTTTCAGAGAGTATGGCTCTGATACCAATTGTTAGAAATAACGCTCTACGCTAGAGGGGGGGTGAATAGCGTATTAATAAAATTTGGCGTTTTCTTGCGGAATTTAAACTTTGCAGGAAATAAACAAATGCAGTAAAAATAAATTACACCACGATATATACTGGTTGGCCACACTTTGTGGTTAGTCCAGTCCCCGAGAGACTCTCTCGAGATTTCCACTAACAACCTTGTCAAGCTTAAGGTGCCCAACAAACCTTTACACTTGAGACTTGAATCACACAAATCTCAAACACTTGCTCGGAGGTTCCTCACCTCAAAGACTTCAATTTGCTCGGAGGTTCCTCACCTCAAAGACTTCAATTTGCTCGGAGGTTCCTCACCTCAAAGACTTCAATTTGCTCGGAGGTTCCTCACCTCAAAGACTTCACTTGCTCGGAGGTTCCTCACCTCAAAGACTTCAATTTGCTCGGAGGTTCCTCACCTCAAAGACTTCACTTGCTCGGGGATACAATCCCAAAGACTTCACTTGCTCGGGGATACAATCCCAAAGACTTCACTTGTTAAGCTTCCGGGTGCCTAACGAACCTTTACAACTTGAGAACTTGATACAACACAAGCCTCAACCAACCCGCTTAAGGAAACCTATCCCTAAGACTTTACAAGAAGAAATATAACACTCCTTCTTACTACAAGTGTTTAACAAGAACACTCTTTTACTCACTTTACAAGAACTCTCTCAAAGAGTGGATTATGAGTACAAAATATATGGCTCAAGAACACAACAACTCAATCAATAATCTTGGCTTTCAAAAAACAATGTAAGATATGAAATTTGAATCACAAGAACGTAATGTATGCTTTGTAATTTTTCTGCAGTGTTGTTGTGTTTTAAAAATGATTTTCAGAGAGTGTTTTATAGAGAAAATGGAGCAATAGACCGTTGCTTTTAGTTCCAGAAAACGCTCCTGAAAATCTGCCTGACAATCGATTGTTGATATTACACAATCGATTGTTGGAGCAAAATTTCAACAGACAGATTCCTTAAAAACCGGTTAAAAAGATTTCTGTTGAATTTAAAAAGAATGACAATCGATTGTTAACTTTAGACAATCGATTGTTGTTCAAATATTCAAAATATTTCTGGCAACTTTTTGACTAAAAGATTTGAGTAAAGATTATACCATAAATAGATAAAGCCGTTGGAAGAAGTCCGTTTGGAAATATCACTGAGCACAATCGATTGTTAAATAGTGACAATCGATTGTTCTTCATTTTTGAAGATTTTGAAAACATTCTGTAAGTTGTCCAAAACTTTGAGACTAAGTATAAAATCTGACAATCGATTGTTGAACAGTGACAATCGATTGTTGCTTCAAAAATGATTTCAAACGAAGTTTCTGTCTCAAGACAACATTTTAAAAACTAAGTATAGAACTTGACAATCGATTGTTTCTTCAAGACAATCGATTGTTAAACCCAATTTTCTCAAAACGAGTTTAAAAATCATTTTGGCAAATATGCAACTTATTTCTCAAAACGATTTTAAAATGATTGTTAAAATGATTGTTAAACCCAATTTTCTCAAAACGAGTTTAAAAAATCATTTTGGCAAATATGCAACTTATTTCTTTAAAAACTTATGATGCATGATTTTATGAAAATCATTTTAGGTGAGAGCCAATATTAGAAATAAGTCGTTGAGTCAAGATTACAAATTAAGACCTACTCAACAGTTGATTGCATCTTCTATTCTTGAACGCGTACTATCCATCTTGTACTTGGACTGTTATTGTTCCATCACCGATGCTTGTCTCAATGTTTGGCATTTATCAAAACCTACATGAATCAACACACGTTAGTTCGAGAACGTGTTTCTTACAGCGCGCGCGTGTGAAGCACTATTTTATGAGACCGGTATTAATGCTTTATGGGGAAAATAATTCACTCCAATACGTTTAGGGGAGTAAAGAAATACTCGTTTTGTTTAAGTGCTCAAACTTGTTTCTTGGACAAGATTAATATAGCATGTGTATATGAGACTGTGGGTAGGAGATAAGGCGCATGATGTGTGTAGTTTCAAACTTTGGTATTCAGGAAGGGTGGGAGGCAGGAACGAGGTATGTATATTGGTTGATAAGGACTTATGGGAACTAGTGGTTGAGGTTTGAAAGGTGTATGACAGGATGATGGCTATTAAGCTAGTTGTAGGAGGTTTTACTTTGAATTAAATCAGTGCGTACGCGCCCCAAACGGGCTTGGATGAGGAAGTCAAGGGGAATTTCTGAGAGGATTTGGATGAGATGGTATGTGGTATCCCGCATACCGAGAAGATTTTCATAGGAGGAGATTTCAATAGACACATTAGAGCGATGCTACAGGGATATGATGATGTGCATTGTGGATTTGGTTTTGGAGATAGAAACGGAGGAGAAACATCTTTTCTAGACTTTGATAGAGCATTTGATAAGGTAATAGCAAACTCGAGTTTCTCGAAGAAGATGGAGCACTTAGTCACTTATTAGAGTTCCGTTACTGAGGCTCAGATTGATTATTTTCTTTGTAGGAAGTCTGATAAAGGTCTTTGTACGGGTTGCAAAGTCATCCGAGTGAGAACCTCTCGACACTTCATAGGCTCTTGGTCATGGACCTTGAGATCGTAAGGAAGATGAGGAAGATGGCGATGTATAACCAATATAGGATCAAGTGGAGAGCCTTGATGGAAGCTAAAACAAAAGATTTATGGGTCAAGCCGGTGACAATAAGGGCTTGGAGGAGTAGTGGGACGCAAGGGTTGTGTGGACCACGACTGTACAGTGCATTAGGGAAGCCGCGAGTGAGGTATTAGGGGTCTTACAGGGTTACTCTAGTGGTCATAAAGGAGACTGGGTGGAATAGAGAGGTGCAAGGAAAAGTGAAAACCAAGAAAGCAACGTATCCAAAACTAGTGGAAAGTGTAGACGAGGAGGAGAATATGGTAAATAAGGAGCATTATAAGTTTGCTAAGACAAATTTAAAGCTAGTAGTTACGAAAACCAAGATTGCAGCTTTTGGTCATTTGTATGAGGAACTCGGGGGAAAATGTGGGGATAAGAGGTTGATTAGGTTAGCCAGGGCGCGATAAAGAAAGGCGTGTGACTTGGACCAAGTGAAGTGAAGTGAGTCAAGGACGGAGAAGGTAGAGTTTTGTTAGATGAGGGGCTTATCTATCGGAGAGGGTAGACCTACTTCCATAGTCTCTTGAATGAAGATGGGTACAAGAGCATTGTTCTGGGTGATTTGGAACTCTCTGGGAGTTGTTGTGACTTTGGGTATTGTAGGAAGATTAGAGTTGATAAAGTTGATGGGGATATACGTAAGACTAATAGGGGCAAAACGAGCGGGATGAATTTAATCCCAGTGGAGTTTTGGGAGAGTGCAGGCAAGGCATGCTTAGAGTGGCTCACTAGGTTATTTAATGTCATTTTTAGAATGATGAAGATGCTTGAAGAGTGGAGGTGGAGCACAATGGTTCCTGTAGACAAGAACACAGGTGATATCCGAAATTGCAATAACTATCGGGGTATCAAGCTACTTAGCCATACTATGAAAGCTTGAGAGAGAGTAGTAGAGATAAGGGTAAGGAAGAGGGTATCTATTTCTGAGAACCAGTATGGATTTATGCCGGGGCATTTTACTACAGAAGTCATCCACCTTGTTATGAGATTTATGGACTGGTATAGTGAGAGAAAGAAGGACTTGTATATGGTGTTCATCGACTTAGAAAAGGCGTATGATAAAGTTTCGAGGGAGGCATTATGGAGATGTTTGGAGGCTAGGTTACATGTTGACTATGTTAGGTTGATTAAGGACATGTATTAGGGGTGTAAATGGTTCGGTTCGGCCGGTTATTTTATAAAATTTGTACCATATTAATTTTTCGATTATTCTATTATGTATAACCAAATTTAGACATTTAGAAATTGTATCAATTATGTCGGTTTCTCTTCGGTATCGGTATGGTTCGGTTAATTTTTGATATTTTTTAAAATTTCATTTAAAAGCTACTAGTAGAAGCAGAATACAATAACTACGGTCTTTTATAGGACTTACCAAAATTCTCAAGACTTTTTTTACTATTTAATGAGTGATGAATTAAGAAAACATAAAAGATGGCTAGAGTGTAGATCTATCAAGCGTAAAGAAACTAAGCAAAGACAAAAAAATATAAAGCATACGAGTAAGCAAGTTGGGACCTAAGAATAAAGTTTATAGAAGATTAAATATTCAAAAATATAAATTTAAATCATGCGAAAGGATACATATTCAAAAAATTTAATGTTTTATTATTTTAAACTTAATATAGAAATATATTTCTCCTACGTAAATATATTAAGTACAGTTTAGTATTTTTTTGATTTAATTTATAAAATAAAAAACCTACCCTAATTATCGGTACGATTATATATTTATATAAAAGCCTATGATTATATTAAAAGAAACCTAAAAATTGATTCGGTGCAATACGGTTCAGTCGGGTTTTAAATATCCATTTGCATCCCTAACATGTATGATGGAGTAAAGATGCGAGAGAGGACGGTGGGTGGGGACTTGGACTATTTTCCGGTTATGATGGGGTTGCATCTGGTGATGGATGTACTAACGCGTCACATCTAAGGGGAGGTACCATGGTGCATGTATTTATAGATGATATTCTATTGATTGACGAGACGCGAGATGGTGTGAACGCACAATTAGAGGTATGAAGGCAGACCCTATAACCTAAAAGTTTTAAGTTGAGAAGGACTAATACAGAATACTTGGAGTGTGAGTTCGATGGAGAGACTAACAGGGAGGGGGGGGGGGAGGGAAAGGGAGGTTGGACTCGCAGGTCATCCCAAGGAGAGAGAGTTTTAAGTACCTTGGTCTATTATTCAGGGGAAGGGGAGATTGATGTGGATGTAACACATTGTATTGGGGCAGGATAGATGAAATACATACTCACTTCCGGTGTTTTGTGTAATAAAAAGGTGCCAAAAGATGTGGTTAAGTGTTAGGTAGTCAAGATTGCCCATGTCCAGAAGATGAAGGTATCATAAATAAAGATATTGCGATGAATGTGTGGGGCATACCAGGTTAGATATGATTAGGAATGATATTATTCGCGACAAGGTGCATGTGGTCCCTATTGAGGACAAGATGTAGGAAGCGAGACTAAGCTGGCTTGGATATGTAAGGAAGAGGAGCAGCATGAACGCCCCAGTGAGGATGTTTGAGAGGTCGGCATTGAAGGGCATAAAAAGAGGTAGATGTAGAATGAAGAATCGGTAGGGAGAGGTGATTAAGAAAGACATGACGCAACTTCAACCAACCAAGGACATGACCCTTGATTGGAAGGTATGTAGGTCGAGGATTAGGATAGTAGAGTAGGTAGTCTAGAATGTTCATAATAGTAGTATTGGCACACAGTCTCGCTTGGGCAGTAAGTTTTTGTAACTAGCCGTTGTTTTCTTTCATTATTGATTACCTTATTATCTTATTATTTTTATCCTACTTGTATATGAATTTTTTTGGTACTTCCCCTTCTTGTCTATATTTCATTAATGTGGTGCTTATGCTTTTCTGACACGAGGTTCTATTGGAAATAACTTCTCTATTTTTACAAGGTAGGGGTAAGGTCTGTGTACACAGTATCCTTCTCAGATCCCATGGTATGGGATAAGGCTGGCATATTGTTGTTGTTGTACATGTATGTCGTGTATATATTACTGTACATAAGGGACACATATGACATATAAACATATACCTCACATATACTTCTAATATACCAAATATATTCCACGTACTCTAGACATACACACTTTCCACAACCAATAACATATACACCTGACATACAGTATCCCACCACCGGATAAACCACCATATGCATCACCAAAATTAACCATAACTATCATAACAATAAAAGCACTATTTTTCTTCCCAAATAGGAGAAGAAGATGTGTGAAGAGGCAACCAATAAAGAGGGTGGACGAACACAAAATTTAGGAGTCTATTAGAAAGTCGAATTAAAAACTTTTACAACAATTTTAAGTGAATGAGATCGGTTGAATAGTATCAATTGGAAGTGAATTGCACGAATTTATGAATTGAACGAGATTCAAGCTGGGAAAATGATTTAATTTGTTAGCAGTGTAAAAGGAATAGCCTTGAATCTTGGGCATGTAGGGATTGTTATCTTTGATAGTGATACTGCTATTAAAGAAAAAGATCTTGTCAACAATGAAGTTAGCAAAGAGGAAGCCGGTGAAAAAAGCATATCTGCTTCGGCGATGATGGCGTATTGATATGTGAAGATAACGATGACGTAAATCACCTTTAATTTTTTTCCCAACGATCGGTAAAAGAGGCCAACGACAATGACGATAAAGGACTCAAGGGTGAAGGATTAAGGTTAGGAGATTAAGAGGAATAACAATATCTGGATTCTAAAATTAAGGAACCCCATACTTCCCTAAGTTGCTAATTTTACAAACTATTATTGTGTTACATATTTAATGAAAGTATTTCAAAATCCAATTCGTCGTCTAGTAGCGATGACTGTCTATTTGATTGGTACCGTAGTTGCCCTTTTGTTGGAGAGTCCATATGTATAAAGTTAGTTAGTATGGATTCGAGTAAAGCTGTCAAACAACTTATATTCGCGGAAAACTCTACTGGTACTAACAAAAACTATTAATTAGGGTTCCTTTTTCGTCATAGAAGATAAAATTCTTAAGTATAAATAGTAGCCTCGAAGAAGCTATTTGTGTACTTCTACCCAAAGCAAAGGGTGTCAAAATTGGCCAAAAAACATATAAACCAACAACCCCTCCAAATTTTGAAAGGGTTGGACATGATATATTAGGTGATGGGTTATGAACTATTAGGTGAACTAGCCCAATTTTATTGCCTTATTTACTTATTTTTAGCACGTGATTTTTTCTTTATAAAATCAGCCGTTGAATTCTCCAAATGTGTTGATCCAATGAAACATGTCTTATGTAAAAGCAACAAAAAATACAATAATTATAAATAATTTTATTCTATTAAGTTTTTGTCATTCTCATTTTATTGTTAATGATATGATTTAAAAGGACGCTCACTTGCTTGTTTAGAAAAAGTGTGGAACTTTCAAAGGCTAATCATTTAAAAGATAGTCTGGAGGTCTAGAATCAGGGTTGTAGCATAGAGGCTCCTAGAGTTTTTCGTACGCCTCTTCTGGGGTTGGGTGTGGGTCAGCAGGGTTACCCATAGATGATTTGTGCTTTAGCTTATGTCCCACCTATGACTGTTAGTTATGGTAGTTACTGTATGATATTATTGCATGCGATTGTATTTATGTTTCGTATGTTTAGATAATTGTTTACGCTATTTACGCTATTTCTGCTGGAGTTACTAATGCTTTATTGTTTTGTTTTTGTCTTTGTTTTTGTTTTACTGTTGTTTTTCCTTTTATCCTATGAGTCGGGGGTCGATTGGAAACAGGCTCTCTGCCCTTTCGGGTAGGGGTAAGGCTTGTTTACATATTACCCTCTCCAGACCCCACCTGATGGGAGTATACTGGGTAGTTGGTGTTGTTGTTGTTTTGACACTTTACATATAGTTATATATTGCAAGTTTTTAATTTTTAAAATTAAATATTACTACTGGTTTAAGAATATATTTTATGAGAAAGAAAGGAAAAAAAGAAATAGAAAGAGAGAGTGCCGAGTAAAGGGTTAGATCTCCCATCTACACTTCACACTAATTACTTATGCTTGTGAAATTGGTATCTCTTCTTCCACAAAATTCTACGGCAAAATTCCATATCAAATTGGAGAAATGAATGTGCTTTTGTGCTCTTTTCTAAGGCACAGCCGTTAGAAATTTCGGTGGGTTTCTTTTGCATTTTTTTGGTTAAAATGATGTCTAAGCTGTTGTTTAATAGAGATTTTCAGTTTGGGATTTGAAGTGATTGAAATTTTTTCTCTGTTCTTTTTAGTTGATTTTTGCTTGCATAATCTTGATTCAGATATGTATACTGTCAATAGTTGCTATACAAAACTGAAATTGCTTCTAGGTCTTTCTTTTTGCTTATATCTTCTAAAATTTAGCTTGATTTCACAGCCCTACGATATGGATTTTTCAGTAGGTATTACGCTACTAATTCACTGAATTAATAAGTAATTAAGGTTATGGATGATCAATACTGTGCCACATTTGTTTTGTTTGCTTTGCTATTTACAAAAATAAAGGAGCCTAGTTTATCCGTTCACATTCAGCTTAGGTTGCTAAAAGTTAGAAGTGGAATAATTTATTTAAAGACTTCAAGTTGAAAAAAGGGATTATGTGCTACAAAGTTAGGAGTTTTGAGACAGTAATCTGACCACCAAAGGTTGTATTGGGGGTTCTAAGTACCGCTCTATCCTTAACCACATGTCTTGGGTTGGATCCTTGGGAATAGGATTGCTTTGGTAGGGAGCTCTTTACCCCCACAAAGTGGGACTTTGTGGCCTGAATCTGGACTAGTCGGACCCTAAAGCTGGTACTACACGCTGACTAGGAGACCCAAAAAAAGGAGACAGTAATCTGAATCAGAACATGGGAGCAAATTTGGCTGTAGCCTTGGGAAGACACCATGGTAGTTATCAGTTTATCACTTATCACCAGTAGTCTGGAATTTGTTACAGGCGTAAGGATAATCCTCGATAACTTTTAGTACTGTGATGATTCCCCCCTTTGACGAAGTTGTGGCTGTTCGATTCTCAAACTCTAGTAGCAACTTCAGTGTTTCTCTAGATTTTATTAACTTCTGCATATTTGGCACAATGCAATTCAAGCTTAAGTTCTTCTCTTGTTTCGCTTTTCCTAGTACTTTATCTACTTCCTCTATAGGTTTTTCCTCAGTTTTACCTTTAAAAAAACAAAAAGAAAGAGTTTTTTCCCTCAGTTTCGTTTTCTATTCAGTAGCATTTTTATGCACTGATGCAACAACAACAAGAAGTGCTTATGACTGTTAATAGTCTCTTTTAAAAATGGCATTACAAAAGAAAGCGGTGGATAAAGATGATGAATGGCACTCTCCATTTTGTCTATGGCTTATGGCAATTATTTAGAAATGAACTTGTCTAATAATTGATTTGAGAAAATTCTATGTTGGTTTCCATATCATTACTTGAACCATGTTCACAACTTTAAAAATAAAAACTGAAATTTGGCCTATTTAGGAAAACCTATATGATTCAAAATTCCAGGTTAACACAAACCTTTTCTTTTCCTCTTTTGTTCTTTTGCACTCTCTTCCATTGTTCTTATATAGAAATGACTTATTAATCATGTAAAACCCTATCCTTCAAATCTTGTTAAAAGATGTGTAGGTTCTATAGCTCTTAAAATTTTAGAGCTTAATTTTTGTTGTTTTCTACATGAAAGGCTGTTTAGTGTTCAATAAATATTGTTGTCGATTTTCAATGGACGAAGCATGATTTCATTCAGGATCTAGTGTTATACGTCTGATGAAGCATCTGAGAGTTTTCCATCTTTTAACAAACTTTACTGACCATTTCTGTCAAAGGAAGTTCACACTCTGCGTGGAATAGAATCACTGCATCCTATTTAACTGAAATTTTGGTGGAGAAGTTGGTGTATGCATATGATTACCTCATGTTGTGACTAAGAAATATCTGAATAATTATCCCAGGTGCACAAATCCTGATGTGATGGAAAACCAACGGTTACCCCAAAGCAGTGAAGCCAGTGATGATGTTGGTTCATCTGTTGAGAACAAAGAATCAAGGAATTCTTCTATATCACGTCACAGTCTGGATAAGGAGGCAGGCTTTCCATCTTGTCGAGTGTGCCAGTGTTCTGAATCAGACAAGAGGGGAGTTGCTGCATTAGGATTTCTAGGAATTATTCCACCAGCACCGGATGCATACAATAGCAATGGAGAGGTGAAGCTTGATTGCCATGAAGTGGTAAAAAATGACGAAAATGTTTCCTTCAACAGAAGTAGCGGGAAAGGATCTGCACTAGTTGAATTCATTAGTCCAAAAGGGGAGGTTTTTGTTTGTAATGGTGATATAGAGATGGGTTATGATGAGAACCAGGACTCTTTGAATGAGCTTGGCTGTGCGTGCAAAAATGATCTTGCTATGGTACACTACGCTTGTGCGCTTAAGTGGTTTATTAACCATGGATCCACCATATGTGAGATTTGTGGATTTGTTGCGAAAAATATAAGAATTTCGGATTTCAAGAAAGTTGTGAGCTCTTTGAAGGAGTATGATGCATTGAGGGAAAGGACTGAAAATGGGGAGCCTAATCCTGCACAGGCGCTGGAAAATTCAACTGTAGATCCTGATGCTATTGCAGCTATTCGAAGGCAAAGGTTAAGTGAAATTGCACTGTGGTTCAACCCCCATAACCACTATTCCACTGCAGTTTCCCAGGTTGTTAGTGAGCCACCTTCTGGTTCTAACATTGTTCCAGAAGAAGCTGTTCCTGCTGAAAACACTGTAACCAAATGGGCTGTTGAGGGTACTGGGATCCTGCTTGCTACAGGGCTTCTTACTATCACTCTTGCATGGCTTATTGCTCCTCATGTTGGGAAGGTACTTGAACTTGCTTCTCTGCTGGTGCTGTGCAATATTTACAAGTTTCTTGTGGGTTCTTTCATATTGTATTATGTTCCATTTTGTTTATTTTTTTATTTTGTTTTTTGTAAAAGCTACATGGTAACCTTCAAAAATAAACTTCTCAAAAGAAACTTCTGGGTCTTTATTGGGGTTTCTGGCTTGGTCTGTAAAGTGGTACTGTGTATAATTTTGCAAATCTAAGAGACAAGAGGGGTTGCTTTGATGGTAAGCAACCCCCACTTCCAACCGAGAGGTTGTGAGTTCGGGTCTCCCCAGGAGCAAGGTGGGAAGTTCTTGGAGGGAAGGATGCCGGGGGTCTATTTGGAAACAGCCTCTCTACCCCAGGGTAGGGGTAAGGTCTGCGTACATACTACCCTTCCCAGACCCCACTAAGTGGAATTATACTGGGTTGTTGTTGTTGTTGTTAACAGACTAAGACCACAATGGTGAATTTCTTTTGTCTGATATATTTATGATGGCATGTCCTTTCAGTATCAAGCCACCAATATTAACATTGCCAAACTTATGATAACAAGTAAGATAGGACAAATAAAGCTATAGAAGTAATATAAAACAAATAAAGCTATAGAACATTTTGAAAGAGAGATGTTGACTGCTTGCCAAGAAAATAATCATAATCTCTAGCCATTTAAGATATGGTAGAACACTCAAACGAAACATAACCTTAGAGTTACAGTCATACTTCAATCTCCAAACAGTACTTGTAGGCTTGATGCAACTATACATAGCTCGTCAAAAACTTCATTTGTCACCCCACTTCTTAAGTCATTCTTATCTCCTCATTAACTATAAAAAAGTATAGATAGTAACTTACTCAGTTTGAGATTTTACAAAAATAGGATTGCTATGTTATTCAATAACATTAATTGTAATAGTTAGAAGTACCAATTCTCATCAAGGAAAAAGTTCGGAAGAACAATAAGTAAATTGATGTATCTCCAGAAGTTGTAACTCTAAAATGGGTACATTCTTCAAACACTGACTGAAGCTAACCATAGAGGTCGATAGTAATTAGAGGGTGTTTGGCTAAGCTTATAAGCTGGTCAAAGTGGCTTATAAGCACCTTTTGGCTTATCTATGCGTTTAGTGAACACCCAAAGTGGTTATACGCTAAAATCAGGCATAAGTCATAAGCTGATCACCCCCAGCTTATGGCTTTCAACTTTGAAGCACTTTTAGTTTGACCAACACTTCTAGTTTATCCTTAATAATATTTTCTAATTCACCAAATACTTTTCCTAAAATAAATTTCTTGACTTTCTCTTCATTCCATATTTGTAATTAATTCTTTTCTTTACAAAGAAATTTTTAATTTATAATTCTTTTGAAAAAAATTCAAGGGTATTTGAGTCATTTTAACAAAAGAATAGCTTATCAATACTTTTTAATCAAACACGTCGACTGCTTATTATCAGTTTCAACACTTTTATCCAAACACGTAAATGCTTATTTTAAAAATCAGTTTTAACACTTAAAAAACTTTTTAGTACTTAAAGCTTATCAACTATTTACAATTAGCTAATCCAAAGGTGCACTTAGTATATGACACTAGGATAAAAGTTATGGTTGCAAGAATCCTTGCTACATCATTCATAGATTCCACGACGCCATGTATGTAGGTGCTACAAATTACAATTGCTCAGTAGCCACAATTTTTGGTGCTATAATCGGCCAGTGGCTTTAAACATTTGAAAGTGCTATGATTGCTCGGTAGCCATCTAGATTTTAGTGCACAAATTTCCTTTCTAATTTCCTTTACTAGAGTAATTGATGATCTGCAATATCAAAACCACCAACTAATCATTTTGATGATGTAAGATGTTATATTGCTGGCATCGAGAAGATGCAATGAATACACATCATGAGATGTTAGCTCCAGTACATCATGATCTATACTAGGCACAAACCACCTACTAATCATTTCAACCACCATCAATGCCATCTAGTGTACAGATTTCCTTACTAAGTTTCCCTTACTAGAGTAATCGAAGTAATTAACAATGCCATCTAGTGTACAGATTTCCTTTAACAATCCAAAAAAATTGAAGTAATTAAGAGTTGGATAACAATTTTGGAACTCAAGGTTCGAATCTCAGCCGAGGCAACACTAGGAGAGAACTCTTTCCATATGTAGAATCCTTACTGGGCAGAGTAACTGGATAGTGGATAGTGGTGTTGGTGGAACATTTCAGGTACCTGGTCAACTAGCCGGGGTGTGTGCAACTTCACCATCACCATTATTATTAGGATATATTGAAATATTCAAGTACCACTAATTCCATGCATTATTAGGGAACTCGAACTAGTTTATTATTTTGTGGTGGTAGCTGATGCACTATCGGGATACTAATTGCTAATTTAAAAAAGTTCTCCTACTTGCTATTATTTGCTTTAACTAACTAGTTCACTCTTTTGTTTAGAGAACTGCCAAAAATGGACTGCATATTCTTCTTGGAGGTGTTTGTGCGTTAACGGTTGTAGTATTCTTCCGATTTGTAAGTTTCTTCAAATTTCTTTTCACTGCATCTAGCATGTTATATTAGCAACTTAAAGCAAATGTTACTGTGTTATTAAATATCAAAATAAGATGATATAGATTTGGACACCAAAGTTACTAGTTTCTAGTGGTCATGCTAACAAATTGTATTATCATTCATGAGTGATGCTTTTCTGTCGCTGGAGGATTGAACAAACAATTTTGTTTGATTTGTTTTCTGGAACTGTTATTATTCAGCTAATATGTCGTGTTATACGAATTATGCTTCTCCAGAAATGCTAATATTTGTTTGTCAAACCTTTGAAAATGTCATGTGAACGATACATGAATAATTTATTTTTCCTGAGAAGGAAACAATACATGGATAATTAGAAAGGTCAAAGAGAATTGTTAATGCAGCAAGGAAAGTGTCATATTCTTAAAAGTGGCAAGGAGAGTGACCTTTGAATTAATGTGTCTCCAGACATGGCTATGTGCTACTTGTACAATACATGGGTAATTAGAAAAGGTCAAAGATGCAGCATGGAGAGTGAGATCAGAGTTGCTTAAATCAGTGGCTTCCTTTTTCTAATCATCTATGTTGCCCGGACTCTCCAAAAATGTCTCTGGGTGTATGTCAGATCCTCCAAAAGTAGTGCATTTTTTGTGGATCTGACATGGGTGCGGCATCGTTGTTAGAGAGCCCGCACAACATAGCTTATCACATTTATTGTTTTCCAACTCACATATCATAGTGTATTATCTACTTCACCAGCTAGTTAGGATGAAGTTTCTTAGTTATATCTCAGCTTCAAGAATTGTCATTTTTACTTCCCGTTAAGAGTAATTCTTTTCATGATTTTTTCTTTTTATCAGATACGAAATTTGTAGAAGAAGCATTCTAACTTTTTCCCGTCAAATGCAGTTTGTGTTAACAAGAATCAAATATGGCCCTGCTCGATACTGGGCTATCCTATTTGTCTTCTGGTTTCTTGTGTTCGGTATATGGGCTTCAAGAACACATGGTGCCCATGCTACTTAATCATTTATCCTCCTTCGAGATTTGTTTTAGAGCACTGATGTTCAGCTGCTTTTGTTGACACAGTACTACCAGTAAAGTTGGTGAGATGATTATTGTACGACAGGTTCTCTGGTTCAATGCTAAAAAGTTTTATGCAGATGTAAGCAACAACAAGATCTCTATGTGCTGCACTGCATGTGTAAAGCAAGCTCTTGATTTTTCTCGTTTATTTTGTTTTAATTTTTCTCTAGGGTAACCTGGGAGGGGGGGGGGGGGGTTAAGTAGAGTAGGGGGTGTTTGCTTTAGTTGTTCTCAGTGTCCGGGGGAGACTTATCTCATTACTCAGGAGTTGATTCTGTAGCAAAGTGAGGAATTCTTTGGTAGTTGTTTACTTATATTCATTTTGTACAAACTAATCATGACTGCTTCAAGAGCACTGTAACCTGTAAATAAGGTGAGCTCTGCTGCATGTCCGTTCATATCCGGGCGACGTCATGGTTCTTTCTTCATGGTTGTGTCATATGGATAATTTCTGATGCTACTATGTTCGCAGAAACTCGTTGCTGTATATATGGAAAGTCCAGTCATTCTGAATATTGGATTTTCCCCTCAAACCATTAACTCCAATTATTAACCAAAAAGTTGGAATATACCCGTGACTTATTTTGATCTTTCTTTTGCAAAAAAATAGCTCTCATCTAAGCTGTTGAAATTGAATGATCCAAACAGCTTATCAGAATGGTGTTTGACTTGGTTTCTGAGCACATTTTATTGACTTGGTAGAGTAGAGCTGTCAACATGGGTCAAACCCAATCCGTCAGTAGGGTGAGGTTAGACTAGGATAAACCAAAGATTGTATGGGGTAGTCACTATTTAAAATGATATTTGCTTTTTCTTCAGTATTTTTAATGCTTAGCAATAGTAGCTACTAATTTATTAAAATTAATATGAAAAAACTGTATTACCTTTTCTTCTATCTCTTTCATGTATATTCTCGGCACGAAGTTTCTCATTCTCGTTACTCAATTGTGTAATCTCATGGTGTTCATGATGAGCCTGGGCAAAATAATGAAAACTATGTTGTTGTAACCGTTATTACATTGAATGCTGGCATTTAATGCTATTTTTAATTTTGCATTTAGAAAATTGATGCTAACATAGAAAACATTTGCTAATTACTTTCATTTGAGTAGAGGTGTATATAGACCAGGTTGGTTCGGATTTTACAATTACCAAACCAAACCAATTGTGTCGGGTTATTAAATCTAAAGACCAAACCAAACCAATAAATTCGGATTTTTCAATATCGGGTTTTCTCGGATTTTTTCGGGTTTTCGGGTTTTTCGGGTTTTTTCGAAAAAATTTCCGGTAAAATCTTCGTAGAACAAAATATATAACGTATGCTCAAAATATTTCTTTAATCCTAGTAAGATACAACTATATAAAGTATTTTTCAAGAAAATAATACAAAATATGAGATATGTCATGACTCATGAACATTATCCTAAAATATTCAACAATAAAAAATAATAAAATTATGTACTATAAATATTGCTAATTAAAAAGTCATAATAAAAATAAACATAATCTAAAAGCACTAATTCATGCTAAACTAGATAGACTAATGAGGGAGTATTAATTATATGCCTAAAAGCTAAAGAAAAATAAAAATTGGTTATGTATTTTTATCTAAATTATTGCAAAATAAAAAATAGACATTTAATACATTCTCGTTCGTAACATTGAATTGAATGTCTTTTGTTAGCATTAGTATTGATTGCTAGCATTATTTAATTTTGCTAATATTCGTGGCTATAAAACTTATTGGAGCATTCAAAAGTTCTAAACCAAACCTTGAAATAATACCTTAAAAGATAAAATTATGAAATTTTTTAAGAAATATTTATAAATTTCATTACAATAAGTATATTTATATATTAAATATATCTAAAATTGCTATATATGTAATGTCTGGTTGGTTTGGTTCGGTTTGACTTTCTTTAGTTAAAACCAAGCCAAACCAATTATGGTCGGGTTTTTTTCTCCAACACCAAACCAAGTCAAACCAAACCATAGTCGGATTTTTTTTTTCTCGGTTTGACTCGGATTATCGGGTTGGTGCGGTTTATCGGTTTTCTTTGTACATCCCTACATTTGAGTACTTGTTTTCGAACCAAAGCTTAATTTGCAAAGGCTCTAACCCTATTCCTTACCTCAACTCTTTCCTTTGTTTATCATCTAGACGAGGGCATTCTTTGAAAGACCTGTCAAATGACCAATTGATTAATTATAATAATAACAATAACATAAACAATAAATTCAGTATAATTATACGAGTTCAAAAGTTAAGGACATTTAGTCTTAAACTTAATCTAACAAGCTCAAAAGTTAAGGACAATAGGTCCTGAAGTCCTGAACTTAGACTAACAAGCTCAAAAAGT
The DNA here is from genome assembly GCA_034376525.1 of Nicotiana benthamiana. Lineage (NCBI taxonomy): Eukaryota > Viridiplantae > Streptophyta > Magnoliopsida > Solanales > Solanaceae > Nicotiana > Nicotiana benthamiana. The sequence goes on from CM067341.1 coordinate 20,638,307, forward strand.
TAAGGATAATAGGTCCTGAATTTAGACTTACAAGTTCAAAGTTAAGGACAAGCAGTCCTTAACTTACATTTACAAGTTCCAAAGTTAACACTACAACAAAAGTGATAAACAATGGTCTGCTGATTTTGATTGTAAAGCTGCTTTTCCTACGGAAATCCCACTGTGGATCAAGTTTCCTAACCTACCTATGTCATGCTGGGGCAGCAGATCTTTGAGTAGGATAGCTAGTGTGTTGGGTAAGCCCATTTTTGCTGATGAATGTACGACTAAACAAACTAGAATTTCATATGCTTGTATGCTTATTGAGGTGAATGTCTCAAAAGAATTGCCTAGTGAGATTGAGTTAATAGATCCAAATGGGAAGAGGTTTGTGCAGGAAGTGACCTATGATTGGAAACCATCATATTGTGAGAAATGCCTTATGGTGGGACACAACTGTCTGGCCAAACCTGCACAACCTAATCACATGCAGAAAACTAAGGCGACTCAGGAATGGAGAATTAAAGCTCCAGCTCCTAGTGTTCAGAGTAAACAGGAAGTTCCCATACAGCAGCCAATCCCTCAGAAAGAATCTTGTACCCCTTCAGTAATAGTTGAAGAGTTGAGTAAACAGAAAGGTATTGCTACACAGGCATCTCCAGTTTTTAACATTACAAACTTTCCTCCTTTATCTCCTATTGTGGTGTCTAATAGGTTTGAAGTAGGGTCAATGAGTTGGGCAGACCATCCCCTGGATGAAGGGGGTACCAGCTATACCCAATGAAGTGGTTATTTTGGAACATTAGGGGTGTAAATAAAAGGTACAAACAGAAGGAAGCTAAAGAAAATATTAGATCCAATAAATTTGACCTTGTTGGTCTGGTAGAGACAAAGGTTAAACAGAAGAATGCAGAGAGAATAACTAAGCTGTTGGTACCTGATTGGTACCTGATTGGTATCTGCTGGAGGTTTAAACTTAACCAATCTCCTATTGTGGAACAAAGCTGCTGTTGCTAATCTAAGCTGGGGTTTGGCTCACAAGAAGGATGCATTATGGGTGAAAAGGATTCATACAGTCTATATCAAACAGCAACAGTGGGAGTCCATAAATATTCCTAAACAAGCCAGTTGGGTGGTCCGGAAGATCATGGAAGGTACTGTTCTATTGCAGCAATACCAACTGTTACACAAACTAGCATGCTCTATAAGAATGATCTATCTTCAACAGATTGGACAGTTACCTAGAGTCATTTGGAAGAACTTAACCATACAAAATCTTGCTCGACCTAAAGCACTTTTCAACCTTTGGCTGCTCCTACAAGAAAGACTTCCTACTAAAGATAGGTTGATCAAATGGAACTCGACTGTGGATGGCACCTGTGTCATGTGTCAACAAGAACTGGAGACCAGAGACCACCTGTTCTTTGACTGCCCTTTTGCCAATCAATTAAAGTATCAAACACTGAAGTGGATTGGAGTGCTGCAACCTACTGGACAGAATTGGACACAGTTTGTACACTGGCTCATTGATAATATTAAAGAAAAATCCTGTCGAGCTCATATACTCAAAATGACCATTGCAGAGCTGTTCTATGTCTTATGGTTAGAAAGGAATGCGAGAATTTTTTGAAAATGTCTTCTGTTCCAGTGATAAATTGCTTAGGACCATTGCTTATATTTCTAATATTAGGGGAACTCCTAGAGTTAGATTACAGCTTCAGCATTTTCTACTGTAATGTTGAACTTTAGGTATAGTGCTACTAGTCAGATTTTGTTTATCTTTTGATAGTCAGCTGCGTACATAGCTGAACTATGGAATTGTACGGAAACCACTTTGGTGATTAATACAATTTTAATTACCAAAAAAAAAGTGATATTTAGCTACGAAATTATAAGCTATGACATAAAATTCGTCACAAATTGTTTACTTTTCGTAACAAAAATTACATTTCGTCTTTAAACAAATGAGCCACACAATTTTAGTGACGAAACATAAAATTTCGTAGAAATGCTTTGTGCACTAAAGTTTTTCACCAAAAATTGAGTTGGCGCCAATTATTTAAGTAATATTAGCCACGAATTTGAGGTTATTATTGTCACTAATAATGTACCCAATTAGTAACAAAGCGTTATTTGTCTTAAAAATAATTAAATTTTGGATACAAAAAAGTTTCGTCATAAAAGATATGTTATTACAATAGTGACGAATTAGAATTTGTAGCTAAACAAGGTGAATTTTAGCCACAAAACTTTATATTTATTTGTAACCTTAATTTTTATCGTTTATAGTGCAAATAATTAGTGACAATTATTTGATTGTCCCTATTGAACCTACAATTTAGTCACAATTTTTTTTTTCACAAAGTATACTATTTTTAATTTGCGACGACTAAAATTTTGTAGTTGCATTATGAGATTGTTGTCTATGAATTTATTTTTAATAAAACTAAAAAAAATCATATTTTATAGATATATAATTCTAAAGTTTTGTTCATACAATATACATATAATTGCTTTAAGACTAATTGAATTTGAAATAATCATCTTTGAAAATTATCAAGTTCGAGAAACTAGAACCCTATTTTAATTAAGTTTATTTAATTTCAAGTAGGACATGAATCATTCAATTTGGTTCTAAGTAAACAACTTACGCCGTGAATTTGCCTCAAGTTTCAAATTATGTACCTTTCTTTTAATTTTATCTTGCTTATACTTTAATATTGTAAGATGATTGTTGTTTGCTTGATTAAAAGGGGACACAATTTTTATTTTAGAAAATTGTACATGATATATCAATTTAGTAAATTTATAAATTTTATAATTTCCTTGTATGGTGGTATTGCAAATAGTCTTCCTACCTCATATAAGTTGTACATACACCTTGTTTTCTCTAAATTTTACCCGTGGGATCATACTTAGTACGTTATTGTTGTTGACTTGTCGTTAATAATATTTGAAAAGAATATGATTTTCTTAAGAGTGTTGAAAAATATTTTAAGCGCAAAAGGTGACATTATAAATATAAAATCAAGATAAAATTAACATAACTGATAGTAATAAACAGTTGGCGTATTTTTCATAAAGTACAAATAATTTTTTTTAAAATAATTAAAGTGTCTTTAATTATATTAAATCAATTTAAAAATTAAATATTTTTACTATAAAAATTATAAAATTGATGATATTTTTTTAATCAACAAGCATAGTACTGGTAATTATAAATGAAAATAATTTGATTTAATATTGTTAAACATAATAAACTTTTAATTAGTAGTTTTTGCTTGTGAGCTAAAAATTTATTATAAGCTAAAAATTTATTATAATAAATGTAATTAATTTGTTTTATGGTTGTTTAATTTTATTTTATTTTAATTAGTGATAGTTTTCTGTCAACTATTATTTTTATTCTATTTCAAAGTTGTGTGAAAAAGAGTATCGGCAATTTTCCCGCCTTTTAGGTTTTCTGTTCTCAAATCCCTATTGCCGCCTCCCATTTCTCATTTCTCCTCTATTTCTCTCCTAACTCCTAAGGTGATATTTATTTCTTTATTAAATTATTACACGAGTACATCTGCTATATTGCTGGTTCTGGAACCTAAATATTATATTTTTAGACTCAAAATATATTAATAAGTATAAAAAAAGTTACATATCAACATATAACGTATAAATAAAAGACACTATATTTTAACGATAACTTATTCCGTTAAGGTGTAGCATCTTCTATTTGCATGCTATATTACCTGTCGATTTAACTGTCATATATAACGTTTTGTTATTGTACATTACATATAGCGTTTTCTTTTCATACGCTATACTCCCCATCTAAATATAGCTATCGTCTTCTTTCCTTACCAATACCCTTTCCCCCATTTTTTTAAAAATTCACCCTGCTTCTTCCCCCTCCCCCTCCCAACTGCCCGATTTAAAAAAAAATAAATTTGTAGGCCCCTCATGTCACACAAAAGGTGAAGAACGTAGGTCCCATATCCTATTGGAGCATTATATTATTGTTGTTAACTCCTTTGTCTTGAAATTTTCACACAAAACACTCCCTATATCGAGGTATTTCGATTTATTTTATGTCCAAAACTTATATAATAATGTATATCACTGTATATTGAATATGTTTCCATGCCGTTTTGTGTTTTATTTGCGAAACTAATATGTTATATTTATTCGGACTTAGATGTTAGTGTTCTAAAAAATATAAAATTAGATTTAAATTTTTATGTTAATATTCGAATTTAGATATTAGTGTTTCTATGTCGTTTTGTATTTTATTTACGAAACAAGTATGATATATGTATTTTTGTTAATGTTATGTGATTAAAATATATTTGTCGTTTATGTTTAGTTTATCTATTAGCGTAGTAAAATGTAGAAACTTTTATCGTAGCAATCCGTATAGTATTTTAGCGTAGAATCCCTATAGCTTAAGTATTTCTTATACTAGTAGATGAAGATATATACTTTTACACTATAAATAATCATGATAGTTTGGTGCTACTGCGCCTCAAATATCGAGCTTGGAACCCAATATGTATATATATATATTTAAGAATTTAAATTATAAAATAAACACACACAAAATAATCAAAATATTGAATTTGACACATAAATATAATGATAGTTTGGTGCTACTGGGCCTCAAATATCGAGCTTGGAACCCAATATGTATATATATTTAAGAATTTAAATTATAAAACAAACACATATAAAATAATCAAAATACTGAATTGACACATACAAATATTATGATAGTTTGGTCCTACCGGGACCTCAAATATCGAGTTTGGAACCCAATATGTATACATATTTGAGAATTTAAATTATAAAATACAAACTGAAAAAATAATCGAAATATTGAATTTGACACATATAAATATTATGATAGTTAGGTGCTATTGGTCTTAAATATTGAGTTTGGAACCCAATATGTGTATATTTAAGAATACAAATTATCAAACAATCATACATAAAATAATCAAAATATTGAATTTGACACATAAAAATATTATGATAGTTTGGTGCTACTGGGCCAAATATCGAGCCGGAACCCAATATATATATATATATATATATATATATATATACACACACACACACACACACACTTAACAATTTAAATTATATAAAACAAACACACAAAATAATCAAAATTGAATTTGACACATAAATATTATGAATAGGTATACATATTTAAGAATTTAAATTATTAAACAAACACACATAAAAATAATTAAAATACTGAATTTGACACACACACACACACACATATATATATATATGTGTGTGTGTGTGTGTCAAATTCAGTATTTTAATTAAATATGTATACCTATTGGGTTCCAGGCTCAATATTTGAGGCCCTATAGCACCAAACTATCATTATATATATATATATATATATATATATATATATATATATATATATATATATATATATATATATATATATATATATAATGATAGTTTGGTGCTATAGGGCCTCAAACACACACACACACACACAATACACATATATATATATATAATGATATATATATATAAGAATTTACATTATTAGACAAACACACACACACACACACACAATAATCAAAATATTGAATTTGACACACATAAATATTTATGATAATTTGGTGCTACTGGACCTCTAATACCGAGCCTGGAACCGAATAGGTATATATACTTTGTAAAATTAAATAATAAACATACAAGTAATGTTGTTTAATTTACAGTTGACGACATGGACGCGCCTATACATCCCGGACCTTACTCTCCTGAGCTATTAGTGCTTCAGGGTGATCACAGGCCCGCCCATCTATGGGAAGGAGTGTTACTATCCCAGACTCTCTGCGCTAGGAGGGTGGATGACCTGTGGGATTTTCTAAGGCCTAGAGATCTCCACGAGCGTGTAGTCCACCGCCTACAGGATACGAGATTTTATAGGATTATTGAGATCGGGCAGATACTAGTTTACTGGGCTTTGATCACGAAATTGATTGAGCAGTGGCGAACAAAGACGCACACCTTTCACTTGCCCATTGGCGAGGCTACCGTCACGCTCCAGGACGTGGAGATTTTATATGGCCTCCCTATCGATGGCATGGCCGTTTCACTGCCTATTTATATGAAATCTATGCCGCGTGATGCTTATTTGGACATGCTTCAGCAGCTCACGGGTTTTAGGCAACAGGACGAGACTGTATCGGCGGGAGCCAGTCAGCTGACTTTGACACCTATTAGACAACACCTTGAGGTACACCGCCCCACTATCACCAACGATACAAATGAGGTACTTATCACCCGATATGTAAGGTTGTTGCTGCTTCTTCTATTTGGAGGTGTATTGTTCCCGAACACTTTGGGGAACCTAGTGAGCCTGAGATTTCTTTATCATCTTTAGCTGCTAGATGAGTTACCCTATTATAGCTGGGGTGCTACTGTTCTTGGCTGCATGTATAGGCAGATATGCCGGGCGAGCATGGGCACTCAAAGAGATGTTTATGGTTTTATGCAGATTCTATAGGTGACAACATATTCAAACAATCTGTTAATCAGTCCCAACTCTACTTAGTTAGAATTTATCTTAAACCATACGTCTACTTTGCATGTTAGGTTTGGGATTGGGAGAGATTCTTGCAATTTCAGCCACCTCGGCTACAATTACCTCCTAATGTACCACCTCCGTTTCTCCCTCTAGCCAGGAGGTGGGTTTTTTGCCGTACACTTTCACGAGAGTATGATGCTCATCATAATCTCCTCCTCTGTAGGGATGTGTTAGATATGCTGGAGGGCGCACAGGTAAATATGTACCTAAAATTACCTGGTATGATTAACTTAGTGTTGCGTATACTCACGTTTCATGTTGTTATTTAATAGTTCATCTGGACGCCATACAATGACGAGTTGATAGCTTCTCTACCAGATTATTGCTCGGCCAACCGATTGATTTGGACCACTTCTTCCCACTTATATGCCTTGATATTGTGGAGCATCATGCCTCGGAGCGGGTACTTCTGCAGTTTGGCCGCTTGCAGTATATACCGTGGGACCTATATGGGAGCCTATACATTATTAGAGAGATGATCGTTGCAGGGCAGAAAACGCATTTATGGCATGGTTAGCGGCACAGATCCATATTTAGGACCATCGAGATCAGATGATTCTGCACCCACCTACACAGATGGAGGAGGTGGCTATTCAGAGGTATATGTCCTAGTATCAGCAAGTCACTTGAATTTTTAATGGGAACCCTATTCATCATTGTAACGATCGGACCGGTCGTTTTGAGATCTAGCATGCCGTTCAACTATTTGTGGCCATGAGCAACTATATTTCAGGTATTATGACTTGTGCGCGTTGTTAGAATTGAATTTCGAGAAGTTCGGAGTTGATTTGGAAGGATAATTCTTAATTCAGAAGCTTAAAGTTGAAAGAATTGACTAAGATCGGATTTTTGAGTAAACGACCTCAAAGGATCTAAAGGTTTCAGCAGGTTCGTACGATGATTTCAGACTTGGGCGTATGTCCGGATTTGGTTTTGGAAGACCCGGAAATGTTTTGGCGCCTATTGTGGAAGTTAGCATTTTAGAAGAAATTTTATAAATTTGGCTTGAAGTGCATTCCAGTGTTATCGATGTTCGTTTGGGGTTCCGAGTCTGGGATTAGCTCCATATGGTGATTCTGAAGTTGGGAGAGCGATCAGAAGCGAATTCAGAGGTTCGTAGGTCATTTTGGAGTCATTTGACTAAAGATAGAAATTTGAAGGTTTTTGAGAAGCTTGACCGGAAATGGACATTTTGATATCGGGGTCGGAATCCGATTTCGGAAGTTGGAGCAAGTCAGTAATGTCGAATATGACTTGTATGCAAACTTTAAGGTCAATCAGACGTGATTTGATAGCATCAAAAAATAAAAGTTTGAAATTCTAAAGTTCATAAAGCTAGGATTGGAGGTTGATTCGTGGTTTTATCATTGTTTGATATGATTTGAGACCTCGAGCAAGTCCGTAACGTGTTTTGGGACATGTTGGTATGATTGGTTGGGGCCCCGGGGGCCTCGGGTGTGTTTCCGGATTGTTTCAGATCGAATTTAGATAAAAAGCTGTTGCTGGTATCTGGTTTCCTTCTTTGCTAATGTCAAGAGGAAAATGGGTGGATGCTGGTTTTGGTCTTCGCGAGTGCCATGTTGAAGCCGCGAACGCGAAGGGGTGGATTGAGCTACTACGCAAACGAGAGAGAGAGATCGCGAACGCGTAGAAGGAGAAGCAGGGGCCTGAGGTCGTTAGTCTACGCAAACGCGAGGCAGGGTACGCGAACGCATAGGTTCTGATAAGCTGACCTTTGCGAACGTGAGCACCTAGCCTCGAACACGATGAGGAAATTTAGGGCTGAAGCAGGTTGTACTTTGTGAATGCAAGGGCATTTCCGCATTCGTGAAGAAGGGTCGCTTCGGCAATGTTCTTTTAAAAATCAGATTTTCGTCCATTTTCACTTCATTTCCTCCATGGGAAATGATTTTGGAACAACTTTGGGGCGTCATTTTAATCACCAAGCATGAGGTAAGTGATGTATAATGGTTTGGAGTTAAATACAAGGTTTATATATGGATTTAGATATGGAAATTTGTAGAAACTTATGGTTCGAGGAAAACCTAGGAAATTAGTATTCTTGGATTCTGACCATGATTTTGGTTATGGAATTAATAGGAAATCATATATTTGAGTTTGTGAGTTCATGAGTAAACTTTATTTTCAATTTCAGATTCTGAGCACGTGGGCCCGAAGACATTTTGGTCAAATTTTCTAGTGGAGTTGTGAACTTATATAATTTGAATTGTTACAAGTATTAGAGTAACTTTTTATCGGTTTGCCCATTATTTGGATAGTTTTGGGGCATTATGTATCAATTGGAGTGGTTGGAATTATGGATCTTCGGAGCAAGGCGAGTCTCCTTTCTAACCTTGTAAGAGGGAATTGTCCCTGTAGGTGAAATAGTGGTTCTGAAGCTATGATGAAAAGCGTGTTTTATCGTATGTTGGCGTGATAGGTGCAGTGAGTGGTATGGAATTTGAAGTAAAGATCAAGGTAGTAGCTTGGTGTGGACAAGGATGTCGCGAGCTCGGATGAGAAAGAAATGAGTTTTGATGGTTAAGGTAAGTTGGTATTGTCTTCAGCGTCATCTGAGATCGGTGTTATGTAAAGAAGGCTTTGCATCCTAGTTAACGATTCTTGATCGCTTTTCAGTGTTAGTACCACCGATGGTTTGGAGGTGCGACCCAATTATTTGTCGTGGTAGGTTGTGAGAGTGTGTCCCATAGGTAGATTGTATAAGTGTGGCAAGTAGTCACTTGATTGATTGAAAACTTAAACCAAGTATGAAGGTTGTGATAATATTGTTGATTTGAGAATATATTCCTGGAGGGAACTTAGTCTATTGAGTGGTGGAATGTGGATGATATCTTTGACTATGATGGATGTTCTTATGTGTTATGAGTGGAAGAAGAGTTATTATGGCTTTGAAAGGTAGTTAGCCTGGTTTAGGGCGATCAAATCGGCTTGAGGTCGGTGGATGGATTAAAATGTGAATATGGGCTGTGTATCAAGCCAAACGTGTCCATTTTAGTAATGCGCTCCTTATGAAGGAGTAGTTAGGGTGTTATTTCGTTGTCAGATATTTCATATAGTAGATACATTACACTGTGTGAGTTGTCAGACGGCTTGGTAAATCTCTTATATGTTGAGGTTCCGCCTAGCGATGATGTTATATGAGCAGGATGGCTCTGGAGATTCAGATCATGTATCGTACCTCAGTTGTGCTTGAGTTTTGTAGCCTAGCGCGATATGTTCCCTCATGGATGGTATTATGCACTTAGCGTCTTTATGACCAATATTTGGTATTTTGTTGTAATGGGAAATTTAGATCGATGTATAGCTCCTTATGTGAGTTCTATGTATGGATCGGGCGGTACACCTCCATAGATATGTTGTTTGGATCGGATTGCGCGCCACAACAGTATGATCTTCAGCACAGTTGCTTATATCTATTTTATGTGTTTCATTATTTTCTGAGGAAAGCTCGTATTAGCTGTGAGCTTGTGTCACATGTATGATTCACGAGTGGGGTGCTTGTTTAGTATGTTGCCCCCGTCACATATACGATTCGCGAGTAAGGAATTGAATTTCCTTTTCGGAGTTCGTTTTCCTTTGGTATCGCATTCTAATTGGTAGCCCATTGGCACATTGTGGCATCATGTGAGACTTTTGATCAGGTCGGGGGTGGTTTATTGCCAAGCGGTTCGTACTGTGTGAGATGAGATCATTTGGGTTTAGGATCAGTGCAATCCGATCACATGAAGTATATTATTATCGAAGACCATTATTCGGTTCATGAAGTATATTTAGGATCACATGAATGTTTTGGCGCCTATTGTGGAAGTTAGCATTTTGGAAGAAATTTTATAAGTTTGGCTTGAAGTGCATGTCAGTGTTATCGATGTCCGTTTGGGATTCCGAGTCTGGGAGTAGCACCATTTGGTGATTTTGGAGTTGGGAGCGCGATCAGAAGTGAATTCAGAGGTTCGTAGGTCATTTTGGAGTCATTTGGCTAAAGATAAAAATTTGAAGGTTTTTTAGAAGTTTGACCGAAGTGGACTTTTTTATATCGAGGTCAGAATCCGATTCCAGAGGCTGGAGTAGGTCCGTAGTATTGAATATGACTTGTGTGCAAAATTTGATGTCAATCGGATGTGATTTTATAGGTTTAAACATCGAAAATTAGAAGTTTGAAATTCTAAAGTTCATATAGCTTGGATTAGAGGTCGATTCATGGTTTTAGCATTGTTTGATATGAATTGAGGCCTCGAGCAAGCCTTTAACATGTTTTAGGGCTGGTTGGTATGATTGGTTGGGGTCCCAAGGGCCTCGTCTGTGTTTCGGGATGGTTTTGGATTGAATTTGGATAAAAAGCTATTGCTGGTTGCTAGTATCTGATTTCCTTCTTCGCGAACACGAAGCAAGTCTCGCGAACGTGAAGAGGAAAATAGGAGGCTGCTGGTTTTGGCCTTCATGAACGCGAGGTTGAAGTCGCGAACGTGAAGGGTGGATTGAGATGCTATCTAACGCGGGAGAGAGATCGCGAACACATAAAAGGAGAAGCGGGGGCCTGTGGTTGTTGGCCTTCGTGAACACGAGGCTGGGTACGCAAATACGTAGGTTCTGAGAAACTGACCTTCGCAAATGTGAGCACCGAGCTACGAATGCGATGATGAAATTTGAGGCTGAAGCAGGTTGTGCTTTGCAAATGCTAGGGCATTTTCGCGTTCTCGAAGAAGGGTCGCCTGGGCAGTGTTCTTTTAAAAATTGGATTTTGGTTCATTTTCACTTCATTTTCTCCATGGGAACCGATTTTGGAGCAACTTTGGGGCGTCATTTTCATCACCAAGCATGAGGTAAGTGATTTCTACTGGTTTGGAGTTAAATACAAGGATTATATATGGATTTAGACATGGAAATTTGTAGAAAACTTGTGGTTTGAGGAAAACCTTGGAAATTAGTATTCTTGGATTTTGACCATGATTTTGGTTATGGAATTAAGAGAAAATCATATATTTGAGTTCGTGAGTTCATGTGTAAACTTTATTTTCAAATTCAGATTCTGAGCACGTGGGCCTGAAGATATTTTGGTCAAATTTTCTAGTAGAGTTGGGAACTTATATAATTTGAATTGTTACAAGTATTAGAGTAATTTTTTTATTGGTTTGCTCGTTATTTGGATAGTTTTGGGGCATTATGCATCACTTGGAGTCGTCGGAAGGGGATTGGAAGCCGGTTATGGATCTTCGGAGCAAGGTGAGTCTCCTTTCTAACATTGTAAGAGGGAATTGTCCCTATAGGTGAAATAAATGGTTATGTGATCTTATTTGTGGGGCTTTGTACGTGCATAGCTGCTATTATTCTATTGTCGGGGTAATCTAGGACCCAAAAGCATGCTATACTTGAAATAACTGCAATCTTATTGACAGCTTGTACTACTTTAATCACCTCGAATTAGTAAATGAATTTCTAAAAAGAGTTAAACTTTATTTTCTTAAATTATTAAAGAGAATAGGACTTTCTTTGGATAATTGTTCCATGTTGACTTATTGATTGACTTTTTTTCTGTGTGTGTTTATTTTTGGAATGGGACGAACTCCTCGGTAGATTAAATATGTGCATCTATAGGCAAGCCGTCGACCCTTGGCAAGTGCACAGTTTATTTTCTATTGGAGCGGGCCATCAACCCCGGCATGATTTGTGCATGCTTGTATTGCTGCCTTGAACTTATTAAAGTTGTTATTGCCTCTTCATGGCTTGAGAATATTTGGATAATAATGAAAAAGAAATGTTTTAAATTTGCTATAAACAAATTAATTGTTTACTTGCTTCCTTCTATAGGATTAAAATCATGTTTATAGAAATCTACGATTTAATGTGTTATTGACATCACATTATTGGACCCTTAGTAAGTGTCGAAGTCGACCTCTGGTCTCTACTTTTTTGAGATTAGACGGGATACTCATTGGGTACACGTTTTTTTCGTACTCATACTACACTTCTGTACATTTTTGTTGCACAGGTTCATGTGTTATTAGTGGCCTATTGGGCGTAGCAACACGGATGATTCTGGGACTAGGTGAGGTTCATTGTTCAAGGCAGCCCACAGTTAGTATAGTCCCTTTCCAGTATATCAGATGGGGATGCAGATGCAGGATTACGTTAGCGATCATGCGGTCGCCTTGCAGGATTACGATCGTCATTTTGTAGAGTTGTATACCCGAACACTGCAGCGAGCCCAGGAGGATCAACATTTGGCACACATGCCTGATTATGTGGAGCTAGAGGAGTATGAGTGAGGCCCTAGTGTGGCACGAGATGATGGTGCCTGACGAGGTAGTGGTGCTCGGCGAGGCAAGGGTGCCGGATGATGGCGATGGGCGAAGAGGAGGTGGTTCCCAGCAAGGGGGCGTTGAGGCCCTGCTGATTATGCTGCTACCGATATGCCGGGTGGCCTATATGAGATGGACATTCCATCGTATAGCCTTGAGATGTATCTCACTCTAGGGACTTCGCTGGTGTAACGACCTGACCGGTCATTTTGATCTCTAGCATGTCATTCAGCAGTCTGAGTCCATGAACAGCTTTATTTCAGGTATTATGAATTATACGTGTTGTCGGAATTAAGTTTCGGGAAGTTCAGAGTTGATTTGGAAAGAGAATTCTCATTTCGGAAGCTTAAAGTTAAATGAATTAACTAGGCTTGGAATTTTGAATAAACAACCTGAGAATCAGGATTTGAAGGTTCCAGCGGGGTCGTATGATGATTTTGGACTTGGGCGCATGCCCGAATCAGGTTTTGGACGATCTGGGGGCGTTTTGGCGCCTATTGTGGAAAGTAGCAATTTAAATGAAATTTTATAAGTTTAAGTTGAAGTTCATTTCAGTGATATCGATGTTCGTTTGGGATTCCGAGTCTGGGAGCAACTCCGTATTTTGATTCTGGAGTTGGGGGCGTTATCGGAAGTGAATTCGGAGTGATCACTAAAAAAGACCTCCGAAGGACCTTCACCCGAAAGACAGAATCAAAGGTAGACAACAGTCATTTGTTTCACTTCAGTAAGAGGTAAGGCAGAAAAAGGGAAAAGGGAAAGGCACCTTGACTTTAAAAACTTAAAGGGCAAGCAAGGGAAGTTCTAGCTAACTAATGGCAAGGGCCGGAGATAGAGAGTGATGAAGGGGGAAGAGGAGCTTGGTAGCTTGCGTTAGTCTAGTTTCAGAGGTTCAGAAGCCAAAGGATCCGTAGGTCATTTTGGAGCCATTTGGCTAAAGATAGAAATTTGAAGGTTTTGGAGAATTTTGACAAGAAGTGGACTTTTCGATATCGGGTTTGAAATCCGATTCCGAAAGTTGGAGTAGGTCTGTAGTGTCAAATATGACTTGTCTACAAAATTTGAGGTCAACCGGGCGTGATTTGATAGGTTTAAACATCGAAAATAGAAGTTTGAAGTTCTAATGTTCCTAAATCTTGGATTGGTGGTTGATTCGTAGTTTTAGGCATTGTTTGATACAATTTGAGGCCTCAAGCAAGTCCGCAATGTATTTTGGGGTTGGTTGGGGTCCCGGGGGCCTCGGGTGGATTCTGGCAGGTTAACAGATCGAATTTGGGTAAAGAGCTGATGCTGGTTGCTCGTATCTGGTTTCCTTCTTCACGAACATGGAGAGAGTCTCGCGAACTCGAAGAGGAAAGTGGTAGGTTGTTGTTTTAGCCTTAGGGAATGTGAAGAGGGAATTGCAAACGTGAAGGGGCGGGCTAAGTTGCTACATGAACACGAGGATGGGATCGCAAACACGTAGAAGGAAAAACCTGGGCTTGGGGTCTTGGTCTACGCGTATGCGACGCCTTGTGCGTGAACACAAACGGCTGGGTGACTGGCTTTCACGAACGCGAGGAAGGGCGGACTTGTCTGGGCAGAATGTTTAAAAATCGGGATATGGGTTAATTTCACCCATTTTTCTCATGGCTAGTGTGATTTTTGGAGCTTTTGAAGAGGGGGTTCCGTCATTAATCAAAGAGGTAAGTAATTTCTATGAATCTTAAGTTAAATAATACATAGATTATGGGTATATTAACATGTAAAATGAAGGAAAATCAAGGGGTTTAGATGAAATCCTTGAAAATTGATGTTCTTGGAATTTGACCATGAATTTGGGAATGAAATTGAGAGTATATCATATATTTGAGATCATGTGGTTATGGGTAAACTTATTCTTTGAAAATTTTAGAAGTCCAGGCACGTGGGCCCGAGGGTGTTTTTGTCAACTTTTTGATCAGGGTTAGGAATTATTGTAAATTAGGTTGTAATGAATAATTGAGTATATATTAATGGATCAATGTCATTATTGGCTAGCTTTGGAGCTTTGATTTATCAATTAAAGACTTGGGAAGGGCGTGGAATGCTAGTTTTGGATCTTTAGAGCAAGGTGAGTCTCCATTCTCACCTTGTAAGAGGAAATTGTCCCAATAGGCAAAATAATTGGTTAGATGCTCCTAATTGCGGGGGGTTATATGCGCATAAGGTGAGGAGAGCCCTTGTTTGGCTACTATTATGCTATTGTCCGGGTAGTTAGGACCCAAAGAATGATATACTTGGATTACTTGTGAAACTATTGATAGCTTGACTTTCTTAAATCACATTAAATTAGTAAACGAATTTCTAAAAGGATTTAAACTTCACTTTTTTTAATAATCGAATGAGAATTGGCTTTTCTTCGGAAAAATTTTCCATGATGACTTCTTGATTGACTGCCTGTGTGTGTTTTTTCCTGTTGGAGCGGGCCGAAAGCCTCGGCAGATTAAATGGGAGCGGGCCGAATGCCTCGGCAGATTAAATATATATGAATCTATGGTTCGAGCTGTTTGACCCTCGTCAGAGCATAATTTACATTTCTATTGGAGCGGGCCGTTGACCTCGATGTGATTTGTGCATGCTTGTATTGCTTGCCCTGAAACTTATTAAAGTTGTTGTTGACTCTTTCTTGATTAAGAATATATCTATAAATGATGAAAAATAATGATTTCCTATAAAGAAAGAAGTTTTTATTTGCTTCAACCCATTGAGTTATAATTATGTTTATAAAAAATCACGATTTAATATGTTATGGACATATCATCATTGGACCATTAGTAAGTGTCAAAGTCGCCATCTCGTCTCTACTTCTTCGAGATTAGACAGGATACTCACTGCGTATACGCTGTTT
The DNA here is from genome assembly GCA_034376525.1 of Nicotiana benthamiana. Taxonomy (NCBI): domain Eukaryota; kingdom Viridiplantae; phylum Streptophyta; class Magnoliopsida; order Solanales; family Solanaceae; genus Nicotiana; species Nicotiana benthamiana. The sequence continues at coordinate 20,654,082 of CM067341.1, forward strand.
TCATACTCATACTATACTTCTGTGCATTTTGTTGCACAGGTTTATGCATGGCTAGAGGCTTATTGGCATACGTCATGGTTGACACAGAGACTAGGTAAGCTATATTTCCTCGAGGCGACCCGCAACTAGGATAGTCTCTCTCAAGATCTTGCTTACTTTTCTATCCAATTGTATTCTGGACAGCTGTTGTACTTTATTCATTTTATCTTTATTTTATTCTTAAGGATTGCTCATGTACTTGTGACACCAGGTTCTTGGATGTATTTGGTTTATTTAGAAATTTTGAATGCTGTTTAAATGCTTCATTATTCATTAGGAGGAATATACTGAGAATTGTTTTAATCATATAAAAGAAGTATTTTCAAAACAATTAAGATAAGAATTTAATTAAGTTTTTTAGTTGGCTTGCCTGACAACGGTGTCCGGCCCCACCACGACCCTTAGTGGATTTTGGGTTATGAAAATATGGTATCAAAGCACTAGGTTCCTGTGGTCTCACGAGTCATGAGAAAGTCAAGTAGAGTCTCGCGGATCGATACAGAGACGTCTGTACTTATCCTCGGGAGGCTGGATGACTGTTAGGAGTACTTTCCTTCTTGATTCCTTATCGTGCAATTTGATCCTTTGAGGCATATGCCTTTAATTCATTCCTACTCAATCATACACAACGCGAACCGCTTGTTATAAATCGAAAATTGAATAACCGTAATGGTAATATAGATGTGATACAGGATGTTTCTCCCGATATAGCTAATCGAATTATTATTGTTGCTTTATGGAAGAATATTTTATTGTTTCAGCCAATAGCGGTACTTGTGAGGGCTCTGAGGCTAGGCACAAGTTGCCATGATGCCTATGAATTATTGTTCCGCAGTATTGATATGATGGTAGGGCATTTGCCTAAATGTCGGGGCTGTGAATGACTTGATGGAATGTTTACTCAGTGCATGATTTAGAGATTCGGTATTTTATTCTCGGTAGGGAAGAGGCAATCGGGCTGAGAGTGTTCAGGTTTGGGTTGATAGGGTAAAGGGACTTGGTATTTGTGAGCATGGTTGAGTTTTTCTTCTATGATGATGTGTTTTTGTCCTTATAGAATGTACTAGATTCAGTGATGTAATGATCTTCTACAATTCACCTTTGGAGTAAAATATTGCATGTCAGTATTGAAGAAACGACTGTTAGTTGCCGCGAGGCAAGGTGATTTAGGGTTGAATCGGCATTTATAATATTGGAAGCTCGAGAGAAATGATCTTCGGCAAAATTTAAAGTTAGTAGCGATTTGTAGATTCAAGTGCTGCGAAGATAGATTTTATTAAGGAAACAACTGAGTAGTAAAGGATGATGATAGATGTGTGGAAAGTGTCAGACGGTGGCTAAAATTCCTAGAAGGCCAGGTGTATGAAGCAAAGGTGAAGTATTTGATTAAACAAGTGAGTTTACCTAAAATGGGAGAGTTGCGGATGTTGCATATGGGCTTTGTGGTAGGATGATTACACACCTTATGGAGAGTTTGGAATGATTTGGGATTTTAGTGGCTGGCGATTGAAGTCTACGGGTTTAATTGGAAGTATGGGCTAATATGCAGCAAAGAGATCGGTTGTGGAATGTGGTAGATGATTCAGAGTATAAAAAGGGGGTTTTACAAAATGAATCTGAGAATCAAGGCGGTTGATTGCGCAAGATTATGCCAATAAGCAATGAAGATTCCGGTGAGTTCTAGAGTTGTGTAATAGTGGCTTCAAGCTTAGTGGGAGAGTCCCACCACCTATGATTGGGTTGCATGGTTAATCCTTTGCGAGGTTTTCTAGTTGTTAGCATATTTCTGTGTTATTTGAGCTACGGAAAAGAACATGAATGGTGATTTGAGCAGAGGAATTGTTAAAAGGTGCTATGGTTGGCCTTATTGGCTCATGTTCAGAATTGGGGAAGTATTTAGGACTTTTGCCTTATATGGATACGGATTTCAAGGGGAGTGATTCCGCTGGGTGCCTCGTCGAGAGGGTATTCATGTGTTATAATATTTATGGAGTTGGTTATATTTGGGACCAAGTCAGAGCGGGTGCATTTCAGTAACATTCCTAATGGATTCAAAAAGAGGTAAAGTATGGTGCCGAATGATTTCGAGCCTATAAGTACAGTTAAGAATCAAGCTTTTGCAGCAGCTTATGAGTGGAGGCCCAAAATGTTCTTTGATATTTTGAATTGCAGTGTAGCACTTGAGAGAAAGATGGGAAAGGACTTCGGATTCATAAAAAGATTACCAAAATATGCATATCAGTTGAGGGTATGAATGTGCGCACAAGGAAGGTATGAAATGGTTCATGGGATTTGAGGCAACATGGTCTCGTGGTTCAAAGTCACTAGGGGTAAGTGCGGATGGAGTGTGTTATGTGTTGAAAGGAGTTATTGTTATTAATAAGGCAATCAGGGTAAATCGAAGGAAGATATATCAGTTAACCACAGTTGAGTTGGCGTATTGGTGGTAGAGGTCAGTTCCTTCAGCGTGATCATGTTGTGGATGTGATTTGTGGCGGTACGTGTGAGACTTGTTGGTCGCCGTAATTAATGTTGTTTAGAAGCATTCTTCTATTATGGCTTGTTATATGTAGGAGGATCCCGGAAGGGCTATGTTGGCTTAGAACACTACTTAGATGTTTGCCTATACTACGGTTTTGAGAATTTACCTGTGTGTTGCTATGATTCTCCTGAAGTGAGTCCGGTGAAAAGCTTTTATTGGAACGTTGGATGCAAGGAGTTGGTATTGTCGTCAACATCACATGAGATTGGTGTTTATTTTTAAAAGGCTTTGCCTCCTGGTTAAGGATTCTTGATCGCTTCTCAGCATTAGTGCGGCCGGTGGTTTGGATGTATGGACCCGTCATTCATTTTGGAAGGTTGTGGGAGCGTGTCCCACAGGAAGATATTATAAGTATGACGTGTAGTCACTTGATTGATTAAAGATTTGAACCAAGTATGAGGATTTTGGTAATATCACTAATTTGAGCATTTATGCCTAGAGGGCACTCTGTTTATTAGGTTATGGACTGTGGAGGTTCGCTCTGGTTATGAGGGTTGTTCGTATGTGCTATGAGAAAAGGGGAGTTATTATGGACCCTTGAAATGTTATTAGCCTAGTTGTGCGATCCGAAATCGGCTTGAGATTAGTGGATTTATTTAAATGTGAACAGGGGCTTTATATCAGGCGAGATGTGCTCATCTCAGCAATACGCTCCTTATGGAAGGGAGTCGGGATGTTATTTTATTATCAGCTATTTCATGTAATGATGCATTACGTCGTGCGAGTTGTGAGACGACTTAGTGAATTTCTTATGTGTTAGGTTCTGCATAGAGATGTGGTTATATGAGTAGTATGGCTCTTGAGATTAAGATCATATATTGCACTGCAGTTGTGCTTGAGTTCGTGGTTTATGGAGTTATATATCTCCCCAGGGAATGGTTTTATGCACTTAGCGTCTTTATGACTGATATTCAATATTTTGTTGTAATGAGCAATTTAGCTCGATGTACATCTCCTTATGTGAGTTCCATGTATGGATCGGGTGGTATGCCCCCACGGGTATGTTATTGGGATCGGGTGGCACACCGCCATGGTTATTTCGTGTGGATCGGGTGGCATGTTTCCATGGTTTTGATTGTTAGGATCGGGTTGCGCACCACAACAGTGTGATGTTCAGTACGGTTTCCCATATCTATTTATTCTGTTCTATTTCCTATTTTCTGAAGGAAACTCATATTAGCTGTGCGTACAGATTTCATGTATGATTCGTGAGCGGGGTAATTGAAATTCCTTTTCAGAGTAAATTTTCCTTTTCACCTTTAATTGGTAGCCTATTGGCACATTGTGGCATCATATGAGACTTTTCGTCATATTGGGGTGGCTTACTGCCTGAGCAGTTCTTGCTAGGTGAGACGAGATTGTTGGATTTAGGATTAGTGAAATCTGGTTATCGGAAATATATTAAGGAGCAAAGATCATTATTTGGTTCAAAATGAGGTAGTGTTTCTTGTCTGAAGTATAGACTCAATGATTGGTTGACTCGGCAGTTGATTATGAATTTCTGCATATCTCTTCTGTAGTGGTTCCATTTTAAGAGTTGTAGTAAGACCCGTGTATGTCATGAGGTGCAATGGGAGCATCAGATTCGTGGAATTTTGACTAAGTTGATCAGTGGTCCGGTGAATGAAGTGATGCTAGGTGTGAATTCAGCAAAGTTATGCAGCCACGTTTTGGTACAGGTGTAGTGATTGATATGGTGATCTTATGTTGGAAACAAGTCGGGCGTAGAATTTCGTATGTTGGAATTGGGCTCTGAGGCTTATTTTCTTGAATAAAAGGGAATATATTCAGAAATGATCGAGCTGATGTGCTTAACTAAGTTGTGGTAGCACGGGAAAGTGCATAAGAAGTTAAAAACTGATTTCGGACTACTTTAGTATAGTTCTTAGCACGTTTGAGGATGAACATATGTTTAAGTTGGAGAGAATGTAACGACCCGACCCGTCGTTTTGAGCTCTAGCATGTCGTTGACCAGTCTGAGGCCATGAATAGCTTTATTTAAGGTATTATGACTTGTACGCGTGGTCAGAATTAAGTTTCGGGAAGTTCAGAGTTGATTTGGAAAGAAAATTCTCACTTCGGAAGCTTAAAGTTGAAAGAATAAACTAGGATTAGATTTTTGAGTAAACGACCTCGAAATCGGGATTTGAAGGTTCAGCAAGTTTGTATGATGATTCCGAACTTGGACGAATGCCCGGATTGGGTTTTGGACAACCTGGGGGCATTTTGCACCTATTGTGGAAAGTAGCATTTTGAAAGAAATATCATAAGTTTGGGTTGAAGTCCATTTAAGTGATATCGATGTCCTTTTGGGATTTCGAGTCTGGAGAAGCTTTGTATTGTGATTCTGGAGTTGGGAGCGCGATCAGAAGTGAATTTTGAAGTTCGTAGGTCATTTTGGAGCCATTTGGCTATGGATAGAAATTTGAAGGGTATTGAGAAGTTTGACCGCAAGTGGACCTTTTGATATCAGGGTCAGAATCCGATTCTGAAAGTTGGAGTTGGTCCATAATGTCGAATATGACTTGTCTGCAAAATTTGAAGTCAATCAGACGTGATTTTTTAGGTTTAAGCATCGAAAGTAGAAGTTTGAAGTTCTAAAGTTCATAAATCTTAGATTGGAGGTTAATTCATATTTTAGTGTTGTTTGATACGATTTGAGGCCTCAAGCAAGTTCGTAATGTGTTTTGGGATTGGTTTGGGTCCTGGTGGCCTCGGGTGGATTCTAGGTGGTTAATGTGCCGAATTTGGGTAAAACACCGATGCTGGTTGCTGGTATTTGGTTTCCTTCTTTGCAAACGCAGAGAGAGTCTCGCGAACGCGAAGAGGAAAGTAGTAGGTTGCTGTTTTGGCCTTCGCGAATGCATAGAATGAAAAAGCTGGTCCTGGGATCTTGGTCTATGCGAACATGATGCCTTGTACGCGAATACAAAGGGATGGGTGACTGGCATTCGCGAACGTGAGCGTGAGGCCGCGAACGCGATGAAGGGCGGACCTGGCTGGGTAGAATGTTTAAAGATCGGGATATGGGTTCATTTCAACCATTTTTCTCATGGCTTGGGCAATTTTTGGAGCTTTTGAATAGAGGGTTCTGTCATTCATCAAAGAGGTAAGTAATTTCTACGCATATTAAGTAAAATACATGGATTATGGGTCGATTAACATGTAAAAATTAAGGAAAATCAAGGGGTTTAGATGAAAACCTAAAAAATTGATGTTCTTGGAATTTGAACATGATTTTGGGTATGGAATTGAGAGTAAATCAGATATTTAAGTCCGTGTGGCTATGGGTAAAATTATTCTTCAAAATTTTAGAAATCCAGGCACGTGGGCCTGAGGGCGTTTTTGTTAACTTTTCGATTGGGGTTAGGAATTATTGTAAATTGGGTTGTAATGAATAATTGAGTATATATTAATGGATCGGTATCATTATTGGCTAGATTTGGAGCTTTGATTCATCAATTAGAGTCTTAGGAAGGTCATGGAATGCCGGTTATGGATCTTCGGAGTAAGGTGAGTATCCTTTCTAACCTTGTTAGAGGGAATTGTCCCTATAGGTGAAATAATTGGTGAGGTGCTCCTAATTGTGTGTGTGTGTGTGGGGGGGGGGGGATACGTACGCACGAGGTGATGAGAGTCCGTGCGTAGCTACTATTATTCTATTGTCAAGGTAGTTAGGACCCCAAAAGCATGCTATACTTGGATTACTTGTGAACCTATTGATAGCTTGACTTGCTTAAATCACATTAAATTAGTAAATAAATTTCTAAAGGATTTAAACTTCATTTTTTTAATAATCAAATGAGAATTGGATTTTCTTCGAAAATCTTTTCCATGATGACTTCTTGATCGACTACCTGTGTGTGTTTATTTCCTGTTGGAGCGGGCTAAACACCTCAAGATTAAATGGGAGCGGGCTGAACACATCGGTAGTTTAAATAGATGCATCTATAGTTTGCGCCGTTCGACCCTCGGTAGTGCATAGTTTACATTTCTGTTGGAGCAGGCCGTCGATATCGGCATGATTTGCGCATGCTTGTAGGGCTTTCCCTGAAACTTATTTATGTTGTTGTTTCCTCTATCTGGCTTAAGAATATATGTATAAATAATGAAAAAGAATAATTTCCTATAAAAGAAAGAATTGTTTATTCGCTTCAACCCTTTGAGTTACAATCATGTTTATAAAAATTCATGATTTAATATGTTATGGATACATCATCATTGGACCATTAGTAAGTGTCAAAGTCGCCATCTTGTCGCCACTTCTTCGAGATTAGACGGGATACTCACTGAGTACACGTTGTTTTCATACTCATACTACACTTCTGTGCATTTTTCTATCACAGGTTTATGCATGGTTAGAGACTTATTGGCATAGCGTCATGGTTGACTCAAAGACTATGTGAGCTATATTTCCTCGAGGCGACCCACAGCTAGGATAGTCTCTCTCAGGATCATGCTTACTTTTCTATCCATTTGTATTCCGGACAGCTGTTGTACTTTATTCGTTTTCTCTTTATTTTTTTCTTAGGACAACAGGTTCTGGGATGTATTTGGGTTTATTCAAAAACTTTGATAGTTGTTTAAATGCTTCATTATTCATTCGGAGGAATATACTGAGTATTGTTTTAATTGTATAAAATAAGTGTATTAAAATTATTAAGAGAAGAATTTAATTAAGTTTTTCAGTTGGCTTACCTGACAGCAGTGTCCGGCGCCACCACGACCCTTAGTGGATTTTGGGTCGTGACAACATGGTATTAGAGAATTGGGTTCCTAGGGTCTTACGAGTCATGATCAAGTCTAGTAGCGTCTCGCGGATCGGTACGGAGACGTCTACAATTATCCTCGGGAGGCTATAGGACTGTTTGGGGGTACTTCCCTTTTTGATTCCTTATCGTGCGATTTGATCCTTGGAGGCGTATGCCTTCGCGTAAGATTCAGTAAGAGTACTTCCCTTTTTGATTCCTTATCGTGCGATTTGATCCTTGGAGGAGTATGCCTTTAATTCATTCCTACTGAATCTTACGCGATGTGAACCGCTTGTTATAAATCGAAAATTTAAAGAACCATAATGGTAATACAGACGTGATACGGGATATTTCTCCCGATATAGCTGATCAGATTTTTATCGTTGCTTTATGGAAGAATATTTTATTGGTTTGGCCCAGTAGCGGTACTTTTGAGGGCTCTGAGGCTAGGCACAAGTTTCCATGATGCCTATGAGTTATTGTTCCGCAATATTGATATGGTGGTAGGAAATTTGCCTACGTCTAGAGGCTGTGAATGACTTGATGGGAAGTTTACTTAGTGCATGATTTAGATATTTAGTATTTTATTCCTGGTGGGGAAGAGGTAATCGGGGTGAGAGTGTTCAGGTTTGGGTTGATGGGGTAACGAGACTTGGTATCTGTGAGCATGGTGGAGTTTTTCTTCTATGATGAGGTGTTTTTGTCCTTATTGAATGTACTAGATTCACCAGTGTTATGATCTTTTACAATTCGCCTTTGGAGCAGAAAATTGTATGTTAGTATTTAAGAAACGACTGTTTGATGCTGCGGGGCAAGTTGGTTCAGGGTTGAATCGACATTGATAATATTGGAATCTCGAGAGAGATGATCTCTGGCAAAATTTAAAGTTAGTAGCGATTCGTGGATTCAAGTGTTGCGAAGATAGATTTTATTAAGGCAACAACTGAGTAGTAAAGGATGAGGAAAGATGTGTGGAAAGTGTCACACGGTGGCTATAATTCCTAGAAGGCCAGGTGTATGAAGCAAAGGTAAAGTATTTGATTAAACAAGTGAGTTTTCCTAAAGTGGGAGAGTGGCGGATGTTGCATATGGGCTTTGTGGTAGGATGATTACGCACCTTAAAGAGTTTGGAATGATTTGGGATTTTAGTCGCTGGCGATTGTAGTCTACGGGTTTAATTGGAAGTATGGGCTAATATGAATCAAAGAGATCGGTCGTGCGAATGTGATTGATGATTCAGAGTATAAAAAAGGGGTTTTACTGAAAGAATTCGAGAATCTAGGTGGTTCATTTCGCAAGGTTATGCAAATAAGCGATAAGGAATCCCTGTGAGTTCCAAAGTTGTGTAATAGTGGCTTCAACTAAGAGGGAGAGTCCTACCACCTATGATTGGGTCGCATGGTTAACCCCTTGCGAGGTTTTCTGGTTGTTAGAATATTTTTGGGTTATTTGGGCTCTGAGAAAAGAACATAAGCGGTGATTTGAGTAGTGGAATTGTTAAAGGGTTCTATGGTTGGCCTTACTGGCTCATGTTCAGACTTGGGGAAGGATTCAAGACTTATGCCTTGCATGGATACGGATTTCGAGGGGAGTGATTCCGCTGGGTGACTCGTCGAGAGGGTATTCCTGTGTTATAAGATTTATGGAGTTGGTTATATTTGGGACCAAGTCAGAGCGGGTGGCTCTCAGCAACGTTCCTAATGGATTCAAAAAGAGGTAAAGTATGGTGCCAAATGATTTCGAGCCTATAAGTACAATTAAGAATCAAGCTTTTGCAGCATCTTATGAGTGGAGGCCCAGAATGTTCTTTGATATTTTGTCTTGCAGTGTAGAACTTGAGAGAAAGATGAGAAAGGTCTTCGGATTCGTAAAAAGATTATCAGAATGTGCATATCAGTAGAGGGTGCGAATGTGCACAAAAGGAAGGTATGAAATGGTTCATGGGATTTGAGGCAGCATGGTCTCGCGGTTTCAGGTCTGCGAATGGAGAGTGTTATGTGTTGAAAGGAATTATTGTTATTAATAAGGCAATCAGGGTAAATCGAAGGAAGATATATCGGTTAACCACAGTTAAGTTGGCGTATTGGTGGTAGAGGTCAGTTCCTTCAACGTTATCATGTTATGCATGTGATTTGTGGCGGTACGTGTGAGGCTTGTTGGTCACAGTAAATAATGTTGTTTAGAAGCATTCTTCTATTATGGCCTGTTATATGTAGGCGGATCCCGTAAGGGCTATGGTGTCTTAGACACCTACTTAGATGTTTGCCTATACTACGATTATGAGAATTTACCTGTGTGTTGCTATGGTTCTCCTGAAATGAGACCAATGAAAAGATTTTATTGGCACGTTGGGTGAAGTGAGGTCGTCTTGTTGTCAGTATCACATGAGATTGGTGTTTTATGAAAAAGGCTTTGCATCTTGGTTAAGTATTCTTGATCGCTTTTCAACGTTAGTGCGGCTGGTGGTTTAGATGTGTGGACCCGTCATTCATTTCGTAAGGTTATAGGAGCGTGCCCCATAGAAAGATTGTATAAGTGTGACGTGTAGTCACTTGATTGATTAAAGATTTAAACTAAGTACGAGGATTATGGTAATATAGTAATTTGAGAATTTATGCTTGGAGGGCACTCTGTTTATTGGGTTATGGAATGTGGAGGTTCATTGCAATTACAAGGGTTGTTCTTATGTGGTATGACAAAAGGGGAGTTATTTTGGTCCCTTGAAAGGTTATTAGCCTAGTTGTTGCAATGCAAAATCTACTTGAGATCAATGGATTAATTTAAATGTGAACATGGGCTTTATATCAGGCCAGATGTGCTCATCTCAGCAATACGCTCCTTATGGAAGGGAGTCGAGGTGTTATTTTGTTGTCACCTATTTCATGTTATGATGTATTGCGTTGTGCGAGTTATGAGATGACTTGGTGAATTTCTTATGTGTTGAGGTTTCGCATAGAGATGCGGTTATATGAGTAGGATGGCTCTTGAGATTCAGATCATATATCGCACTTCAGTTATGCTTGAGTTTGTGGGTTATGGCGTTATATGTCTTCCTAGGGTATGGTATTATGCACTTAGCGTGTTTATGAATGATATTCAGTATTTTGTTATAGTGAGCAATTTAGCTCGATGTACATCTCCTTATATGAGTTCCATGTGTGGATCGGGTGGCACGCCGCCATGGGTATGTTATTGAAATTAGGTGGCACGCTGCCATAGTTATGTCGTGTGGATCGGGTGGTACGCGGCCATGGTAATAATTGCTCGGATCGGGTTGCATGCTGCAACTGTGTGATGTTCAGTATAGTTTCCCGTATCTGTTTATTGTGTTCTATTTCCTATTTACTGAAGGAAACTCATATTAGCTGTGCGTCCACGTCACATGTATGTTTCGCGAACGGGGTAATTGAAATTCCTTTTAAGAGATTATTTTCTTTTTTGTATCGCATTCTAATTGGTAACCTATTGGCACATCGTGGAATCAACTTTTGGTCATGTCGGGGTGGCTTATTGTCTGAGCAGTTCGTACTGGGTGAGACGAGATTGTTGGATTTAGGATCAGTGCAATCTGGTTAAATGAAATATATTAAGTTGCAAAGATCATTATTTGGTTCAAAAAGAGGTAATGTTTCTTGTCTGAAGTATAGACTCAATGATTGGTTGAGTAGTTGATTATGAATTTCTGCATATCTCTTCCATTGTGGCGGCATTGTAAGAGTTACTGTAAGACTTGTGTATGTCATGATGTGCAATGGGAGCATCAGATTCGTGGAATTTTGACTAAGTTGATCAGAAAATGTTATCGTGGTCGTATGAGTGAAGTGATGCTAGGTGTGAATTCAGAAAAGTTATGCAACCACGTTTGGGTACAACGTGAAGTGATTGATATGGTGATCTTATGTTGGAAAAAGGTCTGGCATAGAATTTCGGATGTTGGAATTGGGCTCGAAGGCTTATTTTCTTGAATAAAAGAGAATATCTTCACAAATGATCGAGTTGATGTGCTCAACTAAGTTGTGGTAGCACGGGATGGTGCATATGAAGTTAAACAGTGATTTCAGACTACTTTAGTGTAGTTCTTAGCACGTTCGAGGACGAACGAATGTTTAAGTGGGAGAGAATGTAATGACTTGACCAGTCATTTTGAGCTCTAGCATGTCGTTCAGCAGTCTAAGGCCATGAAAAACTTCATTTTAGGTATTATGACTTGAACACGTGGTCGGAATTACGTTTCGGGAAGTTCAGAGTAGATTTGGAAAGAGAATTCTCATTTCGGAAGCTTAAAGTTGAAAGAATTAACTAGAATTGGAATTTTGAGTAAATGACCTAGGAATTAGGATCTGAAGGTTCTAGCAGGTTCGTATGATGATTTCAGACTTGGACGTATGCCTGGATCGGGTTTTGGATGACCCAGGGGCATTTTGGCGCATATTGTGGAATATAACATTTTGAAAGAAATTTCATAAGTTTGGGTTGAAGTTCATTTCAGTGATATCGATGTCTGTTTGAGATTCCGAGTCTGGGAGCAACTTTGTATTGTGATTCTAGAGTTGGGAGCGCGATCGAAAGTGAATTCAGAGGTCTGTAGGTCATTCTGGAGCCATTTGGCTAAAGGTAGAAATTTGAAGGTTTTTGAGAATTTGACCGAATGTGGACTTTTTGATATGGGGGTCGGAATCCAATTCCAAAAGTTGGAGTAGGTTCGTAATGTCGAAAATCACTTGTCTGCAAAATTTGAAGTCAATAAGACGTGATTCGATAGGTTTAAACATCGAAAGTAGAAGTTTGAAGTCAAAAGTTCATAAAACTTGGATTGGAGGTTGATTCATAGTTTTAGCATTGTTTGATACGATTTGAGACCTCGAGCAAGTCCGTAATGTGCTTTGGGATTGGTTGGTATGATTGGTTTGGGTCCTGGGGGCCCCGGGTGTATTCCGGGTGGTTAACGCAATGACTAAAAATAAACTTCATTACAACTACTTTAGTTTAATAATACTACATGAACACAAACATAGAACTTAACATAATTAAAATTTAATGCAATTAATAAAAATACATAATATAGGAAACACGTACATTTAGTCTCCGCTTCTCGTTATTCTCTACTCCAACCACTTAAAATTTTCTAACAACTTATTTTCTTCTTCTTCTTGTATCTCTCTAAGTTTCACTTTCAACTCCACAAACTCTTTTAAGTTCTTTTTCCTGTTCCCACTATTTTAGACACAAATAATTACGATCTTTCAACAACCCTTTGTAGTACTCCTGATGACATGGTTCATCAATCCATACCTCATAATCGCAAGCAGGTTCATCGGGAACCCTATAAAACTTGTTCAAACACTCCCAGTAGCGACGTCCAGATTCAACATTATCCCAACAACTTCCCATCTGGCATTTTTTTCCGCACTTTCACCTTGGTACATAAAGAGGTTGAGACACATTTGTGCTTAAAAAAACTTTTTTTGAAAGATTTTCTATTAGTTAGTAGTTGAGTGCACAAAATAAGTAGAATGAGCTCGTCATTTATAGTCAAGACAACATACAAAACGTAGTATTTAACCGCGCTATATATAGACATAAAATTAATTTTAACCATGCTATGCCTTGCGTGTTAAATGTGATGATGGGTACGAAACAACTTTAAGTCAGCTTGGCAGCTTTTTCAGTTTGACAAGATAAGACACAATCATAACGTATTATTTAACTGCGATATATATATATAGACATAACGTAATATTTAACCATGCTATGCCTTGCGTGTTAAATGTTATGATGGATTCGAAACAACTTTATGCCAGCTGGGCAGCTTTTTCAGTTCGATAAGACAATACACATTCATAACGTATTATTTAACCGCGCTATATATAGACATATATATTTAACCATGCTATGCCTTGCGTGTTAAATGCGGTGATGAATATGAAACAACTTTATGCCAATTGGGCAGCTTTTTCAGTTCGACAAGACAACACACAATCATAGCGTACTATTTAACCGTGCTATTCATACACATAATGTAGCAATTGACCAGCTGTGTGTTGCGTGTTAGAGGTTCTGACGGGTACGAAACAACTTTATGTCAGTTCGATGAGACAACATTTATATATAAAATAGCAAGCATAATCAAAAATTAAATTATTTAGCTTTATGATATTTCAATGTTGTTTTAAGTTCTTCCGAATATATAATTTTTTTTAAATATCATTAAAAAAATTGAAAGTGAAAAGTTCAACTCATAACTAACAAACATAATTTTATTTTATAAAACTTGCAACATAAAGAAAACAACGTCCTATTACAATATAAACTCATCGATAGTAAGGCATAACAGAAGAAGGACCAGCAAGAGCTTGAGTACTATGGCCAACCAAACCAACCGAAGCACATTTTCGATGGTTGTGTCCTATTTGCGAGAATATACCATATCTGCGTGCGTAAATAGTATCACTAACATCGATTTGGTTCCATATATGTGTTTTCTTCTTCACCTGTATTTGGCACAAATAGGACTTGTTACACACTATTTTAAATGGTTTAGGTGGCCAGTAATGCTCAGCACCTACTGGATGCAACTACCCACATGTGTTTAGGTACTTCGAAACACTATATTGTTGATCAACATAGTTGGTTGCACCTAAACCAACTTGTTAAAAGCACTTCATGGAATGTGAGCAAGGCATGTGGTAGATGGACCATTTCCTACAAGATCATAACATTATTACCCAGATTTTGATGGATAGCGGTGCAAACTTCAAAAATATTTCTTTCGTTATCATACTACAAAAATGAATGCCAATGTGCTCGCCGTCTATATTTATCAAATCTCTGCATCGGCACTGGCATAAATTCAACACCTCTTTCCATCAAAGATGTTGCAGCTGCAGACCACGTAATTGAATATATATATTCTGGTTTACCCTGACTCCGCTCAAGCTTCTATTCAACAACTGTCCTGGGGTTAAAGTGCTGTAGTGCATCCATATACCTAGGCAGAGCTGCAAATGACTTATCCCAGTTACCATAGACTTGTTCAAACGCTCATTTATGCCCGAGATATGCCTTTCTTTTAGTAATGGTATGGCCATGTTCCTGGTGGACTACTGTAATGCACTCTTTGATTTTATACCTTATGGATCCTTCGATATGTGGAATAAGTACAAGAGAAATCAAATAAATATCCAAGTAAAAGTGATTCCAATTGAATGTGTCCTTTTCACATGTGTGGGTAGGAATATATTTACCCACTTTTCAAAGACCTGTCTTCTTCTTACTCACACACAACATCCAATGACATGGCCAAAACCACATGAGATAAACAACCTTGTATACAACCGGACTTGACTTCCGTAACGTCATCTCACAAAAAATCTTTTACGTGATGCATTTTACAATCCCCGCTTAGGCGCGCTTTTATTAGGGAAAAACATACCCTTTTCCAGCATCGTTGGTCTAGACTCGTCCCACATTGCTGTCCGAATTTCATCAAAATCACTTGTGAGAGATTCACATTGGACATGCTTGGCACGTTATCAAGGTAAAGAATCTCCCTTGAATGAAACGACACTTGGGACTCGTACATTCTTCGTCTGGGGGAGGGGGGTGGAGCATACTCTCTCGTCAAATCAGGTCCTTCCTTCTCATCCTCCTCATCACCATCTACACGAGAAAAAGGTGTCTCATCTCTAGATTCATCAGCATTGTTGTCGTAATCATTTTTCTCTTCCTCACTTTGTGCATCTGCCAGATCTCAATTTAATACGTCGTCTTCGGGCAATTGAGTAAGTACATTTGGTTCAACTTGCTTGTTTTAACTGCACAATCAACTAAACAATAAGATACTAAATTTAATATATACTTTCCATATAGCTATATCACTTCACTTACAAGTCGTAATGCGATGAAATTTTATGATTTACATTTTTATTTAGGTGATGGATCCCGGATGGACCACCATGATCCAATACACCAAAACTGTGCTTGGGTTAATAACTTGTAAAATTCGTACCGGCCTGTACCCCCTGTTAAATATATGAGCGTTAATACAAATTCAATACAACAAAAATGTACATCGTAAACACAAAGGAAAATTGCAGCTTACCACTCGTCTTTTGAATTATATAAAGCAGGTAGGGATACGTTTAAGTCAAGGAAAACCCTTTATCCGGAACCTGTCTGGAAAAAATTTCCTCCAGAATAACCACCCGATGATTGGGTGTTATCTGGAACCTGTCCGGCAACCTCATTGTTTGGAACTTCTTCGATCTTGACGTATATATCCAGCATTTTGAGTATAAGATATTCCCGGTATTCATCCGGAGTCCTCAGAAAATCCCTCAAACTTTCATCATCGTAGATGTTTAAATCCGAGTAAAACATAGCCCCTTGCGGAGTGACGGAATACGTATATCTTCCGGTACTTTGATTATCACTGAACGTTTCCACACAATCATTTTTTTTGCATAACAATGATATCAATTTATCGTACTCCATTATAAGTAGTAATTTAACATTATCCTGTGGAGATAAACTATACCTCACCAAGTTATTCTCCAGCACAACATCACCGCCCCAATATAATGAAACTCCTATTCTATGCTCTTTAGACATTATGTAAAAAATGCTTAAGAATTTAATAACAAGAAAATATTGAATGGGAGTTGGAATTTTTTGTGAATGAATTTTCCTAAAATCCTAACCACAATATATAGAAATGGCTAGCCCGGGATGTGCAAATGATTTGACGTATAACGTTCTTTAAATAGACGCTATACTAATTTAAATTACTGTTATGTCAGTTAAATTATTGGTTGGTCCATAATCAAGATATAGCATTTTTTTAATGTTACGTATAGCGTATAAAATCAACACGCTATGCTGTAAGGTCAAATGGTTAATCAGCATAGCATATAAATAAAAGACGCTATACCTTAAAGGAAAAAGTTATCGTTAAAGTATAACGTCTTATATTTATACGCTATATATAGATATATAATTTTTTACACTTATTAATGTACTTTGAGTCCAAAAATATAATATGTAGTTTCTAATATTTTATTTTTTCTCTTTGACACACACATATCATCTTATTTGATAATACTTAATTTTCTCCGAAATCTTTTGTTGATTCAATAACATAATAGATCAAATCAGTGTGATGGGCGTTTTAAGATGCAAATCCACTCTCACTACTATAATTTTTTTTAAAAAGTGACCAAACTTTAGCGACGAAAGTTGGTCTGTCAAGGAAAGCAACCAAAGTTGGTCGCTAAATTGGCGAAAATAATACAATAATTATTTGATATACATTAATTTCGTAAAAATATTGACCAGACTGGTCAGACTTGCTTGGTCAAAGGTATACTGAGATTAGTGATCAACATTGGTCGCTATAGAGGGACCCACTTATAAAATCTTAATAATTATAATATTATTTAAAAAATATATAAAATATAAGTAAATATAATTTAAAACTAGCGACCGAAGTTGGTCGCTAATTAAGGGGTAACCAGATAGCGATCAACTTTGGTCGCTAAAATGGGACCTAGTTATAAAATTTTAATAATTATATTTTTATTTTAAAAAAATTGTAAAAAAAATTCAAATTTAGCGACCAAAGTTGGTCGCTTACTAAAATAGAGACCAACTTTGGTTGCTAACTGGACCCAGTTCTAATGTTTAATAATTATATTATTATTTTAAATATCATATAAAATATAAATAAATCTGATGTATATTTAGCGACCAAAGTTTGTCTCTTTTCAGGTTAACAATGGTCAAAATAAAAAATTACTTCTGTATTTACTATATTAAATAATATAAATGTAAGCCGTTAACACTTTTGTAATATACGGGATGAATAGACTAGAATATACTCTAATATGCCATATGTGTAGTTAAGTAGTACTACGAAGCATGCGTGTGTGTCTGTATATATATATATACACACACACACTTACACTATACTATGCACTAAGTATTAATGCATTAGCTAATATTATATCGAATATAGCTTATATGTATATATACACACACACATACTTACACTATATGCAGTAAGTATTAGTGCATTTATATAGCTTTTATATATATATATATATATATATATATATATATATATATATATAAATATATATATAATATACTTACACTATACTATGCACTATATATCAGTGCATTAGCTAATATTATATCAAATATAACTTATATATTTATATATATAAAATATATATTTACACTAATTTATGCACTAAGTATCAGAGCATTATGTCACGGACTTAGGACTGAAGCTAAGTTCGTGCAGCACTAGATTGAACCTGCCTGCCGAATTGGCAGTCTAGTAAGCCTTTGTCGCCTAGAATCGTACTAAGGGAACGCTGGATAGCAACACAGAAATTCAAGAGGGAAATATGAGCTTTATTGCCTTTGAAAAATGCTTTACAATGCTTATATTACAGAGATGGAAGGATGATTTTCGGAATGGCTAAGTGCTAGCTATTTATACAAGTCCTACTATATACAAGAGGGGCAGCTGAACAGTTTGGCTGGCTGTTTGGGCAGACAAGGTGTGCAGGCATGCCTTGTATATTAACTGCTGCTGCTGGGGCGTGCTGGTGAGCATTGGCTGCTGGTGCTGGAGTGCAGGCGCGCATTAACTGCTTGTCGGGCATGCTGGTGAGCTCCGACAAGGCTGGCGGGCATTGAATGCTGCATTGAATGCTGGAGCATGCGCGTGCTGGCGAGGATGTTGAGGCGTTGGACATGTTTGAGCGCTGATTCTGGACAGAATTGGCGCGGAACGTGTCATGCTCCCCCACCTGATGATGCGACGACCTCGGCGCATCCTGCATCCGTATGAATTCGGCTATCTTATCTCGAAACTGCCATAGGTCTTCGTACCTTTCCCATGTAGCTTCTTCTGGAGATTGTCCTTTCCAGTGGACGAGGAACATGGCCTTTGCCGGATGACCCCGTCTTTGCTTTGCCTGATAATCAATGATATTTTCTATCTCTTTATCATGTGAAACTGTAACTGTGATGGGCGGCCTACTCGTTTGTCCCCGAGTCGGATCCCCCTTGTCTTCATGGTAAGGCTTGAGAACGCTTGCATGGAAGACTGGATGAATTTTGAGGACGGGTGGTAGGTCCAACCGATAAGAGATCTTACCAACCTTGGCATGAATCCGTAATGGTCCCTCATATTTGCGCACTAAACTGTGACTTAAGTTCCTTAGTGCCCTGAATTGTCTCGAATTGAATTTTACCAACACCAAGTCTCCGACTTTGTAATCTATTGGACGTCGCGACCGGTCGGCAAATTTCTTCATCCGCTTAGCTGCTTTGGCAAAGTGAGATTTTGCAGTGTCTAACTGCTCCTAGAACCCTTTGGCAAGATGATAGGCGCCCAAACTCCTCCCTTCGGGTGCTGCTGGCAGTGAGAGGGGAGTTTGTGGTTGTTGACGTGTTGCAAGCTCGAATGGTGTTTTCTCGGTTGCCTTGCTCCTTTGCAAGTTATAAGAAAATTGGGCAACATCAAGTAGCTTAGCCCAGTTCCCCTGATTTGTACTTACATAGTGCCTCAGGTAACATTCCACTAAGGCATTTACCCTTTCGGTTTGGCCGTCCGTTTGAGGATGAAAACTGGTAGAGAAGTGAAGCTCTGTACCTAGAAACTGAAATAATTCCCTCCAGAAATTACTTGTAAAACGGGGGTCACGATCGCTGATTATGTTCTTCGGCAGACCCCAGTATTTGACCACGTTCTTGAAGAACAGTTGGGCTGCTTCCTTGGCATTACACCCTGGAGTGGCTGGTATGAAGGTGGCGTATTTAGAAAACCTGTCCACCACTACCATGATAGTACCAAAACCATTGGACTTCGGCAAGCCGGTGATAAAGTCCATGGTGATGCTTTCCCACGGACGCTCTGCTATGGGGAGTGGCTCCAAGAGTCCTCCAGGTTGGCGCTCCTCTACTTTGTCCTGTTGGCAGATAAGGCAAGTTCTTACATAGGCCTCGATGTCATCCCGCATCTTTGGCCAATAGTAGACTGCTTCAATGAGGGCCCGTGTACGGAGTTGCCCCGGATGACCTGCCCACAAGGTGTCGTGGCTCTCCTTCATGATTCGCCGCCTGATATTGTCATGTTTTGGCACGTATACCCTTCTACCTGTGGCAAGCAAGAAGCCTTCTTCGACCCAAAAGCTTCAGGTCTTACCTTCAGATGCTAGTTCTATCAGCCTCTTTGCGTCTGGATCCTGCAGTAAGCCCTGTTTAATAGACTCCCGAATGTCGCATTGGACTGTTGCGATGGCAGCAAGTTTTGCCTTCTGACTTAAGGTGTTGGCCACCACAGTGCTTTTGCTGCAAGGCGGGATACCTTCTGGGGTACCATCAGTTTCACTCAAACTCTTGATGGTTGCTGGTTGCTTTGGGTCCTCTTTGGGCAGGACGTCTTCAACCTGCATAGCTGAAAGATGTGGAAGGTGTGCTGTCTTCGACATGTCAATCAATGGAACCGAACATGATTTACCCTTTTCCAGTATAATCATTTGCTGGAAATGTGGAGATATAACAGATGGGCATTGGCGGAAGAACTCCTGACCAAGTACCACTTCAAAAATGTCCAAGGGAGCTACGGCGAAGTTGGTCTTACCTCTTCAGCTGCTTAATGTGATGTCTAGACCACTGGCAATACCTTTGATTGGCGTCAGAGGGGCATTGACTGTTTTGAGCCGAACCTCGGTTGGATAGTATTTGAGACCCAATTTGTCTGCTGCTGTCTGAGTCATGACATTGGCTTCTGCCCCAGTGTCCACCAAGGCACGAACTGAGTATCCATTGATGGTGATGTCCACGTATTGTGTGGGGAAGGCCTTCAGTTTTCTGGCAGGTAGTGTGGTTGTGGCGTAAAGTCCGATCATACCTACTTTTGCGGGGCTCTCGGAACTTTCTCCTTGTTCCTTGACCGAGTTTTGCTGGTGATCCTTAATCATGGCACCTAAGCTTTTCATTTGAGGGCAGGTTACGTACCAGTGGGATCCTCCGCAAATGTGGCATTTTGTTTCCCTGCGTTGCTGGTTAGGCTGATTTTTCTTCTCAGCAAGCTCCTGTCTAAGTGACCTTCTCGGAGAGCGGATGTTTCTTCCCCGCTCGCGTTCTGCTCTGCTATTGGCCTGGTTACTTTTCACCTGCTTCACCGTGCCGTGGTCCTGTTTGAAGTCAGTTAGACATTCAGCATGTGCAATAGCCTCATTGAGAGTGGAAACCTGTCGGCGATCCAACTCAGTTTTGGCCCAGTTTGGGAGCCCATCCTTAAAATAAAACAGCAAGTCCCTTGGGCTTAGTTCCAGAAGCTGAAGTGTGAGGGTTGTGAACTCGCTGATGTAGGCCCTCATAGAGCCGGTGTGCTTCAGTTCTCGTAACCTCCTCATACCCTCGTCAAAGACGTTGCTGGGAAAGAACATCTTCTTCAATTCTGTTTTGAATTGCTCCCATGTATCGAGAGTGCAATGTCCCTTACTGATATCTTGATCCATCTGTCTCCACCATAGCATCGCGTTCTATGTCAAGTAGAGTACCGCTGTTTGGATTTTCAACTCATCGCTGCCTATTCTGCTGAACTTGAAATAATTCTCAAGACGCCACAGAAAACTCTCAAATTCTCGGGCATCACGGACGCCTTTGAAGACGGGCGGCTTGGGAGCGTCGATCCTCACTTCGCGCTCAATGACTGGAACAGCATGTCTCTATTGGCGTACAACTTCCTCAAGTTCCGTCACTCTGGCGTTCAATACTTCGACCAGATTTGTGAGCTTTTCAATGGAAGCTTGAGTCTCTTCCCGTGCATCCCGCTGCTCATCGATGTCCCTATGAAAGTTATCATTTTCCTCGAGCACAGACTCCTTGAAAGACTCGTATTCGCCTTCGAACCTGTTGAAGCGATTGCCCAGCAACTCGGCTGTTCTGTGGGCTCTTTCGACCCTAGTAGCCAAATCTAACTCTGGAGTAATGTTTGTGGGTAACTCTTCTCGTTCCCAATCACTCACTTCTAGAGATAGAAGGTTGGCGGCATCACTTTGGACGGTATTGATCGGCATTTTACTGGCTTTCTTGGTCATATTTTTGCTCTTGGTTCTTCTGGTAACGTTTGCAAGGGTTTTGATAGTGTGGGCTGCAAAAACTTCTCCGTCGCTGGCCATTGTTGTCACGCTTAGTACCTGCTCTGATACCACTTTGTCACGGACTTAGGACTGAAGCTAAGTTCGTGCGGCACTAGATTGAACATGCCTGCGGAATTGGCAGTCTGGTAAGCCTTTGTTGCCTAGAATCGTACTAAGGGAACGCTGGATAGCAACACAGAAATTCAAGAGGGAAATATGAGCTTTATTGCCTTTGAAAAATGCTTTACAATGCTTATATTACAGAGATGGAAGGATGATTTTCGGAATGGCTAAGTGCTAGCTATTTATACAAGTCCTACTATTTACAAGAGGGGCAGCTGAACAATTTGGCTGGCTGTTTGGGCAGACAAGGTGTGCAGGCATGCCTTGTATATTAACTGCTGCTGCTGGGGCATGCTGGTGAGCATTGGCTGCTGGTGCTGGAGTGCAGGCGCGCATTAACTGCTTGTCGGGCATGCTGGTGAGCTCCGACAAGGCTGGCGGGCATTGAATGCTGCATTGAATGCTGGAGCATGCGTGTGCTGGCGCGGATGTTGAGGCGTTGGACATGTTTGAGCGCTGATTCTGGACAGAATTGGCGCGAGACGTGTCAATTAGCTAATATTATATTGAATATAGCTCATATATATATATATATATATACACACACACACACACACACACTTACACTATACTATGCACTAAGTATTTTTCACGACCCAGATTTTTTACCCTTGGGAGTCATGATGACGCCTACTAATGAGAGCTAGGCAAGCCAACCCTTAGCTAACTTTTCCATTGACAAATTACTTCTTTTTAACAAATACCAGTGATAACATGAAAACAATGAAAATGTAAACCTAAGCCGAAGGTAACGTTAAAATATCTAAAAGCAACGTCTATTATAAATTTTCAAATCTTCTAATACCCAAAATCTGGTGTCACAGTATCACAGGCTGTCTAAGATTACTACATACAGGTTCTGAAGAATCAATAATACATTGTCCCTAAATAAAAATTAGAGGAAATAAGAAATAGAGATAGAGGGAGACGTCAGGACCTAGAGACGCCTGCAGGTCTACCTTGGGTCTCTGGGTGGACTGGAGGAAGCCCTCCAACTACTGTCCGCAAGTGCTCCTATATCTGCACATATTGTAGAGTGTCGTATCAGCACAACCAACCCCATTTGATTGTAAGTGTCTACCCTAACCTCGACGAAGTAGTGACGAGGCTAGGACCAGACTACAAAATAAGCTTGTACAGTTCAAATATATATATATATATATATATATACAATGAAAAAGAAATACATGAAATAACCAGTCAATGTGGGAGGGGAAAATTTGTTGTGGGGAAGGTAACAATTTCGAATAGAAAATATCAAGTAAGGAAAGAAACAACTTAACTAGAATATCAACAACAATCAGAAATCAAACAATTTGCACGGTACCACCCTTCGTGCTTTTACTCTCGTCCTCACCAAATAATATTTTATAATAAAAGAGTGCACGATATCACCCTTCGTTCTTTTATGCTCTTCCTCACCCAAACAACAGTCACAAACAAAGGGGCAAGGGAGTAAACAAATAATAATAAAAATCCCGGCAAGGGAATACAATTAGACAGTTAAATCCTGACAATGGAACAAAATCAATAATCCCAGCATCCCGGCAAGGGAGATAATCAACAAAACCACAAACATCCCCGCTAGGGAACAATTTTATAACACTTTCTCTTTCTTTTACTTTTACTTCACAACTCACTTACCACTTGCGCCAATGCTCCAAAGGGTTCAATCATCTCATATACTTTTACAATTTATAATATAACTTGAGCCAATGCTCCTCGATGTTCAAAGGTCACAATATCTTTCACAAGCTTTTCACAACATATAGAAATTATCAGCAAAGCATGAAAGAAACAATGAAATCATGTTATTCACAATATAAAGATTCACGGTCATGCTAGACACCAATGTATAGATACTCGTCACCATGCCTATACATCGTACTAAAAAATTATCACATAGAAAATATGACTCAACTCCTAATCCCTTAAGCTAAGGATAGACCAATGTAATGACCCGACTTGTCGTTTTTTCTTTTCAGACCCTGCTCCATTAAATAATACTTCCCACAATAGCTTTGGCTAATTTACGGCTTGCAGGGATGGTTGGTGCGGGAATTGGAAGAGTTTTGAGTGAAATATGTCAATTCGATTCTTTAGGATTCTCTTAGAAGACTAAGTTTGACTTTGGTCAATATTTTGAGCCGGCTGACTCGGATTCATGATTTCATGGTCTCGGAGGGTCCATGGAAAAAAATGGGACCTGGGCGTGTGCCCGGAATAAGATTCTGAGGTCCCTAGCCCGAGAAATGAATTTTTATTAGAAATTATTAATTTGAAGCTTTAAGGATTTAAAGAAATTAAATAATCATTGATTTCCTAATTATCAAGCTTGTACCTTGGTTTTGAAGCCTGGTACAGGTCCGACATATCATTTAAGACTTGCCTGTAAAATTTGGTGTCAATCCGAGTAGTTTAAGGGCGTTTTGACCCGTTTGAGGAAAATTATGTACTTGAAGTTCATAAGTTTGATTCATTTGGTTTTCGGGTGTTGTTGATGCCCCCTTTTTCTGGCAAAATCCGATTTTTGACATTTGGACGGACAACTCATTTCCTTTTGGGAATTGGGTTTGAATTGAAGAGTCGCCACCTAATGACTAAAGTGCATTAGGACACTAGGAAGAATTCGTTTAGAAAACCAGAGTTTGGGTAAGAGCTAGAAATTATCTCAATGGGAAAGTGTTAGGCACCACTCAAGATCCATTGGTGTGGTTCTCAGCCATGCTAGAATTGTGACTTTAAGTTCATATGCCAAGTGAACAAACAAGAATTGCGAAAACGAGATAGTTTTCACATAATGGTCGCAAGTAGAGGAAGTAAAGAAGCTGAAGTTTGGGAAGAAAGAAGTTTCTAAAAGTGCTAAAAATAACCAAGTAAAATTGATGCAAGTAGTTGGAGTAAGAGAGGTTAAAAAAAAGGAAAAGCTGAAAATTGAGCAGTTTTTCAAAATTCTGAAAATAAACAAGCAAAGGGAAGAGGTCCTAGGTTTATAAATAATATGGATCACCTCACACTACACCTGGTAGCCGTTTATACACGTGGTGTTATCGCGTGGTCATCATATCCATATTCTATCCTTCCCA
The DNA here is from genome assembly GCA_034376525.1 of Nicotiana benthamiana. NCBI lineage: Eukaryota > Viridiplantae > Streptophyta > Magnoliopsida > Solanales > Solanaceae > Nicotiana > Nicotiana benthamiana. The sequence goes on from CM067341.1 coordinate 20,678,785, forward strand.
CCCTACTAAGCTGCTTAAGATGCGTGTGTTTCATTTACTAATTACATGCTAGTACCTGTGCCAACCGTATCAGTCCCAGAGGTATTTGGGACTACTAGTTCTACAAGGGAGGGGAAATGTGGATTTTGTATGGTTTGAAAAAAGGATAAAATTCCAGAGCGACAAACCAAACACGTAAAACAGATATAGGAGACACATAGAATTAAAAGGCTCAGACAAGGCTCCTCTTTTAAACACGGATTATTTAGCACAACTTACAAATATTATTATGGTCTGAATTTAATTTAAAGTGTTAAGGCAGTCCGATTTATCAAATATTTCTCAGATAAGAGGTCCGAATTAGGCTTACCTCTGGTTGTAATTATCAAAGACTGGTGCAGTTAATCAATTACCTAATGGCTTGCCTAGGTGACACCAATAGGCATGATATCTAACAATGCGGAAGTATACTGATTTTTAAAAGAAGGCTTGCTGATTATAGAAAACATAAGCTCTGCAGGTATTGGGGCATGATATTTACTGAGTTTAAACTTAGTCGGAATAGGCGGTTCAGATTTAGTTTAGTTGGTTACTCCTATAGGCATGCTTTCTAAATGTAGTTGGTTTTAAAACATTTATTGATATGCAAGAGTCCTATAGGCATGCTATCTAGAATGCAATTTGTTCTTTACACCTATAAACCGTTTGCCTAATGATAGATGTAAATGCAGAATCCTATAAACAAGTTATTTGTATGATGCAAGAGTGTAGAAGCCCATACGCATGGTATATATATGAGTCCAGAACCTTAATGATATGGTTTCTATATATGCAGGAGTGCAGAAACCTGTTGGCATGATTTCTATACATGCAGAGCCTTAAGGACATGATGTCTATATATGCAGATGTGCATAACTTGTATGCATGATTCATAAATAATAACACCTATGAGTATGCTGTCTACCCTTTGCATACATGAGTGACCCACCCCCTTTCACTAAAACCCATAAGTTATTACAAATTACTACAAACTAGAATGAACTAGAAAATTAAAATTACATCAGAAATTAAACTACAACCAAGGAGCCTAATTCAGACTCAAGGTCTAAAATATAAGATGAACCAACTCCAAAGATCAGGATTTTCAAAGCCTTTCTCTTATTTGGAATGTGTGAAAGTTTCTTAAGAGTCTCAGGTAGACTCCGGGCAGTGCTCACATCCAAATATATTGCAAAGTTGATTTATAGTATAGCGTGGAAAGGCCAACCTCAAATATCCAAGTTCAGATAGATCTCAAGGCCTCAAAGCAAGGCTCATGGAAGGGGGGGGGGTTAGAATCTAAGAGAAAGTACAAGTTCATAGAGGGGATTTTGGGAGAGGCCATGACATGCTGGGGGTCATACCCAATAATTAGGAGTGCTGGCATACCCCTAACAATCCTATTAGCCACATTGCTAGGAGTTAGGGTCCATTAAAGGATCAGGATTAAACATGAGCAGCAATTTGGATACTATCATGCCTGAAACTTAACTCAGACACACAGAAAGGAACAATGGTATAGGGAAATTTGCAAGAGCAACCGATGCAAAGATAAGAGCATATTTAATTCTGAACATAAACAAAAAAGTAGACAAGATTATAGAAACTATGAAGTAAACATATAAGGGTGAGTGAAAACAAAATTAGAACATACCAGTTTCAGGGAAACAAGAAGAGAAAAGTAGTAGTAAAGCTCAACTGCAAGCAAACATCCAAATGAACTCAGAAGAGAGCGTGGGAGTATTGAAATTGAGAGTGTAAGAGCAAGTAATTGAGGGTGTAAGTTCTGAACTCAAGTTGTCTTAAAGAGTATTGAATTGGAAGTGTCAAAGTGCAGAAGGGTCATCCCCTTTTATAGTGCATCAAGCAAGTAAGAAAAGGTAAGAAAATAGTTTTGCAATCAATTACAAAAGGTTTCCTTTTAATTAAAAGATTCTAATTTCAAATGGTTAAAACACAATTAAGGAACGAGTTTGATTAAAATCTTTTCCAAAGTAGCGCAACGAGGGTAAACACACAGAAGTTTATTTAAGGTAAAAGTCAAGTGGTACACGGTTTGTGAGAATAAGGAAAGGGAATCAATCAAACCGCCGGTAAAAATCAAAATTGCAGGCTTTGATCGAATGAACCAAATCTGGAAAAGCAAGAAAAGGGTTTTACTTAAGGAAAATTAATAATAATCAGTCAAATCTAAAGAGATTCTGAATTCAATCATGAGTTGGCAAAAACCTTTTTGAAGGAAGAATTCCTCACATATAAAGCATGCAGACATGTCAATAAGGAAAATTGTCATGCTAATTAAAAAACACTAGTGTAGAAAACTTTAGAGTCATAACAAGGAGGTTCAAGATGAGTTTATAGACTCAGAATGAGTCTAAGATTCCATGGTTCCAAAGTAGAACCCTAGTCTAAAATCAAACTCAAAAAACCCTAAACCCTAGGGTTTCAACTCGAGTAAGATGCAGAGACGAGAAGGCCAACAAAAGCATCAAGATCAGTTGTCTCTTTCAGAGACTCATGAGACACAAAAAAATACAATGGCAAGTTTTTCAACAAAGTGAAAAAGCTGATTTAAAGCACAAAGAACATTTTCTAAGAAAAGCTCAGAACTTAAGCAAGTTCAGAAGAGAAAAGAGTGGTACAAACTTAAGAAACAGTAGATGAAACATGTTTAGAAAGAACTCGAACAAAGTCCAGTAAAGAAAACAAAACTTAAGAACTTAGCAGGAAACACATATAGTAGAAGAATACTGAAAAGTATGGCAAAGAACATATAGGAAAACAAAACAAAGATTGACATACAAGCCTAGTCTAGAGGCACGGTAAAATACAATGTACATAAGAGTCATGTATAGTAGAAAGAAAGCAGAAGAACAACACATGCATGGTAAAACATAGCATAGCAAACAGACATAAAGAAAAGAAGAGGAAGAATCAGAAAGACATTTTGAATTCAGAAAACCTAAATCGAAGATAAGCAACTTTTGAAAGAAAGGATTGAGGAAAACATTTTAAAAATCCAGTAAAACAAAGGTATAACATAAATCTAAGAAAACAAACTGAGGAAAACCTCGAACAACTTAGGGTTTCGGAGAAATCCTAGAAATGAGAAAGGCTTGGCAGAAGGTCCGATCTTGAGTTTGAGAGGTCAGAAATAGGATTCTGATGCTCGGATACACCAGAGTAGGGTTGGAGAGACCTCAAAACCACAAATTTGAGAAGATCGAATGAAAATCATTGAGGTCAGATCTCGAAACTTTGAACACCCAAGGCTTAAGGTGGAGAGGGGTGAGTACATGCCATCCATGGCCTGAGGAGCCATGTATTCCGGTGAAAGTGCGGTTGAAAGGGGTAGAAGATGGCTAGGGTTCGGAAGAACCTTCGAGAGTATTTTGAGAGAGGAGAGTATTTATAGGCGGAAGACCAAATGAAATGAGGGGATTGAGTTAGGGTAGGGGAATTAAAAAAGTCAAGGAGTGATCCTGGCCGTTGATCAAAATGATCAACGGCCTCGATTAAAAGAAGGGGTCAGACTGGTTAACCGGTTGGGTTGGGGTCGGGTTAAAATGGAATTGGACTGGTCCAATAAGGGGTTAAGGTTGGGTCAATTAGAGGGTAAAGTTTTGATATAATTGAAATCTAAATGGGTTGCAATTGAAACGAATTTGGGCTAAATATTAAATAGCCAGTTTTTCCCTTTTATTTTATAAAAATAATAAAAATGATTTTGAAATTATATTAATAGTACTAATCAGCAAACAATATATAAATATTAATTTAAAAATATTGGAATATATTTTATAATTATAAAATGCTATTAAATCTTAAAGTAGACTAAAATTGCAATTATATGCAATTTAGTATTTTAAATACCAAATAAATTTGTAAAATATATATAAAAATTAACTTAACTATATTTTGGTATAAATATGGGAATAAAATAAATTGTTTACCAAAAAGGGTGAATTTTTGAATAATTATTGATTTTTGTACTGCTAAGAAAATGGACAATAAATTAATTTTAAAACTCTTTAAAAATTAGAAAAAAATGCCAAACCACTTGGGCATGCTCATATATGCATATACATGTTATTTTGAAAGCATTTTGTGTATAAAAACCATAGGAAAATATTGCTATCAACAACTGTCCCTCTTTATCCGGGAAGGATGAAAGAGTTTTCGGGTAAAGATATGATGACCAATTTGACCGAACGAAATGATTTGAAGAATTTTGACCAATCTCTGGTTCCTGAGCTGCCTACATATCCTTAGTCTTACAGGAATCAGGCCATATGTAGTTCAGGATCCATTAGCGGAATATGCCGCTGGCGATTATCGAAAAACGAACACGACATTCAGGTGGGGAAGAATGGTCCAAGTCTAGTGGGCTGCAGGAACTGGAGCGGGATTTCTCCTGCTGAGACAATCATTTCTAGCCGGTGTACTTGCAAATGAGCAATACGAAAATATATTGTGCATAAATTTAAACGTGATGCAATTTTCCGTTGGACCATAAATGCTGTCTTTGGACGGTTAGGATGACGTCCTCAGACCATGATGTCCTAGGCCATGAAGTGCATAATAAGGGACTCGCATGCTATGAAATGATGTTCTCGGGCTATGAGAATGATGCCTCCGAACCATGATGTCTTTGAATAATGATATTCAAAAGATAAAAATAGGGTCCTCAGGCCATGTCATGGCGTTCTCGGGCTATGCAAATGGTACCTCTGAACAATGATGCCTTCGAACAATTTTGGCGATCTTTCAGCCCATGTAATGCAAAAGGTGGCGATCTTTCAGCCGATGCAAGACGAATAAAAGGTTGCGAGATTTCAACCACGCAGAGAAATAAAGTGGCAATATTTTAGCCTTCGCAAGATATAAATAAAGTGGCAATATTTCAGCCGATATAGGGCATAAATAAAAGGTGGCGCTATTTCAGCCATGCGGAGAAATAAAGTGGTGATATTTTAGCCTGTGCAAGATATAGATAGTGTGGAAATACTTCAGCCGATGGAGGACATAAAGAAAAGGTGTGGCTATTTCAACCATGCAGGATGAAGACAGAGCATAGTCTTGGAAGGTTGAAAAGTAGCCTTATGCAATGTAGAGAAAAGCAGGTGGAGGTAGAGCTTAACCTCGGAAGGCAGAATGGTAGCCTTATGCAATGCAGAGAAATACAGGTGGAGGTAGAGCTTAATCTCGAAAGGCAGAATGGTAGCCTTATGCAAATGCAGAGAAATGCATATGGAGACAAAGCTTAGTCTCGGAAGGAAGAAAGGTAGCCTTATGCAATGCAGAGAAATACAGATGGAGACAAAGCTTAGTCTTAGAAGGCAGAAAGGTAGCCTTATGCAATGCAGAGAAATGCAGATGGAGGTAGAGCTTAACCTCAGAAGGTAGAAATGTAGCCTTATGCAATACAGAGAAATGCATGATAGAGGTAGAGCTTAACCTCGGAAGGTAGAATAGTAGCCTTATGCAATGGATAAAAGACGAATAGTGATAGAATATTCTTAGCTAACAGCCGTAGCTGATTGTGATATTGCGACTGCTGGGGATAATGTATGTGGATAACGGCTGTGAAGCGATAATTTCAAGAGTGGTATTCCTGAACAATATGAGTATATAAATTTGTTATTTGGGTGCCTGCATCCAAAGAAAAATTGTGGGTTTTTTAAAGGGGAAAGGTTAGTTCCGTGTCCCTACTGACTTTTCTTGATCGGCTTAGCTCTAATTTGGTGATACTATGTGTATCCTTGGGGGTAGCATTGCTAAACAGAGCACTTTTGGTGATAGACATGCATAATTTAGTAAAAGTATATCATAGTTAAAAATAGTTTTCTTTAGATGAACCAACGACTGAGACTCGATCCAAACCATTGCTACTTCTCTTGCTTCGGAATTTTGAGGGCCCCCCTCAAAATTCTGCCCCATTTTGCAGGATTGATACTTCTGAGCACTGCTTGCGATGATCGACTAAAGTTACTTGGAATTTTGAGGGTCCTCTTCAAAATTCTACCCCAGTTTCCAATCACGGGGGAAATGAAAATTTTATTGAATTGTGACCGAACCTATAGGGCTGCCTACGTATCCCCTTTTAAACGGGAATCAGGTTAGCCGTAGTTCAAATTACATCATACAAGGAAATCATAAATTCTACGCATAGGATCATTTGACTGCGTCTAAATTGATCGACTTTGGTCAAACTTCTCCGTCCATTTCTTCAAGTATAATGGCTCCTCCTATTAGAACCCAGTGAACCATATATGGGCCTTGCCAGTTGGAAGAGAACTTCCCTTTGGCTTCATCTTGATGTGGAAAAATCTTTTTTAACACCAGCTGCCACGGTGTGAATTATCTCAGCTCGACTTTTTTGTTGAAGGCTTTGGCCATTCTGTTCTGATAAAGCGGACAATGGCAAACTGTATTTATTATCTTTCCATCTATAAGAGCTAACTGCTCGTAGCGACTCTTCACCCTCTTTGCATCATCGAGTTCTGCTTCCTATATGATTCTTAAGGAAGGAATTTCTACTTTGACAGGAATGAATGCCTCTCTACCATAAACCAGCATATAAGGAGTTGCCTCGATTGATATGAAAACTGTGGTACGGTAGCCCAATAAAGCAAATGATTGTTTCTCGTGCCACTGCTTATGATTCTTTATCATCTTCCTCAGTATCTTCTTGATATTCTTATTGGCACTTCTACGACTCCATTCATCTGAGGTCTGCAAGCTTTATAATTCTTGTGTTTAATCTTGAAGGTCACACATGGCTTTCATAAAATCACTATTGAGGTTTGAGCCATTATCAGTAATGATTGATTATGGAATCCCCAGTTGACAAACAATGTGGTCGCGGACAAAGTCGGACACAACGTTCTTAGTCACTGCTTTGTATGATGCTGCTTTAACCCATTTGGTGAAATAATCAATTGCCACTAGAACAAAACCTATTCCCGTCTGATATAGTGGGCTCGATAGGTCTAATGACATCCATTCCCCAAGCGGCGAACGTCCATGGCGAGCTTGTTACAGTAAGCTCATTTGGAGGCACCTTTATCATGTCTGCATGTATCTGATAGCGACGGCATTTTCGGACATATAGGATGTAGTTCATCATAGCTATCCATAAATAACCAACCCAGAGTATCTTCTTGGCTTAGACAAAACCGTTCATATGTGGACAACAAGTCTTAGCATGGGTTTCTTCTAGCAGTTTAGATGCATCCTTGCGTCGACATACCTTAGTAATCCTAAATCAGGAGTCCTCCTATAAAAGGATCCTCTACTGTGAAAGAAATTGCTGGATAACCTCCAAAGTGTGCGCTTCCGAGTGGGATTTGTAAGCTCTGGGTATTCTCCCTTTACCAAATATTCCTTGAAATTTGCTGCTCCGTCGAAAAACATTCTCTAATCATCATAAGACTCTGCAATATCTTCTCCTATGAATGATACCTCTTCATCTGGAAAATGCATTTTCAGGGGTTCGTATTCTCTGTCCATCGGGTTTTCAACAATGTGATCCGCTAATGCCTGTCCATTGATTGCTTTTTGAGTCACATAGACAATGTCAAATTCACTTAATAGGATTTGCCACTTGGCTAGCTTGCAGTGCGCATGGGCTTTTGAAAGATTTCTTTAGCGGATCCATTCGTGATATGAGGTATATAGCGTAGGCACAAAAATAGTGCCTCAACTTCTGAGCTTCCCAAGTCAAAGAACAATAGGTGCATTCTAACTGAGAATACCGGGCCTGGTACGTGGTGAACTTCTCGCTAAGATAATAGAGTGCCTGATCCTTCCTTCCTGTTTCATCATGTTTCCCCAGAACGCAACCAAACACTCCATCCAATACTGCAAGGTAGAGTAGTAGGGGTCTACCTGGCCGGGCGGGACCAAACGATTCTCTCAAAGATGACAGTAGATTGCGATATGAATCAGCTAATGTAGTTAAGTCTCCCCAAGAAACTCATTACATCCTTCTTGTTCTTTGGCAGTGGAAATTCTTAAACGGATTTGACCTTTGATGGATCCAGCTCTATCCCTCGATGACTTACAATAAACCTAAGTAGTTTTCCGGCGGGAACTCCAAATGCACATTTTGTGGGATTCAACTTCAAGTTGTACCTTCTCAGTCTGTTGAAGAACTTCCTTAAATCTTTCATGTGATTAGTCACTTTCTTAGACTTGATGATAACATCATCTACATATACTTTGATCTCCTTGTGTATCATATCATGGAAAATGGTAGTCATGGCCCTCATATAGATTGCCCCAAAATTATTTAATCCAAATGGCATCATTTTGTAACAATACATCCTCCACAATATAATGAAAGCCATTTTATCAGCGTCCTCTTCATCCATCCATATCTGATGGTACCAAGGAAAACAATCAACAAATGACTGCAGCTCATGCTTAGCACAATTATCAATTAGAATGTGTATGTTCAGTAAGTGGAAGTCATCTTTCTGACTGGCCTGGTTGAGATCGCTTTAGTTGAAATAGGCTCTGACCTTCCCATCTTTCTTCGGTACTTGCACAATGTTGACTAACCATGTTGGATACTCTGCTACTCTGATAACCTTAACCTTGACTTGCTTGGTGACTTCTTCCTTGATTTTTGAACTCATGTCAGGTTTGAACTTTCTGAGGTTCTGCTTTAGCGGTGAACATGTTGGATCAGTTGGCAGTTTTTGTGCCACAATAAACGTACTTAGACCGGTCATGTTGTCGTACGACCAGGAAAATATGTCCTCACACTCTCTTAGAAATTATGTATCTTCTTCCTTCTCTAATGGTGACAAATGAACGCTGATTCGTGTTTCTTTGATGTTTTCTACATCTCCCAAGATGATGATTTTGGTCTCGTCCAGGTTGTAGTTAGGTCTATTTTCAAAATTCTCGACTTCTTTAACAATTTCTTCTGGTATATCATCTTCCTCTGAGTCTATATCCGTTGTTGTGTTGTCTTGTTGCATGTCACAGTCGTTGGTTCATCAAGATAAGTAATAGTAATGCTGTATAAGTAAAGTAATGAGAGAAAATAGTAATATTTATAAGAAACTTGAAATACTTTGATAAATTCCATAAATGTTTTAAACATTAGTGCTCTTCTTGCGGAAGAAAAAATGTGAAAGGGAAATAAACTGGTAAAATAAAATAGTGTGTGGTGATTGTTCATCCTTGCTACCCCGAGGCACGCCGGGCTCTGGTGGTTCTAACCGTCCTGTTGTTGAGGCACGCTCCTCTGTTTACACCATGTATGGAAGGGCCTTCCTCCCCCTCATCCTCAAAAATGACACAACAGTCCATATCATCATCTTCCAGGAATAAGTTCCTCATTGCTGCTAATGCTTCCTCTTCTTCTGACCTATAGATGACTTCAGCCGGTTGGAAGGTCTGCTCCAAACGGGGCATCGGCTGCTCTAATGGATAGTAAGGACCGCACCAGGGTGGCGACCATTCCTTAAATTCTTACCAAGTATACACATATCCCGACCCAAAGGTGGTTCCGTGCTTCTTGAGCTTGATGGGCTTGGAAATTCCTTGGATATTCTTGCCAAGTCCCTTGCCAGGTTCATACCCGCTTTAGTATGCTTTAAATTTTGTTGTCCCACCATTTATCTTTTTCGACGGTGTTGACCCGCTCGAGGTGGTGGTAAGTTTTCCCACCTATCCTTCTTCTTCCTCCAATTGCTGGGATGGTATAGCGATTATATATGGGATTGCTGTCGTCACTAAGAATGATCACGTCCTTTTGATTCGACTCAAATTTTGTAGTGTTGATGCCATGGGCCCGGCATCATGAATCCATGGTTGTCCTAACAATAGATTGTAAGACACCGGCACGTCTATCACTTGAAAATCAACATCAAACCAAGTAGGTCCCATTTCCAAACGGAAGCTAATTTACCCGATAGTAGACCTTTGCGAACTATCGAAAGCTTTGAAAATGATGGTTCCATCCTTGATCTCATGCAGTCTCTTTCCCAATGTTCTGAGAGTTAGCAATGGACAAATGTTGAGACTGGATCCTCCGTCAATAAAGATTCTGGTGATGAAATAATCTTCACACTATATAGTGATGTGAAACACCTTGTTGTGACTTAAACCTTTTGGGGCAACTCATCTCCATGGAAAGTGATCTTGTGACTCTCCAATACCTGCCCCACCATGTTTTCCATCTCTCATCCATTGATGTTTCTCGGTACATATGCTTCACTAAGCACCTTCACTAAGGCATTCATATGTACGTCAGAGCTTTGTAGCAGAGCTAAGATAGAAATCTGGGTGGGTGTTTTGTTCAAATGATCAATGCCTGAATAATCCTTGGCTTGTATCTTCTTCCAGAGGTCGTCGGGCCTAGTTTCTGTGATGGTTGGCCATCCAGAGGCTTGCTTTCCCGATTCGGCCAAATGTTCCGTAGTATAGACCATACCGATCCTTATCATACCCTGTGCCGCAACTGCTTCTCCAGATTTGGCCTTCCCTTTTCTCATTGCCTCGGCTGTGTAATCCCATGGTATGGCTTTTGTGTGGAACAGTGTTATGGCTGACACTGCCACCAGAATAGTTGCCCTTGCTTTGGGCGATAACACAACCTCAAATGGTGCAAACTTGACTTCAATTGGTGTTGGCGTCTTTGTGGAGGATGGTGTTTCAAGATCAAGTGGTATGGACATGTTCACCTCGGCATCTTTAGATGGTTGAATCTAGACCCAAATTAGGTTAAGGGTGACTATTGGTTTCTTTTGCTCGTCACCTTCTGCTGTCAACCTGATTGATCCTTTGGGGTCCCAATCATCTTATATCTCAATCATGTGAACGCCTCCATCCTTGTGGTCCAGTATAGGGTTGTTGTAGACATTCAGAGCGGGATCCTTTGCCGCGATGATCTTGTTATCAACCAAAGCTTGGATCTTATCCTTCAGAGTGCAACACTCATCAATAGTATGCCCCTTCATGCCGGAATGGTATGCACAAGTTTTGTTTGGGTTGTCCCATTGGAGGGGTTTTAAGGGGTTATGGAAAGGATATGGGTGACATAACCAGTAGCTTTCAGTCTTTCGTACATCTGGTCAATTGGTTCAGCAATGGTGGTATACTGTTTGGGAAGTCTTTGTTCGAGATTTGGTCGAGGTCTAGGGAAGTTTTGACGTGGTAGAGGGGACTGGTAGTGAGGTGGTTGAGTATTACAGGCTTGGTAAACATGTGCTGGTTGGGAGTATTTTGGTGAAGTGGGTTAGTTTGTGGGAGGTGGGGGAGCTTGGTAATTTGGAATAGGCTGATATGTGAGTGGAGGCATTGGGTAGGTTTGGTACTTGACATGGGATTTGGTTCTCTGTGCAACCATTATGGCACCCACGTCTCTTTTCTTGGACGCACAACCAGACTATAAAGCCTTGTTGGTGGCTTGCAAAGCTTCAAAATTCGTGACCATCCCACTCTTAATGCCTTCCTCGATCCTCTCACCTAGCTTGATGATGTCGAAACATTTCTAGCCTTCAATAAGCATCAGTCTTTCATAGGATTGGGGATCCTGAGCCCGGAAAAAACAATTATTCATTTGTTCTTCCTCTAGAGCAGGTCTTACCTTGCAACTTCTCATCTCCAATAAGTAGCATACTCACAGAATGTTTTCGTGGGCTTCTTTAGGTTCTAAATGTAGAACACATCTAGTGCATTCTCCCAGTTGAATCTGAACCTGTCCATGAAATTGGACACCATAGTTACCCAATTCACCAACTTCTGTGGGTCTTGGCTAATGTACTAAGACAGAGCATCTCCTTTCAGACTTCTCATAAAAAGCTTCATGCAAATCTTTTCATCCTTTCCTACTCCGACCAGCTTGTCGCAGTATGTCCTTAAATGGACTCGAGGATCCCCTGTTCCATCAAATATCTCAAACTTGGGAGGTTTGTATCCATCGGGTAGTTCAATATCTTGTTGTATCAAAGGTCTTCATTGTTCAACCCCTCGATCCCTTGCTTTCTTCAACACACTGAACTCGGCTAGTCAGCTTCTTGAGTTTTGTAGCCAGATTCCTGAAGCGAGTCTTTGTCATCAGGCTCAGGTGTGCTTGAAATGGGTTGAGTAGAATGTAGTATGGTTTCCACAAAGATAGGGGTGTTATGGTGAGTGTGCATATGATCATTTGTGGAGTTTAGTGTTTCAGGGATGAGCAATGGGGTGTTGTTGGAATTGCGGAAAGTGTTACAGTGGTTATGGGAAGCAGGTTGGTTTTGTGGTTTCGGGATGTTTTGTGGACGTGTGGGGTTTGAGTGTTGGAAAAGTTGAAATCAAGGGTGGTGAGGGAAAACGAAAAGCTTTCCAAGTTCTGAACTTTTTCTAGTTCTTCTTGCAATTTCAATATCTTCTGCTCAAGTTGGGAAGCACTTTTTTTTGAAACCTAAATACCCTGAGTAACCTCTATCTGTTTGACTTAGTTTTCCTTTCTAAGTTGCCCAAATCCTCCATTTTCCCTTGTTCTTGCATCTAACGGGACTAGGAGGAGGACTAGATGGAGAGCCCTTGGATCGTTTGGAGTATGATGACGATGCCAGAGCGCACGAACTAACCTTTGGGGAGGGGAATAAAACAAAAGTTAAAAAAAGGTAGCAAGTTAGTGCATGCGATAAGAAAAGAATTTTGAGATATTTAAACACATAGTGTAGGGATATAAATCGTGTCCTAATTTGGGAGCCTCGTTGTGCTCGAGATGGCCTAGTGACAGGTTGATTTGGAGAACTTATAATGCTAAATGCCTCATTTTATTGATAAAAAGTAAGAGGAATCCCAAAACTACACTAAAATAGCAGAAGATAAAATGGCACTAATGGCCATTGGCATTATTAAATTTAAGGCAAAAGAAAAGGAATCCTAACTACTTGGTCCCAGAAGGAACTTCCCCATACTCGACATCTTTACCTCTATTGATTAGCTTCACGAGCTCACGAAGTCCTAGCAGCAAGTAGGCTCTAGCCTGGTGCACACCTTCATTTCCCTCAGCATTCTGGCAGTCTTCGATCCTCTTGATGAAGTTCCTTTCTAGCTCCACTAAAACCCACTCCAATCTCTTGTTGGCGCTGACAACCATGTCTTTCCACTCTTCAATCAACTTTTGGTTGGCTTCTTGAATTTCCCAGTGCTCACTTTCGCGTTCCCAAATCCTCTTGTGCAATTGGTTGTACTTAACCTGTGCTTCAGCCTTATCGTCAATGATCCTATGTCCTCGAACAAACCTGGGTTGACCCAAACAACTATGATTATCCTCCAGCCAGTTTGGATAGTATGGCGTATAACCAACATGGTATCTGTCCAACTTAATAGTATTTCTTCCCATGATGATTTTGTAGTGCCACATGTGTTGGGCTTGGCACTTGTAAGGGCTGTCATCGTCTTGAAATTCGTACTAGAAGTGACTCATCTTGTCGACCCTTGGTATAATCTGCTTCCTACCTACCTGTCTCATTACTCGGGGATGGACATAAGGATAAGTTCCTCTCAAACCGATTAGTTTAAGAAATGGGGCATCCCTAGATCGAGCAATGAACTCTTCAGTAGGGAACCATTCAAACATCCATTGTACTTGGTCCTCTTTCATATTTTTGAGCAACTCTACCCATCCCTTGGCATCTTATGATTGAGCAAACATATTGGGCATATAGTTCTTTCGCCTTGGCTAATGGAAGGCGATATGATCATCCCAATTCCTACACTGGATCTCTTGTCGATATTCATCTTTTTGGAGGTGCTCCATAAGCTAGAGTTGGAGTAACAAGTTGCAGCCCTCGAAGTGCTTGGCTCCCTTCTGACACTTGTTTAGGGCTCGGTATATCTCTGCAATAATCATGGGCACTATGCTAAATGGTTACCCGCTAATTCCCTCCATTAAAGCCGTGGTTACCATGGCTAGTCTGCTATGGATCCAAGCCTTATTCATAGGAAATACTATCATCCCTAAGAAGTAGAACATAAAGACAAAGACCCTTCGGTGGATATGCCCCAATGATGTAAGGGCGAACTTCTAAGGTAAGTACGATAAAATTTGCTGTGAGCGTATCTTTCGTACAAATATTCCAAGGTAATGACTTGTCATCTTGATAAAACCTCGACCCTTGCAGTTTTCTGGCATAAGCAAACCCGGAGTATCCCATGGTATACTAGCTAATCCTCCTATTTCCAATAGGAAAGGTGTCACCTTAATATCCCCAAAGAGAAACATAGACCTATCACCATCCCTGAATAGGTTGTCTTAAAGAGTCATCATGCAGACAACATATCTGACTCGACTAGGTTTGACAATGTTGCATGCAAGATTAAACAGAGTAGAGTTTCTATGGGGTATTAGACTGGTTCCCTTGAGCGGACAACTCAAGAGGAAAAGGCACGGAACCCTCGACTACACCGTTGATCGACTGGTTTTATCATAAATACGCCTTTGCCAAATTTAGGGGGTGATAATATCAGAAGGGAGCAATTACTTATTATAAGCGTTATTTTGTTTGGCACGAGTGGAATATGATGTTGAATATGCAGTTACAAGAATTGAATAGGTTGTCATGTATTTGCACGTTCATAAAGCAATAATTACAATAATTGGTCATAATGACAACCGTATCAAAGGAAAGCGGTAAAGAAAAACGTTAAAAGAAATAAAAGAAATGAAGAGCCAAGTCAATTTTGTAGTAGAAGAAGAGATAAAGACATTAAATAAATGCAATAAAGAAGCAGCAAAATCACAAATAACATGAAATGGTAAAAGCCTAAAAGAAGTCCCCAGCAGAGTCGTCATGCTGTCGATGCCTCCTTCTTCTCGCATAATCGAATTTCTGACATTTGGGCAGATAACTCATTTCCTTTTGGGAATTGAGCTTGAATTGAAGAGTCACCACCTAATGATTAAAGTAAATTAGGATACATGGAAGAATTTGTTTAGAAAACTAGAGTTTGGGTAAGGGCTAGAAATTATCTCGAGGGGAAGGTGTTAGGCACCCCTTAAGATCCACTAGCATGGTTCCCCACCATACTACAATTTAGACTTTAAGTGCAAAGAACAAGTGAACAAACAAGAATTGCAGATATGAGATAGTTTTCACATAACTGTTGCAAGTAAAAGAATTTAAGAAGCTGAAATTTGGGAAGAAAGCAGTTTCTAATAGTTCTGAAAATAACCAAGTAAAATTGATGCAAGTAGTTGGAGTAAAAGAGGCTAAGAAAAAAGAATAACTGAAAATTGAGCAGTTTTTAAAGTTCTAAAAATAAACAAGCAACGGGAAGAGGTCCTAGGTTTATATATAATATGGATCACCCCACACAACACCCGATAACCGTTTATGCACGTGATGATATCGCGTGGTCATCATATCCATATTCTATCCTTCCCACCCCATTAAGGTGTTTAAGATACGTGTGTTTCGTTTACTTATTGCGTGTTAGTA
Source organism: Nicotiana benthamiana (assembly GCA_034376525.1). Classification (NCBI taxonomy): domain Eukaryota; kingdom Viridiplantae; phylum Streptophyta; class Magnoliopsida; order Solanales; family Solanaceae; genus Nicotiana; species Nicotiana benthamiana. The sequence continues at coordinate 20,694,255 of CM067341.1, forward strand.
CCCACCCCAATCCTATCAATACCGGAGGCCTTAGGGACTACTAGTCTTACAAGGAAGGGTAAATGTGGATTTTTTATGGTTTGAAAAAGGATAAAATTCTAGAGCGACAAACAAAAGATGTAAAGTAGATATGGGAGACATATAACAATTGAAAGCCTCAGACTAGCCTCCTCATTTAAAAGCATATTGTTGAGCACGACTTACAAATACTGCTTATGGTCTGAATTAAATTTAAAGTGTTAAGGTAGGCTAATTTATCACGTATTTCTTAGATTAGAGGTTCGAATTAGGCCTACCTCTGGTTGTAGTTATCAAAGACTGATGCAGTTAATCAATTACCTATGGCTTGCCTAGATGACACCTATAGGCATGATATACTAACAATGCGGAAGTATAACGAGTTTTAAAAGAAGGCTTGCTAATTATAGAAAACATAAGCTCTGCAGGTATCGAGGCATGATATTTACTGATTTTAGACTTAGGTGGAATAAGCGATTTAGATTCAGATTAGTTGGTTACTCCTATAGGCATGATTTCTAAATATTTTTGGTTTTAAAATGTTTATAGAAATGCAAGAGTCCAATCAGCATGGTATCTAAAATGCAATTTCTTATTTAAACCTATAAACAGTTTGCCTAATGATAGATGTAAATGGAGAATCCTATAGACAAGTTATCTATATGATGCAAGAGAGTAGAAGCCCATAGTCATGGCATATATATGAGTGCATAACCTTAAAGACATGGTTTCTATATATGTAGGAGTGCAAAAACCTATAGGCATGATTTCAATATATGCAGAATCTTAAGGACATGATTTCTATATGTGCAGAAGTGCAGAACTTATAGGCACGATTCATAAATGATAACACCTATGAGCATGGTATCTACCCTTTGCATACATGAGTGACCCTCCCCTTTTCACTAAAACCCCATAAGTTATTACAAATTACTAGAAACTAGAATGAACTAGAAAAGTAAAATTACATCATAAATTAAACTACAACCAAGGAGCCTAATTCAGACTCAAGGTCTATAATATGAGATGAAACAACTCTAAAGATCAGGATTTCCAAAGCCTTTCTCTTATTTGGGCTATGTCAAAGTTTCCTAAGAGTCTCAGGTATACTCCGGGCAGTGCTCACACCAAAATATATCGTAGAATTGATTTATAGTGTAGTGTGGAAGGGCCAGCCCTCAAATATCAAACTTCACAGGGATCTCAAGGTCCCAAAGCAAGGCTCATATGAGGGGGGGGGGGGGGTAGAACTAAGAATATAAGAGAAAGTGCAAGTGCATAGAGGGGATTTAGGGAAGGCCATGATAGGCTGATGATCATACCCAGCAATTAGAAGCGTTGGCACACCCATAACCACCCTGTTAGCCATATTGCTATGAGTTAGGGTCCATTAAAGGATGAGGTCCAGACATGAGCAGCAATTTGGATACTGTCATGCCTGAACCTTAACTCAGACGCATAGAAGGGGATAAAGGTATTAGGATATTCACAACAACAAGAGATGCAAAGAGAAGATCATATTCAATACTGAACATAAACAACAAAGTAGACAAGATTGTAGAAACTATGAAGTAGACACATATGGGTGAGGCTGAAAAGAAAATTAGAACATACCAGTTTCAGGGAAACAAGAAGAGAAAAGCAATAGTGAAGCCCAAATTGTAAGCAAACAGCCAAAATAACTTAGAATAGAGCCTGGGAGTATTGAAATTGAGAATGTAAGAGTAAGTAATTGGGGGTGTAAGTGTTGAACTCAAGTTGTCTAAAAGAGTATTAAATTGGAAGTGTCAAAGTGCAGAAGCGTCATCCCCTTTTATAGTGCAACAAGCAAGTAAGAAAAGGTAAGAAAATAGTTTTGCAATCAATTCCAAAAGGTTTCCCTTTAATGAAGGGGTTCTCATTTCTAACGGGTAAAAGACAATTATGGAAAGAGTTTGATCAAAATCTTTTCGAAAGTAGCACAGGGAGGGTAAATACACAAAAGTCGATTTAAGGTAAAAGTCCAGTGGTACACGATTTGTGAGAATAAGGAAAGGGAATCAATCAAATAGCCAGAAAAAATCAAAATTGCAGGCTTTATTCGAGTGAACCAAGTCAATAAAAGTGAGGAAAGGGTCTTACTTAAGGAAAATCAATAACAATCAATCAAACCTAATGAGATTCTGAATCCAATCATGAGTTGGCAAAAACCTTTTTGAAGGAAGAATTCCTCACATATAAAGAATGGAGACATTTCAATAAGGAAGAATTGTCATGCTAATTAAAAAACACTAGTATAGAAAAGTTTAGAGTCATTACAACGAGGTTCAAGTTCAGTTTATAGACTCAGAATGAGCCTGAGAGTCCAGGGTCCCACAGTAGAACCCTAGTCCAAAATCAAACTAAAAAAACCCCAAATCCTAGGGTTTCAACTCAAATCAGACGCAGAGACAAGAAGGCTAACAAATCCATCAGGCCGAGAGGTCTCTTTCCGAGACTCTTGAGACACAAACAGATACAATGGTAGGCTTTGCAACAAGGTGAAAAAGCCAATTTAAAGCACAAAGAACATGTTTTAAGAATAGCACGGAACTTAAACAAGTTCAGAATAGAAAAGGGTGGTATAAACATAAGAAAATGTAGATGAAACATGTTTATAAAGAACTCGAACAAAGTCTGTTAAATCAAACAAAACTTAAGAACTTAGCAGGAAAAACATATAGTAGAAGAATACTAAAATGTCTAACAAAGAACATATAGGTAAACAAAACAACGATTGACATGCGAGCCTAGTCTAGAGTTACGGTAAAAAATAATGTACATAAGAGTCATTGATGATAGGCTATAATTATGTATTTTAGTTGATTATTATACTCAAATTTACTGCACTTTGATTGAGTTTGAGCTTTAACCGCTAGTATCTTGCACTAACTGTGTGTTTTATGCCTTGTAGGAGTGATTCAAAGCTATATAAATGTTATGGAATGATGTCAAGTGATTTGAAGCTTTGATGTCTAAGTAATAGCTTAATGAATTAAGCCCGAATCATGTTTGGGGGTCTACAGATGATAGTTAGACAGAAAGAAGAATCGAGTAGTCATATTGCGCACTGTCTAGTAAAATGGATATAACTTTTTCCTCAGAACTATATTTGGTATCCACAATAAATGGTTGAAAATTTAACTCAAAGGGCTACACCTTTCATATTTTATATATTTCCAAATTCAAAATAGAACTAGGCGAAAATGTGCAAGATTTGAAGCAAAAAGCGACAAAGAAAAAAATAGAAGCCAGTTGGGCTCCACAGGCAGTGCCTGGCGCCACCTGTGGCGCCAAAAATAGTATGCACAAAAGGTTGGGCACCATGGAGAGGGCCTGGAATCGAGCTGGGCGCCGATGACGCGAATGTTGTCCTATTTTTCCCGAGACACGACCCTAGACCTACCCAACTCGTATAAAAGCAAGACTAAACGTATTTTTTGTGGAAAGGATGCCACTTTGGTGATATCTAACACACTTTGAAGGAGAATGCACGTGGGGAAATACACACCATGCTTGGAGGAGGCTTATAACTAGTTTTTCTTCTCTTATCTTCCTTTAATTTCACAGTTAATTAGTTCCAGAGTTTTGGGTGCTACATGAATGTTATAGTTTGAAGCTTGACTTGTTCTTATTATTTTATAAAATTGGTTTATTTATTCAATCTTGCGCTTAATTATTTGATTTCTTGATCCCCAATTGAATACTATCTATGAATCTATGGTTGAACTTGGGAGAGGGAATTCTAGATTTCATATAAGATTGAGTAGAGCAAGATCTTAACCCTTAGGGGCAGTGGATTTGTGGTTAGGATAGGAATATACCTAATCGCCTTGCTTGGTTATTATATGGGAATTATAAATGAGTTCTTGAAAATTCTAATTCCATAGAAATATAGCCGATAGGTTATCTTGAATCGGTGAGTTGTACTTCAAGAGAATGCTACGAGCAATATTAACCCCGTCAATCAATAAAGTAGATAAATTTTAGAGTTGGAGCGTATTGGACCATATTCTAAACACTTTTCAACATTGTATTTTGTTTGGTGACACGGAAATTAATCCAGTCAAGTATATGGAGGAGTCAATGGATGCAGAACAAAGTGTTTATATTCTGAAATTTGTGATGCCAAAAAGACAAAATGACATCCCTAACTTAAAAGCCAAGAAGTGCAAGATGCGATATTATTTACTTGGTTCCTTTATTTTTACACCACCGCAGGAACATGACAGAAAAATTGATGCACAATTGGGGGAAAAATTTATATCCTTAAAGTCGAAGGAAAGTGGTGAAAGTGATGGCATCGTGCCGCGACGTTAAATCAAGCGCTTGTTAGGAGACAACCCAATTTTCTTTTTCTCTTTTACTTTTCTTAATTTCTTATTGTGTTATTTTTCGTAGTGTTGTTTTTGTGTTTTGTAGGAGCTGGAGCATGGAGTCGGAGCCAATATGAATGTGTAAAACCAAGCAGTTGGTTGAAACTAAGTGTGAGGTACCCACACGAGGGATCAAAATCAGGGAGAAGTCTGAGTATCCCGTGAGCTGCTAATTTTTTGGTCTTTGGCCTATCAGGGAGTTTCTTTTTCCCTCTTGTTATGTTCAGTATGCATTGAGGACATTGCACAATTTTAAGTGTGGGGTGAGGAGATTGTATGGGTGATTTTCTGTGCTATCGTAGTTTAGTTGTAGTGGTTTTTATAAAAAAAATAGAAATAAAAAAAGTAAAGAAAAAAATAGAAAATTGAGACTTTTCCTAATGATGGATTCTGTGGACAACTTTCTTGAGGGATTAAAGTCCAAAAAAAAAAAATACAAAGATTTTGTTTTCTTTTATAGTTAGTTTTAGTTAGGTAATAATCCCTCATGGTTTTTCTTTGCGCATCGCTTCTTTTTCAAGGGATATAACTTGAACCGCTTTATTTTTTTTAATTTTTTGATTTTTTTAGGAGTAGCTTAGGAAGAAGTTGAATTGCTCTGAGATATCCATTGATATGGTTGTTGCTGGCACATTAGGCTATGACATACATTCCGTTTTCTCGTATATTAGGATTGAATTTGAAGCCTAAGTAAATTTAATAGCCTATTTTGTGATGCCCTTTCTCAATTGATTGACTCGTATGCTACATAGTGCAATGTTGCTCAATTTTCTCAATTATGTTTGCTTTCTTGACTTGAGAGTTGAATAGAACCGTCTTGATTGAGTCATGTGCAACGTGTTTGTGAGGATTTGTGACATTTTATGCTATCTTGTATAGCCTAGAACTTGCCCCGCGTGTTAGTTGAAGCAAAGTTGTGAGTTGTGCTAATCTTGGAGATGACGTACGTATTTTCTTTCTTGCTCATGGATGTGCTTGTCACATCAAAATAAAATTTTCTGTTGCTAGACCCCATGAGACTATAGACCTTTTCTTTGGCAACCACATTACTAGCCATACCCCTATTTTACTCTTAATTAAATATTGATTGAACCTTTACCTCCTAAGGGACTTAGGCGCTAAAAAAAGTAAGGTTAGAGATTGGGGAGTAGCTTTTGAGTGGAACCATGGAAGAGCCCGTTGGTGCACTAAAGCTGAAATTAAAGGTCATTAGCCGATGAACTTTAATGTATGGAGTGTGTGGAGAAAAGAAAAGAAATATGATAGTGAAAGTATATAGAAAAATAAACACCTCCAATTCTTATTGATTTGTGCAAGTGAAAAGTAGAGAAATGCTTAATCGAAAAAAGGCTATGTTGTATATGACAAGTGATTTGGTTGAGAAGAATATGAGCTTGAATTGTAAATGTAGTGTATTAAAGTGCTTAGGTGGTTGAGTCACTATTCCTAAATATATCCTACCGGTCCCTTAGCCTACATTACAACCTAAAAAGTCCTAATTGATCCTAGATTTGGCTAGCTTAAATTAGTGGAATATACACCATGGGCAAGCTTATGGTACGACCACAGGATGCATATGAATTCTTTGTAAGAGTAAGGGAATTTTGTTATATTGTCTGATGTCCTTAATCTATATTCAAAAACATGTTTGAATGTCAGGACCAATTTATATTCACTTTTTGGTTGTTGGTGAGGGCACATGATCTCATGAACGATTGGTAATGTTGTAAACTTTCTTATTGGGTAAGTGCGTGAGTTGAGAGGGCTTAGTGGTTGTAAGTCAATTGTTGAGGTTGGGTGGTGACGAATAGATTGTTGGAATTTATTGAATTGTAACATTATACTTGGACATGCTTAAATGGAAAGAATATGAAGTTTTGTGTGTTCATTCTTGTATGCCGGTATTGATCATAGTCAAGGGAATAGTGTGTGGTTAAAAGTTAAAGTGCTCCTCTATAATTGATAATTGTACATGGTTGGGGGTCTATTAGATGGTCCCATTTCTCAAGGATGAGCAACGTTTAAGTATGTGGTGTTGATGATAGGCTATAATTACGTATTTTAGCCGATTATTACACTCAAATTTACTGCACTTTGATTGAGTTTGAGCTTTAATCGCTAGTGTCTTGCCCTAACTTTGTGTTTTATGCCTTGTAGGAGTGATTATGAGCTATGTAGATGTTATGGAATGAATTCAACTGATTTGGAGCTTTGATGTCTGGCTAAAAGCTCAAGGAACTAAACCCAAAGTATGTTTGGGGGTCAATGGATGATAGTTAGACTGAACGAAGAATCGAGTAAGCATATTGCGTACTGTCTAGTAAAATAAATATATATTTTTGCTCAAAACTCTATTTGGTGTCCAAAATATATAGTTGGAAAGCTAACTCAAAGGGCTACAACTTTAGTGTTTTATGTTTTTCCAAATTCAAAACAGAACTGGACAACAATGTGCAAGATTTGAACTGAAACGGACAAAGACAAAAACAGAAGACAGTTGGGCGCCGTGGAGAGCACCTGGCATCGGGCTGGGTGTCGGTGACGCGAATTTTGTCCCATTTTTCCCGGGACACGATTATTTCGGCCCTAGACCTACCCAACTCGTATAACAGCAAGACTAAATGTATTTTTTGAGGAGAGGCTTCCACTTCGGTGATATCTAACACACTTCGAAGGAGCATTCACGTAGGGCAACACACACCACGTTTGGAGGAGGCTTATAACTAGTTTTATTTCTCTTCTCTTCCTTTAATTTAACAGTTTATTAGTTCCAGAGTTTTGGCTGCTAGGTGAATGTTATAGTTTTGAAGCTTGAATTGTTCTTATTATTTTATTACATTGGTTTATTTATTCAATCTTGCGCTTAATTATTTGATTTCTTGATCACCAATTGAATACTATCTATGAATCTAAGGTTGAACTCGGGAGAGGGAATTCTAGATTTTATATAAGATTGAGTAGAGCAAGATCTTATACCTTAGGCGGAGCGGATTTGCGTTTAGGATAGGAATATACCTAATTGGCTTGCTTCGTTATTATATGGGAATTATAAATGTGTTCTTGCAAATTCTAATTCTGTAGAAATATAGGCGATAGGTTATCTTGAGTAGGTGAGTTGTACTTAGGGAGAAGGCTACGAGCAATATTAACCCCGTCAATCAATAAACTAGATAAATTAATTAGACGATTTAAGTGAAAAACTCAACCGGATTGTTAGCTAACCCATAGCTCTATAATACTCACCCATATTGAATTCATCATCAACATTGTCGTTGTTTTCTTTAATCTCTTATTTTATTACTTGAGATTAATTTTTGTTAAATATTCATACTTTAGGATTTATTTGAATAGTTTAATTGTTTAGTTTAATTTAGGTTATAGTTAATCACAAGTCCCTATGGGTATGATACCTGGACTTACAATCCAATATTACTTGTCGACCACGTATACTTGCGTGTGCGTTTGGGAGCAACAAGTTTTTGGCGCCGTTGCAGGGGACTTAGAAATTAACTATTCTACTAGATTGGATGTTTACTTTTGGCCTATTCAAGTTTTTATTTTTTATTTTTAACTTAGTTTAATAATTTATTATCATTGTTTACATGCTTCTTGGAATGATAATTGGTCGAATTTTAGTTATTTTTATTATGGTGATCCTTGTCCATATCGTGGAGGACCACACTTAGGGAAAAATTGTGCATCTCAATCTGATGTATGAAATTTTTGTAATATGTGTGGTTGTCAAGGTGGCCATTGGGATGGCTTTCCTAATTCTTGTTATCTTTCTCAGAATTATTATTATAATATTTCTAACAATGTTTATGAGTTTGATAGGAGCAATGAAGTAGACGATATAGAAAACATGGCTCGTATTATGGACATGATAAGGAAAATAACCGAGCAACAGAACATGATAAGGCAAATAGTCGAGCAACAAAGTCTTGATGCAATAACGATGAAAAGACCCCAGGCTAGAATGGATGAATTAATGGCCAATTTCCAAGAAGAACCTCAATTCGATGAAGAGAGCGAGTTCCCACAAGAAGATTATATTGAAGAAGCAGATATAGTGAGCGAATGTTGGCTTAAGGAACAAGCTCAACTGATAAAATCTCATGAGTTTCTTCGTGATGGTATTTCAAATAATACAGAATAGCTGATAGAAGGAAGAATTGAGCTCAGGCAAGAGATAGACTAATTTGGCTTAGATATCCATGACCTGCATGATATATTGAATAAAAAGGTTGAGGCGTCTGATGTCCTACAATCAATTGTTGTGGATACTGGCCAACATGAGGAGCGGAAAGAGGAATTCCAACTATTCGACGAAAATATTATTAATGATGCCAAGGTTGACGAAGAGCTCAAAGTTGAGGATGTCAAAAATAATGTAATTTTGGAGTTGGAAATTATTGGACCTTATTCTAAACACTTTTCAACATTGTATTTGGTTTTTGACATGGGAATTGATACAGTCAAGTATATGGAGGAGTCAATGGATGAGGAACAAAGTGTTATATACTTAAATTTGTGATGCCAAAAAGAAAAAAATGACATCCCTCACCTAAAAGCCAAGAAGTGCAAGATGCGATATTATTTACTTGGTTCCTTTATATTTTTCACCACCGCAGGAGCATGACAGAAAAATTGATGCAAAATTGGGGGCGAAATTTATATCCTCAAAGTGGAAGGAGAAGTGGTGAAAGTGATGGCATTGTGCTATGACGTTAAATCAAGCGGTTGTTGGGAGGCAACCCAATTTTATTTTTCTCTTTTACTTTTCTTCATTTTTTTATTGTGTTATTTTTCGTAGTGTTGTTTTTGTGTTTTGTAGGAGCTGCAACATGGAGTCGGAGCCAATATGAATGTGTAAAAGCAAGCAGTTGGTTTAAACTAAGTGTGAGGTACCCACACAAGGGATCACTACCAGGGAGAAGTCTGAGTATCACGTGAGATGCAAATTCTTCGGTCTTTGGTCTACCAGGGAGTTTCTTTTTCCCTTTTGTTATATTCAGTGTGCATTGAGGACATTTCACAATTTTAAGTATGGTGTGAGGAGATTGTCTGGGAGATTTTTCGTGCTATCATAGTTTAGTTGTAGTGGTTTTAAAAAAAAATAAAAAATAAAGAAAAAAATAGAAAATTGAGACTTTTTCTAATGATGGATTTGTGGATAGCTTTCTTGGGGGATTAAAGTCCCAAAAATAAAATACAAAAAGATTTTTTTTCTTTTCTAGTTAGTTTTAGTTAGGTAATAGTCCCTCATGGTTTTTCCTTGTGCATCGGTTCTATTTCAAGGGATGTAACTTGAAAATCGTAATTTTTTTTAATTTTTTATTTTGTTATTTTTAGGATTAGATTTTTTTTGGAGTAGTTTAGGAAGAAGTTGAATTGCTTTGAGATATTCATTGATATGGTTGATGTTGGCACATTAGGCTATGACATACATTCTGTTTTCTCGTATATTTGGTTTGAATTTTGAAGCCTAAGTAAAGTTAATAGCCTATTTTGTGATGCCTTTTCTCAGTTGATTGACTCGTATGCCACATAGTGCAATGTTGCTCAATTTTCTCAATTATGTGTGCTTTCTTGACTTGTGAGTTGAATAGAATCGTCTTGATTGAGTCATGTGTAACGTGTGTGTGAGGATTTGTGACATTTAATGCTATCTTGTATAGTCTAGAACTTGCCCCGTGTGTTAATTGAAGCGAACTTGTGAGTTGTGCTAATCTAGGAGATGACGTAGGTATTTTCTTTCTTTCTCAAGGATGTGCTTGTCACATCAAAATAAAATTTTCCGTTGCTAGCCCATGAGCCTATAGACCTATTCTTTGGCAACCACATTACAAGCCATGCTCCTATTTTGTTCTTAATTTGATATTGATTGAAACTTTACCTCCTAAGGCACTTGGGCGCTAAACGAAGTAAGGTTAGAGATTGGGGAGTAGCTTTTGAGTGGAACCATGGAAGAGCCCGTTGGTGCACTAAAGATGAAATTAAAGGTCATTAGCCGATGAACTTTAATGTATAGAGTGTGTGGAGAAAAGAAAAGAATGATGATAGTGAAAGTATATAGAAAAATAAACACCCAAATTCTTATTTATTTGTGCTAGTAAAAAGTAGAGAAGTGCTTAATTGAAAAGAGGACTATGTTGTATATGACAATTGATTTGGTTGAGAAGAATATGAGCTTGAATTGTAAATGTAGTGTATTAAAGTGCTTAGGAGGTTGAGTGACTATTCCTAAATATATCCTACCTGTCCCTTAGCCTACATTACAACCTAAAAAGTCCTAATTGATCCTAGATTTGGCTAGCTTAAATTAGTGGAATATACAGCACGAGCAAGCTAATGGTACGACCACGGGATGCATATGAATTCTTTGTGAGAGTGAGGGAATTTTGTTAAATTGTGTGACATCCTTAATCTATATTTGAAAACATGTTTGAATGTGTGGGCCAATTAATATTCACTTTTTGGTTGTTGGTGATGGCACATGATCTCATGAAGGATTGGTAATGTTGTAAACTTTCTTGTTAGGTAAGTGCTTGAGTTGAGAGAGCTTAGTGGTTGCAAGTCGATTGTTGAGGTTGGGTGGTGACGAATAGATTGTTGGAATTTATTGAATTGTAATATTATACTTTGACATGCTTAAATGGAATGAATGTGAAATTTTGTGTGTTCATACTCGTGTGCCGGTATTGATCATAGTCAAGGGTATAGTATGTGGTTAAAAGTTAAAGTGCTCCTCTATAATTGATACTTGTACATGGTTGGGGTGTTTATTAAATGGTCCCATTGCTCAAGGAAGAGCAACGTTTAAGTATGGGGTGTTGTTGATTGGATATAATTACGAATTTGTGTCGATTATTACACTCAAATTCACTGCACTTTGATTGAGTTTGAGCTTTAATCGCTAGTGTCTTGCACTAACTGCGTGTTTTATGCCTTGTAGGAGTGATTCTGAGCTATATAGATGATATGTAATGAATTCAACTGATTTGGAGCTTTGATGTCTGAGTAAAAGCTCAACGAATTAAGCGCGAATCATGTTTGGGGCTCAACGGATGATAGTTAGACCGATTAAAGAATCGAGTAAGCATATTGCACATTGTCTAGTAAAACAAATATTAAAAAATATATTTGGTGTCCACAATATAAAGTTGGAAAGCTAACTCAAGGGGCTACAACTTTAGTGTTTTACGTTTTTTCCAAATTCAAAACCGAACTGGGCGAAAATGTGCAAGATTTGGAGCTAAACAGACAAAGACAAAAACATAAGCTAGTTGGGCGCTACAGGCAGTACCAGGTGCCCCCCTGTGTCGCCAAAAACAGTAACGCAAAAGGTTTGGCGCCTTGGAGAGCACCTGGAGCCGGGTTGGGCGCCGGTGCGCGCATTTTGTCCAACTATGCCCAGGACACGGTTATTTCGGCCCTAGACTTACCCAACTCATATAAAAGCAAGAACAAACATAGTTTTTGAGGAGAGGATGCCACTTTGGTGATATATAACACACTTTGAAGGAGAATTCACGTGGGGCAACACACACCACGCTTGGAGGAGGCATATAACTTGTTTTTCTTCTCTTCTCTTCCTTTTGTTTCACAGCTTATTAGTTCCAGAGTTTTGGCTGCTACATGAACGTTATAGTTTGAAGCTTGAATTGCTCTTATTATTTTATAACATTGGTTTATATATTCAATCTTGCACTTAATTATTTGATTTATTGATCACCAATTGAATACTATCTATGAATCTAAGGTTGAACTCATGAGAGGGAATCAAGATTTCATATAAGATTGAGTAGAGCAATATCTTAACCCTTAAGGGGAGCGGATTTGCGATTAGGATAGGAATATACCTAATTGGCTTGCTTGGTTATTATATGGGAATTATGAATGCGTTCTTGCAAATTCTAATTCCATTGGAATATAGGTTATAGGTTTGCTTGAATAGGTGAGTTGTACTTCGGGAGAAGGCTACGAGCAATATTAACCCCGTCAATCACTAATCTGGATAAATTAATTAGACAATTTAAGTGAGAAACTCAACGGGATTGTTAGCTAACCCATGGCTATGGAATATTAACCCTTATTGAATTCATCGTCAACCTTGTCGTTGTTTTCTTTAATCTCTTTGTTTATTACTTTAGATTAATTTTAGTTAAATCTTCATACTTTAGGATTTGCTTGAATAGATTAATTGTTTGGTTTAATTTAGTCGACAGTTAATCACAAGTCCCTGTGGGTAACAAATAGAGGAAAAACTCGAACAACTTAGGATTTTAGGAAACCCTAGAAATGACAATGGCTTGAAAGAAGATCCGATCTTGAGTCGGAGAGGTCAGAAGTAGGATCCTGATGCTTGGATACACCGGAGCAAGGCTGGAGAGGCCTCAAAACCACAGATCTGAGAATATCTAAATGGAAATCGTTGACGTTAGACCTCGAAACTTCGAACGCCCAAGACTTAAGGTGGAGGGGGGGCGGGGGGAGTACAGGCCATCCATGGCCTGAGGAGCCATGGATTTGGTGAAAGTGTGGTTTAAAGGGGTAGAAGGTTGCTAGGGTTCGAAAGAACCTTCGAGAGTGTTTTAAGAGAGGAGAGTATTCAAAGGCGGTGGACCAAAGGCAAGGACTGAGTTAGGGTAGGGGAATTAAAAAAAGGCAAGGAGCGATCCTGGCCGTTGATCAAAACGATCAACGGCCTGGAGTGAAACAAGGGGCCAGGTGAGTTAACCGATTGCGTTGGTGGTCCGTTTAAATTGGAACTGGGCTGGTCCAATTAGGGGGTTAAGCTAGGGTCACTTAGAGGCTCCATTTTGGCTATAATTGAAATGTGACGGGGCTGCAATTGAAACATATTTGGGCTAAATATTAAATAGCCAGTTTTTCCTTGTATTTTATAAAAATAGTAAAAAAAATTGAAATTAAATTAAAAGTACCGAATCAGAAAATAATATATAAATATTAACTAAAAAATACTGGAACTAATTTTATAATTATGAAATACTATTAAATCTTAAAGTAGGCTAAAATTACAATTATATGCAATTTAGTCTTTTAAATACCAAATAAATTTGTAAAAAGTATACAAAAGTATCTCAACTATATTTTGATATAAATATGGGAATAAAATAAAGTGTTAACCAAAATGGGTGTTTTTTGGAATAATTATTTATTTTTGTACTGCTAAAAAATGGTTAATAAATTGATATTAAAACACTTTAAAAAATAGAAAAAATGCCAAACCACTTGGGCATGCTCATATATGCATATACATGTTATGTTAAAAGACATTTGTGTATAAAAATACTTAGCGAAAAATTGGATATCAACAAGGGTGATTCCTAGATTTAGCGTTGTTTCGGGTATTCTGAGGGTTCGAGTAGGTCCGCCTCGTGATTTCAAACTTATCGGTATGTTCGAGCGGGGCCTACGATCCCCGAGCATCAATCGGGCAAGGCTTGAGTGAAGTAGTTAATTTGGAGAAGTGTTGAAGATTTGATGCTTCTGTCATAACCGTATCTGCAGTCCTTGGATCGCAGATGCGAGACCGTAGATGCGATTGTCCTACCGCAGAAGCGGACCAGGTCAGAACCGCAGAAGCAACTCCCCTGCCACAGAAGCGGCTGTGCAGATGCGTCTTGGAGACTGCAGATGAGGTCCCAGCCCTTTGGCCCATTTTTGCAGGTGCGACCCCTTTTTTGCAGATATAGGACCGTAGATGCAAAAATTGTTGGCAGTGAGGTTCAATTAATACGAGCTCAGGATAATTTTTTTCACATATACACTCTTACATTGGCGATTGTGGGAGCTTTGGTGAGGATACTTCCACTTAGCATTGTGAGGTAAGTTCATTCCACCCATCCTTAGTTTAATACTTGCATATTAGCTAGATTAAACACTAGAAATTAGGTAAAATCAAGGGGTTAGAGAAAGACCTAGGATATTATAAAACTTAGATTTAACCACGAAATTTATTATGAAATGAGCTAGAAATTATATATTACTGATCCTAAGGTTGTAGAGAAAAATCCCTTCGAAAAAGTTTGGAATCCAAGCACATGGGCCCTAGGTCGGAATTTAAGAAACTTGTGTAAAAGGTTGGGAAATTTGCGTAAATAGCTAGAATTCGATCTTGTGAGTCTATATTGACTAGTTCTTATTTCATTTAAGTAGTTTGGGATTGTTCGGCTAGGAATTGAGGTCTTGGAATTGTTCTTGATATTTGGAGGTGCGCTTTGGAGTGAGGTGAGTCTCCATTCTAACCTTGTAAGAGGGAATTGTCCCCATAGGTGTAATAAATGAATTTAATTGCCACTATATGCTGGGGATAGTAAGCACTTAGGCGACGAAAGTCCATGCATAGTGACTATTATGTCAAAGTCTGAGTAGTGTATGACCCAAAAACATGTTCTATGTGATAATATTCTTGTAACTTGATGTTAAATTTGGGTTGTATAATCTTCTTATATATACCATTGATCGTTTCTGGTCCTAGTTTTAATTTGAGAAAATTTGTTTCACTTATTTTTAGTAAACAACAAAAATGAGAACTTGATTATGTTTCTGCGTTGGTTTGCCTGGCAATGGAGTAGGGCGCCATCACGACCTATTGTGGAATTGGGTCATGGCAACATGGTATCAGAGCACTACGTTTACGTAGGTCTCACAAGTCATGGGCAAACCTAATAGAGTCTTGTAGATCGGTACCAAGACGTCTGTATTTATCTTCGAGAGGCTATATGGTATTAGGAAGGCTACTCTTCATTCATTTCCTATCGTGCAGTGGTTGGCACACTAAATTTCCCTCCTCTATTCTCTCACAGATGGCAAGGACACGCACGACTGATGTTCCGAATCCGGGAGGAGCTGCACCACGGTTCTAGAGGCTAAGGCAGAAGCCGGGGGAGGGCACCGACACGTGGTAGGGGAAGAGGGCGTCCCAGAGCTATTCTTGTGGCACCACTGGCAGATCTGATTACTGCCAACTCCACACTACTAAAGATTATGAAGAGAGGGTCGCAATAGCTTTTACCTGACTTTGTGTTGGGATCTAATCCACAGAGAGCTAGGATTGGAGTTTAGTATCTATGTAGCTTATAATTGTGAGTGTGTTCTTAATTGGTCTTCTTATCATTTTTTGGTTTTATTTAACAATCTAATAATATCAACTATTAGTTATAATTAATTATGCTAAATGAAAATTTGCAAAGAGTTGTATCTAATGGTTTGAAAGGCACTAGGGTAGTGACTTTCACCTAGGTAGCTAATTGACGGGTAATTGTTTCTAAGACATGTTTGACGTGATTGGAAAATATGCTATAATCATTGCACGATTTTACCCACTCTAACACCTCTCGGTAGAGAGAGCGATTTTGCCCAATTGACTTTCTCAAGACTAAATGGGTAGGAATATTGCTCAAGAAACTAGGGTTCAAGTCGGGTAGTTACTCTCTCGAGGTTTAACCTTTTAATTGGGACTATCAATTCTCTTGAGTCCATCCTAATTCCTTGTTGGGTCAATTTTGGAGACTTAGGCTCTCTTTCTCAAGAAGAGCTAAGTCAACTTAGCACAAACCAGTATTTTAAACCACCAATTCATAAATTAAACCATAAAATTGACCCACATAACAAATACCCATAGTCAATCTAGCCTTAAATTGCAACACCCATCAATTACCCACACTAGGGTTGAGCCACAACCCTAGATAATAGGTTTAACTACTCATGCTTGAACAAGAAAATAGAGAAATAGATGAAGAACAAGATATATTAATTAATTACTAAATTAAAATACAAGAATTTATCGTTAAAACCAAGCTAAGATGCCAAAAATTGCTACAGATGAAGATCCCACGAGCGTAGCTATGTTCAGCAGTTAACAGATGACCTAGTAATAGCAAAATGTTCTATTTATACTAAGCTAGAAAAAATGGACCAATATACCCCTGCGGGGTCAGTGCGTGCCTCACAAAATGAACCACGACTGCACTAAGCTCTTAGACTTCAAAATCTGGGCTCTCTGAACTTGGGCTCTGCGGACCGCGTAGAATGGACCGCGGAGGTCTCTAATGTGTTCCGTTACAAGTATGACCGCAAACCACACAGCTTGAACAATGGAAAATTTTAACTCTATGAATCTCTCTTCTGTGGACACACAAAATAGTAGTGCTACCGCGGAGCCTTCACCGCAGACCGAGCAATGTGTACTGAAGCTGCGTTGCTTGAAGCTTGGTTTTGCCAACTCTCTGAATCTACCTAGTGTGGACCACACAAAGTCAAACGCAGATGCACTAAGCCTTTATGCCCTCAGTTTTCCTTGTCTTTGATACTTGAGCGGGTTTCACACTCTTTGAGCCGATCTTTGACATTTCGTTCACTTTGTTAATCAAACATGCAATCAAGAACACTTATGAGCCTTTGGGGAATATTTTGTAACAATTTATAACCAAAGCATTAGCAAAAAGGAGCATATAACACGACCAAATCCCTAGTTATCAAGATCCCACAGGAGATCCTTTCATCGAGAAGCAGGGCGAGGTGCTCGCAGTTGAGCCTACTTCGGCAGACTTTATGGCAGCACCGAGATTTCAGGAGATCATGGGTCATATGCTACAGTTCATAGAAACTATTACTCAGGCTGGTTTATTTCCAGTAGATCTAACTACATCATAGGGAGGAGGGGGAGCAGAGACCCCAACTACTCAGGCTCAGGGTCATGAAGTTGCAGTGTATCAGACTTTGGGTGCACTACTCGCATATGGGGCCAATCCAGTTGCCGCACTGGCGCCCCGCCCAGGCCAGGTATGGATGGTGTCCCACAGAAGCTTTCGAGCAAATGGTCTAGGCTTCACCCTCCTATCATTGGGGTGAACGACATGAGGATGCCCGTGACTTCATCAACGAGTGCAGGGACAGACTGCACAACGTGAGGATATTGGAGTCACATACAGTTGACTTCACTACTTCTAACTGGAGGGCAAGGCCCGTAGATGATGGTAGTCATATGTTCTTGGCAGGCCACTAGGTTCTCCTCCCCTTCCTTGGGGTCTGTTCACACAGTTGTTCCTCGATCGATATATTCCACCCTCTGAGAGGGAAGAGCTATGGTATCAGTTTGAGCATCTTGAGTAGGTGAGATGTCTGTTACTGATTGTAAGGAAGGGTTCTTTGAGTTGTCTCGCCATGAACTCATGATACTTCTCACAGAGGTAGGGAGAGTTTGGAGGTTTGTTATATAGTTACACCCCACTATTCAATCGAGTATGAACCTAGAGGTGGGGATGGGTGCTGGGCATCAGCTAGTGATTTAGATTGCCCGTAGGATTGAGGGATATCGTCAGAGGGGCAAAGAGAAGATGCAACATGATAAGGGCTAGAATTTGGGAGAGTTCAGAGGTGCTCAAGCTAGGGGTAGAGGCCATTTCAGGAGGGTCAGCACAACAAACCCTCACATCCAGTACCACCACCCCATCCCCGAGGTGCTCCAATGAGGCCTTACTTCAGTGCAATGCCGGGGAGTTCTTACCACCTACTAACTACCGTTATCTTCTCTAGGACATGAGCTTCATTCAAAATCTTCATCAATGCCCGACGATGTTCATCTGAGTGGATTAGTAAAGATAATAAAGAAATCTGAGATGGCATCTTCCTCAACTGATCTACGATAGAGTAGTCCTACATTTTTATTTTCTTCAAGAATTCCTCCGCCTCTTCTTCAAACACAACTTTCTTGACTGGTTCTGGGTTATCTTTAGGATTCTTCCCTTCCTCAATTCTTCTGAGGCGAAGTAACTTCATGACCGAGTTAAACCCAGGGCCTCACACACTTCCTCCCTAACTTCCCTTCCTTTGTACATAACTATTGCTTGCTCATATCTCGAAGGAACAACTTTGATGTTGATGAATGGTGGCCGGATCACTAGTTTCACAATAACTGGCTCTATGCGAACACCTTCCACAACTATGACAGGTTCTTTAGCTGCCCCATGTACTGTTACTTTTGCAAGTTCCTACTTTGGTGCAACCGCGCATGCTGAGCTCCCATGAACTATGATAGGTTTGCTGCCTCTTTCTTTTACCCCAGTAACTAGCTTCTCACTGCTCGCATTCTCAATTTGCTTAGCCTCACTAGCTTTGATCATCATAACTGTCTGTGAGGGCGTTTTGGACTCTCCCCTTCTTTCCACAATCTCAATCATATTGGTCTCCTGATGGGGTGGCAGATGGTTTTTGTTAATATTGGGCGCCTCTGGTGTCTGCACCTCAATCTGGTAGGAGTCAATAAGTTCCTCGATGGCGTTCTTTAAATTCAAACACTTTTTGGTGTCATGCCTTGGAGCACTGGAACAATATTCACAACTGACAGAATAATCTAGATTCTTCAGTGGAGGATTTGTCAATTACGCTTCAATTGGTCTCAACATATCCAATTGTCGCAGCCTGTGGAATAAACTAGTGTAGGATTCTCGCAGCGGAGTGAAAGGCTTCTTCGTCTGCATCCTTTCATTTCTTGGGACCGGGTTGGCTTGGAAGGAGGAGTTCAAGGGTTGTTGGTAAGCTCTCGGAGGTGGGTAGTGATTTTGTGGAGTTGCGTAGGTATTTTGTGGAGGTGGCGCACGCCATTGTGCGTGAGCGGGAGGTTGGGTATATGCTTGCGCGTGATGGACTGAGAAGCAGGGTTTTGGTGGTGGATAGTAATGTTATGGTGGACCGTATGGAGTATGTGGATATGTTTGGTGGTGAGGACGGGGCTGGGCGTAATGAGATGGCGCCCGCGGTCTGAACCAAGTTCCCGACTCCACTGTCGCTACTTCCTCTTTCTTCTTCTTTTCGAAAGTTCCCCAGCTCCACCCTGAATGGCCTGAGTAGTTGCCTTAATTGCAGAATAGCTCATGATTTTATTGGATTTGAGTCCTTCCTCTACCATACTTTCCATCTTGACCACTTCGTTGAAAGACTTCCCCACTGCTGACACCAAATGTCCAAAACAGGCAGGTTCCAAAGCCTGTTGGAAATAATCAACCATCTCACTCTCCTTCATGGGAGGAACAACTCTAGCAGCTTGTTCACTCCACCAGAAACCATACTCCCTGAAACGCTCGTTGTGTTTCTTCTCCAGCTTTGTCAGAGATAGACCATCCGGGACAATCTCGAGATTATATTGAAAGTGGCAGGCAAATGCTTGTGCCAGGTCATCCCAAGTATACTACCTATTGTGATCCTGACGAGTATACCACTCCAGCGCTGACCCACTTAAACTCTGGCCAATGTACGCCAGTAACAATTTATCTTTTCCCCCTGCTCCCCTCATTTTGTTGCAAAACACCCTTAGATGCGCGACCGGATCGCCATGCCCATCACATAAGTCAAAATTAGGCATCTTGAAACCTGGAGGCAACTGCACATCCGAAAATAAACAAAGATCCTTGAACGCCATGCTCACCTGGACACCTATTCCCCGTATGTACCTGAATGATTGTTCCAGACTTCAGACCTTTCTAAGCATCTCTTCCTACTCAGGATTTTTGATTGGTTTTTCAATTCCCGTCGGGATTTCACAATTGGGAGCATAAGAATAAGGCTCATGGGTCTTGTAATCAGATTCTGGTGGATAGTATTGAGGGTCATAAGCTTGAAGCAGGGGTTCACTTGATGACGTATGAAGTACAACAAGAAGAGGTGCCATATAGATGGGGGAAATTGGCGGAGGAGGGTGAGGAGTGACTTTGGGTAGTCGAGATGGTGGTGGTTGAGAGGTCGTACCCTGATGCTGTGAATAGATAGGAAAGCTCGAGGGTGGGTCAGTGGCGGACTGGTCAGGTGCTTGGGCTAGTAGCGGGATAAAGGTTCGATTAGTAGGATAGGTTTTTTATTCAATTAAACTTGGTTGAAATCAATTTGAGCCTCCAAGCGGAGTCACAAGTTTGTTTTTGGGTCAAAACAAACGTGTGACTCCATTTTGAAACTCAAATGGTCTTCTAAAGGTTGAACTCAAAACTAGGTCCGGCTGGTTACGAAATTGGAGGGGTCTGGGAGTTATTTGAAAGGAACTGGGTGTGTTTTTAGGTAGATGAGGGCCTGAGGGATGGGTGGTTATGGTTTGGAAGCCATTGGAGGTTGGTCACCGTCGTGCATGGCCGGAGTTGCCCATTTACCATGGATATTTGAGGGGTTGGGGTACATTCGAAGGTGTATGATGATGGGGTTGGAAACAGTGGAGCGAGGGGAGTGTGTGGTGTTGTTTTTGGAGCCGTTGGCCACCGGGCGTCGCCATGGACGACAGAGCTGCCCTGCTTTGAACGAATATTCGACAAGTTCAAGCGAGTTTTGAGGAGCAATCTTAGGAGGGTTGGGAAGTGGATAAGACAAGGAATTTAGGGTGTAATTATGGGGGGGTTTGGAGTTATGCTACTGGCGGCGGCGATTTCTGACTGGCGGCGGACGGTGGAGAGGCAGTGGTTTGACGACGGCGTTACACCGGTGGTTAGTTTCTACGAGGAAGGTGACTTTTGTCTATGAAGTTGTGAATATATTCAGACCATTTTATTATAAATGTGAGAGCAAATCTGGGCCGTGGGATGAGGGGTGATGGACGTCTGAGATCAATGGACGTCAAACGACGTCGTTTTGAAGTCTTTTTTGGCGGGACCGGGTATGGGGGGTTTGGGTCAATTTGATGGGTCCGGTGGTTTTGGGCTCTGAAAATGTGGCCCAAATTATGGGTCTCTTATAATGGAGACCCAATTTATATATAATCAATAATTCTTCTCTTTTTTTGTATATTTTGTTCATTATATTTTTTAGATTTTATAACAACCAAACTAAAATAGCCAAAATAAATTTTATTATGAAATAAACTAAATAAACTCCTAAGTCCTAAATTTCAAAGAAAAGTAACCAATTTTGTCATTTTTTCCTCATTTCAATATTAACTAGTTAATAACCTAAAAAAATGTAAAATTCAAATCCTATGCAAACATGTTATTTTTTTTTATTTATGAATTATATAAATTAAAACGTGCGGTGTGCAAATAATCAAAAAATTATGCAATTAACTCCCAAAACCACGCGAATAAACCCTAAAAAAATCAAATAATAAAAGAAGGACGCAAGTAAATACGAAGTCACAGTTAATTCCTAAAAATTCAAGTAACAAAAGAAAAATGTAAATACACAGAAATTACGCAATTAACTCCTAAAAATTCAATTAATAAAAGAAAAATCCCGACTTGATGAATTTTATAGGAACAAGTCAAGCGAGACAAAATCACGTGCTCACAGAGTTCCTTCGGCGGGTGTTCTGGTTATCAAGGTTCTACCAGTGCCATGCCAGAGAGTTCGTATTGCCCACCAGCCATTGAGGGGTCTTCCAGTGGGTATGCAGGTCAGCAGGCTCATACTTCAGGGCAACATGGCATGGTACCGAGAGTATGCTATGATTGTGGAGATCTGAGTCACATGAAGAGGACCTGCCCCAGACTTCGAGGTAAGGCACTGTTATTTCAACACCAGCTGCCCAGCTACCTAGAGGTGGAGGGCAGGCTGGTAGGGTCCGTCCTAGAGGTGGAAGTCGGGCAGGGAGAGGTCATCGATCTACTGCTTAGCCAGGTGTAGGCCAACTAACCGGCGCTCCAGCCAGATTCTATGCCCTTCCAACCAGGCCAGATGCATTAGCCTCAGATGCCGTCATCACAAGTATTATCATCGTTTGTGGTAGGGATGCTTCGGTATTGTTTGATTCAGGGTCTTATTTATATGTATCATCCCTGTTTGCTCATTACATGGTTATTTTTCCTGAGCCTTTAGGCAGTCCTATTCATGTGTCCACTCCTGTGGGTGATTCTGTGGTTGTGGATCGGATCTACCGATCCTGTGTGGTCACCTTTTGTGGTTTCGAGACTAGAGAAGATCTTCTATTGCTTGGTATGATTGATTTTGAGGTCTTCCTAAGCATGGATTGGTTATCCCAATATCACGCCTTCCTAGATTTCCATGCCAAGACTATTTCACTAGTTGTGCCAGGGTTGCCGAGGTTGGAGTGGAAGGGTTCCACAATTGATACATCTAGTCAGGTTATCTGTTTTCTAAAGGCTCGACATATGGTCGAGAATGGGTGTTTTGCTTATCTAGCTTGTGTTCGGGACACCACTGCAGAGTCTCCGATGATTGATTCAGTCCTCGTAGTTCGAGAGTTCACAGATATTTGTCCTTCTGATCTTCCCGTCATGCCTCCGGATCGTGATATTTATTTGGCTCCAGTCACTCAACCTATATCCATTCCACCATACCATATGGCTCCTAAGGAGTTGAAAGAGTTAAAGGAAAAACTTGAGGAGTTGTTGGCTAAAGGGTTTGTTAGGCCCTGTGTGTCTCCTTGGGTGTACCAGTGTTATTGGTGAAGAAAAAGGATGAGCCTATGCGGATGTGCATTGATTACTGCCAGTTGAACAATGTCACAGTCAAAAACAAGTATCCGTTGCCTCGTATCGGTTATTTGTTTGACCAGTTGCAGGGTGCTAGAGTATTCTCTAAGATCGACTTGAGGTTATGGTATCATTAGCTGAAGATCGGGACTCAGATGTCCCGAAGACTGCATTCCGGACTAGATATGGCAATTATGAGTTTTTGGTGATGTCTTTTGGCTTGACTAATGCCCGAGCAATATTTAATGATTTGATGAACAGGGTATTTAGGCCATATATTGATTCGTTTGTAACTTTTTACATTGACGCCATCTTGATATACTCACGTATCCTGGGGGAGCACGAGCAACATTTGAGAGTAGTGCTTCAGACCTTGCGAGAGAAGAAGCTATATGCTAAGTTCTCCAAGTGTGAGTTTTGGCTAGAGTCAGTGGCATTCTTGGGGAATATTGTGTCGTGAGAGGGTATTAAGGTCGATCGAAGATTGAGGTAGTTAAGAGTTGGCCACGTCCTACTTTAGTGACTGAGATCAGGAGCTTCCTAGGGCTAGTTGGTTATTACCAGCGATTTGTGCAAGGCTTTTCATCTATTGCATCACCTCTTACTAGATTGACTCAGAAGGGTTTTCCATTCCGTTGGTCCAATGATTGTGAGGAGAGCTTCTAGAGGCTCAAGACAGCTTTGACTACAGCCCTAGTTCTTGAGTTGCCTTCCAGCTGAAGGATGTATACGGTATATTGAGATGCTTAACGCGTTAGTATGGGGTGTGTATCCATGCCAGGTGGCGAGTTAATGCATATGCTTTGCGTTAGCTGGAGGTTCATGAGAAGAATTATCCTGTGCATGATCTAGAGTTAGCCGCGATTGTTCATTCCCTTAAGATATGGAGGAATTATCTGTATAGAGTGTCATATGAGGTTTATACCGATCATTGGAGCTTACAGTATTTGTTCAAGCAGAGGGATCTTAATTTTAGGGAGCGCAGGTGGCTTGAGTTGCAAAAAGGATCATGACATTACCATTCTTTTTCATCCGGACAAGGCAAATATGGGTGCAGATGCCTTAAGCAGAAAGGCAAAGAGTATGGGTAGCTTGGCAATTATTCCAGTAGAGGAGAGGCCACTAGCTTTGGACATTCAGTCCTTGGCTAACATACTTGTGAGGTTGGACATTTCATAGCCCGTCGAAATTTTTGCGTGTGTGGTTGCTCAGTCTTTATTACTAGGGTAGATCAAGGCCCGACAGTTCGATGATCCACGTTTGGCAGCTCTGAGAGAGACAATACTTTAGGGAAGTTCCAAGGAGGTTTCTATTGGCGAGGATGGAGTTTTACGACTTCAGGGCCGTCTATGTGTTCCTAATGTTGATGGCATGAGGGAGAGGATTCTAGAAGAGGCCCACAGTTTGCGGTATTCCATCTATTCAGGTGCCACGAAGATGTACGGAGACTTGATGAAACATTATTAATGGTGGAGAATGAAGAAGGACATAGTAGAGTGTGTGGCTAGATGTTTAAATTGCCAGCAGGTCAAGTATGAGCACCAACGGCTGGGTGGCTTACTTTAATAGATGCTCATTCCAGAGTGGAAGTGGGAGCACATTACCATGGATTTCGTAGTTGGGTTGCCGCGAACTTTGTAAAAGTTTGGTTTAGTATGGGTCATTATTGATAGGTTGACCAATTCGGCTCACTTCATTCCAGTGGCGACCACTTATACAACAGAGAGGTATGCTCAGATTTATATTCGGGAGATAGTTCGGTTGCACGGTATGCCTATTTCCATCATATCAGATACAGGCCCTCAGTTCACTTCCCATTTCTAGAGCCGTTCAGAGTAAGTTGGGGACCCATGTAGAGCTTAACACAACATTCCATACTCAGACAACAGGCAGCCAGAGCAAACAATTCAGATTTTAGAGGATATGCTTAGAGCATGCATGATTGACTTTGGAGGGTAGTGGGATCAGTTCTTTCCATTAGGAGAGTTTGTGTACAACAATAGCTATCAGTCTGACTTAGAGATGGCTCCGTAGGAAGCATTATATGGTCGACATTGTCATTCTCCTATCGGGTGGTTTAAGCTCGGTGAGGCTAAGTTACTCGGTACAGATTTGGGACAGGATGCCATGGATAAGTTAAAGTTGATTCAGGAGATACTTCGCACAGCTCAGTCTAGGCAGAAGAGTTAAGCATATTAGAAGGTGCTTGACGTATCATTTATGGCTGGCGAGAAGGTTCTCTTGAAAGTCTCGCAAATGAAGGGCCTTATGATGTTCGGTAAGAAGGACAAGTTGAACCCAAGGTTTATTGGTCCCTTTAATGTGTTGAAAGGAGTTAGGGAGGTAGCCTACGAGCTCGCCTTACCTCCCAGCTCATCGGGAGTTCATCCAGTTTTTCATGTTTCAATGCTTCAGAAGTATCATGTCGACTTCTCCCATGTGTTGGACTTTAGCGCTATTTAGCTAGACGGGAGTCTGGGTTATAAGAAGGAGCCAGTTGCCATTATTGATAGACATTGCCGCCAATTAAGGTCTAAGAGGATCTCTGCGATAAAGGTCTAGTGGAGGGGCCAACCAGTCGAGGAGGCAACTTGGAAGTTCGAGGAGGACATGCGGAGCAGATTTCCACATTTATTCAGTAGCTCAGGTACTTTTCAATGTCTGTTCAAGGACGAACATTTGTTTAAGAGGTGGAGAATGTAATGACCCGACTGGTCGTTTTGCCTTTTCGGAACCCACTCCCTTAAATAAAACTCCCACACTTGCTTTAGCTAATTTACGACTTGCGGGGATGGTTGGTGCGGGAATTGAAAGAGTTTTCAGTGAAATATATCAATTTGATTTTTAGGATTCTCTTAGAATACTAAGTTTGACTTCGGTCAACATTTTGAGCCAATGGACCCGGATTCATGATTTGACGGTCCCGGAGGGTCCGTGGAAAAATATAGGACCTAGGCGTGTGCCTGGAATCGGATTTCAAGGTCTCTAGCCCAAGAAATGAATTTTTATTAGAAATTGTTAATTTGAAGCTTTAAGGATTTAAAGAAACTAAATAATCATTGATTTCCTAGGTATCGGGCTCGTACCTTGGTTCCGAAGCGTGGTACAAGTCTGAAATATCATTTATCATTTGCGAGTAAAATTTGGTGTCAATCAGACTAGTTTAAGGGCGTTTTGACCCGTTAGAGGAACATTAAGATCTTGAAGTTCATAAGTTTGATTCATTTGGTTTTGGGGGTGATTCCTAGATTTAGTGTTTTTTTGGGCGTCTCAAGGTTTTGAGTAGGTTTGCCTCATAATTTCGGACTTGACGGTATGTTCGGATAGGGCACGGGAGCCCCGAGCATCAATCGACGAGGCTTGAGTGAAGTGGAAAATTTGGAGAAGAGCTGAAGGTTTGCTGCTTCTGTCATAACCGCATCTGCTGACCTTGGATCAAAGATGCGAGACTGCAGATGCGGTTGTCATAGCACAGAAGCGGACCAGGGCATACCATACCAGACCATGCCAGGTCGTCTGTGTTCCTTAGCATTCTATCTGCGGACTGGACTTCATATCGGCTTAATATGTAGATAGACACTCATAATAATATTTGGAAAAAGAACTGTTGTTCCATGCTTATTATTGCTTATTACTTATGTTATTCCTGCTTATATAAATTTTCCTCATATTATTTTACCTTAGTAAGTATCGAGTCAACCTCTCGTCTCCACTTCTTCGAGATTAGATGGGATACTTACTGGGTACATGCTGTTTATGTACTCATACTAGACTTATATACTTAATTGTACATGATCTGAGGTAGGTGTATCTGGTCATCAATCTGGTGCGCATCCTTGAGCGGACTCGGGACTTCTACGGTGAGCTGTTTTCCTACCATGCCATTCAGCAGCCTGAAGATGTCTTTCTTTTGTACTTTCTTTTGCTGTGTATCCTTATTCAGACAGTAAGATAGTGTGATTATTTTGTATATTGTACTAGTTCCGCATAGCTTGTGACACAAGGTCTTGGCACACACAGTAGTAGACATTCATTTTTGGGTTGTATAATCTTCTTATATATACTATTGATCGTTTCTGCTCCTAGTTTTAATTTGAGAAAATTTGTTTCACTTATTTTTAGCAAACAACAAAAATGAGAACTTGATTATGTTTCCGCATTGGTTTTCGTGGCAATGGTATCGGTCTCCATCACGACCTATTGTGGAAATGGATCGTAACAACTAAACACTTACCTCAAACTTCCACGGCCAATTCAAGCCTCAAACCCCACTATTCATTTCAAATTAGGCTCCAACCTAATCGAATCTATACATAATTGACTTACTAATATCAATAAATGCATTTCCAATGTTCAATTATAACTTTCCAATCATTCTTCCCAAATCCCAAAAATTGACCCCGGGCCCGCTTGGACAAAATACGAGGTTTGGACCAAAATCAAATCACCCATTCACCCACGAGCCAGAATATATAATTTATTTTCAAATTCGACTCCAAAACAAGGTCTATATAAAAAATAATCAAAAAGCTGTAACTCTACCCAAATCCCTTATTTTTTGCCCTTATTCAGTTGTTTTAGGCTTAGAAATTCAATAGATATTGATGAAAATGGAAGAAAATAAGTTAAAGAAAATTTGATGAATTTCTTCAAAGATCGCCTAGGAGCTTTGGAGAAGAAGAGGTTTTGTGAAATTTTGAGAAATCTTGAAATGCATTATGTTTTGGGTGTTTTAAAATCAGTGGGCAGAAATGGTCTATGCGATCGCGACGCAGGTCATGCAATCGCATAGGGTAAGGAAAAGTTGTTCATTGCGATCGCAAACCAAGCACTACGATCGCATAGAAGAAAAGGACTTCGCTTCCCAGATTTGGTTTAATGCATTGCTATCATGGAAGAAGAATGTGATCGCATAGAATGAGTTGTGATTACTATATGGGATAACGTAAGGACCTATGCAATCGCAAGACTACTTGTGCAATCACATTGCACTAAATCGTAGAACACCATAACTGCTATTTCTGCAACTTTTTCTTAAGTCTAAAACCTTCCGAAACACATTCAAAACGCACTCGAGCCCTCGGGGCTCCTAACCAAATACATGTACTAACTCAAAAACATCATAAAAACTTATCCATGCAATTAAATCGCCAAAATAACCTAAAAACAATGAATCAAACCTCAAAATCAATAACTTTTCCTCAAACTTCATCAAGTATCATATTTAGTAATTTAGGTCCGAATAACGTCAAACGAAGTTTGTTTTTAACCAAATTTTACAAGAATGACTTAAACCATATATAAGATCTATACTGGGCGCCGGTACCAAAATATGAGCCCGATACCATCGCTTTCTTATCAGATTTCAATTCAAATTTGCTTAATCATTTCCAGAAATAAATTTTTCTTAAAAATTCATTTCCCGGTAATACGCCCACATACCATATTTTCCTACGGACCCTCCGGGACCATCAAATTATGGGTCCCGGTTCGTTTATCCAAAATATTGACCGAATTAAAATCTATTCATTTTAAAAATCAAAACGTAGCATTTTTCATAGAATATCATATTTAAGATTTCCAGCTACATGCCCGGACAGTGCATGCAAATCGAGGAGACTCTAAATGAGGTTTTCAAGGCTTCAAAGTCATAGAATTTGATTTAAACAAGTGATGGCCCTTTGGGTCGTCACATTCTCCACCTCTAAGGCAATCGTTCGTCCTCAAACAGACAGAAGAAGGAAGTACTTCAGTCGGGGAAAAGATGAGGATAACGGCTCCGCATATCGCACTCGGACTCCCAGGTCGATGCTTCAAGAGGCTGACCTCTCCATTGTACACGAACAAAAGGAAAACTCTTGGATCTCAACTGACGAACCTGCCGGTCTAGAATAGCTACCGGCTCTTCCTCATAAGAGAGGTTCTTGTCCAACTGGATAGTGCTGAAATCTAACACGTGGGATGGATTGTCGTGATATTTCCAGAGCATGAACATATGAAACACTGGATACACGACTTATAAGCTTGGCATCAATGCAAGTTGATATGCCACCTCTCCCACTCGTTCAAGGATCTCAAATGGACCAATGAACCTAGGGCTAAGCTTGCCCTTCTTCCCAAATCTCATCACACTCTTCATAGGCGACACTCGAAGCAATACCCGCTCATGAACCATAAAAGCCACATCTCGAACCTTGTGGTCTGCATAACTCTTTTGCCTGGACTGAGCTGTACGAGGCCTATCCTGAATGATCCTGACCTTGTCTAAGGCCTCCTGAACCAGATTCGTACCCAACAACTAAGCCTCTCCCGGCTTATACCATCCGACCGGAGATCAACACCGCCTACCATATAAAGCCTCATAGGGAACCATTTGAATAATCTAATGGTACCTGTTATTGAAGGTAAATTTTGCTAAAGGCAAAAAATGATCCCACGAACCTCCAAAGTCAATGATACAAGGTCGAAGCATATCCTACAAAATCTGAATAGTCCGCTCGGATTGACCATCTATATGGGGATGAAATATTATGCTAAACTAAACCAGTGTACCCAACTCTCGTTGAACTGCTCTCCAAAAGTGCGAGGTAAACTGCGTACCCCGGTCCGGCATGATAAATACGGGTACACCATGATGGCGAACAATCTCCAAAACATAGATCTCAACTAACCTCTCGGATGAATAAGAGACTACCACAGGAATGAAATGTACTGACTTGGTCAGCCTATCAACAATGACCCAAACTGCGTCGAACTTCTTCTGAGTCTACGTGAGTGTAGTAACAAAGTCCATAGTGGTCCGCTACCGCTTCCACTCGGGAAGCTAAATTCTCTAAAATAAACCTCTAGGCCATTGATGCTCATACTTAACCTATTTACACTTCAAATATCAAGCCGCATGTGCAACCTTATGCTTATTCATTCTACGCCACCCATAATACTGTCATAAGTCCTGATACATCTTCGCATGCCTGGATGAATAGAGTAACGGGAGCTATGGGCCTCCTTTAACATCAATGCTTGAAGTCCATCCTCATTAGGCATACAAACGCGCACCTGAAATCTCAAAACTTCATCATCATCTAAGGTAACCTACTTGGCATCTCCATGTTGCACCGTGTCTCTAAGGACACACAAATATGGATCATCAAACTGTCGATTACGGATACGCTCCAATAATGAAGAACGAGCAATCGTGCAAGCTAATACCCTACTAGTCTCAGAAATATCCAATCTCACAAATTGATTGGCCAAAGGCTGAACATCTAAAGCAAGCAGTCTATCACCGACAAAATTATAAGCAAGACTGCCCATACTAGTTGTCTTTCTACTTAAAGCATCGGCCACCACATTAGCCTTTCCCAGGTGATATAAGATAGTGATATCATAGTCTTTCAACATCTCCAACCACCTCCTCTACCTCAAATTCAACTCCTTTTGCTTGAACAAATACTGAAGACTCTTCTGATCCGTAAATACCTCACATACTATGCCATAAAGATAATGCCTCCAAATCTTTGATGCGTGAACTATAGCTACCAACTCCAAATCATGAACTGGATAGTTCTTCTCATGAATCTTCAACTGATGCGAAGCATAGGAAATGACTTTTCCATCTTGCATCAACACTGCACCCAGTCCAATACAGGAAATATCACAATAAATAGTATTAGGCCCTGAACATGTCAGCAAAACCAACACCGATGTTGTAGTTAGAGCTATCTTGAGCTTATGAAAGATTGCCTCACACTCGTCCGACCATCTGAACTGGGCACCCTTCTTGGTCAACCTGGTCATCGCGGCTACAATAGATTAAAACCCCTCTATGAACCGTCAATAGTAGCCTTCCAATCCCAAGACACTCTGGATCTCTGTAGTTGATGATGGTCTAGGAAAGTTCCTGACTGTCTCAATCTTCTTCTGATCAACCTAAATATCCTCTACCTATACAATATGTCCCTGGAATGCAACTAACTCAACCAGAACTCACACTTCGAGAACTTAGCATATAACTGACTATCCTTCAGAGTTTTAAGAACCACTCTGAGATGCTGCTCGTGCTCCTCCTGGATGCGGGAAGATATCAAAATATCATCAACGAAGACTATAAAAAACGAGTCCAAATAAGGCTTGAACGCTCGGTTCATCAATCCATAAAAGCTGCTGGCGCATTTGTCAACCCGAATAACATAAACAAGAACTCACAATTCCCGTACCGAGGGTGGAAAGATATCTTAGGGACATCGTATACCCTAATCCTCAATATATGGTAGCCAGATCTCAAGTTAATCTTGGAAAATACCTTGGCATACTGACTCTAATCGAACAAATCATCAATTCTTGGCAGCTGATATTTACTCTTTATTGTTACCTTGTTCAATTACCGGTAATCAATACACATTCTCATAGACCATCCATATTTTTAACAAACAACACCGGCGCACCCCAAGGGAAAACACCAAGTCTAATGAAACCCTTCTCAAGCAAGTTGCAACTGTTACTTTAACTCTTTCAACTCACGCAGGGCCACATGATATGGCGGGATAAAAATGGACTGAGTGCTCAAAACCAAATCAATGCAAATGTCAATGTCCCTGTCGGGTGGCATACCGGGTAGGTCTGAAGGAAAAACATCAGGAACTCATGAATAATGGCACATAATTAATAGAGGGGACTTCAGCACTAGAATCACGAACATATGGCAAATAGGCCAAACACCCTTCTCGACCATATGCCGAGCCTTCACATACGAGATAACACTGCGGGTAGAATGACCAAGAATCCCTATTCACTCTAAACAAGGCATACCCGATAAAGCTAATATCACAGTCTTGGCATGATAGTCGAAGATAGCGTGGTAAGGTGATAACAAAATGCATCCCCAATATAACATCAAAATCGACCATGTCTAGAAGCAACAAATCTGCACAAGTATCTAGACCCTCAATCACAACCACAGAAGAATGATGGACTCGATCTACCATAATAGAATCACCCCTTGGTGTAGACATATATAAAGGAACACTCAATGAATCTCTAGGCATGACCATATAAGGGGCAAAATAAGATGACACATATGAGTATGTAGACCTTGGATCAAATAACATTAAAGCACCTCTATCACAAACCAGAACAGTACCTGTGATCACCGTATCTGAAGCCTCAACCTCGGGCTTGGGTGGAAGAGCATAACATCGGGGCTGGGCCACACCACCCTAAACTGCATCCCTGGGACGACCTGCTGTTGGCTGGCCTCCACCGATAGAAGCCTGAGCTCCACCTCTAACACCTCTACCCTGACCTCTAGCTGGCTGGGTGGTCTGTGGAACACTAGGTGCCGGAACCATAGCACGAGAACTCTAATGCTGTGAGCTACTCGGTGCTTCAGGGTAAATCCTGGCAATGTGACCCAAATCACCACAAGTGTAATAAGCCTACGGCTATTGAGACTGCTGGCCATGTCTACCTAAATGACAACCTCAAAAACTCTGAAGTGATGGTGAGCTGGTGGTGCACTATAAGGGTACTTATCAGAATAATGCGTCTCAGACCATGACCACCTGAAGTACCATGAGAGACCTAGAGAGTTAACGGAAAGGGCCTAGGACGATGGCCTCTACCATATGAATCTCTACCTCCAGACGAGGTACCACTGAATCTGCATGTACGATGGGTTCTCTTATCCGACCTATGACCACCTCCTTGT
Source organism: Nicotiana benthamiana (assembly GCA_034376525.1). Taxonomy (NCBI): domain Eukaryota; kingdom Viridiplantae; phylum Streptophyta; class Magnoliopsida; order Solanales; family Solanaceae; genus Nicotiana; species Nicotiana benthamiana. Next base: position 20,726,804 of record CM067341.1, read on the forward strand.
GACAAAACCATCTCAACTCTGCGGGCCACATTGGTCACCTCCTGGAAAGTAATCTCACTCCCAGCCTCCCTAGCTATCTAAAGATGAATCGGCTGTCATAGCCAGAGCGTCCCTAGCATGGAGAGCCAAATCAATGAACCTGGTTTTGTATTGGGTGACTGTCATAGATCCCTGTAATAGATGCTCGAACTATCTCCGATAAGCCTCTGGCTATGTAATTGGGAGAAGATTTTCTAGAAATAGCTGCGTGAACTGCTCCAAGGTCAGGGTTGGTGATCCTGCTGGTCTAGCTAAGAAAATATCCCTCCACCAAGTCTTAGCGGATCCAGATAAGAAAAATGTAGCGAAATCACCCCCATCGGTCTCAAAAATATCCATGTTCCGAAGAACTCATGACAGTTGTCCAGATAATCATAGGGATCCTCAGTAGATGCACCGCTGAATGTAGTAGCGCAGAGCTTGGTGAACCTTTCCAATCTTCGCAAGGCATCTACGGATATGGCTGCTGTGAGCATGTGATTTTTGCCTAGTCTATATTTCTCCGATAAATTCGTAGAATTAGGATTTTTCCTTATCTGTGTGATTTTAGAATTTAATTGCATAAATTTTGTGTTCGTTTGCATGCCGAGTGCACTGTAATTCAAAAAATAAATACTAAAAATATGTGCATTTTCATCTAGGATTTAATTTGACATCTTTGTATTAAATAATAAATTTAGTCATTTTATAAAATACAAAAAAAATCACAAAAATAGTTTACTTTGTTTAAAATTTTAAATTTTTGAATGTTTGGTAGTTTTCTTGGTGATTTGATATTTGATTAAGTTTTTAATTATTGTTAGTCTTAATTAATTTGATTTGGTAGTTTAAATTAGTTTTAAAATTAACTTAGAGTTTAGTTTATTTTTTGGAATAAAAGAATTAAAAAGAAAAGGAAAAATATTTTGAAAAGAAAAGGGAATGAAAAACAAAGAAAAGGAATTTAGGTCTGGTAGAGTTTGCAAATTTAAAAACCAGCCCAAACCCACCCGTTCAGCCCAATAATACACAATACCCGGTCCAGCAGAATACCCAAACAACATTGTTTCTTTCCTCTTAATCTCAGTTGTCTAGGTTATGTTGATTTAACGACTAAGAACTAGTTTAGGCTTTATATATATATATATATGTTCGAAATCCACCCCATCCCCTCTATCCAGTCGTCTCTCTCACACCCCAATACCACACCCACCGGCTCTGCCCTAGACCATCGCTGAAAATTGCCCCACGACGCAGTGAAGCTCCAACAGCCCTCAAATTCACATCGTAGCCTTTGACTGCTTCTCCTCATCATGAATCCATAATTGATTTCTTTCAAATGCTAACCAAAACCCTCGAATTCATAAAACCCTAGCCGTCGCCTCCGCCGTGTATGGCGCCGCCGCCACCAAACCCGTCCAAATTAACACCCTTGGATCACCTTCCTCTCCTCTGTCCAGACCCCCAAACCCCGTCCCTCGAATCCCCACCAAACTCTTCGAATATCAAATCGAACTCCCGGCCTAAACCCTAAATCCTCCAAATCTCACAAATTGACGTCATATGACCTTCTCACTTTCATCATGTCGAATCCATCATTAGTAGCTTTCGAAGCTCACCAAAATTGTTCGAATTTTAAATCTAAGAAACGGCAGAACCCTAGAAGTTACACCAGTGAGTTTCTTAATTTTTTTTATTTGAACTGATTTCGCTCCCATGATTGTTTTGCTTCATGATTTAATTACTTTGAGTTGTTATCTATTTGGAGTCAGTAATCCTTATCTGCTTTTATTTGTTCGTGTAATCTTGTTTGGTTTCTAATAATCTATAACATGAATTTGTTCACTTAATGTTGTCATTAGAGCATAGTTCTTGTTTTTAGTTTTTTTTTTTCTTGTTTTGTCCGGTTTAAGTCAGTGAGCTTTTTCGCATCTGGTTAAATTTTCTTCATGTTAATTGATTCTGATTTGTCTTAGTCGTTGTTTTGATTTGATTCTATTTTGTTTTAATTTTGTATTTGGTTTCAAATTAATTGATTCATGGATGTTATGGTTGAATTGATCTTAAGTCCTGTGTATTTATGGTTAGTTCGTCAAATATCTTAGGTTAATTAGAATTAATATGTTTAGGTAAATCCATTTTCTTTTTTAGATTGGTTTGGATATAGATGAATACCCCAAGCTTTTTTTTTGACTAACTTTGATTAGTTTGGACTAAGGTTAACCAGTTTGAGAGTTAGTTTGGCTGGCTTGGTAAATCTCATATTATGTAAAGGGTAGTGTAGGTATTCCTAAATATAGAATAATGTTGTAGTTGAAAATAGAATCTCTTAGAACCTTCTAAATGAGGATTTACTTAGGACTTCATTAGTTTTAGTGTAGTAACTTGGGCTTAAAAATCCAAAAACAATTAGCAAAAACCTCCACAAAATTCAAAAATACTGTTCTTTAGAATTTCTTCATAGTAATTTGTAAGTCCAGCCTTTCAGTAGGAATTCTTAGCCTGTCAAAAGTCCAAAATGGCATGAACACCTCCTGGTTTTCAGTGGTTGAAATTTTGCAAGGCTTCTGGGTTAATTTCCGGCTGAAACTGGTCTATTTGAATAATTTTTGGTCTGTTTACTGGTTGTCATCTCTGGGATTTCGAAGTTGGAATTACTATTTTTGTTAACTGCTGTTTAATACTGTTATTAGCTCACCACTGCTGCTAATTGCTCATTCTCTTTGTTTGTATTTCAACTTTCAGGTACTTTGCTTAATCTCTAATGGCAAAAGCTAAGCCAACTTGTAATTTAAGTTTTAATGTGAAATGAAAGGTTGATCTGGGTATTTGAATTGTTCAAATTCATGATTATTCATATGATATTGTTCATATACCAAGTTGCTCTTAATAATTTCATGTTTTACTTATGTACATAGTGACTTATTATGTAGTAGCAGCATTTGAGACATAGACGATATGGACTTTTGACTATTGTAATAATTGGACTGTTATACTAGTATGTATTCATGTAGTAGCATTTAGCTTTAGTGTGAGTTAATCCTGATGTTGATTTGAGATTTCATATCGCATCAAGGTAATTGTTAAACTTTGAAAAGTAGTGCAGAATTCAAAATTGATTCTGAGGCTAGTACATATTTGAATCCATGTTAACTTCAGCACTAATAGGCCCAATGAATGATTAATAGTATGCATTTAAACATGATAAGCATGTGGTATGTTTGATGCTTCTATATGATAATCACACTAATATAATCGTTATTTCCAATCAATGTTTGTAGCTGAATAAAATATTTAAATTTGTCCTATACACGAGGTTTAGTTCCATGTTTCATGAACAACAAGTTAATTCTTGATGATAGCTGGTAGCTTAAAACACTAATGCTTTGTCAAAACTCATTTCTTTTGGTTTTTAAATGCTTGACCCGTTTTAAATTCATAATGTAGATACAATAGACAATAAATCTTCGTAGCAAGCCTTTACGTCCATTTAAGGTATAATTGTGGTTGCGTACACCTTCGCATACCACGACCATATTTCTAAAACTAATTTGGAGTATACGTTCGTGCAACTTCGCTCAACCTTCTCTTGATAATAAAACAGGATACCATTCTTTAATCCATTTATAATGTAAGTTAATTAGAATGACATGGCTTTTAGTAAATTTTCAGGTTAGATAAAAATAATCTTTCGTAGAATATCCTTTAAGGTTGTTTAAAATACGAAATGTTGTTGCGTATACGTTCACGTAACACAACTACTTTTCTAGAAACAAGACGGGGGTATGCATTCGTGCATCTTTGGCCCAAGCACTTTAATAATAACTAAGCGTTATTGATCGTGGACATGTTCACATGACACGATTTTTCGACTCACCAAACGGGCAGGTATATGTGCGCATAACCCGTCTCAAGATAATTTTCTAATTACAAGTGGTAAAAGGCATAAGCACATAGGTTCTAAAATCAGTAATTAAACAATTTAGTCAAGCCAAGTATTATCGAAGCGACCGTGCTAGAACCGCAGAACTCAGGAGTACCTAACACCTTTTCCCGGGTTAACAGAATTCCTTACCTGGATTTCTGGTTCGCAGACCGTAAATAGAGTCAACTTTCCTCGATTCGGGATTTTAAACCGGTGAGTTGGGCCACCATAAATTATCCCAAGTGGCGACTCTGATTTTAAAATAATAATTCTATTTTGATTGTCACTTAAATTCGAAAAAGTCCCTTTATTATATCACTCTCTCGGGGTGTCGTAAAAAGGGAGGTGTGACAGCTCTGGCGACTCTGCTGAGGAACGAACCCAGAATCTTTGGTTCAGGGTTCAAGAATTCGAGCTTGTTTTATGATTTTTACTTGGCTTATTTATTTTTAATACTATTGTATTTTGTAAATATTTTTACTAAATGTTATCTGTTTACCACTTTAATATTGTTGAATTGCATATAACTGTCTTCTTACGCTACTCCTCTACTTTTTCTGAAAATGGTGCATAGATCGAGGCTGGGCAAGAGACAAGGCCGGGCAGACTTTAGTGCTCCCGGTTCGTTGCCCCCTCCTCAGCCCCAGTTGTCCGCTCGGATACCCCATGTCTAGAACAAAACTCCAGGATTTAAACTTACAAAAACACAGCCTCATTTCAGATCCTTAGTAGGAGCGCATGTTTGTATCACATGCATTTTGACTTAGGGGACTCGACACAAGGGTTGGGTCCGTCTAGGACAGGTGTACCTAAATAACAGACTATCATGATGCATCCAATGTGCTATGTTAACATTCATTTGTTTCGGCTTGCATGCTGACTGGCTAAAACACAAGAGTGAGGAAAAATTAGAGGAAAACTAGAAAAGAAAAAAAATACCTCGAAACTCTGCCGAATTGTTTTTAAAAAAAATTAAAGATTAAAAAAAGGAGAAGATAAGGGAAAGAGTTTGTTTGCCAATAAAAAGAAAAACAAGTTCTGTTTTCAAAAATAGCTTGTTTTGTTCTATTTGTCAATGAAAAGAAAAAGAGTCTTGAGTTCAAAAATTAGTTGTTTATTTCCTATGAATTGAAACAAAAAAGAGTCTTGTTTTTTAAAAAAAGAACATCTTTATTTGGTCGAACTACGTGGGTCTGATTCCCATCGGATATGGGATACGTAGGAAACATACATAAGGTCCGTCCTTATTTTTGAAAAATAGAAAAAAAAACAACAAAAGAAGAGAAAGTAAGCCGATTCAGTGTCGATAGTGTTTTAATCCGTTCTTACCGAGAAGCCTTAGAGTATTCTCCCGTTATCGAAGGGCTATCTTCGTAAATAATGGACAAAGTACAGAAGTGTCGCAAAATAAGTCTCCTCGACCTCAAAAATCATATGGAAATGGGAAAGGCTCGTATTTGCAAAGATAGCCATTTGGCTAAAATTGGCATGTCAATGAGGGAATCACAAAATTAGAAACTTGATTTCAAAAAGGGGTCGTTAGAGTCAATCCTAAACCTACCTTTCTACTGGAACGAATGAATATCATCCAGGACCCATCAAAAGTGATCAGGGAGCAGGCTCGAGTACATTTGCACATATGGTGGAATGATTTGGATCAAGATGGTCAGGAATAGGTAAGATAACAGTTTGGTGCTCTTATAGACATTTGGGAGATCAAACCAGGGGACGATCTGATCAAGGCTATGATAACTTTATGGGACCCCGCATGTAATGTTTTCGACTTCTCAGACTTCGAGATTACCCCTACTTTGGAGGAGATAGCCGGGTACATTAAGTTTGGACGAGATCTGAGGAAGCAACAACTTATATTTCCAAGGACCCCATCGATGCACAAGTTTTTGACCTCCTGAATATTAGCAAACAGACAAGTAAAAACCGCATAAGCAACAGGTGTTGTGATTTCCATTTCTTATACTTCAGGTTTGGGCATTCTTCTGGTTTTGGGACACATGAAAAGGGTTTGAGCAATAAATAAGATAAGGGTCTTTAGCAACTTCATCGCCGATTCGCATTTACTGTGGCATTCTTGAGGGTAATGGTTTTTCTAAATGAGAAAGGGACAGTGGATATTCGTATGGCTAGAATTGCACAAATCCTCACCACCATGAAAAATCATACACTTGCCCCGTTGGTACTGCATGATATCTACCGTGCGTTGACTTTATGCAAAGTTGGGGCTTTGTTCTTCGAAGGTTGTGATACCCTCCTACAAATGTGGATGATCGAGCATCTTCGCCACTATTCCAGATTCATGAGTTATGGTTCGAGCCAAAGTAATTTCACCATCAGGTATGAAGAGAGGGTAAAGGATTACAGCGTGCCAGAGGGGTTTGAGGCATGGGTGTCTCATTTGGAAACTATCAAAGCAAGTCAATATGAGTGGTTTATAGGATGGCTCCCGAAGAGAGAAGCCATATACATGACTGCTGCTAAGGGCTACTTGAGGATAATGGGTGTGAAAAGTATTCAACCGTATTCACCAAAGAGGGTCTTTAGACAATTGGGGCGGTATCAAATTGTGCGCGAAGATGAAGATCTAGACACTCCAGTTATAGAGTTGCACCTGAAAGCCGCACTGCCCGAAGCTTTAGTTCAACATGGTTGGAATGGCTGACAGTATCTTAAAAATGGCACCCAGGTACCAGATGTCGCAAAAAGAGAAGTGGATCCACACTATGCTGCTTGGTTTGAGAAAAGGTCCTATTTGAACACTGAGCAAGAATCCGAACCTGAAAGACCCACCAAAAGACCTTTTGTTCAAGCTTTCGAAGAAAAAATCCAAGAAAGATTAGCATGGGGAGAAAAGGAAAAATTGTATCAAGTTAAAATTCACGCCTTGAAAGAAAAGCTCAGAAACATGGAATTAGCAATGATCTCCACGCTCAGGAAGTTGAAGGTGAGAAAAGAAGGTTGATCCAAGAAAATGAAGCTCTCACAACATCCGAAAGATGAAAATAGCAACTGACAACCCGGGAAGGAGTAGAAAGGATGAGAAGCTCAACTACAACCTTACCCAGAAGGCACGTGATTTCAAGGATGATTTATAGAAGACTGAAAATGAGTTAACAAGAGCGGTCTAAGATAGCCAAGGATGCAGGGGAACGAGCAAGTTTTATCCGTCAGTTGAAGGAGAAATACGACAAGGGGATGGAAAGTATGAAGAAAAAGGTCAAGATCGTTGAAAATGAAATGGCCAAGCAGGGAAGAGATTTTAAAGCTGAAAGGGAGCATTGTTGTTCTTTGATAGCAAGGCTAGAAAGGGATTTGCAACACTTTCAAAAACAAAGTCGTGCAGCCAAACAAACGGTGGAAGCAAGAACCCGACAAATTGGAGATTTATTACGGGAGGAGGGTAGGATCAATAAAAGGTCACAACTATTGCAGAGTATATTGTGGTAAAATGCCAAATATGTGAAGACATGACCGAAACCACTTTCTTCGTGACTGTCATGACGTTTATCCAGCAGGTAATGATAGATTTGGAAAGGCTCTAGTTGGATCTTGCAGACGAGCCCACAACAAAACAAAAAGCTCCAGGAATGTTTAAGGCTTTAATGTATTAGTGGTCTTTGCTTGAGTCGGTATTATTGCTTTGAGTCTGTTAAGTTGTTTTGGAGTCTGCTAGGTGTAGACATGTGATTTTTGACCCTCCCCAAAATTTTTCATATTTTAGCATGTAAATATTTAATTTAGGCCTAATAGCGCTATTTCAATTAATTTTGACGCTTTTACTTTATTTTAGTAGAAGAAAAAAATTAAAAATTACAAAAAAAATATTTTAGTTTATGCATTTTTCATATATTAAAAAAACCACAAAATAGTACCTTATTATTATTGTTAGGATTTATGCCCGTCAGTAGAGGGGGGGTGAATAGTGCGGCACGAGAATATTGATAAATATTGCGGAATTAAAAATTGCAGGAGTAAAGTAAATGCGGTAATTAAAATAGTAAGGAAAGAGCACACCGAATTTATCCTGGTTCACCACAACGTGTGGTTAGTCCAGTCCCCGAGAGACTCTCTCGAGATTCCACTAACTCCGTTAAGCTTACGGGTGTCTAACAAACCGTTACACTTGCTCGTAGATGTACACTCTACAAGACTTCAACTTGCTCGAGGATACCGCACCTCAAGACTTCACCTTGCTCGTGGATACCGCACCACAAGACTTCACACACTAAGATTGAGGGTACTTAGAAAACCCGACAATGATTGAGAAGATATGGTCTTCTCAAACACCTTTCTCTTTTACAACAATAACTCTCTCAAAAGAGTAGATAAAGAGATACAATATTATCTCTATGAACAAATCAAAGTTGTCTCTCAAATGGCTCAACAAAAGCTCTATAATGATGCACAAATGATATCAATATGTATATGAACAATGAGAGGTGTTGTGTGTTTCAAATCAGCTCAAAAGACCTCTATTTATAGGTGTTATAACTTGTATGTCCGTTGCATAATTGGCAATCAATGATGCTGATTCTATGCCAAATAATCGATTATCAGATTTGGATAATCGATTATCAGCTTACCGTTACAAAATCGGAAGCTGATTCTGCTTTAGAATAATCGATTACTGGTATTGCATAATCGATTATTTTTTACAGCGTTCAAAAACTTTGGCAACGGATACAAGATAATCGATTATGCAATTCTGGTAATCGATTATCCTACTCTGCGGAAATTTCCAAAAAATGGAATTTCCCAGAATAATCGATTATCACTTTTGCATAATCAATTATTCACCTATGCTGTCCAGAATTGACAACTTACTTCAAAAACCATTTTGGTTAAAATGAAAACGTTAAAATCATTTTGTTTGAAGTATTTGAAATATGTTTATGATAAATCTGATTTGATAAAAAGATTTTATGCATATTTATGATGACCTATGTTGAGCCAAAAGATGAGATAACTTAAACGTTGCTCTTGCATTGGTTCTACCTAACGACCTACGCCTTGGGTCTTCGGTCTTGAACTTTTGAGCTCGTCTTTGGCTTGTCTATGCAATCCATTCATCAATATGCTTCTCGGCATTCAATCTTGATTGTTTGTCATATAATAACGTTGTTTGACACTTGACTTCATTGTTTGCCATTCATCAACTTCGTTGTTTGTCATTCATCAAAACCTATACCTGAAAATCATGCTAATACAACCAAAGCACACATATCATGGATAGAATGATTTTCTACAATTTCCCCCTTTTTGATAATGACAAACAACAGTAGATATGCATATCGGATTCCCCCTAAATTCATGCTATATCTCAACATACAATTCATGCAAGCAATTCCCCTTAATGATAATTTCCCCTCAAATAAGGCATACTATAATGTAGATACATTCCCCCTTATTTGATGCATATCTCCTAAACTCTTCCCCCTTTTGGCATTAGCAAAAAGGAGTATACAAAGGCTACTTTCCCCTTTCGACACTTCCCCCTTTTGGGTATATCAATTGTTAGTGTCAAGAATAAAATAGGAAATACAATGAGGAATATACATTGACGATATTTAAGCAATCATACCAACATGAAATAATACCAAATGTTAGTAAAAACATAACAACCATAATAATGGTTATTTTTCGCAAATCATATTGCTTAAGAACATATCAACAGTTAATTTTTTTAACAAACCAATAGTTGTATTAAAAACACGAATCATTTATTTTTCAAGAATATATCAACTGTTATTCAAACCAAAAATAATATTCATCAAAACATGAATCAATTATTATTTTTAACAAAAATAATTGATGCCAATTGTTATTCAAGATCAAAGTTATCAAAACATGAATCAACAGAAATAATTAATATCAATTGTTAACAAAGATATATTAATTGTTAACACATATCAACTATTGCGTTTTTATCAAAAATATGATAACTAACCGACATTCCCCCTCAATGCAATAAGGTTTCGTGCTTGGTGCATCTACTACGATATTGTAGTCTTCAAGCACACCTGCAAATGTACCTAAAAATAGGTTTTAGGTACCCAACCACTTTTGGGTCCTTGGGGGTTAGGCAAATAATAATCATAGCTCAAAGATAAATCTCTATGTTTTGCAAAACATACGGGCGCAATGTGTCCTACCCGGTTGCAATAATGACATATAACATTCAGGTTGTGCATATGTGTTGGTTGAGCCAAAAACGTTCTAGGTGATCTAAAGTCGTTATTCCTAGACGTATTGCGATTCCTAGAGTTATTTCTAGGTGGTCTAAAATGATTCATTTTAGACTCATTACAAATATTCCTAGAGTTGTTTCTAGGTGGTCTAAAATGATTAATTTTAGACTCATTAGTGAAGTTCCTAGAATTATTTCTAGGTGGTCTAACTTCATTTCTATCATCCTTTCTAATATTCTTCTTAATTTCTTCAATTGTTTTAGGATCATCAACATTACGTTTTTCTAGTGTGTTCCTAAGTTCTATGTTCTCTATTTTCAAGGAACTACAAGAAGAACAATTGGAACTTTGATCAATTGAAGAAGTTTCATTCATCTCCTTAATTTTATTTCTAAGATCAATATTGTCATTTTCCAGAAAATTATTTTCTTCTTCTAACTTCTCATTATCACAAGTCAATTTTTCAAAATCTTTTTCTTTCAAAGAATGTTGTTTTTCAAAATCTTTTTCTTTCAAAGAAATTGTTTTCTTCAATTCTTTTATGGTTTTGGAAGCTCTAATAAATTCACCATATAATTCATCATAGGCATTTTTCATTTCTTCAAACGAGTAAGAGTTAGAATTACTTACCTCTTCTTCCTCGTTGGCCATGAGGCATAGTGCGGCAGTTTCATCGCCCGAGCTGTATGAATCCCATGTCACACGCCTTTGGTATTTGTTCTTCTTCTTGTCCTTTGATTTTGGACAATGTGATTTGGTGTGGCCAAGTTTTCCACAATTTTGGCATGAAGGACTTGATTCTTCCTTCTTTATTTCCTTTTTCATAAACTTATAAAACTTTTCAATGATATCATTGGAAATAATATCATCATCGCTTTCCGAATCACTTACCTCTACTCTTTTAGAAGATGAGGCTTTGAAGGCAATATTCGAACTTTTACTTCTAAGATAGGGATTAAGAATTGTGCTTTCATAAGTTTCGAGGTTACCTCTTAGTCCATAAATTGTGACATCCGTGATCCTATCGACTCTTGGATGGCATTGGCTTTGGAATGCCATTCGGGAGTGAGACTCCGTAGGATTTTTCGAACAAGATCTTTGTTCGTGTACACTTTCTCGAGATCATGAAGATCGTTGACGATTTTTGAGAATCGTTCAAACATAGTACCGATGGGTTCTTTCTCCCTCATTTTAAAGAGTTCATATTCATGTGTTAGAAAATCAACTTTAGATTCTCGGACTTGAGACGTACCTTCATAAGTGATCTCGAGTTTATCCCATATCTCCTTGGCGGTTGTGCAGCAAGAAATCTTCCGATAGTCATCCGGATTCACCGCACAATATAATAAGTTGACGGCCTTTGCGTTATTTTCAACTTTCTTGACGTCCTCGGCATCATATTCTTCTTCCTCCTTTGGAACCGTGGTTTCCCCAACATTCTTTGTTGGCATTTGTTCACCGTTCTTGATGATTTGCTACAAGCGAAAGTTATTTGATTGGATGAAGATTCTCATCCGCTCTTTCCAATATGTGTAATTTGTTCCGTCAAATAGTGGAGGCCTATAGGTGGAGTGTCCTTCGCTCATCATTCCTGCGTTCAATATTCTCAACAAAAAATATATATCGTTCTCACAACCGGTTAAGTCTTTCAGAGAGTTAGGCTCTGATACCAATTGTTAGGATTTATGCCTGTCAGTAGAGGGGGGTGAATAGTGCGGCACGAGAATATTGATAAATATTGAGGAATTAAAAATTGCAGGAGTAAAGTAAATGCGGTAATTAAAATAGTAAGGAAAGAGCAAACCGAATTAATCCTGGTTCACCACAACGTGTGGTTAGTCCAGTTCCCGAGAGACTCTCTCGAGATTCCACTAACTCTGTTAAGCTTACGGATGCATAACAAACCGTTATACTTGCTCGTAGATGTACACTCTACAAGACTTCAACTTGCTCGAGGATACCGCACCTCAAGACTTCACCTTGCTCGTGGATACCGCACCACAAGACTTCACACACTAAGATTGAGGGTACTTAGCAAACCCGACGATCAATGAGAAGATATGGTCTTCTCAAACACCTTTCTCTTTTACAACAATAACTCTCTCAAAAGAGTAGATAAAGAGATACAATATTAGCTCTATGAACAACTCAAAGTTGTCTCTCAAATGGCTCAACAAAAGCTCTATAATGATGCACAAATGATATCAATATGTATATGAACAATGAGAGGTGTTGTGTGTTTCAAATCAGCTCAAAAGACCTCTATTTATAAGTGTTATAAGTTGTATGTCCGTTGCTTAATTGGCAATCAATTATGCTGATTTTATGCCAAATAATCGATTATCAGATTTGGATAATCAATTATCAGCTTACCGTTACAAAATCGGAAGCTGATTCTGCTCTAGAATAATCGATTACTGGTATTGCATAATCGATTATTTTTTACAGCGTTCAAAAACTTTGGCAACGGATACAAGATAATCGATTATGCAATTCTGGTAATCGATTATCCTACTCTGCGGAAATTTCCAAAAAATGGCAGAATAATCGATTATCACTTTTGCATAATCAATTATTCACCTATGCTGTCCAGAATTGACAACTTACTTCAAAAACCATTTTGGTTAAAATGAAAACGTTAAATCATTTTGTTTGAAGTATTTGAAATATGTTTATGATAAATATGATTTGATAAAAAGATTTTATGCATATATATGATGACCTATGTTGAGCCAAAAGACAAGATAACTTAAACGTTGCTCTTACATTGATTCTACCTAACGACCTACGCCTTGGGTCTTCGGTCTTGAACTTTTGAGCTCGTCTTTGGCTTGTCTATGCAATCCATTCATCAATATGCTTCTCGGCATTCAATCTTGATTGTTTGTCATATAATAACGTTGTTTGACACTTGACTTCATTGTTTGCCATTCATCGACTTCGTTGTTTGTCATTCATCAAAACCTATACCTGAAAATCATGCTAATACAACCAAAGCACACATATCATGGATAGAATGATTTTATACAATTATCTTTATATAATTTCAAAAAAAAATAGTTTCATTAACTAATATTAGCTTTGGCATTGTGTAATATTTCTATATTATTAATTTTTTTAAATACAAAATAAAAACAAAGAGTCATTGTGTCGTCTAGGACCCTTCTAAACTATTCTCTGATATAAAAATAAATAAAAAAGACCTAATGAACTTAACACAAAAAAACCTAGAGATTAATGGGCAAAATATACAAAGACCTAGACTCTACCTATAAATAATACTTAAAAAAATTTGAAGAGGGGGGATTCGTTGAAAAATGCGTCAGCCGCAATAGACCCATCACCCCACCCCGCGGCTTCGTCTCCTTTACGACCCCTCCCCCTCCCGAAAATCCATCCGCTTCACCACACAAAACAGAGAAGCACGAGAGCTTTTCTTTAGCCTTGTACAGCCATCACCAAACAAGGAAACCACAGAAAAAATAGCACCCCAAAAACCATCAAAACAAAGCACCTTCCTACCCCAAAATGCAGCATTAAAATTTGCTGGAAAAACAGCCCCAGAAATCAGAAAATCAGTCCAAAAATGACCCCCAAACCTGCCAAAAACCAGCTGCTCTCTTCACCCAGAAATAGCCCTAAAAACTGTAAGAACCAAAAAATAAATTAATGGTTCCCAAAATAATTTATGAAGATAAAAGAATACCGAAAATGGATTTATTAATACAACTCGGAAACTCTCAAATACAAAAGTATTTCTTACAAACACTCCTTACACTCAAGCTATTGATCACTCAATACTTGCTTGAAAACTTGATAATAACCAAATGAATTACAAGTCCTATTTATGCTAGTTAACCCCTAGTGTGAACAAATAATGTGAAACAAAGAATCAAAAATCCAACACACCATGGCTGGTGCCTAACCTTGGTAGGTGAAGTTTATTTTAAAATCCCATTTCAACAACTAAAATATGTGTTTCAAAAGACATGGCCGGTGAAAAATTTTTTTGGATAAATTATTATTTCAACAACCTCCCTTAATTTAACAAAAATTACCTATACCAAGCATTGACTTCAGATTATCGAACAATTCTGCTCTCAGCGGTTTTGTAAGGGTATCCGCGATTTGATCTTCAGATATGCAGAACTCAAGTTCGATTTCACCATCCTTAACAAGATCCCGTATGTAGTGATACTTAATTCCAATGTGCTTACTCCTGCCATGAAATACCGGATTCCTGGCTAATGCGATTGCCGACCTGTAATCACACATAATTCTTGTCGGACCAATCTGCTCGTGTTTCAGCTCTCCAAGCATCCTTCGAAGCCAAACTTCTTGACAAGCCGCAGAAGTCATTGCCATGTACTCTGCTTCTGCTGTAGAAAGAGCAACTACTTGTTGCTTCTTTGATGACCATGAAAATACTCCTTTCCCAATAAAGAAAGCATAACCTGTAGTACTCTTTCGAGTCTCCACATCACCCGCCCAATCACTGTCAGTATATCCTACTAGACTGCAGTTGTCAGAGTAGGTATATAAAATTCCATGATCATGGGTACCTTTAACATACCTCAAAATCCTTTTTGCCGCCTGCAAATGTGACTGATGTGGTGTCTCCATGAATCGACTGATAATTCCCACACCATAAACAATATCTTGCCGAGTTGAAGCCAAATAACGCAGACTTCCAACTATGCTTTTGAAATAAGTGGGATCAACCTGCTCACCGCTTCCTTCTTTCTTCATTTCCAGGCATTCAACAACTGGAGTTCAGATTGGAGTCGCAGATTCCATCTTGAATTTCTTCAAGACATCATTGGCATATTTCTTTTGCGAAATGAAAATGCCATCTTTACGTTGTTGTTCTTCTATGCCCAATAAGTAAGACATAAGCCCCATATGTGTCATTTCGAACTGACTAGTCATGACCTCCCCGGATTCTGCAAACATTGATTCACAATTGCCTGTGAAAATCAAATCATCAATATAAAGACATACAAACATCATGTCGCCATTCACTTTTGACTTGATGTATAATGTATGCTCATAAGGACACTTCTGGAATCCTGCCTGCAACATGTACGTATCAATGCGCGTATACCAAGCTCGTGGTACCTGTTTCAGTCCATATAATGCCTTCTTCAATTTGTAGACCTGATTCTCCTGTCCTTTTCTTACAAAACCTAGTGGTTGCTCAACATAGACCTCCTCCTCAAGAAATTCATTCAGGAAAGCTGACTTGACATCCATTTGATCGATCTTCCACCTGTTCTGAGCTGCAAGTGCTACTATCATGCGAATAGTATCCACTCTGGCCACTAGTGCAAAGACTTCATAGTAATCAATTCCAGGCTTTTGCCGATATCCTTTGACTACCAATCTTTCTTTGAATCGGTCCACCTGACCGTCGGGTCGATACGTGGTCTTGTACACCCACTTGACACCGATAGGCTTCTTTCCGGCGGGCAAAGAAGTTAATTCCCATGTGTCAGTTTTTTCAATGGATTTGAATTTCATCATTCATTGCCTTGATCCACCTTTCATTATCAGCAGCATCCTCGAACGAAACTGGATCACAATCTGCAAAAAGACAAAAATTTACCAATGTTTCACCGGTAAAGTCAGCACTGCTGTCCTTGTCAACACCTTCTTCATTTCTCCTCATATCAAAATCCTTGAAACGTGGTGGCATGTTTATTTGTCGACGAGGCCACTCCTCTCGTTCAACTTCTTCTTCTGATTGTGAAGATGGAATCTCTACTGCCTGCGGAGATGAAATATCTACTGGCTCCGTAGATGGAATATCTTCTGATGGTTCTGGGGTTAAGACATTTTGCTCATCTGCCTCTTCTATTTTCAACAGCACCTCTTCTAGTGTCGTCTTTTCTGCTCCAGTTCCAAGCTCCATCTTCTACGAACTGCACATCTCTGCTTACGATGACTTCTCTGCTGACAAGATTATAAAGTCTATAACCCTTAGTCCCTTTGTTGTAGCCAATAAAGATGCACTTTTGACTTTTATCATCCAGCTTCTTCCTACGTTCGTCTGGTGCATGGGGATATGCAATACACCCAAATACCCTCAGCAAAGAAACATCAAGTTTGTTGCAACTCCACGCTTCTTATGGAGTCCTCTCGAGCACAGCTTTTGCCGGACATCGATTCAGCACGAACACTGCACAAGCAACAGCTTCCGCCCAAGATTCCTTTGGTAAGCCTTTCGCCTTCAACATGCTTCGTGCCATCTCAAAGATCGTCCTATTCTTTCTTTCTGGCACACCATTTTGCTGCAGTGTATAACTGGCAGTTTACTGACGAAGAATTCCTTGGGACTTGCAGTAATTATGAAATTCGTTAGAGGTAAATTCACCGCCTCTATCCGATCTCAGAGTATTCAAGCTAAAGCCGTTTTGCTTTTCAACAAAGGCTTTAAACTCTTTAAACTTTCCGAATGCTTCAGATTTTTCACGCAGAAAATAAAGCCAAGTTTTTCTTGAAAAATCATCTACGAAAACAAGCATGTACTTTTTGTTTCCAAAAGATTCTACCTCAACTGGGCCACACAGATCCGTGTGTACTATTTCCAATGGTTGCTCTGCTCGTATGGATTTCCCTGTTGGAAACGCGTCACTATGCCGCTTCCCAAGTAGACATCCTTCGCACGTTCGATCTGGAACATCAATCATCGGTAAACCTATCACCATCTTCTTTTGCGCCAACAACTTCAAGCCTCTGAAGTGTAAGTGACCAAACTGAAGATGCTATTGCCAGTTGCTATCCATTGCCATAACTTGAAAATTCATTACTCCCTTCGTATTAAGAGTAAGAGCGAACATTCGTTTTTTGGCCATTTCTACCTGCGTGATTAACTTGTTGTTCTTGCTCCGGATTGTACAGACTCGTCTTGAAAAAGAATCTTGTGCCCCTTTTCTGAAAGCTTCCCAGTGCTTAATAAGTTCCAGAAAAGCCCAGGTACAAAGAAAACATCGGCGACAGTAACATCCGTACCATCCTTTGACTGGATTTTGATGTCACCCTTACCTTTGACCGGACTTTGATGTCACCCTTACCTTTGACACTCACCTTCGTCTTATTGCCAAAGTTGACTTCACCGCCTTCGTACTCCTCTAGCTTCGTAAATAGGTCCTTGCATCCGCACATATGATTCGAGCAACCGCTATCAAGAAACCAAATATCGGAGTGATTTTTATTTGATTTTCCAGCGTTGCATACTAGAACAATATTGTCACTTGCCTCTGCAACATGCACCTGCTCCGCTCGTCCATGTCGGTTGCCACGCGGACATTCCCTTTTGTAATGCCTAAATTGTTGACACCGGTAACATTTGACTTTGGACTTGTCAATTTTAGCAGGAGAATTAATTTTCCAATTTCCTCCACCTTGCCCGCTACCTTATCCGCCACCGCGTCCATGGTTGTTGTTGCTTTGACAGCAACCGCGATTTCCTGGGACATAGCTGCTTTGCAAAGCTTGTTCTTGGTTACTGCTACTTGCCGTCTGGTTCATTCTCTGCTCATGAGAACTTAATGAACCCAACAACTGGTCTGCCGACATAGTTGTTGTATCTTGACCTTCTTCGATTGCAGCTACTACGTACTTATATCTTGTGCTCAAACAGCGTAAGATTTTTTTTACCACCCTCTCCTCGTCCAACGATTCACCGTTAGCCCGCAATTGGTTTACGACTGACTACACACGGTCAAAGTAGCTTGCAACATTTTCCGAGTCCTTCATGCGCAAGAACTCAAAATTTGCACGGAGTGTTTGTAACCGGACCCGCTTCACTCGATCGTCACCTTTGTAGGCTTTCTGCAGAATAACCCATGCTTGGTTTGACGTCTCTGCCGCTGAATGATAGCATAAAATGCCTTCTGGTCATTTGTCCGAGTTTCAATTAAAGCCTCCTATTCCTTCTTCTTCAACGCCTCGAACACTTTGGCGTCTGGAACTTCGGTATAATCATTTTCCACCACTTTCCATAGAGCCTGTGATCGGAAAAATACATTCAATTGGATAGCCCAATTGTTGTAATTTTTACCGTTGAGTTTTGGGAGTTGAAACTGAATCGAGTTATTGCCTGACATGACTCAATTTCCTAACACCTCAGAAGACTCAAACTAGCTCTGATACCAAATGTAGGAACCAAAAAATAAATTAATGATTCCCAAAATAATTTATGGAGACAAAAGTATACCAAAAATGGATTTATTAATACAACTCGGAAACTCTCAAATACAAAAGTATTTCTTACAAACACTCCTTACACTCAAGCTATTGATCACTCAATACTTGCTTGAAAACTTGATAATAACCAAATGAATTACAAGTCCTATTTATACTAGTTAACCCCTAGTGTGAATAAATAATGTGAAACAAAGAATCAAAAATCTAACACACCATGGCCGGTGTCTAACCTTGAAAGGTGAAGTTTATTTTAAAATCTCATTTTAACAACTAAAACATGTGTTTCAAAAGACATGGCCGGTGGTCAATTTTTTTGGATAAATTATTATTTCAACAAAAACAGCACAAAATCGACCTGAATCAGCCCCAGAAATGCTGAAATTTAGCTCCCAAAACAGCTCCAAACTCAGCTGAATATCAGCTACCCAAAATCGAGCAAAAACATCGCAAAAATCTGATGCCAAATACCATTAAAACATAGGTCAAAATCATTCCCAAAACACCATGACATCACAAGCTTTGGTTGAGTTTGGGTCGTGTTTCGTTAGCTCCTTCTCGAGTTTCATCCCGGTTTCAATTGCTACTTATCCAACTGTAAAGCTTTCTTTGGAGACTCTTGTTAAATTGAAACGTGTCAGCTTAAAGGTCCATATCTAAACCTCCCCTTTCTTCTTATTCAGGGAACTAACATGTTCGTATGATTTTTGTTTGTTAAAGTTTTGATGGTGTGGTGATGTTATGATTCATGCTTATAATTGTTGAGGTTCAAAACTCTATCGTAAATGTTATGAGATCTGGCTGCTCAACCTAGCCTTATTTAGGCCATGTATTGTAGAGTAATTTAATTTAAGTCCATGTTTCCTACACGGTGTTTGAGTTTTTGCTCGTTTGAGTTACGTACTATTATGTTCAAACTCATCCTTTATTTTAGATTATATGGATAGTCCCTGAATTCTTCCATACTATTTTTACCTTATCCGCTTTATCAAAATCTAATGCCTTTATTAGTACAAGTTGTGAATTCAAACATGGCTTGCGGAGGATCTGTTATTAGACAATTTTGTGGCTATTATAATTTTACCGCTAAAATGCTTTAGGCACGACTTGGTTTATCATCGTAATTGTGTACACATTCGCGTGACATAATTACGATTTTAATAATCAACTCGGAGTATGCGTTCGCGCAACTTCAATGAAACTTTCTTAATAATAAAAATAGGTTTTCATGGGCTACTAATTAGTCTTAGCTTGAGGTGTGCCATCCATCATTTAATCACACATGGCCCTCGTATGAATTCCACACCCTAGATATAAAACGATAAATGTTCGTAGTTTGCTTTAGGCACGTCTAATATACTATCGTGATTGTGCACACGTTCGCGTGACATGATTGTGATTTCTAAGAACAAAACCGGAGTATGCGTTCGTGCAACTTCGGCTAAATTTTCTTAAGAATAACAAAGCGTTATAATTGTGGATACGTTCGTGTGACATGATTCTTGACACGCCCAACAAATGGGTACACGTACGCGTGACCCGTTTCAACATATTTTTCTTAATTAAAGAGCGGTGAAAGGTAATAGGTTCTAAAATCAGTAATTAAATAATTTTACTAAGCCAAGTATGACCAAAGCGACCGTGCTAGCACCACGGAACTTGGGAGTGCCTAACACCTTCTCCCGGGTTAACAGAATTCCTTACTCGGATTTATAATTCGCAGACTATAGTAACAGAGTCATTCTTTTCCTCGACTCGGGATTAAATCCGGTGACTTGGGACACCATGAATCTCCCATGTAGCGACAATGATTTTTAATTAAAATGAATCCCGTTTCGATTGTCACTTAAATTTGAAAAACTCATTCTATTATACCTTTTCGGGGGGTGTAGTGTTAAAAAGGAGGTGTGACAGCTCTGGCGACTCTGCTGGGGATTAGAACCCAGAACTTCCGGTTCAGGTCAAGAACTCGAGCTTGTTAATGCAATTTTTATTTGGCTTTATTGTTGACATTATTGTATTTTGTGGACTTAATGTGCTAATCGTCATTTACCGCTTTGATATTACTTGAACTGTATTTAAATGTCTTCTTATGCCACCAATATGAGTCTTCTGAAAATGGTGCACATGTTCGCGTGGCCCGCTTTTTCTGTAGAAATAACACCAAATAGATCGAGGTTGGGCCAGCAACAAGGCCGGGTGGACTTTTGTGCTCCCGGTACGTTAACCTTCTTTGGCCACAGTTGTCCGCTCAGGTAACCCAAGTCTAGAACACGAACCCCAAGTTTTAAATCTAGAATAAGCTCATGCCGGAACCCTAGTAGGAACGATTACTTGCATCACGTGCATTTGACCTTGGGGACTCAACACAGGGGTTGGGTCATTCTAGGACAGGTGTACCCAAATTGAAAATACCATCCTAATGCATCCTACTTACTACTTGTGCATTTATTTACTTTGGGTTTGCATGTTGACCGGCTTGTAAAAAATGGGAGAGAGTTGAAAAGAAAATAGCAATGCTAGGGTAAATGAGGGTAATCACCTGTTTTGAAAAATCAATGCCAAAATCGTATTGGAACTTTGCCGGATTTTTGAGAAATTGAAAGAAAAAGAAAGGTTTTCAAAAATAGTTGGTTTGCCTAATCTTGCATAACTACACTGGTCTGATTCTCACCGGATGTGAGATACGTAGGCAAACCACGTCGGTTCCGACCCCCAATTTCCAAAAATCCAAAATTTTTTTTATACTTCCTTGTTTAGGAAAGTTTTTTCTTGAGACCCCAATTTTTTTTGTAAAGATATTTTCTTTTAGTTGCTTCTCAAAATAAAAAAAATATATAAAATATTTATATTCTTCTTTCGAAAATTGAAAAGAAAATTCAAGATTCAAAATAGTTTCTTTTTCTTTAGATGTACTTCTTTCCTAACTTAAGAATAAAAATTCATAAGTGTAAAAATATTTTTCTTTCTAAGTTTTTATTTCAAAATTTTGAAAAAAAAATAAAAAAATAGTATAAACTATTTTTATTCTTCTTTCGAAAATTGAAATAAAATATTCAAGATTTAAAGTTTTTTCTTTTTCTTTAGAAGTACTTCTTTCTTAACTTCAGAATAAAAGTTTATAAATGCAAAAATTATTTTTCTTTCTTCTTTAGATGTTTTTCTTTCAAAATTCCAAAAATAAAAACAATAAAAAGTCAAAATTCAAAAAAAAAATAAAGAAAAAAAATATATTTCTTTGAAAAAATGCTATAGAAAAATCAAAATCCCAAAATATTCTCTTTCTCCTTTATAAGTCTTTCTTTTGAATTTTTTTTTAAAAAACAGAGAAAATTCCAAATCTGGAAAAACATAAATTAAGTTAATTTCCTATATTCCTAATCTTCCCGAACTACGCAATATCTGATTCATGCGGCGTCATGATACGTAAGCAACCCACATCAGGTTCAATCAACCATGAAAAAGGAAAATTAGAAAAATTAAAAAAAACAAGGAAGAAAAAAAAAGTGAAAAAATGTGGATAATAATAAGGACTGACTGTGTCCACTCTAACATGTCTTTTGTTTTAAATTGTTAAGAAAGTTTGAGGTGGTTGATTTATGGTAAGCAGACAGCACAAGATTCAATAGAAAATGATAACTGACATCGAACCTATTACAAGCGCTTAACAGACTCATGGTCAGAATATTCGACAAGAGTCTACTATGGCTGAGGAAAATAGAATACTGAAATTGCAAATGGCCAAAAATGTGTCAAGCATTGGCCAATGGCCAAGGAGAACCTTTTCATTAGTCACAATTTCTTACACAACAAGAGCAATCCCACTCTCTTGAATACCACTCGTACCTATTTGATCTTCCTGCAAAGATTGAGAAGCCCGCCCAAACGATGGTACCAGAAAAAATGACCCAAAGGGTAAGAAGCTTAGAACAACGGTTGGAAAACATGCAAGGGTTGGCGGATCAAAAAAGTGTTGCCTTCAAATATCTATGTATGTTTCTCGATGTCCACGTGCCGCCCGATTTCAAGATTCCCAAATTGGAAAAGTATGATGGACATGGAGACCCCATAGCCCACCTGAAATATATTACAATCAACTATAGGTGTGATAAGAAATGAAGAATTGTTGATAGGCTATTTGGGGAAATCCTTTTGGGAGTAGCATCTGAATGGTTTTTGGATCAAGACACATCTCGCTGGTACATCTGGGATGACTTGGCACAGGCCTTTTTCAAACGGTTCCAATATAATATTGACATTGTCACAGACCCTAATTCCCTTTCAAACCTGAAGAAGAAACCAACTTAATGTTTTAGGGAATATGCCATTAAGTGGAAAGAACAAACAACTAGAGTTAAGCCACATGTGGATGATCACGAGCTAATCACCGTCTTTCTTCAGGCTCAAGAGCCGGATTATTTTCAAAATATGATATTCGCTGTGGGTAATCCTTCTCGAAAGTAATCAAAATGGGGGAAATTGTTGAGAATGGTCTTAAGACAGCAAATATTATAAGTCAAGCTGTTCTCAAAGCCGCAACTCAGGTTGACTAGGTTGAATCAGATAATTTTTGTAATTTTGGTGACACGAATGAGAGGGTTGAAGAAATCATGATGACATCAGAGTCGAGAAGAGGTCCCAGGAAAACATTTCAAAGGTATGATCAACATCTTCAGGTTCTCCATGACTCCCCTGAGCAATATTATCAACCTCAGAACCCTCAATACTCTGTTGATACACCTCAATATGATGCCCGGCCACCAAAACACCCGAGAAGGCGAGCGTGAGTACCATAAAATCTCTTCAATCCTCCACAAAATCTTCAATTTCCCTTTTACCCACATCCAAGCTAGAGGTATAAAGGGGAACATAAGTTGAAAGATAATTTTACACCAATAGGAGAATCCTATGCGAGTTTGTTTGGGAAATTAAAGCATTATGGTGTAATTGCACCTATTCCTCCAAATCATGTGGACCCATATGCGAGAATATTTGATCCTTCTAAAAGGTGTGAATACCATTCCAATTCCCAGGGGCACAATGTTGAAATCTATCGGGATTTGAAAAGAGAATTATAAAGGATGATCCAGGAAAAGTTGATCGTGATCCAAGACAGTGAAACCCAGAATATCACGCAGAGTCCATTACTTGCGTATGATGATGCACACCGTGTGGGGATGCTGCTTGGTGACATGGAGTATGAAAATTCTGTCGGGAACTTGCTGCCTGAAATTGGAGAAGGTCATGGTGATTCTGATGAACAAATTTGTGGCTAAATGTCAGGTTTATTAGTTGAAAAGTCATTCCCTCCTCACTTAGGAAGGAATCTTGGTAGCTTGTTTTGATGTTTTTTCTCTTATATGGGTTATTTAAGGGTTGTGATCCAGATTTTATTTTCTTTATTGAGTCAAAATTCTTCTATCTTTCTATTTTTTTGTACGAGTCATATTTGTATCTCTATTAAAAGGGCAAGTTGTTACTACATTACTGCTAAAGAATTGTCTACGATGCTTAATAACAAGCCTTCTGTGTTTGACAACCTTACGAAACCAAGGACCTCAGTCTTAAATAGGTTTGGATCGCTGAAGAATGAAAACAAGCGCCATGGAAGTAATGGAAGGATTGGAGCACCTATCTTCCTTAAAAAGGAGATTTTGACTACAAACTACCCAAGTCTGATTCCTTCTAGAATGAGGCGAGAGACAAAAATGCTAGTTTTGTGCGGAGAATAAAAGCAAAGGCTCATGCTATAGTCCACACTAAGGAACAGAAGAAAGATGAAGAAAGTTTGGGGTCATCATATCATATCACCATTTGTGATGAACAAAATGCTTCACCCTATACGAAAATTGAGGAAAAGTGCCTTGATATTCATGTATGTCAGCACATATCTTTCAATGATGGTGATCCCCTAGAGGATGAATATGCTAAAGATACACCACCAGAGCTTGAAGAAGGGGTGAAGACAACGGTTGATGCACTAAAAGAAGTCAATCTCGGAGTAGTTGAAGATCCAAAGCCCACATATATAAGTTCCTCTCTACTTGGTGATGAAGAGGGCAAATATATTGAGCTACTTAAGGAGTTCAAAGACGTATTTGATTAGAGCTACAAAGAAATGTCAGGATTAGGCCCCAAGGTGGTTTTTCATCACCTTGCTATCAAACGAGGTGCTCGTCCTGTAAAGCAAGCACAACGTTGCTTCAGACCTAAACTGGTTCCTTTGATTGAAAGCAAAGTTAACAAGCTTATTGAGGCTGGTTTTGTTTGTGATGTTAAATATCCTACATGGATTCAAGCATTGTCCCTGAAAGAAAGAAGAATGACCAAATCTGAGTTTGTGTTGACTTTAGGGACCTAAATAACGCTTGTCCTAAGGATGAATCCTCTTCCTATCCCTGAGCTCATGATTGATACGACAACTGAATACGAGGCAGTGTCTTTCATGGATGGTTCATCTGGATATAATCAAATTTGCATGGCACCAAAGGACGAAGAACTTACTACCTTTTGCACCCCTAAAAGTATATAATACTAGAAGGTAATGCCTTTCGGTTTGAAGAATGTTGGTTCTACATATCAACGTGTCATGCAAAATATTTTTAATGACATGCTTCATAAAAACATGGAGTGTTATGTTGACGACTTGGCGGTAAAGTCAAGGAAGAAGGATGATCATTTGTAAGATTTGAGGATGGTATTTGAACAGCTTCGGAGATACCAACTCAGAATGAACCCGTTGAAGTGTGATTTTGGAGTTACTTTTGGGAAGTTCCTTGATTTTATTGTTCGACATCGAGGTGTCGAGATTGATCAAGCTAAGAAGGATGCTATCTTTAAAATGCCCGAGCCTAAAGATATTCGTGAATTAAAAAGCTTGCAGGATAAGTTGGCATATCTTAGGAGATTTATTTCCAATCTGGCTGGAAGATGCCAACCATTTAGTCGCCTCATGAAGAAAGGGTTTGCCTTTGAGTGGGACCAAGCTTGCAGAAATGCTTTTGTAAACGTTAAGTCTTATATGATGAAACCTCTAGTACTGGCAGCCCCCATACCTGAAAAGCCATTAATATTATACATTTCAGCATAAGAAAGGTCAGTGGGAGCGCTTCTCGCTCAAGGAAACAATGAAGGCAAAGAAAATGCGCTTTATTACTTGAGTAGGATGATGAATCCAAATGTGCTCAAGTATTCGCCTATTAAGAAGTTATGTTTGGCACTTGTCTTCTCTATTAAGAAGCTGAAGCATTACTTCTAAGCTCACGTTATGCGACTCGTCTCAAGAGCAAATCCTATCAAGTTTGTCATGTCTAAACCAGTCCTAAGTGATCGATTGGCGAGATAGTACCTCCAATATAATCAATATGAAATTGTGTATGTTCCTTAAAAGGTAGTAAAAGGACAAGCATTAGGAGACTTCCTAGTTGACCATCTAATTCTTGATGATTGGGAGTTGTCTGATGAATTGCCTGATGAAGATGCAACGATCATAGAAATTTAGCCTCCTTGGA
Organism: Nicotiana benthamiana; assembly: GCA_034376525.1. Classification (NCBI taxonomy): domain Eukaryota; kingdom Viridiplantae; phylum Streptophyta; class Magnoliopsida; order Solanales; family Solanaceae; genus Nicotiana; species Nicotiana benthamiana. The sequence continues at coordinate 20,752,666 of CM067341.1, forward strand.
AGATGTATTTTGAGGGTGATGCACATCGTGAAGGAGCTGGCACTGAAATAGTGATTATCACTTTTCAAGGAGAAGTTTTGCCCTATTCTTTCACTCTGACACAACGGTGCTCCAACAATGTTGCTGAATATCAATCGCTCATACTTGGGCTTGAAATGGCTGTGGATATCAAACAATTGCAGTTACAAGTTTTTTGAGACTCCAAGTTAGTGATCAATCAAAGTTTAGGTAGCTATGAGGTCAAGAAGCCAGAATAGGTGCCAGATCACAAGTATGCTCAAAGATTGGTAAGTTGGCTTGGAGAGGTAACTATTCAACACATGTTGAGAAAGGAAATAAGAGAGCTAATACATTAGCAGCCTTAGCTTCTACATTATCTTTACCTGATCAGACACAAGTCAGTGTTTGCCAAAGAGGGGTAGTTCCTCCACCAAATGACTATAAGGAAGAAGAAAGCAAAGTTGAACATATTTCTTCCGTTCTTGAGGCTGAAATTGAAGACTGGTGACAACCATTAATAGATTATCCATGTTACAGTATATTGCTAAAAAATCCTCGAAGGAAAATAGAAATCCGAAGGAGAGCCCCTCATTTTCTTTATTACAAGAATACACTCTACAGACAATCATTTGATGGAGCGCTCCTACATTGTTTGGGGACTGACGAATCCATTCAAGACTTGCAAGAAGCACACTCTAGAGTATGTGGTGCATATCAATCTGGGCTAATACTTTATTTCCATATAAAAAGAATAGGGTATTATTGTCCAACCATGGTAAAATATTGTTTGGGTTATACTCGGAGGTGTAAAGCATGCCAATTCTATGTTAACTTCATACATCAACCACCTGAAGTATTACACCCAACTATTGCTTCTTGGCCATTTGATTCTTGGGTTTTGGATGTTGTTGGTCCATTGCCGAAGTCTTCTGGTGGACATCGATACATTTTGGCCAAAACTGATTACTTTTCGAAGTGGACAGAAACTGTTTCTCTCAAGTAAGTAAAGAAGGAAAATATAGCTAACTTCATCTGAGTCAATATTATCTATAGATTTGGCATTCTGCGATATATATTAACAGACAATGGTAAGCCATTTGATAACAAGTTGATGAATAAAATATGCGATCTTTTTGGCTTCAAGCAGCGCAATTCCTTCATATATTATTTTGCTGCCAAATGGACTTGCTGAAGCATTTAACAAGACACTCTGCAACTTGTTGAAAAAGGTTGTTTCTAAGTCTAAGAGAGATTGACATGAAAAGATGGAAGAAGCTCTTTAGGCATACATGACCACTTATCGCACACCAACGCAAGCAACTCCTTATTCACTTGTTTATGGAGTTGAAGCGGTCCTTCCACTTGAGCGTCAAATCCCATCATTGCGACTTTACGTTCAAGAAGGACTCACCGATAAAGAAAATGCTTGGTTACGCCTTGAAAAATTGGAAGCTCTTGATGAAAAGAAGCTAGAAGCTCAACAAAGCCTTGAATGTTATCAAGCTCGCCTATCTCGTTCTTTAACAAAAAGGTACGCCTTATATCTTTCCAAGTGGTTGACCAAGTTCATGTGGTCAAAAGGTCTATTATTACCTCTCGTCGATCTGGGGAAAAATTCTCTGCTAAGTGGGATAGACCATATATATTGTACAGGAGGTATACTCAAGTGGCGCTTACAGGATAGTTGACTCGGAAGGTTTGCGTATTGGCCCCATCAACGGGAAATTCATGAAGAGATACTATCCTCGAAGAAAACAAATACACTCCTTATCACACGAGCCTAGACAGCATGTTGTAACTCTCCTTGATGCACGAGCATAAACTGCATGTTACTCTTGTTTCGCAAGAGTATAAACTGTGCACAGTGCCTAAAAAAAGGGTCCACTAGGTTTAAAACCTCGAAGGAGGCGGCTTAGGAAAAAGTTAGGACATCCAAAAACAGTAATGTTCTTTAGGTTGAAGACCTCGAAAGAAATGGCCTAGGCAAAGTTAGGACATTCAAAAAAAAACCCCACCAAGCTTCGAACTACAGAATGACTTGATCCTCTTCACCGAGGTATGTAGGCAGCTTAGAGTTTCATTTTAAGTTCAGTCATATGAGTTCAAAAATACATATTACCCAAGGCATTATTCAAATGCGGTATGATGGAATATATTCTCTTGATTGACACTTAAAAATTAGGTGTACATGTATTCTTTTGTTGAACTCTTTGTCTTATCTTGATGGCTCAATGGGGGAAGGTCCTCCATATCAAACTGAGGTTTTTGATAGGTTGATTGTAGTTGCTTTAATAAGAGGCTAAATATTTAAGTTGGAGGCCCCGATTCTAAGTCAAGTTAATTTGGTCAAGTCTATTACATCATCAATTTGAAGTATTCAAGCCCGCTAGGTCTTATAGTTGAAGTCTTCAAATCCACCAAATCTTCTAGATTTTTTGAATCTGCTAAGTAGTGATAAAACCTTTGAATTACCAAATCTTCAAGTTGAAGTCTTCAATTTTTGAAAGTCTTCAAATTGAATCATCAAATTAACGTCTTCAAATTCGCTAAGTCAAGTTAAGGCCTTCAAATTAGCCAGAAATTGAAGTCCCCAATTCTGCAAAATTTTCAAGTTGAATCATCAAGTTAAAGTCTTCAAATCCACTTAATCTTCTAGAGAAGTCTTCAAATCTGTCAAGTCTTTAAGTAGAAGCCTACAAGTCTGCCTTGTATTCAAGTTGAAATGTAAAAAAAAAAAAAGATTCTTCGATTCTGAGGTTATCTTTACTAAAGTAGTATCTTTGGAATTGATTTATTCTTCTACCTGCAAAAAAAAAAAAAGGAGAAACATATCTATATAAAGAAGATCATAAAATTAAATATTAAAGTGGAAGAGATATTCTTGGTGGTCAGCTTTTTGAAAAAAATAAGTCATGCTTCGTACAATTTTTTATTCATGTATTTCGAAATGAGGACGAGTTTTCAATCCTTTGTGCCAAAAGGTCAAATCTTTTCGAGATGAAGTAAAATTTTCAAGTTAGACTGTATAGTGGACTTTGTTGGTCTTCTTCTTGGGCAAAATATAGTCTTCAGCTTAAACGGTGTAGTGGTCTTAACATCACAAAGTAAAGTCTTCAGCTTGGATAGTTGTCTTCGCCTTTACAAAATAGATCTTTCACTCAGACGGTGTAATGGTCTTTGCCTCAGATAAAAAGTAAAGTCGTGGCTTAGATGATGTAATAGCCCTTGCCATAGCTAAAGAAAGTCAAGTTTTCAAACAAAATGAAGTCTTTGGCTTGAAGTCATGTCTTCAAACGAAATAGAGTCTTTAGTTTAGACGGTGTAATGGTCTTCGCTTCAAATAAAATGAAGTCTTTAGCTCAGACGGTGAAATGGTTTTCGCTTTAGACAAAATAAATCTTTTGGCTCAGACAGTATAATGATCTTTGCCTCAGATAAAAGTAAAATCTTTAGTTTAGACATTGTAATGATCTTTGCCATAGATAAAGAAAGTCAAGTTTTCAAATGAAATAAAGTGACTTAGACGGTGTAATCGTCTATGACTCAAATAAAGTGAAGTCAAATCTCCAAACAAAATAGAGTCTTCAGCTTAGACGGTGTGATGGTCTTCACTTCAAATAAAATAAAGTCTTTAGCTCATACGGTATAATGGTCTTCGCTTTAGACAAAATGAAAAGTCTTGGCTTGGACGGTTTACCTAAGATAAAAGTAAAGTCTTTGTCTTAGAAGATATAATGGTCTTTGCTATAGATATAAAAAGTTAAGTTTTCAAATAAAATGAAGTCTTTTGCTTAGAGGTGTAATGGTCTATGCCTCAGATAAAATAAAGTTAAATTTTCAAACAAGATAAAGTCATTATCTTAGACGGTGTAATGGTCTTCACTTCAGACAAAATAAAGTCTTTAGTTCAGACGGTATAATGATCTTTGCCTCAGACAATAAATCTTTGGCTTAGGCAGAGTAATGATCTTTGCCTAAGATAAAGAAAAATCTTTGGCCTAGACGGTGTAATGGTCTATGCCTCTAACAAAATGAAATTAAATCCTCAAACAAGTAAAATTATCTTCTTGACGTGTAATGATCTTCACCTAATACAAAGTAAAATCTTTCACTCAGACAGTGTAATGATCTTCACCTAAGACAAAGTAAAATCTTTCGCTCAAACAGTGTAATGATCTGCACCTCGACAAAGTAAATTTTTAGATCAGACTGTGTAATGGTCTTTTGCCTCGAATGAAGTAAAGTCTTCAACTTAGACAATATAATGATTTTCTCATGAGACAAAGTAAAGTCATTGAGTTAGTGGTATAATAGTCTTCACATATACAGGCAATGTATAGTCTTCACATATATCAGGCAATGTATAGTCTTCGATTTAAATGGTGTAATGATCTGTATCTCGGACATTGTAAATTTTTCTACCTTTCGCCTCAAACGGTATGAGTAATTCAAAGAACTTATATGATAACTGTTGCTTCCTCCTTTGAACCTGAAAAGAAATGGCAACAAAGAGAGAATAAAAGAAATACAAGAGATGGGAAGGGATTAAATTCCTTTCAAAATTTTAAAGATGAATGCAACATGCAAAAGTGCAGCAACTTCCACCAAAAAAGTTTCCTGCAAACAATAATGAAAGAGAAATCAAGAAGTCTTACATGGAAAACTAATAAATAAATTTTCCTAGTTCAAAGGAGTGAACCTGCAAATTATGAAGATGAACTCAAGCTTATAACATGTCAAAGAAAAAAAAATCACGTGAATTCTTTTTGAAAAAAAAAAGGAGTACAAAAGGGTGACATGGACAAGGATGTACTTGCTATTCTTGGAGAAAAGTACAACAATCAGATGCTTTCATAAAGTCCAAGCAACTTTTCTTGATGAAAAGTACCGACAACTTGACTTGCCTTTTAAATGGAAAATATATAAACGGGAGTACTACCTTTTGAAAAATAGCGGAGGATTGTTTGCTCTCTTTGAGTTTTCTAAAAGAAGAAAACACATTAACCGTAAATTGTGAAGATGCTTTCATCTCTTTATATAGGGCCAATGGTATCATTAGCTATAGTGTCCTACTTTGAGATAGAAATTATCTTGATAAGCCTCTAAGGATCTTATTCCTATCCAATCTTTGAGGATATCAGTTTCTTATTGAAAAATAAATTTAAATCAGTACATGATCAATTCCGGTAGTGCTAGGATTCCACATTGAATTATCCTCAAGCAGCGGAACATGGCAAGCAGTTAAGTGATAAGTATAGAAAGAATCCTTAACAATGTTGGACTGCCATGAATTTCTATCATTAAACCTTGAGGAATCAAATGTTATAATGAATTATTAACAAATTCATCCAGCGTTCTTTTTCTTTAACCAAAGGGTACAATAAGCAAAAGAAAAGAAGGATCGAATTCCTTTGCAGAATTCAAAGATAAATGCAATACGTATAAATGGCTAAGAGATGAATCTTTGTACTTAGTGCTCTACTTTCCACTTCAAATGTTCACGGCCTCTTAAAGTTATTGACCCTCAAATCCTTCTATGCGAATGCGAAACACCAAGAACTTACTCTATTTGAACGCGAAGCTCCAACCGCGAATGCGAAGACAAAATCTCAGGCCTACCCAATTCCTTCTATGTGATCGTGAGGGACCTCCCGCGATTGCGAAGACAAAAAATACCCTACAATAATTGCTGCATTTTCTGCATTTTTCCCAAGTCCAAAACTTCCTGATAGCCATCAGAAATCACCCCGAGGACCCGGGGACCTCAACAAAAAACACTAGCACATCCTAAAACATTATTCAAATTTCTTTCAATTATTGAAACACCTAAAACAACACAAAAACTATCAAATTACATCGAATTCGAGCCTAAGTTCTTCTAAAACTTCCAAAACACGCATTTGATCAAAAACTCAACCAAATCATCTCCGAATGACCTGAAATTTTACACACACGTACCAAATCACAAAACAAAGCTAAAGCAACTCTCGGAGTTCCATTCCAACTCTCAGATCAAAATCTCACCTACCAACTGAAAATCGCCAAAATACTAAATTCGCCAATTCAAGCCTAATTCTGTTCCGGACCTCCAAATCCACTTTCGGTCACACTCCTAAGTCACAAACCATCCCGCGAAGCTAACCGAACCATTAGAATTCACATCCGATCGCTTTAACTCAAAAGTCAATGTCTGGTTGACTTTTCCAACTAAAGCATTCTTAAAAGAGACTAAGTGTCCATTTCTTATCAAAACCACTCCAAACTAACTCGATCACATAAGACACGGATAATGAAGCATAAAGAAGAAGAAAATGGGGAAAATGGAGTGCTAACTCATTAGATGATGGTCGGGTTGTCACATCCTCCCCAACTTAAGTAAATGCTCATCCTCGAGCGAGTCAAGAAACATACCTGAAGCCTCAAATAGGTGAGGATATCTACTCCGCATCTCCCGCTCGGTCTCCTAGGTAGCCACCTCCACGAGTTGACCTCGCCACTGCACCTTCACTGAAGCTTTGTCCTTTGATCTCAACTTTCAAACCCGACGATCCAAAATAGACACTAGCTCCACATCATAGGTCAAATCATAATCCAACTGAACTGTGCTGAAGTCCAACATATGAGACGGGTCCCCAACATATTTCCAGAGCATAGAAACATGGAATACCGGATGCACACTCGACAAGCTGGGTGGAAAAGCAAGCATATAAGCCACCTCCCCAATCCCCTTAATTACCTCAAAAGGTCTAATGAACTGCGGACTCAACTTCCTTTTCTTCACAAATCTCATAAAACCTTCATGGGCGAAACCTTCAGCAAGACCTTCTCACCTACCATATAGAACACATCTTGAACCTTCCTGTCCACATAACTCTTTTGACACGACTGTCGTACGAAGCCTCTCCCAAATCACCTTCATCTTCTCTAAGGCATCTTGGACCAACTCTGTCCCCAATAGCCTAGCCTCACCGAGCTCGAACCAACCAACTAGAGATCTACATCGTCTTCCATAGAAGGCCTCATACGGAGCCATCTGAATGTTGGACTAATAGCTGTTGTTGTAGGAAAACTCTATTAGTGGAAAAAACTCATCCCATGAACCTCCAAAATCAATGACACAAGCACGCAACATAACCTCCAATATCTGAATGATACACTCGGACTGTCTGTCCATCTGAGGATGAAACATTATGCTCAACTCCACCTGAGTACCCAACTCTCTCTACACGGCTCTCCAAAACTGAGAAATAAACTGAGTACCTCTATCTGAGATGATGGAAACCAGACCACCATGCAACCGAACAATCTCCTGGATATAAATCCTTGCCGGGCGCCCTGAAAAATAGGCAGTACACACAGGTATGAAGTGCGCAGACTTGGTCAGTTGATCAACAATCACCCAAATGGCATCAAATTTCTTCAAGTTCCGAGGTTGTCCAACAACGAAGCCCATAGTAATCCTCTCCCACTTCCACTCGGGAATATCCATCTGCTGAAGCAAGCCACCAGGTCTCTGATGGTCATATTTCACCTGCGAACAATTGAGACACCAAGCTATAAACCCCACAATATCTTTCTTCATTCTCCACCACTAATAATGCTATCTAAGGTCCTGATACATCTTCGCGGCATTCAGATGAATTGAATACCGTGAGCTATGGGCCTCATCCAGTATCAAATCCTGAAGCCCATCCATATTGGGCACACAAATCCGGCCCTACATCCTCAACACTCCATCATCACCAATGGTCACATCTCTGGCATCTCCATGCTGAACTTTTCCCTTAAGGACAAGCAAACGCGGAGCATCTGGCATCTCCATGCTGAACTTTTCCCTTAAGGACAAGCAAATGCGGATCATCATACTGACGCTCTCTGACGTGATCATATATGGAAGACCGAGAAACCACATATGCTAGCACCTCGCTAGGCTCCGATATATCTAATCTCATAAGCTGATTTGCCAAGGCATGAACATCAACTGCGAAGGTCTCTCCCCAACTGAAATGTATGCCAAACTCCCCATACTCACTGCCTTTCGGCTCAAAGCATCAGCCACTATTGATCTTTCCCGGATGATACAGAATAGTAATGTCATAATCCTTAAGCAAGTCTAGCCACCTCCTTTGCCTCAAATTAAGATCATTTTGCTTGAACAAATGCTGAAGGCTGTGGTGATCAGTGAATACCTTACAAGATACAGCATACAAGTAGTGCCTCCAAATCTTCAATGCATGAACTATAACAGGCAACTCCAAATCATGTACAGGATAGTTCTTCTCATGGGCTTCAACTGACGAGAAGCATAAGCAATAACTCTACCCTTTTGTATCAATTCATAGCCAATCTAACTCTCGAAGCATCACATTATACGGTATATGAATCGAACGCTGATGGTAGAACTAATACTGGAGTTGGTGATCCGAGCTGTCTTGAGCTTCTGAAAGCTCTCTTCACACTCGTTCGACCATAGAAATGAAACGCCCTTTTGGGTTAACCTGGTCAAGGCGATGCAATCGAAGAGAACCCCTAGACAAACCAGTGATAATAACCTGCCAATCCAAGGAAACTATGAATCTCTGTGGCCAAGAATGGTCTAGGCCAACTCTGAACCGCCTCTATCTTCCTTAGATCGACCTGGATATCCTCTCTGGACACCACGTGCCCCAAGAAAGCCACTGAACTGAGCCAAAACTCACACTTGGGGAACTTTGCATAAAGCTTCTCCTCTTTTAATCTATGTAATACAACCCAAAAATGCTCCGCGTGATCCTCCTGATTACGCGAGTACACCAGAATATCATCAATGAATACAATAACGAACGAATCCAAATTAGACCGAAATACACTGTTCATCAAATGCATGAACGTTGTTGGGGCATTGGTCAGCCCTAAAGACATGACAAGAAACTCATAGTGACCATATCTAGTCTTGAAAGCAACCTTAGGAATATCTGAATCCGTGATCTTTAACTGGTAATAGACTGAACGGAGATCAATCTTGGAAAACACGCTCGCTCTTTTAAGCTGGTCAAACAAATCATCTATGTCGGGCATGGGATACTTGTTCTTGATGTTTACTTTGTTCAATTACTTGTAATCAATGCACATTCTTATTGTGTTATCCTTCTTCTTCACAAATAGAACTGGCGCACCCCACAGTGACACGCTAGGCCGAATGAACCCCTTATCATGGAGTTCCTAAAGCTGCTCCTTCAATTCCTTCAACTCTGTTGGTGCCATATGATATGGCGGAATAGAAATTGGCTAAGTGTCCGGTACCATATCAATAGAAAAATCAATATCCCTGTTCGGTGGCATGCCCGGCAGGTCTACATTAAATACATCGGGGAAATCCCTCACAACTGGAAAAAAATCAATGCTAGGAGTCTGAGCTCCAATATCCCGCATAAAGGCTAAATATGACAGACAAACCTTCCCAACCATACGTCGGGCCTTAAAGAAATAAATAACGCTACATGGAATATACTTCGTCACTTCATGCCACTCAATCCACGGTACACCCGGCATAGCCAAAGTAATTGTCTTAGCATGATATTCTAGAATAGCGCGACATGGAGATAACCAATCCATGCCAAAAATCATATCAAAGTCCACCATGCTCAATAGCAATAGATCAACTCAGGTCTCCAGACCCCTAATAGTCATAATACATGATCGGTACACACTGTCTATTATAATGGTGTCGCCCATCAGGATAGACACAAGAAAAAGCAAAGTAAGAAGCTCTCGGGTCGTACCTATATGGTGAGAAAAATAAGACGACACATAAGAATCTGTGGAACCGAGATCAAATAATACATAGGCATCTCTTTGGAAAACTGAGACAATACCTTTACCTATAATGGCAGCATCTGAAGCAATGGCATCTGACATGTCTGGAAGAGCATAAAAACGAGCCTGGCCACCTCCTAAAAAGCCTTCCCCTCTATGGTGACCACTAGCTGCCTGACCCCTACCCCTAGCTGGGTGGGTGGGTGGTGAAGTAGCTAGACCAGAAGTCGAGGGCTGATCCCTCTACTGAAACTGACCACCACGAAGTCGAGGACACTGCCTCTTCATATACCCAAAATATCCGCACTTACAACAACTACCGGGTGAATCCCTCGCACCGGAATGACTAAGCAGATACACTCGGTGCAGAAGAACCGTGATCTGATGGAGCATAAGATGAACTTTGAGCTGGGATGGCGCTAAGTGATTAGCCTTGATGGAACCCCTGATGACTACGCCCTGAAGATGCCCCTTTGTACTCTGGACAGGTCGACTAAGCATGCCTGAAAGAACTTGCCCCTAGATGGAGCACCACTAAAACTGCCCGTTCCTCGAGGCCTCTTGGCCTCACTCTCCTATTGGTCCCTACAGCGAACCATCTCAAGCTCACAAGTGATATCAACCACCTCCTCGAAACGTAGCACCCAATACTCTTTCTCTAGTCATCAAAATACTGAGATTCTAGTTAAGGCCATCCAAAAATCTCCTGATCCTCTCACGGTCTGTGAGAATCATCCAAATAGCATGATGGGCCAACTGCGATAACCACATCACGTACTGGGTCACGATCATATCCCCTTATGTCAACCATTCGAACTTTCTACGTAGCTTCTCTCGGCGGGAATGCGGTACATACTTCTCCAAGAATAGAGCGGAGAACTGCTACCAAGTAAGGGGTGTTGCACCAATAGGCCTACGCCTCTGAAAATCCTACCATTAAGTAAAAGCAGCCCCTGAGAACTGAAAGGTGGAAAATGCCACACCACTCGACTCAAGAATCCCTGCTGTACGGAGCATCCGCTGACGCTTATCAAGAAAACCATAGGCATCCAAACCCTTAGCATCACTGAATAACGGAGGCTAGAACTACCAAACCTCTCGAGACAATGCTGCTTATCATCTGTCATAGCTGGAACTACGAATTCCTGGATTGGTACAACCAGCTGAGCTAGAGGTGCTTACGATATCTCTAATCCCTGCATTACTTAGTTAGGTGTGCGAGCAGTGCGGGTCTGATTGCCTCTCCCGGTCTGTGAAGTAGGTGCTATAATAGTGACTAAAGCTGCCTGAGCCAGGCTAGTGCAAACTGATAAGATCTTTGCCAAGGCCTCCTAAAGACCCGGGATCACGATGGGGCAAATCTGGTGATTGAACGGGTGTTGTTGGAGCCTGAAATGGTGTTACTTGAGCCTGATCCAGAGCTGGGGAAGTTGATGGATCAACAGGTGTTGCCCTTGCTACTCCCCTTCTACCACAACTACGACCGCATCCACGGCCTCTGGTGGCCTCAGTGGGTGGCACTGGTGGTCGCCCACCTCGTCTGGTAGCGCGAGTCCTCGCCATCTGTGACAGAATAGAGTAACCAAAATTTAGTTCTTGGATCAACAAAGTCGCACGACGAGAATCTTATGAATATGACGTTTTTCCTAAAGGTTTTGTAGCATCTCGAGGATAAATAGAGACATCTCTTTACCGATCCGCGAGACTTTACTAAACTGGCTCATGTCTTGCAAGAACAAGTAACCTAGGCTCTGATACCAACTTGTCATGACCCCTACCTGGTCGTAATGGCGCCATACACACTGCTAAACAAGCCAGACCAATTAACAACCTTAACCCAATTCATTATACATTTCATTATTAGCTAACATATTTAAATTACCAAAACAACATATTTGAAGTCTGAAATAAGAGTTAAATCTGCAGAATCTCAAATAAAAATCCAACAATATAGCCCATAAAGATCTCGTGTCACAAGTGTGAGCCTCTAATACAGGTTTATCAACCTAATATATGTCAATCTAGGGAATATGAGAAAAAAACAAAAGGACAGAAGGGAGAAATTAGTGTTGGACAATACGCTTTACGCTAGAGGGGGGGTGAATAGCGTTTTAAAAATATTAAGCGTTTTAGTGCGGAATTTAAAAACTTTGCAGAAATTAAAACAAGTGCAGTAGAATAAACTTACACAATGATGTATCCTGGTTGGCCACAAACGTGGTTAGTCCAGTCCCCGAGAGACTCTCTCGAGATTTCCACTAAACTTGTCAAGCTTACGGGTGCTTAACAAACCGTTTTAGCTGAGGACACAAGCCTCACCCAGGTGCTCGGGGATCACAATCCCAAAGACTTCAATTGCTCGGGGATACCAATCCCAAAGACTTCAATTGCTCGGGGATAACAATCCCAAAGACTTCAACTGCTCGGGGATAACAATCCCAAAGACTTCAACTGCTCGGGGATAACAATCCCAAAGACTTCAACTGCTCGGGGATAACAATCCCAAAGACTTCAACTGCTCGGGGATAACAATCCCAAAGACTTCAACCGAGGAATCACAAGTTCCTCAACAAACGAGAATCGCAATTCTCTTACAAACACAAAACACACTCACTTTACAAAGCACTCCTTAATGAGTAGATATGAGTAGAAATAGTACGCTCAAGATCACAACAACTTAGCTCAATAGAATGGCTCTTCAAAAAGCTTTATGGATGAATGGAAAATGATGATCAATGTAAGAAAGCTTTTAGCAATGAAAATACTCAAAGTGTATATGTTGTTGTTGTGAAAACACTGAGTTGAAGCTGTATTTATAGGTGAAAAACTCAGTCTTACCGTTGTCTAATTGCCAATTAAGGATTGCTGAAATTACTCAGTGACAATCGATTGTCAAGACTAAACAATCGATTGTTTGCCTATCAGATTAAAAATTCAATCCCAGATTTTACGTCAACAATCGATTACTTCAAATCAATAATCGATTATTTATAACGTTAAGAAATCCTTTCCAATTTTTGGCATAAAACATCGATTGTCCCGAAATCAACAATCGATTATTTTAACAACGTTCAGAAAATCTTTTCCAGATTTTAAGCAAAACATCGATTGTTAAATATCAACAATCGATTACCTGAAGGTAATTGAAAATATATGACAACGGCCAGCTTCAACAATCGATTATCAAATGGAATAATCGATTATTAATTAATTTCAAAACTCTCTGTCTCATATATAATCGATTATCAAAAGCCACAATCGATTATCATTTTATTTAAAATCACTGGGAGACATTTTTCTCATTCTAATCGATTACCATTAGTTCATAATCGATTTTTATGAGTTTTGAAAACTTTGCCTCAGTTAACAATCGATTATCATAAGTACACAATCGATTGTTATGCAGTTTGCAAAAACCTGATGTTAACTGACTTACTCACAATCGATTATCATTAATTCACAATCGATTGTCATGCAGTCTTGGCTTAGAGATACTCGATTATCATAAGTACATAATCGATTATCTTAGCCCAGATTTTTGAGGCATGCTTGGAAAACATTTTAACAAATGTAAATATGCATAGTTTAAAACCATTTGACACTTAATTTAAATATGCATGATTTTGGAAAAATAATTTTAGTGGAGAAGCCATGTTATGAGCCAAGTTGAGGAATCAAGATCACAATTAATATTGACTCAATTATAATATTTCTAAACTTTGTCTTGAGCTTCTTGTAATGCATCCATTTTGTGCTTGTCCTTGAGTACTGCTATATATCGCTTTTTGCTTTGTTTGACATTCATCAAAACCTACAAAAGAACACACGTTTAGTATATTGCATTTGAAACGTGTTTCCAACAATTTCCCCCTTTTTGATAATGGCAAACATAAGCGGGATATATGCAATAATTATTTTGATAATCCAAGACAAGTGTAAAGTATGCAATTTGATGTTCCCTCTCACTTTAAGCATGAATGAAGTTGAGAGTGATATAGCATACTTCTTGATATCCCGTTTCTTCCCCCTTTTGCCATTAGCAAAAATATATACAAGAGAAGAATATGCAAAAAAAATATGAAATAAACAAAAGTTTATTTATTGGAAAATAAAGATAACAAAAGTAATCGATTATTGATACAGTAATCGATTGTTTGACGGCGATTTTCCTGTAGAATACTTGAGTATTTTGCGTCATGCTTTTATGATCCCCTTTTCTTTAGGGTGATACCTGCAAAAAAGTGTTAGACGCCTCCGACGCTCAAGTTAGAAATTATGTAAGAAATAATAACTTTGAAACTAGTGTAGTCGGGTGAAAAACGTGAACTCTTAAGAATTTTGTCCTAGGATGTTCTTAAGAGGGTTTAGGGTACTTACCTTCCCTTCGACTTTGCCAATTACCTGATTTTGAACATCCTCCGTTCATTTTGGTCTTTTGGCTCATTCTTCAATTTAAGAAGCTTCTTCCACAATTTTGCCTTTGTCTTCCTTGTATTTTGTCTTTTAAATTTTTCGAAAATACTTCCGATTTTGAAAAAAATGCCTAAATCGACTTTTCCGTCTCTTCCTCCTTCTTTGTGCTTTAATTTAAGGAATTTTGAATTCGTCTCCCGTCAAGTGTTTGGAGTATCCACTACACTTGATTCCTTCAAGCACACCTGCAAAACAAATCAATGCTCTTTTGGTACCCATGCCATTTTGGGTCCTTGAGGGTTATGCATACTATAATGATATGTTTGAGTAGCATGTCTATGTCTAGTAAAGCATGCGGGAGCAATATGACCAATTCGTCTACAATAATGACATGTCACATTTGGATTATGCATGCGTCTAGGCTCATAGTAGCTAGAATAATGCACATTGTTTACTCTATTTTCATTTCTCCTAATTTGAGCACCATAATCATTTCTAGGTTGAACATTTCGGGATCTTCTAGCATGATCACTGTTGTGCCTAAAATATGCATCATGTCTATGGTGACGATTGCTAGGCGGAAGGTCATGTCTAGGTCTCCTAATATTTTGTCTAGCATGCATGTTTGTTTTAGGAAAGGCATTTTTGTTATTAATCCTAAATTGAGCTCTAGGTGGTTGGGTTTTTGCATCAACCTCTTCTTCATTTATGAAGCCTATTCCATGCTTGGTTGATTTCAAGTTATCAAGCACCACATTCAAGTTTTTATGAGAGGAGTTGAATTTATCTAGTGTGCCTTTTAATCTACCTACTTCATTCTTAAGGTCTACACAAGAAGCACAATTTTTTGTAGAACTCTCGGGCTTGTCAGAACTTCTTTTCCCATAAAACTTATTTTGTTCTAGTAGCTTCTCATTTTCCAAAACCAATTTTTCCAATTCTTTTTCTTTTAATGAAAACTGTTTTTGAAAATCTTGTTCTTTTAGAGAAGCACTTTCTCTTAAACTAGTGACGGTTTTTGTAACTTTGAGAAATTCAGCATACAATTCATCAAAGGCATTTCTCATGTCATCAAGAGTGTAAAAATTTTGAGAAGAGATTTGACTTACCTCACTTTGATTTTCTTCCTGTGCCATGAGGCAGAGATTTGCCGCTTCTTCATTTTCTTCTTCACTGGATTCGTCTCCGGAATCTCCTCCCCAAGATATGTATGCTCGTTGCTTCTTGAAGGGTTTCTTCTCCTTTTTAAGATTTGGGCAGTTTGTTTTGATATGCCCTGTTTCACCACATTCATAACATTTAACTTGCTCACCTTGCTTTTTCCCTTTGCGGTCATATTCTTTTCGCATGAATTTTTGAAATTTTTTGATGATGAGTCCGAATTCGCTATCTCCATCCTCTTCAATTGGTGATTGACTTGTGCTCGCCTTTAGAGCAATCTTTTGCCTTCTTTGTTCATCAATAACAGGGTTAAGAATAGTGGATTCATAAGTCTTAAGATTACCTCTAAGAGCGTCTATGGTGACGTTCGTGATTCCAATTGACTCTTGAATCGCATCGGCCTTTGATCGCCATGCCGGTGTTAGACTCCTAAGGATTTTTCGAACTAGTTCTTTGTCTGTGAACGTCTTCTTGAGCGCGTGGAGATCATTCACTATTGATGAGAACCGCTCAAACATCTCGTCTACCTTTTCGCCTTCCTTCATATGGAACAATTCGTAAGCATGAGTTAAAAAGTCAATTTTAGCTTCTCTTACCTGGTCAGTCCCTTCGTAAGTGACCTCAAGCTTGTCCCACATTTCTTTCGCTGTTTTGCAGCAGGAGATTTTCCTGTAATCATTAGCATTAACAGCACAAAGTAATAAATTAATAGCTTTAAAATTATTTTGGACCATTCAATTATCCTCGGCGTTGAATTCCTCTTCTGATTTTGGCACCCATTCTCCTTCCACCTTTTTGACAGGAACCTCATTTCCTTTGGTGTACACCTTCCACAAGTAAGGGCTGTTTGATCTGACGAATATCTGCATCCTTTCTTTCCAATATGAATAATTAGTCCCGTTAAACAAAGGAGGTCTTGTGGGGCACTGTCCTTCATCAATACCTGCAAAAGAGTCTAGAGTAGAAGCCATGGAAAGATTCTCTCAAACGGTTAAGTCTTTCAGAGAGTATGGCTCTGATACCAATTGTTGGACAATACGCTTTACGCTAGAGGGGGGGGGGGTGAATAGCGTTTTAAAAATATTAAGCGTTTTAGTGCGGAATTTAAAAACTTTGCAGAAATTAAAACAAGTGCAGTAGAATAAACTTACACAATGATGTATCCTGGTTGGCCACAAACGTGGTTAGTCCAGTCCCCGAGAGACTCTCTCGAGATTTCCACTAAACTTGTCAAGCTTACGGGTGCTTAACAAACCGTTACAGCTGAGGACACAAGCCTCACCCAGGTGCTCGGGGATCACAATCCCAAAGACTTCAATTTCTCGGGGATACCAATCCCAAAGACTTCAATTGCTCGGGGATAACAATCCCAAAGACTTCAACTGCTCGGGGATAACAATCCCAAAGACTTCAACTGCTCGGGGATAACAATCCCAAAGACTTCAACTGCTCGGGGATAACAATCCCAAAGACTTCAACTGCTCGGGGATAACAATCCCAAAGACTTCAACCGAGGAATCACAAGTTCCTCAACAAACGAGAATCGCAATTCTCTTACAAACACAAAACACACTCACTTTACAAAGCACTCCTTAA
The DNA here is from genome assembly GCA_034376525.1 of Nicotiana benthamiana. Classification (NCBI taxonomy): domain Eukaryota; kingdom Viridiplantae; phylum Streptophyta; class Magnoliopsida; order Solanales; family Solanaceae; genus Nicotiana; species Nicotiana benthamiana. The sequence continues at coordinate 20,769,631 of CM067341.1, forward strand.
TGAGTAGATATGAGTAGAAATAGTACGCTCAAGATCACAACAACTTAGCTCAATAGAATGGCTCTTCAAAAAGCTTTATGGATGAATGGAAAATGATGATCAATGTAAGAAAGCTTTTAGCAATGAAAATACTCAAAGTGTATATGTTGTTGTTGTGAAAACACTGAGTTGAAGCTGTATTTATAGGTGAAAAACTCAGTCTTACCGTTGTCTAATTGCCAATTAAGGATTGCTGAAATTACTCAGTGACAATCGATTGTCAAGACTAAACAATCGATTGTTTGCCTATCAGATTAAAAATTCAATCCCAGATTTTACGTCAACAATCGATTACTTCAAATCAATAATCGATTATTTATAACGTTAAGAAATCCTTTCCAATTTTTGGCATAAAACATCGATTGTCCCGAAATCAACAATCGATTATTTTAACAACGTTCAGAAAATCTTTTCCAGATTTTAAGCAAAACATCGATTGTTAAATATCAACAATCGATTACCTGAAGGTAATTGAAAATATATGACAACGGTCAGCTTCAACAATCGATTATCAAATGGAATAATCGATTATTAATTAATTTCAAAACTCTCTGTCTCATATATAATCGATTATCAAAAGCCACAATCGATTATCATTTTATTTAAAATCACTGGGAGACATTTTTCTCATTCTAATCGATTACCATTAGTTCATAATCGATTTTTATGAGTTTTGAAAACTTTGCCTCAGTTAACAATCGATTATCATAAGTACACAATCGATTGTTATGCAGTTTGCAAAAACCTGATGTTAACTGACTTACTCACAATCGATTATCATTAATTCACAATCGATTGTCATGCAGTCTTGGCTTAGAGATACTCGATTATCATAAGTACATAATCGATTATCTTAGCCCAGATTTTTGAGGCATGCTTGGAAAACATTTTAACAAATGTAAATATGCATAGTTTAAAATCATTTGACACTTAATTTAAATATGCATGATTTTGGAAAAATAATTTTAGTGGAGAAGCCATGTTATGAGCCAAGTTGAGGAATCAAGATCACAATTAATATTGACTCAATTATAACATTTCTAAACTTTGTCTTGAGCTTCTTGTAATGCATCCATTTTGTGCTTGTCCTTGAGTACTGCTATTTATCGCTTTTTGCTTTGTTTGACATTCATCAAAATCTACAAAAGAACACACGTTTAGTATATTGCATTTGAAACGTGTTTCCAACAATTAGGGTTGAGGACTTCATGCAGCTACCTCGTTGCTCCCGAATAAGTGCTGCTCAACAGAAAATCCTCATTCAGCCTCAGATGCACCTGGATCTGCACACAAGGTGCATGAAGTAATGTAAGCACTTCGAACCAGCGAGTAATGAACATATTTTAGTGGTTGAGAATCAGAAATCATAGAAAAAAAACCTACACATCAGTAGTTTTAAACAAGTAATATGAAAGCGATAAACCAATGAAATCGAAATATGGAAATACTACAACAGAAAAGCAGATAAATGTCAGCCAAATAAAGGAAATGCAACACATAGAACGGTACCCTGTAGTACCCGCTGCGACGTGCATCCCGATCCATTTATTTATCATCGACGGCGCTCACTAGGGGTGTGCAGACCTTGGAGGGGGGGTCCTTATGGCCAAAGCACAATAAAAAGCCCTCTCGTGGCATCAACTAGGCCCACGGTCTCATATCAATATCAGTATAATATCACTACAATGCGCAGCCCGATCCCATACTCAGTCCAGAAATCACATAGCCCTTAGGCAATAATAAAATAGCGGTTATCAGCCCCAAACATCATTTAATATATCTTTTAGTTTCAAAAATCTGAGAAAAGATGGTTGAGTTGAAAGTAGTAGAAAATGGTACGATTGAGTTCAAGTAGTAAATCAATACAGTGAGGATATAGTGATAAAAACTCCCGGAAGTGTTCAAGTAGTTGGAACAAATCCCAAACATGAAAGTTAGTCCAAATAATGACGATATTAAATAAGCTTCAATCAAATACGCAGTAAAACATCACTTGTGACGGACCAAGTCACAATCCTCAATAGCAAACGACCCCGCGCTCGTCATCAAGCGTGTGTCACACCTCAATATAGCATTAGGATGTGAAAATCCGGGGTTTCAAACCCTTAGGACATCATTTACATTCATTACTCACCTCAAGCCGACCAAAAGTCTAGCTCGTTATGCCCTTGCCTCTCAAATCGGTCTCCTCGTGCATCGAATCTGACCAAAATCGCAACAAGTACATCACAATAGGCTAAGGGAACAAAACCCAAGCGAAAACAATCGAAAAATATCAAAAATCCCGAAATTAGCAAAATCCGAGCCCCAGGCCCACTTCTCGAATCTCAAATTTTTTATATCAACGGGTTCTTTATCTCGCCACGAGTCTATGCATATAAAGAAAACCAAAATCGGAGTCCAAATGACCCCTCCAATCCCAAGTTTAAAATCTAAAAATCCAAGCCCAAGTTCTTCCACTTCTGGCTAAATTTTCATGAATTTCTAGGTTGATTCCATAATATAATCACATTTTTTTGGTTCATAAAACTTACCTCCAATCAATCCTCTTCTAATCCCTCCTCAATTTCTCCCAAGACCTCAAAACATTCCTGCGAACACTACCTTAGGCCTATGAATTGATGACTGCCTTCCTCCAACTATGCGAACGCGAACTCCAGGCCGCGAACGTGAAGGGCGATGGCCCCTGACCCTCAAATCCTCCTATGCGAACACAGAGGGTATCATGCAAACGCGAAGCACCAAGAACTCAGCCTCTGAGAATGTCAAGCTCCAACCATGAACGTGAAGAAAAAATCTCAGGCATACCCAAGTCCTTCTATGCGATCGCGAGGGACCTCCCGCGATCGAAAAAACAAAAAATACCCTGCAATAATTGCTGTATTTTGTGCATTTTTCCCAAGTCCAAAACTTCCCGATAGCCATCCAAAATCCCCCCGACACTCCCGCGACCTCAACAAAAAACACCAACACATCATAAAACATCATTCAAACTTGTTCCAATCATCAAAACATGTTAAAAAATACCAAAACCATTAAATTATATCGAATTCGAGCCTAAGTTCTTCTAAAACTTCCAAAACACGCATTTGATGAAAAATCTAATCGAATCACCTCTGAATAACCTGAAATTCTTCACACACATCCAAAATGACATAACAAAGCTACATCAACTCTCGGAATTCCATTCTGACCCTCGGATCAAAATCTCACCTACCAACCGGAAATCACCAAAATACTAATTTTGCCAATTCAAGTCTAATTCTACTCCGGACCTCCAAAACCACTTCCGATCACACTACTAATTCACAAATCACCCCCCCGAAAGTTAAACGAACCATCAAAATTCATATTTGAGCCCTCAAACTCATAAGTCATTGTCCGTTTGACTTTTCGAACTTAAGCATTCTTAAAAGAGACTAAGTGTCTCATTTCTTATCAAAACCTTTCCAAACCAACTCGACCACATAAGACATGGATAATGAAGCATAAAAAAGTAAACAAAGGGGACAACGGAGGGGTAACTCATTAGAAAATTGGTCCGGTCATCACATCTTTAAGTCCTCGGAAACACAGAATTCAATTTATAATAAGTGATGACCATCACAGCTGTGTATCAAATCTGATTGGAATGTTTCTCAAGGAGCCATGGGCTCTTTCATTGACCTTATACGTGAACTAGTGTACCTTGGTATTGAATTACCTGGTGATTTCTATAAGGCAAAGAAATTAGTTTCTAAGTTAGGACATTCGTCAATGAGATTGTGAAGATGGTTGCATATTATTATAAAGATGATGCAAATTTAAGCAGTTGTAAATTTTGCGAAAAGCCTCATTTTAAGAGGCTTTCCAGCGAGAAGATGGTCGCTATCAAGGCGATGCATTATTTACCTCCTATACCTAGGCTAAAGAGGTTATATACATCAATGAGTTCTGCTCCTCATATGAGATGGCACTTTGAAAATAGAAGAGCCTGGTATTATGCGTCACCTTTCAGATGGAAAAGCTTGGAAGAAATTTGATAGGACATGTCCAGATTTTGCTAGTGAACCAGGTAACATTCGCTTAGGTCTGTGTGCAGATGGCTTCACACCTTTTTCAATATCCGCGACACCATATTCATCTTGATTGTCTTTCTTACACCTAATAATCTACCACCCGAGTGGTGCATGACTAGTCCATATATATTCTTCAATTGTATTATCCCTGATCTACGCAATTCGAAAAGTTTCATAGATGTATATTTGCAACCTTTGATTGATGAGCTAAAACATTTATGGTACGACGGTGTTGAAACATATGACATATTAACCAAGTAAAATTTTAATTTGCGTGCTAATTTAATATGGACAATTAATGATTTTCCTGCGTATAGAATGTTGTCTGGGTGGATGACTGCTGGGTAGCTACCTTGTCTTTATTGCATGGAAAATAGAAAAGCATTCACTTTGAAACATGGCTGAAAGAAATCATGGTTTGATTGTCATCATCAATTCAGGCCTCCTGATCATGAGTTTAGAAGGATGAAAAATGCATTCAATCAGAATAAAATAGAATATGATTCACCACATTTGATACTTTCAGGTGAGGAAATTTGGGAGAGGGTTCTGGACCCACCTTATAGATTCCCCGAATACGGTGTTACTCATAATTGGACAAAACAGAGTATATTTTGGGAGTTGCCTTATTGGAAGGATAATTTTCTCCATCACAACCTTGATGTCATGCATATTGAGAAGAATTATTTTGACAATTTGTTCAACACATTGATGGATGTTAAAGGTAAGACAAAGGATAATCCGAAGGCTAGAATAGACTTACAAGAATATTGCAGGCGGCCTGAATTATACTTGTAAACACCAAACAACGGTATGATATTCAAGCCCAAAGCAAGTTACACATTCACTTTTGAGGAAATACGGAAAATTTGTGATTGGGTAAAGGAAATGATGATGCTTGAGGGTTATGCTTCGAATTTTAGGAAAGAAGTTGACATGGAGGAAGGGAAGTTGAGCCATTTGAAAAGTCATGACTATCATGTTTTCATGGAGACCTTAGTTCCTATTGCATTTTGTGGTTTTCTTGAAAGAATCTAGAAACCCATCATAGAGATTAGTTTGTTTTTCAAGACTTGTTTTCTTCCACACTAAGGGAATAAAACCTACTTCAGATGGATCAGAACATTCTTGTAACTTCTAATAAGATGGAAAAGGTATTTCCATGTGGGTTTTTTGATGTGATGGAACACCTTCCAATCCACCTAGTCCACGAGGCACGACTTGGATGGACTGTTCAATACAGATGGATGTGTCCCTTTGAGAGGTAATATTATAAGTTTGATGTAATTTTCTATTTTATTTGAATGTTCTTGGCTAACCCGAAGTTATGTAGGACAATTGGAAAATGCAAACAATTTATTAAGCTGAGGAATAGGATTGAAGGATCTATATGCCAGATTATCTTGCAAAGGAAAATGCTCATATTTGTTCTTATTATTTTGAGAGCAATATACCATGTGCTAGGAATAGGTCCAACATGCACACGATCAAACTTACAAATTATGATGACCCGACCCGTTGTCCCATGAGTCACTTCTCAGTTTCTCTCATTTTTTAGCTTCTTTATGCTTCATTATCGGTATTTGGTGTGATCGAGTCAATTTGGAATGGTTTTAATAGGAAATGAGACACTTAGTCTCTATAAGGAAGGTTTAGTTTGAAAAGGTCAACCAGATGTTCACTTATGAGTTTGAGTGCTCGAAAGTGATTTTTGGTGGTTTTGTTAGCTTCGGGGGATGATTTGTGACTTAGGAGAGTGATCGAATTGTGTTTTGGAGGTCCATAGCTAATTTAGGCTGAAATGTTGAAAGTCGAATGTTTGAATTTCCTGTCCAATAGTGAGATTTTTATTTAAGGGTCGGAATGAAATTTCGAAATTTGGAGTAGCTCCGCAGTGTTGAATATGACGTGTTTGCACAATTTCAGGTCATTCAGACGAGATTTGATAGACTTTTTGATCGAAAGCATAATTTAAGAGTTCTTAGGCTTGACTCCTATGTTAAATTGGTGATTTTATGTTGTTGTGAGTATTCTGAAGTTTTCAACAAGTTTGAACGATCTCATGGGATGCGTTGGTACAATTAGTTTGAAGTTCTGGGAATTCCGGGTAGGTTCCGAGATATTTTCGTGCGAAAATCATAGGTGTAGCAGGTCCAGAAGGGTTGCAGGCCTCAAAAACTCACCCATGCGGTTCGCACAAAATAAAGTGCATCCGCGGTGAGTTCTGTGCGGACCATACCAAAGTGTGTACGGCCGCGGTAGGTGTATGCGGACCGTACAAAAGTGTGTGCGGTCGCGGTGAAGGACCTTCCCGTTTATCCTACTTCGGAAGCTCATATCTTTTGATCCACAAAGAATTTTGAGAAAATTTAAAAATAAAAATTTTAGCCCTTCGTGGATAGTTTCCATCAATATAAAGATATCATAATTTGAACATATGCAGCGAACGTTATGGCCAAAATGCTAAAGCCTATCATTGCAGAGAACACATGTGCGGCTGCGGTCATTTTTGCGCGGACCGCACTGATTTAGTGCGGACGTGGTCGATTTTTTGCGGCCTGCGGGGGTGGAAATCTGTGGGTTACTCTATAAATACGAGGTTTTGGGTTTTATTTGATATTTTGCCCTAGAGAGCTCGGATTTTGGCGATGTTTCGAAGGTTTTTCAAGAAATTAATCGGGGTAAGTGATTTAACTCAGATTTGGCTAGAGTACATGGATCTATCATTGAATTCATCATTTAATTCGTGATTTGGGATAAAATTTGGGAATAAAATTGTGGAATCTTTCAAAAATATAAAATGATGATTTGAAGGACAAATGGTGTCGGAATTGGATAATTTTTGTATGGTTAGACTCGTGAGATTATAAGGATTCTAGTTTTGTGAATTTTTGTCAAATCTTGAAATGTGGGTTCGGGGTCAGGTTTGACCAATTTCGGGAAGTTTTGGGGTAATTTGATTATTTTCAAGTGGGCTTTGTTCCCTTAACATATTTTGATGGTTTGGTATTGGTTTTGGCTAGATTTGGAGCATCTGGAGGCCGATTCAAGAGGAAAAGGCATCGCGGGCTACAGTTTGGACTGGATAGAGGTGAGTAATGCTTATAAATGATGTCCTGAAGGTCTAAAACTCATGATTTGCATTACGTAGTGCTATATTGAGTTGAGGCACATGCTGTATGATGAGCATGGAGTCCGTTACTACTGGGGATCACGTTTTGGTCCATCCCATTGATGATTTTACCATATTTTTTGCTAAGGCTTGTTTATTATTATTATGATTTGGTTAGTTTCCATGTTTGGGGCCTTGTGCTGACCTGTAAAACCCTTAGGGGAATTCTTTTACTGAATATCCTCACTTGTTAAAAATCATATCCTCAGTCATGTTTCTAACTGTTTAACACAATATGAACTGGTTTTGATAATCTATATATATATATATATATATATATATATATATATATATATATATATATATATATATATATATATATATATATATGGATCAAGCTACGCGTCGCAGCAATGTAGCGCTTGGGCTATACGGATCGGGCTGCACGCTGCAGCGGTATATTTATGATTTCGGTTATTGTGAAAAGTATATTAATCGAGTACCAAGGAAAATTAACAAATAAGTGAACAATATGCTCGAGGAGTAGATTTTATACTTGATTAATACCTGCTAAGCTACCTGTTCTACCTAGTTATGAAATTTTACTTGACATCTTCATTATTTGCTGCTTAAATGGTCTTACTTCTTTGATGTAGAACAGCTTAGTGCCTTTTCATGAATTCATACTGTCATTCATTATTTAGTTTTATTACTCACCGGTCGGAGTACTCACATTACTCCTTGTAACGTGTGTGCAGATCCAGGTAGCCCTGAGGTGTAGTACGAGCTCTTCAGCAGTTCAGTTTCTGCCGGAGTTATCGAGGTAGCTGCATGGCGTATACAGATCCTATGTTCTCCCCCTATCTTTTACATTTTCACATCATAGACATATCTCTGTAGTAGATTTTTGAAACCTTGTATTTAGAAGCTCAAACTTGTGACACCGGATCTAGCGGGCTATTGTAGAGATGTTTTATGGTTTTCTACAGATTTAATATATACTGTCTAGACTTCTATTGATATTAAATTGGCATTGAACTCTAATAGCTAATAAATAATTCTATATAGAAAGGGTTGTGAGTGTTTGATGGCCGGGCTTGCCTAACATTTTTTTGGGCGCCATCATGATCGGGGTTGGGGTCGTGACATAAATGATCCATTATATCCGCTTATGTCCATATTCAATCAACCAAGTCAATGTTCTAAGGATGTTAAAAAGAGAAGTTTGAGTGATATGGAGTACAAGTTAGCTACACTTCATGTGTTGCTAAATTGTATTGAAGTTGTACCACTTCTTCAAGTAAGTATTAATTTATTTGTTATCAAAATATAAATTTACTTTGATTAATCTCAATGAAATTACTAAAAATATTTGATGCGTCACAATCACTTCGTGGGTCAATTTGGCCATGATTTTGTATATACGACATTTAATATGTGGTTTAAACAATTTTTAAGTTTATCCTTAAATAATTCTAATACTATATAGGTAAACAATGCTTGGAAGTATCAATTTTTAACAATATATAGGTAAATGATCCAAATAATGGCGTAAATCAATTTTTGAAAGATATATCTTGGGGACCTGGGCTTCAGGTCACAACAATGTCTAAGTATATTGTAAATGGTTATAAGTTTCATACGAGGATTGCTCTAAAACTAAAAATAGCAACAACAATGGGGTGTGGGTTCAAGGTGGTGATAGAAACCAAGTTGGATATATTGATTATTTGGTCTGCTCAAAGAAATAATAGAACTTGAATATACATGTTAGCTATTTAAGAAATGATACTCTTTAAATGCAAGTGGTTTGACCCAAATCCAACAAGAGGTACAAGAGTACACAATCAATACAACATAATTGATGTTAATCATACGAGAGAGTATGATCGCTATAATCCTTTCATAATTGCACATAATGTTTGGCAAGTATATTATGATCCTTATCCATTGTGGCGGAATAATTCCGATTGGCAGGTTGTAATCAAAACTAAGCCTGTAGGTAGGGTGAAAGAAGAGAATGTGTTAGATATTGCATATCAAAACGATATCTCCATTGTTTACCAAATAGTGGACGAACTTTTAGAAAATGATCTGGAACATTCTGAACACACATTTGAATAAGTTGATATAAATGAAGTAAGAACTATAGAAAACAAGGAAGAAGAATCAACTGATGAAGCTCAAACCAGTGAGGAAAAAGAATTCTCTGATGAGTAACAATACGTCGATGAGCTTTAAGAAGTTGGTTTCTTTAATAACTCTCGTTTATAGGTAGCTTCTTCATATGTTTCAATCTAACTGTGTATTATATTATGCAGATGACAGGCAAGGGTCGAGGTAACAGTGACCCTAGTGGTTCTCGAGGTCGAGAAGGCTAGGAAACAAAGAGGAGGGTAGAAGATAATACTTAATCTTTTCCACCCTCTTCTGATGTGCCTATGCCTATGCCTATGTCTTTGCCTCCACCCCAGGGCTATTCTTAGCTGCCACAATATCATACACCCTATACCTTCATGCTGACATTAGGTCTTTCGTCACAGGGCTATAGGACTATATGTCCGACATACAATCCACCTGCCTCACTACTATGTGGATCACATCCATCATCATCATATGGATCGCATTAGTCCATGTCATATCAACACGTTCACAGCCATCACTGTCACATCCACTCGGGTCATAAAAATCAGTATCACATCCACTGGCGGTCGATACAACTATGTCACAGTCATAGGGATCGCAACCATCTTCATCAAGGACTCCGTCTATTTTAGGCCTTCGACTGCGAATACTAGCTCTGCCCCCCTACACCTTCCACACATTCCTCTGATATACATGTTTCAGATGGTAATTTTGATGCTGACAATGAGGTGCATTATGATCAGTATGTAGGATCATCATAGTCCTTGAGGGTGATGAGTAAGATTTATTTGTTATTTTTACGTTTATTATTTTGTACAGTTTTTACTAAGATAATGTATTCTTTTATTAAATTGCAGGTTCATCCCCAGTAATATTACAACAAGGACAATCACAAAAGCAACCAAAAAGCTTTATGATGGCCCTTATGCGTCTTGGAGTGAATTCCCATTCTCGCTGAAGGAGCAAATTTTCAATGAATTTAAGGTATAAATATTCTATTAAGCAGTATAATTATTTATATTTATGATATTTTCATATAAAATTTAACTTTTGAAATACAGAGCAAGTGTGTATAGAAACACCGCTATAGCACGGACATTGCTGCAAATTTTAATCTCAAAGCTCTCAAGCGATTATCACATACTTTCTCCAAAGCTAGAAAGTTGAACCAAAAGCCTGGTTGACAATATGCATAGCCTATGGCTTACTACAACGTTCTTAGATGAGAGCAAAAAAAAGAAAGAAAGCTCGCGCATCTGTGAAGGGAGGATCCTTGCACATTGGAGGTGCAATCAGCCTAGGGACAATAAAAAGAAGAATGATACGTGATTGTTTCATTTATTTTAATTTTCAAAGTATATCTATTCTATTTATTAACTAAAATTTATGAGTTTTCAGGAAAAAAAAATTTGGGTATCTGACGAACCAAGATGATCTATTCAAAGAGACTAATATTGTAAAGAAGAATAAAGAGACAGATCAAGAAAGGTGGGTCAAGGGACGAGCCTCGACTGTACATGTAAGTTTTCACTTTGCATTAAGTATTTCGATTAACTTTTATATAAATTTTTAAATACTAATTCAATGTAATTTTTCCTATTGGGTTGCTTCACAGCTGAAGTGGAGGAATTCATACGCAGTCAGCTACCTAATGAGTCGGGCGAGCCAATCCAACCATCAGACGAGGATACTGAAAGAATGTGGACGGAGGCTGCATGAGTTACAAAATAGGGGAAGGTATACTAGCTTCCTACTAAGAAACTCCATTGCTATAAGTGTGGAATGCAAGGAATAGGGACTTCCTCGAAAGCCGAGCAACTTGATGGGGAGAGCCTCTCCGCTATGCGAGAGACTGTGACAAAGCTCACATCCGAGCTAGAAGAAGCCAAGGAAAGAGAAAAGCTTAGAGATGCTCAATACATAGGCATGCAAGCTCAGTACAAGGTTATGCAAGAGCAGCTCAAATCTCTCCTAGCTTCTAGAGCTTTTCCGATTCTCGGGTTTCGTGAGTCATTGCCAGAGGTTCGCCTTCCCCGTGTGCGTTCCTCCCGTACTCCAAGTGTTCGTTCCTCCCATTCTTCCATTGATCATTCTTCCCGACCTCGACAAGTAGACCCTTCTGGATACCGTCATGGTATTGAAAGTTCATCAGATGGTGATGATAATGATGTACAAAATACTCGTTGACTTTTATATACTTTGAACTAGATAATTAGAATTGGTTTTCTATTGGGGTTGTAATAAGAGTTAACTTAGTTTGGTTAGCTTTGTGATAGTTCTATTGAACTTTAAACTTTTGTTGGTTTTAATGTTATTTTTTTTGTTGTTGTTGTTGTTTTTGTGTTGTTGGTATTGCTGTGGTATTATTGTTGTTGTTGCTTGTAATAGGGATTTGGTATGACTGACAGGTGGTGTAGCTACCAAAACATGCAATTTATGCTAAAATAATACCTAGAAAAGTGACCAACTTTGGTCTCTTTTTGGTCGCTTTTCTATTAAAAAAATAAATTTCTGGGCAATAACGACCCAAGGTGGTCGCCTTTTATCCAGAATTCTCAAAAAGCGACCAACCTTGGTCGTTATTCCATTAAAAAAATAATTTCTGAAAATATAGCAACCAACTTTGGTCGCTTATATTTAAAAAAAAAATTAAAATTTTGAAATTAGCGACCAAAGTTTTTGAAATTAGAGATCAAAGTTGGTCGCTAATTTTTTTAAAAAAATTAATAAAAAGTGACAAACCTTGGTCTCTATTTTCCAGATTTTAAAATATAATATTTGGATTAGAGACCAAAGTTGGTCGCGTTATTTAGGATTAATAATTAAAAAAATGTATTTTGTAATTCGAGACCAACTTTGGTCGCCAATATATTATTAAAATAATAAAGCGACCAAAGTTGGTCGTTACAGTCCTTACCCGGAATATTTGGTCCTTTTACCTTAGAGATCAATGTTGGTCGCTAATTAGCGACTAACTTTGGTACCTAAATAAAGGGGCCAGCAATGTTGCGGAAAAGCAGGTTTGGTCATTTTTTGGTCGCTTTTAGGCCTATAAAAAATCAACTTTAATCGTTTTTTGTAGTCGCTCTTTACTGGATTTCTAGTAGTGTCTCTGGCGCCTCTTTTTCTTTGGTACAAATCCTCAAGCTAAGTTAAGAAATATTATTTCTACTTCAATTTTGTTTTCTGTTGTGTCTCTCAAACGAACTTTCTTTTTCTTTTAATTGTTGGTCAATGTAAATTTGGGTTTCTCGGGATGATATATTACATGCATGTATTTGTAAATTCTTATTGATTGAATTCTATTCTAGAGGTATGAAAAAAAATTGTCTATTATTCTTTAATTTTGAGAGATTAAATACTTTTAATTTTATATCTCTTGCAATCAAAGAAGAATTAATATTTATCGTCTAACTACGAGTAAGTATCTTTCAACCAGTACTAATTTGTCATTCTATTATCTGCTTCACTAATTAAAATATGAAATGTAGCGTATGATTTTTTTCCCGCTAAATCTTGTTATCAAAAATTATGTACTAAAATTATTTTTTCTTCAATAGGCACATGAAAGTTTGAATTTATTCAAGAGCAACATTACCAGACAATTGGTTACATTAGCACTGAGGAAGCAACATACTTTTTGTCGTTCTTAATTTATTACTACAATTATTTATAATTTTATTCGACCTCATGTTGTTGGATGAATTTTATTTTGTTTCTGTATTTTAGTGTACTGAATTTGTGATAATAGGTGAATTAGATTATACTTACGCCTTAAAGAACCATATTTTTGAATAGCTTTATGAAAAAAAGTGATAACCAAATGCTCTTATTAGTGCTTTTCATGCTTTGCAGGCTATATCCAATAAAAGAAGTCGGTAGAGCACTTTTGCGATCAATTACAGAGAAAAGGAGATCAATCAAACAATACCCAAGAAGTGCACCAAGTGAAGGGACAAAATCAGAACTGAACCTTGTATGCCGCTATCAGACCGTAACCGTGGTAGGACAGCCGCAGAACATTACCAAAGATTCAGAGGACCATTCTGGCCGCGGTCCTAGCATAACCGTGGTGGGACTACGGCATAACGCAAAAATTTTAGGGACCAAAGTGTCAAGTCGGGAAAATTTTGTGAAAAAACCCTTATAAGATGTAGAAATCCGGTCACATTAGGGCAGACTTGTTATGGAGATTACTTTTGCAAGATACACAAGAGTGAGAGACCATCCAAAAATATCATAGTTCTTTATATCTTCTTTTTCATGCAATTTTCTATGATGAATATTTTCGTAGTTTATCTTTATGTTGTTATGAGTAGCTAAATACTTTAGTCTAAGGTAATGATGGAACCTAATGAAGGATGAACTTCTTGATTAGGTTAATACAGTTTGCTCGTTAATCTCTATTTGTCCAACTACGTGTTTGTTGTAGTTAATTGACAGGATCCTTAATTAGCTGCGCCTATTTAGTGTGCATAAGTCAAAACAGAGTGCATATTTAGGTTATTGTTGAACAACACCACTCCCAAAGTATAAGATAGATCTATAACCGCGGGTTTAAAGGCGGGATTAGGGATAACGAAGCCTTGGGTGCAATATAAAGTGAGTTTTAATAAACAAAGTTAGCTAAAGTATCTCGGAAAAGTGCGTTCAGTAAATTATGATGATTACTCGGTAGATTTACGGTAAAAAGAGTGCTCATGATTGACAAAAATATTTTGGTGATTCTATATGAAGCATAACCGGAAGGGATTCCATCAATTGGGGAAATCACTACCTTAGAACCTTCTCATTATTGTTTACAACTCAAGCATATTTAGTTTACAACTGTTTATTTAATTTCAGTCTTAGTTATTAGAAATACCATCAACTGTTGTTTCCAACATTTGGAGAAGTTGATTCTAAAGAATTTAGTAAGTACAACAAAAGTAATTGATAGGTTAATTCTCTGTGGGTTTGGCTATAAGCATAAATACTCAGGTTATATTTGCAATGTCTACATGTCCTTTTATAAGGCATAGTTGGGCGAGATCAAGGATGTGTCCCATGGTATACATACCTGCAAATACATAAAACGAACCTGAGACTGCGACGTCTAGGTTCACGTGTAGACTTTTAAGCTTATGCCTTAATTTTGCACACCTTATCTTACTTGAATGCTTACATGAGTGTGTTGACAAACTAATTCAGAATGAGTTACATGCCAAGTGTGTGTGAGGTAATACACGTTTTCTATGCTTACATGCGATTCCTAGAACTTGCCCCGTGTGTGTGCAAAGCGAAATGCAAATTGTTTGGTCTTAGAGATGATTTAGGCATTTCTCTATGGCCTAGATAATCATGAATTCACCTGTACATATTACCATAGTTAACCTCTTTGAGCCTATAATCCTTTTCCTTTGGCAACCACATTACAAGTCTTACCCATTTGTTTGAATTAACCATCTATTTGAACCTTTTCACCTCTCATGAGCACTTAAATTGTTATGAACCTTGTAAAAGTTAAAGTGTGGCGTGGTCGGTTTGGCGAGGAACTAGTTGAATAAGGAGAGAAATGCATTGTTTTGAAAAAGGAAGATCCACTTGGAAAAAAAGGAAAAAAAATTGAAAATCCTCGATAAGTGGTGGCTCTTAATGCAAGTGTGCTTAAAGAAGAATGGGGTAGTTATATTGATACGAAGGTGGAATTTCGGGGTGACATAAGGATGAGGTTTAATTGAGAAAACGTATGTATTAAAGTGCTTAGGGAGATGTACTCACTCTTATTTCTAAATGCATCTTACCCGTCCTGCAACCTACATTACAACCAAATGAAGCCCTATTGATCTTAGACTGAACAATTTGATTAGTAGAGTATTACACTAAGGGCGAGCTTATGGTGTATATGTGGCGTATAGATGTTCTTTGTTGAGAGTGAGTGAATTCGTTCTACCTACAGTTCTTTTTTGTTTGATTTCATGTGTGTGGAGCTTCTCTAGAAAAAATGTGATGTGAGGGCATTTAACTCAAGAAGAAAAAGCAAGTCTTCACTTCTGTTTAGAGTACATAGAGTAAGCAGAGTGTAGCATGGCATTAGAGTCTTCATCTGAGGTGTGGTTGTTGTACTGCTTAGGTTGTTCTTTCATAATAGAAGGTGTGACATATAAGGGGTGATGCATCAAACGAATAGGCCTGGAAGTGTGGTTCAACTTGCTCAGGACGAGCAAAGATTTAAGTGTGGGGTGTTGATAACAGGTGAATTAGACTATATTTATGCCCTAAAGAACCTCATTCTTGAATAGCTTTATGGAAAAAAGTGATAACCAAATAATCTGATTAGTGTTTTTCATGCTTTGCAGGCTATATCCAATAAAAGAAGTCGGTGGAGAACTTTTAGATCAATTACAGAGAAAAGGAGGCAAATCAAATAATACCCACGAAGTGCACCAAGTGATGTGTTGGCCCAAGTTCAGTTGATGTTTTGAAGAATGACAATTAAACTCAGTGAAGGACCAGGTCCATCTTAGGAGACACAGTTGTTACTGCCTATGCACATGAGATGCATGTGAAGAAAGGGATTGACCAATCATATATTATAAATATCTTCTGAAATGATCGAAAAGATTACATAGGAGATAACGAGAAGGGGTCTCCTTATATGAAGAGAACTATGTCCGGATCTAGGATAGGGAATTGGAGTTTGAATTGTTTTAGGACTCGAAGATGATGAAGAAATTCGAGTTTGTGTCAAACTCTGGTTACTAAATATATAAAAATAATATTGTTCTCTTTTACAGGTACGAACATATACAAAGAAGTTAGAGCTAAATTGAGAGAAAAAGAGCAAGACTTTTTTGCAAGCAATTTACGTGAGATCAAGTGTGCACGCCTGCAGCTAATTGAACAAGATTGAAGAACCAGTTCCATTGTGTTTTTCTTATTCTAGTTTTGTTGTAGTGGGTGATTTAAAATTGTACCTTTCCAGCTTTCATAGAAGCAAATTGCATTAGGTGCTTTGAGTGTTCAAGTTACAGTTAACTTGAATGTGTCGCTGCAGTTAAGGTTGTATACCACACTGGGATTAGAGTTAATCCGTAGGTTTACAAGAGTTTTGTAAATATATTTTTGGCTCATTGAGTTTAGTAGATTTTTGAGAAAATCCTATTAAGAAGTAGGTCGTGGTTTTTTCAACTTTGAGCTAGGTGTTTTCCACGTAAAAATCCCTGTGTTCTTTTTTTTATGCACTCTTAATTCCGCAAACAGTTATAACTAGTACACATGGAAGAACCAGGTTCTTCTAGTGCAAAAATTGGGCACCACAAAAATCACCCCCCCCCCCCTCTTGTGTGGTATTTACGTTTGAAACATCAATTGATATCAGAGCATGTTATTCTTGAAGAGGCTAACAACTTAGGAGAAGATCAACAATGAGTGCACCACCTGGAAACTGAGAAGGGCAATCCACAGCTAGGCCTCCACTTTTCAATGGCCAGTACTATTCTTGGTGGAAGAACAGAATGAGAATCACATTATAGGGGAAGATTATGACTACTATTCTTGGTGGAAGAACAGAATGAGAATCACATTATAGGGGAAGATTATGAACTTTGGGACATAATAACCGATGGCCCTCTAGTAACCACTAAGAAGAATGCTGAAGGAATTAAAGCACTAAAAACAAGGGATGACTACACTGCTTAATACTTGAAAAAATGGGAGAAAAATGCCAAAGCTAAGAAGTGGCTTGTATGTGGACTAGGGACAGACGAGTACAGTGGGATCCAAGGCTGCACAACTGCTAAAAAAATATGGGACACTCTACAAGTTGTTAATGAAGGGACACCACAAGTGAAAAGATCAAGAGGAACACCTGTACTCTCAATATGAGAATTTTACTATGAAAGAAGGAGAAACTATCCAGGAGACGTACACTAGATTCACCGCCTTGACAAATGAACTGGGATCTCTTGGTAGGACTATCCTTGAAGAAGACAAGGTTGAGAAGATTTGGACAAGAATTCTATCAGTCGCCTGGGAAAGCAAAATTACTGCCATTCAAGGATCCAAGAACATTGCCACTCTCTGACTCGATGAACTGATAGGAAATTTAACTGGCAATGAATGAGGAGACAAACCATGAATATGTATACCTCAAAAAGGGAGAGACGCTTAGCTCTCAGAATTGCTGAAGGTGCAGAACTGGAAGATGATGAAATGGCTACGATCACCAAGGGCTTCAAAAGGTATCTAATGAGAGGAAATGGTTCGTCAAGAAGTACAAGCTTTAATAAAACAAGAGCTCCAGAGAAATAGGAAAATGAGGGATGTTTCAAGTGTGGCACGACTGACCACATGATCAAAAACTGTCCTCAATGGGAAATTGAGTGGAAAAAGGAAAGAGCTGAACAAAGAAACAGGAAGAAGGAACAGGTTCAACCAAGGAGAAACAAAGGTTCAACTAAGGCTATGGTTGCTGCTTGAGGAGAAACCTTAGATGAAGACTACGAAGATGAAACATAGGAGGAGCAAGCTTTAATGGCCATCGGAGAATAATACGATGAACAAGCGGTATGTATTCTTCATCTCCAAGACAAGATTAAATTCTTGTCTAAAGAAAAACTGGCTGAGCTATTAATAGACATCATTGATGAGTCTGAGATAATCAACAATGACAAGGAAGTTCTGTCTAGGGAATGTATGATCCTTAAAGCAAAATGTAAAAGTGTAGAGTCTAGAGAAGATGAGAGTAATAACAAAAATGCGAAGTTGAAGAACCAGGTTCTTCAACGTGACAACACTGTCTTAGAACTTAGGTCTGAAAAATCTGAAGTTAAAATTAGGAACAGGAAAGAAGGTAGCTGATCACTCATATCTCAATCTAGAAGAAAATCTGGAAAAATTAAAGATGAATTGTACAGAAGAGATGAATTCATCAAAGTGTTAAAAGAAGATTAGGAAAGGTAAAACATGAACTAGACAGAACTTGCAAGTGGAACCAAGCCTCAGATGCTCTTTCATGGTTGCAAGAGCAACACAACAGTAACAAAATAGGACTTGGCTATAGGACTGAAGCTCCTAAATGGGACCTAAAAAGCAAGTACCTCACTCTTCCTGAAAACAAAATCTGCACACACTGCAAAAAGACTGATCATTACAAATATGAATGTAATGCAAAAGAAATGACCAGTCAAAGGAACAAAATCTTTGTCAAAGAAAAGAATAAGTTGCCTGGATGGGCAAAAAGGAATTTGATACATCCTTTTTCTTATAGAAAGGGACCCAAACTAGTTTGGGTTCCTAATACTAACCCTTGATATCCATTTTGCAGGTCCAAGTGAAAGGGATGAGCCAAATATGGTATATGGATAGTGGACGCTCCAAGCACATGACTGGGGACAAGGACCATTTCCTTTCACTTGAGAAACTAAAAGGAGGGAATGTCTGCTTTTGTAATGGAAAGAAAGGTGAGATCATTGGGGTTGGAAAGGTAGGCAAGACTGATTCTCACTCCATAGAGAATGTCTACCAAATATATGGATTAAATACAACTTAATAAATATGTCACAATAGTGTGACAGAGGCAACCTTGTGGCTTTTACCTCTACCAAATGTTTTGTGATTAACCTTATCACTGATAAAGTTGTTTTGCAGGGAAAAAGAGTTAATAATATTTAGATCATAGATTTGTCAACTATTTTAAAAAATGAACTCACTTGCATAAGTGTGTGACAATTATCCCCTCCTGCGGTACAAAAGACTTGGCCATGCCAGTCTAAATCAGTGAAACAAATTAGTCTCCAAGGACATGGTAACAGGATTACCTAATATTAAGTTCAAAGAAGACAAAGTTTGTGAGGTATGTACAAGGGGGAAGTAGGTAAGGTCATCCGTCAAATCCAAGAAAATGGTAAGTACGTCCAAGACGTTGGAACTGGTTCATATGGATCTCTGTGGTCCAATGAGAACCATGAGTAGAGGAGGAAAGAAATATGTGTTGGTTCTTGTTGATGATTACTCCAGATTAACTTGGGTACTGTTTCTGACATCTGAAGATGAGGCCTTTGAAATGTTTACTGCTTTTGTTAGAAAAACTCAGAAACAATTAGGAAATCTACTTGCATCTATCAGGTCAGATCATTGAACTGACTTTGAAAATGCAAAATTTGCTGAGTATTGTGATGAAAATGGTATAGATCACAACTTCTCTGCCCCTAGGACTCCTCAGAAAAAATGGAGTAGTTGAAAGAAAAAATAGGACGCTTGAGGATATGGCAAGGACCATGCTATTCTCTAGTAAATTACCCAACAGCTTTTGGGCAGAGGCTGTAAATACTGCATGCTACATAATAAATAGATGCATGACTAGACCTCTTTCTGAGAAGACTCCCTATGAGATACTTAAAGGGAGAAAACCAAACATATCCCATCTTAGGGCATTTGGTTGCAAGTTCTATGTGCACAATAATGGAAAAGACTCCCTAGGTAAGTTTGATCCCAAAAGTGATGAGGCAGTATTCTTGGTATATTCTTCACATAGCAAAGCATATCAAATGTTTAATAAAAGAAACTTGTGTATAGATGAAAGTGTGCATATTGTGTTTGATGAAACTAACATTCTTTTTGAAGGATAGGAACATGAATATGAAGCCATTGGACTGGTCATGTACATGGGTGAAGCATCAACTCAAGTCAAAGCAGCACCCACAAAAGGAACAGGTGATGAACCAGGTTCTTTCTTACAAGCAACCTGACAGGGAGAAGAAATCAAAGAGGAAATGAAATAAACCCCTTGAAGGAACCTATTCATGAACCTGACTCTAAGCAAATGGCTAAAAAATTTAGTAGTAACAAGTTGGTCATGAAACCTCACAAGTATCAAAGTCATCATCCCATCGAGAACATTCTCATTATCCAACATCTGGAGTCAAAGCCAGATCACAACTAAAGAATCTATGTGCATTTGATGTTTTTCTATCTCTTATTGAACCTAAATATGTTGTTGAGGATTTGCAGGATGCAGATTAGATCAATGCTATGTAGGAGGAACTCAACCAATTCGAAAGAAGTCTAGTCTGGCATCTAGTTCCAAGACCCAAGGACAGATCAGTCATTGGTACCAAATGTGTCTTCATGAAAAAACTTGACGAGGATGGAACTGTCACAAGAAACAAGGCAAGGCTGGTGACATTGACTATGATGAGACCTTTGCTCCAGTTGCTAGATTAGAAGCAATCAGACTCCTCATTGCCTTTGCAGCACACATGGAATTTACTCTCCATCATATGGATATCAAAAGTGCCTTCTTAAATGGCTACGTCAAGGAAGAAGTGTTTGTAAAAAAACCTCTAGGATTTGAAAGCAAGGAATGCCCTGAGCATGTGTACAAGATGGACAAGGCTCTATATGCGCTCAAACAGGCCCCAAGAGCGTGGTATGAGCGACTATCAAAATTCCTACTGGATCATGGGTACAAATGAGGTAAAATTGACAACACCTTGTTCCTAAAGGAAAAAGGTAAAGACCTTCGTGTTGTACAAATATATGTTGATGATATTTGGGGCTACTACTGATAAGCTGAGTAAACACTTTGCAAAACTAATGGGGAGTGAGTTTGAAATGAGTATGATGGGTGAATTTATCTTCTTCATAGGTCTGTAGATCAAACAATGTCCACATAGAACTATGATCCACCAGCAGAAGTACACAAAAGAAGTAATCAAAAGGTTAAAAATGGAGGATGCTAAAGAAGTAGACACACTTATTGCAATTGCCACTAAATTAGACATTGATGAACCTGGTTCATCAGTTGATCAAAAGTTGTATAGGGGTATGATTGGTTCACTCTTGTATCTTACTGCTAGCAGACCTGACATTTTTTTCAGTGTAGGGCTTTGTGCTTTTCCATGGAAGTCCAAAGGAGTCACATTTTACAACTGTCAAGAGGATTTTGAGATATCTGAAAGGCACCACTGATTTGTGTCTCTGGTATCCCAAAGGTAGTAACTTTGATCTAGTAGGATTTGCTGATGCTGATTATGCAGGTTACATGGTGGACAAGAAGAGTACTTCAGGTATGGCACACTTCCTGGGGTCATGTCTAGTGTCACGGGCTACCAAAAAGCAAAACTCAGTAGCCATATCTACTGTTGAAGCTGAATATATTGTGGTTGCTTCTTGATGTGCTCAATTGCTATGGATCAAACTACAACTGGCACACTTTGGAATTGAAGTGGGATATATTCCAATATTTTGTGATAACACCAGTGCTATAAGTATGACAAAGAACCCTGTTCATCATAAAAGGACAAAGCACATAGATGTTAGACACCACTTCTTGAGAGATAACTATGAGAAAGGGTTGATCTCCATAGATTTTGTGCTATTGATAAATAAATAGCTGACATCTTCACTAAAGCACTAAGTAGCGAAAAATTTGAAAGGAACAGGTTAGAATTAGCAATGATTAAGATCACCTAATCAGGTCCAATTCAGAATGCAATGAAAAAAAATTTGTTTAGTTGGTTAGAAGTTCTTATTTTATGTGAATATTTAGACTAATGCATAGTCAATCTCATACTCTAATCAGTATACTCCTGTGATATGTTTCTTTTAATTCATTGATCTCTTACAAAGTTGTTTTCTATTTTGATACATGAGGCATACTCGAGAGAAGTTCTACTTGAAGAACCTGGCAAGTCTATGCTCATAAGAAAAGGTCAGGTATGTTTCTATGCTTTGCACAATGAGAAAATTTAATATTCCAATTATGAGCAGAAGTTTCATTCTAACAAACTCCTAAATATAATCGCCAAACTTTGGAACAGTCTTCCTCTCCATGAACTCTAAAGAAGAACGAGAGCTCTCCCTAAAAACTAGTGCAAATTAAAAACTGACGCCTTAATGAGAGTAGACTCCAGATTGACCACTGCAAAAGGCTACAGTTAATAATCATTCCCTTTTAAAACACTCCACTCCTAATTTGATCAACACCCATCTTTGAGTTATGATCGTCCTTCTTCTCCTAAATCACCAAAAATCCCCTAAAATCTTCAGAAATCTTTCACAATATCTAACCCTCAAGAAAATCTAGGGACACATTTACCGGAATATACCAATTTTTCTTCATCCGCACCCCCTAGAGACAACCTTAAACCCATATTCCGCCGACAAAAGATGCTAGCGAGAAAAACTGTAGCCACTAGCACTTTGAGAACGGCCATAAACGAAAAATTGAGAGCTAGTTAAAAGGGGGAGGACTCAAAAAGGGAATCATTTGACTCAAGTTCAGAGTTTGACATTTTCGTTTATGCAAGTGATGGAGAAGAACGGGGGTCTTCATACGCAGATAAAAATAAGAAAAACCCTAGGAAAGTGAATACATGCGGTGGTTCTTCTGGTGGAGTTGATAATGTGGAATATAGGTTTGTTTTAGTGGGTCCTTTAAGAGATTTGAAGGGGGTGAATCTAATCGAAGAGGAAGGAAAAAGAAAGACGATATTCTGGCAATTTGTGGCAATGTTGAGGGAAGTGGCAACAAGTCAGGGGGAAATAGCTCTGGGGATGCTGCGGAAGGTCTTGTTCATCTAAGTAAACAACAGGTTAGAAGTGGTTCATCTGGTGAGGAAACCTTGGCTGTATTCTAAAGAAAATTGGAGCCAGTTATGATCCAAATAAGCCCAAGGCTTCTTCTTTAAAAGCTGCAACAGCTTCCAAGCCAACAAAGAGAACCAAGACATCAACTCCTAAGTCTACTGCCCCCTTAAGAGCAACTAGAAGCAGGGTCAAACAATGTGAGGAACAATTGCAGAAAGCACTGGAGAAAAGCATAAGGAAAAATAAAGAAAAAGGGAAGGCTAAAGTTGTGGACGGTGTCGAGGTAGAAGAGGAAGAAGAATAGGAGATGGACCTGGTCCATCAAGAAAGAAAAACAACTGAAAAGGTACCATCACCTAAACAAAAAGGTTCCAAGACCTCAACCAAAAAGACTTCCTCCAAAACCATATCTATTAATTCCTCATTGGCTAATAGAACAAGGTCTTCTAGAAAAAGAAAACAAAAGAAGATTACTGAAGAGGAAGAATGGAGTGGAGAAGAAAAGGAGGAGGAATCTGAAAAGGAACAGGATAGATTTGTCATCTTTGGCAGAAGAAAGATTTTGAAAGGGAGAAATTTGAAAGACCTGGAAAAGCTAGGTATGAAAGGATTTGTTGATGATCGGAATGCACACGGGTAGAAGAACATGGTTCTTCAACTAGATGGAAAACTGGCAAGAAAAGAGTTGATCGAGTTTATGGCAAATGCCACACTGGTGAATGGGGTTGTTACGAGTCTGGTGAGAGGAGTCAAGGTGCTGTTTGATGTTCCTAAATTGGGTGAGATTCTGGAAATTCCCTATGCAGGATATGATGATTATACAAGGCAAAGGTGGCCTTGCCTGGACTCTCTTCCTAACGCACTCCAAATCACCAGAAATTTATATGATTCTGCAACTCCTGAAGATGTGCCTGAAGCTCGATTTGATCAGAAAAGTGAGATGAGGGCTGAGCACATAGTGCTTTTTGAGTTTGTGAACAAATGTTTGATTCCCAGACAGGAGAGAACGCACACAGCCAACTACATGAACCTGGTTCTTCTAGAGTGTCTTGTGAGAAGAAAGCAGATTAACTGTACTGCATTAAATGTAAAACTAATGGATAGAGTCATCAACGGCTCTAAAGCTCATGCCACACCCTATGGGTTCCTATTGACTGTTGTTCTGGAAAAGCTACATGTACCATTGAAGAAATGGGAGATGGTATCTAGCAAAGAGCACTTTGGTGTAAAGACTCTCATGGTCTGCGACTATCAGTAAATGCCAACCCAGTTGAACAAGGTTATTATCTCAAAAGACTCCTGTAAATAGCAAGGTCAGGGCTTTGGTCCAGGAGTGTGGAACAAAAGATGTTGAGATTGCCAGGTTGAAGGCTCGTGTTGTTGAATTAGAAATTGAACGAGATGGACTTCGAGCTGATCAAGCAAAGGAAAAGGAGAAGAATGATGGAATGCTTCAAGATATATTCAATCTTCTCAAGACCCATCCTTCTCGTCCCTCTAATCCCTAAAGCCAGTTTATCCTGCCCCCTCAGTGACCCAGATTCGGGATATTTTTGTTATGCTTTTCCTCATAGTTGGATGTTAATTTTCTTTTTGTGGTTTGTATTATAGAAACATCTCCCAATCAATGACAATGTGCTATGTTTCTATTGTTTTATGAAACTTCTGATCTTCATAGTTACATCATTTGTCTTGTTGATTGTTGGTTATCTGAAACTTGTTTTCACTTGCAGTTGCCCCAGAGGCCATGAGTAATAATTAATATCTGGATGTCATATAATATGCAATTTGTCGATGATGCGAAAACGGGGAAGAGATTGTGCTTTAGTTAGTTTTTGTATTCTGAAATAAGGTGATATTTATAACCTGATTTAACCTAGTCCTTAATGATAAGGTAACCTAAAATATGTGAATATGTTAAAATTAAGCTAAGTTCCACAGGTTCTCTGAGTAGTAAACGCATAGAGTTTGTCATCATCAAAAAGGGGGATTTTTTAGGCCCAAGTTCAGTTGAAGTTTTGATGAATGATAAATGAACTCAGTGAAGGATTAGGTCCATCTTAGGAGACACGGTTGTTACTGCCGATGCACATGAGATGCACGTGAAGAATGGGATCGACCAGCCATATCTTATAAATATCTTCTGAACTGATCGAAAATATTTCATAGGAGATAAGGAGAAGAGGTCTCCATATATGAAAAGAACTATGTCCGGATCTAGGATATGGAATTGGAGTTTGAATTGTTTTAAGACTTGAACTTGATGAAGGATTAGCAATTCGAGTTTGTGTCAAACTCTGATTACTAACACTATAAAAATAATATTTTTCTCTTGTACAGGTATGTACATATACAAAGATATTAGAGCTAAATTGAGAGCAAAAGAGCAATACTATTTTGCAAGCAATTTATGTGAGATCAAGTGTGCACGCCTCCAGCTACTTGAACATGATTGAAGAACCAGTTGCATTGTGTTTTTCTTATTCTAATTCTGTTGTAGTAGGTGATTTAGAATTGTACCTTTCCAGCTTTCATAGAAGCAAATTGTATTACATGCTTTGAGTATTCATGTTAGAGTTAACTTGAAAGTGTCGCAATAGTTAAGGATATATGTCACAGTGGGATTATGGTTAATCCGTAGGTTTACAATTGTTTTGTAAATGTTGTTTTGGCTCATTGAGTTTAGTGGATTTTTGGGTAATTCTTACTGAGAAGTAGGTCGTGGTTTTTTCACCTATGAGCCAGGTGTTTTCCACGTAAAAATCCCTGTGTTCTTTATTTTATGCACTCTTAATTCCGCAGACAGTTATAATTAGCACCTAGAAGAACCAGGTTTTTCTAGTGCAAACATTGGGCACCACACAAATCATCCCCCTATTGTGTGGTATTTACATTTGAAACATCATGAAGGGACAAAACCAAAACTGAACCTGGCCTGCCGTTGTTAGACTATAACCGCAGTAGGACAGCGGCAGAACATAACTAAAGATTCAGAGGACCATTCTAGCCACAGTCCTGGCGTAACCGTGGTGGGACCGCGCAGAACGCGAAAATTTCAAAAAACAAAGTGTCAAGTCGGGAAAATTTGGTAAAAAACCCTTATAAGATGTAGAAATTCGGCACATTAGGGCAAAACTTTTTGGAGATTACTTTTGCAAGATACACAAGTGTGAGAGATCACCCAAAAATATCATAGTTTTTTGTCTCTTCTTTTTCTTGCAATTTTCCATGATAAATATTTTCGTAGTTTATCTTTAGGTTGTTATGAGTGGCTACTTTAGTCTAAAGTTTTGATGGAACCAATTGAAGGATGAACTTCTTGGTTATGTTAATATAGTTTGCTAGTTAATCTCTATTTGTTCAACTTCGTGTTTGTTGTAGTTAATTGACAGGATCCTCAATTAGCTATACCTATTTAGTGTGCATAACTCGGAAGAGAGTGCATATTCAGGTATTTGTTAAAGAACACCACTCCCAAAGTATATGAGGGATCTATAAATGCGGGTTTAATAGCGGGATTAGGGATAACAAAGCCTTGAGTGCAATCTAAGGTGAGCTGTAATAAACAAAGTTAGCTAGCATATCTCGGGAGAGTGCATCTAGAAAATTATCGTGATTACTCGGGAGAGATTTACGGTAAAGAGAGTGCTAATTATTGATAAAAATGTTTTAGTGAATCTATATAAAGAAAAGCCGGAAGGGATTCCATCAATAGGGGAAATCACTACCTAAGAACCTTCTCATAATTGTTTATAACTCAAGCATTTTTAGTTTACAGTTGTTTGTTTAATTTTAGTCTTAGTTATTTGAAATACCATCAACTGTTATTTCCAACATTTGGGGAAGTTGATTTTAAAGAATTTAGTAAGTCCAACAAAAGTAATTGATATGTTAATTCTTTGGGATTTGACTCTGGGCATAAATACTGAGGTTATATTTGCAACGTCCGTGTGTCCTTTTATAAGGCATAGTTGCACGAGATCAAATTTTTGCGTCGCTGCCGGAGAATTAACGGTGTTATCAATTACAATCGAAAGAAGTACAAAAATTCTTAGTGTAGTCAGTTTTCTCTATACCCAATTTTTACATTGAAATTTTAACGGTTGTTAACTTGGTTGCACATATGCATGCCTAGAAACTCATCGAGATCTGGTAAAGTATTTGCAGAATTACAGATCCCGAGAAAGTTTTCAAGGCTTTGAATCGGGCCAACCGTAAAAACAAACAACAATCAACAACTGCACAATTCAAAGCAATCATGGGCGACCACGAGGAAAAACCAGAAGTACAAATAGTGCCAGAGGTTGCTCTCTATGATTTGTCACAACCTACAGCTGAAAATCTGGACACCGCGATTGTAGTCCTGTAGATACAGGGTGAATCATTCTAAATCACCAAAAACATGTTGCATTTGTTGCAAAACAATGGACTATTTTCGGGGTCACAAATTGAAGATGCTTCGTAGCACTTGATGAATTTTCTATCTATCTGCAAAACCCAAAGGTAGCCCAACATAACTCAAGAAACAATTAAGCTGTTGTCGTTTCCATTCTCAGTGACAGGAGCTACCTAGACCTGGCTGAACTCACTCCCCATCAATTTCCTAACAACTTGGGAAGATTTGGTCAGGAAATTTCATAATAAGTTCCACCCACCCAACAAGACTTCTCAACAAGCTAACGATATTTTGAGCTTTAAACATAAAACAACGAAGACACTACATGAGACATGGGAGCATTTTAAAGGAATGTGAGTTATATGCCTGTACCATGGTATTCCAGATTTGATATTGGGGCAACGGTTTTACATGGGGTTGTCAGATAGTGTGAAGAATATTGTTGATGCTTCATCTGGTGGAGCGTTCTTGAGCAAAACATGGAGAGATGGCCAGAGTATACTTGACAAGATGGCACAGAATTTGGGATGGACAACCAGGAATGCACCTATTACTCCAGTGGTGCACTCAGTGCCTCTTGATCCATCCAATTCTATGGCTGCCTTATTGACATAACTGAGCATACACACCAAAAAGGTGCAAGAGTCAGGGCAGAAACAGCAGGTACATATTTTTTATACTACTAATGGGGCTTGTGCACATCTTGCATTAGTCAGCCAGCTTGTAACCAGTGGAATGCAGAAGACGATCATCATCACTACCCTGAAGACATGAACTATATGTCTAATTATGGAGGCCGGAGACAGGGTGGCCAGAATTGGGGTCAACAGAATCAGCAGTACAGGCCAGCACAGCCACAGTTCAACACTGGGAACATGGGAGGTATCAGACCCCCCAACAATATGGCACCTTACCCAAGACCATAGGGATACAATGATAAGAATCGGCATCAAGGGTATCACCCACCTTAGCAGCAGCATGGCGGAAGGCAGGAAGATGGGTTTGCTGGACTTGAAGAAATGATATACCAGGTTATTGGGTCTAATGCAAAAAACTAATGAGAGAGTGGATGCACATGATGCAGAAATCAAGAATATTGAGGTGCAGGTGGGCCAAATTTTGATGTCTCTGAAAACTCGTCCTCATGGGACACTACCTGCAGACACCTAGATAATCAGGTCTCGAGACAGTTGATGACGGTGAGCCTGCGTAATTGTAGAGATTTGGATGTAGAGCAAAAAAGGGCTCGAGAAGCTAGACAAGCTGAGACATGCATACCAGTGCCAATCGAGCTGGATGAATCAATGAAACTGATAGAGGTGACAATCCAGCCTACTCAAAAAGAAAAAGTATTCAGAATGAGACCGAGAAATAAGCGGAAACGGTCCAGGAGCCAGTGGTTGATGTAGGAGCTGATAAAGATCAGTCCCAATTGATTGGGAAAAAGAGACCTCCTGCACCCTTCCCTCAGAGGCTGGCCAAGTACAAAAAGGAGGAGCAATACAAGAAGTTCGGTGACATGTTAAAGCAAATATAGGTAAATATACCATTAATTGAAGCTTTGAAGGAGATTCCCGAGTATGAAATAATGATGATGGACTTGATGTCCCGAAAGTTTGATTTCTAAGACTTGGTCACAGTTACTCTTACTCAGACTTGTAGTGCAGTAGTGACTAGACCAATTACAGAAAAGCTGTCTGACCCAGGGAGCTTTACAATTCCATGCACTATTCGTAATTTTGCTTTTGCTAAGGCTTTGTGTTATCTAGGGGCTAGCATCAATCTTATGCCCCTGGAAATTTATAAGAGGTTGGGCATTGGAAAAGCTAGACCCAACTCTGTGTTGTTGCAGCTGGCTAACAGGACTGTGAAACGACCCTCTGGAATCCTAGATGATGTGCTGATTCAGGTAGGGGAATTTGTGTTCCCTGCAGATTTTGTGATCCTAGACTGCAAAGTGGATGAAGAGACCCATAATTTTTGGAAGACCATTCCTTTCCACGGGGAGAGCTCTAATTGATTGTGAGACTGGGGAATTCAAGATAAGACTGAATGAATAAGAAACAACATTTAATGTGCAAAACATCTATGAGGTGACCAAGTGAATTCGCCAATTGCTCACTTATTGATTCTGTGGATGTAATTGTAGAGACTGACGATGAAAGGCTAACAATTGAGGTCCCCCTTGCTGCATGTCTAATGAATTTGGATGAGGTAAATGGAGAAGATCTGGCAGAATGGGTATTAGAGCTGGAGGGTAGAGGGTTTTAGGATAGAACTCTAGAATTTGAGCCCTTTCACTTGAAAATTTGAGTAACTCCTCCAGCCAAGCCCTCAATCGAAGAACCACCAAAGCTAGAGTTAAAGCCATTGCCTGCCCATCTCAGGTATGAATTTCTTGGACCTAACTCCACATTACCTGTTAGTGTCTCATCTAGTTTGTTAGATGCACAGGCTCAACAACTGTTTCTGGTACTAAAGGAATGCAAGACTACCATTAGGTGGACCATGGAAGACATAAAGGGGATCAGGCCCGCCTACTATATGCACAAAATTCTACTAGAAGAGGGCAAACATTCCAGGGAACACCAAAGAAGGCTGAACCCCAATATGAAGGAAGTGGTGAAAAAAGAAGTAATCAAATGGTTGGATGCGGGAATCATTTTCCCAATCTCTGACAGCAGCTGGCTTAGCCCAGTTCAATGTGTTCTAAAAAAGGGTGGCATGACGGTAGTTAAGAATAATCACAATGAATTGATCTCTACAAGAACCGTCACAGACTGGAGAATTTTCATGGACTATTGAAAGTTAAATCTAGCCACCCGGAAAGACCACTTCCCACTTCCCTTCATTGATCAGATGTTAGACAGATTGGCAGGGAGGTCACATTTCTATTTTCTAGATGGTTACTCAGGGTACAATTCCATTGCACCGGAGGACAGAGGGAAGACCTGTTTCACTTGCCCATATGGCATTTATGCCTTTCGGAGGATTCCGCTTGGCCTATGCAACACACTACCATATTCCAACAGTGCATGATGGTTATATTCACTGACATGGTAGAGGACATAATGGAGTTGTTCATGGATGACTTCTAAGTAGTGGGGAACTCATTTGATGAGTTCCTGATAAATCTAACTTGTGTGCTGAAACAGTGTAGCGAGACTAACCTGGTTCTGAATTGGGAGAAGTGCCAATTTATGGTACAAGAGTACATAATCTTGAGACACTAGGTGTCATGCAAAAGATTCAGGTGGATTGTTCAAAGGTAGATGTGATAGCAACGCTACCCCCTCCAACTTCACTCAAAGCAATCAGAAGCTTCCTCGGGCATGTTGGTTTCTATTGGCGATTCATAAAAGACTTCTCAAAAATTGCCAAGCCTCTCTGTAAGTTATTAGAAAAAAATCACACTTTCTTGTTTTCTGATGATTGCAGGGTAGTATTTGAGGAGCTGAAAAAGAGGCTAGTCATAGCACCTATCATAGTTGCCCCCCACTGGGAGCAATCATTCGAACTTATGTGTGATGCTAGTGACTACGCAGTGGGAGAAGTGCTTGGATAGCAGAAAGACAAGCTAATGCATCCATTATACTATGCTAGTAGAACACTGAGTGGAGCCCAGCTGAACTACACTGCTGTGACTGAGAAGGAGATGTTGGCTTTGGTGTTTGGTTTTGACAAGTTCTGATAATATCTGATTGGTTCCGAAGTAATTGTATGTACTGACCATGCAGCTCTCAGTTACCTAATCAAGAAGAAGGAGTCTAAATCGCGCCTAATTCGCTAGGTGTTGCTGTTGCATGAATTTGACCTCGACATACTTGACTGTAAGGGCGCAGAAAATCAAGTCGTTGATCATCTATCACGACTTGAAGGAGCTGAAAAATCAATCGAGGTTGAAGAGATCCTGGAAACCTTTCCAGACGAGCAGTTGCTCGCTACTAATCTTGAGTAAGCCCCATGGTATACAGTCTTTGCTAATTACCTGGTCAGTGGTATAGTTCCTCATGACCTTTCATCTGTCCAAAGAAAAACGTTTTATCGTGATAGCCGCGTGTATTATTGGGATGAGCCTTATCTATTTAGAATATGTGTTGATAATATGATTCGGAGGTTTGTCCCCGAGATAGAACAATCTTCGATTTTGCAGGCTTGTCACGCATCGGCATAAGGAGGACATTTTGGAGGGGTCAGGACAGCTGCAAAGGTGCTTGAGGCCGGATCCTTTTGTCCAACCGTGTTTAAAGATGCACACTTATGGGTGAAGGGCTTTAATGAATGTCAGCAAACTAGGAACATTTCATGTCACCACGAGATGCCCATGAACCCGATTCAAGAGGGTGAAGTGTTTGATGTCTGGGGGATTGACTTCATGGGACCCTTCGTCAGCTCCTTTGGCAATAAGTACATACTTGTTGCTGTGGATTACGTGTCCAAGTGGGTAGAAGCTTCTGTGTTTCCCACTAATGATGCAAGAGTGGTGGTGAGATTTTTGAAAAATAACATATTCACCCGATTTGGGACACCAAGAGCTATTATCAGTGACGGAGGCACTCGCTTCTGTAATAGAGCCTTCAAAAAGTTGCTTGCAAGGTATGATGTACACCACAAGGTGGCCACCCCTTATCACCCGCAAACTAGTGGGTAGGTTGAAGTGTCCAACAGAGAGATAAAGAGTGTGTTAACCAAGACTGTGAACGCCACAAGGACTAATTGGGCAATAAAGCTAGATGATGCACTATGGGCCTACAGAACTGCGTTTAAAACACCAATTGGTGTTTGGAAAGGCTTGTCACCTGCCAGTGGAACTTGAACATAAAGCGTGGTGGGTATTGAAGCAGCTGACCTTAGATATTGAGACTGCAGGCACAACTAGAATCACTGAGTTGCATGAGCTTGACGAGTTCAGACATATTGCTTTTGAGAGCACAAGATTGTACAAGGAAAGAATGAAGAGGTTACACGACCATCACAATGTTGAGCGGCATTTCAAACCCGAGGATATGGTATTGATCTTTAACTCAGGATTGTGGTTGTTCCCTGGTAAGCTTAAGTTAATATGGTCTGGACCATTTCGAATGGTTGAAGTATTCCCTTCAGGTGCTGTAGAGATTGCCACAGAGAAAGACTCTCGTACATTTTGATTCAATGGGCAGCGATTGAATCTATATGTGGGCATGAACGAACAAAAGGAAGGGTCTGAGATCCACCTGACTGAACCCCAGAGGTCGAGCGAGCCTTAAATGTGCTCACTTGCATCGTGCTGCGACGTTAAATCAGGCAATGCATGGGAGGCAACCCACGAATATGTTGTAAATGTAGTTTTTAATGGCATGTAAAAAGAATTAAAATTTCTAACATATTGTGTATATGCAGGATAATGCGGAGGACTTGGCATCACGAGCCTGGGCATAAAATTGGTAAGGTAGGCATTAAAAGTGGTACTTGCCTAAGGGGAAAAACAATGAAAAGAACGCTGAAATTAGCATCCAGGAACTGGTTCACCGCGGTCGCGGCGTAACCGTGGTGTGAACGCGGTCAGAGACCTCTCTGAAGATGGTTCACCGTGGTCGCATTGTAACCGTGGTGGGATCGCGGTCTAAGACCCTTTCGAAAGTTAGTCCACTGCGGTCGTGGCGTAACCACAGTGGGACAGTGGTAGATCAAACTAGGTCCAGGTACGATCTGCAGAATTTTTTTTTGTTTTTAATTTTTTTTTTTTTAATAACCCAAACCCCCACAACCGCCCAAACCTCATCTTGTCTTCAACTTCTCTCATCTGTCTTCCTACTTCTTCTTCTTCTCCAACTCCTATTTCTTCTCTAATCTTCTTCTCCAACTCCTATCTCTTCCTTCTTCTTCTTCTTCCCATAACCAAAAACCCCTATTTGTTTTTATTCCTTCTTTTACTCCCTTTCCTCCATCCAAACCATAACCCTCCACAAACCCCCTCCCCCGCCCAAAAAAAAGCCCCACCCCCGACCCCTCCACAACCCCCAATTTTTCCCTAAGACTCCACGGTAATCTTAAAGTAAGTTGTTTCTAATTTTTCTTGTATTTTATGTACGTTTACTTATGTAGTGATTAGTGTGTAGAATTCTTGATTTTGGTTGCAATGGGGTTTTAAACTCCAAGTTGGGTGTTGTAGATAATGTTTGGGGTTGATTTGTGTAGACGCCAGGGTGTGTGCCTAGTTGACAATTTTTGTGTGGGGTGGGTGGTGATAGCACTTAACTGTTATTAATTGGTGGGATCTTGCGGGGGGGGGGGGGGGGGGGGAGAGGGGGGAGGGGGGCTTATACAATGGAATTGTATCATTGATAAGTGGTGTTGGGGCAATAGTGGATGTTATCCACTTTGGCACCTCACTAGATGATTATACTGGCCATGTTTGACAAAAGTAAACTGTTTGGTGCCAGCGTGTGGCGAATTTTGAGTACCCACCCGACTAGCCCATGTTTGGCTTCCCCTAATCGTCATGATGAATTTATTGCAGGTACTATGGCCCGAAAGAGGCGTGGGATCCCGGGAAGCACTTTCGAAGTGCCGACTTATGATACCACCTGGTTCACGTCCGAGGAGGCACAGGACAGGTTTCATCCTAAGGCTACCAAAATCTTTGTCCTTGAAATTTCTATTGACATGGCTGCTCTTTGTCTAGAAAAACTATACATGCACCAGGAAATCCGCCGGAGGGGGATAGAGTTCTTGTTCGAGGAACCTAAAACATAAAACCCAATGATAGTACAGGAGTTCTATGTGAATTGCCCGGAACATATGTGTCGTTTTGTGATTGTGCGGGGCAAAGTAGTAGATGCCTCAGTACTAAAGATTCGCCAGGTCTTGCAACTGTCTGCGTTCATTGGTGAAATTGATTATTACCACAATTCTCCAGAGATCGATTGGGACACTCTAATTGAGTCGATATGCTCAGGGGACGGCTAGTTTGGATACAGGAGAACAAGACCCTTCATTCCAAGTCATTCACATGGGAAGCTAAGTGCTGGTTCACTATGATTTGCAGTAGGTTATTGCCCAGGGGAAACACGTTAGATGTGAACAGCTTACGGGCTCTATTGGTTTGGTGCTTCGCAATGAGGAAGGACGTTGATGTTGCTAAAATCATTGGAGATGAGATGATCCTCCGGTCACCTCTGATAACTAAGGGGTTTTACTTCCCCATACTTTTTACGAGGTTATGTCTGTTGGCCGATGTCCCAGTCACTCTTACGGATGGCACTTTACCCCCAAAACAGCATTTTGAGAGCGCCAAAGATCAAAGTGGGCAGAGATGCACCCACCCCCATTGAGATGGACGACGATGATAACGTCTCATTACCTAGGGCACCACCCAAGAGATCTTATGATGCTGCCGGATCCTCTCGGAAACCCCAAACTGCGGAGAAGTTCTCTAGATCACATTTGAGCCGACCTATGTTGCCGTCTTAAGAGGAAGAGATGGCAGAACTTTGCACCTCGGTGGATGGCCTGCATGTACGTTTGGATGTCATGTAGACGCCAAGCCAGGTCTGAGAACCGGCTGATGGCTTGGTTCTGTGCTATATGGAGGGCCTGTAACATGGACCCCAACACTGTCTCGGACTTCGATTGATGACCAGGGAAGTTCTCTTGCCCTTCTACGCTTTAATTGTTTTATGACATGAGGACATGCCATATTCTTTTCATGTGGGGTAGGAGAGTTGATTTAGTGTGTGTATTGTAGTGTAGATAGGCATTAAGTATGTGGTAGTTGTGTGTTTGTTTTTGTTTATATTTATGTTAGACATCACTGACTTGGCCCAACGTCGGACACTTGTCGACGGGTTTCTTGAGAGCTAAGGTCGGAGATAAAAAAACAAAAAGATTTTTTTTAATTTTATTTTCTTTTTAGGTAGTGTAGTAATTCACCTTTGGTTTTTCTTTTGACCACTGTTCTTTTCCAAGGGCTTTTCTTGAACCGGGTTAGGTAGATTTTTCTTTAATAGATTTTAGGACCCTTAGGATTCCTTTGGGCTAAGTTGGGTGAGGACAAGAATGCATCACGTGGTATACATACCTGCAAATACTTAAAACGAACTAGAGGGTGCGACGTCTAGGCTCATGTGTAGACTCTTAATATTATGCCTTAATTTTGCACACCTTGTCTTACTTGAACGCTCACGTGAATGTGTTGACAAACTAATTAGGAATGAGTTACATGCCAAGTGTGTGTGAGGTAATACATGTATTCAATGCTTGCATGCGATACCTAAAACTTGCCCCGTGTGTGTGTGCAAAACGAAAGGAAATTGCTTGGTCTTAGAGATGATTTAGGCATTTCTTTAGTTTCGCCTAGATAATCATGGATCCACCTGTACATATTACCATAGTTAACCTCTTTGAACCTATAATCATTTTCCTTCGGCAACAACATTACAAGCCTCACACATTTATTTGAATGAACCATCTATTTGAACCTTTTCACCTCTCATGAGTACTTGAATTGTTATGAACCTTTTCAAAGTTATAGTGTACGCTAGTCGGTTTGGCTTTCGAGTGGAACTAGTTAAATAAGGAGAGAGGTGCACTGTTTTGAAAAAGAAAAAGACACTTGAAAAAAATAATTTGAAACTCCTCAATAAGTGGTGTCTCTTATTGCAAGTGGTCTTAAAGAAGAATGGGGTAGTTACATTGATGTGAAGGTGGAATTTTGGGGTGACATAAGGATGAGGTTTAATTGAGAAAATGTATAAATTAAAATGCTTAGGGATTTGTAGTCACTCTTATATCTAAATGTATCCTACTCGTGCACAGCCTACATTACAATCAGATAAAGCCCTATTGATCTTAGACTGAACAATTCGATTAGTAGAGTATTACACTAAGGGCAAGATTATGGTGTATCTGATGGCATATGAATGTTCGTTGTTGAGAGTGAGTGAATTGGTTCTACCTAAAGTTCCTTGTTGTTTGATTTCATGTGTATAGAGCTTCTCTTAAAAAAATATGATGTGAGAGCATTTAACTCAAGAAGAAAAAGCAAGTCTTCACTTCTGTTTAGAGTACATAAAGTAAACATGAATGTAGCATGGCGTTAGAGTCTTCATCTGAGGTGTCGCTGTTGCACTACTTAGGTTATTCTTTCATAATAGCAGGTGTGACATAAAAGGGGTAATGCATCAAACAAATAGTCCTAGAAGTATGGTTCAACTTGCTCAAGGACGAGCAAATATTTAAGTGTGGGGTGTTGATAATAAGTGAATTAGACTATAATTATGACCTAAAGAATCTCATTTTTGAATAACTTTATGGAAAAAAGTGATAACCAAAGGCTTTGCAGGCTATACCCAATAAAAGAAGTCAGTGGAGCACTTTTGGGATCAATTACAGAGAAAAGGAGGTCAATCAAACAATACCCACGAAGTGCACCAAGTGAAGGGACAAAACTAGAGCTGAACCTGGCCTGCTGCTGTCAGACAATAACTGCGGTAGGACAGCGGAAGAAAATTACCAAAGATTCAGAGGACCATTCTAGCCGCGTTCTTGGCGTAATCGCTGTGGGACCATCGTAGAACGCAAAAATTTCAGGGACTAAAGTGTCAAGTCGGAAAAATATGGTGAAAAACTCTTATAAGATGTATAAATTCGGCCACATTAGGGAAGACTTGTTTTGGAGATTACTTTTGCACGATACACAAGTGTGAGAGATAACCCAAAAATATCATAGTTCCTTATCTCTTCTTTTTCTTGAAATTTTTCATGATGAATATTTTCGTAGTTTATCTTTACGTTGTTATGAGTAGCTAAATACTTTAGTCTAAGGTTTTGATTGAAGTTTTTGAAGGATCAACTTCTTGATTATGTTAATATAGTTTTCCAGTTAATCTCTATTTGTTCAACAAAGTATTTGTTGTAGTTAATTGACATGATCCTCAATTAGTTGTGCCTATTTAGTGTGCATAACTCAGAAGATAGTGCATAATTAGGTAATTATTGAACAACAGTACTCCCAAAGTATAAGAGGGATCTATAACTACGGGTTTAAAGGCGGGGTTAGGGATAACAAAGTCTTGGGTGCAATCTAAAGTGAGCTGTAATAAACAAAGTTAGCTAGAATATCTCGGGAGAGTGCGTCTAGTAAATTATCGTGATTACTCGGGAGAGATTTATAGTAAAAAGAGTGTTCCTGATTGATAGAAATGTTTTGGTAAATCTATATGAAGCGTAACCGGAAGGGCTTCCATTAATAGGGAAAATAACTACCTTAGAACCTTCTCATTATTGTTTACAACTCAAGCATATTTAGTTTACAACTTTTGTTTAATTTCAGTCTTAGTTATTAGAAATACCATCAAATGTTGTTTCCAACGTTTGGGGAAGTTGATTCTAAAAAATTTAGTAAGTCCAATAAAAGTAATTGATAGGTTAATTCTCTGTGGATTTGACTCTAGGCATAAATACACAGGTTATATTTGTAACGTTCGCGTGTCCTTTTATAAGGCATAGTTAGGTGAGACCAGTTTGTAACGAGATGTTATCTCAATGTATAATTAGTTTTAAATTTTGTGATTATGGGTGAGAATTTTTGTTGTTACCTTCTATTTTTAACCATGTTATTTCCATTTAGTAAATGATAAATTCTGGAATTAATGGGAAATTAGGTAAATACTACTTATAAATGTTACCACTACGGATTTAAATGCCATCAAATGTTCATCATAAATTAACCACGTTTATTGACAAAAATATTATTTGTCCTAGAATAATCTTTTTAGTGATTTGTATTTTATGATAATTTTAAGGTAAAATATCTTAAGCCACTTCTAAATTTGGCTCAGATTATTAGTATTTTTCTCGAATTATGCCCAATCTTAATTACCCCCCTCAACTTGACCTTTTGAGAGACATTACCCGCTAGACGTTGATGTAACAAAAAGTGTGGGTACACTCACCTGCCACGTGGATTTTTCCTGTCTATGTGGCATTTTTTTAAATATAAAATATCTTTTTACCTTTTTAAGAATGTTAATTTTTAGATAAAAATTTTCGAATATAATTTATAATAAAACTTGGATATAACTACATTATATAAACTAAATATTTTTTTTTTGGCCAAATAATAAAGTTTCAGTTAAAATTTTTTTCGAATTAGACATGAAAATTAAGATTTATACAATTGAAATAAACAGTTGAGGCTTCCAAAAAGTTATAACAAATACATAGTTTGAAAAAAATTATTTTGGCTATAAATTTTTATATAGATCTAAATTACACTGCTCTAGTTTTTTATTTTTATTTTACAGATTTTACCTATAAAAGTAAAAATAGGCAGTTGAAATAAATAGTCATTGCATAAAAAAAAAGAAATTAAAAGAGTCTACAATTGCAAGATTACAAGTACAATTGTAAACTCTTTTTATTTCTTATTTTGAAGCAATGATTATTTATTTCAACTGTGTATTTTTTAAAACTTTTTTAGATTCCTTGAATTTTTATTTCAATTTTATAAATCTTTATTTTCAGGTCAAATTTAAAAAAAGATTAACTAAAATTTTATTATTTTTGGCCAAAAAAAATATTTATTCTAAATAATGTAGTTCTATCCAAGTTTTATTCACATAGATAAGAAAAAATCCACGTGTAGGCGAGTGCACCCACACTTTTTGTCACATTAGCGTCTAGGGAGGTAATGACCATCAAAAGGCCAAGTTGAGGGGGATAATTAAGACCGGACATAGTTCAAGGAGGATACTAATAATCTGAGCAAAGTTTAGGGGTGGTTTCAGGTATTTTACCTAATTTTAATTGTAACTAATTTTGTAAAAAATTATTAGTATTAGCGACGACATACCAATTTTAAAGTACAAATTGTAAATTATTCTTATAAAACCAAAGTTGCCACTGTTTTATATATTTGCGGACGAAATGTTTTTTTACATAAAAGGTAGCCTTTGGTGATGAAATAACTTCGATTTAACTACGAAATATGTATAACTTTAGAGACGACTGATAATGTCACTAATTAAATTAAAATATTTAGTGACAAGCTAGTTTTGTCGGCATTGATAATCTTTTTAGTGACAAAAATACACTATTAATTACGAATATTTTATACTTTTTTATGACTAACAAGTTCGTCACAAATACTAGGCATTTGGGAACGAAAAAAATTTCATCCCTAATATAACTTGATTTAGTGACGAATCACAAAATTATCTTTGTATACTTTTGGTGTCGGTGTTCGGGACGAAATATTGACAAAATATTTTTTGTCACAAATATCTTTTGTGACGAAACATGACTTTTAAATGACAAAATGTTTAGTCATTGATAATCAAATTTGTTGTAGTGTAAGGAAAAGCAGTCCTTAACTTACAGTTATAAGTTCAAAAGTTAAGGACAATATGTCCTTAACTTTGACTTCTAAGTTCAAAAGTTAAGGACAGACAACCGTTAAATTCAAAAGTTAAGGATAAGAAGTCCTTAACTTGTAATTACAAGTTCAAAAGTTAAGGACAAGCAGTCCTTAACTTACAGTGACAAGTTCAAAAGTTAAGGACGCTTGGTCCTGAAGTTTGAGTTCCAAGTTCAAAAGTAAAGGACATGTAGTCCTGAAGTCCTGAACTTAGACTTACAAGTTCAAAAGTTAAGGGCATTTAGTCCTAATGTTAAGTTCAAATGTTAAGGACATGTAATCCTGAAGTCCTGAACTAGAGTTCCAACTTCAAAAGTTAAGAACGTATAGTCCCGAAGTCCTGAAGTTAAGTACAAAAATTAAGGACATGAGCAGAAGGGTATTTTTTTTCGGACGGTTAAAATTTATTAAAATAATGATTAAAGACTAAAGACATTTTAAAAAGTAACTTAAAAGTAAATATATGTGTTACTAATAGCTAACCGTATACTTTCCTCGGGAGAAACTCTCATTTTCTGCTTGCAATTGGTGAATGCTACTTTGCTAAGTAATGGATTGTTCGTACATGTATCCACGTTAGAGCTTATTTATTTACATTTTTTCCCATTTGGTTTAAAGGTTAATCATGATGAAACTTCAGCAGAAAGTGAAAATATGAATGAACCTATACTGCTCTTGGTTTGCACGTTTGTTACAAAATAATCTTGCCTTTTAAACTTTTATTTCTTCTTTTTAGTACTTGTGATTTTTGGTTGCTTGGTGAAATTTTCTAAATCTTTTCCGATAGATCACTGTTTTCACATTATTATACTAGAAGGTTGATTAGAAAAATCCAATTGCGATAAGTGAAATTCCTTACATCTTATGTATCAATTATTTTTTGAATTCTCGGATCATTCATAAAGAATGGAAAGGTTTTAGATTTTAAATTCCAGTACGCTAGAGTCTATTCTTTTTTAAGATCTTAATGGGAGATAATGTCAGAAGCAGGTGGGTTAAAGGACTTTTTAATGTTTTTTGAATCGCCTTCTATAAATTTTTGGTTCCATCACTGATTTGAACTCATTCTTAGAGCCCCGTTCGGATGAACTTGTTAAGTGAATTTTAAATCAAAATAATTTTAAGCTATAAGTTAGAAATTTTAACTTTTGTTTTTGATTTATTTTTTGTCATTTTAATTTAATAACAAGTGCTTAAAAGTACTTTTTTTTTACTTTATCCAAACACAATAAAATAACTAAAAAAGTATTTTAACTTAAAAACACTTAAAACAAACCAATCCAAACGGGCTCTTAAGCTAATCATAATAACATAGTTATCTTCAACTACAAATAAAACAATGTACCATTCCCTTGTTGGGATATATACTATTAACCATGAATTTTGGTTTGGATATAGTATTTATCAGGGAACAATTGCTTATTCAATTTTATCAAAGTATTAATAGATCATATATTCGTATGTGTCCTTTACTTATATAGTAGATGATTTAGCATATAGAGTTTAGCTTATACGCGGAATATTATATCATCGGGAAATCATTCTATCTCTAGCTCCTAGGGAAGCTGAAAATGGGCTCTAGTTCTATTAATAGATAGTAGATTAGAGCATCCCCTTTAGGCCGGATTCGTGTTCTTATAAGTATAAAGATCATGTTCACAATCTAATGATGAAATTAGACAAACTATCAGGAATAATTGTAGCACAAGATTAAAGATAGTTTATATTGATTATAGGAATGGCTTAATTCTAACTTCTTTTGGTAGTACATTTTGTATGTATTAAACGAGCCAAGTAGAGATAAGTATGTTATACTTACTAAATAAAATAAACTCTCTAGCCATTAAATGTACTTATACTCTTAATCTTGAAATAGTTATTGTTAGTTGTGTATATTATTATTATTTTGATTTATTAAAAGGCGAGATTCTTTCGTGGGTCAATATGCCTGGTAAATTGGACAATAATAATATACATTGCCAAAGTAATAGTTAGTTGGTGGAATCCATGTCTCGGTCTAGAGATTGATGATACACCTTTATTAAAGCTTATAAGTTTTCATGTGTAAACCCAGTAGGTGGATTTTGTATGCGTCACATGAAATAAGATAAGCGAAAGTCTAGAGGAAATAATCAATGAATTAAATTATTAGTAATTTAATTTATTTATTTAGTAACTGAATCTTAACGTGGGAGGTTAAATAAGATTTAATGGAAGAATTTTGAAATTGAACTTAGGAGTGCATTTTAGTGGAACAATTTTTAACTTAATTATGGTAGTATTAATTCAGATATTTCGAATTAAGTCCATAATAGAAAGCCTCGTTAATTAAATATTGTGGTCCCTGTTGTGCCCGAATAATTAGGAATTAAATGAAATTCTATTTCTTGGTGGAAAAGGAAGACCCAACATATTTAGGAAAAGGGTTTCAAACCTGAAACCTGTGGCAATATAAAGAGGTCTTATTCTAGGCAAGGTTTTTACTACATGCTTTTCCTAGGAGAAATTCGCCCACACGAATTTCACTCATTCCAGGCATTATTCGGGTCACACAGAAGACTGTAGTACTGGAGGATGATCTCGTGGATAGTTTCGTTCTTGCTTGGAGGCTTCTCGCGATCGCAGTCACTCTTCAAGAGATAAGTATCGACTTTATGTTTGATTAAAATATGTGATTGTGTGTTGTCTATATTACGTGCAAGTGATCATGACTATTTGCTTCCGTTGTTCATACCTGTTTTTCATCAATTAGTGTCAGAACTTGCTTGCGTCTAACTAGATAACATGATATATATTTGTATTTATGTAGGATTATATACAGGAATATGCTGTCGTGATTGGTGCATATTGTAGTCGCGAAATTCTGAGTTATTCGACTATGTCTATGAGTTTGGTTTCGCCGATAACTTTGACGTGTATATCTAGATATTGTTTAGATATATTTGAAAATGATTGTATGCATCGAATGATCGAATACTGTTGTTTCCTTTTGGTAACCTGTAAACGATAACTAGACATGGTATAAAAGCATTCACTTTCATTGTTTAATGACAAAGTCCTCTTGGTAAGTTGCCCATGTAAACTAGTGAAAAAGGGGAACCTGGTCGCTATGATAAGGCAACTTAAGTTGTCGAGTAAGTTTCTAACTTGTGGATTTAAGAAATATTGTTTATTAGTAAAAGGTAACGCGTAGGGTTGAAGGAAGGTGTTTGGCGGCGCAGTAGCTATGAAACAATAGTTTTTTCCTTGATTTAACTCAGAGACGCCTTTCTTTTGGATTTGACGATGGATATTAGGTTTCTGCTGATGGACCAAGATTTATTTGGTTATTGTCTAATACTCCTAATAAATTTATTGTAGTTTTAAAAGGAAATATAAGTAATTACAAAGTGCTTAACTTCACGTGTGGGGTTATATGGAGTATTTCTTTGAATTGGATTAGTCTTTACTTATCAAAAAGAATTCTACTTATAACAAATCTTATTCTCCCAATTACATTGTGATGCTAGGGTAACAACCCTATTTTATTACGGCAAGAGTTATTATCTACTTTGCTAATACGGGTTATAATTATATGACACGGTCTTTCTCCTTTTATATGTATATTGCAATGTATAATAAAGAATTTACGACAAATAAATTATTACTGCAAAGATATTTTGTTTATTTGAAATCATTGAAAATTCTTAGTATTTTGTATGTACAAGACGATATCATACATGGATCAAGAATTTATGATTAATAGAAAGGTACTATCGAAGTAGTCTATTCACTGGAAATCAGTGAGAGTTCTTAGTTTATACATGAGAGATGAAATCATACACATGTTGAGAAATTATGATTAAATAAATGATTATCATCAAGGTGATTTATTTGTTTAAGATCATTGAAAATTCTTAATAGCTTTATACATGTGTGATTATGTTAGTACCTAGTTATGATTAATAAATAGGATCGACTAAAATAGTCTATTTATTTGAGTTATA
Organism: Nicotiana benthamiana; assembly: GCA_034376525.1. Taxonomy (NCBI): domain Eukaryota; kingdom Viridiplantae; phylum Streptophyta; class Magnoliopsida; order Solanales; family Solanaceae; genus Nicotiana; species Nicotiana benthamiana. Next base: position 20,813,336 of record CM067341.1, read on the forward strand.
AATAATTATTCAATGTACCATATGTTAATTAATTATCTTTGATATGTTTACGCTAGTCGTAGGGTTTTCATCTACACAAAAGAGATTTACCTCTTGATACTAGTAACATTAAACTAATTCATGAGAAATGAAATTGATGTTTTCACCAACTATAATGAAAAGTAATATCTTCAATTCTCATGTGTATCAAACGGGGGGACAATTGGGTGTAAGAGGCTATTTTATATACCTTACACAAAAGAAGGATATAATCAATGTTATGTGCTCATGGAATAATTATAAGGATAATAGAAAGGATGATCATATTTATTTTAATCCATGACAATGCCTAAAATGGTTATTCTCCGAATTTAGTTATAGTTTTGGAGGTCATATTTTTGACGAAGCCCTATTAACTTGAAATTTGGTAGGTCCATCGGAAACGACTTGGCGAGAAACACTCACTGCTATGCAGTGAATCGCGTTATTTTTGGGTGTTTTGAGGTTGTTTAGATGGGGTTTTAAGTAGTTTATTGGATTAAATAAGCTTTAAATATGAAAAAATATTCTTTATATATTGGTTTTATTTGTGTTAAATCCGAAACTTGATTACACATGATGAATTAATTTAGTATGATATAATAAAAGAAAGTATATTACATTGATTGAATATTAAATTTGCCTAAAAAGACGTTCGAATTTAGTCTAGTTTCAGTGATCACTATCTCCTGTTTACTTGAAATATGGTGGGTTCATCGAAAATAATCTGATCATAAGAAATACTCATTGTTATGCAGAGAATTATGTCGTATTTCGGCAATTCAGGGTCATTTAGATGGAACCTTTTTTGGGAGTTTGCGGGATTAAAATGTGATTTTGGATAAGAAAAGTCATTCCTTTTATGTCAGTTTTATTTGTTAAATTTGGAACATGATGACACATATTTATTTTACATGAACTGATATATGGTTGGAATGTATGCAATGATTTAAATTCCAAAAAATGCTTAAATGGTAGCTTTTCAAATTTGGTTGTTTTTTTGAAGATTATGACTTTTATGATGTTCAATTGACCTGAATTTTGGTAGGTCCATCAAAAAACTCTGATAATATAATAATTGTCGTATGCAGTGAATAACATTAATTTAGTATTACATAAATGTTTACATGTGTTTTTTGAGCATTTTGTGAATTTTTGAACTTAATCCTTAGAAAAAGTTTCATAGTTGTGATCAAGTGGCGATAGAAATTAACCATTATGGTATCCACTATTTATAGTAAGATAAGAAATTTATGCGTCGACATTAGATCTTCCTCCATATCTGATAAATTTGTTATAAACTTACTAAATATAATTACTAGTAGTTAATAACATGTATTGACTCTCCGTCTGAGTTCACACGTTGAATCAATTTTGTAATTATAATGCAACTATAATTAAGTGGTGATAAAAATATATTTTTATGGTCTTCGACTATTATTTTCAAGTGAGTGTAAATTTATGCGCCGACCTTAGGTCTTCCTCTATATTGGATTAATTTATTATAAGCTCACTAGGTGAAATACTAGTTATTGATATCATGTACTTACTCTCCATCTGAGTCTACATGTTGGATCAATGGAACAAGAGCTATTAGTTATGATATATACAATTGACTAAAGATAACAATTTGCTCTCCATCCGAGTTGGTTTTTTTTTCTTTTTTGGATTGTATAATTCTTGCATTATATAATGTACTTTGCATGAATGGCACTTCTTTCATCGAAAATTTACTACTCAAGATGCATATATGTATATATATTGAATGCAGTCCGAATTTTATTATTTAGTGTTAATTGACTTATTATGATATATCAATATCGTATATCTCAACTCCACAATGACTTCATGTAGTTTGTCATATCGCTAATAAAACAAATTTCCTTTGGTCGTTATAAGATGTTAATTTGATGGATGCATCGTATGTACCATTTGCTATAAGGAATTTGATTTCTATTTTTGAGAAAAATAAGTGATGAATATTTAATTTATTTTAGAATAATGATTGTATTATTGAGCTTCATAAATATTCTATCTCTTGTGGTACATTGATGCATGATATTGTTATTATTAATGTCGATCTCCTGAACTGAATAATATTAGTCTATCTTATAAAAGAAGATATTCTTTAAAGGTTGAGTGAAATTTAAGGTTCATTAAAAGTAGAAGCACTACCAACTTGTGGATCTTATTTAAAAGAAAATATGACTAAGAAACGTTTCTGCTTTAAAGGAGAGAGAGCTGGTGATTAGTTAGAACTAATCTATTTTCGATTGTGCTATCCAATGACATATAGGGAAGAGGTAATTTTGAGTATTTCTTATGACTCTCATAAATGATTATTCAAGCTATGCATATATTTATTTGATGCACCGTAAGTTTGAATACTTTGGATTAATTTCAAAATTTTAAGGCTTAATACGAAGAAACACCATAAAAATATATTAAATTATTACGATCTCATTGTAGGTTGCTAGTACTTCTCTATATAGTTCATTAGTTACTTATCAAAATAGAAGATTGTATCTCAATTGTCTACATCGGATACTCCATAATAGAGTGGTGTAGTAGACAGAAGAAATAGGACTCTTACAGAGATGTTTAGATTAATGATGATTTATTCAAATTTATTTCTTTTTTCGTTATAGATATGCCATAGAAACTGCAATCACATTCTGGTTTTAGTTCTTCTAAATTTGTATCTTGGATCCCATAGAATTGTGGACTTAATGTAAGTCTGGTCTGTGGAGAATTCAGATATGGAATTATTTACTATATATATATATATATATATATATATATATATATATATATATATATATATATATATATATATATATATATATATATATATATATATATATATATTGAAAGGGAAAACAGATAATATAAAATCAAAGATGAATGTCTGTACGCATTTATTAGACATCCAAGGATTCGAAAGGAGGTTTATTTTGTTTTCCTAAAGAAAAGAAGGTAATTGTTAGAACAAATACCGGTTCTCTATAATAAGATTATTTAATAAACTATAATCCTAGAAGTAAACTAGTTTTACAGAAACTAAGCAAAGAAATAGCAAATGAATAATCTAAAAATTCAAACGCTCAAGAACATACAACTCTGTTTGTTGTATTTGACATTCCATTGCATTTAAGTAGTGCGAGAAACATTAATAGACAATAAGAATTTTACTACCTCCAAGTAGTGGGAGTGATGTTGAGCAGGAAACACTACAGGAAGAAGTCATTAATATTTCAATACCGCAAGGTATTGAAGATAATATTAGTAGTACTTCGTCATCGTTGGAGAATAGTAAGGAAAATCATAGTTTGGTATGTACTCTTGGGAGAGTTTCATAACAAGATCCCTGAAGAGCATAATACCAAAATACTTAATTACGACAAAGCACTACTAGACAAAGATTGTACTTGAAAATAACTTGGCAAGTTCCTTTTAGTAAAAGTTTATTGGCATAGACTTTTAATAGTCGTGCAAAAGGATAGTTGTGAAAGTTATATGCATGATTATGAGTCTAATATAGGACATTGTTACGATATATACTATTAACCTTGTATTTAGACATAGTTGTAACGACCCGACTTGTCATTATTTCTTTTAGAGCTCTGTTCCCTTAAATAAAACTTTCGTGCTTGTTTTACCTAATTTACGACTTACGAGGATGGTTGGTTCGGGAGTTAGAAGAGCTTTAAGTGAAATATATCCATTTATTTTTATAAGATTCTCTTAAAAGGCCAAGTTCGACTTCGGTCAACTTTTTGGGAAAACAAATTTGGATTTGTGATTTGACGGTCCCGGAGGGTACGTGGGAAAATATGGTTGGGCGTATGCCCGGAATCGATTTCTCAAGACCTAGTCCGAGTAATGAATTTTTATTTAAAATTGTTAAATTATAATCCTAAGAGTTTAACAAAGAGGAAAAATGCTTTGTTATGTTGGTGTCAGGCTCGTATATTGGTTCCGTAGTCCGGTATAGGGTTGGTGTATTATTTTAGTCTTTTCTGTGAAATTTGGTGAACGGGACTAATTTGACGTGATTCGGATGTCCGGTTGAAAAGATAGGAATTTGGATATTCTTAAGGATTTCGTGCATTTTTGTGTTGAATCAGCAGTTTTTGGCGTTATTTCGATGATTTGATTATTTGAGAAAGTTTGCACAATGTTGTAAGATTGCGTGAGTATTCGGAGTAGAGCCCCGAGGGATCGGGTGAGATTCAGGCATGGTTGGAGGTAGAAAAACACACTAGTTTTTCTGTTATTTTTGCTGCTGCTACAGATCTCACAACTGTAAGATGTTCACCGCAATTGGAAGTTTGGCATCATATTTGCGAATTTGACCGACTGGGGCAGTGGTCGCATTTACGACTTTTGCGACCCCTCCATTGCGTTTGCGACCAAGGCATAAAAGGGCCCAGCTCGCATTTGCAAATGTATTATCGCAATTGCGACTTCACATTTACGAGCCTTGTGTCGCAAATGCAACATCAGAAGCCTGGGCGTAGCTTTTGAAAAACGAGACTTAAGGCATTTATTTCATTTTAACTCTACACTTGAGCGATTTTAGAGCTTTTATAGAGGGGAATTCAATATAGCATCATGAGGTAAGTAAATTTTACTTAATGTGAGTTTAACACTTGGGTTTTGGGTAGATTAACATACTAAAATTAGTGAAAATCAAGGCGTTAGAGCAAGACCTAAGGTTTTAATAAAACTTAGATTTAACCACGAAAATTATTATGAAATGAACTTGAAATCATATATTATTGATCCTTACTTGTAGAGAACAACTTCCTTAAAAAAATATTAGAATCCGGGAACGTGGGCCCGGGGTCGAAATTTAGGAAACTTGTGAAAAAGGTTGAAAATTGCTTAATTAAATTAGAGTTTGATCTTTTAAGCCCATATTGACTAGTTCTTACCTCCTTTAACTAGCTTGTGATCGTTCGGCACCAAATTGAGGGCTTGGGCTTGTACTTGATAATTGGAAGTGCGCTTTGGAGCGAGGTGAATCTCCTTTCTAACCTTATAAAAGGAAATTGTCCTCATAGGTATAATAATTGAGAATTTGCTACTAAATATGGGGGCTACGTGCGTACTAGAAGACAAGAGTCCGTGTGTTGCTATTATGATATTAATTGCTTGGGTAGTTTAGGACCCACTCTTGCTTAATTTGTGATTATCTTTATATTAACTTGCTAATATGATCATTTATGATATGTTAGAGACTTGGGATAAATAAAAGTGAGCATGTGAACTTGTTAAACCCTTGCAAGAATTTATTTGTATATAAATGTGTCTTCGTGTGTATTCTTGATGTTTTCTTGATATTTATGGATCGGACCAATCGCCTTAGTGTAAATAGATGCATCTATGGTTCACGCCGTTTGACCTTCGATAGTGCACAATTTATTTTCTGTTGGAGCATGTTGACTACCTCGGCATGATTGCGCATGATATCCTTATTGGAGCTCATACATGACATGTTTTCTTGCTAATGAAAGGGGTAAATGGTTATGTCACGACCCTAGTTCACCAGCGGTGAACACGTCATGACAGTACCCAGTCTTCAAGGACTAGGTAAGCCTAACAGTGCAGAAATAACAACATTTACGATGATAATAACTTGAGAACTAACTAACTTAGAGAAATATATATAATCTTCCGTTTGGCACATACACTTCACACCACAATTATTCAACGGAATCCCAAAACCCGGAATTTCACGGTGCAACACATGCTATAGAAAGTACATAGTACGACTCTATCTCTGGAAATATCTACATCAATGAAATACAGGAACAAACTAGCTAACTACAAGATGGAACAGGAAGGAAACTCTTCGGTCTTCAGACTCTGCAGATATACCTCGAGTCTCCGCTTGATCTCTCCGACTCGGTGATAGTGCACTTGAGATGAGGTACCTGGATTTGCACATAGAAAACATGCGCAGAAGAGGCATGAGTACACCACAGCTGTACTCAGTAATGGCCAAGCCTAACCTCGGTTAAGTAGTAACGAGGAAGGTCAAGACCCTACTGAGATAAATATAATATATAATAAGATAAAGGAAAAAAATATAAGTAGACTCTATAGCGAGAATCTAAGCAGGATAAATAAGGGAAACTTCAGTAGGAAAAACGGAAGAAACCAATGCAAGGAACATTACTCACAACAGGGAAATAATAACTGAAGATCTCTTGGTATCCTCATCATATTCACTAGGGATGTCTTGGTATCCTCATTATATTCACTAGGGGATCTCTTGGTATCCCGAGGATCTCTTGGTATCTTCATTATATTCACTAGGGATCTCTTGGTATCCTTATTATATTCACTAGGGATCTCTTGGTATCCCGAGGATCTCTTGGTATCCTCATTATATTCACTAGGGATCTCTTGGTATCCAGATGATCTATTGGTATCCTCATATTTTACAATCTCATGTGCCAGGGATCTCTTGGAATCCCGCACCCTCAATCCAGAATATATCAAGTGCAGGGGGATCTCCCGGAAGGCCAACCTGTAGTCCTAAAGTAAATATGCAGGGGGATCTCCCGGGAATCAAACCCGTAGTCCCAAAGTAAATATGCATGGGTATCTCCCAGGAATCAAACCCGTAGTTCCAAAATAAATATGTAGGGGGGATCTCCCGGGAATCAAACCCAGTCCCAAAGTAAATATGCAGGGGGGTCTCTCGGGAATCAAACTCATAGTCCCAAAGTAAATATGCACAAACACCATCAAGAATATTCATAATGAAGTAAATCAATCAAGCAACAGGTAATTCCAGCCTAACATACTTCACACCGTGCAATTAAGGTATTATAAGCAAGTAGGCAAGCTAAATCAAACGAATATACCTTTCTAATCTAGCATAAAATAAATTCACAATTTAAAATGCATAGGTAAGCAAGGAAATTCAATTTAAATGCTTCAAGTAAAAATGGATTTTCCAAAAATTTGCTCAAGTACGCGCTCGTCACCTCACGCACGAGGCATTCAATTAACAAACTTCATATCCTAAAGGGAAGGTCCCCTAAACAAGGTTAGACAAGTCACTTACCTCAATTGGCTCAAAAAATCAACTTGAAATCACTCTTTTTCCACGAGTATCCGACTCCAAATGGCCCAAATCTATTCATTTCAATTACATTTCATGAATAACATCTGAAGCAACCAATTCTACTATAGAATTTGACGAAATTTTAGGTAAAATAACCAAAACTCCTCTCGGGCCAACATGGTCAAAGCCCAAGGTTCGAACTAAAATCCGGTTACCCATCCCTCTACTAGTCCAATTATGTGATTAGTTTTGAAATCGGACCTCGAATTGAGGTCTAACCCCTAATTTAGCAAAACCCTAGGTCCTGCCCAATATGCCCAAATTTACCCACTAAAACCTTTGATTTGATGTTGAAATTATGTAAAAAGGTATTAAGGAGTAGAGAAAACGAGTTAAAACCACTTACCAATCGTTTTGAAGAAGGAATATTTCTTAGAAAATTGCCTCTTAGGTTTTGGGTTTGAAAAGTGGGAAATAACTGAAAAATGCCGAGTATATATATTCTCTGGACCTCCAGCGCAGACCGCGCGAGGGTGAACGCGGCCGCGCTGTTGTAGCTGAAGTTGCAGGTTCTCTGAGGCCAGAAGCGCGGGCCGCGCGAGAGAAGCAGAAGGTTGCAGGTCCTCTGAAGCAGGCAGCGCAGACCGTGCGAGGGTGACCACGGCTGCACGACTCACGCCGCAGACCGCGCGATCGTGACCGCGGCCGCGCTGGAACCTGCAGCTCGCTCTCCACATGCAACATCTGGTGTTTTAAATTTAAGACACTTCTGGAACATACTCGAAACTCACCCGAGCCCTCGGGGCTCCAAACGAAACATACACACCGCTTCAAAGCATCTTATAAACTTGTCCATGCGATAAAATTGCCAAATAACATCATATACATCGGATCGAGCCTCAAAACTCATAATTTTCTTCCAAATTTCATAAGACATAAAATTCCCATTTCGGGTCTGGAACGCGTCAAATGACGTCCGCTCTAAACCAAAATTTACGGAAAAAGCCCCAATCATATATAGGACTTGTACCGGGTACCGAAACCAAAATACAGGCCCGATACCCCAGTATTCTAATCAAATCTCATTTCCGTTTTTCTTTAATTAATTCCAGAAAACAATTTCACATAAAAATTCATTTCTCGAACTTGCAACTCCGAACCCGATTCCCGACATAGCTCAAGTCCCCATATTTTCCTACGGACCTTCGGGGACCGTCAAATCACAGGTCCGGGTCCGTTTAACCAAGATGTTGACCAGAGTCAACTTTTAATCATATTAATATAAAAATTCATCTTTTTTTTTCATACAGAATTTATATTTAAGCTTTATGGCTACACGCCGAGACTGCACACCTAAATCGAGGCTACCTGAGAGGAGGTTTTAAGGCCTCGAAAGTACTGAACAGAGAATAAATAAGTGATGACCCCATTGGGTCATCACAGGTTAACTGAAACATGGCCAAGAACATTATTATTGTTTTTCATTATAAACTGTTGATTCTCATACTTAGCATAACACTTCATTATATTATTTTGACCTTAGTAAGTATCATGTCGACCTATCATCTCTACTTCTTCGAGATTTGACGGGATACTAACTGGTTACATATTCTCTATGTACTCATAATACACTTCTATACTTAGTTGTACAGGATCTGAGGCAGGTACATCTGATTACCAGTCTGGTGCGCGCCCCTGAGCTAGTGACTGAGACTTCCACGGTGAGCTGATTTCTTTCTATGCCGTTCAGCAGTCGAGTGTAGTCTTTCTTTATTTTTGCTGTCTTTTCTATCTCAGACAGTAGGATATAGATATTCTTTTGTATAGTCTACTAGATGTCCTTACTTGTGACACCGTATCTTGGCACACACATATTGGTAGACTTACGTTTTGGATTATACAATTATGTTACTTACATTATCTATAGCTTTTGGCTTTGAATCCAAATTGGAGTATTTATTTAACTTGAATTCTGATAAAATTAACATAAGAAGTTAGTAATATTTCTGAGTTGGCTTGCCCGGCAACGGCGTCGGGTGCCTTCATGACCTATCATGGAATTGGGTCGTGACAATAGTATATTCTAATAATTGTTACGATTAAAAGTCTAAGTGGGAGGTTGTTGGGATATATACTATTAACCATGAATTTTGGTTTGGATATAGTATTTATCATGGAACAATTGCTTATTAAATTTTAATAAAGTATTAAATAGATCATATATTCGTATGTATCCTTTACTTATATTGTAGATTATTTAGTGTACAGAGTTTAGCTTATACGCGACAGATTAGATCATCGGTTTTTATAAGTATAAAGCTCATGTTCAGTATCTAATGATGGAATCATCAGGAATGATTGTAGCACAAGATTAAAGATAATTTATCTTGATTATGGGAATGGTTTAATTCCAACTTCTTGTACTAGTATATTTTGTATGTATTGAACGGGCCAAGTAGAGATAAGTATTTTATACTCACTTAATAAAATAAACTCTCTAGCCATTAAATATACTTATACTCTTAATTTTGATATATTATAATCAATTGGGTGTATTACTATTGTTTTGATTTATTAAAAGGCTAGACTTTTTCTTGGGTCAATATGCATAGTGAATTGGACAATAATAATATACATTCGCAAAGTAATAGTTAGTTGATGGAATCTCTGTCTCGGTATAGAGATTGATGATACACCTTTATAAGTTTTCATGTGTAAACCCTGCAAGTGAATTTTATATCCATCACATGAAATAAGTTAAGCGAAAGTCCAAAGAAAATAATCAATGAATTAAATTGTTAGTAATTTAGTTTATTTGAATAGTAACTGAATCTTAACGCAGGGATGTAAATAAGATTTAATGGAAGAATTTCAAAATTGAACTGATGAGTGCAGTTACGAATTTTTACTAGAATAATTTATAACTTATTATGGTAGTATTAATTTAGACATTTCTAATTAAGTCCATAATAGGAAGCCTCGCTAATTTAATACTGGGGTTCCTGTTGTGCCCGAATAATAAGGAATTAAATGGAATTCTATTTCTTGATGGAATGGGAACACCCAACAAGTTTAGGAAAAGGGTTTCAAACTCTGAAACCTGTTATATAAAGAGGTCTTATTCCATAAGGAGGCAAGGTTTTTACTACATGCTTTTCCTAGGAGAAATTTGCCCACACGTATTTCGATAATTTCAGACATTAATCGAATCACACAGTAAAAGACTGTAGAACTAGAGGATGATCTCGTAGAAAGTTTCGTTCTTGCTTGGAGGCTTTTCACGAACGCAGTTACGCTTCAAAAAATAAGTATCAATTTTATATTAAATTAAAATTTGTAACTATATATTATCTATATTATATACAAGTAATTCTGACTATATGCTTTCGCTTCGCTGTTCATACCGATTTCTATCATCCCTAACTGACTGCATACTGAAAAGAAGGATCTATCGTGACACATGGAGCAACTCAAAGAGTGTTGAAATAACAAAATATATTAAAACTGAGAGTAATAAATAACACCTACAGATATTCTGTTGGCTACCCGGAGTTTTCAACAATCTTTCTATGCAAGAGAAAAAAATGCAAAGAGATCCTAGAAATTTTAAGTTCTTAAATACGACCCTGTATTGGAACATAAATTTTTAAAAGCAAAATTTATTTATTTGGAAACTACGTAAAAATATTATAAGTCACAATAATTAATAATTCAAAATAGATAAAAAGCATATGAAAAAATTTCGGTCAAAGGATCAATTTAACTGACTCTCAAAATCCCGTCACATAAATTGAGACATTGGAGCAGGGGTGAAGCTATATTCTCATAAGGGTAGTCATTTGATCATTATACTGTTTATATTATAGGTAAAGTATTAAGTTTTAGAGTTATATAACCTATATTGAACATTCTTTATCGGAGAATTTATTTCACTTTTTCAAATTTGAATACCCTTAAACTAATTTCAGACTTTGTTTCTGCATGAGAGTGTTCAACTTCATAAATAAAATCGGTGAATAACATACTATATGGCTTACTGAAAAGTGATCGATCGCTAAAGCCCTTAGGTTCATAAGTTAAATGTTTTGATATCTTATAGTATATGATTCTTCGTATCTAAACATTTATTATACCACAACTCATCTTTAAACTAAGGAAGGTCACCTTTCTTGAATGTAACTCCGCAGTCGTACTATGACAGTCTAATCTAAACCAGAAGGTAGTTATTGTTGGGTTTTAGATTAAAATGGTGTGAATAGAAAATGAAAGGAAAATAAAAAAATTAAAATTTTCTTCCTTGCTAAGGAACATTTCCATAATGGAGGTGGAAAATATATTTGTTAAATATATGCAAATTTATTTTTTCTAGTTCATAAAGAATTAAAAAGAAGACAAGTCTCGTATTATCGTCACTCACTTGCTTCATTCCAAATGTTTGGCTATAAATATTAGGTCATTCTCACAATTTTTTGTTATGAAAATTATGAAATACTCTCCGGATTTAAAGTAACGCTGTGGTAGTGTGTAATCTACTTTATTATGGGAAGAAACTAATCCTAAATCTCGGGTACTAAACTAGGTTAAGTTTCATAAGGAAACACCGTAAATTCAGCATGCTAGGACTATTTTCTCCTTTTTTTTCTCCATTTCTATGTTTTACTTAGGTTCTGTTTCCAGAATTTATTTTTGAATTCACATTAATAGCAGTTATCAAGTGAGTAAAGTCCGATAAGTTTTAAACTTGTAATTTTCGACTAATTACTACTCCCTCCGGTCCATTTTTAAATGATTTTTTAGTTGTTTTCACACATATTAAGAAATATAATTTTAGTATTAACTAACTGTATAATTGACCATATTAATCTTAATTTTTGTTAATTGAAAATACAACAAATACTCTTAGGCTTTTTACTCCGATAGCAACTTTGAAAAAAAGAAATTAATTCTTTCTTGATATTTGAAAAAATCAAATATTATGGACCACAACAAATAAGCTAAAAATTAATTAAAGTGAACTTGAGGAAGTATTATTATGAGCCTAATTAATAATGTGATTAATGTGTCCAAAAAGTGTTAACAATGATGTAATGACGTGCTTGGAGCATGACCACAAGTGTTTGGAATAAGTAATGAAGTAGTGGAAGGGGCCAACGAAGAGAAAAACCAAAGTTGGAAAACAAAGGAAGCATTTTCTTCAACTAGAAATTAAGGATTGTTGTTATAACTTATAAGTAAGAACATGATACAAAATCGGTGGATTTATGAGACATTCACTAATGGACCGCATGCAAAAATATTCAATATTTTAAATGGTTTTTTTGGGATTCTTCTCCATTGTTATATTTATATAATGGACTAATTCTCCTCTTCATATTCTATTGATCAATTCCAGCAACGACACGCCGATAAAAAAAATGTTACTATTAAGTTAAGCTGTTGTTGGAAAACTCGGTATAAGCGATTTGTCGCTTCCGTCTTTATTAGGCTTCACAATAGCTTTTTCATTTTTTTTCCAATTCCTTAATAGCAGCTAAATTCCGTTTTCAAGTCCCTATAATATAAGAAGGTAGGGGGGGGGGGGGGGGGGAAGCCAAAATCTTAGCTTTCCATTTGATTATTTGTCATCACATTAATCATCCGGGAGAAATGGCCCCTCTCTTAAGAGACTCCGGACGTCTGGGGGCTCGCCCAGGACAGTTCATTATCAAGAAGTGAGGACCTTTTGGGATGTAACGACCTAAAATGTCATCACTTGATTTACGAGTAAATTTTGTATTCCGAGATTTTAGAAGTCTCATTTTTTCTCACCTCAATGTATGTGCGTGATCCGAATATATACCCAAAATGTTTTTATGTGGAAATGTGATGAAAATATTAATTTGGCATTTAAAATTGAATTTAAGTTGACTTCGGTCAAAATTTTAGGTAAACGGTCAAGACCTGTGATGTGACGGTCCCGAAGAGTCCGTAGAAAAATATGGGACATGGACGTATGCCCGGAATCAAATTTCGAGGTCCCAAAATCTAAAAAAATAAATTTTTGAAAGAAATTATTTTACTGAAAATAAGAGTTTTTGGAAATTTAATTATATTTGAAATTTATGATATCGGACCTGTATTTTAGTTCCAGATCCTGGTACAAGTTCAATATGACATTTAAGATGCGTCTGTGATATTTGGTAAGAAACAAAAGCCGTTTGGTGTGATTCGGACCCGTCGTTGTGAAATTTAATACTTTGTATGTTTTGAGATTTTTCTTAGATTTCTATGCTAAATTCGTTGTTTAAAAATTAAGATGTTATTTTAGCGATTTCATCACACGAGCAAGTCCATATGATATTTTTAGACTTGCGTGCATATTTGGTTTAGAGCCTCGAAAGCTCCAGTGAGTTTCGGATAGGTGTCGAGGTGATTCGAACTTAGAAAATCTAGTGTTTTTGTTGTTTGCTCGTGTCCAAATTTTTGTTCTATGCGATCGCATAGGTAGGTCCGTGATAGCATAGAGTTAATTCTGGGGGTCATCATTCGTTCTATGTGATCACATAGGTATGTCCGCACTACCATAAAGTTAATTTTGTGGGTCATCATTTGTTCTATGCGATTGCATAGGTATGTCCACGATAGGATAGAGTTAATTCTCGGGGTCACCATTTGTTCTATGTGATCTCATAGGTAGGTCCAAGATAACATAAAGTTAATTCTGGGGGTCACCATTAATTTGTTCTATGCGACCGAATCCAACTGTGTGTGAACCTATAGGTTACCTGCCCAGTTATTTTAAAATAGTAGAAAAATGAAATTTTTTTCAATACTTCATAACTTTTTCACTTAAACTCGAACTTGGGCCATTTTTGTAGAAGGATTTCACCATAAAACCGTAGGTATATGTTCTTAGAGTTGTTTTTTTAAATTTTCATTTATAACCATTATATTTCTAGGCTAAAATCATGATTATTTAATTGTAGAAATTGGGGATTTGGGTAGAGTTAGGGCTTTTTGAATAATTAAAATGTAGACCTCATTTTGAGGTCGAATTTTAAAACTAATTGCATATTCGGGTTTGTGCGTGAATAGGTGAACGGGTTTTAGTCCGAACCTTGTATTTTGACAAAGCGGGCCCAGGACGATTTTTGACTTTTGGGAAAAATGATAAAAAATCTATAATTAAGCATAGGGTATGAATTATTTAGCATTTATTCATGTTGTTAAATTAATTTGGACTAGATACAAGTAATTTCGAGGCGAATTCCAAAGGAATATGCGGTGTTTGAGGCTTGAGTTGGCCGTGGAAGTTTGAGGTATGTGTTTGGTCTAATCTTAGTTAGATGGATTAGGAGTTGTATCTTGTCTGCTATGTGCTAATTGTGGAGCACGACGTGTAGACATGGTCACGAGTATCTATATGTCGGTGTCAAGTATGCCTGTGAGTCTTGTATTGTATTTTGTTATAACTATGTTCTTTATATGAGGATTATTATTATTGTTCCCTTGCCGGGATGTTGTTGTGGTATTATTGTTCCATTGTCGGGATGTTATTGTCATATTATTATTCCCTTGCCGGGATGTTTGCTGTGATGTTATTGTTCCCTTGCCGGGATATTATTGTTCCCTTGCTGGGATGTTGTTATTATGCTATTGTTCCCTTGACGGGATTCTTTCATAATTGGTGTTGATAAATGAAATGAGAGCAGGTTGCATATCTGCAATGGTAATATATGAAATTGAAGCGGATTGCACGCCTGCTACGGTAATAGATGAAATGGAAGCGGGTTACACGCCTGCAATGATAATATATAAAAAGGGAGTGTGTTGCACGCCTACAACGATATAACATGAAATGGGAGCGTATCGCACACCTACAACGATAATATATTATATGAGAGCGGATTGCACGCCTGCAACAGTAACACATGAAATGGGAGCGGGTTGCACGCCTACAATGGTATTACATGTGTACTTGTTTCTTATTTCCTTATCTTTTGACAGTAATTGATTTATAGCGTTACTTACAGTTCTCTACTATTTTTCTTTTGTCACCGGTTACTCCCCGCATCATGTTTTTCCTGCCCAACTTTAGCTGTAATTGTTTGCTTTTATTTTTAGCTATATATGATTTAACTGCACATGTTTATTTGGTAGTATATTCCTAGCCTCGTCACTACTTCGTCGAGGTTAGACTAGGCACTTACCAGCACATAAGTTTGGTTGTGATAATACTACACTCTGTAATGTGTGCAGATACCGATACCGAGGGTGATGTCTTCAGTCCATTCAGGCGACCCGAGGTAGTCCTGCAGACGTCCGCAGGCCTTGGCGTCTCCTCGTATCTTTTCTTTTTCTAGTTTTACTTATTCAGAGATGGACTTATGTATTTACATTTAGACCTTATTGTAGTATTCTTAGATAGTCCGTGACTTGTCACACCAAATTCTAGGTAGTGTTTTACTTCAAATTATGTATTAATATTTTGTTGAATTATTAAATTTTTCGTCTTCCGCATTTATAGTTATTTAATTTATTCCGCTGTTTAATCTCTTATTATTTTAAATTTTTGAACATGTGTAATAAAAGGAAGGTAATGATTTTATAATATTTGGCTTGACTATCTAGCTTCCACTAGTAGGTACCATCATGACTTTCGATGGTGAAAAATCCGGGTCATGACATGAGATGCCTTGAGACACATTTATGGAGTTCAATTTTATGAGGTTTATGCCTCCTAGCGTCCGATCCTAAACATTCCTAATATACAGGGTTCGCCCAACAGTTTCTGTGCAATCATGTATCAAATTCACTAATTAGCACTAATGACTTTCAAAATACTTTAACAAATGAATGACCAAAGTTCTATTTATTTATAAGATTATAAAGATTGTGAACAACTTAAATAACGAACTATAATATTGCATATTTATTAATTGAGACAAGAGGGGTTACTCAGATGGTCAGTAGTTCCATCTACAATTCTAGGGTCGTGAGTTTAATTCGAGCCACCAAAGGAGCAATAACTTCAAGAAAAGAGAGATCAAAGACAAACCAAAGGGGAGGAAAATTTTAAAAATATTGAGAACATCTTGAGGGCGAACATCATTTGAATATTTCTTCTGAAAATAGGTAGCCAAAATTTATATATTTACTTACCAGATCTTCATGCTTTAGTTTTATTATTTTGCTATTTCAAAGTAATTTTCTATTTACTCGTGGAGGAGTAATGTTTTAAATTAAAGTACTGATGAGTTTCTGGAAAGTATTTACTTTTAGGGAGGTAAAATATGTAGTTTGATAATACAGTTTTAAGAAATTGTGATTTATTAATTATTGAAAGTTAAGATGTAATAGTTGATTTATATTTCATTATAACTTTAACACTATTGTATTGTTTATACTTGTAAAAACATGCTAGATATTTTATTTTTTAATTTATTGTAATTTTCTTGAATAATAAATGTATTTTCTATATTTGATGTTATTACGCTATATTATAAATTTATGAAATGAAATTTTTAAAGATTCGTGAAGCTTACAGTTCATGTCTCAAGACTAACGTTTTTCCCCGCATTATGTAAAACGCCCGCTTCACGCCCCTTTTTAAAACACTAAAAGTATTTAAGTTCATTTACTATGTAATATTCGAGGTCATTTGCACTTTGTTTCGAGCATCTCGGGTACTCCTGCGAGGAAACATAGGAATTGTATTTCATCATTCACAGGACAGATATGAGAAAAGCACTAAAAGACAAAGTGGATATTCTCTCCTCGTGCATTTCGTGGCTTAACAAGTAAGCCATTCGAAAGCCATATTGCAGTTTAATTTATATGTGCAATATTTGGTTAATTTCCTCTTATGGTAGGTTATGATAGTGCAGAAAGGTTTGTGGTTGGTTGACGGCTTATAAAAGTTACCAATTTAAATGAATAATCCTCTTGTTAACCCTGAACAGAACTAGTGAAATAAATAGTATAATGATTTATGACCTACCCCCTTCTATTTCTGTTATCCCTTTACGTACCTATAACTTCAAAATAAGAATATAGCAACTAAAGAAAATTAAAGCTAAATCTGATCGGAATAGGATAAAGAATGCACGAAGAATCTGACAAAGACATATGATTCTAAAAGCTAAAAACTTAGAAGATTAAATTGCCATATTCGGAGGTAATAATAAGATCTCCGTCTTCCGAAAAGACATGAGGGTTTTCTAAAAGTCGCACTAGGAAATTGTGTTTGGATAATCAATGATGACTCTAGTCAATTACTTGTAATAAGGCATGCATGCAAACTTCACTCTGATCAAATATTCAAATTCAACGTGGTGTTCCAGGAAATGTACTGATCAAAGCATTTATTAAGTAAATTTATACTGTGATTAGTTAACGACAACCTAAATAATTAAGCTTCTTTTAGTCAATGAAAAGCTCAGTCTTATCCGGTGGTTACTCCTTTTGTATAAATAAACTCACTCTCTTCACTTTTACTTGTTCTTTATTCTAAAAATAAATTTTTACTTTTAGCATATTAACAAAAGATAATTTATTTTTTCCTGTTATATCACATTATTAAAATTACTTATTTAAATTATTTTCTTAAATCCATTGCAAATGTTTATCAATCCATATGAGCATTATGGTAAATTGTCACATCATTTATTATTCATTAAAGGGTATGTAAAGTCTATAGTGGAAAAGTAAAAATAAACAGATAGAGTATTTTCTTATCAATTCATTTTAAAAGGAATAAATACATATTTCTATATTTTCTGACGGAGAAACCATAATAGCCGTGTAAATAATATGACATGTTTAATACTATAAATTTTAAAAATTTTATAGTCACACAAATACTATTATATGTTTAAGATCATGTATAAATATAGAATATCGTTCTTTTATTATTAAATTTTTTGAGTCAAATAAAATAATAAGGAGGGAGGATTTTTTTTTTCAAAACTTTGAGATATGAATGCATTTCTACGCTGGGATTGCCAATTGTAGATTAAGTCAATATCTTCTTAAACTCTAGATTGTTTGTACTCAATTAATCTTCTGCCAATTGTGCAATAAGCCAATTTTTTCTTAAATTTAGATTGGTTCTACCAAATATAAATTTTCAACAAGAAAAAGTAGATGAAATTTTCTCATGATTCCCTTCAATTTTTGTTAGAATAAAATTAATTGGTCAATAAGTTGACCAGCCTTAAGAATCACCTGCATTAAATTTCGAGTTAGCTTAATTACTTTCGATCTTAGCTCATCAACCGTGCATTTAATGCTTAGATGACCATTATACCCTTTACATTTTTGTTTATTACAAGACTTCCTCTTTGAAATTTGGAAGATACAATGGAACTTGTAAGGATAAAGCCTAAAAAATGTGTACAAAATATTCATATGGATTTTATGTAATCTTTGGTTCTCCATGTGTCTTTTTCTATTTTGTCACTATAGTTTATTTTTTTTTGTTTACTTCTAGTATATAACCCTTCACTTCTTCTCTTGGCACAACACCACACTTCTTCATTTTTGCTCGCTTTTACTAGCTTCTTAATTTTCTCCTATAACCTTCTTTTTCTCTCACAATTCTCATGGCTGCGCCAGAAGAGAGAAAGATCGCCAAAATCCTCAACTCCTTGCCAAGGAATAAGCAAAATAGCCAAAATACAGTTTTAACTTTCACAAGTGAACAAGAAATTGATCTCCAACTTTCACTAGGTGGCTCATACAATAAAAATCCAGTGCCTCAGCCTTTCTTAGGCATTCCATTTGGCAATTCTGAAATGGTGCCAATTTCATACTTGGGCACTTCAAATGTAACATATAAAGTAATGAGGAGAATCGAAGAAATGAGGAGTTATGAGAATGAGCAAAGGCAAAATGCTATGATCATCAAAGAACATAGGTTCACTCCAAGGGCAACGAATAATCCTGTTTTTTGGCCTGCTACTGAGAATATAAGATCTCACAAGAACAATAGATCTGAAGATACGCCGGGAAATTACGGTATGTATCTTATTCTTTCTTTTCTCTTCTTCTCAATGGAGTATTTTTTGTGGTTTTGTTTCCTTTTCTCTCTAGACGGTCATGGTTCGTTCTTTAAATTTTACGTAGTTATAAGATCTGAATACACACTATTTTTTCCTGATCTCATTTGTAAAATTTTGATGAATGATTGTTGTTGTTGTGGGGGCTTATCTTGGATTTAGTTCTTGTTGATATATTTTACATGTGATTTATTCGTTAGAACCACAATATTACTGAGGCTGGTCTTTACATTTTCTTTCTTTTTCTTAATGTTTTCTTCTTTATTCTGCTAAAAGACATGAGCTATAAACTAAGACTGATGTAAGAGAATTTTTCTTAAAAAAGTCGCGGAGAACATTAAATAAGAAATTCAGACAAACCATTAGCCAAAAAATCTATTTTTCATATATATATATTTAGAGAGAGATTCAAAGCTCGAGTATATATAGTCGATGCGTCGTTTTTCTTCATACCATAACAAATCAATTAATTTCATAGGCATCTCTCTTTCCTTTGTTCTTCCCCCCATTTTTTCCCTATTACTAATGGTTATTCGGATGCGCAGCACCCCTTTTCCGTTCCTTGACAGTTTTATACGACAGGTAGAGTGACATAAGATTTATCTCTTGGCTTATGTATATATATTGATTCACTCACGTAACAATTTTTTCCATTTATGTAAAATTCATTCACATAAAAATTTGCCTTTTGTATCATAGAATAATAGAAGAGGGGGAGAGACAGAATAAAATCTATACAAATTAAATAGTAGCATTTAATTACTCTTTCAATCTTGTTATTGCAGTACTGTATTCTACACCACCATACAACCAAGAGAAGGAAGGGAACTCAATAGTTGTTCCTCCAAAAACTATAGAGAAGAAGTTGAAAGCTATTCTTCCAACTTCTGTTCCCACCCCTGGAATGACAAGAAGTAAAGGAATTGTGCTTAGCTCACCTAAAAATGTGATTCCAGAAAGCAATTATGGACAAAAGCCTTTGAAGAAAGCTTCCATTAAGTATTGTGATAGTTATGGTGTCATTTTAATGGATGCTAATTATCTCCTAAAGACTATGCCTAGCGTGACAACTTCCATTAATGGAAAGCAAACAGAAGGGATCCTTTACAGTTTTGGAAAAGAGAAGCAAGTTTCAATAGTCTGTCTTTGCCATGGAATGTTCTTCACTCCAGCTGAGTTTGTGAAGCATAATGGTGGAAATGAGGTTGATAATCCCATGAAATATATTAAGGTAATTACAAAAGAAAAGATTAATGTTGTTGCTGAGTCACTTGTGGGCTTTTTTTGATCATCACATTTAGAGGCGGAACTAGGGTTTTGAGTTCTGGATAAATTATTTATACTACTATTTAAGTGGATTTTTTAAGCATAGTTACATGGTCTGATCGATCTAAAGTTATTGGATTTTATCGAGCCTGTAATTAGATTTATGCTAGTTTTTGAATTTGGAATATCATACATATCAAGATTTAATTAAACTGCTGTTCATTACCTTTCCGGGTTGTGAAATATTCAGTTATACATGGATGAAGAACAGTAAATCAATTTTATGGAGTTTACTTTAGTATTTTCGGACAGGATTCGTCTTATTAGTTATTATTATTATTATTTAGATAGAATAGAAAATGAAACCAGGTCTTGTTCCATTCGCTGGCTATATTTTTAACAGTATGGATCTCATAAGTATGGTGCATAAAAATGATTAGGTCAATATGATTAATTAGTAAACAATCCTATATAGTTTAGGTCAATCTAGCTTTATATCAACTTTCGAACTCAGATTAATTATCATCTGTTTGGCCAAGCTACTGTAAAGCTAATAGTTCTTCTTTTTTTTTTTATTTATAAAAATATCTATTTTAGAGACTTAAGGTGTTTGATCAAACTATTCGGAAACATAAATTATTTTTTTAGAAATTTAGAAAAATAATTTTTTCTCAAAAGCACTTTTAGAACTTTGGCTAAGCATAAATTATTGTACAAATATTGACAAAAGTGTTTTCAACCACAAAATGCTACTCTAACAGAAAATACTTTTCAAAATAAAGAAATTCTAAAAGTTTGGCCAAACATGACCGCTAAACAACAACAACAAAAACCCAGTAATCTCACTTAGTGAGGTCTGGGAAGGGTAGTATGTATGCAGATCTTACCCCTACCCTTGGGTAGAGAGGCTGTTTCCAAATAGACCCCCGACATCCTTCCCTCCAAGAACTTCCCACCTTGCTCTTGGGGAGACTCCAACTCACAACTTCTCGGTTGGAAGTGGGGGTTGCTTACCATCAGAGCAACACCTCTTGTCAAAAACATGGGAAGAAAAATTGACTGATGCAGAAGGCTTATTTGTTATCCTATCCACCACATAGTTTACATACTCAGACAATCCCCCGAATTGGCCGCTAAACTAGATCTATAATTTGTTCAGATGATATATTAAGCAAAATTGAGAACTAAGATACTAAGATTTAGTAGCATCTCTTACAGTATCTTCAGACTTAATGAGGTGCAAGCACTATTGCTCTAAATGCTTTGGTTGATGCCTGACATTGATTTTGATTATAATGCTTAGTCGTAGTGGATTATCATTTGAGACAGAAGGAAGACCAATTTATGAGTATTAATTGCTAAATTAACTTCCTTTTCCATGTTTAAGATTGAAGCTTGCTTTCTGTGCTCTTTGTTCATGTCCAAATTTAGTCTTAAGAAAAACAAGCAGTCACAAAAAATATAGTCTGGTAATACAGTCTAGAATCAAACTTCATCGAGAGCTTAACTATGTTCTAGTCAACATAATCACCAAATAATCTAAGTTGAACCGTTAAAATATTTTTTATTAATTTTCTTAGTTGCTAATTTGACTAAATTAACGCAATTATGGAAATAAAAGTAATAACGATAAAAATGAGAAGAATCCCGAAGATAATGAAACCTAGGGCATTAATGAATCCCCCAATCATTGAATGAACTCCAAAAATAAATCCGTACTTCTCACAAAATATATTGCTTACAAAGGTATATATAAAGTGCAGAGAGAAACCAAATCCTACCAACTATAGGACTGTACAATAAACCAAATCCTACCAACTATAGGACGGTACAATAATAAAGGAAATCAAATCCTACCAACTATAGGATTGTACAATATATTCTAATACGCCCCCTCAAGATGGAGGGCCGGAGGATACGCCAGGACATCAGCAGAAGAAGCCGAGGAGGTCGTAACCCGTAAGGAGGGTTCGGAATTGAAATTTCCACGCCAGGTAATTAGTGGAATCCAATTTGAGTGGGATCTGGGCCGATGAATTTATGGCAATCGGCTGGAGAAGATCGTTTGATGTCGTAGCGGCCATGAAGCGCGAGGCAAAAGATAGGAGGTGCTGATCAACACCAAGAGAGAGAGAGCTGCCGATTAGTGCAGCTGCGACACGGCAAGACGCCGGAGAGAAGGCGCTGAGAGAGAGGGCTGCCGGTTAGTGCAGCGGCAGCGCGGCAAGACGCCAGAGAGAAGGCGCTGAGAGAGAGGGCTGCCGGTTAGTGCAGCGGCGGCGCGGCAAGACGCCGGAGAAAAGGCACTGAGAGAGAGGGCTCCCGATTAGTGCAGCTGCGCCGGCGGCGCGGGTAGGGAAGAATTAGGGTTTCTTTGGCGATAAGCCACTGGCGTATGATAACATGTAGAGAGTTTTGGGAGAAGTTCATTGGTTTGAGGCTTCTCACAAAATATATTGCTTACAAAGGTATATATAGAGTACAGAGAGAAACCAAATCCCACCAACTATAGGACTGTACAATAAATCAAATCCTAACAACTATAGGACTGTACGATAATAAAGGAAATCAAATCCTACCAACTATAGGACTGTACAATATATTCTAATATTGACAAGATTTTATTGGGGTGTAAAAAAAATTCTAAATATCGATTGAACGAACTGAATCAAACTTAATCGTACCGATTAGTAGTCTCCAGTTTTTCTAATTCCCTAACTTCTCGCGCTGTGGAGCTGCTATTGGATAAATTTTGAGGGGGTCAAAGTTTTGAATCTGTTCAAATTCATTCTCACTAGTTTAATTCTTTATATAATATTGTAGACTTGGAAGAAGCATTTGCTAAAATACATCTTTAATGTACCAAGCGTTAGCGTGAATATCAAGTTCCTAAAGTACTAAGTGTTAGGGAAATACATTAGATGGCAATACGTCATTTACATTACAAATTAACAATATTGCCCCTAGCTCTTTTTTTATACGGTTATTCCGAAGGATGACACGTATAATAAAGTTTTTTCAATTAAAGTGATATTATTCAAAATGAGATTATTTAATTTATAGAGTCGTCACATGGGATATGTTTGGCTTTTGGTGTTCCAAGTCACCGGTTTATTTAGAATTCCAAGTCGAGGAAAATTTTGGAGTGCGAACCAAAAATTCTTGAGTAAGCGATTCTGTTAATATGAGGGAAGGTGTTATGCACCCTCGGATTCCGTGGTTCTAGCACGGTTGCTTAAACTATTATAAATGACTAATTTTCTGATTTTTATACATGTTTATCCTACAGTACAATTTTACCGCTTTATATACTTTTAGGAATATTTGCAACGTTATTAAAACATGTCTCGAACCACGTCACATAAATATAAAAAGCAATTTTCTAAAGCAATATTTTTGTAAAACCCGAAAAAAGTAGATGTTTTTTGCTAAAAACTGAAAAAATAAAAAAAAAATCCAGTTTTTAGAAAAATATTCTTTAAATTTTTTTCAGTTTTTCAAATATCTTCCCAATTTATTTTCTCCCGGTTTGCACTAATCACAACAAAAAAAGGAAAATTTAGATAATAAAATTAGTAACAAAATTGAAAACTTAATATGTCAATAACGAAAATAAACTGCTATCTGGAGCAAAATGAAATTGGAAAAAAAAAATACCACTCCTAATCCTTATTTTACACTATATATGCATCTTAAGCATTTACAAATTAATTAAAGAAACTCAATTTTTTTTAAAGAAATATTTTTCTAAAAACTGTTTTTTTTTATTTTTTCAGTTTTTAGCAAAAAACATCTACTTTTTCTCAGTTTTTTACAAAATTATTACGTTAGAAAATTACTTTTTAGATTTTAGTTTTGATTTTACAATAATATTGTTTTATAGTTAAAAAAATCTAATTTTTTTGTAAAAACTGGAAAAAGAAAATCTTTTTTTTCTTGAAGTTATTGCCTTCCCAGATTTTTTTGTGAGAATAGTACCTGCAATTACAACAAAAAGAGATCCTATGAGTAAGGTAAACGTCAAACAAGCAAGTAACAACAGCCAAATTAACCAGTCTATCCAGGAATGTATCAGGAACTCAGGAAATTTTGAGAAGCAACACAAATTTCGATCGTTAATACATATGCCTCAAGTCATCTTCAACTTCTAATGAATGGATTTTTTTTATTATTATAGAAGATTTTGCCAGGAAAACTTTAAAATTGATTTTCAACTGAATGTTCTCGACCCTATGTACATTCAGAGAAATCTATATTTCTTTGAATGTATGTATCTCAATGTATCTCTCAAATATATCCCTAAAAATGTATATCTAAAGTGTATCCCCTATTTAGACAATCAGATGTCTCTTTTATAGCCAAAGCCTTAGGGCAACAAAATCTTTCTTGTTTTCTTTGTAGCCCCTTACCTATTTTTTAGATTTGCCTAATTAATCCCTTATTTTCTAACTTGTGCCTCAATTTTTGAGGAAGAATTA
The DNA here is from genome assembly GCA_034376525.1 of Nicotiana benthamiana. Taxonomy (NCBI): domain Eukaryota; kingdom Viridiplantae; phylum Streptophyta; class Magnoliopsida; order Solanales; family Solanaceae; genus Nicotiana; species Nicotiana benthamiana. Next base: position 20,838,217 of record CM067341.1, read on the forward strand.
ACAGAAATTGTATTTTGACCCTTCACTAGAATGTTCCAGGAGTTTGTTACAACATTCCTATGCTCAAATACCCTCAATACCACTGTCTTCCCTTCTTAATTACTGACCTATATGTGTTATATCCTGGTGCCTATCTATTTGTCAGAAATTGACCCTAGTTAACTATTTAAGGTAATCAACTAGGGTTATATTATCGGCCGGGGTCAAATTTTGAGAAATTTGGCCATAGCGGACTATTTAATTGGAAACTATACTACGTAAAAGCAAGCAACCAAGGGTCAAAAATTAATAATTAAAAAAAATTCAATGCAACACATATATACAGGAAAATATTAAGATTGAGACTAAATTACTCAGAAGCACATAAAAAGCTAAACAACACAAAATTTAGAAACAATGGACACTGATTAATTTTAACCCACATATGAACAATTCTGAGCTTAGCATGGTAATTCAAATAAGTCGAAAGAAAAAATTATGACTTCATATGATTAGAGGACCATTCAAAAGCATATTATCAAAACTTAAAACAGATAGCATGTGATGGAAACAAAGTAACTAATCAAATTTTTTTTTTACAAATGAGCAGATGGAAACAAAGTAACTAATCAAAAATTTTTACAGAAGAGCAAATGGAAAAAAAGTATCTAATCAGAAGTTTTTTTTTTACAGATGAGCAAATAGAATCAAAATAACTACTCAGAAATTCTACAGACGAGCAAATGGGAATAAAGTAACTAATCAGACGGGCAAATGAACATTCATGCACTTATACAAATGAAAAAAGAAAATTAAAAGGCAATCAATAGAAATCAGGGAACTTAGCTTAATTACTGCGACCCTAGAAATTGGACCTTTCAAGTCCAATGGTTTTCAAGCATTTCTGGGAAGGCTTGTTAACCTTGGAGACCCTTGTACCATCATTTGAAGGGGTGGGAGAGCATAGAGTGTAGGGTTAGCCAGTTTGGGGGTGGGACCATTTTCGAAGGATTCCAGTAAGGTTAGGTTTTTTGTCAGAGCTTTGCAGATATTCAAAACGATGGGTAGGGGTTTGGAGAAAGAAAACCACAGATTTGTTATGGAGGTGGGGTGAGGAGTATGGGCTGTTATTTTGGGAGGTTTCTGGCGATGGCGCCGCCGTGGATGGCGGAGGCGGCGTCCAAAGAATCTAATATTTGAGACGATGGGGTTATATTCAAGGTTTGATTTCTTGGTCATCGGAAAGAGGATGACGTGGGGAGTCAGGGGTGTATTTTTGGTCGGGATCTGAGCTTTGACGCCGGCGGAGATGATTTCTGGCCGGCGGTGGATGGTGGTTCTATAGTGGTTGTAGGCAGCGTTACACCGGTGACTGTTTGTACGAGGAAGGTAAAGTTTGTCTCTCAGTATAACACACATGTTTGGACATATATATTGGTTTTGGGAATGGAGTTTCAGGGCCTTTGGATCAATATTAATGGATGGCTGAGATTGATTGCCCCAAACCGACGTTGTTTTTGGGCGTCTCTTATATCAGCTAGGGTCTGAGACGGGTTTTGGGCTGGATTTGGGTATTTCGGACGGGTACAAGGGTTTGGGCCACCTATGCTTGGCTCAATTGTGGCCAGCCTTGTTTAAATCATTTCAATTCCTATTTCTTTGTTTTCTTTTTCTTTTTTACAAACTTCCTAATTTTATTTTAAAATTCTAATTAGACTAAATTAAACTAATAACCACTTAAACATAAACAAATATGAAAATTAATAATAAAATGCCAAAAATAAAAAGTAACAATAAAATGCCAAAATAAACTACTTATTTTTGTGGTTTTATATTTGGTAAAATAAAACCTTAACTACCAATTAGTTTTAACAAAATATGTGAAATTAAATCCTAAATTCCTATGTAATTATTTTTTGTATTTCTTTTATGACTTGTCATGCACGCACAAATGAAAACACACACTAATATCCTAAAAATAAATTGTAAAAGGAGAAATCCTAAGACAGAGAATTCTGTAGTAGCAATTTTAACGAGGCAAAATATTACGTGCTCACATCTGCCCCTCTTTGCCCGGAAACGCGAAGGGTTTTCGATAAAAGATAAATGAGCGCTATGCGTGATTTTTACCTACTCAAAAACTCCAGGAGAAGCATTTTGAAAAGACGTCTGACCGAACCTTGCTTCAAAGGTTGCCTACATATCCTTGGTGATAAAGGAATCATGTTAGTGTAGTTCTGTAGTGTTTGGTAGCTGGGACTACCATGGCCTGTGATTTCACTGTTGTTGCTGCTGCTACTGCTTATCGAGTATCTATTACACAAAAGAAAATCAACAGCTAAGCTAGCTAGGCCTATTAATTGTGAGTTACAGGATTCCTATCCATGAGTCACTTGAAACTTGATCTTGAGTCTTGGCTAGCTCTTGTAGCAGACTTCGATCTGAATCCTGACGCTCGTTAGCTGCAGCCGCTAGTTTATTCTTCAATTTTGAAACAAAGCGGGACAGGCGAGTCTTTTGATTTCAATCAAATTTGAGCAGTCCGTGTCTCTGTCTGCTTCATCATTTTGAATTCACTTCTTTTTTTGTTCTTTTCTTCTTTTCCTTATTCTGGATTGAGACTCCCACTTCCAGTCATCTCGAATTCTGTGCCTTGGAGTACAACCTGCTCGAACACCAAAAAACCAAACGAACAAAATGTTCTTCCCCAGTTTTCACCGGGAAAATATTGTGAGTTATCTGCAACACAAACCAAAGCTACTTCTTTATTGAGAACAACAAAAATCAGTATTGCGTATCCTTTGGACTGATTACCAGGTTATGCTGGAAAGGAGAAAGGGTTCCTGCGAGGGATATGAGGAGGATCCACGGGTTATGCCGGGATAGATGTAAAGGGTCCCTACTGGGGATGAAAGGAGAAACCACGGGTTATGCCGAGATGAACTGAAAAAAAACTTCCTAGGTTATGACAGGTAGATCCGCGGGTTACGCGGATTGAATGGAAAATTTGTCGATTATGTCAGGGGAATTTGCGGGTTATGTGTGGATTGAAAGAAAATCTCCTAGGTTATGCTAGGGAGATCCACATGTTATGCCGGAATGAATGAAAAATTCCTGGGTTATGTAAGGGAGATCCGCAGGTTATGCCGCGATGAAATGAAAAACTCCTAGGTTATGCTAAGGGGATTCACGAGTTATGCGGGATTTAATGGAGAATACCCGGGTTATGCCGGGGGAATCTACAGGTTATGCAAGGATTGGAAGAAAAATAACTAGGTTATGCTAGAGAGATCCACAGGTTATGCCGGGATTGAATGGAGAATTCCTGGGTTATGCTAGGGGAATCCGCGTGCTATGCCGAGATGAAAAGAAAAACTCCTAGGTTATGCTAGGGAGATCCACGGGTTATGCCGGGATAAAATGAAAAACTCCTAGGTTATGCTAGGGGGATCCGCGGGTTATGCCGGGATGAAATGAAAAACTCCTAGGTTATGCTAGGGGGATCCACGGGTTATGTTGGGATTGAATGGAGAATTCCTGGGTATGCCAGGAGGATCCACGAGTTATGCCGAGATAGGATGGAGAATTCCTGGGCTATGCTAGGGGAATCCGGCGGTTATGCCTGGACAGAAAGAAAAATTCCTAGGTTATGCTAGGGAGATCCACGGGTTATGCCAGAATTGAATGGAGAATTCCTGGGTTATGCCAGAGGAATCCGCGGGTTATGCCGGGATTGGAAAATTCCTGGGTTATTCTAGGGAGATCCGCGGGTTATGCCGGGATGAATGGGAAAACTCCTAGGTTATGTTAGGGAAGATCCACGGGTTACGCCGGGATGAAATGAAAAGCTCATAGGTTATGCTAGGGGGATCCGCGGGTTTTGCCGGGATTGAATGAAAATCTCCTAGGTTATACTAGGGAGATCCACGGGTTATGCCGGGAATGAATGGAGAATACCTGGGTTATGCCAGGGTGATCCACGGGTTATGCCGGGATCGAATGGAGAATTCCTGGGTTATGCCAGGGGAATCCGCGGGTTATGCCGGGATGAATGGAAAATTCATGGGTTATGCCAGGGAGATCCGTGGGTTATGCCGGGATGAATGGAAAAACACCTAGGTTATGCTAGGGAGATCCACAGGTTATGCCGAGATTGAAATAAAAAAATCGTAGGTTATGCCAGGGGAATCCGCGGGTTATGCCAGGATTGCAATAAAAAATCCTAGTTTATGCTAAGGAGTTTCAAGGAAGTGGAGGGCCATAGAGATCCTTTTAACTTTGCTGGGGATAGAGAAGGGAATGAAATACCCTTAGGTTATGTTAAGGATAAAAGAGCTTTATCTCTCAGACTATGCTGGGGAATGAAGGTGAAAAATGGGGTCCTCAGGTTATGCTGATATAAAGAGAAGCCCCCGGGTTATGCCGGGAAGCGAGAGAAGGAAATTTCTCGTTCTGTACTGGAGCGAGTGGAGTGCGATCCTTGGGTTATGCCGAGGAGGTCCACAAATTGCGTAGGGGATGGCTAGGGATGTGGCCCTAAGTCCGGGAAAGGAGTCAGGGATTGGATTCCCATGCTATCATACTTATTTAAGAAATTGCAGGAAAAGAATTTAAAGAATACACCATTCTTAGCCCTTGTTCTATTCCTTTGGTTGCATTTGTCTCGTGTTCCATTTTTTCAGATTACACCTGTGTCAAATTTTTTTTTAAAAAAACAACTTGTTAGTTTGAACAATGATTGGTTTGCGGGCTTGTTTTACTTGATTTCAGCTTCATTTCTGTCGGAGGAAACCCCTGATTTCCGAGCTTCTCCAGGTAGGTTGGTCTGGGGGTTCTCATTTTCCAGATTGGTTTTTGTTTTACAAGCCCTTGGTTATGATTTTTGTCCATATTTCCACTTCGAGGTTCGCCTTCTAGGTGCTTTGTAGGAACCATTATCTCACTTGGGCTTAACGTTTCCGATCTTGATTCGCCTTCGTGGGCTCTCGACTTTGAATTTATTTTATCTCTACTTTTCTGCTTTTGAAGCGTTAGCCGTCATGATAAGCCGGGGTTGGCTAAATACGCTCGCTGATACCGGATATTCTTTTAGTTCTTGCCAGGAGAAAACCCGTGAGACCGACCCTGCTACCTTATCTTGCGGAATGGTCAGGAATTCAAAGTTAAAGGGAAATGGAGTGGAGGAAGCAACAAACCAAAAACATGGGTTTAGAGAGGTATGTGTCTTTTTGGAGAAAAGGGGAGGACTTATCTGGAAGTGCGTGCCGATTTTAATTGGAAATGACATGTTTCTTGGACTAGATGCCCGGCCCAAATCCATTTCCGCTTTTTAATTTCAATCTTTCAAAACCAAGGAAACTTTTTCCGGCTTGGGGTGGTGATATTTGCTCTTTTCGGCCGACTATGCCCTTTACGGGTTTTCGCCAATCGGCCTCTCCCATTTCTTTTCTCCCGTCGTCCGATATCACTCTTTGTGAGTTTTCACTAAACGGACTCTCTCGTTTTATTTTTCTCTGCTCAACGACACCTTATGGTGCCCGAAGGTTTTCACCGATAAGACTCTCGCATTTTATTTCTCTCACATTGAGTTGTGCTGAATCCCAATGATGTTTGTCACATCCCTGTTCTGGAAAAATGATCGGAAGGACTTGGACCAGGCTTTTGAGTGAAGGAAATTGGATGGAAATTTACAATTTTGGAATATTTGGGCGGGTTTATGACCGAACCAATACATCTCTGCCCCAGTTTTATTTCTTGGGGAATTGGGGGTTTATTATTTTGATATGACTGAACCTCAGGGAGAGGCTGCCTACGTATCTTTTTGGAATCAAGTCAGATGTAGTTCAGGAAGTGTTTCCTAAACTAATTTGTTTGTTGTTTCTCTCTTTTTTTCTCTTTTTTTTTGATTTTTGTTTCATTTTTCTTTTTGTTTTCTTTCTTTTTTTTCTTTTCCTTTTTTTTTCTCTTTCTTTTTTTGAATAGCACTTTCGGGTTCCAAAGAGGGCGAACAAAGAATGCGATCGGCTCAAAGGATTTGTGAAGGATTGGTAGTATTTAGTATAGCAGGAAAGAAAGGATTCGTCATTTCCACCAGCCAGAATCATTGCAATAGGGAGTTCAAACATAATACCTTTTTACTGCATCCGCATTTACTGCTGTCTCGGGCTCGTCTCCTTCAACGTCACCCAGGTACAATTCTCCTTTGGGCAGTATCTTTATGACAATTTATGGACCTTTCCAATTTCGAGTAAACTTTCCTTTAGCTTCCTGATGGTGAGGGAGAATATGCCTCAATACCAGCTGTCCGACTTCAAAATTCGTGGGGCGCACTTTCTTGTTGTAAGCGCGGGCCATTCTTTGTTTGTACAACTGCCCGTGACAAACCGAATCCATTCATTTTCATCAATTAATTAAAACTGCTCCAAACGAGTTTTAACCCACTCGCTATCCTCGATTTCTGCTTCGACAATTACTCGAAGCGAAGGGATTTCTACCTTTGCGGGTATCGCAGCTTCAGTCCCATAGACCAGTAAATATGGAGTAGCTCCTACCGATATGCACACTGTGGTGCAATATCCCAGCAATGCAAAAGCCAACTTTTCATGCCATTATCTTGAGCTTTGAATCATTTTTCTCAAAATCTTCTTGATGTTCTTGTTAGCTGCTTCGACGACACCATTAGCTTTGGCCGGTAAGGGGTGGAGTTTCTATGTGTTATCTTAAATTATTCACATATTTCTCCCATCAGACGACAGTTCAGATTGGCTGCGTTTTCTGTAATGATGGTTGCGGGAATACCAAAACGACAAATGATATTGGAATGCACAAAATCTACCACAAATTTCTTGGTAACGGACTTAAGAGTGATGGCTTCAACTCATTTTGTGAAGTAATCAATTGCGACCAATATGAATCTACGTCCGTTTGAGGCTTTTGGCTCAATCGGCCCAATGACATACATGCCCCCAGGCATCGAATGGCCAGGGTGCTGACATAGGATGATGGTGCATGAATCAAATCACCGTGCACCTAACATTGATGACATTTCCAAACGAAGCTGAAGCAATATTTCTCCATGGTCATCCAATAATACCTGGCTCAGAGTATTTTCTTTTCCAGTACGTACCCGTTCATATGAGGTCCACACACTCCTGAGTGCTTTTCATGCATAATTCTTCCAGCTTCCTCAGTATGATCACATCTCAACAAATTGAGATCAGAAGTCTTTTTGTACAAGGTATCACCACTCAAGAAGAAGCTACTTGTGTGCCGCCGGATGGTTTTATTTTGCTCTTCGGTGGATTGCTCGGGATACACCTATGTTTTTTGGAATCTCTTGATACCATAATACCAGGGCTATGTGCTGGACTTTGCTTTGGTCATATTACAATGCCCATGCCTTTCTTTGATTTCCAGGGTAAGGCAGCATGGAAGCCAGAGTTGTGAGTGCGTCTGCTAGCTCATTGTGACATGAGGAATGTACCTGAATTGTACCGACCTGAACCATTTGCTGAGATCCTATCGGGGATGAGTTTAACGTCTCTTGTTTCCCATTCTCCTTGAGCCTTTCATATGATCAAATCTAAATCCCCCATGATTAACAATTCCTCAATATCTTGGTCGATGGCTATGTTCATGCCCATAATGCAAGCCTCGTATTCAGCTGTATTATTGGTGCGGAAAAACCGGAGCCTGGCTCTGCCGGGTAATGTTGACCCGTGGGTGAGATTAAAATTGCCCCAATCCCTACGCACTTTGCGTTTACTGCTTCGTCGAAGAACATTTTCCAAGTGGGGATGTCTTCAGATATTACTTCCACTGAATTCACTTGTTCATCAAGGAAATAGGTATTCAAAGGCTGATATTCATCGTCAACTGGATTCTCGGCCAGGTGATATGCTAATTCCTGAGCCTTCATTGCAGTACGAGTGACATAAACTGCGTCGAACTCGGTGAGCAAGATTTGCCATTTTGCCAATCGCCCTGTGCGCATCGATTTTTGGAATATATACCTCAATGGATCTAGCCAGGTTATGAGGTAGGTGGTATGAGCTTGCAGGTAATGCCTCAACTTCTGGGCCTCCCACGTCAAGGCGCAACAGGTTCTTTCTAGCAGCGTGTACTTGGCCTTGTAACTAGTAATCTTCTTGCTCAAATAATAGATGGCTTGCTCTTTCTTTCCTATGGCATCAAGCTGCAGTAGAATACAACCAAAAGAGCTCTCCAGGATTATTTGATAGAGAAATAGTGTCTTCCCGGTTCCGGCGGGACCAAAATTAGTGGGTTGGACAAGTAGTGTTTTATTCTTTCAAAAGCTTGACACTCAACAGTCCATTTAACTGCCGCATCCTTTTTCAATAGATTGAATATGGGCTCGTATGTGAAAGTCAACTGGGCGATGAATCGGCTGATGGAATTCAGTCTTCCCAGTATGCTCATTACATCCTTCTTGGTCTTTGGAGGAGGTAGCTCTCGAGTGGATTTTATCTTGGTCGGATCCAACTCGATGCCTCTTTGGCTGACAATGAATCCCAAAAGTTTTCCTGATGGGACCCCGGATGCCTACTTGGGTGGATTCAATTTCAAATCATACTTGTAAAGCCTTTTGAAGAACTTTCTTAAGTCTTTTACATGATCATCCTAAGTGTTGGACTTGATAATCACATCGTGCACATATACTTCTATTTCTTGATGCATCATGTCATGGAAAATGGTGGTCATGGACCTCATATATGTTGCCCCAACATTCTTTAAATCGAAAGGCATAACTTTGTAACAGTAAGTTCCCCAAGGTATGGTGAAGGCAGTTTTATTAGCTTCTTCCTCATCCATCAACACGTGGTGGTATACTGCGTAGCAATTTAAAAAGGACTGTATCCCGTGTTTGGAACAGTTGTCAACAAGGATGTGGATGTTAGGTAGAGGGAAGTTGTCTTTGGGACTCGCCTTGTTTAAATATCTGTAGTCTACACACACTCGAGTTTTTCCATCTTTCTTCGGTACTGGGACCACATTGTCCAACCATGTGGTGTATCGAACCACTCGGGGTATGTGGGAAACATATGAACAACCAGATCAACACTTAGCCCAGTAATATCATCGTAAGACCGAGCAAATACATCTTTGAATTCCAAAAGAAGTTGAACCAGTGAATCTCATATTTCCTTATTCACATATGATGCTTATTTTAGTTTCCTTGATTTCGCCGAGATCGCCCAAGTTAACCGGTTCGGTATCGTTTAAGTCGACTTAGGTTTATTTTGAAAAATGTTCCAACTCTCGGTTGATTTCCCTAAAATCTCTTCTTCATCATATTCCAGTTCTTGGTTCGTTATTTCACAAATGGGCTGCATGTTCGGGTCAGGACATGAAGTCCGCGAGCATGTCATTTTATTTAAAGCCGCATTATCGGGACGGAAAGAAAAAATGAAAAATAGCAAAAAGACAAAATTAGAAAAAATGGAGAGGTGCAAATGATGAAATATTTATTTTATTTCTTTGAAATTGTAAGATAACAGGGTTTACATCTGGAATTTACAGGACCAAATACTAAGGAAGAAAACACCTGAGCTACACCCTGAAATAACTCGTAATGCAAGAAAAGATGGCAAGGCAGGACTACTGGGCCTCCCGCCTGACTGGGAATGGTGTGGCTTTCGAGTTTTGCAACTTGGCATCCCCTCCCTCATATAGCACTTCAGCAGTGCTTGAGCCTTCTCCCAGCTGGACCATGTTGGCTTCACACAATAATTTCCTCATGGCTCCACATATATCCTCAATTTCTTCCGTTGTGAAGGTCTTGTCTTCCTCTTCCTCATTGTACTTTAGTTTTACAAATGTCTGTGCAAGTGGGGTATGGGTTGTGGTAAAGCCCATTGACGACGGTTCCTACGGTTGGCCCAGGTGATGTCCTCCGGCGTTGGATGGAAACCTACTCCCACAAAACTTCTTTGTGGAAGGCAAAGCGACCGGCTCAGTTATGCCTTGTAGAGAACATCCAAGTCCCTTGCCTAGCTTAAACCCTTGGCGTGTCATCTCTCCTGCCACCATGATTGAGGCATTGGATAGGAAAGTCTGGGGGGAATGGTTCGTCTTCTTTGCATTGATCGGCTACCACAATTGCAAAAGCCTGGTAAACTATATGCTTACTTCCCTCTTTGGCTTCGAGGCAGGGGACAGAGGGATCACGGTAAATTGACTATTCATCTTCTCCGCGGACCACAATCTCCTGGTTCTTATTTTCGAACTTCAACATTTGGTGCAGAGTAGAAGGCACTGCTCATGCCACGTGAATCCATGGTCTTCCTAGGAGATGTTTATAGGATGTGTCCATGTCCAATACTTGAAATGTCACTTCAAAATCAACCGGACCGATGGTTAATACTAAGTCAATTTCCCCTATGGTATCTATCTTGATTCCATAAAAGGCTCGGACACACACGTTGTTTGGGACGGATCCTCTTTGTTCCAATCTCTATTCTTTACAATGTTTAAAGTGGGCATATATCCACTCCAGAGCCTCCATCTATCATTACTCTTTTGACATAATAGCCTTCGCATTTGACGGTGAGGTGCAAGGCTTTGTTTTGGGCAGCTCCTTCTGGAGGTAAATCATTCTTGCTTAATGTAACCTGATTAATAGCAAAGAATCTTTCCACCATTTTCTCCAGTTGTTCCACGTAGGTTCCAACCTGTACATAAGCTTCATTCGAGGTATTAGCCAACACTTTCTGGTGCTCTGGAGATTTCATCAGCAATGGCAATAAAGAGACCTACTCGGGAGACTTCTGGAGCTGGTCCACCACCTCATATTCTGGCATTTTTATTTTTTGAAAGAAGGCCTCTTCCTCTTTAGCATTTATGGGTTTTTTGGGTGGAAATCGCCCTTTGGTTGTAGTTTTCACTTATTCCATATTTGAATATTTCTTTGCGGGGTGGCCTTTATGAGTTTCCCTAATTTGCCCTTGTGTGTTACTATGGTTTCTTGGTAGTTCCATGGGACTGCAAAAGGGTTTGTCATTGGCTTATAAGGCCGCGACCGATTACCACCGGCTCATTCACCCTTGGTGGTTTAACTGGTCCCTGTAGCACATAAGCTCCCTTGGGTACATAGATCATTTTGTTCAACTTAAACCTTCTTGGAGGACTCAAAGTGGGATGTTTTTCTTGACGCCCCCATGGGATGTAAAGTATGGTTTCCTTGGTGGGTGTCGTTTGAGTTTTTATTTCACACTTCTTCTATTCTTTTGAGATGTTTGTTTTCACTTATTTCCTTTTCTTCAACCTTCTTGGGGGTGGCCTTCAGTTTTCTGTTCGCATCTGCAATGGATATTATGGATTTTAGGGCAAGGTCAAATTCTTTGTTCTCACAAATCGTTCTGATGACTAGCCCATTGTTGTGAGCCGACAACGAGTTATTTGTTACGTTCGTTACATCTTCATCTCTCAGCACTAATTTCCTTTGTTCTATTAAATCCTCCACCGCTCGTTTCAGAGTGCAGCAGCTTTCGGTGTCAAGTCCTTCGGCTCCTGAATGATAAGCACATCGTGCGCCCCGTTGATAGGAAGGTGACTCAGGGTTTTTCCTGTTCGGGGGCACGGGCTGATAGAGACCCATATGGACATGTTTTGGGAATAAGTTGGCATAAGCCTCCCTTATTGGTGTAAAGTTTTGTCTCCTGGGTGGCTCCGTGGGATGGAAATTATTTTGTGGAGGGCGGGGATTATTGTGGTTTTGGGGAGACTGATTTCTCGGGACCTGGTTTTTGTTTCCCTGTTTTTTTGGTCGAGCAAATGGCTGGGCATTCATGACTGCATATGGTTGGGGAACATAATGTATGTCTTGATGGGGATAGTAGTGTTGAGAGGCCCTTTCTGAGAATACAGGTCTGTGAGCATGATGTCTTCTCATTCTAAAGGCTGCCATTGACACTTCCTCTTTCTTTTTGTTTCTTGCGACCCCTCCTGCCCCGCTTTGGATGGCTTGGGAGGTTTCCCTTATAGCGGATTGGCTTATAATTCTTATTGTTTTCAGGCCATTTTCGACCATCTCGCCGATCTTTATTGTTTCCGCAAAAGGTTTGCCCCTTGCTGACATCATATTTTGAAAATAATCTTCCACTTGCGCCTGTAGGAAAACAATGACCATCTTTTTCTCATCCATGGGTGGTTTTACTCTTGACGCTTGTTCGCGCCACTTGACAACATATTCTCTAAAACGTTTTGAAGGTTTCTTTTTCAAGTTGGCAAATGAATTCCTATCCAGGGCAATTTCAATGTTATACTGGAACTGCCTTACAAAATCCTGGTAGATATCATCCCAAATATGCCATCGAGTTATATCCTGGTCCATGTACCATTCATTAGCGATGCCTACCAAACTCTCCCCGAAATATGCCATCAATAGTTCTTCTTTTCCACCTGCCCCACACAACTGGTTGCAATATTTTTTTCAAATGAGCAATGGGGTCGCCATGACCATTGTACTTTTCAATCTTCGGCATGTTGAATCCCAGGGGAATATGTACATGCGGGAACATGCATAAGTCTGAGTAAGACACACTCTTCTGCCCACTCAAGCCTTGCATGTTTTTCAAACTCTGCTCAAGGCTTTTCATCCTTCTTGTTATATCATCTTGTTTAGGTGTCTTAGGAGTTTTATCCTGCACCGGTGTGAGTTCGTATGCTGGTTGAGGATAAGTGTATGTGGGGTATGGGGGAGGCTCAGTTTGGTAGTTAGAAGTTTGAGATGTGAAAGCTGTAGGATCAAACATGGGCCTCGGCACCGCAGGCTGTGTGTGGCTGCACATGGAAGAGCCGTAAAAATATTAGGGACTGGGCTAGATGTGAACATCGGAGGACGGGTTTCAGAAGGCGCTCCGACAAAGTTTGCTGATGTGGTAGGCTGCCCCAAGAGGATATTTGGGTGGCTAATGGGGATGGTGGAGGTACCCCCCGAACTTGGGAAAAGCTCAAGAAATCCGGGGATATCACTTCTAGGTTCTTTTCCATTTGTCCAAGCATCCCACATCTCCATAACTTTGAGTTGAATGATCCTATTTTCTTCAGCTGCCGCAAACTCTGAGACTGGGATCCACGCAATCGGTTTGTCCTCTGGTATGGGAACTACTAGTGGAGTCATTTTGAATGACATTTCTGCGCTTCCATTTGATCTAGTAAAGTATCTGTGCGATGCCAACTTGCCACAAACCAATCACTGTTCTCGAAAAACCTGGACTGGAAACTGGAATAACAAACGATTAGGTTGGGATAGATAACGTGAAATTGCATATTGGGTATGATGCACCTATACAATTAACGGGTTTCTATATGTTTGCAATGGTCACACGCGTCATCCCGACATTTATTCCGAACTTCCTTTTGGTTTCTACTACTTATTTCCTATTAGCTTTCCCCTTTTAAAGAATACGGTCGAATCCTATGAAGATTGCCTACGTATCATGACGCCGCATGAATCAGACCGAGCGTAGTTCATGAAAAAATCTGATGGAAATAACACGAAATTTTGAGATTTTCAACTTTTATAAAGACAAAACTTTGATTACAAAGCTAACAAAATTAAAGGCAACTACAAAACTTGGACACAACTTACAGACTCGAATGGTGCGTAAAAGAACATACAGATGGAAAGAATCTTTTAAGAAAAATATAATTTTTAGAAATTATGAATACATTAAGACTTCAACTGCTTTTGGAACTTGCGGGGCATCGTTCGGCCTTGCCGCAGGCTTGCGTGGTAAATTTCCTTGGAGGTGGTGGAGGTCTTCCATCACTTGACGAACAAATGTCATGTCGGTAGAAAAAACATGGATTTCGTCATATCCTTAAAATGGTTGCACTTTGTGGTAATATAATATGCGATTGCTTGTATCCTTTCCCCGATAACACCTTTTTCTTGCAGCAAACGCCTAATTCGCTCAGCCCTTGCCTCTAGAGTTCATTGTGCTCCCTGATTCAGCTTTTGGAATTGACGCAAATCCCTTTCTAATCCTGCTAGTACTGCATAACAATGCTCTTTTTCGGCTTTGAAGTCCCCCGCTTGCTTGGTCATTCTGTTTTCAGTCATGATGACCCTCCGCATTAAGCTAAAAATCTCATCGTTATTCCCTTCCTTTAATTGCTCAAGGATGCGGGCTCGTTCCTTTGCACTTTTAATCAATTTCTTCCAAACCCTATATAGCTCACCTTCCTCCTTATTTAGGTCGAACCCATACTCGGTTACTTTTCGCCGCAAATTTTCTATGAGTTTTTTATGTCTTGTGCTTCTGGTGGGATTTTATATGGCTTCTCTCATTTTCTGGATTTGGGTTCGTAAGGCTTCATATTCTCTAGTTAATACCTTTTTTTCTCCCTCACTTGCTGCGGCTTGCAAACTATTTTCAAATTGCAACTATTGGATTTCCTTTTCCAACCTTCCTATAGTGGCCCTATATTCATTTTCCTTGGCTAGCCAATCCCACTGCTCTTGTGACGTCTCAGCAAATTCATGGAGATGTGGTCTCTTAGCCGGCCTTCCAGGCTCTATTTCTCTTTTGTACAAAGCAATATACCCCGATGCAATCTCACCTTTAGATATTTCACGCACTCGAGTATCTGCTACCAAGTATTGAAATTTTCTCCAGAATTAACGTACTACGGCTTCGAGGAATTGGCTTCTTTGAGCTTATTTCAACTGCATGACGACTAATATCCTCGTCCCGGGGGATCATTTGGCATCTACCCAATTGCCTTAGTACTTTGTACGGCACATAGGGCTGGATACTTTAGAGACCCATTAGAAGGAAATGAGGCCCAGTGGCTGGCATATAGACAACTTCATCCACACGGAGTCACCCGAATATCCACTCTATCTGACTTGCAGTGATGACTCGGCGATGTCACACCCATTCTGTGACACCCTCAGGTACTCTAAGCCCATCAAACCTATTGCAAACGTTTTCTATGCAGCTCTTTGATGGTGACCCATAATTCATGAACCGAGGCTGGTGGCATATATGCTCGATCATCCAAATTCGCAGCAACAAGTTACATCTTTCGATGAAGTCTTCTCCTGCTTTACATGCAGTGAGAAAACGGAAGATTTCGGATAAGATCATTAGAGCGGTGATACTTTTAGCCTGGGTCATTAAAGTGGTAACGACCCCTACTATCCGTATGTCAATATTCCCATCCTTTCGCGGGAACACCAGAAGACCCAAGAAAAATACCATGAAAGCAAAACATCGATGCTCCTCCCATTTGAGCTGATTTCCTTTTCTACAAATAAGATTTTCGGGGTTATTGAATCCCCCGATATGTCCATATCTCTGATATATAAATTGCAGGGTGCAAAAGCCAGCTGATAAGTTCAGATTGTGAACCTTCCTACTGATTTTCAAGGAGTCCGGGAATTTGTGCAGGGAAAGGGCTCTTGGTGCAATCAGATATTGGCGTCTCAAAGAATTGTAGGGGTCCCTATATACCCAGTTATTTCCTCCAATTTTGGGGTGAGTTCAAAGTCCGAGAAGTGGAAGACATTGTGAGTCGGGTTCCAAAATGTGATTAATGCTTTTATGAAGTCTCCCCTTGGATTAATTTTCAACAAACTTGTGAGGCCTCCCAGATGCATATTGACCATTTTTTGCCCTGCTTCCCCCAGATCATTCCACCACAGTCGCAACTCCAAGGGAACTTTTTTCATGAACATTATCGTGCTCATTCTGCACATTTATTAGGTGAATTAGTATCCATAAAATATTAAAACCAGTATTTCATGAAGTTCATTTCTTAAAATCAGGGATCGGCTTTGCGAATACACCCTTGCAATACTTCCGCAGGAAAGCTTTTTAGGCTGTGCTCGCTTGCCGGTCAAAATAAGACTCAGAGGTGGCCATTTGTGCAGGATCAGCCTTCCGGTGTCCCTTGTGGAAACATTCAGCTATTCCCGGTAGTAATGGCATCACCTGATTCATTTCGAAACAAGTGGATAAAATTGGACATTTGTTTTTATTCTTGATTTTGGAATTTTTTGCAAAAGAAGGGCTGGACCCGGCAAAACAATTTATCAAGAACCCAAAAATATTATTGAAAAACTTTACCAATATTCCATTTGTTTTGTATTTTTGCTTTTTTTTTAAAGTCTGGCAGCATTTCGGCTATCTGAGCATTGGTTTTTTGCAAATGGAGTATCTCAGTAGCTCTCATATTTTCTTTTATTCACAAGCCGGTCAACATGCGAATCCAAAGAAAATGAATTCACAAGTATCATGTAATATGCATCATGATGGTCTTTTCATTTTGGGTCACCTGTCCCAGACGCGCCCAACCCCTGTGTTGAGTCCCCTAAGTCAAATTCATGATGCAAATAAGCATTCCTAATAGGGATCCGGCATGAGGTCAAGTTATTCTAAGTTAAAAACCATGGTACATGGTCTAGACTGTGTACCCAAGCAGTCAACTCGAGTCGAGGAGGGGCCTACGTACCGGGAACCAAAAGTCCATCCGACTTAGTAACTTATCCGGCCTCTTTTTTATTTTCAGGTATGACACTAAAAGAATAGGGAGTCTCAACCAGTAAGCACATCCCCAGAGGTGAGAAATGAAGGGTTTCGTAGTAGTTTATATGTACAGTTCAAATAATATCAAAGCGGTAAAAGCATCATCTTGCACATTAAGCCAACATGTAATAAAATCAGATAATAAACAAAGCCAAATACAACAATTATTTTGAGCTAGAGTTCTTGAATCCTGAACCATAGATTCCGGGTTCTTTATTTCCCCAGCAGAGTCGCCAGGGCAGTCACACCTCCTTTTTTACACGGTCACCCCAAAGGATGACACGTATAATGGAGTTTTTCCAATTAAAGTGACATTAATCAAAATGGGGTTATTTAATTCATAGAGTCGCCACTTGGGATAGGTTTCGCTTTTGGTGTCCCAAGTTACTGGTTATTTAGAATCCCCAGTCGAGGAAAATATTTTGACTGCCCAATTGGAGTCTGCGAACCAGAAATTCTTGAGTAAGGAATTATGTTAACCCGAGGGAAGGTGTAAGGAACCCTGGGATTATGTGGTTCTAACATGATTGCTTAAACTATTATAAATGGCTAATTTCCTGATTTTATACATGTTTATCCTATAGTAAAATTGTAAAATTATTAACCGCTTTATTCACTTTTAGGAATATTTGCAACGTTATTAAAACATGTCTCGAACCACATCACATAAATGCACCCGGGTTTTCGACACTTTTTAGCATCGTTGAGACTAGGATTTGGGTCACATAAATGCGCACCCGAATTTAGGAAGATATCTTATTAAAATATCACGCCTATAGCAACTACGTGTTTTAAAATTCGTGGAAGAGCCGTAAAATTCGCTAAACGGCACCCCCAGAGTTTTATGCATCTTTTATTGCAATTAATGGGCCAACGCAGTGCATGACTTTAGTTTAGCGTGGCACACCCATTTTATTTTAAAGAAAAGGGCAACCTATAGAAGCTATAGTTTTCTATTATACGCGTCTCTAAAATAAAGGAGAAGTCCTAACTATTTCATATATTAATAGCTTATTCAAATGAAGCAATCAATATGCACATTTTCAGTATTCGTATAACATATTTCTGCAACTGGGCTTTATCCACTAAATTAAATAGCCCAACAGTGTGTTTCCTCATGCTTCATAATCTACAATAATTTGGGCCTTCAATTGAGCCCTAATATATTGGACTACTAATTAATCACAGAGAATACGGACAACACTTTCAAATTGCTACTCTACATTGTTGACATTATGTAATTGATCATTTTTAAACATATTTAAGATATTGACAAAGGGACTCCTGGTAGTGATTTTATATTAATAAATTAATAAATTATAACTCATGTTTCAAATCTAGCATCTGAAAAAAGACTGATGTACTCATCAATCAGAGTACATATACATATATCGAATCCATATTACAGAATCAATCATGAACATCAAGAAGGTTATTCGACTACCTTATTTTATACCTACTGAAATTAAACCAATTAGAGTTCATAGTTCAGATACAGTCCAGCATATTTAGACATTTATACACATTACAACACCAAAGATAAATGCATATCCTAAATAATACTAAATTGGTAATATTTCTACAATGAAATTGACATAAACATTCAATATCTTCATAATCACGCATATACGCAGCTGTTGCCTTCCCAGATTTTTAAGTGAGAATAGTATCTGGAATTACAGCAAAAAGAGATCCTATGAGTAACGTAAACGTGAAGCAAGCAAGCAACAACATCCAAATGGACTAGTTAACCCAGGAATGCATCAGGAACTCAGGAAATTTTGAGAAGCAGCACAAATTTCGATCATTAATGCATATGCCTCAAGTCATCTTCAACTTCTAATGAAAGGAATTTTTTGATCATTATAGAAGAATCTGCCAGGAAAACTAAAAATTGGTTTTCAGCTGAATGTTCTCGACCCTTTTCTAAAATGTGTCTATATTTCTCTGAATGTATATATGTCAATATATCTCTCAAATTATCCCCAAAAATGTATATCTAAAGTGTATCCCCTCTTTAGACAATCAGATGTCTCTTTTATAGCCAAAGCCTTAGGGAAATAAAATCTTTCTTGTTTTCTTTGTAGTCCCTTACCCATTAACTTGTGCCTCAAGTTTTGAGGAAGAACTAATAGAAATTGTATTTTGACCCTTCACTAGAATGTTCCAGGAGTTTGTCACAAGATTTCTATGCTCAAATACCCTTAATACCCCTATCTTCCCTTCTTAATTACTGACCTATATCTGTTATATTCTGGTGCCTATCTATTTGGTCGGAAACTGACCCTAGTTAACTACTTAGGGTCATCAACCAGGGTTATATTATCAGTCGGGGTCAAATTTTGAGAAATCTGGCCATGGCTGACTATTTAATTGGAAACAATACTACGTGAAAGCAAGCAACGAAGGGTCAAAAATTGATAAGTAAAAAAAACAATGCAACACATATATACAGGCAAATATCAAGATGTGAGACTAAATTACTCAGAAGCACATATAAAGCTAAGCAACACAAAATTCAGAAACCATGGACACAATTTTAAACCAGAGATGAACAATTTTGAGCATAGCATGGTAATTCAAATAAGTCGAAAGAAACAATTATGACTTCACATCATTAGAGGACCATTCAAAATCATATTCTCAAAATATAAAACAAATAGCATGTGATGGAAACTAAGTAACTAATAAGAACTTTTTTTTTTTAAAATGAGCAGATGGAAGTAAAGTAACTAATCATAAATTTTTACAGATGAGCAAATGAAAACGAAGTATCTAATCAGAAGTTCTTTTTAAAGATGAGCAAATAGAATCAAAGATTACTCAGAAATTCTACAGACGAGCAAATGGGAACAAAGTAACTAATCAGACGGGCAAATGGACATTCATGCACTTATAAAAATAAAAAACAATAAAAATTAAAAGGCAATCAACCGAAATCAGGACACTTAGCTTAATTACAACGACCCTAGAAATTGGACCTTTCAAGTCCAATGGTTTTCAAGCATTTCTGGGAAGGTTTGTTAACCTTTGAGACCCTTGTACCATCACTTGAGGGGGTGGGAGAGCATCGAGTGTAGGGTTAGCCAGTTTGGGGGTGGGTCTGCATTCATATCTGATTTTTGGCTAAATCTAGTTGCATTCGAAGGATAACGGTCATGGAGTTGTGGAAAGAAAGGTGAGGAGGTCACTTGGGACTATTTTTGAAGGATTCCGGTAAGGTTAGGTTTTTGGTCAGAGCTTTGATCCGATATTAGAAATGATGGGTAGGGGTTTGTACTGGGGGTGGGGTGAGGAGTATGGGATGTTATTTTGGGAGGTCTCCAGCGACGGTGCCGCCGTGGAAGGTGGAGGCGGCGTCGAAAGAATCTAATATTTGAGACGATGGGGTTATATTCGAGGTTTGATTTCTAGGTCATCAGAAAGAGGAGGACGTGGGGGGTCAGGGGTGTATTTTTTGTCGAGATCTGAGTTTTTCCGCTGAATGAGACGATTTCCGGCCGGTGGCGGATGGTGGGTCTGTGTGGTTGATAGGCGGCGTTACACTGGTGACTGTTTGTTCGGGGAAGGCAAAGTTTGTCTCTCAGTATAGCACACATGTTTGGACATATATATTGGTTTAGGGATGAGAGTTTCAGGGCTGTGGGTCAATACTAATGGATGGCTGAGATTGATTGTCCCAAAACGACGTTGTTTTGGGGCGTCTCTTTTATCACCTTATATCAGAGAGAGGTTTTGGGCTGGTTTTAGGTACTTTGGACGGGTACAAGGGTTTGGGCCACCAAGGCTTCGCCCAATTGTGGCCAACCTTGTTTAAATCATTTCAATTCCTATTTCTTTGTTTTCATTTTCATCTTTACAAACTTCCTAATTTTATTATAAATTTCTAATTAGACTAAATTAGACTTATACAATTAAACATAAACAGATATGAAAATTATCAATAAAATGCCAAAAATTAAAATTAACAATAAAATTCCTAAATAAACTACTTATTTTTGTGATTTTGTTTCGCAAAATAAAACCTTAACTACCAAATTTAACAAAATATATGAAATTAACTCCTAAATGCCTATGTAATTTTTTTTTATTTTTTATGACTTGTCATGCACGAACAAATGAAAACACACATTAGTATCCTAAAAATAAATTATAAAAGGAGAAATCCTAAGTCTGAAAATTCTGTAGGAGCAATTTTAATGAGGCAAAAAATCACGTTCTCACAACCATGGAGAGACTATTTTTGAAAGACCCTTGGCCCAAAACAGTAAAAATAAATAATAAACAGATAGTAGCAACAATAAGGTAATAAGACACGAAAGAAAATTGTGCAACATACAAAAACAAAGATCGAAGAATATGAGATTACAAGAGTAGAGCCAATCTATTACGACCCGACAGGTCATTTTAAATACTTGTACTCTTTTTTGGTGGTTTGAGGACACTTATATCTCCTTATGGTGTACTATGACTAGTGTGAATCGCGGGTTTTGATTTTTAGGTTGCCCCGAGTGTGATTTGGAAGAATGAATTTCATGATTGAAGCATTAAAACTAGAAGAGTTGAAAAAGTTTGACTTTTACTATTTGACTTCGGATCAGAGATTTGATGGTTCCGCTAAGTCTGAATGGTAATTTTAGACTTGGCTGTATGCCTTACATTTTGATATTTCTAGAAAGTTTCGACGATAGTTAGCAAAAGTTGGAAATTCGAAGGTTTTAGAAGTTCATAAGTTTGACCAAGAGTTGATTTTGTTGATATCAGACTTAGATTATGGTATTAAATAACATGTGCATTTTAAATATATATATGATAACGCCGAACTATGCCTTATAAAAAGACACATACAGACATAGCAAATATGGTCTGAGTAATTCTGCCCAGAGTCGAACCACAGAGAATTAACCTATTAATTACTCTTGTCGAACTTACTAAAGTCACATAATCAATTTCCCTAAACTTTATGATCCACAGTTGATGATATAGCTAACAGCTAAATTGAAAATAAATAACAGTTGAAAGTTAACAAAGCTTGCTTGTATATAATTGAAATAGAGTCTAAGGTAATGGTTTCCCCCATTGTTGATTTCCTTGGTTGAATATGTTTTAGAAATGAGACTTAGTTGTCCCCATAAATCAAGAATGCTCCAGCTATCATAAATCTTTCTCAAGCAATTATGATAATTTACTAGACGCACTTTCTCAAGCTACGCTAGCTAGATTAACATTAATGTTCACTTAGATTGCACCCGAGGTATCGTTATATCTAAACCCTCAATTATGACTCTCGTCTATACCCCAGGAGTGATGTTGTTCATACAATCACCTAAATATGAACTCTCTTTCAAGAAGATACATACTAAATAGGGATGGATAATTGAGGGACCTTTCAACTAACCACAATCAAAATGTAGATGAACATATAGAGATTAACAACCAATTCAAAACTATATTAATATAAAAACCAAGTCATTCCCAATGGTTTTCACCAAAACCTTAGACTAAAGTATGTAACTACTAATAAAAACGTAAGATAAAACTACTAAATGATTCATAGTGGAAGAATTGCGAGAAAAATAGAAGAGATAAAGAGCTATGATGTTTTGGATGATCTCTCACACTTCTTCTTCTCCCAAAAGTAATCTCAAAATCAGCCTCCTTTCTTTTGGGCGAGTTCTTGTAGCCTATAAGGGTTTTACAAAAATTTCCCTGAATTGACACATTGGCCCTTAACTTTTTGGATCGTGAACAGTTCACTCCGGCCGCGGCATGGACCGCGGTGAAAACTGCCTGGACATTTGTTTGTGTTTTGTCTACGCGTTCCGCTCAGCTGTCCACCGCGATCGCGGTGGACTTTTGTCCAGCCCTTTTCTTTTGCTCTTTTGTGTTCGGGTACTTCTTGAGTGGGTGTTTTCTTCACATTATTGCCTCCAAACACTTCATGTTGCCTCCTCACATATAATATTCCCTGCAAAACCAAATAGCACAATTTAAGCATTTTATTGGCAATTTACATTATAAAACAACAACAAATCATGGGCAATTAAGGTGTAAATATCAACTATATAGCCTATTATCAATGCCCCACACATTAATTATTTTTAGTCCTCGAGCAATTCACCATACTCCATCAAAATTCTTTCCCTAAGATTTTCACTAAAAAACTCACACCTTGAACATTTTTAAAAAGTTACACCTAGTAGTGAGCAACTTTACCTCAAAAATAAAATCTTTCGTACCCCGTAACCTTTGCACTTACTCAAACCACTCTACACAAGAGTCAAGACGTATCTTTCCTTTGTGAATCACATGCCCTCACATCAAGAGAGTAGTTCCATATATAATTATAGTGATAACAATTAGGAACTAAAATAGACAGGATTTGCTCACTCTCCGAAAAGAACATTCACACGCCATAAAGATGCACCATAAGCTTGCCCGTAGTGTAGTTCTTGAATAATCGAGCTTCACTTAGTCTAAGATCAATAGCACTTTATTTGGTTGTACTGTAGGCTAAGGGACGGGTAGGATATATTTGGATATAGTGACTAGCCTCCCGAAGAGCTTTCAACAAAATTACATTAAACTTCAAGATCATAGTTCTGTCAGCCAACACTCCATATATTTATTTAAACATCCTCATATATTAGGTGAAATTTGTACAAGCTACCACTTATTAATCACTATACAATATATTATATTTTTTTTCGTGGTTCTTCTCTTTATATGGTTCGCATTCTGCACCTTTTCTCTATTTCCATGGTTCCATTTTAATACCAAACCACCACATCACACTTTTGCTTTTTTATATTTTCAATACCATTCTAGTGCTTAGTGAGAGGAAAATTGGTTCAAACAACATGTAATTCAAACAATTGGATAAGGTTAACATTGTGGTTGACAAAGAAACACGCTTATAGGCTCAACAGAGTTAACTAAGATGTAATGCATTCAGGTGGGTTTACTTTATATATTTGGCTAAACAAAGAAATGCCTATATCACTTCTAAAACTTAATGAAGCTACTTTTTTTCTTTGCACACACAGGGCAAGTTCTAGGCATCAATGTACATCATGGAATACAATAACACTCACACACACCTAGCACATGACTCACTCCAGATTAGTTTATCAAGACATTCTCTTTTGAGTGTCCAAGTTAGGTACAAACATACAATTTATAAGGCATTTAAACAAGATTCAACCCTCGAAGCAAAGTGTTACACTCCAACGTCTATCGTTCTCATGTGTAGAAATGGTAAGGTTTTTTTTCTTCTTCGATGTTAAGCTCATCGCCCATTAATCCTAACCTAAAACCATAAAACAAAAATTTACCTAAACCCCGTTCAAGATAAACCCTTGGAATAGATCCGCGACCCAAAGAAAAAACCAAGGGGAGTTACTACACTACATAAAAAAAATCTTTTTGGTATTTTCTCTAGACTACTTCCCTCAAGAAAATTGTGTAAAGGCTCTATCATCAGGAAGAGTCTCCATATTCCATTTTTTTCTTGACTTAGTCCTTCAAGAACCCCGTCAAAAGAGATCCATCATCGAGACAAGTCACTTACTATTTTAACTTCCTAAATAACTGTTACTCTATCCCTACAGCAATTAACGTAAAACAAAACCAAGAACAACAAACAGTTAATTTTTACAAGCACAAACATACAACGAAGTTTCCCCCACCCCACACTTAAAATGAATACATGTCCCCATGGCTCGACAATCTAAAAAATAGTGAGGTGAAGGAACTTCCCTGAAGGTTCAATCGTGATCTGAAACTGTGTCTGGGGTCATGTTGCACGCGCGACCTAGACCACTCAACCAGCCCATGAATATTTTTTACGACTTCACCTATCGGTCAGCCACAATATCAATACGGGTAGCCAAGTCAGCTACAGAGTGTTGGAAACACGTTTCAAATGCAATATACTAAACGTGTGTTCTTTTGTAGGTTTTGATGAATGTCAAACAAAGCAATAAGCGATATATAGCAGTGCTCAAGGACAAGCACAAAATGGATGCATTACAAGAAGCTCAAGACAAAGTTTAGAAATGTTATAATTGAGTCAATATTAATTGTGATCTTGATTCCTCAATCTTGGCTCATAACATGGCTTCTCTACTAAAATTATTTTTCCAAAATCATGCATATCTAACTTAAGTGTCAAATGATTTTAAACTATGCATATTTATATTTGTTAAAATGTTTTTCAAACATGCCTCAAAAATCTGGGCTAAGATAATCGATTATGTACTTATGATAATCGAGTATCTCTAAGCCAAGACTGCATGACAATCGATTGTGAATTAATGATAATCGATTGTGAGTAAGTCAGTTAACATCAGGTTTTTGCAAACTGCATAACAATCGATTGTGTACTTTTGATAATCGATTATTAACTGAGGCAAAGTTTTCAAAACTCAGAAAAATCGATTATGAACTAATGGTAATCGATTAGAATGAGAAAAATGTCTCCCAGTGTTTTTAAATAAATTAATAATCGATTGTGGCTTTTGATAATCGATTATATATGAGACAGTAAGTTTTGAAATTAATTTATAATCGATTGTTCTATTTGATAATCGATTGTTGGAACTAACCGTTGTCATACATTTTCAAATTACCTTCAGGTAATCGATTGTTGATATTTAACAATCGATGTTTTGCGTAAAATCTGGAAAAGATTTTCTGAACGTTGTTAAAATAATCGATTGTTGATTTCCTGATAATCGATGTTTTATGCCAAAAATTGGAAAGGATTTTTTAACGTTATAAATAATCGATTATTGATTTGAAGTAATCGATTGTTGACGTAAAATCTGGGATTGAATTTTTGATCTGATAGGCAAACAATCGATTGTTTAGTCTTGACAATCGATTGTCACTGAGTAATTTCAGCAATCCTTAATTGGCAATTAGACAACGGTAAGACTGAGTTTTTCACCTATAAATACAGGCTTAACTCAGTGTTTTCACAACAACAACATATACAATTTAAGTATTTTCATTGCTAAAAGCTTTCTTACATTGATCATCATTTTCATTCATCCATAAAGCTTTTTGAAGAGCCATTCTATTGAGCTAAGTTGTTGTGATCTTGAGCGTACTATTTCTACTCATATCTACTCATTGAGGAGTACTTTGTAAAGTGAGTTTGTTTTGTGTTTGTAAGAGAATTGCGATTCTCGTTTGTTGAGGAACTTGTGATTCCTCAGTTAAAGTCTTTGGGATTGTTATCCCCGAGCAGTTGAAGTCTTTGGGATTGTTATCCCCGAGCAGTTGAAGTCTTTGGGATTGTTATCCCCGAGCAGTTGAAGTCTTTGGGATTGTTATCCCCGAGCAGTTGAAGTCTTTGGGATTGTTATCCCCGAGCAGTTGAAGTCTTTGGGATTGTTATCCCCGAGCAATTGAAGTCTTTGGGATTGTTATCCCCGAGCAATTGAAGTCTTTGGGATTGGTATCCCCGAGCAATTGAAGTCTTTGGGATTGTGATCCCCGAGCACCTAGGTGAGGCTTGTGTCCTCAGCTGTAACGGTTTGTTAAGCACCCGTAAGCTTGACAAGTTTAGTGGAAATCTCGAGAGAGTCTCTCGGGGACTGGACTAACCACGTTTGTGGCCAACCAGGATACATCATTGTGTAAGTTTATTTTACTGCACTTGTTTTAATTTCTGCAAAGTTTTTAAATTCCGCACTAAAACGCTTAATATTTTTAAAACGCTATTCACCCCCCCCCCTCTAGCGTAAAGCGTTATTTCCAACAATTGGTATCAGAGCCATACTCTCTGAAAAACCTAACCGTTTGAGAGAACCATCCATGGCTTCTACTCTAAATTTCTTTGCAGGAATAGGTGAAGGAGAATGCAGCATGTCACCTCCAATATTAGACGAAAACGACTACTCAGTCTGGAAATATCGAATGCAAGTTTTTACAATGGCAAACGATTTGTATCTATGGCAAGCTATTAAACACAGTGATCAACTGACGACAAAAGTCGGGAAAGATAAGGTAAGTGAATACAACACTAAAGCTATGAATATATTTCATAACGCCTTGAATCAGGAACTTTGGCGAAAAATCTCCCACTATAAAACTGCTAAGGAAATGTGGGACAAACTTGAGGAATTGCACGAAAACACGCCTCAAAAAGCGGTCAGCACAAACGATGAATCAACTGGTCAGTGCCTCATGGCAGACGAAAAAGACGAGGTAAGTACATCTAACGATATACAAATTGCTTATAACAAACTGCATGATGAGTTGGTAAATGCTTTTAAGACTATTAAAGATTTACAAAGGACTCTTTCTCTACAAGGAGAGGATTTTCAAAAACAACTCTTTTTAAAAGACAAGGACTTCGAAGAACGTCTTTCTTTAGCTCAAAAAGGGGTTGAAAATCTGTCTCGTGATAACGAGAATCTTGCAAATGAAAATCAATTTTTGTTAAATGATAGTATAGAACTTAGACAAGTCATCAAGACCATGCATGAAGCCTCTTGTGTTGATAATTGTTTTACTTGTACTACTTGTGAGTCCTTAAAACTAGAAAACACAGAACTTAGGAAAACTTTAGAAACTCGTAGTAAAGAAGTTCTTAAAGTTGGTGAAAAAGAATCGCCTAAGAAAAATCAACGGCATAAAAACAAAAACTCCACTACACCACCTAGACATTATGCTAGAATGTATGAAAATAAGGGTAGAACTAATATCTTTAGACAACCTAGATCCAAATCTAGGATTCTTGCAAACAAGCCTACAAATAGTAATTTTCGGCAACCAAGAAATAACTCTAGGAACGAGCTTAGACCACCTAGACATGACACTAGGTCCTTCAACAAGTCTAGCACTAATGACTTTAGACCATCTAGATATTATACTAGAAATGGGAACAATATATCTAGTGTTAATCATTTTCATTCGCCTAGAACTTTGTTGGCTCAACCTAGGCATCAACACAACCCGAACGTAGTATGTCATTACTGCAATCGTATAGGTCATATTGCACCTATGTGTTTTACAAAGCATAGAGATTCTTCATATTATTATGGTCGTTATTTGCCTAACCCTCAAGGACCCAAAATGGCATGGGTACCAAAAGAGCATTGATTTGTTTTGCAGGTGTGCTTGAAGGAATCAAGTGTAGTGGATGCTCCAAACACTTGACGAGAGACGAATTCAAAATTCCTTCAATTAAAGCACAAAGAAGGAGGAAGAGACGGAAAAGTCGACTTATGTTTTTTTTTAAATCGGAAGTATTTTCGAAAAATTCAAAAGGCAAAATTGTGGAAAAAGCGTCGTAAATTGGAGAATGAGCCAAAAGACCAAAATGAACGGAGGATGTTCAAAATCAGGTAATTGGCAAAGTCGAAGGGAAGGTAAGTACCCTAAACCCTCTTAAGAACATCCTAGGACAAAATTCTTAAGAGTTCATTTTTTTTACCCGACTACACGAGTTTCAAAGTTATTATTTCATTTATAGATTACTGACTTGAGCGTCGGAGATGTTTAATTCTATTTTGCAGGCATCCCCCAAAAGGTAAGAGGAAAGTATGAATTATCTTGATACAAGAAAAAAAAAATCGATCATAATCGATTATTTATGCTTACAATCGATTATCAGTATCAATAGTCGATTATTTGTTGATTCAATTTTTTTGCCATGAAATCTTAATGTTTACATTGCCTGATAGAATTAAGTCTCATCATTTCAGCATCCCCCTTCCAAACAATCGATTATTTGTTCTGTCGATTATTTGCCAAAATTCAAACTCTCTGTGAGTGAAACAATCGATTACTATATATTGACAATCGATTATCTGTTTTAAACTTATGTTACCGTTTTGGCTCCATAATCGATTCCTGACAGGTCATAAATATGAAAAACAATCGATTACCAAGTTTGACAATCGACTATCTTTTTCAAATTTTCTTACCGTTCTGGCGTGTAATCGATGTGTCAGATCATTTTCATTAATGACAATCGATTATTCCATTCAAACAATCGATTGTTGAACGGTCAGTGAATTTATTTTTACCGTTTCAGACTTCAAATCTCTTCAAATCACTTCCAATAAATGTAAGATTCATTCCTTCTCTATATATAGGCTGCACATATGCTCTTGTATACTCACTCAAGCCTCCCAAGCATCAAATTCTCTTGTTTTCTTTGAAAAATCCTAGCACATCCTTTCAAAAAAAAATGTCAAGCCGCAACTCAAAACGTGCTCGTTCCAAACAAGGTGCTTCTTCTTCTCGCCATCCATATCAAGATGGATCGGTTCTATTCTTTGAATCCAATGAAGAGCTCACCCGTTTCTTAACCAAATTTGAGAAACGCCTTATTCTCCCTTCTCGCTTTTCAACAAACGCTCTTGTTGCACCATTCATTCCAGCCGCAAATATGCTAAGAGAGTGCAACCTTTTCAATTTCCTACTCCTTACTCACCCCTACTACAACATTTCTTTGGTTGAAGCTTTTTACTCCAACCTTCACAAAGATGATGAGAGTGAACTTGTTACCAATGTTAACGGCATTCCCATTCTAATTTCTGAAGATAACCTCCACCTCATTGCCGGCATTCCGCATGATGGTGAAGACATCTACCAGTACATAAATGATGCCGGGGTCATGATTGATGAAGCTAATCTCTTCCGCCAAGCCGGAGTAGCCTATGATGAGTCCTCTTCCCGTCGTCCCACCATAAAGGGTATGGACCCGAATTATCGTTTCATTCTCTATTTCATCACTCGTGTTCTCAAACCCCGTAAACTCAATCACACCACCATTTCCCAAGAGGATGCCAAATTTCTTCATGCTATTGTCACCGGTGTTAAAATAAATTGGTGCAAGCTTATTCTATCTCATATGTTCAATGCCACCAGAGATGACATACCTCTCCCCTATGCCCTCTTAATAATGAAATTTCTTGAAGCTTCCGGAGTCAATATTGCTAATGGTCCTCTCAAAAAGAGCACCAAAATCTGGGAAATTTCGGAGTCTTCCTTTCATCATGATGGTGATCATGCTCCCGCTCCTCCTCAAAATCGACAAGCCCGTCGTGCTCATCCTCCTCAGGAGCCTACCCTCCGGACCATTTCTGACCAAATTACTCAACTAACCCGTGAGGTCCATGGTTACTTTGATCACGTGCATTATGCCTATGCTCAGATGGTGCCATATCAAGCGCCTACCAATGATGATGAAGGGGATGGGAGTGATGAATGATGAAATTGTTGTTGTTATGAGAAATTGTTGTTTTTGGTCTGTTTGTTCTTGATTGGTTAGTTATGTTTGGTTTCACCCTTGTAATGTTATCTTAATTTTCCAATAAATAAACTTGTGTTTATTTCACATTTTTTTCATATTCTTCCCTTGTGTAAATTTTTGCTAATGGCAAAAGGGGGAAGAAACGGGATATCAAGAAGTATGCTATATCACTCTCAACTTCATTCATGCTTAAAGTGAGGGGGAACATGAATTGAGGGGGAACATCAAATTGCATACTTTACTCTTGTCTTGGATTATCAAAATAATTATTGCATATATCCCGCTTATGTTTGCCATTATCAAAAAGGGGGAAATTGTTGGAAACACGTTTCAAATGCAATATACTAAACGTGTGTTCTTTTGTAGGTTTTGATGAATGTCAAACAAAGCAATAAGCGATATATAGCAGTGCTCAAGGACAAGCACAAAATGGATGCATTACAAGAAGCTCAAGACAAAGTTTAGAAATGTTATAATTGAGTCAATATTAATTGTGATCTTGATTCCTCAATCTTGGCTCATAACATGGCTTCTCTACTAAAATTATTTTTCCAAAATCATGCATATCTAACTTAAGTGTCAAATGATTTTAAACTATGCATATTTATATTTGTTAAAATGTTTTTCAAACATGCCTCAAAAATCTGGGCTAAGATAATCGATTATGTACTTATGATAATCGAGTATCTCTAAGCCAAGACTGCATGACAATCGATTGTGAATTAATGATAATCGATTGTGAGTAAGTCAGTTAACATCAGGTTTTTGCAAACTGCATAACAATCGATTGTGTACTTTTGATAATCGATTATTAACTGAGGCAAAGTTTTCAAAACTCAGAAAAATCGATTATGAACTAATGGTAATCGATTAGAATGAGAAAAATGTCTCCCAGTGTTTTTAAATAAATTAATAATCGATTGTGGCTTTTGATAATCGATTATATACGAGACAGTAAGTTTTGAAATTACTTTATAATCGATTGTTCTATTTGATAATCGATTGTTGGAACTAACCGTTGTCATACATTTTCAAATTACCTTCAGGTAATCGATTGTTGATATTTAACAATCGATGTTTTGCGTAAAATCTGGAAAAGATTTTCTGAACGTTGTTAAAATAATCGATTGTTGATTTCCTGATAATCGATGTTTTATGCCAAAAATTGGAAAGGATTTTTTAACGTTATAAATAATCGATTATTGATTTGAAGTAATCGATTGTTGACGTAAAATCTGGGATTGAATTTTTGATCTGATAGGCAAACAATCGATTGTTTAGTCTTGACAATCGATTGTCACTGAGTAATTTCAGCAATCCTTAATTGGCAATTAGACAACGGTAAGACTGAGTTTTTCACCTATAAATACAGGCTTAACTCAGTGTTTTCACAACAACAACATATACAATTTAAGTATTTTCATTGCTAAAAGCTTTCTTACATTGATCATCATTTTCATTCATCCATAAAGCTTTTTGAAGAGCCATTCTATTGAGCTAAGTTGTTGTGATCTTGAGCGTACTATTTCTACTCATATCTACTCATTGAGGAGTACTTTGTAAAGTGAGTTTGTTTTGTGTTTGTAAGAGAATTGCGATTCTCGTTTGTTGAGGAACTTGTGATTCCTCAGTTGAAGTCTTTGGGATTGTTATCCCCGAGCAGTTGAAGTCTTTGGGATTGTTATCCCCGAGCAGTTGAAGTCTTTGGGATTGTTATCCCCGAGCAGTTGAAGTCTTTGGGATTGTTATCCCCGAGCAGTTGAAGTCTTTGGGATTGTTATCCCCGAGCAATTGAAGTCTTTGGGATTGGTATCCCCGAGCAATTGAAGTCTTTGGGATTGTGATCCCCGAGCACCTAGGTGAGGCTTGTGTCCTCAGCTGTAACGGTTTGTTAAGCACCCGTAAGCTTGACAAGTTTAGTGGAAATCTCGAGAGAGTCTCTCGGGGACTGGACTAACCACGTTTGTGGCCAACCAGGATACATCATTGTGTAAGTTTATTTTACTGCACTTGTTTTAATTTCTGCAAAGTTTTTAAATTCCGCACTAAAACGCTTAATATTTTTAAAACGCTATTCACCCCCCCCCCTCTAGCGTAAAGCGTTATTTCCAACACAGAGGTCCACAACCAAGCCATATCCTTCTTCAAGACGGCCATACGAGTGCTCCGGCGTGGGTGTGATGGTCCTGCCTTGTCTCCTCTTGGACGAGCTATGATCTCAGTATCCCCAACATCATCATCAAACTCATCAGATGAGTCATCACTGTGTTGTACTGGCTCTTTTCTCTCCAGTCCAATTTTCTTCGGTCAGAAAGGAGTCTTCAGAGGTAATTTCCCATCAAATTGAGAGTTCTTAGGGACATTAGCAAGGAGGCAAAGATGGGTGACTAGCAAACGGAAGTAGTGGCCCTTGATTAGCTCGGGCGATCTAATATACGTTTCATCATGGAGAACTCGGGCGACATCAAACCCTTGGTGAGTCATAAAGCAGAAGATCGTAGTGGCACTTGGCTCATTCAGATCTGTGGTATTGCTGGATGGTAGTAGACGAGTGTTGATGACCGTGAGCTAACATTGGCCTCCCAGTAAGAGATTTTGAGTGTAGAGTCGTTGGTTGTGCTACCAAATTGGGCTGTCTTCCAGGTATTCAGATTACCTCCTAAATTCTATCCCAGTCAACTGTCGGATGAATAGACATGATGTAGTGATCACCACCATGAGAGTGGGGAGGTGATACGCTTTGCATATGACCTCTATAGAAACATTAACCCGAGGTTTTCGCACAGTCACAACCCCATCCTTGTTTTCTGGCAGTTTTGCATAAAACTCCCGCACTAGCTAAATATTGGCCTCCTCGGGAGCCTCAAAGAAGATGTCCAACTGACACCTCCTTTGCTCATTAAACATATTGGGGAACTCTTGCACCAATGCCGTCTGATCTATATGGACCTCATGGAGTAACTTCTTGGCAGCTTTCGGATTGTACTTTTTCTTTGCTGCTTTAGATACGAATCGAGTTCTTTCAAACTTTGGTGCACTGGTTTGGCCCCTAGCTCGTGTGGAGCCTCCTGGGCCACTAGCAAAGGACCCATTGTTTCATCGCTTACGGGATGAGCTCATAGTACCTATCAAAATAGCGAAACGCGTATTAGGATGAGCCTAAAATGCATGACTATGGGTGGTTACTCAGACATCACAACAACTATGTCACAACATCTCCTTATTTCTCCATTGAGGAAATTTTCCAAACACATTGTGGGCAAGGCAATTATCTTCATATTCATGGTCCATGGAAATTAAGAAAACTTCCCCAATTCCAATAGTCACTACACCCACAAACCCCACACTTGCTCTAAGCAATCACCCACCAACAATACCATTCACAACATTCAATACACAACCCCTTCACCAAACATATGTGAAGAAATAAAAACGAAATTACACTATAAAATAAAAAGAAAAGCTAAACAAAAATTCTAGCACTAATGCTACATTATAACAACATTGAACTGGCATACAACACAAAATATAGAAGGAAAAGAGAAGGGGGGTGGGTTCGAAATTCATACCTTGGCAAAAGAGGATGAGGGGTATTGTGAAGGAAGATGAAGAAAAAGAGAGTATGGGGGGTGGAGAAGGGGGGAAGGTTGGGGATTAGAGAGAGAGGGATTGGGGATTTGTTTTGGGGAGGGCGTGTGTTTTTGATTTGGGGGGGGGGGTTCTGTTTTGTTTTAATATTAAAAAAAGAAGAGAAGAAAGAGAAAGAAAACTGAAAAAAATAAAATAAAATTTTTCAAACCTAGTGCCCTCACGGTCGCGGAGAGCGGTATGCTTCAGTGAATTCTACGATCGTCACTGCGGTTCACATCGCGGTCATCACCGTACTTCACGCCACTATATGAGACAATGTCTCCCGCGGTCGCCACTACAGACCTGGCCGCGGTCGTAGTGAAATTTTGAAGCTCCATTTATTTTCACAGTCCTCACCCACGGTATGAGACCGTGTCTACCGCGATCTAACCGCGATTCGTGCCGCAGTCGCTCTGAGCAAGGATTTTTTTTGTCTTCTAAACATGAAGTTACATACTACACATACAATACATTCGTGGGTTGCCTCCCACGCAGTGCCTGATTTAACGTTGCGGTACGACGCAAGTGGTTGAGCCATCACTCCTCATTCGGGTACTGGATCCTTTCAAATTGATTATTACTGTATCCCTTTTTTCTTCCGCTATTCCCAGGTAATGTTTCAGCATTTGCCCATTTACTAAGAACTTGTTTGTCCCATCTTCTAATTTTATCTCAAAAGCTCCACTCGTGAGAATTTTCACCACTTTAAATGGTCCTAACCATTGGGACTTTAACTTACCCGGAAAAAATCTCAACCTTGAATTATACAGTAATACCTTGTCATTGGGTTTGAAAACTCTGTCCAAAATGTGTTTTTCATGCAGCTTCTTCATTCTTTTCTTGTATAGCCTCATGATTTCAAAGGCTTGATATCAAAATTATTCTAGCTTATGCAACTCTATTAGTTGATTTTGTCCAGCTGCATCAGGATCCATGTTCAATTGCTTTAGTGCCTACCAAGCTCGATATTCTAGCTCCACAGGCGGATGACAGGCCTTCCCCAATACCAACTTGTATAGTGACATACCTATTGGTGTTTTGACTGCACTATTATAAGCCTAGAGTGCGTCATCAAGCATCTTTGCCCAATCAGTTCGTGTGGCATTCAGAGTCTTGGTTAGTACACTTTTTATCTCCTTGTTAGACACTTCAACCCGCCCACTGGTTTGCGGATGGTAATGGGTAGCCACCTTGTGGTGTACATCATATTTTGCAAGTAATTTGTGGAAGACTTTATTATAGAAGTTAGTTCCTCAGTCACTGATGATCGCTCTTGGTGTCCCAAATCGGGTGAATATGTTCCTTTTCAGAAACCCTACCACCACTCTTGCATCATTAGTGGGAAACGCTACAGCCTCTACCCATTTAGACACGTAGTCCATAGCAACAAGTATGTACTTATTTCCAAATGAGCTGACAGACAGACCTATAAAGTCAATCCCCCAAACATCAAACACCTCTACCTCTTGAATCGGTTTCATAGGCATCTCATGGTGACGAGAAATGTTTACGGTCCGCTGGAATTCATTGCAACCCATTACCAAGAGATGTGCATCTCTAAACATAGTTGACCAAAAGAATCTGACCTCTAGCACTTTTGCAACTGTCCTGATCCCTCCAAAATGTCATCCATATGCTGATGCGTGACAAGCCTGCAAAATCGAAAATTGTTCTATCGCGGGACAAATCTATGGATAATATTATCAACACATATTCTAAACAAATAAGGCTCATCCCAATAATACATGCGGCAATCACAATAAAAAAATTTCTTTTGGACGGGTGAGAGGTCACAAGGAACAATATCGCATTTCGGATAGTTTGCAAAATCTGCATACCATGGCGCATCCTCAAGACTGGCAGCGAGCAGTTGCTCGTCTGGAAAGGTTTCTAGAATCTATTTGACCTCGACAAACACCACCACTAATATCTCCTTCTCTGTCACAGTGTAGTTGAGCTATGCACAGCTTAGCGTTCTACTTGCGTAGTTAATCAAG
Source organism: Nicotiana benthamiana (assembly GCA_034376525.1). Lineage (NCBI taxonomy): Eukaryota > Viridiplantae > Streptophyta > Magnoliopsida > Solanales > Solanaceae > Nicotiana > Nicotiana benthamiana. Next base: position 20,873,652 of record CM067341.1, read on the forward strand.
TTTATCAGCTTATCCTTTCGCTGCCCGTGGAATGCTCCTATAGCATAGTCTCTTGCATCACACATGAATCAAATGGTTTCTCCTAATTGGGTGCAACGATGATGGGTTCAGTTACCAACCTCTTCTTCAATTCCTCAAATGCCAACCTTCAATCAATAGAAAACACAAAGGGATGATCCTTTTCAAGGATCTTGCGTAATGGGTTAGCAATTTCGGAAAAATCTTGTATGAAACACCGGTAGAAACCGAATTGGGCGATGGTAGCTTCTAAATCACGTCAACCTTAGCGTGGTGAACCTCAATTCCTTTACTGGACCCTCGATGCCCCAGGGCTATCCCTTCCTGTACCTTAAAATGGCACTTCTCCCAATTTAGCACTAAATTTGTCTCCACATATCTTTTAAGCACTCTCCTTAAGTTGTGAAGACAGTCTTCGAATGAATCTCCCACCATGGAGAAATCATCCATAAAGACCTCCATAATATCCTCTACCATATCTGTGAAGATAGATAAGATGCACCGTTGAAAAATCGCAGGTGCATTGAAAAGCCCAAAAGGCATTATCCGGAAGGCAAAAATGCCATACAAACAAGTGAATGATATTTTCTCTCTATCTTCGGGGGCAATTGATATTTGATTGTACCCCTAATATCTATCCAAGAAACAAAAGTGCGATCGCCTGACCAATCTGTCCAACATCAGGTCAATGAAAGGCAAGGGGAAGTGGTCTTTCCGAGTGATTGTGTTCAATTTTCTGTAATCCATGAAAAATCGCCATCCCATGACTGTACGAGTTGAGATCAACTTATAGATCTCATTTTGCACAAAAGTCATTCCCCCTTTTTTTGGCACACATTGGACAGGGATGACCCAATTGCTATCAGAGATGGGGTAGATGACCGTCGTATCTAACTATTTTATCACTTCCTTCTACACTATCTCTTTCATGTTTGGGTTCAGCCTTCGTTGATGTTCTCTGGAAGTCTTGTGCTCTTCTTCCCAGAGAATCCTATACATACAGAAGGCTGGGTTGATACCGTTATGTCTAGCATGGTCTAGCCAATGGAAATCTAGTTTTCATGTAGTACCTGCAAGAGTCGTTCTACCTGTACATCTAGCAAACCGGATAATATAATGATAGACAAGGTCGAATCAGGGCCTAAGAACGCATACCCGAGGTGATTTGGGAGTGTCTTTAGCTCCAGTTTGGGTGGTTCCTCTATTGATGGCTTTGCTGGAGGTATATCCCTTTTTTCTAATTCAAGGGACTTAAATTGCGGTTCCCCTGTCCAGAATCCTCAGCCTTCAAGTGCCATGACCCATTTAGCTAACCCTTCACCATCTATCTCTTCTAAATTTTATAGACATGTTTCTAATGGATTGTTAACATTCAATATTGTGTCGTCTTTTTGTAGGATCACATCTACTGCATCGACAAAAGAGCAGTTAGCTATTCGATGGGTCTTCTCATAGATTACTGAAAATTGAACATGATTTCTTCATCGTTCAGTCTCATTATTAGTTCCCCAATCTCACAATCGATCAGTGCTCTGCCAGTTGCCAAAATGTCCTTTCTAGAATAAGAGGTATCTTCTTGTCTACTTGACAATCCATAATGACAAAATCTACAGGGAACATGAACTTCCCTACTTACACCAACATATCACCAATTATACCGGTATGTCTTTTTAACGGTGCGGTCAACCACCTGTTGCAGCATCTAAGTCGGTCTAGCTCTGCCAATGCTCAATTTAATGTACACAACCAGCGGCATCAAATTTATGTTGGCCTACAAATCATATAATGCCTTTGCTAAGGCATAGTCCCAATTGTGCATGGAGTAGTGAAGCTACCTGGATCAGGCATCTTTTGAGCCATCAGTCTTGTCACTACTGCGCCCCAGGTCTGTGTTAGAGTCACAATGGAAAGATCTTGAAAATAAAACATTTGCGACATTATATCATTCATTATCTTTGCATAGCCGGGCATCTCCCTTAAAGAATCAACCAAAGAATTATTCAACTGAATTTGACGCAACATCTCCATGAATTTCTTGTATTGTCTTTCCTTCTTTTGTTTATCCAATCTCCGAGGGAAGGGTGCAAGTATTCACCCTATGTGCATTGCTTGCTGACTTCTCATTGTTGGAATTTTCCAGCACAAGAGGTGCCACCTATTCTGCAGCTTGCTCATTCATCTTTTCTTTGCCTTTTTCCTCCTGACTCTGCTCAATACCACTTCAGTAAGCTTAGTTGGTTCCTCCACCTAATGGAACTGGAGTGACTGTCGTACTCTCATTCCGGGCTTGTAGATTCTCATGTTCTATGTCTAAATTTCTCCCACTCTGAAGATTTATTGCCATTAGCTGATTTGGGTTTTGCTCCTTAGGGTTTATGTTAGTGTCTGCAGGCAAGGTTCCTTGAGGATGGTTGTTCAGAGCCATGGACAGCTATCCCAGCTGCGTTTTAATATTCTTTATGGCAGAATCATGCATTGCCAATTTTTCATGTACTTTATTATTTGTCCAAATGAGTTACTGAAGCATACCCCTGATTTCCACCATGTTGTTATCTTGTTGCTCAGGGGGTGGTTGGTATGTTAATTGTTGCTGATTTTGCTATAGATAGCCTCTGGTTTCTGATATGGTACTGGCACCAACTGGTTTTGAGGTGCATACCCCTAGGCTATTACATACTAGTCTTGTACTGCTGATTTTACTATGGAGTCTACTGTTGAGCTCCCTGTCTCTGCCCTCTATAGTTGTTGACGTAATTCATATCTTCTCGTGCCCCTTGATTTTTACCTTCTCCGCTCTATGAACACACATAAGACTGATTAATACAAGTTTTGAACTGTCCTCCATTTGTTGTGTCAACAATGTGCACCTGTTTTGTACCCATCTCATCAATCTTCGTTTTCAGTATGCTTACCTGGGTCATGAGTGTGGCTATGTTCACTGCATGAAAATTATTGGGATCAAGAGGAACTGAATGCACTATTGTTGCCAGTGTTATACCTCTAGTCATCCACCCCGAATTTTGTGACATCTTATCAAGAAGGATTTTGCACTCGGTGAATGTTTTACTTAAAAATGCACCTCCAGCGGAAACATCCCCATTTGCTTTCAAATTGTCAGCTAGCCCCATGTTGAATATCTGGCCGAGCATCTGGTCTAGAATTCCATGGAGAGGACACTTTACTAGCATCACTTTCATCCTTTTCCAATTTTTTTGCAAGCACTCAGTTGGCTGCTGCGTATACTGCAATATTTCATCAATCTGTCTTACAGTCTTGTTGGGCGGATAGAACTTGTTCAGGAACTGCTTGACTAATTCCTCCCAGTTGGTAATGGAGTAGATAGGGAGCAAATTTAGCCAATTCTGAGCTTCCCTGGTTACAAAGAATGGAAACATTAGCAACTTGATAGCTTCCGGAGTCTCATTTGGCTGCCTTTGGGTCATACAAACTGATTGAAAATTTTCAAGTGTTGCTGCGGGTCTTCAATGTGTGACATGGAGAACAATCCTTTATTCTGCAGTAGATGCAGCATAGTGTTGGTTATCTGGAAGGTCTCCGCTTGGATTGCGGGCACAGCTATGACAGTGGCCAGGTTATCAGCTATAGGTTGTGCCTAGTCATAAAGGGCACCTTCGGGCACAAGAGGTTCCACTACTCTTATGTTGGGGTTTGCTGGCGGATCCCCAATATTTCCAGGGACGTTGTCTATGTCAGCCACGTCAAATTCGAGCTGGTGTGATTGTTGGGATTGTTGAAGTCTCTTGTTGGCACGGTTAATGCCATGAATGTTTTCTCGGGGTCTGAGAGTCCTTCTAGCAGTTCTCCTGTCCTCGAGGAACTTCTAGGCATACACTTCTTTCAATTGTAATTGATAACACTGTCAATTCCCTCGCAACGATGCCAAAATTTGATAACACCAAACTGTGCCTTATAAAAAAACACACACGGACGTAGCAAATATAGTCTGAATAATTTTGCCCTGAGTCAAACCACAGAGAATTAACCTACCAATTACTCTTCTCACATTTACTAAATTCACACAATCAATTTTTCCAAAATTTATGATTCATAGTTGATGATATAGCTAACAACTAAATTGAAAATAAATAACATCTGAAAGTTAACTTAGCTTGCTTTTATATAGTTGAAATAAGGTTTAAGGTAATGGTTTCCCACATTTTTTATTTCCTTGGTTGAATATGTTTTATAACTGAGACTTAGTTGTCCCCATAAATCAGGAATGCTCCAGCTATCATAAATCTTTCTCAAGCAATTGTGATAATTTACTAGACACACTTTCTCAAACTACGCTAGCTAGATTAACATTACGATTCACTTAGATTGCACCCGAGGTATCGTTATCTCTAAACCCACCTCTAAACCCTAGGTTATGGCTCTCGTCTACACTTCAGGATTGATGTTGTTCACATAATAACCTAAATATGCACTCTCTTTCAAGAAGATACATACTAAATAGGGACGGATAATTGAGGTCCCATTCAACTAACCACAATCAAAACGTAGATGAAAAAATAGAGAATAACAACCAATTCAAAAATATATTAATATAACAACAAAGTCATCCGCAACGGGTTTCACAAAAACCTTAGATTAAAGTATTTAGCTACTCATAATAACATAAGATAAAACTGCTAAATCATTCATAATAAAATAATTGTGAGAAAAATAGAAGAGACAAAGAACTATGATATTTTGGGTGATCTCTCACACTTCTTCTTCTTCCAAAAGTAAACTCAAAGTCAACCTTTTTTCTATTAGGCAAGTTCTTGTAGCCTACAAGGGTTTTACAATTGTTTTCCCGAATTGATACTTTGGCCCTTAACTTTCCGGATCGTGAACAGTTCGCCGCGGCTACGGCATGGACCACAGTGAACACTGCCTATCCATTTTTTGTGTTTTGTCTCCATGTTCTCCTTCGCTATCCACCACAATCGAGTTGACTTTTCTCTAGTTCTTTTATTTTTCTATTTTGTGTTTGGGTACTTCTTGAGTGGGTTTTTTCTTCACATTATTGCCTCTAAACACTTCATATTACCTCCTCACATATAATATTCCATGCGAAACCAAATAGCACTATTTAAAGCACTTTATTGGCAATTTACATTATAAAACAACAACAAAGCATGGGCAATTAAGGTGTAAATATCAACTACATAGCCTCTTATTAATATACAACATAAAAGAAATACAGGAATAACCAGTCAATGTAGGAGGGGGAACATGCTGTGGGGATAACCGTTTCGAATAGAAAGGCATCAAGTAAGGAAAGAAAAACCATAACAAGAATATCAACAAGGAAGCAAAAATCAACAATTGCACGGCATCACCCTTCGTGCTTTTACTCTCAGCCTCACCAAAGTAGTTACGTAATGAAAATATGCACGGCATCACCCTTTGTGCTTTTACTCTCGTCTTCACCAAAACAATCATATAATCAAATATACACAACATCATCCTTCGTGCTTTTACTCTCTTTCCTCACCATATAGTAGAATCGGCACGAAATGGTACATTGTGCTGCACGACATCACCTTTCATGCTTTAACACTCTTTCTCACCCAATCAACAATAACAAAGAAAGGGGCAAGGGAATGAACAAAATAATAATAATAATAATAATAATAATAATAATAATAATAATAATAATAATAATAATAACAATAGAATTCCGGCAAGGGAACACAATTAAATAATTAAATCCAAGAAAGGGAGCAACATCAATAATCTCAACTTCCCGGCAAGGGAGATAATCAACAAAGCAACAATATCCCGGCAAGGGAACAATTTAATACTCTTCCTCTTTCTTTCACTTTTATAAAAAATAACTAACTTTACCACTTGAGCCAATGCTCCAAAGGGTTCAAACATCTCATATACTTTCTCAATTCGTAATATAATTTGAGCCGATGCTCCTTGATGTTCAGAGGTCACAGTTCCTTCCACAAGCTTTTCACAATAAATAGAAATCATCACCAAGGCATGAAAGATACAACAAAATCATGATATTCACAATATGAAGACTCACATTCATGCTAGACACCAACGTATAGATACTCGTCACTATGCCTATACGTCGTACTCAACAATTATCACATAGCAAATATTACTCAACTCCTAATCCCTCAAGCTAAGGTTAGACCAAACACTTACCTTGAACTTCTACAACCAAATCAGGCCTCAAACACTACTTTTCCTTTCAAATTCGGCTCCAAAAATATCGAATATGCACAGAATTGACTTAATGACATCAATAAATGCCAAACAATCCAATTGCAATGCTTAATTATAGCTTTCTAATTATTCTTCCCAAAAATCAAAAAATCAACCCCGTGACCACTTGGTCAAAACACGAGGTTTGGACCAAAACCCTATCACCCATTCACTCACGAGCCTGAATATATAATTTATTTTCAAATCTGACCCCAAACTGAGCTCTAAATCACAATTAATCAAAAGCTCTAATTCTACCCTAATCCCTAATTTTCTACCCTTACTTACATGTTTTAGGCCTGGAAATCTAATAGGCGTTGATGGAAAATATAGAAAACAAGTTAAAGATTACTTGCCCAAGAGGTTATGATGAAGAAAGGCTTCAAAAATCCTCTAAGAGCTTTGAAGCAGAAGGGGTTTATGAAATTTTGCAATAATCTCGTAATGGGTTCTATTTTGAGACTTTAAAATAACTGGGCAAAAGTTTTCTTCGAGATCGCAACATACCCTTCGCGTTCGTGATAGGTTAGGCCTTCTAGGCCTTCACATTCAAGGAATGTGGCGTGGAATCCCAGAGCTTTGGCTCCTCAAGCCTACACGCGCACAGACTAGTGGTCGCGTTCGCGATGAACAAGATGGTAACCCCTCCCCTCAACCTTATGCGTTCATGAGTAGGGGGACGCGTTCATGAAGGGTCTCCCACCTCAGCTTCGCATTTGCGAAGAAGAAAATAGGCACTTGGGACTTTTTCATTACGCGTTCGCGAGGAGGACCACGCGAACGCGAAGGGTAAAATCCCTGGGCACTGACTCCAGAAAATCTGCAACTTTTGACAAGTCAAAAACTTTCTGAAACACCTCCAAAACACACCCTGCCCTCGAGGCTCCTGACCAAACATACGTACTAAATCAAAAACATCATACAAACTTATTTGTGCAATCAAATTTCCAAAATAACCTCAATAACAACGAATTAAACCTCAAAATCAAAGATTTTCCTCAAACCTCTAAAAACATCAACTTTAGCTATTTAGGTCTGAATCACGTCAAATGATATATATTTTTCATCTAATTTCTCAAAAATATCTTAAATCATATATAAGACCTGTACCGGGTGCCGGAACCCAAATACGAGCCCGATAATATCATGTTATATTCAAATTTCATTTCAAATTTCCTTAAACAATTTCAAGAAATAATTTTCTTTAAAAATTCATTTCTCGGGCTTGGGACCTCGGAATTCGATTTTGTGCATACGCCAAAGTCCCATATTTTTAAAAGGACCCCCTGGGACCGTCAAATTATGGGTCCGTGTCCGTTTGCCCAAAACATTGACGGAAGTTAAATTTATTTATTTTATAGTCAAAACTTATCATTTTTCACAGATTTTTATATTTAAGCTTTTTGGCTACATGCCTGGACTGCGCTCGTAAATCGATGTGACTCTAAATGAGGTTTTCAAGGCCTCACAAGCATATTATTCAATTAAAAACAAGTGACATTCTCTACCTCTAAAACAATTATTCATCCTAGAACGGACAGAAGAAGGAAGTACCTGAGTCGGGGAAAAGATGAGGATAACGGCTTTACAAATCAGACTTAAACTCCTAGGTTGATGCCTCAGGGGGCTGACCTCTCCACTAAACATGAATAAAAGGAAAACTGTTCGACCTCAACTGACGAACTTGCCGGCCTAGAATAGCTACCGGCTCCTCCTCATAGTACAAGTCCTTGTCCAACTGGACAGTGTTGTAATCTAACATGTGGGATGAATCGCCGTGATATTTTCGAAGCATGGACACGTGAAACACTGGATGGACGACTGATAAGCTCGGGAGCATTGCAAGTTTATAAGCCACCTCTCCCACTCGATCAAGAATATCAAATGGACCAATGAACCTAGCGCTAAGATTGCCCTTCTTACCGAACCTCATCATGCTCTTCATAGATGACACTTTGAGCAATACCCGCTCTCCAACCATGAAATCCACATCTCGAACCTTGTAGTTTGCATAAATATTTTGCCTGGATTGAGATGTACGAAGTCTATCATGAATAATTCTGACCTTGTCCAAGGCCTCCTGAACCAGATCTGTACCCAACAACCAAGCCTCCTCCAACTTAAACCATCCAATCATAGATCGACACTGCCTACCATATAAAGCCTCATATGGAGCCATGTGAATATTCGTTTGGTAGCTGTTGTTGTAGGCGAACTCTGCTAAAGGAAAGAATTGATCCCAAGAACCTCCAATGTCAATGACACAATCTTGGAGCATATCTTCCAAAATCAGAATTGTCCGCTCGGACTGTCCGTCCGTCTGAGTGCCCAACTCTCTATGAACTGCTTTCCAGAACCGTGAGGTAAACAATCTCCCGGATATAGATCTCAACTAACCTCTCGGATGAATAGGAGACTTCCCCAGGAATGAAATGCACTATCAAATAGATGCAAGGGTGGATGACCCAGTAGGTCCTTGTATGGACTGATTGTGTTCCTCACAGGGAGAGCTTTAGAGGAAATAGGAGTGGACATCTATATGGGATTCATGTGATTCGAAGCCAACCACTATGTATTGCAAGAAAGTCCTATATGTACCTATTTATACCTAATGAAAGAAAACAATAGCCTCTTAACACTTACCTGACTAAACCAAGCAAGATTCAAGAATAAATCCATTACCAGCAAGATACGATACGACTTAGCTAAAAAAGGTGAGCTCCTAGCGTGAGCCTTATTGAAAACCTTGGTCAGCCTATCAACAATGACCCATACCGCGTCAAACTTCTTCCGAGTCTGCGGGAGCCCAGTAATGAAGTCCATAGTGATTCGCTCTCACTTCCACTAGGGAAGCTCAAATCCTCTAAAATAAACCACCAGGCCTCCAATGCATATACTTAACGTGCTGATAATTCAAACACTGAGCCACATATGAAATGATATCCTTCTTCATTCTCTGCCACCAATAATGCAGTCGAAAATCCTGATACATCTTTGCGATGCTCGGATGAATAGAGTACCGGGAGCTATGAGCCTCCTCCAATATCAACTCTTGGAGCCCATCCACATTAAGCACACAAACTCGACACTACAATACAAAACTCCATCATCATCAAAGCTAACCTGCTTGGCACCTCCGCGTCGTACGTGTCTTTAAGGACACACAAATGGGGATCATCATACTGCCGATCACGGATATGCTTCAATAATGAAGAACGAGGGACCGTGTAAGCTATGACACGACTAGGCTCAGAAATATCCAGCCTCACAAACCGATTATCCAAGGCTTGAAATTCCAAAGCAAGCGGTCTCTCACAAATCAGAATATAAGAAAGACTACCCATACTGGTTGACTTCCTACTTAAAGCATCAGCCACCACATTGGCCTTCCCCGAGTGATACAAGATAGTGATATCCTAATCCTTCAACAAATCCAACCACCTCCTATGCCTCAAATTCAACTCTTTTTTCTTAAACAAATATTGAAGACTCTTGTGATAATTGAACACCTCACATGACACACCATACAGATAATGCTTCCAAATCATCAATGTGTGAACAATGGCTACCAACTCCATCATGAACCAGATAGTTTTTGTTATGAATCTTCAACTTATGTGAAGCTTAGACAATGATCTTGCCATCCTACATCAACATTGCACCAAGCCTAATACGAGATACATCACAATATATGGTATAATGCCCTGATCCTATGGGCAAAACCAATAGTAGTGCCGTAGTCAAAAATGTCTTGAGCCTTTGGAAGCTCGGCTCATACTTGTCTGACCATCTGAACTACGCACCCTTCTAGGTAAACCTTGTCATAGGGGCTGTGATATGTGAGAACGTCTTCACAAACCGATGATAGTAGCCTACCAATCCTAAGAAACTCCGAATCTCTTTGGTTGATACTGGTCTAGGCCAGTTCTTGACTGCCTCAATCTTGTTTGGATAACCTTGAATACCCTCTGCTGATACAACATGACCCAGGAATACAACTGAACTCAACAAGAACTCAAACTTTGATAATTTAGCATATAGCTGACTATCCCCCAAAGTCTGAAGAACCACTCTGAGATGCTGCTCATGCTCCTCCTGGCTGCGGGAATATATCAAAATATCATCAATGAAGACTATCACGAACGAATCCAAATAAGGCCTGACACTCGGTTCATCCAATCCATAAAAGTTGCTGGGGCATTTGTCAACCAAAATAACATAACCAAGAACTCATAATGCATGTACCGAGTGCAGAAAGCTATCTTAGGGACATCGAATGCCCTAATCCTCAACTGATGGTAGTCAGATCTCAAGTCAATCTTTTAAAATACCTTGGCTCCTTGAAGTTGATCGAACAAATCATCAATCCTCGGTAGCGGATATTTATTCTTGATTGTGACCTTGTTCAGTTGCCGGTAATCAATACACATTCTCATTGACCCATCCTTATTTTTGTCAAACAACACCGGTGCACCCAAACGCAAAACACTGGGTCAAATTAAACCCTTCTCAAGAAAGTCTTCCAACTGTTCCTTCAACTCTTTCAACTCAGGTGGGGCCATCGATGCGGTGGGGTAGAAATAGGATCAGTGCCCGGAGCCACATCAATGCAAAAGTCAATATCCCTGTCGGGTGGAATCTTTGACAGGTTTGAAGGGAAAACTTTACGAAACTCACAAACAACGCGCACCTAATCAATGGAAGATACCTCAGTACTAGAATTACGAGCATTTTCCAAATAGGTCAAACACCCTTTCTCGACCATACGCTGAGCCTTCACATAAGACATAACACTATGAGTTGAATAACCATGAGTCCTTCTCCACTCTAAATGAGGCATACCTAGTAAAGTTAATGTCATAGTCTTGGCATGATAGTCCAAGATAGCATGTTGATAACTAGTCCATCCCTAATATAAAATTGAAATCGACCATATCTAAAAGTAACAAATCCACGTGAGTATCAAGACCCTCAATCACAACTACACAAGAACGATGGACTCGATCTACCATAATAGAATCACACACCGGTACAGACACATAAACGAGAACACACAAGGAAATACTAGGCATAACCAGGCACTGTGCAAAATAAGACTAAGCATACGAGTATGTAGATGCTGGATCAAAAAACACAAAAGCATCCCTATTACAAACCGAAACAATACCTGTGATTACCACATCTGAATCCTCAGCCTCATGCCTGGATGAAAACGCATAAAATTAGAGATAGGCCCCACCACCCTGGGCTACATCTATAGGACGGCCTGCACCTAGCTCGCCTTCATCTTTAGCGGTCTGAACTCGTCCTCTAGATCCTCTACTTCCTCCTCTAGCACCTCTACCCTTATCTCCAGTTGGCTAGGCAGTGTGTGGAACACCTTGTGCCGAAACCATAACACAAGAACCCTGATGGTGAGAGATACTCACTGCTTGAGGGCAAAACCTGGAAATATCACTACAAGTATAACAAGCCCTTGGCTACTGAGACAGCTGACCCTAACGACCTGAATGACCACCCCAAAAACTCTAATGCGGCGGTGTACTGATAGGAGCTAGTGGTGCACTGTAGGGCTGCTAATCGGAATACTGCATCTGAGGGCCATGACTACCTAGAGCACCGTGAGAAACCTGAAAAGATGACTAAAAGGGTCTTGGGGGATGGTCTCTACCATATAAATATCTACCTCCAGGCGAGGTACCACTAAACCTCCCTAAATGACAGGGTCTCTTGTCTGCTCCATGACCACCCCCTATGATAGTACTATCTCAACTCTCCGGGCCATATTGGCTGCCTCTTGGAAGGTTATATCACTCCCAGCCTCTCTAGACATCTAGAGATGAATTGTTTGAATGAGCCCATCAATAAAACGTCTTATTCTCTCCCTCTCTGTGGTAAGTATAATAAGGGCATGACGAGCCAAATCTATGAATCTGGTCTCGTACTGGGTGACAATCATGGATCCCTACTGATGGTGCTCGAACTACCTCTGATAAGCCTCTCGCTGTGTACTAGGGAGAACTTCTCTAAAAGTATGCTCCCAGGTCTAGGCTGGCAATCCTGCAGGTCTAGCTAAGTAATAATCCCTCCACCAAGTCTCCAGACAAGCAAAATGTAACGAAATCTACCCCATTGGTTTCAACAATACCCATGTTTCAAAACCTCGTGATAGTTGTCTAGATAATCTTGGGAATCCCTAGTAGATGTACCGCTGAAGGTAGTAGTGAAGAGCTTGGTGAGCCTATCCAATCTCCACAAGGCATCGGCGGACATGGCTGCACCATCAGCGGTATGAGCTACCGTAACTCGATGAACTGCCCCAATTAGCTGAGCCGCTAGAGTCTGATGCTGAGGAGCTACCTTCTCTAGAGTGCGAGTAGCAGGAGTCTGGGCTCCTCCCTAAGCCTGATAGATGGCTGGTGCTTCAAGAATTAAACCTGCCCAGGTGACACTCTCTATGAGGCCTACTAGACAGACCAGAGCATCCTGGAGAACTCGGGTAGCAATAAACCCCTCAGGGACCTAAGCTGGACCTACTGGACCATCTTGGGCTGCAACCTCGTCATCAAAATCAACCTAAGGCTCATCACCGGTGATGCTGCCTGGGGCTGAGCTCTGTCCCTACCTCGGCCTCTAGTTTGGCCTCTGCCTCGCCTTGTGCCCCTCGTGGGAGCTATTGCTGGGGGCTCGGCCTGTTGAGCGGTGGATAAGGAAGCGCGTGTTCTTGCCATTTGTGAAAGAAGAGAGTAGAAATTCAATTAGCATTGGGAAACAGAAACGCACGGCAAAAAAGAACAATTGTGAAGTTTTTCCTAACTTTGTAGCCTCAGGGGGATAAATATAAGCGTTTTCGTACCGATCCCTCAGACTCTACTAAGCTTGTCTGTGAACTGTGAGACCCATGTAACCTATAGCTCTGATACACACTTGTCACGACTCGGATATCCCACCCTCGAGATTCGTGGTGGCACCTACTAAAGGGAGTTAAGCAATCCATACATTAACTACTTGCTACACATTCATATTTATTCTTTTAAACAAATACAAGGAGACAATAGAATAAAAGTAGAATTTTCAGAAATAAAGCAGAAGTTAACAATTATATAGCTTAAGGCTACGTCTATTACAACAATTAAAACCTCAATTATCCAACACCCGGTGTCACAGTGTCACAAACTATCTAAGAGTTACTACATACAAGGCTTGAAGAAATACAATAATCTATTTCTCAACAAAAGAAAGTGAAAAAAAGAAATAGAGATAGAGGGAGACGCTAGGGCCCGTAGACACCTGCAAGTCTACCTTGGGTCTCCGATTGGATTGAAGGAAGCACTCTGACAACTGTCCGAAAGCAGCTTCTGCATTTGCACACAGTGCAGAGTGTAGTATCAGCACAACCGACCCCATATGTTGGTAAGTGTCTAGCCAAACCTCGGCGAAGTAGTGACGAGGCTAGGACCAGACTATCAAATAATCATGTGCAGTTCAAATAGGTATACAACAAAAAAGAAATAGATGAATAACTAGTTAATGTGGGAGGGGGAACATGTTGTGGGGGAAGATAACATCTTCTAATAGAAAGGCCTCAAGTAAGAAAAGAATCAACATAACTAGAATATCAACAAGGAAGCAGAAATTAGGAATTGCACGGCATCACCCTTCGTGCTTTTACTCCCAGCCTCATCAAAGCTGTTATATAATGAAAATGTGCACGACACCGCCTTTTGTGCTTCTACTCTCGTCCTCACCAAAAACATCATATAATCAATGTCCACGACATCACCTTTCGTGCTTTTACTCTCTTTCTCACCATATAATCAACAAAATCGGCACGAAATGGTACATCGTGCAGCACGGCATCACCCTTCATGCTTTACTCTCTTTCCTCACAATAATAGACAATGCACGACATCACCCTTCGTGCTTTAACACTCTTCCTCACCCAAACAAAAATCACAAATAAAGGGGAAAGGGAATGAACAAAATAATAATAATAATAATAATAATAATAATAATAATAGAAATTACGACAAGGGAACACAATTAAACAATTAAATCCCATCAATGGAACAACATCTATAATCTCAACATCCCAACAAGGAAGATAACCAACAAAGCAACAATATCCAGGCAAGGGAACAATTTAATACTTTTCCTGTTTCATTCACTTTTATTTCATAACTCACTTTACCGCTTGAGTCAATGCTACAAAGGGTTCAAACATCTCATATACTTTCTCAATTCGTAATATAACTTGAGCCAATGCTCCTCGATATTCAAAGCTCACAATTCCTTCCTCAAACTTTTCACAAAAAATAGAACTCATCACCAAGGCATGAAAGATACAATAAAATCATGATATTCACAATATGAAGACTCATGGTCATGCCAGATACTAATGTTTAGATACTCGTCACCATGCATTTACGTCGTACACAATAATTATCACACAGAAAATATGACTTTATTCCTAATCCCTCAAGCTAAGGTTAGACCAAACACTTACCTCGAACTTCCACGGCCAACTCAAGTGTCAAACACTCCTTTTCCTTTCAAATTTGTCCTCAAAAAATCGAATCTACACAGAATTGGCTTAATAACATCAATAAATTCTAAACAATGCATATCCAATGCTTAATTATAGCTTTCTAATCATTCTTCCCAAAAAATCGAACCCCGGGCCTGCTTGGCCAAAATATAAATTTCGAACCAAAAATCGATCACCCATTCACCCACGATCCCGAATATATAATTTATTTTCAAATTGGACCCTAAAACAAGGTCAAAATCACAATTAATTAAAAGCCCTAATTCTAGTCAAATCCCTAATTTTCAACCCTTAGTTACATGTTTTAGGCCGAGAAATTGAATGGCTGTTGATGAAAAATAATGAAAACAATTGAAATATTACTTACCCAAGAGGTTATGGTAAAGAAAAACTTCAAAAGTCACCTAAGAGATTTGGAGAAGAAGGGTCAATGAAATTTTACAATAATCCCGTAATGGGTTCTGTTCTGAGACTTTAAAATAACTGGGAAAACATGTTCTTCGCGATCGCGACATACTCTTCGCGTTCGCGATGGCTTAGGCATGCTAGGCCTTCACTTTCACGGGATGTGCCTTGCGTTCGAAGATCTTTGGGTCCTTAAGCCTACGCGTTCGCGGACTAGTGGTCGTGTTCATAATGCACAAGATGGTGACCCCTCCCCTCAATCTTACGCATTCGCGAGTGGAGGGACGCGTTCACGAAGGGTCTCCCCCCTTAGCTTCGCGTTCACGTCTCAACCTTTGTGTTCGCAAAGAAGAAAATAGGAACCTGGGATTTTTGCCTTACGCGTTCATTATGGGGACCACCCGAATGCGAAGGGTAAAATCTCTTGGCCCTTACTGTAGAAAATCTAAAACTTTTTACAAGTCAAAAACTTTTCGTAGCATACCCTAACCCTTGGGGCTCCCAAGCAATCATACATACTAACTCAACAGCATCATACAAACTTAACTATGTGATCACATCGCCAAAATAACCTCAATAATAACGAATTAAACCTCAAATTCATAGATTTTCCTCAAACTTCTAAAAACATCAACTTTGGCTATTTAGGTCCGAATCACGTCAAATAAAATTCGTTTTCATCAACTTATTGAGAAACATCTCAAAATCATATATAAGACCAGTACCAGATGGTACAACAAAAATACAGGCCCGATACTATCATGTTCTAATAAGATTTTATTTCAAATTTCCTAAAACAATTTTAGAAAACAATCTTGTTTAAAAACTCATTTCTCGGTTTTGGGACCTCGAAATTCGAGTTCGGGCATACGTCTATGTACCATATCTTCCTACCGACCTTCTAGGACCGTTAAATCAGGGGTCCGGGTCCGTTTTCTTAAAATGTTAACCAAAGTCAAAACTACTGGTCCAGACTATGCACGCAAATCGAGGTGCTCTAAATGAGATTTGCAAGGCCTTGGAAGCACATAATTTAACTAAAATAGCTGATGACCTTTTGGGTCATCACATGAGGGGTTTTCTTTGCAGAAGCGAAAAGCGATTGCTGGGCGTGAGGGTCGCAGGTGTGGGTGCATGGGCACATTTGTGCGACTGCAAACGCTGTATAATGTGGACAGAAGCGAGTACGGATCACAGAAGCGATGGCTGCTGGTTCAGGGATTTTCTGCAAAAGCAAACTATTTATCGCAAAAGCGGCTGTCGTAGAATGATTATTAGATTGCAGTTGCGATGAAGTTGGTCGGACGATATTTCGAGACTTGGTCGTTTTCTTTTCACACTTTTGGGATTTCGGAGGTTGGTTTGGGATTTTGGATAGGAGTAAGAGTTCTCTACCTGATTTTGATTTTATTTTATGAATCTATCTTTATTTTTTGCATTTGGATGATGATTTCAAACAAGAAATCGGGGATTTTGATTAATGTTTTATAGAGTGAATTTTTGAGTTTTGACATCGATTCAAAGTCCAATTTTACTGAAACTAGTGTGGTTGGACTCATAATTGAATGGGTTATTGAATTTTATAAATTTCGTCGGGCTCGGAGGTGAGGTCCCAGGTTATTATTTTTGGTTGATTTTGGGCCTTTGATTAATGATTCGCCCTTTATCATTTGAAATTTTTCTGTGGGCATTATTTGATGTTCTTGAGTTTCTTTTGGGTAGTTTTGAGCCGTTCAAAGTTTGGTATGCGCTGGACGGAATTTTCAGAGCACCGTTTGGCTAACGGGTATTAAATTATGCTTGTTTGAGGTAAGTAACACTTCCAAACATGGTACTGAGGGTATTAAATCCCGAATTATAAGTTATGTGATTCATGTTTAGGTGACGCGCATGTTTGGTGATGGACGTGTGGGCATGCATTGTAGTAATTTTGCTTTAGTCGATTCCATGGAACTGCGCAGCATCTTATTCAAATCTTTTTACTGTACTCTATGTGTTAGAGCACTTGAGTTGTGATTCGTGCTACAAATTAAGTTTAGGCTATATGTTATTACTACTATGACCCACAGTGTTCATTCTTTGCTATTGAGTTATTTGTTTAATTGCAGTTATGTACTAAATCATAGTCATCTTTACGTATCATATCTCAATTTCTATTATTATATATCGTCACATCTTATATCACTGATTAGGGATACTTAGCATGAGTATTGTGACCCCAAGAGAGTGGGGAGATTAATGACTAAGCGAAGAGGCTTGTTGTGCGAGATATTGATGGTATTAGGTTGTACGCTGCAATAGGCTTCATTGATTCATGCCAGGATTTGGCTTATTATCGCGCTTAGGCTGGATCGGCCACTCCGGAGTCTGCACATCAATAGTGGATGCAGTTGCTATGGATCTTTGGGCTTGATCCGCCCTGGGTTCATTTGTATTGGGCTTGATCTGCCATTGATTATTTATGATTGTGTTGGATCTGGCCTGAGTTTATTTATGTTTTGGCTAGATCTGTCCTATGATGGATCGATACATTACTGAGTGACAAAGTGTTGAGTATTGAGCATGGTGAGTGAGAATAAGAGACTTTAAGATTGAGTATTCTGAGAGTACAAATACCTAAGTTTATTATTGAGATATATTGCATTTGTCATGTGTACTTGCGATTTTATGCCAGTTACAAGAGAAACCTCTTATTCTGTTCAAAAGGGTGGTCAATCATTGGTACTTTCTGAATTCTTATACTTGTCTTCCTAGATTATCTCCACCATATCCTTTTGCCCCTATTTGTTGTACCTTTGGTCTAGGATTTACTAGTGACCCATCCAAGTCAACGACGGTAGTGTTCACTCTACATAGACATTACCATACCCTCTTTTATTAGCACTGTTCACTGAATAAACCAGATAATGTATGTTCCTACTTGGATTCTTTGCCTATCACTTGTACGACTAAGGATTTACACCTAATAATCTAAGCTGAGCAGTTAAAATATTTTTATTAATTTGTTTACTTATAATTTGACTATATTAATGCAATTATGGCAATAAAAGCAATCACGATAAAAATGAGAAGAATCCCCAAGATGATGAAACCTAGGGCATTAATTAATGATATGTTTATCTAATGAACTCCAAATAATAAATTCTTAAATACGCGCATGATGAGGTTTTATTAGGGATGTCAAAAAGATCTAGATATCGACTTAACCAACTGAATCAAACTTAATCGTGCCGATTGTTAGGGTTTTCTCTAGCCTTTCCAACTTCTTGCGTTGTGGATATGCTGTCGACAAGATTTTGAGGGGGTCAAAGTTTTACTCTTTACACATTATTGCAAATTGGGCAGAAGAGTCGTAGTATCTGTTCGAATTCATTTTCACTAGTTTAATTCTACATATAATCTTGTAGATTTGGCAGAAACGTTTGCTTAAATACATCTTTAATGTACCAAGAGTTAGCATGAATATCAAGTTCCTCTTCAAAATTATAAATGCGAGGGAAATATATTAGACGGAAAAACATCATTTACATTAAAAATTAATAGTATCACCCCTAGCTTATGAAAATGGAGCGGCTATTTCTGAAAGACCCTTGGCTGAAGAATAGTGAAAATGAAGCAATAAACAGACAACAGCAATGATAATGTAATAAGACACGAAAAAAATGGTGCAACATACAATAACAAAGATCTTAGAATACGATACTACAAGAATAAATTCAATCTGTTACGACCCGACCCGTCATTTTAAGTAATTGTACTTCACTTGGTTGTTTGAGGGTATTAGTATCTCTGTATGATGTATTATGACTAGTGTGAATCATCAGTTTTGGTTTTTAGGTTAAATAGGGTTTGATATGATATTTTTCAGCACAAGTTTTAGAAGTTTAAATCTCAAAGTTCTTTAAGTTTGAATTGATGTGCGATTCATCATTCTATGTTGCTATGCACAAGTTTTAGAAGTTGGGGTTCTAATTTGAATTTCAGGATTTAGACAGTATAACTTGGGTAGCAAGTCAGGTTTCTATGGACTTTTAAGCAAAAATTGAAAGTTAAGAAGGACCTAAGGGGAAAAAAATGAATCTGAAGCTTACCCTAATTGCTTTCTTATATAGGCATTACTTCTTGGCCTTAGTGAGGGAGAAGGAGGAAAGATTTAGAGAGTGTGAAAAGCTTAGAGTCTGCAGATTTTTGAGTTTTTAATAACCTAAAAATCCGAAAGTCTAGATTAAAGAAAGATTTTCAGAAACATGAGAGATTTCTTACAAAAATACATTTCCATTGATCCCTATTATAAATTTTGGAAGTTAAAACAGTGTTCATATAGCTTATAGCTGAAACAAGTTGAAACCGAGTTTATTCGTGGGTTTTCTGGTTTATAACTTGTTCAAGCTGTTGCCTACTGCTCTTTAGCTAATGATCATTCATCATTATTCTTTGTTTCTGCTATATCGAGATATCAACTTCAGCTTTTCTATGATGTAGCTCTCAATTTGGGGTGAAATAAAGGGCACACTGACTCTTCTTATTTGTGTTCTTGCATTTGATTTAGTGTAGTCTAATCAATTTCAGGTAGTTAGTTAAATTGATACATTATAATAAACTTTGGATTGTTGAACTATTTTATTCTTTATTCATTTATTTTAACTTTGTTAATGTCATATGAACGCTATGCAAATAAGTGGACTGGTACTATCTCAAGTAAAGTTTTAGAAATGTTCAATTTTTAGATTTATGTAATTTTGTAATTAAAAGTTCTAGTGGTTTATTTCTAATTTCAATCTATGAATAAGCACTATAAGATGTGTTGTTTGGGGAGTGAATATTCAGAAGCAAGTGTGTTGGTTCATAAGCACGACTTGAACTTGAGCGTGAAATTTGGATTTAGAATCAGCATACATTTGATTTAAATGGAGTTGAATTATTCAATTTTTTGCAAAATTGTCAAGTTTAATTATGATTTAATGTTAGTGTTTTCAGATCCAAACTAAAGAGCATACTCTTACTAAATCTATTTGTTTTTATTTGGGTTTATATATGGGCCAAAGCCTGATAGCTGTGCCTGAATTAGGTTGGGCCTGAATTTTTGCTTATGTACTGCCTTTCTTCAGCATTAGTTTGCCTTGCCTTGGGCCTCATGTGTGGAGCCTTTTTGTGATGGTTTTTCGTTGAACATTTTAGAGCATTGGGCCCCTCTTTTAGGCCCAACCGTGCTCCAAGATTTTTTTACGTTTGGAAAATGGACTATAAATCCAAGCTCATTTTAGCTTCTGAAACTAATCCATGTGATATTGGTTAATTAGATGGACACTTAGAATAATCTTCGGAGGGCCATCTTGGATAACCAATTAATCCATGGCCCTTCTAGCTCTAGTTGAATATCCTTTAAAAATAGAAATCGAGGTGCACCAAATAAAAATCATAAATTGTGTTGCCCTCTTTAATTATATCCTTCTAAAGTACTTAAAACTCGGGGCGTGTCGTTTAGAAAATTTTCATGGAATCCCCATAAAGTGAAAAATGTGTTAGTTGTTTTAGGCACGTTATTTCATAATTTTTACCTTCTTAAGCTCGGGTGTGAATTTCATGTGATCCAGGTCCAAGTCCTATAATGTTGAGTAAAATATATTTCGGATTGCGGGTGCATTTCATATGACGCATTCCAAAGACATGTTTTAAGCGACGTTCAACTTTCTTTAAAATTAATTGATAGCGGTTAATAAGTTAAAATATACCTTAGGCTAAAACATGTGTTAAAATGAGATAATGAGCCAATTGTAATAGATTAAGTGACTATGATAAAACCACAGAATCCGAGGGTGCCTAACACCTTCCCTCGGGTTAACATAATTCCTTATCAAGAATTTTTGGTTCACTGACTTCAAATGGAAAGTCGAATTTTCCTCGATTAAGGATTTAAAATAAACCGGTGACTTGTGACACCAAAAAAAACAAGTCTATTCCAAGTGGAGACTCTGAACAAAAATAAATAAATAATCCTATTTCGAATAATGCCACTTAAATTGGAAAAACTCCTTTATATACTACTCTTTCATAGGTAGTGTGTAAAAAAAAGATGTGTGACAGCTTTGGTGATTCTGCTGGGGAAAAAACCTAGAATATTTGTTCAAGGTTCAAGAATTCGAGCTTAGAATAGCCGTTATATTTGACTTTATCTGATTTTACTACATGTTTCATGCCTAATATGCTAAATGTTTTACCGCTTTGATATTTGATGAATTGTATATATAAACTGCTAAGAAACCTTTCCCCTCTTTGAGTCTTCTACATCATGGAGAAGGGTGCACTTCGTGGTACTTCTCTTCTGTTTAAAGTCTTATTCCCATTTTAGAACGAGGTTCGGACAAATTGCTAAGCTGGCGGAGCTTCTGTATCCCTGGTACGCCGCCCCCTCCCCCCCCCCCCCCCCAGCTTGATTTTTCCTCTCAGGTAAGCTAGTTCAAGCACAATAAACCCATGTTTTAAACCTAGTATAACAAAGCATCATGGCAGATCCCTAGTAGGAACGTTTGTTTGTATCACGTGCATTTGACTTAAGGGACTCAACACAGGGGTTGGGTCCGTCTAGGACAGGTGTACCCAAATTGAAAGGACCGTCCTTATGCATCTTACTTGCTACTTGTGCATTTATTTTCTCGGATTCGCATGTTGACCGGCTTATAAATAATTGGAGAGAGCTGAAAAGAAAATAACAATGGGGAGGGTAATCACCTGTTTTGAAAAACCAATGCCCAAAATCATACTGAAACTCTGCCGGATTTTTGAGGAAATAAAAGAAAAGAAGGTTTTGTTTTTCAAAATATTTGTTTTGTCAAATCTACCCGAACTATACCAGTTTCATTCTCACCAGATGTGAGATGCGTAGGAAACCTCATCGGGTCCAATTCCCCTTTTGTAAAATAGTCAAAATAACAAATTATTAATTTAATTACAAATAAGTCCGGTGATGCCATTCTTGTCTAAACTAAGCCGAATGTCCCTAAAAGGGCGCCGGAAGGCTGTTTTTACAAGAACATCCTCCTTGGGTCATGTTCAAACGGCTAGCAGGCACAACCTAAAAATCTTCTTTTTCGAAGTGCTAAAAGGTCGTATCTTCAAAGCTCGGGTTTTTTTTATTAAAACTATAATTTTCTAAAAACTATATTGTTATTTCTTTTTTTAGGATTAAATAATTCATTAATTCACCTTAATAAAGGTGCAGGATGAGCACAAATGAAATTGAACCCTTCACAATCCCTAATGAGATCCCCTTGAAGCTTTATATGTGGTGGAGTGTTCCGGGAAAGGGCAGTAGAGAAACAGTGGTAAAAGTTTTGGGAGGCCTCGTCGGACTATTGAACATCAAGCCAGGGTCGGACATAATTGAAGCCCTAATACCATTTTGGGACCCAACTTGCAACGTATTCTGTTTCTCTGACTTTGAGCTCACACCTACATTGGAGGAAGTGGCAGGTTATGCGGGTCTCAATGGAAATCTCAGAAGTCGATATCCCCTGTCGCCAAGACCGATATCCCCCTATAGATTCTTGGATTTATTAAGCATTAGTCGGGATGTTCAGGACAGAAATCTATCCAAAGGGTATTGTACACTCCAATTTTTGTATCATCGATAGGGTAACCCCCGAGGTTTTGAAGATCCAAATACCGATCTAACCCACGCTGGAAATAAAGATAAATAGTAGGCAAGGTGGGGATTAGCTTTTATTGTGGCCTTTATGGGTATTGTGATTTTTCAACGGAAGGATGGAAATATAGAGATAGGTCTTGTAGAAATGATCGATGCTACAATCAAAAAAGTCAAAGCACCGTAGTTCCTCTAATCGTGTCTGAAATCTACCGAGCCTTGACTATCTGTCGGGAACGAGAAATATTTTTGAAGGGTTGCAATTTGCTACTTCAATTATGGATACAAGAACACTTCTATCACCGGGTCGGGTACTTGAATTATGGTTTGACCAGTCTAAGTTTCATTGCAGAATTTGAAAGCAAGGTAGCAGGTTTTGAATTCCCTACGGGTATAGAAGCTTGGATCACACATTTAAGGTCCTTGACTGTTGATAAAATTGAATGGGCATTTGGATGCCCCATCACTTAAACAATATACACACCAATTGAAGTGTTTAATATCCTCTCAGTGGGCATTCGGAGCATCCAACCTTATGATCCCTACATGGTGTTGCATCAATTAGGAAGATTTCAAACTATCCACATTGACGAAGACCTGAGTAAACATGTCATTGAGCTGGGTCCAAAAGTTGAATTTCCAGAAGGAAAAATTCGCCAAATATGGAATAAATGTAGGTTTCTTGAACATATGACCATAGTGCGAGACCGAGCTAGAGGTGAAGTATACCCCAAATATATTGACTAGTTTAACAAGAAATTCCAAATTCCTAAAAGACCCACAATGAGACCACATGTCCAACAATTCACTGTAGGGGCACAACCAAAAAGGGACTACTTGACCAAAGAGAATGAATACAAGGCCAAAACAAGCAAATTGGAAAGGAAAGTCATGGAGCTTTAATTCGAAAATGGTGTTCAAGACGCAGCCGACAAGGGAGAAAAGAAGAAACTGACCTAGGAAAATGTGGCCCTTAAAGCCCAGATCAGAAAAATAAAAATAGCTGCCAATAACGTAGAGAGAAGTTGGGCTGATGAAAGACTTATAAGTGGGATAAAAAAGAAAGTGCTTGAATGCCAAGAATACATGGAAAAGTCTGAAGCTAGTCTGGCAAAACTATGGGAACAATGTACCAAGAAACCAGAAGAACGGGCACGATTTGCGCAACAAATGAAGAAAAACTATGAAGGGAACATTACCAGTCTAAGAAAAAAGATAACTACTCTTGAGGATGAAACCGTCAAAAGGTCTAAAGATTTTAAAGCTAATATTGAGCACTGTCATAATCTGATTGCTAAAATGGAGGAAGAAATACATCAAATGCAAGATCAACACTTTCATGATTCACAAGTGTTAAAACTTCGAAACCAGCAGATACAACGATTACTCCAGGAAAAGGGCAGAATTAGAGAAAGGAATCAGAACCGTCGCTAACTACATTACCATAAAGTGACAAGCGTGCGAGGACATGACTCGCACCACCTTCTTCGCTGCAGTGATGACTTTCGCCCGTCAAGTTATGAGTGATTTGGAGCAACTACTTGGGGTTCTAGCACATAGGCCCGCGGCGAGATCGAATGATGCCCTACGAGCCACAGTAGTTGAAGCATTAATGTATTCCTCATGTTTTCAATCATTCAGTCTACATTTTGTTTCATTTTTGAGTTTGTAGTTTTATTTTCAAGAAATTGGTTAGTTATCAACTTTTGTAATACAAGTTTTATTACTGAAAATTGAAAATTCCCAAATTTTGTTTCTTTACTTTTCACATTTACCTTTCTTGAACTACATAATGATCCGATTCACGCGGCGTCGTGATACGTAGGCAATCCTCATCGGATCTGGTCATATTTTTGTAAATACCTCCAATAAGAAAATGGGAGAAATGAAATGAGAAAAATAAGAGGAATACAACAAAAGAAATGAGGAAACAAAACAAAATCAAAAGAGGAGAATGAAAAAGAGTGAAGAAAGCTGGGATAATACATGCAACCATCAAAAAGCAATTAGAAACCCATTTAACTACATAGGTGCATCACACACCAACATGCGATTACCTGTCTGTTATTTGTCTTAAACTAACCGTTTTCTATTGTTGTTCCAAGTCACCGATTTTATAAAACGGTGGTTAGTTTTTGTGGTAACCTGGCTTCACATCCATACTTTACTAGATCAAAAGGGAGTATCGGAATGTCTTCAGAGATGACTCTGTCAACAATTCCCATTGTAGATGATAGCCCTATCTTGGGCATTCTAAACTCTGAAACAGCAGTTGCTGAAGAAAACAAAATCATGCGTCTGAGGGCTGTGGAATGTGGGACGCTTGGAAAAACAGAAGAGATCCACCAAGTAAAATCTTGGGATTCCCCGAACTTTTCCCAAGAGTAGGTAGTATCTCTAGTGTTCCAATCAGCCACCCAAACATCACAATCGGAAGTCAACTGTATCAGCTCATTTCGTGGGAACACTTTCCGAGGTTTGCCCTAGGTATTCACATCCAGTGCGGCCCCAAACATTTTTGCCGCTCCCCCATGCTTACCTACAACACAACCTGCACTTCCTAGGCCCACTTTTGATCCTTGATCCTTAACATTCCAAACACCCACCCCCCAAATGGAGCCTTCTCAATTCCCCGCTTATTCTTTTCCTCAGCCACCTCAATTTGAGTTAACCGCGTGACAAGAGAAGACTCCCAAAACTCCTGAGCAAGTAGATATTGCAAGAAAGATGAGTAGTATAGAACAGAGCCTTAAGAATATAGAAGGACTGAGCAGGCAGAAAAGTGTGTCCTATGCTGATTTATGCATATTCCCTCATGTGCACTTGCCGTTGGGATTCAAACCTCCTATGTTTGAGAAGTAAGATGGGCATGGTGACCCTATTTCTCATCTCAAGAAATATATCAATCAATTGCGAGGGGCCGAAGGAAGGGAAGAATTACTCATGGCCTATTTCGGAGAAAGACTGGTTGGTATTGCCTCCGACTAGTACATGGATCAAAACATATCTCGGTGGCGCATTTGGCACGATTTGGCAAGAGACTTTGTCAGAAAATTCCAGTACAATATAGACATTGCTCCAGATAGAAACTCATTGGCAAACTTGCAAAAGAATTCCTCGGAGAACTTCTAAGAATACGCAACCAAATGGCATGAACAAGAATCTAGAGTAAAGCATCTGATGGACGAGATTGAAATAGTAACAATGTTTCTCCAGTCTCAGGAAGCCGATTACTTCAAAATATGATGTCAGCTATGTTTAACTATTCGCGGAAGCTATCAAAATCGGGGAAATGGTGGAAAACGGATTGAAAAGAGGCAAAATTCTAAACTAGTCCGCTATTAGAGAAACCTCCCAACACATCCGGTCTGGAGGAGTTGCAAAGGGCAAGAAGAAAGAAGAAATATCCATGGCAGAATCAGGTACAAGAAGACACCGTGCTCTAGATCCATGTTTCCAGAAAGAACCCATCAGCATTATTACCCTCATCGGAACATGGTTTATGCTCCTCAGCCATACACGGTCATGAATACTCAAACTTTTGGCCGGCCCCAACAACAAACCAATTGAAACCAAGCTCCATTCCAAAGAAACCAGCCTTCTCACTAAAACCACTATAAACCCCATCCTCCCCAAAATAACCTCCGTCATGGTGAACCAACCAGGAGGCAACATTTTACACCAATCGGTGAATATTGCTCGTACCTCCAAACAGGCAAAATCTAGAATCACCCTCCTATCAACGAGGCGCCCGGTGCGCTTATCACTCAGGAGCTGAGGGACATGATATAGAAAATTATTGTACCTTGAAAGGAGCTGTGGAAGATTTGATAGAACAAAGGAAAATAGTGTTAAGGGACGAGGACATCACAAATATGACCAACAACCCACTACCGGCCCACAACAACGGGCCGGTAATCAGAATGATTTGTGAAGAAAAAGAATTCGACCCGGCATTGAAGGCCATAATTCCATTGTTGATGTGGAGAGAAAGCCAAAAAATTCCCCGAAGCAAGATGAATGGGAGAAGAAAAAAAATCCACACACCCCAAATGAGAAAAGAAAGCAGAGGCAAAAACTGGGGCAACACCCGCTAAAGACGTTGTTGTCTATGTCCCCCGAGTCTGCAAGGAAAAGTAGTTGACTTTGAGTCCTCTCAAAAGATTTGAACTAAACAAGACCACCCAGGTATATGTGCCCAAGGGAACTTATGTAGTGCGGGGGCAAATAATCCATCAAGGCTGAGTGAGCCCTTGGTTATTGGCCACGCACCTCATAGGACCATGAGAGATCCCACCTCAGTACCTTGGAATTATCATAAAATAGTGGTAACGTATAAGAGCAAAGAAATCTCGGGAGAGGTGAGGTTCAAAAAAACTACCTTGTAGAAAAGTACTCCAATCTGGAAGAAGTAAACAACGCCACCAAGAAGCACTTCCCATCCAAGAAACCAGTGATCTTCCAAAAAATGAAGATGGCGGACTATGAAGTGGTTGACCAGCTTCGTAAATTTTCTGATCAAGCCTCCTTGTTATCCTTGTAGATGAAATCCCCGAACACCATAAGGTACTAATAAAAACCCTCAATGAGGCATACGCTCCAGATGAGACTTATATGGAGCAATTAGAAAGAATGGCGGAAAGATTTTTCGCAAACAACCAGATCACACTCAGCAAAAATGACTTGCCCCCAGAAAGGGCCGCACATAACAAAGCCCTGAACTTAACTGTCAGATGTGAAAGGTATTACGTGAAAAAAGTTATGGTGGATAGAGATTCTGGGGTGGACATCTGCCCACTCTCAATGTCTGTGTACGAGCCTTCGATGGTATTAAAAGGGACACGATCGGAGAGATCGATCTGGCTCTAACTTAAGGCCCAATGAATTTAGAGGTGACTTTCGAAGTGCTAGACATGGGCACATCCTATAACTAACTTCTGGGAAGGCCATGGATCCACACAGCAGGGGCTGCACCTTCCACTCTTCATTAGATGGTAAAAGTTGAACATAGGGATCAAGAGATCGTGCTCCACGGGGAGGTTGAGAAATCAATTTATTGCTATCCATCCGCCCCCTACCTCAAATTAAGAGAAGCCAGCGAGCACATAGTTTATCAGGACTTTGAAGTTGTGGTGGCTGACTAGCACGAAGAGGGAAAACCATACCCCCAGCCCTTCCTTTCCAATGCATAAATTATGGTGGCTAAAGAAATGATACGACATGGATTCAAACTAGGAAGGGGACTTGGGAGGTCCGTGAAAGGAATAGCTGAACCAGTTACCTTGCATGCCACTGAGAAGTTCTTCGGTGTAGGCTTCCAACCGACTCCGGAGGATATAACATGGGCAAATGAAAGAAAGTATGATGGATGGGTTTTTCCTCAACCACTGCCACATCTGTACAAGACATTTCTCAGGCCAAAATACAATGAAGATGAAGAGGATGAGGCCTTTACGGCCAAAGTGATTGAAGAAATATGTGGGGCAATGAGGAAGATGCTATACAAAACCCATATGGTTCAGCCATGAGAGGGTTCGAGCACCGCTCAGGTGCTGTACATAGGACCAAACGCCAAGCTGTAGAATTAGAAGTCTACGCCATTCCAAATCAATGGGAAGTCTCGATAGACCTGTCCTGCCACTATTTCTACATCGCGAGTTATTCCAGGGTGTAACTCGGATGTTTTCTTTAGTTTCTTGTCTTTTGATTTCCAAATGTAAAACCTGTTATCTTCCAATTTCAAGAAATGAAATCAATATTCATCCATTATTCTTTCTGATTTTTGTTGTTTTCTCTTTTGTTTCTTCTTTCAGTTCTAATAATTCAGCTTTAAATAACATGACATGCTCGCGGACTTCGTGCCTAGATCTAAACATGCCGCTTAATTGTGAAATAATGAACCACGAACCGAAATACAATGAAGAAGAGATTTTTAGGGAAATAAATCGAGAACTAGAACATTTTGAAAATAAACCTAAGACAAATATAAAAGACGTCGGTTAACTTGGGTGGTCCAGGCGAAATCACGGAACCAAAATAAGCATTCAAGCAAATGAGAAAACCTGGGACGCATTGATCTAACTCCTCTTGTAATTCAAAGACGTGTTTGCTTGGTCATACGACGACATGTCGGGACTGAGTGTTGAATCGGTGGTTCATAAGTTGCCAACTTACCCAAGTGCCCCCCAATCCAGCAAAAGCTGAGAAAATTTAAAACTAATGTCAGTGATAAAATTAAACAAGAGATCACAAAATAGTTGGATGCGAGAGTGATCCGAGTTGTCCGATACACCACATGGCTAGCCAATGTAGTTCTAGTGCCAAAGAAAGATGGAAAAACCCGAGTGTGCGTGGATTATAGAGAATTGAAAAAAGCAAGTCCAAAAGAAAACTTCCCTTTTCCCAATATCAATATCCTTGTTCATAACTGCGTCAAACATGAGATACAGTCCTTTGTGGACTTTTATGCAGGATATCATCAGGTCTTGAATGTTGAAGAGGACGCAAAGAAAATAGCTTTTAACACACCTTGGCGAACCTACTGCTACAAGGTCATGCCTTTTGGTCTGAAGAATGTCGGGGCAACCTACATGAGAGCCATGACCACCATCTTCCATGATATAATGCATCAAGAAATAGAGTTGCATATGGACTATGTGATCATTAAGTCCAAAACTCAGGACGACCATGTGCGGGATCTGAGGAAGTTCTTCGAATGACTGCACAAATATGATTTGAAACTTAACCCAGCCAAATGTGTGTTCAGAGTCCCGCCGGGAAAATTTTTGGAATTCATAGTCAGTCAGAGAGGTATTGAGTTAGATCCGACAAAGATAATGTCTATTCGGGATCTCCCTCCTCCAAAAACCAAGAAAGATGTAATGAGTTTGTTGGGAAGATTGAACTATATCAGTCAGTTCATCGCTCAGCTGCCTTCCACATGTGAAGCCATATTTAAATTGCTAAATAAAGATGCAGCCATCAAATGGACGGATGAATGTCAAGAGGCTTTCGATAACATTAAAGATTATATGTCCAAACCACCTTTGTTGGTCGCACCTGAACCAGGGAGGCCATTGTTTATGTACCTGAAAGTCTTGGAAAATTCCTTTGGTTACATCCTCGGGTAACATGATATCACCGGAAAGAGAGAGCAGGCAATATACTACTTGAGTATGAAGTTTACCAGTTATGAGGCCAAGTATACCTTGCTGGAAAGAACCTGTTGCGCTTTAACTTGGGTCGCTCAGAAATTGAGGCATTATCTACAAGCCTACACCACCTACCTTATAACCAGGTTGGATCCATTGAAATACATATTCCATAAACCGATGCCTACGAGAAGATTAGCAAAATGGAAGATCCTGCTCACTAAATTTGACATAGTTTACGGCACTCGTTCGGCAATGAAAGCATAGGCGTTAGCAGATCATTTGGCTGAGAACCCGGTTGATGATGAATACCAATCTCGGAACACTTATTTCCCAAATGAAGAGGTGAACTCGGTGGAGGCAATATCTGAGGTTACTACAGATTGGAAGATGTTCCTTGATGGAGTACAAAAAAAGCAAAAGGTGTGGGAATCGGGGCAATTTTGATTTCACCCACCGGTCGGCACTACCATGCTATAGATCGGCTTTAATTTTTCTGCACAAACAATACAACGGAGTATGAAGCCTGCATCATGGGTATGAACATGGAAGTCGACCAAGATGTGGAGGAGTTATTGATTATGGGGGACTCATATTTAATCATCCGGCAAGCGCATGGAGAATGGGAAACTCGAGATGTTAAGCTTATTCCCGATCGGCAACATGTGAAAGATCTTAGCAAGCGGTTCAAGTCAATAGAGTTCAGGTACATTCCTTGCTATCACAATGAATTAGCTAACGCACTCACCATTCTTGCCTCGATGCTGCCATACCCAGGCAATGCCCACATTGATCCCATGGAAATCCAAATCAGGGAAAGGTATTGGTACTATAATGCTGTTGAGGCAGAACACAACACCCAGCCATGGTACCCATGATATCAATATATTTCTAAAAACCCAAGAATATCCAGAGCAATCCAATGGAGACCAAAAGAGAGAAATTAGACGGCATGCAAGTGGTTTCCTTTTAAGCGATGAGGTCTTGTACAAAAGGACCCTAGATCTCAAATTGTTAAGACGTGTTGACGTCGAAGAGGCCGAAAGGATCATGTATTAAGTACACGAAGGAGTATGCGGACCGCACATGAATGGCTATGTTCTATCAAAGAAAATCATTCGAGCAGGTTATTACTAGATAACCATGGAAAGGGACTGTTTCAGCTTTGTCCGGAAATGCCATCAGTGTCAGGTGCACGGTGACTTGATTCATGCACCTCCCACTGCATCCCATGTCGGAACCTTGGCCATTTTTAGCTTAGGGAATGGACTTCATTGGGCCAATCGAGCTGAAAACCTTAAATGGAACAGAATCATACTTGTTGTCATTGACTACTTCACAAGTGGGTTGAAACCATCACTCTCAAATCGGGCACTATGAAAGTTGTGGTAGATTTTGTGCACTCCAATCTTACTTTCCGTTTTGGCCTTCCCACAACTATCATCACAGATAATGTTGCATATTTAAATAGTCGATTGATGGGAGAGATATGCGAATTATTCTAAAATAACGCATAGGAACTCTACTCCTTACTGGCCCAAAGCCAATGGTGTCATCGAAGCAGCAAACAGAAACTTCAAGAAATATTTGAGAAAGATGATTCAATGCTCCAGGAAATGGCATGAAAGTTGCCTTTTGCATTACTGGGATATCACACCATAGTGCGCACATCGATAGAAGAAACCATCTACCTTCTGGTCTAATGAACTGAGGGCGTAATACCTGCAGAGGTGGAAATCCTGTCTCTCCGGATCATCGTTGAAGCCGAGATCAAGGACACTGTGTGGGTCAAGACTCGTCTAGAACAACTGACCTTAATTAATTAAAAGTGAATGGCCGCGATCTGCCGCGGGCAGTTGTACAATAAAGAATAGCCCATGCTTATAACAAGAAAGTATGCCCTAGGAATTTGAAGTAGGACAACTTGTGTTAAGGCGTGTTCTTCCTCACAACCAGGATGCAAAAGGAAAATTTGCTCCTAATTGACAAGTCCCATACATCATCAAAAAGATATTGCCGAAAAGGGCATTATATTCGGGCAACATCAAAGGAGATGATCTCGAAGCAGCTTTGAACGCAGACGCATTGAAAAGGTACTATGTCTAGACTCTATGTTACAATGACATTGTCCAGTTGGGATGACGAAGGCTTTCTTTCTAGCTACCCAAACACTGTCAACCCTTTTGCAATCCCATTTGAGCCAAATATTCTTCAGTTGTTACCCTTTTTAGAACCTGAAAGTATTATTGAAAAATGAAATGAAAAAGAGAGAAAGAGAAAGAAAATTAAAAAAGAAAACTCAAAACAAAATAGAAAAACAAAATAAAAAAACAAAAAGAAAACAAAAAAAATGTTTTCCCTAAACTACGTCTTACTTGATTCCGAAAGGATACGTAGACAGCCTCTCTCTAGGATTCAGTCACACCAAAAGAAAAGTCCCAATTCTCCAAAAAGTGAAACTAGGACAGATGATAGAATGGCTCGGAAAAGATCCCACAATGCTTCCAAAGTTTTAATTTCATTCATATTCTTTTACTCAAACCTTCTCTAAGTACTTCTGATCAATTGGCAAAGGCGTCGGAATCAGAAAAAAACATTGTTGGAACTTGGTGCGATCAAACTGAGAAAATAAAATTAGAGATTCTTATTGGTGAAAATCTACGGGCACCATAAGGTGACGGTGAGTAGAGAAATTGAAACTGAGAGAGTCCGCTTTGTGAAAACTCGTAAAGAGCACTATCGAGCGACGGTGAGAAGAGAAATGAGAGAGGTCGATTGGCGAAAACCCTAAAAGGGCATCATCGGCCGAAAAGAAGACATCAACCGCCATTGAAAAGTCCTGGCAAGATTCCCTGGTTTGAAATACGGGTCAATGAGTTTAGGAGAAGTTGTGAAAGATTGTGCAGGTCAGGCATCCATCCCAAGAAGCATGTCATATCAATTTGAAGTCTGCATGCACCCAGATAAGTCCTTCTTTCTCCCCGAAAGGGATGCTTCTCTTTAAATTAATTTTTCCTGCCTTTGCGTACTTTTCCTTGCATCCCTTTCGATTTAACTCTGTTTCCCAAAACTAATAAAAAGAAAAGTTTGAAAGATTTCCTTTACAGGGCTCTGTCTAACAAAAGCTGAAGAAAGATACCTAGTCTCAGTAGGCACATCTAGCCGATCCCGACGGGCCTTGATGGCGGATGCTCTGAGATCAAAGTCATTGAAAATGAAAAGAAATCCAAGGTCAAAAGTCCGTCGAGGCATAATAAAGTGAAGGGACCAAAGCCCCATACGGGCGAGCCGTCATGAGAAATTCTGAAAGGCTGAGTTCCTCGGTTTTAGCAGAGAAATCAATCTTCCAAAAAGCCTACGAGCAGAAGAGCTTCTCACAAAAAGATGGGCCAAGATCTGGTGATGAAACGATCAAGGTCACAAAACCAAGCACCATTTCAAGAAAAAAAATATTCTTTGGTTGAAAATTTTGAAATATGCGTAGTCCAAAGCAACCGTGTAAGAAGCATATATAGCCAAAAAAGAAAATGCGCAGGAGCTAGGAACAGCTTCGCAACAATAATCAACCCAAAAAAGGGAAGTATCCTCCAAGCTCATTCCTGCATCTTATAAAAAGAAAAAAAGAGGAGAAGAAAAAGAAAGGAAGAAAGGAAAAATCACAAAAATCATGGTAACATAGGAAGAATTTTTCTAATACTTCAGTAGACTCATTTCATGCCCTTATCGAATTCATAAGAATAGCTCCTTTTAAGCGAGTATTCCCCAGCTTTGCATAGCCTATAAGCTGAGCTAGAAAGAGTGAATCTCGTATATCTCTTTCTAGTGGATAGACAGAATCCAGTTAAACTCCGTCCAACAAGAGGAAATTCCATAGCTGATTCCTTGCCATCTACAGTAAGAGGACTCCGACAGGTGAGATTCTTGCCGAATCCGAGTTTGTTGCTCCAACCATTACCAAACTAATACCTATTCCGTTTAGTAATTCAGGTGCTTATGTTGCTTAAGTTCTCCAGATCGATATATCGTACGACGTAATGGAGATCTTGATCTAGATCCGGTGCTTCGCAGAATTCGGGACCTAACGAGACTTTTATAAGAAAAAAGGCATGGGGCTTTTGGGCCTTGCTTGGGCCGAGTATTGTATGGCTACCTAGTAATTTACAACCACCACTCTATCTAGCCTAAGGAATTGGTTTTCAAACCAAAGCATTTTTTTGTCTTGAAACTGAAAAGGAATAGGCCCTGGATATTCTATCGATGACTCAAGAATAGGGAATTTTGCCCCAATCTCTAGCTACATTCTTTTAACCTAGGACCACATACCCTATTTGTTCCCAGCATAACCTGCAGACCTCCCGGTATAACCCGAGGATCATTTTCCCTTTTCCCCAGCATAACCTGATGATCCTTTTCTTTTGTCCCTGGCATAACCCAAGGATCATTTTCCCTTTTCTCCCTAGCATAACCTGAGAATCTTTTTTTCCTAGGATAACCCGAGGATCATTTTTCCTTTTATCCCCGGCAAACCTTTCTTCTCATATCCCGACATAAGCCGTGGATCGCCCTGGCATAACCCAGGAGCCTTTTTCCTTCTCATCCTGGCATAACCCAATCGCCCTAGCATAACCCAGAAGCCTTTTTCCTTCTCACCCCAACACAACCCGTGGATCGCCCTGGCATAACCCAAGAAACATTTCTCCTTCTCATTCTGGCATAACACGTGGATCGCCCTAGCATAACCCAAGAGCCTTTTTTCCTTCTCATATCGGCATAACCCATGGATCGCCCTGGCATAACCCAGGAGCCTTTTTCTTCAATCCCGAAATAACCTGTGGATCGCCCTGGCATAACGCAGGAGTATTTTTCCTTCTCATCCCGACATAACCCATGGATTGCCCTGGCATAACCCAGGAGCCTTTTCCTTCTTATCCCGGCATAACCCGTGGATCTCCCTGGTGTAACCTAAGGAGACTTTTCCTTCGCATCTCGACATAACCCGTGGATCTCCCTGCCATAAATTAGACGAAATATTTCTTTTGGTGTATTAAAATATTATTTATATAAGGCATTTAATTTCTCGATGAGAATAATTCAAGTCATATATATGGATTCTATTGCGTATTGTCCATGCTTAGGTTGATGATTATAAATGTTGAACATGATTAATGATAATATCTTGAAAATTGATCATTGTTGAGTATCGGCTGAAATTGATATTTGATTTGAGAAGTAACCATTGGAACGAGATTGGTTATAGCTGATTCCCTTGCCAGGATGTTATTAGTTATATTGTTGATTCCCTTGCTTGGACATATTATTTCTATTGTTTGGGTGAGGAAGAGTGTAAAGAACGAACTGTGGTACCTTGCATGATATTGTGAGTGAGTCTTAAAGCACGAAGGATGATGCCATGCCATGCTTTGAGAGTTAAAGCATGAAGGGTGATGTTGTGCGGATATTGTGAGAGTTAATGCACGAAGGGTGATGCCCTGCCGATATTGTGAGAGTTAATGGACGAAGGATGATGTCGTGCCATGATTATGAGAGTTAATGCATGAAAGGTGATGCCGTTCTGAATCTATTGATTCTTGTGGTGAGAACGAAAATAAAAGCACGAAGGGTGATGTCGTGCACGAGTTACTTTTTTCCATACTCGTGTTGTTATAACTCTGATGTTCTTTATACTTCACTGCTGAAATTCTATTAGTATTTGATATTCCCTGCAACATATTTCCCTTCCTATCTTTATCTACCACTTTTTGTTATTATCGTTCTGTTGTATATGATTTAATTGTACAGCTTTATATGATTGTCATTTTCTAGCTTCATCACTAATTCATCGAGTTAGGCTCGACACTTACCAGTATACGGTGTCGGTTGTACTGATACTGCACTATGCACTCTTTTGTGCAGATTTCGATGTTGGACCTGGTGAAGAGCTTGAGGTAGCTGCCTTCAGTACAGGGAGATCAAAGTAGATCTGCTGGCGTCCGCAGAGCCTGAAGTCCCTCTTTCCCCACTTTAGCTTGCTATCTCTTTTCATTTCGAGAACAGTTGTACTTTTCCTTCTATACCAGTATTTGTAGAGATTCATTGATGTTCATGAAATTGTGACACCAGATTCTTTGGTAGACATGTATTGGAGTATTTGAACTTGTTATAATTCTTCTGCACTTTATGTCTGCTTAGTTTTAGTTACTGTTTATATATGTTTGGGTTGATTGCTAAAGTGTTAAAATCAAAGTAGTTGGCTTGCCTATCTTTCACGAATAGGCGCCATCACGATCCCGAGGTTGGAAATCCGGGTGTGACACGCAGCTCCTAGAGTTCCCTTTCTTTTATTTAGCCGTGTATTTTCCCTTCAGACAGTTTTATGTTTTATTCAGACCTTTGTCTGTACTATTCT
This sequence comes from Nicotiana benthamiana, assembly GCA_034376525.1. Lineage (NCBI taxonomy): Eukaryota > Viridiplantae > Streptophyta > Magnoliopsida > Solanales > Solanaceae > Nicotiana > Nicotiana benthamiana. Next base: position 20,910,053 of record CM067341.1, read on the forward strand.
AGTAGCTCGTGCACTCTTAACACCGGGTCCAGGGTTGTATCAGATATTTTTTATGTTATAGCTTCTGTATTTTTTTTTTTTTTTGGATTATTATTACAGTTATTTTAATTCTTTTTCATTATTTAATCTATACTATTGAAAAATAAATAAGTTATTCTAACGTTGGCCTTCCTATCAAGTGAAATATTAAGCATCATCACAATCCCAAAGGAAAGAATTCCGGATCACGATAGTATGCTTTCATTCCATTGAAAGTTTTCGTCGTACAAAATTTCATAGAATAAATTCATGCCATACGTATGCGGTCTAAACATCAAAATATTTCTTTTGAAGTAAAGAGAGCATTGTGTCAAAATAAGATAATGTTTTTATATTCTATATGTAAAATTAAAAAAGAAAAAAAAACACTAATCTTTAGATTTGTTTTTGCCTATAACAACCATTTAAATATCAAATGATGTTATGCGTGTGCTATAATATCTGTGTATTATAAAAGAAGAAAAATATAAAAATAAATGAAGTTATTATAGAGAAATTCGATTATATTCTATATCACGTAATTTAATTCAATTTTTAAACCTAAAGCAAATACGCGCACATTAAATTTCGCTTGAACCGTAATTACACATATCCCATGAATCATAAGTGACCAAATATGAATATATTTATTAACAAGTAATATGAATATATTTATTAACAAGTAATATGAAGCATTTGCTACCAAAAAACGTATATTGCTCAATTTTAGAGAACAAAATCTAGGCTTATTAAATGAAATTTAAGTAAGAGTCAAATCCTGTTATCTTAGATGTAATCTGATTTTGTAATTAAAACGGTAAAATCATTATATCTTCCTATATTTCTTATATTGCATAATGTTTAATAAACTTAGTTCTTCTACATTTTTATATTAACAAGAAAATAGGGAGAAAAATTTTCTTAGTGTGCAGATCTGCTCATATATAATGAAAAATGTGCAGCATATATAAAGTGAACGTATATACAAAGTGTGCTGCAAATTTCCAATTACCTCCCTATTTTCCTTCCAATAGAAGTAAAGGTTTCCAAAATATTTATCAACTTTTCGGCGTAAGAAACATCATAAATTTGTTTAATTTAGTTGATGATGGACAAAAAGATAAAATGACGGAAAGCTTAAGTTTAGAGGCTAATATTAGGAAAGAAAATCCTTTATATGGTTGCCTTGCTATTGGAAAAAAATTGAGGTTAGCAATTAAAGAAATTGAGAAGGAACTTGAAATAGTACAGAAAACAAATGCTTTTTACAAGGAAATGGCTAAATCTCAAATGCAAAAATGACAGTTGGAACGACAGCTCGTTAGATCTTCCTTGGACAAGGAAATATTCCCCTTTGATTTCCTAGATATATAAAGTCAACATATAATTTATTTTTGCTAGCAACTCGCCCTATTATCGAGTGTCTCAACTAACTTTTTTCTTATTAAAAAATTTTTCTTTTGACTTTTGAAACTTTCCAATGAATCTATACAAGCTATCACTACAAGAAAAATGTAATCTCACGGATATATTATTAGTGGCCGTTTTCACTAAAATTAAAAATTTCAGTGGAAAAGAGAAAATATTTCTTTTGTTATGAAATAAAGTAAAGACAAGAACAATAATGCAAGAACAATAGCAATAGAGAGAAGAGTAGAGAGAGTTCTTCTTATTGAGTTGAGAGGGGTCTTAAGGGATGATTTACAATGGTAGGGGGCACCTCTATTTATAGGGGAGAGGAAGATTTAGCTACCACTAATAGAACTCTAAAATCTCTCTAATTAAATACATTAAAGACATTCACCTTAAATAGAAGTGTAAGAATCTTCTATTTCATAACACTCCCCCTTGAATGTCTATTCAATGATGTGCCTCATAAAACCTTAAAACCAAAACCCAATGGGAAAAATTAAAGTAAGGAAAAAGAGTACACATGTTTGAATATGCGCCTATTGGTTGCCTCGTTAAAAACCTTGCAAGGAAAACCCAGTGGGACAAAACCTTGTAAGGGAAAAAGAGTGCAACGCGCATTGACTCCCCCTAATGAGTACATCATTTTATATCCTTCAGCATTTGCATTCCAATCTTGTGCATCATCTTCAAAACGATCTTTGGTAGATGCTTGATAAATAAATCAACCATATTGACTTGAATAAATATTCCGCACCTTGAAATCATCATTCTTGATAGATATGAACATCTTCATATAATGTCGCGGAATAGCTCTTCAATATCTCCATAGATGCATTCTCAATGCCATCATGCTTATAGTTATAGCAATATACATATGTACACAAATTGTACTTAGGATGTGGTACTTCAGGACAAGGAATTACATATGCTTCAAGCAACTTAAATCTTTCAAGTTAAGTCATGTAAGTCACATAATAGACTTTAGCTGCATATCAAAGTTTCATGTCATGCTAAACAAATAAGATATCGAAAATTGACTATACATACCTTTGCCTTTATACTTTCAAGCATATGAACTATAGGTTCAAAGCTACATGTCTTTCATATGGAATCAATTCTTCTTGAATTGTATCTCTTCCATTTAGTTGCTTTCTTTGAGTCAGCAAATGCGTATAGCATGCTTTGCAATATGTTGCAATTGCATTTCCTTTTTATGAACTACAGGTTCATATCATGATATTCGGGGATATACATATACAAATGAAAATTCATCCCATGTAACACTTTCTCAAATGTTTATCATGTCTCCCCCTCATGTTAGTAAAGCTAACATGTTTCCTCAACTTTGGGAAATCATCTTTGTGCATTATGTCAATATACACAGCACCTTAGTAATAAGATGAAATTATTTGGTTCCTGACCTTGAACCACTTGTGAGGGGAGAATATACTCTCGTATACAACTTATATCAAACTGATATATACAACTTCGTTCTCATAAGGAACAGTTTAGCTATTAAGTGGAAGCACTCAATAATTATCTTGCTAAACCAACTTTGATATAAACCAACTTATCAAGATGAACTGTCTTGAGTAGAGAATCTGGAAACTATGCTCGAAGTTAGATTACTGAGCGATTTACCTCGCAAGCACTGCCAGGCTGCGGGTTAATAACAATGGCGCATGTAACCATATCATAGATGCATCATATGTGGTATACATGGCAGGTGAATGGGCCCATATTCACCTTTCATATTTCAAGAATTTATGGGCTTCAACCCGAACTCTTTAGTTGGTCAGTTCATTAATGAGAACAAGAACTTCTAGTTCTTTGATATTCACCTATGTGAATTTGCACATCATACTTCAAATGAGATGGCTAACACGAATGTCAACTAACTAAATTATAAATATTGGTAAACTTCAAATTTACACCATGACATGTGCACTTATCAATAAACTTCGGGTTTATTATGACATGGGTTTTATACCAATAGATATCCACTTTATTGTGGCATTCTTTCGTTTGTGTAGTACAAACTGGAGAACAAAGCGGGTAGCTTTTCATATACGAATTACCCCGCTACAAGTTGTAGTAATAGGAGAATCAAAGCCTTCCTTTATTTATAGTCTCAATATCATCAATCGCCTTCGCGTGTACTTTTGGAAACTGAATAAGTTTCTTTGAGACTTACTACAGCACAATACTCAATTGTGTTTCTCCAACATAGTAATAATTGGCTCTTCGAGAGCTCTCAATTAATTTTGTACTACCACAGACTGAGGTTCGAGATCCTCACATTCTTGCATTCCGTATTTTCATGTGTCTCAGGCTCAATAGATTCTTCGTGAATCTCGAAATTAATCAAATCATGAGCGTCCTCATGTGATTCTTTCATAGTGTCATTTAGATCGTTCTTTTACCTCTTTCTAGGATTTCGATCTTTGGAACCTAATGGTCTGCCACGCTTCTGGCGTGCATTTGACTCATTGGATATGACACTAGATATTTGTCCAATAGGGACTTTAATACGGATCAGAACATTTTCCGCGTGAATGTGGGATTTCGTTATCCTCTTCAAGTTCGTAAATGCGTCAGGCATTTGATTTGCTATTCTTTGCAAATGGATAATCTTTTGTACCTCTTTCTTTCAAATAGAGGTATGTGGATCAAGATGAGATAATGATGCATTTTTCCACAAAATTTCCCGTTTGGTTTCACCAACTTCTCCCCCTAATTTTGGGAAAAGTGTCTCATCCAATTGACAGTCTGCAAATAGTGCAGTGAACAAATCTCTTGTCAATGTTTCGAGGTAGCGAATAATGGAGGACGTGTCAAACTCAACATATATTCCTAACCTCCTTTGCAAACCCATTTTGGTGCGGGATGGCGGTGCTACAGGCACATATACTGCGCATCCAAAGCTTCTTAAATGGGATATATTGGGTTCATGACCCAAAACCAATTGCAATGGGGAATATTTGTGTCAATTCGTCAATCAGAGACGAACTAGCATTGCTGCATGCAACATGGCGTGGCCCCAAACCGAAGTGGGCAGCCGACGAACTAGCATTGCTTCATGCAAAATGGCATGACCCCAAACCGAAGTGGGCAGCCGACAAACTAGTATTGTTGCATGCAAAATGGCGTGAACCCAAGTCGAAGCGGGCAGCCGACAAACTAGCATTGTTGCATTCAAAATGGCGTGAACCCAAACCGAAATGGGCAGCCTCGTTTTCATGAAGAATTCAAGATTATTCTCATCTATTGTCTCAATATGATATCCATTTTGAATGATATCTTTAAAACTCAACAAGTTCCTTTTAGACTTGGAGGAGAACACTTTGATTGATATCATTAAAACTCAACAAGTCCTTCTTAGACTTGGAGGAGAACATTGCATTCTCTATGATTAACGTCATGCCTTTGTGCAGAGTTACAATTGCTCTTCCGGAGCCTTCAATCAATTTACTACTTCCATAGATTGTAGTAATGTTTGCCTTACACAATTACTCTTCTTTTCTTTGAGTATTGTATGTGTAGTACATGAATCAACTAGGCAAATACTTTTACAATTGGACGTTGGTCCAAGTTCGCTTTGTGAGATATCCATATTTGCTATCCCATAGTTTAACATACAAAAGAAATACACGAACATAGGAATAAACAAGTTCAATTCTTTTGTGTCACATAATATCTTCAAAATCTGCTACTAACAGTTGGCTAACAAAATCAGATATGTTATCCATAATCAATTCCTTTGCAGTTTGAAAATTTCAGCGTTTTTCATAAGACAATCGATTATTAAATACACACAATCGATTGTTTGAACATAGACAATCGATTGTTAGACATACACTATCGATTATTTGTTTTTTTTGAAAAACCAGATCACACTGTTTAAGACAATCGATTGTTAAACATAGACAATCGATTGTGGATGATTTTTGAAAAGTTCCAGATTACACTGCCTAACGACAATCGATTGTTAGATATAGACAATCGATTGTGGGTGATTTTTGAAAAATTCCAGACCTCACTGTTTCAAGACAATCGATTGTTAGACAAAGACAATCGATTGTTGGCTATTTTTGAAAAATTCCAGAACACTGTTTCAAGACAATCGATTGTTAGCCAAAGACAATCGATTGTTGGTCAATTGTTTTTCAACTTTAATGCGAAAATAGTTGATAATCGACTAGTTTTTCAGGCTAGTCGATTACCCCCACTGGAAAATAAACGTTTAATTGATATTTGAGCATATTGAAGATATTCTAAAGAACTACTGCTAACATTGCATCATGAACTAGCTAATACGAGCTAATACTAATGACTATTAGATTATTCACTAACTAATACAAATAAGTAGAACAAAATCAAATAACTCCATCTTCTTTCATCATGGTCCCATCGCCGATTAGGTGGTCTATTTTCCCCTCGGGTTGCTCAAAGAAGTCTGCCACATCCAGGTGGGTGATGTCCTCATTGTCGTCATAGACAAAGTTTGTTTCAGGGCCTTTTCTCTTTCGAGATGCTTGATAAAGGTCAACCAAGTGTCTTGGTATACGGCAAATCTTTGACCAGTGCCCTTTCCCACCGCAACGATAACATATAGTTTCTGAACTATTTGCCTTAGGATCTTCTGGACCCCGTTTCTGCTTTCGGTGGTTATCTCTCTTTGGGGGGTGACGGACTTCTTTGGAATTTCTTCCTTGTCCACGTCCTTGGCTTTGACCCCGTTTATGACCGTGATCATGGTCCCTTTTATGTTTGGCATAATGCGAGTGCACCATATCTGCTTCAGGCAGTGGTGTAGACCCAGTTGGTCTATTTTCGTGATTTCTCATGAGCAGATCAATATTTCGCTCAGCCACTAGTAAGAGAGAAATCAGTTCAGAGTACTTCGTAAAGCCTTTCTCTCGGTACTGTTGCTGCAGTACCATATTGGAGGCATGAAACGTTGTAAACGTTTTCTCAAGCATATCGTAATCGGAGATGTTATCTCCACATAGCTTCAGTTTAGAAGTAATTCTGAACATAGCAGAATTATATTCAGAAACGGACTTAAAGTCCTGTAGCCTCAGATGGGCCCAATCATATCGTGCTTGTGGCAGAGTGACCAACTTCAGGTTGTCATATCTCTCCTTTAAGCCGTTCCACAAAACGAGTGGATCCTTGACGGTGAGATATTCAATCTTCAAACCTTCGTCAAGGTGGTGGCGCAAGAAAATCAAGGCCTTCGCACAATCTTGGGTGGATGCTTTTTCTTTATCTTTGAGGGTGTCTCCGAGACCCATAGCATCTAGGTGGATTTCAGCATCCAACACCCATGTCATATAGTTCTTGCCCGAAATTTCAAGGGCAACGAACTTTCTTTTCATAATGTCAGACATACTCGAAAATTAAATTAGGAAGAGGGAAAATACCTTGGATTTTTGAGAATGGTACTTGAGACGGTAGAGTCTCGTGCTGATAACGTGTTATGAAATAAAGTAAAGACAAGAACAATAATGCAAGAACAATAGCAATAGAGAGAAGAGTAGAGAGAGTTCTTCTTATTGAGTTGAGAGGGGTCTCAAGGGATGATTTACAATGGTAGGGGGCACCTCTATTTATAGGGGAGAGGAAGATTTAGCTACCACTAATAGAACTCTAAAATCTCTCTAATTAAATACATTAAAGACATTCACCTTAAATAGAAGTGTAAGAATCTCCTATTTCATAACATCTTTTACTTTTTAAAAATGTTCCCACAGACAATAGGTGGGAATTATTTGATGCAAAAAGGTGCATAATGTTTTTTCTACCGAATCAACAGGAAATGTCATTAGAAATAAAATTATTAATATCTCCCCAGTAAAATTGTGGGAACCTAAAGATAAAAAATTATTTTAATATTTCCCATAGATGAAGTAGGAAGCTAAAAATTTCAAATTCTTATATTTTTGGTCGAAAAACCCACGAGCTTAAAAGAAATTCACCAAAAAAAAATAAATATAATAAGACAATTCTCACAGATATACCCGGTGAATCAGTGGGTATGTCTTTCCTATTACATTGTACCTCTTATTTTTGCACTCTCATTCTTCTCTTTCTCTCTCATTCTCTTCACAGCAAAACCTCCATACTTATCCAATAAGCTTTCACTCATGTAAAATTATAGGTAAGTGACACATCTCTCTCTTGCTCGCTCCTTCCCCCCACCCCCACCCCCCAACTCCCTTTTATTTCTTCTTTTCTGATTTTACCTTAAATGTCTAAAATGCTGGGGTTGCCTGAAAACTTAACTTTTGATTGTGTACCTGGGTTCTTGGGTCCTAAGTTCATAAACCCATTTTAAAGTTTTCTTCTCCTTTCAATTTTATTTTAGGGAGTTATTATTATATTTTGAACTCGATTTAGATTTATGAAGCATAAAAAAAAAATAAAAATTCTTCTCCACCACTTTAACCTTTTGGTCCGCATATGCCTCCACCTGCATGTCCGTCTTCAACTCCACCTACTTATACTCTCTACCACACATATGGTACACTGCGCTGCCCCTTACTATAATCATATCTTCCCAAGACATAAATGGGACGTTTTCATCTAGACCAACTTACCCATCTACTCCTACGCCTAGACCTTGCATACCCCCTTCATAATAATCCTAGGTAGATTTTTTTCATGTTTAAAATTTATTTACGTGTTAAAGATCGGATCAAAGACGTACCTAGTGAATAGAGTCTCATTTCAAAATTCTTCGATAGTACGAAGACTCTATGCGTATTCACACCGAGACCGATCCTTGCTATCAACTCTTTGATCAATGAAACCCGCGAACAAATTGAACGAAGAATATTGTGTTGAAATTTTTCTAAAAATCTCAACTCAAATTAGAAGAACAAGAAACATTTTTCTTGTAATTGTATTTTCTCTCTTGGCTTTGTATTGTACTCTCACTTTCACAAAATGGGTTTTCTTCTCAAGAAAAATTAAAACCTAAAAAACTTTACGAATTTTCTCCATCACCCTTTATATAACATCACCTAGAAACCATTTTCCTATTTGATTGAGGTAATAATTACTTATGGTAAAAGTTTATTCCAAAAAATAAACTTTACTGGAAATTTTCGACGGAAACTTGAATTCCCATTCGAAATTGCCAAGCCTTTTCATAAATTCCTATTTTAATTGAATAAGTACTATAAAGGTTTTCTAATGGAAAACTTATATCCCATTTCCAATGGGATTTTCTTATATGTCGTAGTCTTTGTAGACTTTACACGTGAATCCAAATCTGAATTGGATTGCACTTAAAAAGTTTCCAACAACACGTTGTTGTTTAATTAATATTGTATATAATATATCTAATATAAAACAATATATGTTTCAACCAAGAGATATAATTCAATTTTCTTTTCTAAATAGAAAACTTTAATTTGTTCACGATATTAATTATAATCTTTGTGCTAGCAAAGAATACAATAATATTTCATTTGGACTAATAACTAAATTTATTTGACTAATTAAATTCTTTAATTTAATTATCAAATAGTAAGTTAATTAACCCCTTAGCAAAGATCAGAACACTCGTTAGTGTGGGACCCATAGGTTCAATACTAAACCGGTAGTAAATTAATCATATCATATACTAATCAAGGGTGGCGTCTAGCAACACTCCTTAACGACCGGATAGCATGAAGTATACAATTTACTCTCAAGAACCAGTAGAAGAATAATGTAGTAATTCCTTCTGCCCTTATATCTCTGGATCACCCTAGGATATGGTTCAACTGTCAAATCCTAATAGGCGATCAACTATGTGTTCACGTCAAATATAATCGACCATTGAATGACCTAAGAAACTCATTTCTTCTTTCATTCAATTGCCCTGGCCAAGGTCTTAGATTGGTCGTGTATAATTCATGACAACATGGAGCTTAAACTCATTACCAAGAGTTGACAGATTCCGTCTTGATCAATCACTAATTCTACAAGTATTTAATCGTACCCAATATCCTTTCAACTATCACCCTAGGGCCATTGGTGTCTAGTATCAAAGCACAATAAATAACTTGTCAATTACTATGACGATCTCAAGTCAAAGGAAACAGTTACATCACATTCTTCAAGAAAATATCCTATTGACAGTTTATGGTAATTCTAACCATTAGGAATTATCCAATGAGTCGGTTCAATGATCATATCTCTATATGCATCATCTATCTATGTGATTTAGTTAAATGAGATCAACTAATCTTTATCCGATAAAGACGATCATATAAATATTGATCTATCCGGATTACTAATGTCCAAATTAATAATCCTACGATCAAGAACAAATTTAGATTAAATTGTAAAAGACTTTGCTCTCATTATCATGATCTCTATCACGATGACAAATCTCAAAATTTAATCAAGGACCTTATCAAATTAATCAAACAATTAATAATAATGATAAAAGAATATCGAATGCCATATATTTTATATCATATGACATTCACAAAAATATGTTCAAGTTATCAAATATGATATTGCACCTAGGACATATCTACTATATCCCTAACAATCTCCCACTTGCACTAGAGCCAATCGCTCTTGTACTTCATCCCCAATTTCCACTTATGCTTGTCAAACTCCTTTGTGCCAAGCGCTTTAGTGAATGGGTCTGCATCATTTTCTTTTCCATCAACCTTTTGAATCTCGACGTCTCCACGTTCAATAATCTCTCTTATCAAGTGATACCTTCACAGAACGTGTTTGGACCTTTGGTGTGATCTTGGTTCTTTTGCTTGAGCAATGGCTCCAGTATTGTCACACAACAATGGAACCGCACCTTCCATTGAAGGAACCACACCAAGTTCAGTTAAGAACTTTTTCATCCATACAGCTTCCTTAGCAGCTTCACTAGCTGCTATATATTCTGCTTCAGTCACTGAATTAGCTACCGTAGCTTGTTTGGAACTTTTCCAACTCACTGCACCACCATTTAAGGTGAATACATAACCAGAAATAGATTTGCTATCATCCCTATCTGAAGAGAAACTTGCATCAGTATAACCTTCAAGTTTCAACTCAGAATTTCCATAGATGAGGAATTGGTCTTTAGTCCTTCTTAAGTAGTTAAGAATGGTCTTCACCACCTTCTAATGTTCCTCACCAGAATTTGCCTGATATAGGCTAGTCACTCCAAGTGCGTAAGCCACATCAGGACGTGTACATGTCATGGTATACATGATAGCTCCCACTGCACTAGCGTATGGGATCCTACTCATGCATTCTCTCTCTTCAGGTGTTTTAGGACAATCCTCCCTCCTGAGAGAAATTCCAGTGCCTATCGGTAGATTGCCTCTTTTGGAATTATTCATGTTATACCTCTTTAAGATAGTATCAATGTACAAAGACTGGGAAAGTCCAAGCAGCTTCCTAGATCTATCTCTATAGATCTTTATTCATAATATATAAGCTGCTTCTCCCAAGTCTTCCATGAAAAGCTGTTCAGATAACCAAATCTTGGTATTTTGCAATGCCGGTACGTCATTCCCTATGAGCAATATATCATCAACATACAACACTAAAAATATAATTGTGCTCCCACTAACCTTTTTGTACACACTAGGTTCTTCTTCGCATCTAACAAAATTGAACTTTTCAATTGTTTTGTTAAATCGAATATTCCAACTTCGAGAAGCTTGCTTTATTCCATAAACAGATCTTTGTAGCTTACAAATTTTATTATGATCAGACGAAGATGTGAAACCTTCAGGTTGTGTCATGTACACATCCTCTTCTAGCTCACCATTAAGGAATGTTTTCACATCCATTTGCCATATTTCATAATCATAGTATGCTACTATAGCAAGCAAAATCCGAATAGATTTGAGCATTGCCACGGGAGAGAAAGTCTCGTCATAGTCGACTCCTTATTTCTGACGATATCCCTTGGCAACAAGATGTGCTTTGTAGGTCTCCACCTTTCCATCTGCTCCAATCTTTTTCATAAAAACCCATTTACAACCTATAGGTTTTATATCCTTTGAAGGTTCAACTAAAGTCCATACTTTATTTTCCTTCATGGATTCCATTTCGGATTCAATGGCGTTTTGCCACTTCTCATAATCAGAACTTTGTATAGCCTCTTCATAGGTCTTAGGGTCATCATCATTATGATCAACCTCATTTGATAAATCATCTTGTACCAATAAATTTAATCTAGTTGGTACATGACGTTCTCGTGTAGACCTTCGAAGAGGTACTTGTACAACCTGTTCACCTTGTATTGGATTTCGTTGTTGCTTAATTTGGTTTGGAACTGGTTCATTAACCTTTTCTTGAACTTCATTTAGTTTTTGAACCTCAACCGTTGAAGATGGCAATTTCCTTGGCAACTTCAAAACATCCAATAAAGGTTCTTCAACTTGGGTCTCATGATCTTTATATTGTGTTGATTCATTAGTTTCTTGATCTTCATCAAGTTCTATTTCTCCATTATAATTTCCTTCCAAAAGAAATTCCCTTTCCAAAATGTTGCTCCTCTAACCACAAACACTTTATGGTCAGAAGGGTGATAGAAATAATATCCTCTTGTTTCCTTGGGATACCCAATGAACCTACACTTATCAGATCTTGAGTCAAGTTTATCAGACTGTAGTCTCTTAACGTAAGCTGGACAACCCCAAACTTTAATATGTTTAAGGTTGGGCTTACATCCTTTGCATATCTCATATGGTGTTGTAGAGACTGACTTAGTGGGAACTTTATTAAGTAAGTATGTTGCTGCTTCTAAAGCATATCCCCATAAATTTATTGGAAGATCAGTGAACCCCATCATATATCTCACCATATCTAATAAGGTTATATTTCTCCTTTCAGACACACCATTGTGTTGTGGTGTTCCTGGAGGTGTCCATTGTGAGAGAATCCCATTCTCTTTGAGATATCTCGTAAAATCTTCACTAAGATATTCTCCACCTCTATCAGACCTAAGTACTTTAATAATTTTACCGGTCTGCTTCTCAACTTCACTACGGAATCTTTTGAACATTTCAAAAGACTCAGACTTGTGTTTCATAAGATATACAAATTCATATCTTGACATATCATCAGTGAAGGTAATGAAGTAAGAATATCCACCTCTAGCTTGAATTTTCATGGGCCCACAAACATCTGTATGAATTAGTCCCAATAATTCAGAAGCTCTTTCTCCATTTCCAGTAAATGGAGATTTGGTCATTTTTCCTTTGAGACAAGATTCACAAGTTGGATATGATTCAAAATCATACTCGTTAAGGTACCCTTCCTTGTACAACTTGTTGATTCTTTTCTCTCCAATATGACCAAGCCTACAATGCCAAAGGTATGTTCGATTTGCATGATCATCTCTTTTCCTCTTAAGACTTGAAACATGCATAGTCGAATTAGCATTCACACTAGGTAAGACATAAACATCATGTTGGAGATAGCCATTCACATATAAATTATCACTATAATAAATAGAGCAAATACCATTTCCTATATTAATGTGAAAATCACGTTTGTCTAACATAGAAGCTGAAGTTATGTTCGAAACAAATTTAGGAACATAATAACAATCATCTAACATAAGTACTTTGCCCGTAGGTATTATTAAAGAAATTGATCCTACAGCTACGGCTGCAACTTTTGCACCATTTTCAACTTGTAGATTAATTTTTCCTTTCTTTAGCCTCCTACTTATCTTGAACCCTTGCAACATATTGCAGATGTTATAACCACTGCCAGTATCTAATACCCACAGTGAAGAATTAGTGGAGCTGAAGAAACCTTGAAAACATTTTTCATTAATGTCTTACCTTGTTTCTTGTCCTTTAGAGTTGCAAGATCCTCCTTGCAGTTTTCTTCCAATTATTTATGATAAACCTTGTTGCCTTGAACATCATTCTCTGGAGGGATTATATTTGCAGGATTATCGATCACATCCATAAGCTTTTCATGCATGAGAACAATTCTCAAATTTCTATACCAGTCATCCAAGTTTGGTCCTACCAATTTGTTGGTCTCAAGTATTTCACACAGTGATATAACAGACATATTGAGAAATCTAAAATATAGAAAAGAAAAAGCAGTAATATAAGAACATATTTGCATATATCATAAAGACATGGACTTTTATCGAAATGATATTTTCACTAATTATTTTAAACTATTTACCCTCATTATAGTTTACGAAATCTTTATTTCTTTTGGTGGAGTAAAGGAATCCTTTAGCAATATATATGAGCCCCTTGGTAATCAAGTCTTTTCTCACTTATATTTTAAAGGTAGGTACTATACCAATTGTATCCCCATACAATTTCCTTAAATGGCTCTACATCAAATAGTCCCCTGGTAGTCAGGTCGATCCTATTGGCATAGTTGAGTTCAACCATCATGATAGCAAAGAACTTATTAAATTTTATACTCCCCCGGGTAGTCCAGGCGTTTAGTGTAATTGAATAATTCTTTCAATCCATACATCTAATGCAATAAATAATTTTAACATATTCTCGAACTATATGTCTCCTGGTAGTCAGGCCGCTCCTTATAAACAAGAAGTAAGTAAAATTAATTACCTTGATGGACAGCTCTATAATAAAATATCTTATATTTTATTGTTTAAAAACTCAAATTTTTAATAAGAGGGAATTGTCACAAAAACTATTTTTAATAACACGAAGATCGAATCTTTTATTGCATGTGAATTTAGTTCAATTGTCTACATGCTTAGCCCTAAATTAATTTACATCACATGTAATAAATAATTCAAAATTATATAATGAGCAAGCACATGGCATAAAACAAAATTCAACATCCTCTAACATATTTATCTTATTTATCATATAAAAAGAATTCATGCTAGAATATTATTATTAATTAACATCTCATGAACTAATAACAATTAAATTAATAATAGAATCATTTAACCTATTATAGATTCCCATTGTATCTAATACAAAATTTCAAATTCAAGTTATGAACGATCACAATAGTTATATGAATGCATATTTTATCCACAATAAAATGATATCAACATTCAAACAATTTAACTATTGCACAAGGCACATCTATTATGGTTTGAACGCTTCAAATATAATATTAAAACATTTCGTAAATAAATTTTAGACACAATAAACCACGGCTCTGACCACTGAAGGATTGCATAAGGGTGTTCATAACACGCAGCGGAAGACAATAACAATCCTAGGTAGATTTTTTTCATGTTTAAAATTTATTTACGTGTCAAAGATCGGATCAAAGACGTACCTGGTGAAGAGAGTCTCGTTTCAAAATTCTTCGATAGTGCGAAGACTCTATGCGTATCCATACTGAGATCGATCCTTGCTATCAACTCTTTGATCAATGAAACCCGCGAACAAATTGAACGAACAATATTCTGTTGAAATTTTTCTCAAAAATCTCAATTCAAATTAGAAGAACAAGAAACACTTTTCTTGTAATTGTATTTTCTCTCTTGGCTTTGTATTGTACTCTCACTTTCACAAAGTGGGTTTTCTTCTCAAGAAAAATTAAAACCTAAAAAACTTTACGAATTTTCTCCATCACCCTTTATATAGCATCACCTACAAACCCTTTTCCTATTTGGTTAAGGTAATAATTACTTAGGGTAAAAGTTTATTCCAAAAATAAACTTTATTGGAAATTTTCGACGGAAACTTGAATTCCCATCGAAACTGCCAAGCCTTTTCACAAATTCCTATTTTAATTGAATAAGTACTATAAAGGTTTTCTAATGGAAAACTTATATCCTATTCCCAATGGGATTTTCTTATATGTCGTAGTCTTTGTAGACTTTACACGTGAATCAAAATCTGAATTGGATTTCACTTAATAAGTTTCCAACAACACGTTGTTGTTTAATTAATATTATATATAATATATCTAATATAAAACAATATATGTTTCAACCAAGAGATATAATTCAATTTTCTTTTCTAAATAGAAAACTTTAATTTGTTCACAATATTAATTATAATTTTTGTGCTAGCAAAGAATATAATAATATTTCATTTGGACTAATAATTAAATTTATTTGACTAATTAAATTCTTTAATTTAATTATCAAATAATAAGTTAATTAATCCTTTAGCAAAGATCAGAACACTCGTTAGTGTGCGACCCCATAGGTTCAATACTAAACTGGTAGTAAATTAATCATATCAATATACTAATCAAGGGTGGGGTCTAGCAACACTCCTTAACGAATGGATAGCATGAAGTATATAATTTATTAACAAGAACCAGTAGAAGAATAATGTAGTAATTCCTTTTGTCCTTATAGCTCTGGATCACCCTAGGATATGGTTCAACTGTCAAATCCTAATAGGCGATCAACTATGTGTTCACGTCAAATATAATCGACCATTGAAATTAAGAAACTCATTTCTTCTTTCATCCAATTGCCCTGGCCAAGGTCTTAGTTTGGTCGTTTATAATTCATGACAACATGGAGCTTAAACTCATTACCAAGAGTTGACAGATTCCGTCTTGATCAATCACTAATTCTACAAGTATTTAATCGTACCCAATATCCTTTCAACTATCGCCCTAGGGCCATAGGTGTCTAATATCAAAGCACAATAAATAACTTGTCAATTACTATGACGATCTCAAGTCAAAGGAAACAGTTACATCACATTCTTCAAGAAAATATCCTATTGACAGTTTATGGTAATTCTAACCATTAGGAATTATCCAATGAGTCGGTTCAATGATCATATCTCTATGTGCATCATCTATCTATGTGATTTAGTTAATGAGATCAACTAATCTTTATCCGATAAAGACGATCACATAAATATTGATCTAACCGGATTACTAATGTCCAAATTAATAATCCTACGATCAAGAACAAATTTAGATTAAATTGTAAAAGACTTTGCTCTCATTATCATGATCTCTATCACGATGACAAATCTCAAAATTTAATCAAGGACCTTATCAAATTAATCAAACAATTAATAATAATGATAAAAGAATATCGAATGCCATATATTTTATATCAAATGACATTCACAAAAATATGTTCAAGTTATCAAATATGATATTGGATCTAGGGCATACCTACTATATCCCTAACAATTTCTTCATCATCTTCCCCCTCTATACCCTCTTATTCTTCCCATAGCATACCCACATCTCTTGTCGGACTGCAAAGCACTGTTCTATGCCTTTATCTGAATCTACTCCATCTTCATCTCCTAGCATTTCTAGGATGCGTTTTAGTGTTAATAGCCCTCCAACATCCCCGCATTGATGGTGATACAGTTACACAACCTTATATATATGCTCTAGATCCTCCAAATAGTGGAAGATTAGATGATCTCGGGAGGTTAATTATCGTTAGCGATGGAGTTGGGCAAGTATTTATTTGTTCAATTTCTAATTAATTATAAATCTGATTTCTACCATGTTTAGTTTAATGCAGATTTCACATTTGTACTCAAGCTACGAAAGTTATGGTTGAATCAATATGTTCCTTTTATCATGGACCTTGGATATTGTTGTCAGATGTTCCATAGATCATTTGGGACATGATGTTCCATGAATTTATGGCAAAATAAATTATTTCAGTTTTCGACTCACTATTGATCAATCGAACAAATTAATTATTTGTATATGAAGTGTGCTTGGCCAGTTGAACATGAGGCATAGGTACGGGGCATCGTTTATAAGAAATGTGCGAATAGAGCTTTTGATATGCTTCGAGAAGCTCGAGATAAGAATGAGATACCAGTTAGGATTACTGAGGTTATATGGACTAAACTAACTGAGTACTGGGCCTCACCAAAATAGCAAAATAAAAGTGAATTGGCAAGGAAAACCCGTGCGAGAAAAGTGGTTTCTTGCACACGGGGGTTCAATAAGTAGGGGGCTCATCAAGGAAGATTGGTATCTGTTTATTATACTAGTCTAATCCTGAACGTTAGATCATCAGAGAACTAAAGATTTTATTTATAAATATCGGTGAAACATAGGTTCAAAATCAATTGGCAATCCTATATTATTAATTAACTAATACAACAACAATTGGTACTCCTATTGAAATCACTTGCCGGTTATTTTGAGCTTTTGTACTTTGATCGTCAGTTCTCGCGCATGATTAGGCCCATGGTATATTATGACTTATGTAAATCATTGGTTTTGGTTTCAGGTTAATCAAAATGAATTTGAAAGAACAATTCTCAGTTTAAAGCTTAAAATTTGAAAGGTTTGACCAAGATTTGACTTGTTTGTATATCATGTCAGATCAAAATTTCTATGATTTGGTTAGATCCGTTAGGTGATTTGGGATTTAGGCGCGTGATCGGAATGCATTTTGGAAGTCCGTGGAAGGTTTAGGCTTGAATTAACGAAATTGAGATTTCGGCGTTTTCCGGTTGATAGGCGAGCTTTTGATATAGGGGTCGGAATAGAACTCTAGAAGTTTCAGTAGATTCGTTGTATCATTTATGACGTGTGTGCAATATTTCAGGTCATTCATACGTGATTTGGTTGGGTTTTTGATCAAACATAGAATTTGGAAGTTCTTGAAATTCTTAGGTTTGAATTCGATGCAAATTTGGCATTTTAATGTTATTTTGAGCGTTCAGAATATTGGAACAAGTTTGAAGAATGATATAGGATATATTGGCGTGTTTGGTTGAGGTCTCGAGGGCCTTGGGTGTGTTTCGGGGTGGTTTCAAATTTTTTTCGGACTGTTTTGAAATAGCCGAAGCTAGTATCTGGTATTGTTCTTTGCGTCCGCGAGGGTCCCCTTGCGTTCGCGAAGAAGAATTTGGTTTCTGAAATTTTTTTCTTCACGTTCGCGAAGAGAGACTCGCGTTCACGAAGAAGAAGAAATTCTATTGTGCAAGTCTTACTTCTGAGGCTCGTATTTCTAAATCTACAATGCATTTTGAGATGATTCAAAAATAAAAGTTGTAGCTCTTTGAATTTAGTTTTCAGAAATATTTTACAAAAATTATTTGGACATTTGCAACAAATGTTATGGCTATTATACTAGAGGCTGTCATAGAAGAGTTTGGAAAATAATTTCTTAAAATTTCGTTCTTTGCGAACGCGAGAGGGGGACCGCGAACGCGAAAAACAAATCCCTAGGCAGCACAATAAAGCCCAAACTCGTCTCGCTCTTCCATTTTTGGACCAAGGGAGCTCGTGTGAACTGATGTTTCGAGATATTTTCAAGAAAAATATCGGGGTAAGTGTTCTTAACTCAATTTTGTTAGATTACCCGAATCCATTGTTATTTTTAACATATAATTGGTGATTTTTTGTTGGAAACTTTTGAAAAGTCTCTTGGATATATTTGAGGATTTGAGGGTCGAAATATTATCAAAAATAGTAATTTTGGTATGGTTAGACTCGCGATTGAATGTGTTATCGGATTTTATGAGTTTTGTCGGATTTCGAGATATGGGCCCCACGGGCAATTTTGAGTTAAATTTTGGATTTTGTTGGAATATTAGTATTTTCATATGGAATTAATTCCTATAATTAGTATTGACCGAATTGAATTAACTATGACAAGATTCGACGCGTGTAGAGGCCGATTTGAGAGGAAAAGGCGTCGCAAGCTAAAGATTTAGCCGGATCGAGGTGAGTAATGATTGTAAATGATATCCTGGGTTTGAAGCCCCAGATGTGCACATTTTAGTGTTATATTGAGGTGAGACACACGCCTGATGATGAGCATGTGGTCGTTTACTATTGGGGATTGTGACTTGGTTCGTCCCGACTGATGCTTTTACCACGTATTTGATTGAAACTTATATGCTATCATCATTATTTGGACTGATAGCCATGATTGGACTATGTGCCAACTATTTGAACCCTCCGAGGATTTTTCTCATTATTTGACCTACTACTTGAACTCAATTGTATCGTTTTCCACCGTTTTACCACTCAACCACTTTTACTTGGTTTTGAAACTAAAATGATATACTAAATGATGTTTGGGCTGAGAACTACAGTTTTACTAATGCCCGAGGCGCATATGTGATTTTTGGTATGAGTATGACCGATGGCCAGATGTGAGGATACTCTGGGATCGGGTTATGTGTTGCAGTGGTGTTATACTAATACTTCTATGAGGCCGAAGGCCTAGATTTGATGCCACAAGATAGCTTGATATTGCGCTTGGGCAGTAACGGGCCCCTCCCGGAGTCTACAAACCCCTAGTCATCGCCGTCGACGAGATATATGGATTGGGATGCACGCCGCAGCGGTGCTGGTGCTATTTTATATGTTTACTTTATTTCATTTCTCTGCCATTATTTATTGGTTGGGTTACTTCATGTGATACCTACCTGATTGCTTGGCGTTATTTGTTAATTGAGTATTTGTGCCCGAGGGGCAGATTTTTGTGCTTATATGCACTATGTTTTTTGCACTCATTTGCATAATCGTTGAAAAAGTCATTTTAAAAAGAGGGTTAAATTGAGCTAAGATGGTTTCCAAAGAAATCACAGCTTCACTGCTTTACTCAAAAGGTTTTACGCTACTCTATATAGCATGATGGTCTGTCTTACATGATTTCTTACTTCTCAATTATTAATTACCTTTATTACTTACTAAGTTGGAGTACTCACTTTACTCCATGCACCTTGTGTGCAGATGAAGGTATTTCTTCCCATGGTAGCAGGTTTTGAGCTGATCAGAGGCTATGTTATCGGAGTTTAGTGAGGTGACTTCCAGCATTTGTAGCACCGCATTTCATCCTTTTGTTTGTTAGTTATATTTTGTTTACATCATGCCTTGTAGTTGTATTTATACTCTAATAGATGCTCGTGACTTGTGACACCCAGGTTTGGATTGTGTTTGGGTTGTATTCCGCACTTAATAAAGAAATCTTTTACTTAAATTGTGTTATTTAATTATGCTAAAACTGTTTAAAAATATTAACTATTCTAAAAAGGCAAAATGGGTTGGTTGGCTGGTCTTGTCTTCACGAGAGGCGCCATCACGACAAGATCGGGGTTTGGGTCGTGACAAGTGGTATCAGAGCCTAGGTTGCTAGGTCTCAGGAGTAATGAGCAGGTTTAGTAGAATCTCACTGATCGGTACAGATACGTCTAAATTTATCCTCGAGAGGCTGCAAAACCTTTAGGAAAACGTCACATTCTTGAATTTTTATCGTGCGTCCTTGATTCCGCTTGAAAGGTAACTCTTGAAATTCCTTCCCGCATTCGCATGCGCACATGAGCATTCAGTATCAGATGTGCCTTAATGGCTTGTGATTCGCAATCGAGGGGCGAGATGTGATCTCTGTGAGTTTGATGTTGGGCCAGTCTAATGGACTTGAGGACGAATCTTTGCCTATGGATTGAGCACCGAGGTGCTGATTGTGTGAGTAAGTATTTCGAAACTATTTATTCAAAATTGTCCCTATTAGTGGGAGTGACAGCTGGATAGCTATGTAACAAGTATGTTAGTCCTGCGAGTTATATTAATATGATTTGGAAAATGACGAGAAAGGTCTGCTAGAGGATAGAAGAACTATTAGGTGCTTGAATTCCATCGTGATTCAAGGTATAGCCCCGAGTTATGGGCGTGGGAAGAATCTTTTCATGTTTCCTAGTTGGGAGTTAAGTAAATTTCATGCTACGGTATGGGTTCAGACTTAGGAAGGCTAAGTGAATGCGTAATGTTTGTAATGGTAGAAGGTATACAGAAATGTTAGTTGAAGGCAAAGTAGGTGGGTTATATTTTGCGGAGTGTTCTGAAGTGGTATGATCCTTATGTTTTCTGTTAGATCTCATTTACAAGTGCAAAATATATGTTCAAATTTAAATTTGGGTCGCTTAAGAGAGTGGGCTTGACTGTAAGGATGAATGCGAGATTTGCAGAAGATTTCAAGTACCATGGTCTATGCTTCACAAGCTTATGAAGGATTGAGTTTAATCTCACTATGGTATTATGGCAACAATAGGGTATATGCGTTATGAGTTATTGTATGCTTTGGTCTATGGCTTCCAGCCAAGTGGGGGAGTTTGCTATTTATTATGTGATTGTACGGTTATGTGCTATGTTAGTTCCAGTTTGAGGTGTACTGGTGAATCAGTTATGGCTTATGGAGATTGAGACCGAGGATGGCTCAAGTAAAGGAAAATTTTGACAAAGTTTTTGTTATGATTCATAAGTGTAAGAGAATCTCAGAATGTCTTGAGTCATTGTTGGTAAAAGATGCCCGGTGCATAGAGTAGGAAGTTACTTGGTTGTATTGGATGAGGTAGTATTCTGTAGAAATGCTAATGAGGCACAGGTTGTTCGGTTCTTTTGAACGGGCTAATTACGGTTTGAGTAGAGTGGATGACTTACGAGAATGGTTCTAATGTGTTCAAGATTCTACATATAACAATTGGGTATTTTAAAGTTGTATATGTGGTTAGAAACTGAGTTTTCATAGGAAGATGTCAAGACTTGTGGTATTTTCTATTAATTGTGGGAATCTATGTATCAGTATTAGGAAGATAAAGGTAATAGATTTAGATTCATAAGAAGTCTCTTCAGAGTAAAGTATTTTGAAGGTGGTGCTTTTAGGGATATTTAAGAGAGTATTCATCGACTTATGAGTCTTAGACTGTGTGGTTTTGTGCTTGGGTCTCATGTGGTAAGTCTAGGTTGAGAAAATCTGATGTTATAGCAAGAAAGAGTATCAAGTTGAAGGTAAGTCAGAAGGGGACTCAGATAGATGGGATAGCTTGATAGTGGCTCAGATCGGTATGGTGAGGATATGGTTAGTTCTTTGGATGCTTATGGGGTAATGAGTTTATACAGGTGTTTAGCGATAATGCTATTGGGTTTTAGTAGTCTGCATAGCTTGGTTGAGTTAGAAGGATTCAATCCTAACGGCTTAGTTTGTGCAAATGAAATTCGGAGAGTTCTTCATGGCTTTCTGCCACGGTTAGAGATGTATATTTTCTATGAGCATGAGGAGCATGTGATGTATAATGTTATTCTTCTAGATGGGATCAATGGGAAGTTCTTGGTTAGTTGAGTATATAGTTGCTTGGTAGCACAAAACATTCTTTGAGTATCTCTCGTGGAATGATTGAGTATTAGAGGTAAGTTATATATGCGAGTGGCGGAATTGGGATGAGGTATGGTGATTTGTTTGCTATATGGAGTTAGAGACTGGAGTTCTCATGTTCAGGCTATACTGTTGTTGTGGGTCGCGTGTATCGGCACTATCTAGTAACTATCAGGGTTTGGAGACCCGAGCAGATCTTTTGTGCTTAGCATGTTGGATTTGGAAGTGATATTGGGTTCAGACTGGTTGTACTGTGTTGTGTCTTTCTGGACTATTGCGCCAAGGCGGTACTATTGATCATGCCAGAAATGTTGCAAATTGAGTGGCAAGGTACGGCGGATTATGTCCTAGTAGAGTGGTTTTATATTTCGAAAACCCAGCGGATGGCCGGGAAGGATTGCCTTTCTTATTTGGGCCTTCGTGATGGATGTTAGTGCGAATGCTTCTACCATTTATTCAGTTTCGGTGGTGAGGGATTTTTCGAATGTGTTTCTAGTGGACGGGCATGCCATTGGGAAAGGTCATTTATTTTTGTATTGATTCAATGTCGGGCACCGTACCGTATGGCGTCAACGGATTTAAAAGAGTGGAAGGAGCAGTTTTAGGTTTCCTTGATAAGGAGTTTGTTGGCAGGCCAATGTGGACGCGTGTTCTAGCTTTATTTGACTTAGTTGGGCCCGAATTGTATTATTAAGGGATGTGTTGATTCGATTATTATTGAGCTTATTAGTGATCTGGAGAGGTCTATGAGTCATCTTTCTATGTTGCGAGACGTTATGATTTGTTGGTTATGGGCATATATGGTGCGGTTCATTTGGGGTCTCATAGTGGAAGTCGAGCGGGAAGAGTAATTGGGTGTTGTTCGTTGAATGGCATATCGGTTATGTCCTATGGGGTTGCGTGGTATTAGTTATTTGTTTCACCATGTTTGTAATGATTTGCCTTGGTTATAGACATTAAATTATGCGTGGTTGCCTGATTTCGAGAATAGTGACTTAAGGTTTTCCATGTAGAGCAGTGTTTGGATAGGATCGTACATTGCAGCAAAGTTATGTGGAGATGTGACCTTGAGGGTTAGATTCGTGTGTTCTATTTCTATGATATGAGGCGGTTTCTTAGTCTTGTGTTGTGATGGTTTTGGTGCTCGTATTATCTCAATTGTGGTTTGGCCTGTATTGATGTGTCATTTCACCATAGTAGTGTATTATATCAGAAGAGATCATTTGGAACATTAATAAATACGAATGGATTTGATTTCAACATGTTGGAAGGATAATATCGAGGTTTGACTCGGCAAATCACTATTGTAATTGCCAAGGAGAAGTGGCTTCATGAATGGTGGATCTAAGAAATGGTTATGGCTTACTGCATATTTTATTTATCATTGACATTATTATATAAGAGTGTTGGAATGGAACTTTAGTTGATTAGAGTTTTTCAACTGGTATTCGGGTGTTGTGTGCAACTGCTGTGAATGGAAGTTATCGCTTCATGTGTTTGAGTTATGTGGTATATCATATAATTTCACCAGAGGTTGCAGACACGGGTTATTATAGCTAGTTTGGGCCTATTCAGAGTATAGGTATGGGGTTTTGATTGTAATTATGGTTTCAGAAGTAAAAATGTTGTTCTATAGTTTATGGGCTAGATTGAATTGTGTAATTTTAGTTATAATGTGTTATCAGACCTATATGAGATAGGGTGACGTGGGATCACCCCGGGTATATGCAAGGTAAGGTTATTCAGAGGTTGGTTGGCTTTTGGAACAAGTTTGGGCACATTCAAGGACAAATATATGTTTAAGTGAGGGACGATGTAACGATCCGATCGATCATTTTGAGCTTTGGCACTTTGATCGCCAGTTCTCGAGCATGATTTGGCCCATTGTGTATTATAACTTATGTAAATCATTGGTTTGGTTTCAGGTTAATCAAAATGAATTTGAAAGAACAATTCTCAGTTTAAAGCTTAAAATTGAAAGGTTTGACCAAGATTTGACTTGTTTGTGTATGATCTCGGATCGAAATTTTTATGATTTTCTTAGCTCCGTTAGGTGATTTGGGATTTAGGAGCATGATCGGAATGCATTTTGGAAGTACGTGGAAATTTAGGCTTGAATTGGCAAAATTGAGATTTCGGCTTTTTTCCGGTTGATAGGCGAGATTTTGATATAGGGGTCGGAATAGAACTCTAGAAGTTTCAGTAGATTCGTTGTATCATTTATGACGTCTGTGCAATATTTCAGGTCATTCAGACGTGGTTTGGTTGAGTTTTTAATCAAAAGGGGAATTTGGATGTTCTTGAAATTCTTAGGCTTGAATCCAATGAAATTTTGGTGTTTTAATGTTGGTTTGAGCGTTTCGAAGTATGGAACAAGTTTGAATAATGATATGGGATATGTTGGCATGTTTGGTTGCGGTCCGAGGGCCTCGGGTGTGTTTCGGGGTGGTTTCAGATCATTTTTGATTGTTTTGAAATAGCTGAAGCTGGTATCTGATATTTTTCTTCACGTGAAGGATTTGGTTTCTGGGATTTTGTTCTTCGCATTCACGAAGTTCACATTTGCGTTCGCAAAAAAGAAGAAATTCTGTTGCGCAGGTCTTACTTCGGAGGCTTGTATCTCTCAAACTACAACGAATTTTGAGATGCTTCAAAAACAAAAGTTATAGAATTTGGAATCTAGTTTCAGAAATATATTATAATACTTGTTTGGTCATTTGCAGAAAACGTTATGGTTATTATACTAGAGAGGCTATCTAAGAAGAGTTTGGAAAATGATTTTTGGAAATTTTGTTCTTCGCGAACGCGAGAGGGGGACCGTGAACATGAAGAACAAATCCATGGGCAGCAGAATAAAGCCCAAACTCGTCTCACTCTTCCATTTTTGGACCAAGGGAGATCAGATGAGGCGATTGTTTGAGAGATTTTCAAGAGAAACATCGGAGTAAGTGTTCTTAACTCAATTTTGGTTAGATTACCCGAATCCATTGTTATTTTTAACATGTAATTGGTGATTTTAAGTTGGAAAAGTTTGAGAACCTCTTGGATATATTTGAGGATTTGAGGATCGAAATATTATCGAAAATTAGTAATTTTTGTATGGTTAGACTCGTGGTTGAATGGTTATCAAATTTTATGAGTTTTATCAGATTTCGAGATGTGGGCCCCATAGGAAATTTTGAGTTAAATTTCGGATTTTGTCAGAAAATTAATATTTTCGTATGAATTAATTCCTATAATTAGTATTAACCGAATTGAATTAAATGTGACTAGATTCAATGAACGTGGAGGCCGATTTGAGGGCAAAGGCGTCGCGAGCTATAGATTTAGCCGGATCGAGGTGACTAATGATTGTAAATGATATCCTGAGGGTTTAAAACATCGGATGTGCACATCATAGTGCTATATTGAGGTGAGACACACGCCTGATGATGACCATGTGGTCCTTTACTATTTGGGATTGTGACTTGGTTCGTCCTGGTTGATGCTTCTAACGCGTATTTGATTGAAACATAAGTGCTATCATCGTTATTTGGACTGATTTCCATGATTGGGATTTGTGCCAACTATATGAATCATCTGGAGATTTTTATCACTATTTCCTCAATGTTTGACTTACTACATTAACTCAATTGTACCATTTTCCATTGCTTTATAACTCAGCCACTTTTACTTAGTTCTGATACTAAAATGATATATTAAATGATGTATTTGTTTAAGAACTAATGTTCTACTAATGCCTGAGGGCTTATGTGATTTGTAGACTAAGTACGGCCAAGGGAAAGATGTGAGCATACTATGGGATAGGGCTGCGTGACGCAGCGGTATTATACTGATATTGATATGAGGTCGAGGGCCTATATTTGATGCCATGAGATGGCTTGATATTGCGCTTGGGCCATAAAAAGCCCCTCTGGGGTCTACATACCTCCAATGAGCATCGTCGACGAGATATATGGATCGAGTCGCACGTCGCAACAATATATGGGTCGGGTTGTATGCCGCAATGCTACTGGTGCTATTCTATGTGTTTACTTTATTTCATTTGTCTGACATTATCTGTTGGTTGGGCTACTTCATGTGATACCTACCGGACTGCCTGGCATTATCTATTAATTGAGTATTTGTGCCCGAGGAGCGGATTTATGTACTTATCCGCACTATTTTTTTTGAACTCATTTGCATAATCGTTGAAAAATTCATTTTCAAACGAGGTTTAAACTGAGCTAAGATAGTTTCTGAAGATTTTAGAGCTTCACCGCTTTCCTCAAAAGGTTTTACACTGCTCTATATAGCATGATGGTTTGTCTTACGTGATTTCTTACTGCTTAATTATTATTTACCTTTATTACTCACTGAATTGGAGAACTCATTTTACTCCCTACACCTCGTGTGCAAATGCAGGTATTTATTCCCCCGATAGTGGGTTTTGAGTTGATCGAATGATAAGTTAGTGGAGTGTTAGGAAGGTGACTACCAACGTTCGCAGCACCACATTTTATCCTTTTGTTTATCAGCTCTATTTTGTTTACTTCATGACTTGTAGTTTGTATTTATACTCTAGTAGATGTACGTGACTTGTGACACCCTAGTTTGGGTTGTGTTTGGGTTGTATTCAACACTTAATAAAGAAATATTTTGCTTAAATTCTGTTATTTAATTATGGTAAATGTTTACAAATATTAACTATTCTGAAAAGGCGAAATGGGTTGGTTGGCTGGCCTTGTCTTCACAAGAGGCGCCATCATGACCGAATCGGGGTTTGGGTCGTGACACCTATATAAGCATTTTTATAAATTAAAAAGGTAACAAGAAAGTTCCAAAAGATTCAAGCGGCAAAGATCTCACTTATAGCTACATCTCTACTATATTTAGTTCTGATTCAAGAATTAAGTTGCAGATGTTGATGTAAAATTTCATATAGATTTACATATAAAAACATAAAGAATAACTAACATCATTAGCCTATAACAGTCTCAAATTTGTAATAATCTATGGTTTTCCTTTTCTCATCACATAGCATAATTGGTATAACTTGTTCAATATTCATCTTATGCATTTTCAATATTTGAAGTTCTGATCTGTCCCAAATTTGAAATTCTACTTATGCAAGGATGTTTCATAGAAGGTACAAAATCAATGGTTTCATAGACATAAGAGCCGTTAACTAATCATGAGGACAACGACTAAGTTTGCTTATGTCCTTTTAAAGTTAACTGATCATTTTGAAGTTTCATAGAATAACACTTTAATTTTTCTTTTGCCCTTTGTTGTTATCTCATAAGAACAGTAAATTTTTTTTGTTTCAGTACAATTTTGAAGTTATGTAGACATTGAACTTTAATTTAACAACAATTAGTTGATCTTTTTGAAGTTTCATGGACATAGCACTTTAATTTTGCTTTTTAAGGTGTTGTTTATATCTTATGCATCAACCAAGAAAAGAAATTTGGAAACCTTTGGAAATCCTTTGACATTAAATGGGAAGATATTCCCATCAAATTGATGATTTTAAGATGCTGGTTAATGAAGCCCAGGAATTTTATTCATCGGGAGATTTTGAGGAATACTCCTATAGATATTTTCTAGGAGATATGGAGGGCGAGATGTGCAGTCAGATATGGATCCTCTAGACTTTATGTGGACAAAATACTTCATCAAATACTATCATACCATAGATGATCTATAGCAAAGAATCTGAAGAATGATTGGGGCAACTAATGGGATGTCATTTGCCATTAAATTTGTGCACTCGTTCCAACTGTTGAAACTGCTATTGTTAGATGGATTGAACCGTTGTAAATTTGTTTATGCTTATCACAGATGGTGGTAGGGATGGAGAAGGGAATATGGGATCAAGGAGCATCATTAGAAATTCTAATGGTATTTTTATTAGGGTGAATTGTGATACTAATTTTGTTATATAGTGGGATCGGGCTGCGCACCGCAACATATACTTATTTGCTTATGATTGTAATATTATTACGATGGAATAAAGGATGATTGTGGTGTATGGTGGGATCGGGTTGCCCATTACAACAACCTATGTGCTTCTATTTCATTGTACTGTGTTGGTTCTCGGTATTTTCATACAGAACTCTAAGGATTGGTAATTATGATTAAAATTGATTTCTCTTGAGGATATAGCTATTTTTCTTCGGTTAAATGTCATTCATTTGGTATTAATTTCTCCTGTATTTATTATATATTGTATATAGGCGATAGTGTAAGTGACCTGCCTTAGCCTCGTCACTACTTCATTGAGCTTAGGCTCGGCACTTACAGAGTACATGGGTTCAAATATACTCATATTACACTTTAAACTTTTTGTGCAGATTTTGATATTGGTCCCAACAGCGGTTATTAGCGTGCTTGGATTGGCCAGCTTGTGGAGACTTAAGGTAGAGCTGCTCAGCGCCCGCCGTGTGATGACCCAAAGGGTCATCTCTTGTTTTGGAAGTCAAATATGTGTTTTGAGGCCTTAAAAACCTCCTTTTGTCTCAGTTCGATTTGCGTCATGGCCTCGGAGCTTTTCGAGAAGGATTTTATGTAAATTTAAGAAGAAGATTGATTTTGGCCTTTAAAATTGATTAAAGTTGACTTCGGACAATATTTTTTGTAAAGGGACCTGGACCCATAATTTCACGGGCACGTAGGGTCCGTAGAAAAATAATGGACTTGCTCGTATGACTAGAATTAAATTCCGAGGTCCCTAGCCCAAGAAAAGAATTTTTAAAGAAAATTATTTACTGAAAATATATTGATTTTTGGAAATGAAATGATGCGTGAACTAGATGGTATCGGGCCTATATTTTAGTTTCATAGCTCGATACGGGTTTAAAATAGAATTTAAGTCGAACCTCCGAAATTTGTTAAGAATCGGAGTTGATTTGAATTAAATCGGATCCTAGGTTGAGAAAATGAAAATTTTAAATTATATTATGAATTCCATGAATTTGAGGTTAAAAATTCACAGTTGTTGATGTTATTTTGATGATTTATTCGTATGAGCAAGTCCGTATGATATTTTTAGACTTGCATACATGTTTTATTTGGACTCGAAGAACTCGGATGAGTTTTAGATAGGCCACGGAATGAGTTTGGACTTAGAGAATTTCTGTTGCAGCTGGTATTCTTATTGCAGGCTCTGATCTTGCAGTTTCGAGGTCAGACTTCACAATTACGAGCTTCTTAGGCTTGGCAATTGTGAAGGGTTGATCGCAATTACGAAGAAAACCCAGGCCATCACTTGTTCGCATTTGCAAACAACCCTTTGCAAATGCGAAGTCAGTAGGGAGGGTCAAGGATAGCAATTCCGACAACTTGTTCACAATTGCGTGTGGAGCAAACCTGCAGTAGGGTTCGCAATTGCGAAGCCTGTCTCGTATTTGCGAGCTTTGCAATTGCAACATTTGCTTATAAATTTTAACTCCTAAACTCCTATGGGCGATTTTTCTAAAGCAAGTTC